>OY728134.1:135083543-137583543 GCA_963277665.1 Viscum album
TGTGAAGTGGTGATGGAAAATGAATCATATCGCTATGTGGAGGTGGTAGTCTATAAGTACGCATGAGCAATACTTTCATTTCCAATTTGATGGAAAGAATTTGGAAAATGGTAGTCTCAAAATCATTATAAAATATAAATATATTTAGGATACTATATTAATTATTTTACTATGTATACAATAAATATATAGAAAGTATTATAAAAAAATAAACTTTGATTGATTTGGGTACGATAATTAACTCTTATTTGAGCGACCTCTTGCAGACAGCAACTTACACCTTCTTATGAAGGTATTAGGGTAAGAAAATAAGATAATTAATGAATGGAAGGAATATATTAATGTTATTGGGTAGGTATTGTATGATATATTGGGATCAATGTTTATGAATAATTATGGAGAAGAGGTTTAATTTTAAAAGTGAGGGGAGGGGTACACATGGAATTACTTAAAAGATTTAAAAAATATAAAGTCCTTTTCTTGTGAAAGTATAACCAAGTAGACAATAATTAAAATAAAAGATAATATATGGTCTAAATATATTCAACCAATATTAATTTGAAAATTTATGTTGAATTTCTACCCTTATTATTTAGTCCCCCCCTGTAAACCCTTTTTACATTAACTGTGGTAACAAATGTTTAATGTTTCTGTGATTAATTATGAACAAAAATTATGATGAATTAATCACCTAATGTTAATTATAGTTATTAAAAATGTTTAATCATTTTTAAAATATTCAAATACTATAAGTGGAAAAAATTACTATTAATGAATGTTTGTAAAATAAAATACAAATCATTTTTTGAAAAAAACATTATTTTAAGAATAAAAATGGTCTTAAATAAAAATAAAGTAAAATTACAATTTTAATATAATTATTGTACGTTTTTAAATAAAATAAAACTTATTTTTATTTAAAATCAGACCAAAACTTAGTGTAACCTTGTAAATAGTGAATTGAAATAGAAGAACCAAAAACTGTTGTTATTTGAATAAAAACATTACATAGATTTCCAAAATGTTAAGCACATAATTCTAAGTTCAATAATATATTTTTATATAAATTATATAAATTTTTAAATTTATATTTTTTTTATTAAAAAATTTTCATAAAAATTCATGTTATTCATATATAACTATAATTTCATAAAATTGAATGTTTTTTTAAAATCAACATTTTCACTATTCACAAAAAATATAGTTATTTCTGAAAAATAAAGAAAAAAACCCTAAGATAATTTTGACATGATAAATTCAAAAATTAAATTCATTTCATAAAAATAAATTTATAAAATTTTTGAATTTAGGTTTTAATCGCATTCTTGAATATAGTTAAATGCATTATGTTATTGTTTCTTTAGAATGATAAGCTTACTTACTAGCTTAGGTGTTATATTCTTCCCCATTCAGAAATTTCATCCTTAAAATTTTTATGATATTATAAAATGAATAGAGTATAGTAATTATTCATCATAACTTCTTTAGGTTCCCATATTTCCTTATCTATTTTACAATTTATCTAAAGTACCTCCACTAAATTGGTCAGATGATTCCACAAAACTTGTTCTCTTACATAGAAAATCTAGATATGCACTTCAGAGTAAGATAAATTTTGTTCCAATTATATTTCCCTAGTGGTGACCACATGTATGGGGTTTTCCATGTTCTTCCTCCATAATGAGACTTCGAACCCATCATGAACATTATAGAGTCTTGGTATCATTTACATATAGTATGAAAACTTGGACTTAGTTTCCATTCCTTTTAAAACCTTATTACACCATTACACAAATATTCCTTAAAGAAAATTTGATCTCTCCCTTTAAATTCTTTATTCTTACTTTAGTTATCAACATAACCTTTTTTTCTACTATGAGATAACTTAATGTGATTATAAATAGTCATAACTTTTACTATTGTCTCCTTCAAGATATCTTAGCCTATAATATTCCTTTCACCAACTTAGTCCCATCATGATGGATAAAAAAACCTCCTATTGTACGATGATTCATTTTGTTTCATTTTAATTTTTGAATAAAATATATTATTATATTAAAATCCAAAAAAATAAAATATTGGTCCCTGATAATTTGAAATTCAATTGAGCACAACCTCAACGTGCCTCGTAATGTGAGGATAATCCTATCATAATTCCCTTTAGTTTTAGGATGATATGTTATACTCAAATGTACCTCCATGTTAAGATCCATATGATTATTATTCCATAATTTTTATGTAATCTATAGATCATGATTAGACACTGTCAAAAGAGGTTCACCATAAATAATTAATAAATCATTACTATAGATCCATGTGAGGCACTCAAAAGGTATATCCTATCTTATAGAGGTAAAATGTGTAGAATTGGTAATGTGATCAATAATAACCCATATATAATCATTGTTCCTAGGTTTCCTTGTCAATATAATGAAAAATTACATTGTAATATTATCCAATTTACACATAGGAATAGGTAGAGGTTACATGATTCATTTAGAATGTTGTATTTTAAAATTTTCTTTTTGAAAACCAATATATCTTGATACATAGTCTATAATTTATCATTATATATTATCCACATAAAAGTTTCATCAAATACTAACATATTTTGGTTCTACCATGGGTTATAAATAAATTTTAGCTATGAGATTCATATAATAATTCACTTTTAACCTCAGTTACTTATAGAAAATATATCCTCCTTAAAAATTTCAATATACCATCTACATAGTTAAAGTATACCAGCTTCCCATCATTCATAAAATTGATATTATTTTAAATATTCTTATCACCTAGCTAAGAACTTTTTATTTTCTCTAATAAGGATGGTTTGGAAATCATTTGGAATAAATGTGGTGTTTTTCCTTCATTAATGATTCTCACAAACAAAATTTATAAATATTTGAATATAGAATCTTTTTCAATCCTTATTTTTGTCAAAAATCCATTATATTTCTTAATAAACACATAAGAAACCTTGTTTTCCTTCCTAGGGTGGTAGTTTATTGACCAAAAATTGTCATCAAGTAGTTATAACCAACACCTTTGGCTCATGTTGATCTATTTATATGAGAAGATGTATTTTATACTTTTCTAGTATATATATATATATATCACATATTTCATTATAAATTTAGTGCCTTTATATCATACCTACAAAATATTATGACTACTAACTCAAGATAATGGGTTGGATAATTCTATTCAAAAATATTTAATAAATAAAATACATTGGAAACAACTCTATCATTTTGTATAAGGACATATCCAAGTCCCTTTATTAACGCATCACTATATATCACAAATCCATCCCTTATCGATAGCGAAGTCAATATTGGTGAATTCAAAAACATCCTTTTTAATTATTTAAAAATTTATTTATATTCTTTTGATCAAATGAACAAAATTCCTTTATATGTAAAATTAGTTAGCAAGTTAGATAATTTAGAAATATTTTGAACAAATCATTGATAGTAACATACTAATCCATTGAAACTATGTACCTTGATTTTATTCATTGGTGTTTGGAATTTTATCACTATATTCTCTATGAAGGGTCAAATAATATTCTAACCTTATAGAAAATATGTCCATGAAAAGAAACTTCTTAAATCTGGAAATAAATTTGAAAAAAAATCCATGTAACTCCTTTTAACAAAAATATTTAAAAATGATTCCCAAATGACTTGTATTCTCATCAGGAATTTTAAATTATATCAAGATATCATAAAAATAGAATAATAAAATTATCTAAATAATTCTTGGATATTATGTACATCTTATCAATAAAAATAGAGTGTGTATTAGTTGATCCAAATGGTATTACTTTAAATTAATAATTTCCATAACCCATATGTAATTTCATCCCTAGAATATCCTCATTTACTTGTAATTGATGATTCCATGAATGAAGATCATTATTTTAAAAATATTGATCTCCTTGAACTTAATTAAACAAGTCATTAATACATGGTAAAGGATACTTTTTCTTTATATTAATAGTATCGATTACCCTATAATTTGTGCATAAAATTGTAGACCCATCATTATTCATAAAAAAGAATAGGGATTCCCCATGGTTAAACATAAGGAATATAAATCCATTATCACACAACTCCTTTAGTAGTTTCTTTAGTTACACTAATTCTATTATGGCTATTTGGTTGGGAGTCTTAGATATAGGTTTTTCATTATGGATGAGATCAATAGAAACATCAACTTCATGCTCAAGTGGATTTCTATATCATTTTAAGGAAATAAATCAATGTATTATTAAATGAAATTTATATGCTATATTCTAATAAAAATTTTCCCATTCCCAGATTGTGACTACTCTTCTTCACCAATAATTTCATTAAGGAGAGCTACTAGAGGTGGATCCAGACATTACACAAATGATATGGTCTCCCCTTTAAAGATAATGGATTATATATCTCTATAAAAAATAATAATATTCTTCTCACAGAAATAAATTTCTGAATTATAATTTTAAATTCAATCCATGACAAGTATTATATGACTGTAAACAATATGTAAAATAATCAATTTCTCCAATATGGTATTTAAATGTTTCATATTGGGAACTGAATGACATATCCTTCTAGAAATAATATTTACACAATTAGACTTAATTTAAAACTCTATTCTATTATTTCTAGGAAAAAATATATTCTTATAAAAAAATATAGAACGTATAAAAGAGTGAAAAGATCCTGAATCAAATAAATAATTTTCTAAATGTCAGTTTACAAACAAAGTAACTACCACCACATCTTGAAAAATTAAATCCTTATCTATAGTGATCGAATAATATTACCCTTTATCTCTTATAATTTTATGAGTAAAATTACCTTGACACTTGGGTAATTGATTAGAATAGTGATTCATCTCTTTATAGTTAAATCATTGGAATTTGGTGGATTCTTTCATTCAATTTAAATTAGGATACTGATAGCATTTTTATACACACTCGATGAAAACTCTTATTCTCATCAATCATGTTACATAGTGTTTCTATACATAAATATTAAAAAAATTACATTCATGTAATAACTAGGCCTCATTGATAGCATAAACTCCCCTCCTTAATATGGTCTTCAGGCCCTAGCTTTCCAAGTACCACAAGTTACTCCACAGACATGTGGTCCCCTCCTTGGGGCCCACCCACATGCTTAAATTTATCATCTGACTAATGTCTGTCCCCATAGGCCAATTCTTGTTCTTTAATGTGTGATATGTCCACACTCACACACATCCTGACATGGTTGTCAGGTCATATCCCTCTAGGTACCACCAGTTTCCCCATAGACATGTGGTCTACACCCTAGGCCCACCCACATTCCTGAATAGGTCATCTGACTAGTAACTGTCCCCACATGCCAATACATGTTCTTTCTAATGTGGTTTTTCCTCACTCACTCACACTATTAAGAAACTTCCCAAGAGGTCACCCCTCTTGATCACTATTATAGGTTATGCACATGTAACTGTGTATTTCTATCTGGTAATCTCCCAAAAAAAAATTTCACCTTGTTTTCATTATTTATATCATTTAGTCATTTAACCCTCTATCATTATGGGGTGTTACAATTTCCCCATTACATTCTTCCCTATTTCAATATTTAATTTTTTAGGGTTCTCAATCACCTTCTTATTTTCATGTTTTCCCTGGAAAGAATATGATTTGGAGAATTATTTATCTATCTTGATGGAACTAGATAAAATATGATCATACACTAAAAATGTCTTAAATAATAATAACTTTAAAATACTATGATTTATCCCATCAAATAAGTGATCAGTCATACTTATTAGATTATATATATAATCCACAACATAATTTGTTGGAATTGTAAAGTTAGATTCCTTTTTGGTAACATTTTATCATTGTTTTTCCTTAGATTGAGTAATTTACTATATATATCAACTAATTTCTCTTGAGGAATTTATTTTTCAATGAATACATCCTTGAATGTATTCCACTCCATAATATTTATTTCCTCTAACACCTTAGTGTTTTGGATCAATGAACACCATTGATCAGTGTGTCCCTTAATATGAAAAACTGCTAGAATAACATTCTCCCATTCACTACATCCCAAAGAAACAAATATCAAATATAGTGACTTGATCCATTTAACACCTATTAATATATTATAAGTATCCTTTAATGGTAGAGGTTTTTTCACAAGAGGTGTTCCAACATTGTGTCATTTTGTTATGGATTAGTAGGATTCTTTCTAATGGCATGGTTATTTATCATACCATGTTTCAATTTACCCAATAATCATATAATTTTTTCATATCCAGATCCATATCTAGATGCAACATCATTTTCTTTACTAGAAGGGAAATTCCTATGTATATTACTTATATTTATAAGATTTTAATTCCTTATACTAGGCAGCATTTCTAAACAATGAAATATACAGAATTATCTCATAAAATTATGAATATTAAATCATGGAATACAATTCTAAATTTGGTGTAACCCCTAAAATAAATTTAAAATTTATGGATAACTAATAACATGATAATAATATCAATATCATTGGGAATATCTTAAAATCATAAAAATATTTTCAAATCTTTCATAATGGATCATAAAGAGCATGTGAATCAAACAAAGCATATCCCTATTGAGTTCCAAGACAAGTGTATAGTCTTAATCACATTCATCGTGCATCACGTTATGATCAAGTGGAACTAGTGGAAAAATATAATTTCACATCATTTTTTTTACTTTTTAACATCGATTTTAAACTGATGTTTAGATAAGAAATGTTAAAAACAAAATTTTTAATGTCGGTTTTAATAAAACTGAAGTCTATAAATTAACTAAAATGGGATTGAATGGTTTTTCTGAACATTGGTTTTATATACTAATTGTTCCCAAATATGATCATTGAGACTTTTGGCGCTAGTTTTATCTAATAAATGACATCAAAGGTCACATTAACATAATTTCAACATCGTTTATTTTAAGAATAAATGTTTAAATTTGATCATTGAGACTTTTGAAGTCAGTTATCTAATAAACCAACATAAAAAGTGTAAGTGATCAAATTTCAACATCAATTATTAAGAAAACGAATACCAAAATTTGATCGCAGATACTTTCAATGCCATTTTTATTTGATAATTGATGTCTAAAGTACTTTAAAAATTATTTTTTAATAAAACCAATGTGTAATGTTCATTTTTCATACTTTCAATGTTGGTTTTTAGGAAAACCGATGTTGAAATTTTAATTTTTTTAAAAAAAAAATGAATAGATTAAATGATTCAAAATCTAAAAACCTTTAAAAAAATATACAACAAAGACAGACATAGTAAATTAGATACCTGTAAAAACAAACATAATTTAATAAATAAGATTATTAAAAAAATCTCATAAAAATAATTTACTCTAAAAAAACTGGTAATAAATAATATACATAACATTACATTAATCAATCTTATAATGCTATCAAATCTATGAAAATACATTTATTTAATAAATCTATTAATGTTATAAAATCTATGAACCAAAATAATGATTTATTGGGACACATATTATTATTAACTTGTTATGATGATTTATATTAATAAAAATATAATCATTCTTAACTGAAAAATCAAAGAATTTATCAATTTTCTCTATCCATATTAATCATCATTTTGGAAATAAATTCTAATATCTTTAAATAATGTAATTGAAAAACTTTATAAGGGATAATATTTTATGATGGTCTCTCTTTAATTAAAATCACACTAGATCTATAATTATTAGGTTCAAGTTGATAATGACACATAAATGTAGAAAAAAAGATGAACATTAAATAATTTATTATTATATACAAATCATACCATTCACATTGGATTACTCAGATGACCCTATTTAGGTGACATATTTGTAATGAAAATCATGCAATTAATTTTTCTGCATTAAATAATTTATTATTATATGAAATAACAATCCATAGTGTAATGTAATTTAAATCCAAAATGATACAAGACTTTTCATATATGAATTATACATAATAAAATTTTCCTTCAAACTCCTAAAATTTTTTAATATAAACTACAAATCACTTCTTAGAAGTGAGACAACAAGTTATAATCACACAGTTAGAGAATATGTTAAAATGAAAAACTTTAATGGATCTTATAGGGGAATTTTTACTTAATACATAGTAGATACTTATAAAAAATAAATGACTATATATTTGAAAAGAAATAACAATATGAATAAAGAAGAAAGAATTTTTTAATTTATATATATCTAAATGGTTTTAATTTTTTGAATAGTTTTTATTAAAATTATGTTTTAAGTCATATATTTTAATGTTTTTGTTATAGAATTTTAGATAAATACTCCATTTATTAACACTAATTGAAATAAACTAGCTTAATTTTATAGTTATTTAATTATATTATAGAAAGAAATATATTTTTTTGGAAATAAAACTTCCTTTGAATTCCTAAAATGGTAGCAACTGGGAATAAAAAAATGGCATTGGTCATTTAAGAATGACAAGAAGGTAACTAGTAATGTGTTGGAATATTTTTTACATATGGATTGTACATTTACTTTTGATAGAAATTTTTAAGGGTAAAAAATAATAATGAATGATATTTCATTAATGGTAGACCAAAAAAAGAATAAAGTTATAAAATCTAATATTATTTAAAAATATTGGTCAAACAGAAAACCAATCAAATCATAAAATCACCTAAATAACTTTTCACTTGATGAATTATTTTCCATTACAAGTGATAAAAATAGATATTAATCTAGTATTATTTGTAAACCCTTGTGTTATGATTACTAGAAATGAAAAAATAAATTCTAACAATTCATTTTTAAGAGAATATGATAATGAAAATAAACAAGAAAAATGTGTGTTTCTAACATTTTAAAGAAAATAAAAGGTATAATAACTACAAATTTTTTATGATTAACCATCATTAAAGCCTTCCATGACCTATATTTTAATATATAAATTATAAAAACACATATAAATAATAATAATTAAGAATAAATAACTTATAAAAAAGAATAAAATGTACTTATTTAATAATTTTCCATAATATTTATCTACTCCACCAAATACACTAACTTTTGGAAAAGAAAAACCCTATAAAATCAAACACAATATTCCAAAAAAAAGAAGAAAATAATTTTTACAAATACTCATTTCCTTAAATTTAATTAAAAGATAAATACCAAAAACATCTGAAACCTATAAAAAGAAACATAATATAAAAACTTTAAGAAACAATTAGTGTATTATTACTCTTTTTTTAACCATTAACTAAAATATACATACTTGGAAATTTATAGGCTTATGTTGCATGGAATTTTTTTTATAAATCCATAATCCTTTATATATTAGATAAAAACCATTTAAAAATAAGCATAACATACCAACATAAAGTATAAAATGATTATCTAAATGTTCATTTCTTATAACTTTTATTAAAATAGATATACCTGATAATTTTAATTGTAAAAATTCATAAGAAACTATTGGATAATAAACAATGAAGATGGGTAATTTTTTCACTCATATATGATTCAATATCATTGAGAAGTTATAATAACGATAAATTTCATAATATTAAAAATAAAATATTTTGATATAAATAATAAAATAATTAATATAACTGACCTTATCAAATATATTCATTAACCTAGTTTTGATTATATCATACATGAATCTTAAAACATAATAACCAAATTTCACACTAATTTTTTGATGAAGACCCTATGGTTATAAAACATTAAATTGAAAATAAAAAACCAATATATATATATATATAAACCAAATATTATCAAATATAAAATATATTTACCATTATTTCAATGTATTGAATTCTATTTGGATTCTTTATCAATAAGTTGTCTTTGTTAAACATTTTCCATGACCTTCATGGTTATATATATCTACTAAAAACATGTATAAATAATAATAATTAAAAATAAAATTATAAAAAAGAATAAAACTTACTTTTCTAACAAGTATATAAATTTTTTATGAACACCGCCTAATAACTAGAAAAACTAATATAATTTGCATTCTTTTGGGAATAATATGGTTAACATATAATGACCTATACAATATAAAAATTTTACAATTAATAGAATTATAATTAATATTGATACATAATCATCTTAGTGTTCTTACCTATAAAATGGTAATAACCAACACCCAATCTCTGTATTTGATAATCTCTCATATAAATATACAACTCTAGCATGAGTTTTCTGATATTTTATAGTTGTTAAAATGAATTCTAGATCTATAAGACCATAAACACTAGGGGTATCATTGTGAATAATAATAATGTATAGATACTTAATTATATAAGTAATATAGTAAGTCACTTGAAATAATTTTATTTAAAGAAATAAAAATTGAAACATAAATTTACATACATGGGAAAAAAATTGAAAATAGGAACATTTAGATCATAAAAATTAACTACATACTTGATATATTTTCTAAATATTATCAATGGAAGTCTCTTATAAATAAATTATACATCACTTGAATCTAATAAATATTATCAAAGGAAGAATAAACCTAGTATTATCTTTTTAGTACATTAGAAATATCATAAGTATCTATAGTTTTTGGTGCATGAACCTTTTGTTTCCTTTGTGATAATTCTTTGGATATTTGATAATCTTATATAAACTTAATGGTATAATGGAATATTAGTAATTTTAATCATATTTAAATAATATTTAAAAAAAAGAACATACCTCATATGTCAAATAATGAATAACGTTACCCATCCAAAGTAACAAATGACCCATAGAGTCTCCAAATCGGGTAACCTTCTAAGTAGGAAATGGTTGTAGACTATTTGGATTAATAATATCATTTTTGACACTTCATTTCATCACATGGATAAAAAAGTGACAAAGGTAAATGACTTAGAAAAAGGAAGAGAATGTAGATGAAGAATGCTAAATAATCGTAAAGTCTTGGAAGATAGTTCACCCAATGTAGCCCCATTCACCATTAACACGCAAGCACTTGCATTCCACCCAACTCACGCAACTAGGCACTTTAACCCAAGTTCTAATATTTTCCTATAAATAAACCCTTGGGGCCTTTATTTTAATTGATGGATTTTTGTAAAGGTTGATTAATGCTCTGATCATCATAGTACTTTGTTCAAGTCCTCTGAAACCTCCACGATAGTTTTCTAATGCCTAAAGAGATGGAATTAAATGGGGGTAGTGAGACTTAAGTCCATTAAGTGTTAAAAATAAATAACACTTGCAAGAATAATTCCCCAAACCACCTTAATTTAATTAGACTAGCGTGATTTACCCTTCCTTAAATAGGAACATGTGTTACTCCCTTCTGGGAGTACCTGTGAATATACTAGAAGGATCGAGACAATTCTCACCCAAGTGTAATCAACCATGTTGTTTTTCACCTAAGGAGCCACCATTTCTCCCAAGACTACTTGCGTGAATCACCCTTGCGTGACCCTATTTTGTTCTCCATACCCTTCAGCATGTGCAATCCTCTCATGAAGCCTCCTTTAAATCCACTCATGGGAAGTCTTCTCTTTCCCTAGTTCCCTTTCCTAAAAGGGGCTATGTTGAAACCTCCACCAATACGTCCTATGTTTAGAAACCATAGGTAAAGGTATATCATTTTTCCTCTCATTTGGATTTGGATTTCTATAGTCAGAGGTTTCACACACCTATCCTAATAGAGGGAAAGGATCCTCAAGGAGTCTATAGATTTGGATATCTACAATAACATGGACCCTTACCCTATGTATAATATTGCAGAGTTTCACATCTTGGATTCCGAGGATAGGGCTATTCCCACCCCTTCTTAACTCTAAGACCTAGAGCCTATGGTTAACAATATAAAGGGTAAGTATCACACTTGATTTTCCCTTCCAAATGGAATGTGATCCTCCTTTAACTATAGAACCAATTTTAAGGAAACCAACATGTTCTAATCCCATATCCTTTTATGTAGGATGTTGTAGTCTTTCTCCTCTCTACATCCTTAACCTACATTCCTTCATTACATTGGATTCACATAAATATGTAAAGTGAAGAGAGGGAAGTGTTGTAGCCTAGGCTTCTTCTATTGTAGCCCCAGCCTCTCCCATGGTCACACCAACCACTTCCACCATCATCCTCCTCCTCTTCCATAATTTAAGGAAATAAAGTGTGTGGTTTTTTGAATCTTTCACATCTTATTATTTCTCCCACCGAGAATGACTCGCATGAGTTTAGATTTTTGTAATGATTAAAACATCCACATAATCCACCTGAAGGATTTAACTATGAGAAATTTGATTCCTTTTAACCAGGATACATAGGAAACCCACTCAGGGTCCAAGATCAATGGCCATCCTCCTTAGGAGTAATCCCCAATCATAATTTCCTTAATCAATGTATCCACTTTAGGAGTAAACACTGAGTTAAACCCTCAAATCACCATGAGTTAAAACATCCCTCATGGTCCCTTCATGGTGGATATCATTATCAAGAGTAACCCCCAACCTATCATCTCAAAGGGTCATACTCCCCTATGATACATACCCTTGTCATACACCATAGTCATGGTTCCTCACCACCAAACTATGTTGGATTTGATTCCTATATTAATGGGATATGTAGGAAGCCTTCCTGAGGTTCAAACCCAAATTCCAAAATCAACCCTTTTCTCCCTAGGACATATCCCATTAAGGTCTAGTTCAACTTGGAAGCTCATATTACTTCCAATTTCCTTGGGCTTCTTAAGTATAATTCCCACACCAAACTTTGATTAGGCATCTTCCACCCAGACATCCATACCTCATGACATTAAACTGTATGGTTGGGTCCTTATCGCATGACCTTAAAAGGTTTGATGTGTCCCATTGGGAAACACGAAACTATGTGGGTTTTGATTCCATTCACAATGATATATAGTAAGTCCATTTATGGGTTCTATCCCAACATCATAACAACTTTTGTCTCTCTCAATGGTGATAAATTCCATAGTGACATTCATCTAACTGGATAACCACAAACTCCAGAATGCCCCACTGCGTGGATAGAAAACTAGAATCATCGTAATAACGACCAAAGAATCTCTAAGTAGTATATAATAGGATACCATCAATGGAGAACCTCAAATACATACAGATATCTCCATTGATAAAGAAACTCGAATACATACGGATGATTATAAATTCCACATATGCTAATAATTGATTGCTAATATTAGGATAACCCACATAATACTTGGTAATTAAAAAAGGATTTAGGAACATATCTTAAATCTATAAGATATTCCATGAGTATGAAATAATTCAACCCAAAATGGTGTGATGAGCCCAGCCTCCCATCCTCTTGACCAATGTGAGTTCTTAAGCATCATGGGTCAAAATTCCTAATGATCATCTGCCTTTGGAAATTAGGTCCCTATGGATACAGAACCTTTGGGTGATTCTGGTTCCACAAAAAACCCCATTGGAAACTATTTGGAAATAATTATTTCCCAAAAAAAGTCACATTTCCATAGGAAAAAATAAACAGTGAACCTAATGCGAGTCATTATCCAGGATGGTAGTGTTTCTAATCTTTCATGCCCATATCAATTAATAAAAGAGGGAAAAACAAGGAAATAAATTTTGAATGTGTTCATCCAAAAATATTCTGCTTTTTTGGGGTTCATTATTTGTGTTTTTCATATATATAGGCACTTCCTTATAAGAACTCACTTAAATCCAATGGATTCCTTAAATTTTACACTCGTGAACTCCCCATGTGCTACTCAAACTAGATATTCATCCACATGAAGGATTTCATCACCAAATCATTGTCTTCAACACTAGTTTTCTAATGGTCTAGTTAGTGAGTACCATCAGCATGGTACCAACCAAACCTTGGAGGCTGCTCGATAGGACCTCCAACTCAACTATCACCACCAAATATCTGGCTAGCAATAGCAGGTGGTCCTAAGGCAGATGGTGTTGACCAATATCTTTAGCTATTTCAGGATCTTATCCCCAGAACACAACAAATAGTCCCTCACATATTTCCAGGAGTTGGATAAGGATTCCAATTTTGGCCTCATCCTAAAGACACAGGGTTCCTCAAGTTCTCTATCCAACAATATCTATCGCAAATGTCATGCGTTAGTGAACCCTCAACATGATGAGGTTGTCGCCTTTAGTTGTTCAGCCCTGGTCCCTCAAACATGATCACACAAGACGGCCCTCTGGGGATGAAAACCGACCAATATGGAGTAGTTTAATACCTTTTCCCACTTCAAAGAATTACCCCAACCCAGTTTGGTGGAAAATAGTGAGTTGGCACATACACTCATTTGAATTCACACAACCAGCTAGCAGACTTGCCTGGTGTCATTCAAAGAAACTCATTAACCAAATACAGAAAAATTTGTATGTAGGAACATACACCTACTTGCACCCACAAATCCTACTAGAAGACGCATCTGGATGAACTCAAAGAAGTCCTCCAACCATGTTTTGTGGAAAATAGAGAGCATGCACATACACCTTCCAAAATTTATCAATACCTCCAGTACCCTTGTCTAGCAACACAATAATAATTCAATTAGAAGTTCCCAATGTCAAGAAGAAGGAAGTCTCGTCTCTCTTCCTATACGTACTATCAGTATCCACTAATAGAAAAGGGAGTATATTAGTAGGAACATACACCTACTCCAAATGTGAAATGAATGTATATCACTATTTTGGTCATTAAATTCACCAAGCATATCCTAGAAATGGTGAAAGAGAAGACGAACATATTTTCTCATATCCTAGAAACTTTCTAGTATATCATAACAATGTAGAAAACCATACCTAAGGGAAAAACACATAATTTTGTTCCCATACCTGGGGTGGATCATCACCATGTCACCCTGAAGTAGATATATACCTCTACTCTTGTCTAGGATGGTCATGGAGAAAACTTCCCCATATCATATATACAGCTGGATTAGAAAAATACACCCGCTCCAACTGGAGATAATCAACCTATCCTAATGGCCACACCAAGATAGGAATATACACCTACCCATGACAACCACTTATCCTAGAAAGTGTCCCTATATTTCTGTAAAAAGTTATCCAAGAATAAGCCTCGTCAAATGCATTTGGAGAATCAACAACTGATCTATGATCTGAATCCACTTAATGCTGGAGTTCTTAAAGCCCTTAGACATTTATCTATTGTAACCCAAGATCCCACCCTCCTGTTACCAAATTATGGGAGAATTATTATTATCTATGAATTTCATTATCTAATGCTTCCTCATGAACATTTACTTCCTGACAATCCGGTCAATCTCGAGAGCCTATCTCCTGATGAGATCCACAGCAACCCTCTGTGTGGCTAAAAGAACAAGGAGAAAGAGGGTCTTACCCTTATTGTAATCCACTATGGTGGTTCTCCCCATAATGGGGATCACTATAAAATTTCTCTCCATAGTAGTGATTCACATTTTCAGTATATTTCTCCAATTTAAAATGTAGTGATGAGAAAGTCCTCTTATCGTGTGGCACTTGCAAATACAAGGCCGGTCATGTCTGATACCTTTTCATTATTAGGAAAATACTTTATCAAACATAAGATATCCTAAGGATGTGGTCATTCTTTAAACCTCCCTTGGGACATTTTACTTCCAAAATTACAAAGGAAATCCCAACCGATCCCATTGCTTCTGGTAAAACAATCGGGAAGTTTCCACTCTGGTCGGACCAGGTTGAGAAATCTCTTGTGAAAGATAAAGATGATATTATAAATATGAGGAAAACACTGGATAAATACAATATGATAGTAATATTTTGGCCTTTATCTACCTCTCAATATAGAATTAGATAGGTTTTGATGGAAGATTGTATGCATGAAATCCGCCTCAACAAATGAAATACTCTTGGTCACCTAAAATAAAATGTATTACCCTATGATGAGTATCAAATTCATGTCATGGTAATAGAAGGGTTACCACACCAAATTGACTTATAATCACTTCTATATTCCTGACAGACAAAGATCAAGAAGTAGTAGGGATCCCTTCATCATGAATGCCTCAAAGCATTAATGAGGTTGAGAAAGATGATCACAGATACCCCATCTGGTGTTCGCATAGAAGGATGGGATGTACATGGAAAATTTAATTTCACTACAGTCCCAATCCAACAAAGCCTAAAAAAATTTGTCTCATTCAATTTTATTTTCCCAGGCTAGGTACAATAAAAAGATTATATTCAAGACTGAAGATGTGCTTGATAAGAACAGGCCCCGACCAATTCTCATCAAAGTCGTTCCCAAAGAAAGAAATATTTTGAAAGAAGTTTGCATCAATATTATGATAATATCGAGTAGGAATCCAATTTATGGTATTTCAACTATCACATTTCATAGATGTCTGAAATAGCACAACATCCTTCCGAAATAGGCAATTTAAGTTAGCACTGAATAATGCACCCAGCACATGTTCGGACCAAAATATGTAAAACTTAAAGAGTAGTTGTGGTAATATCATCCATAAAAATTCAAGAGAACCCCCAAAAATCTGATATTGGGAATTTTTTAACCCAACCCTATGATAAAGTAAACAGGGCCCATAGGGTTGTGATAGAAGAACAAGAACAACTCCAGCCCTCAGGGCTGAGTGATTTTTCACCTCAACCAATCCATCCACAACAAAAATCAGTTTTCTCCTAATTAGGGAAGAATATATGAAATGAATACTCTTAGTTTATTTCATCCTATAATTCATTTACATTACTTGTAATGCATACAACTGAACTATGAGGGGGTTCCCTATGGGTTACTATTCACCAAACAGTTCTTTGAGATTCATCAAATCATAGGATCAGGTCTCATAGAGGATGAAGAAGAGGAAGATATCATAGAGATACTAATAGAATATCTACAATGTTATACATGTAAATTAACATCATTAATTACATCATTGAAGACACTCTAGAACATAAGATTGATTTAGAGAATTCTGAAGAACAAGTTTCTGCTCCTGATATGGTCTACACAAAAACAAATGCAGAAGGTGTGCATACCTAAAACCAGTTTCTCATCCAAAATTTGATAATTATCTCCAATAATCCACCTCTACCTCCTCGAAAGGAACATAATTGTGGAAAATTAAGGGTCATACCATGTCTCACCTTCCCCCATAGAAGGACAATCCCATTCTCTAGAAGAGATATTTTCTCATCAAAAAGAGGAAATGAGAGAGTTGAGAAGACTTAATGTAGAGTTACATAAAGGAAATATTCCTTTCAGATATGCTTCACTATTAGACCCTCAACTATCACTTCTAGTTGGTGCACCTTAGCAAATATGATTTTCCTCAACAACTGAAGTATATGGGGAACATCTTCTCAACATGGGACATCAACCACCAATATATTTGAATCCTACAATAGTAGATAAATAATTACCTATATTGGATACATAGATAGAACATGGTTAGAAAAATATTTACAAGCCTGTGCCTATTGGTTACCCATGGAAGATACCAGTGGTTCCACCACCAGTGTTTTTTCCAGTCATCACACCCATTCAAGCTCCTGTCACCACACCTATTCAGATCCTGACTTAGCCAGATATTACTAGAATTATTATGAACACCATTGAGTCACTAAAGACTTGATTATAATCCATGTAAGAATGCAATACACTAGTACATATAGAAAATAAGGCTTACCATAAATGGGTTGATCCCACCCCTCCTCTTCTACACATTAGGAATCCTGCATTTCTGATTTTCAATATCTCGGGAGATATGGAGTACCACTTGATGCATTTCATCTCTCATTGAGATCCCATGATGGGAACCCCTGGGAGGTATGAAGTAGTGAAACTCATATGCTTCATGCAATCACTTCATGGGATATCCTTTATATGGTATATGATTTTTCAGTCCCGAACAATCACTGGATGGGAAGATCTCTGTCAGAAGTTCCTCTTCCAGTTCATATCAATGCTATAGAAGACAATGGTCTTTGATCTCAAAAACTCCAAGAAAAGTAAGAATTAAAGATTCTTAGATTTCATTTCTTGGTGGAAATGATTAACTTACTCCTTGAACTTAATAGTCCCCCAAGAAGAACTATTACCCATCTGTATAGAAAATATCCATGATGACTTAGGCACACCATTGATCCCTGAGAAATACACAAGTGGGTTTTGGGATCGGGCCTCAATTGCTCAACAATGTGAAAACTCCGTAAAAAATACCAAATCCAAGTCCCGATTAATCTCATTATCTCAGTGAATGAGAAAGGTAAAGGTATAGGCCTCTATAGTTACACTTAATCAGGCCCTTGTACCCGCTCATACCTCAAATCATGCACCATACCACAAGGATCCACCTACTGAGAATCAATAGAAATTACTGACTTGTTAATATGATCTAATAGATCATAGGAAGATACAGTTTTTAGGATTTGAAAAATAAGGTATATTCCATTCAGAACAACTAATTCCCTAGGTACTTTATATTAGCTTTGGAAAATAACTTAGTCGAGTTTCCAAATTCCAACAAGCCTAAAAAAGAGGGTGATTAGGATCTCCCAAACTATTGTCCCTTCCACCAAAAGTTGGGTCATCCCATCCATGAGTGTTTTTTAAGTACCTCCTAAAAATATGGTGGAATTTGGGAAAGTGAAACTAAAAAATTCACCAGCCCATATGGCATACATTTTTGTTATCAATCAATAAGAGAAAGGCGATTAGAAAGAAGTCAAAAGAAAGAATATGAAAAAGTTCAGTGATTGGATGGTCATAAAAACAATCAACCAAACTCATGCCACTCTACGAACACATTTGAAATAGTAGATTGTTCCTCCTACCACTTCCACTACAGAAAAGATAGCCATGTCAAAGGACCCATCCTTTAAAGGCCAATTCTAAAAAAACATACATAGCTATAAGGATAAGGAACAAACAAGAAAAGATAATCTCATGTTAAGGCCAAAGTTTTCCTTGAACTTAGAAGATTTCATTCCAACCATATTAAAGTCTTGAGAACCTCCCCCACAAAATGGAACAACAAAAGTTAACACCCTGAGCAGAATCTTAATTATATGAGGAGTAGATCTTTGTTTCTGTTAATGTTATACACTTAACGGATCCCTACTAAAATGATGTTTCTAATAATGAACCGTATTTACTTACACTTAATTAGAGAACTATGGGAATAGGTTTTCAATTTCAAGGATACAGGTGAATACATGGTCATCCAAGGATTCACCTCTCTAACCAAACCACTACTCGAACTGTCTATGTAGCTGAAACCCATGGGAATGCTCTCTAACAATATCAACAAGAACAAGAGAGTTATTCCTCCAAACATGGTAGGGTCTACCCTAACATTATTATCTTTTAAGACTATTTATAGGATACTCCACCACCTACTCAGCATGTGGGTACACCTAGCTACCCTAATCTACCAATAGTAGGAGCACTTCTGGTTCCTTCCCCAAAACATTTTCCACCCACATCAAGAACATCAACTACTAAGGTGTCTGAATAATAGAATATTTATTCTACAAATTTCAGACCTTTTAATCAATAATATGATGTATTGAATCATATAGCCCAAGTTTTGTCTATGTTATCAATCCTAGATGCTCTAAATCTGTCAAAAGACCTCTGAGAAGCACTTGTTGAGGCTTTTTCAAGACCTTAAGAATTTGAAGTTGAGGTCACTGCTGCTGAAGTATATCGTGCATAGAATGATCCTTCAGAATGGCATGTAGTCATTTCCTTCACCAATAAAGATGAGTATGTTGTCATAAAAGTACATGTTAGACCCTTGTATATATCTATCATGTTAAATGACATTGATATCTGATGAGACTTCATTAACAATGGATTAGGATTCAACCTCATCCCAGTCTATACACTTCATTAATTAAGTCTCAATGATTATCACATGTCTCCCTCCACTATGATGTTACATGGTTATGACAATAATGAGCAGGAACCTCTCAGCGATATCACACATAGAACTTAGTTTGTACATATTGTATCTGACTAAGGGTTTATGGTAGTTCTGCAGGACACAGCTTTCAATGTTCTACTGGAATGACCTTGGCTACATCATCAGGTAGGCATTCCTTTTTCATATCACCAATATCTCAAATATTATCTCAATTTTAAAATTGGGAAATTATATTGTGTCAAATCCCCATTTAAATTTTGTGAGACACAATACATTGATGCAGGGTTCTATCACCATGAAGGGAAGAAATCAATGGAAAATAATTCCACCCGAATCAATGCCCCAAATGGATTGGAAATGATCTTGACTAACCCTTTCAATTATATCAGTTTAGATTACGTGATTCCTATTAATCAAATTGAAAAGGTGGTCCAGAATTCACAAATTCATTTAGCAGCTTCCATTATGTCAATCACGACAGTTGAGCCTAATGGCACTAAAGAATTTATCAACTCTCCAAATGATAATGAAATAATGAATGAAAATGTCTTCATTTTGTCCCATGATCTTCAAAAAATCTTAGTTATATCATATGAACTAGAATAATTGATCATGAATATTGGATAAAGTGAAGAGACTCATTCGAAATCCCTTTTTTCCCCTTCAGGACTCAAAGAACACTATATGTCAACAAGTGTTCCCAAAATGATTGTCTCATCTTCTGGATGTCTGAATGGAGACTCACTGCTTCCTTATGAGGAACTGGTTTTATCATATCTTCCCTAGGAAGAAGCACAAATAGTGGATCATAAGGTAGAGGAAGAGAAAGAAGAAGAATATCTCAGGGATTCCCCTCCAGTATTTGAGGAAGGCATCTCCACCACCATGGAAAAACTCAAATAAAAAAATATAGGTACAAAATAAGATCCACAACCCACTCTAATTAGTATAACCTTAACTCCCGAAGAATGGTAGGAATACACCTCCATTCTAAAATAGCACTGGGATGTGTTTTCCTAGAACTAAACAGAGACTCCAAGCCTTGATCCTGAGGTGGTCACCCATCATTTGGGTTTTCCAAAAGACCTTCAGGGAGACAAGAAAGCATCCAGGAGTACACACCCAACTCAAACCTCCAAAATTGAGGCTGAAGTGGAAAAAATAATAAAGGATAACTTCATCCTAGAGGTGAAGTACCCAAAAATGGTTATCCAACATTTTCCCTGTTAAAAATAATAATGTAAAAATCATAGTTTTTTCCGAGATCTAAACTAGCATTGTCCCAAAGTGGGCTTCCCAATTCCAATTACAGAACTCCTTATTGATACAACAGTAGGTTATCATGCCCTATCCTTCATGGATGGATACTTTGGATGCAATAAAATATAGATGGAAAAAGAAGATGAAGAAGCCAAAGCATTCAAAGAACCTAAAGGAGTGTTCTGTTATTGGGTAATTACCTTTGGCTTGAATAATTCTAGTGCCACATATCAACATGCTATGCATAATATCTTCAAACCCTTATTGGGAATGTTTATCAAATGCTATGTTGTTGATCAAGTGGTCAAATCCCAAAAATGCTCTGATCACTTAGCTAACCTAGAAACCATCTCCAGTAAGCTTTAACATCATAATATGATGATGAACCCCTTAAAATCTACTTTCAGGGTAACCTTAGGAAAATTTTATGGCTTTATTTTATGCCATTATGGCATAAAATTTGATCCTAAGAAGAAAAATTAATCCCTGGCATGCCACCACCTTAAATTTTGGAGTTATTCAGAACTCAAGCACACTTAGCCTATATTTTATACTTCATATCCAACCTTTTAGGAATGTTCTTACCCTTCAACAAATTAATGAAGAAGGGGGTCACTTATCAGTGGATCAATGACTTCCGAGATGTTTTTCATTCCCTCAACAAATAAATCTTGAGACTTATAGTATTAATGCGACCTATTGAAGGAAAGATAAAAATTATATATGTAATAGCCTTAGAGAAATTATTGGGTACTTTCATCAAACAAAATAATGATCCTGGCAATGAAAAAACATTTATTACCTCAATCAAACCATGATTGAAGTAGAGACTTAATATTCAGATATTGAGAAGAGTTGTATGGAAATAATCTTTGAAATTAAGAATATGATGCACTATCTATGTCACCATGAGATCCATTTGGTTCTCAAAATGTCCAAATAAATTTATCCATAGTCATACTATGCTCATAGTGTGCCTGGTATGATGGGCAGTTATCCTACAGAAGTTTGATATACAGTTTGTGCCATAGAAAGTAGTAAAAGGACAAGCCTTGGAAGACTTACTCAATGAGAACCCATCTGTATAAGAGATGTCATTAAATACTAAACTAGCTGATGATGAAATATTTTCTATTTCAGATAGCCTTCAAAAATGGGAAATGTATTTTGATAATGCCTCTGGGAGTCCAATGGGGAAAATAATGGAAGACCCTAAGATTAACAAAGTCAGGTTGGGAGTTTTTCTTATCTCCCCAGAAAAGGCAGTGTTTCCATACTTCTTCCTATTATCAGAAGATGTTTCCAACAATAAGGAAGAATATCAAGCTCTCATTACAGGCCTAGAATTGGCACTCCAAGTACCAGTGAATCACTTGGAGGTGAAGTGTGATTCAGAATTGATAATCAAGAAGATCAATTGGGATTATGCCATCATAAAAGAGGAGTTAATTCCCATTTGTGATTATGTATTAGGTTTAATAGCAGAATTTACCGTAGAAAAAACATTTAATCATGTCCCACGATCACAAAATTATCAGTTAGATGCATTGGAAAATGCAGCTACAGCTTTCTCAAAAACAAATTGGGACAAAATAGTCATCAGCATTGTCCATCATCGAATGGTATTACCTTTTGTTCGTATCAAAGTAGAAGAGTTCAATAAAATTAGTCCTATCCCAGAGATATATAGTCCTACTATAGGATAAATTAAACCCATATTGGTATATATCCAAGACAAAATAATTCCAATGGACGGGGTTAGAAGAGAGCAGATCTGGCAGCATGTGGCTAATTTCACTCTTTATGGTGGCCCAAATCACCAAAAATTTCACTATAAGAGAGGAATTGATGGAGTCCTTCTCAGATGTGTTGATGGATAAGAGACTATATCTATTATAGAAGAAGTAAATGTAGGATCATGTGGTTCCCACCAATTAGGGTATAAGAATTATGATCAAATCTGAAGGCTTGGATACTTTTGGCCTTCAATGACGCAGGATTGCACATAATTCACTAAGAAGTGTCATCCCTTCCAAGTGTATTCCAATTTCATCCATCAACCCCCATAATTTCTATATAAAACTAAATAATCTTGGCCATTTTCCACATAGGGGAAGGATTTTGTTGGACTATATCCTCCAGCTATGGCTAAGCAGTTCAAGTACATCCTTACTGCTACCGATTTCTTCTCCAAATGGGATGAGGCAATACCCCTCAAAGAAGTTGGAGCCAAAAGAGTTATTAATTTTGTCAAAGCTAACATCATTACTAGATTTGGTTTCCATCATACCATTTTGATGGAAAATGGAACCAATTTCAATTCTTATAAGGTGAGAATCTATATCATGAATAAAAAATCAAATATAACCATTCATCCCTCTATCATGTAGCGGCCAATGGACAGATTGGAGATTTTAACAAGACCCTATAAAAAATACTCTAGAAGATGGTGGATAAAGATAATAAATGTTGGCCTGATAATATCTTTCATGCCTTATGGGATTACCAGACTACTACCTATACTGCTATGCGAGAAACCCCATACTCATTGGTGTACAGAATATAAGCAGTCTTGCCAATGGAGGTTCAGTTTTCATCCCTACATATTTCCATCTATGACGTGTTATCCATGGATATAAAATCCTAGAAATGACTTGATGAGATAGAGTGACTGGATAAAAATATATTTCACGCCTTGAATCACTTGGAGGTGCATCAGAACCAGATATCACAATCCTTTAACAAGAAGGTATGTCTTCATTCATTCCTCTAATGTGAGTTGGTTTAGATCCTAAGGACTCTGATGATACTAAAATATAAGCCTATGAATCTTGATCCAAAGTGGTATGCACCTTACTCATACATAAGGTCCACTGTAATGGAGCTTATTCTTTAATATAAACAGATATAGAAATCACTAAACTCCAACCAATTCTAGGTTCTTGAAGAAGTACTTTGTGTAATAACATAATGTTCGTCTTAGATACAAGATGTTAAACTGCATAGCATCATTTGTGTCCATGTTTCACAACATTAAACTACATATCATCATTTTTCATATTGATTGATGATAAACTATACATCATATCATCTTAGATGCAGGATGTTAAACTGCATAGAACCATTTGTGTTCATGTTTCATGATGTTAAAATATGTAGCATCATTGTCCTTTTTGTATGATGATTAACTCCATGACATATGGCCCAAGCAACAAGATGTTAAACTGCATAGAACCAGTTTTCCTCAACACATGACATTAAACTGTATTGGTAACATATCCTTTATTTGATGTAAATAAATCCCCAAGATACCATGAGTGGATATTCCTTGTGGTCCCTCAAAATATGAGTATCTTCCATGAACAAACCTCACTCACCTCATTGCCACTCCCTAGTGGCACTTGAGCCCCATTTCTCCTTCTGTTTAAATCGAACCTGTATGGGGAATAACTGTCAAGAACTATGTGTGGATAGATTATTTCCCCAAAAA
The DNA here is from genome assembly GCA_963277665.1 of Viscum album. Lineage (NCBI taxonomy): Eukaryota > Viridiplantae > Streptophyta > Magnoliopsida > Santalales > Viscaceae > Viscum > Viscum album. The sequence continues at coordinate 135,108,252 of OY728134.1, forward strand.
GATATGTAGAGACACATGGTTCTTATCCCCTAGTTCATCCATAGTGTTTATTTAACATCAGGTGACCTCCTGTCCTCACTGCATGATGTTAAACTGCATGAAATTCGAAGAACTATGTGTAGCTTGTTTATCATTTAAATGAGAAACGTAGTGAGACCTAGATCTGCAATCCTGGGTCCAACCACGACCATAAAGAAACAATTTCCATTTTCCTTGTGTATGAACCAAATCTATACTAGGAATTACTCTTGAACATATGGCTTGATTCTCATACCATTTTTGTGTCTTAAGACCAACCATTATTCTAGAAAATATATAAAAAATATTAATGCCCCTTTCTCACATCAAAACTCAATTGGTCTGGGGAAACATTTTCAAAAACTCTGTGTGGCTTGATTCCCATCCTTACGGAATACATAGTGACACCAATACATCTCATCCCAGGGTCCAACCATAGGGGTTACAAACTCACCTCGTCCGCCCTTTGCGCCTTATTATCATCTGTGAATGTGTGGTGTGGTGTGGATATCTTTGATCCTCATTCATTTTAGGTTGTCTCATGGAATTTCACTGCACACCTTCCCTTTAATTGTTCCAAACTCTACGACCTTAAACTAAGATTTTTAGTGTCCTATTTTCATGATAATAAACTATGTAACAACCATGGAATTTGGGAGAGTTTCCCCCCCACTTTCTGGCATTGGTACCTTACCATTCAATCTTCAAGAACTATGTGTGTCTTGATTCCTACCCTCTCATGATATATAGGGGTGCCTAGATCTCGTGTCTTGGGTCCAGTCGCAGTGTTTAAAATATCGTTCACCCCCTCTGTGCATTAATCAAACCTACATATGGATCATTTTTAGGAACAAAATGTGTCTTGATTCTCATTCCAATGTAATATGTAGTGACACCTGGATCTCCAATACTGGGTCCAGCTATAATTTTGGAAAAGGAAATCCCACTTCCTTTTCCTTGTATAAGAATAAAATGTATATAGGGAACCTTTCCAAGAATTATACCTTGATTCTCATTACAATGAGATGTGTGGTGATAGCTAAAAAAAATATTAGTGTGGGAAACCATTATAAATAATTATGTGTGTCTCGATTCTCATCCTAATGGGATTTGTATTGATGTCCAGATCTCCAATATTGGGTTCATCCATGATTAAATCATAAATCTAATTTACTTCTTATGAATGAATCAGATATATATAGGGAGCCTATAAATGACCACACGAGTCTTGATTATCACCCCTATAAGATACATTGTGATGCCCAGGATTTCTTTCTTGGGCCTAACTATAATATATCCATCACTTCACATTAGTTCACCATTGTCCTTACCACATGACGTTAAACTGCATGGAATTCCAAGAACCATATGTGGCTTGATTCTCATTATATTGAGATATGTAGTGACACTTGGGTAATTTCTCCTAGTCCAAACACAATTTAAAATCCACTAATCCATGAGTGCATGTGAGAATTTTATGGGAAACTCCTTCAAGAACTACCTATGGCTTGATTCTCATCCATATGAGATATGTAGTGATGATCGGGCTCTCAATATTGGGCCCAATTGCAATATAATGCACATAATGCCTTCTTTCTCCCATGTATGAGTCGGATCTATATGAGGAGATTCAATAAGAGTACCTATATTATGTATGAAACCGTATTCAAAGAAACCCCCATTATCCTTCACTTACGAATTCAATCAGGTTGAGGGACCTTTATTTAAGAACTATGTGTGGCTTTATTCTCATCCCATTGAGATATGTAGTGATGTAAAGATCATCAATCCTAGGTGTAGCTGCATCACAACATAGAAACTCCCCTACTCTCACATCTATGAGTCAGATCTACTTGGGGAGATCTGATAGGATTTCCTACTTTACGCATGAACTCATATATGTTAGAACTACATGCAGATTGATTATTGCTTTGACAAGATACGTGGTGACACTTGGGATCTACACCCTATACCAGCCACAATATTCCATTTTATGTCATAATCACCTACTTATTTTCTATAAGATGTTAAACTGCACGGCCAACATTCTCACTGTATGAATTCAAACTACACGGTACCTCTTGAACTACGTGTGGCTTGATTCTCATCTAATTAAGATTCATAGTGAAGCCTAGTCATTAAGACCTAGCCATAACCATGGGTTAAAATAAAATTCCCCCTCTCCTACATACAATCAAAAATATATGCAATAGATTTTATTCTGGGTCCTCTCCTTAGATAACCCACCAAGGAAATAAGAGATCCCCCTTTCAACATATGAGTCAAATCTATGCAAGGGACTCCAAACTCATGGCCAGTATCAGTCTCATGCTTCCTTTATGCACTGAAAAATACCCCTTTTCACATGTCATACTCCTAATCTAGAATACCTTAATATCTCTATAAAAATTCATTGGATTTTTTTGGCATAATGTCTGAAAACTAAAGGCTATTTTTTCCGACCATGCAGTACACACCCCTATTGGCCTTGTACATGTCGCCCTTGTAATGGATTTTTCAGCCAAAGGATTCCACTGTTTTAATATGTAGTACACACCCCAACTGGACTTGCAAAAAAAGACCTCATAATGGGTTTTTCAACTAGTGGTAACATCGTTCTTGAGAGAAGCATATTTTTTACCTTTAAGCTTTGATAACAGTACATTGGAACCCAAAAACCAGTGGTCATCCTTTTTATATTTGTCCCAGATCCTTTATCCTAACTTGAAAGTCTCCAAGACTATGGTTTACACTTTTCCACTTCACTTGCTCGAATAATACTAGAATAACCTTGGATAATTTGATAATGTATCATCCATTGTTTCCATAATATAATGGTCCTTACTATATGACCTAAAACTACATGCACCATACTTCCTACATTTGGGTAAGACCTACATAGAGCATCCATTTCCCCAATTATTTGGAAATTAAAACTTGAAATACCCCTTCTGTATTCAGGTACTTTTTCCATAAACCAAACTTTATGCTTAAGAAAATCCAAATATCTATAAACATTCATCAAATTTTAGCGATAAAATGTCATAATTCTTGAGATCTCTTATGCTTGATCATGTAGTATGTGCCCTAGTTTTCTTGCATATATCACCCCCATAATGGGTTTCTCATCCAAAGGATGCCACTATTTGGCTATTTTCAACATTCCCCAGTTGTCCTTGCATAAAATAGCCTTCATAAAGGGTTTTTAAACTAGTAGTAACTTCGTTATTGGGTAATAATTCCTTTAACATCATAAGCCCTTTTCCCATACCACCCTTTGGATCTAAAAATCCTCAAATCACAACTTATAATTTTACCCTTCCATACTTGAATATCGTAGCACATTTATAGAAAGAATACAAAGAATTGGAGAATTGTTAAAAATTTGATCAAAGATAAAGACCTTAAATTATATCCCCCATTCCTTACTACATGAATTTTAAACTTCACAGCATAATTTCCTTGCTACATTACTTTAAACTGCACAGCATAATGTCCTTGCAACATGACTTTAAACTGCACAGCATAATGTCCTTACTGTATGACATTATACTGAAGAGCATAATATTAAAAATCTCATTTCTGACTAAATGTTCCCTCTTTAACACATAAAATTCAAGTATTATTAGTTTTTCATCTATGGCATGTGTCAATACAGATGATTCCTTTATTCTCAGACATATTTCATTGGAAAAGCCACCCATTGTGGTCTTAAGACATCCAAATCTTTAAATTTATTTGTTCATCATAAAAATAATGTTATAATTATTGAAAATTCCTTTACCTAACTGTGAAATACATTCCCTAATTTGGCCTTTCATAAGTTACCCACATAATCGGAATGTCAACCTAAGGATACCACTACTTGACTATACAGTATGTGTCCCACTAGGCCTTGCATAAAATATCCCTCATAAAAGGTTTTTACATAAGTGGTAACTTTGTTCTGAGGATAGACCTTCTCTGTTCTCAAATGCCATGTTTTAGATTTGGAGACCAAATATATGTATGAATATTCCCCATGGAAGTATCTAATGAATATTATAAAATTCCTATTCATCAATCCTTGTTTGGGTTATTATCTCAATATTCATGGTCAAATAAATTCGATTTAAAAAAATATCCTTATTAGTCTAATGTTCATGACTTTAAAATTCCCAAAAAAGAGAAAAAATAATCACCAGGTTGAAAACTCACATAGGGCTCCCTGGAAAATAGTCAAGTCTCACCTCACTAGACCTGCACTCTGTATGGCTTAGGCAAAATTGAGTAATAAAAATTTTAAAGACGTGTAATTTTTAGGGTTTTCCATATGACCCTAGTAATAGTAAAAATACTTCCACTAGTCCCCTCGGATTAGGTAAAATTTTAGAGCACCTCCCATCCCTATCTTTAAAAATTATGATTAGCTGATATGAAAATGTAATTCTAGGAAAATCATCTTTGACATTATGATTACATGAAGAAAGAAAGGATAATGACATATATTATTGGCAAATAAATTATTTTAATTAATAAAAAAAATTAGAAGAAAATACGCAATCTGGCGTCTCCTTGTCACAAATTACCAGAGGCCTTCAAACATAAATCTTCATTTTTTGAATAATATCTTGAACCCCATCAACCGCTTGTTGAAGTTCAGTCAGTCGACCATCCTCAGTCTCCTAGGCCTAACGAAGTGTTTCCTAAGAAGTCACAATGGAACTTTCCCCTTATTTTTTAGATTCTTCTAATGAGAAGTGAATTTGTTTGAGTTCCCCTTGGAGCAGTAGTTAACTCTTGTTGATGGAACGACACTTCAACAGTCTTCTCCTTGATCAGCTGCTTTAATCTTGTCATATTTGTACTATGATTGACCTCCTCTTAGGATAATGTAGATTAACAGTCATCATTGTTAATGAGAAGTATATAGTTTATGATATATTTCCAAAGATTACTCTCTTTCTCTCACCTACAAATAGTATCCTTCACCGTATTGTGAACTATATAGTAATCGAATTTTCCAAATCCAAACATGATAAATAGACCTGAAATCCACGGGATCCAAGATGGAAGTTCCTCAAGGGGGACCTCATAGATTATCTTCCATATATCTCTCTAAACCTTGAAGCGTGCTATATAGAGAGTGTTTAGAAACTTGGGATCTAATTCAGAGTCACTCTTATGAGGAGGAATATACTATGAGATTAATGCACTCAAAGAAGTTCCCTATTCTTCTCCCTTCTGAACAGTAGATTCATTTCCTTTTGATGTTGGTCGAGATGCTTTGGAAGCTTCTCCCTCATACCCAACCACCGAAGCTGACAATCATAAATAATGAATTAAAATAAACATTATCTTCAAAAGAATGATAATAATGGGGCGGAATCACAATATTTTATGATCTTTACCCAACAGAAGATCATCAGTACAAGAAAATTCCTCCCCAATATTCCTAGTCCTAATATATTGAGCTGGTACTTTTTGTTGACTAACATTCCCCTAGTCCTACCCAAAATTCTCCAGATCAGATTCAGGAAGGCTTCCCGTTTCAAGGTCCCCCTGAGATGGATCCTCCTCAACAATGGGATTGGGAGTGATTTAAATGACCTCTCTTTGCACCATTACTATAGAATATTCCTTGGATTAGGCTATACATTCCAACTATTCATGATTACAGAATCTGGCATAATAAGATTAATTATACGGAAAAAAAATAATCACATCCATTTGGTTCTATATATATTGCCCCAAATTCTTTTAAAGAAGTAGGAATATTAGTTTGTTTCATTATTTCATCAAAATAAATTCCAAGATTAATCCTATATTCTATTTATATCCCAAGACCCTTGTTAATATCACTTGTGGGAATACATGGATCAGTTTGTTCCTGACCCTCCTCTGACACATTTGAACCTCGAACAAACTCCTTAGTGATAGTCATAGGGTCAACATTAGCCATATTAGGATTTTTTGGTGCATGTTAAGCACCTAAAATATTATAGAAATGGAATTTAGTTGTTGATATATAGCCTCTCATGAAGTACTTTTCACATACCAGATTCCAACTATCCCTTTATAGCAATGATAGGAGCAGTTCCAGTAGCAGATGATATAATCTATATCCTAGATGACTATTCATTTAGAGGATTCATTTCATTGGTAGGAATATTCACTTTTTATAAAGAAACATATTTGTTTCTATAAGAATCATTTATAAATTCCTTTAGGTAAGAAACAGAAGGAGTTCCTGAAATTCTAATAATTTAAAATAATCGATTTGGATAAAGCTAAAATTAATGATGTTTGTAAGACTTATCGCTACTGAAAAAGTGTTTATCTAGATATTTCACCCTTTAGAATTATTTATTATTCACCTTATTTAAATTAGGGATAGCATTGGACTCCCAAAAAACTGGTATCATAGGTGGTAAGTCTCCCTCTATATCATCTTCTATGGCATGTTGGCTTGGAGATACTTATCCTAATTTGGGGGTGATTCAGTAGCCTCGATCACAATATCACCAGGGATATACCATGGTGATGGAACCTCAAATAATTTTACCCTAACTGGATAAAAATTAAGATTGTATTCCCCCTTATTAATAATTATTTTTTTGAAATATAAAAAAACGAAAAATAGAGTTTAAGAAGAAGAGAACTTATGACTTCAGGATTGAAAATGTAACACCCCGAGATTTTATGAAAAATATTATTTTAATTTCATTAATGTCTTGTGTTGTATTCTACACCAAGATTACCTTGCACTATACGCAACACCGTATTAGCTTGCAGTATACGCAACACTATTCTTGGACCGTGTTACACACAATTTTGATAATAGTTATTCTACGCAACATTGAGTATATATTTATATATATATTCAATGTATAAATGAAATATGGTTGGATTCTGTTATATGAAACAACGAAGGATTCTTTCACAACACGCAACCCTGACTTGGCTTGCATTACACGCAATCGCGACCTTCCTCGATAGCGTGTGTTGTACGCAATACTGGGTTTTAATAAACAACGATATATTATTATAATATTGTCATGAACTAGCCGTTATGAATAGTGTTAACTAAATTTTGAATTTTATAACATTATTATTCATCTTACACATTTCTAGAACATGGTATAAGAACAAAATAAATTTTTCGGGTAAAATAAGTATTTTTAAAAAAATACAGTTTTGTCGCCTTTTGATGGCGCACCCACTTTAAATCTAGTTTTTTACATGTTTATAAGTTCAATTTGACAAAATAAAATTCTTCTTCTGAATCGGGATATAAAAATTTACATTAGAAAAAGTTTTGATATTTTTCCGATAACTTTCATATTTTAATGAATAGTAAAAACACGCTATATTTTAATTAAAAACAACTTTTTTCATCGTCATATCTTATGTGGTTAAATTATAATATTGAATGGTTTTAAATTATAAATAGAATATATTTTTACCATTTAATATAATGTATGACATTAGTATTGATTTTACCTTGAATTCGTAGGTTAAATCAATTCAATCGTTTGTAATGTTTTAAAGAAAACCTGTTTTCTTTTGACAACGAGATTAATTTTAATTTAATTTCTGAAACTTTTGTGTATTGAATTTGGAAAAATGGATTCCATATTTGGAATCAGTGGATCCAAATTATGTTAATAAGCTACTTGTTATTTTTGGGAATTATGAATAGTAACTACGGTAAATTTTATTTACCATAGTTAAAGGTAAATCGGGTAATTAAGGGTAAATATAATATTTTAAAATTACCCTAACAAATGTCAAAATCCTATTGAATGACTAAAAGTCGACCCATATTACCTAAGGGTCGGATTAGATTCATTTAATTAAATTTTTTCAATGAAAATAATTTAATTATTATTAAAACCAAAGAAAGTGACAACATATCACTTTCTTAAATCTTATAAGTATAATAATTTTAATCTAGTGATAAACTTCATGAAACTTAAAACATGAATAGTCTCCAGAAAGATAATACAATTATCTACATCATAAGAATTTATTTAGAATTTTTAGGGATTAAATAATTATCATTTATTATGACACAAAGATGATGCAGTAATTGTCTTATTAATGAAATATTGACATAATTGATGTTATAAATGCCCAAATAAATGTAATTTGAGACTTTTTATGACTTAAAATAATTTTCTAGATTAATATGACATGTTATTGTTGATTTAAGTAACTTTTTTATAACTTATCATTCTGTTATGAATTTCATAAAAATCATGTACCAAATAGTGTCAAAATTGACATAAATTAGCTTTTTAAAACAAATATTATATTATTAATTGTTATTTTATTCCTGAAAATCTAAGGTTCGGCCAAATGACTTATATAAGATTATATATATTAATAATAAACAACTTGGGGTTCGTTTGTCTTGTTATGGTAAGTTTATTAACCATATAGTGTAAGAAAACAAAAAGACACGGTAAAAGTTAAATTATTTAACTTAGAGTTAAATCTAATTGATAAGGTTAACATAATAACCTAAAATTGTCTAAATACTATTGGATGAGATTATTTTGACCCATACCCACTTTAGAATTGAAATAAGACCCTTTGGAACCATTATAACCCGAATTTTACCTTAATATAAAATAATATTTTGAGATTTTCCTAAGGTGCCCCTCTCCTCCCTTATAAAAGGGCACCTCCTCCCTCTCTTCCTCACACAACTTTGAGCCTTAAAGCTCGGCAAACCCCTGCCAAAATCTCTTCTCCACTTCCCTAGTATCATCATAGAGGTCCTGGACTTCTTCAAAGACCATCCTTAGTTCTTTAAGTGGAGGTTAAGAAAAGGCACGTCAAAAAGAGGTAATATCCATTACCGATCTTTTTCAATTTCTTTCTTCTTCAACTTCTTCTTCTTTAGTTGTTTAATGATAGAGTAATAACATAAGTAATTCTTATATACTGATATGTTATTATAAATATGAAACAACTCTAATTAACCTTCTATCCATCCTACGGAAAAAAGAAATCACCGCGCGTGCGTACGTACGGAATACCGTCTCCACGCTGTGGTGTAATCTATTTTCTGCCACCACCTTAATTGGATGGGTATAATGGTGTAATGAGTAACTATATATTATTATTATAAATTTATATTGATACTGAAATAGTATACATACACTTCAACACAATTCCACGACCATGGGAACGATATCATCGCTCGTGCGTACGTACGGACTACCGTCTCCACGACGCGATGAGATTCATTCTCCATGTTAACCATTTAAGAATGATTATAAAGTATATATAAGAAATAATAATGAAATATATGACATTATAAAGCTACTGGATTTATGTATATATGTATGTCATCTACTTAATTCCATTCAAGACAATAAGGAAAGGAAAACAGCGTTCATGCGTACGTACGGACTACCGTCTCCATGAACGGTGTGTTTCATTTCATTTATCTATCAATTATATATATATATATATACTGAATATATATGATATATAAATCATGTTTTATATTCTGGAAGTAAGTAAATCATGATATATGTAATAATAATGTCAAGAACAACAAGTCCAAACATGGACGACAAAGGAACCAATTTTACCCAAAACGCTCTTTAACATGGAATTTACAAAAGAATGGGTAATATAAAGTCATAAGTGAACCATATATGATATCATAAAAATGAATATAATTCTGTAATATTTCAATGACATTATTTAAATCATTATACAGGAGGTTCGGACACTTACGAAGCAAATCAGACCTAAGGTAAGGGAAATATCACAATCTCATTTTTATCTGAGATTGTTTATACTTTGGTATTTACTGGGATGTATTTTATCATCCACATCCATGTTTCCTCAATATGTAATGTTATTTCCATCCACCTAAAATTTTTTAAATCCAATTTTACCCTTCGGTGAGTTTTTAGTAAAAGATATGAAAGGAATCTTTTGTCGTTTTTCGTACGAGGTACTTTTTGACTTTTTCGACAAAAGTACGAAGAATGTTTTTTTTAACTTATACGGCATGAATGGATTTTTAAAACAATATTTCCAAGAATATTCCTTTACAAGTTTTCAAGTTTATTTTTAATCAACTTCTTTTAGTTTAAAGTTGTATGACATGTTAATAAAGGAAAAATGTTTTTGAAGAAGAAAGGATATTTTCCTCAAGAATGGAGTTCAAATGTTTTATCAAAATTATTTTCCATCTAAGATAATAAAGGGTTCTGTTTCTATCCCTCTTATTACATTGATTTGATTACGTTGTGATGGAATTATTTTTATGAATTCCTTTATCTTATATGAATTGTTTTATGATGTCATGATGTTTAAGATTCCCATTTGTATTACATGGGTTATGCAATGATGTATGATTTATGATTTTGTGGCACACATAAGAATGGTATCATTATGAGATGGGTGGGACCTATATCTCCCTCCAATGCATTGGGTAAAGATTTTATATCTCATGAGATAGACATGTCTTGAATGGTAGGTTATACCGGTTCAGTGAAACAGGACTGAAACGAGGGTGACTCGGTTCAGAAAGGGACTTTGTCTACTAAGATATCTTGGAAATGAGTCTTGACTAACAAGAAATGATTCTCTATGATTATATGTGTATGCCACAAAGTTTCATGTTTTAAGTTATGATTATTGTGATTACATTTCACTGCCATGATTTACCCCGTGTTATGAAATTATGATCTCTTTTGCAGGTTAAGATTTCCAAAAGTTATGTGCTTATGTATATGATGTGATTGATATTTTTTTGTTTACCATTACAGAGCATTTGATCTCACCCTTTTATGTTTTCTTTTCCCCAGGATATAAAGAAAGGTTTTAGGTAAAAAAAAGAAGATCTTTATGGGAGATGTTGAAGATCTTTCACCAGGATTAGAAGATTATATTCCGAGTTTCCAAAGACACTAAACTATTATGATCCTTGTGTGTGTGTGTTTTTGTTATGTACTAAGTATTCCGCAAATGTAATGTAATGTCAATGTACGTCAAGATTCGGGTCTCTACAGAAAAAGTCATGCCATTCCTTAAAAGATGAATTACTGATACCCTCAGGAGCACCACAATCTATCATATCCTTCACTCACCATGTGTAAGGTACCCGATGATCATTTTCATAAATGTGTATCTCTAACTCTCGAGCATGTATTCCCACTTCTGCAGGATTATACTCAAAAAATACCAGACGGGGCTTGGAGATCTCCTATCCTTAGAACATGAAACCTATCACATAGGATATCCCATATAATTTAAGTATAAAAGGACAATTCCTTCCACATTTGTACCCCCTCTTGACATACATATTTAGAATAAATTTCGGCCTACTATGAGGATGATTCTGCAGCCTTATATTTAATTGGATTTCCAATTCCTGTCATCCCATATGTTGGATGAGAAAATGGAACTTTATTCCCTTCTTGGAAATGGTGACTAGATTACCTAGGTGAAGCCTCAGTTGGTGATGATGGTGTATCTCTCCTGACTCTGGTTGGAAGATTATATCATGCTTGAGGTCATTTCATTGAACCAAGAGCCTCATCGTCCTTTCTATCCAACTCTGATGACTCAACCTATGAAGGGGGGGAAGAACCTTACAAACAAGAACGTTCTTTCCTACTCTACCTCTTTATTCCAACCTAAGGAACAACATTTTTTATTAACCCATTAAAGTATGATGCAATCCAAGATTCATCATACCATTTGGTCAAACTTATTTCTACATTAGTGGCAGGTAGATTAATCACCACCCTTGTCAGTTCCATAGTTATAAGAAACCATAGCTTTTGATCCACCATCAAATGTTATTCAAATATAATTTGCACTAGAGGAGATATAGTAATTTTTTGTAGGCATTTTAATTAGCATGAAAATCAGGTAAGGATCATAGGCCTTGAATATGATTTCTCCGTCGATCATGGTTTCCATAACGCCATCCCTGAAGGCTAGCATATCCTTAGCTCTATGTTGGTCATTCCGTCATCAATAAACCTTCCTATGGGTGGATTCTTATAAGGAAAGAAGTTTAAATCCTTAAATAAACTTAGAATTTTTTGAATTTCAGAGGTTTTAATGATATGGGAAAAATACCAGAGAAAGCCTAAATGAATGGCCGGAATGAGCTCATGAGGACCTAGATCCCACTCCACACAGCATAAGTCTTGAAATGGGTCACGATCCATCCCCAAAAAACCTGGAATGGTCCTAAAATTATGAAATTATTTTTTCTTCCATGAATGTGTAGCAATATCCTCTGGGTGTTTTCCAAAATATGGGTGTCTAACCCCACTATTTTCTTCTCTGACAGCTAGGCCGCTATAAAAAATGTTTGAGGCCTTATACTGCCTTTGGAATAATGGAAAGGCAATAGATAAATGTTGATCCAACTATCTTGAAAACCTTTGAGATGTGTCTTGTAAAGGATTTTGTGGTTCATTTTGTATCCCCACTTGTCAAACTCTCCTTTTTCTATCATTAGCTATAAGGTATCAGGTGCACTTCTCTTTACTGCATTGGGACAGCTTATTGGGGGCTGCACTTGGGGCCTTCTCCATTCTTCTTCAATAAAATGCACATAAAAATATTTGGATGAATATACCTTCTTGCATGTGGATTTTTCATCATGATATTGTGAGCTATTTTCAGTAGCTCATGTTCTAAAAATGGAATATTGTTAATATCATTCCACATTTTTATTAGAGGAATGATTTCATTATACATATCTCCAAGGATTGGAGCCCCGGATATCTTGTGAATGTCCCATAAACTGATGCCCACTCATCCATGTGTGAAATGGAAATAATTCATATTTGAAACCCACTAGCTCAGTAGATCTAGCACAAACTCTTCATTCCTATACAGATAGGTTTTCTCTAACCATACAGCCTCATAAATCCCAATGCTTTATATATCTTGTTTGAACTCCAAACAAGTTTTTCATACCCAGTACAACCACATCAATGTAGGATTAATACCCCCTTTTGGGTGAAAGTCCCAACCTTTCTTCCATCCATTCGATTGATATGTCAATGAAACTAAAAAAATAGAAGAATAAAAGTGAGTATTTAGTTTGGTTGTATGTGATTTCAAATCTGGAGCACAAGGGATTTTATGCCTAAAATAGGCCTTAGATGTTTTCCTAGCATTAATATATGTTCTTTTACTAAATATTTTGAAGGATGAGAAGTTATTATGGTCTTTAAACAAAGAAACTGGAAAATAATTCCTCAGATCTAGTGTATGGACTTCTTGTAGATGGTCATAACTATAAAGTGGTAGATAAGAACTCATCAGAAAATCAAGAAGATATTTCTTCATATACCCTACCGGATCTGTAAGGGTTGTATCATATATGTATTAGAAAACATGTCCTATGATCTTCATGATTTACTTAGTTTTCTTTCCATCCAATTCATCATCAGTTTTGATCTTATTAGGATCCAATGAACCTGTAAATAAATATCATGTTTATTTCATAATAGGTTCGTTTTTTAAAAAATGGGAAATATGGAAGATTTTGAAAAGAAATTTTGGTACACAAGTATATGTGGAACACAGGTGTATCACTCAAGGTTTGGTGCACAATTATCACAATAAAATACATACAACATTGTAACAAACAAAATCTTTATCAATAAAGATGCATGAGTGGAAGATTTTCATGGAGAGAGCTAAAATTTCTGAGTCATGAGAGTTTTTTAGAAAAGTTAAGGCCCTATTTATAAATGGGTAATCCTACTTTCATGACTATATGTCATGGTATACCTATGTGATCAAATAAACATAGTGTAATATATCTATCATTTTCTATCCATTTTACCTCAGGATTAGACCCAATTTCATTTAATCAGATTCAATACTGAGCGGAGGGGAATTTTTTGAAACTTCATTTCATCGCATGGATGAAAAATTGAAAGTGTAAATTCATTATAAAAAGGAAGAGATGGTAGATGAATAATTCCAAATTATCATAAACCCTTAGAAAATGGTTCACCCAAGGTAGCCCCAATCACCATCAGTGCACAAGCACTTGTGCACCACCCCACTTCCGCGACCAGACACCTTCACCTAGGGTCTCAGATTTTCCTATAAATAGACCCTTGGGGACTTCATTTTTATGGAATAATTTCCCAAAAATCCAATTGCTACTATAATCTCCCAGGTACTACACTAATGTCCTTTGAAACCACTAAGGTAGATTCCTAATACCCAAAGAGAGGGAATTGGAGGGGGATAGTGAGACTTAACTCCATTCAGTGTTAAAAATAAATAACACTTGCATGAATCATTCACCCAAACCCCATAATTTATGAATATTAGTATGATTCACCCTTCCTCAAATCAGAAATTGTGATACTCCCTTCTAGTAATACCTATGAATATCCTTGAAGGATTTATCTAAGTCTCGTGCAAGTGTAATAATCTAGGTTATTCTTCACCTAAGGTTACACTGGTTTTCTTGAGCCTACTTTCATGGAGCACCCTTGCACAACCCTCTTTGGTTCACACTACCCTTTATCCTGTGTGAGCCTTTCATGAATCCTTCAAATCCACTCATGAAAAGGATTCTTCTTTACTGGATCCCATACCGAAAAGGGGCCATGTTGAAACCTCCACCAAGCCCTCCTGAATTACAAAATCATAGGTAAAGGAACATCATTGTGTCTCCCATTTGGGTTTGGATTTCTATAGTCATAGGTTTCCCACACATTTCCTACTAGAGGGTAAGGATCCTCGAAGCATATGTAGATTTGTATATATATGGTCACGTAGACCCTTACCCTGGGGACAATGCTGTGGAGCTCCTAGTATTGGATTATGGGTATGGGACTATTTCTGTCCCTTATCAACTCTAATATCTAGAGCCTTCAGTTCCCAGGATGGAGGGTATTTATCACTCTTGATTTTCCCTTCCAAATTGAATAAGATCCTCATTCCGATTAGAAACCAATTTTAGGGAAACCATCCTTGTGTAATCCTCTATCCTTTCATATAGTAGGTTGCAGTCATTCTCTTCAATACATCCTTCACCTTCATTCCTTCCTTACATTTTATTAATTTCTAATGTAAAGTGAAGATAGGAATGTTTCAGAGCCCCATCTTCTTCCTCTATATCCTCGACCTCTTCCACGGTCACCTTGACATATTTTGTTGTCATCCTCCTCCTCCTCTATCATCAAAGGAAGGAAAGTGTGTGGTTTTTTGAACATTTGACTTCAACTTGTTTCTCACACCAAACATGACTCACATGATATTAGAAGTTTTTAATGATTACAACATCCACATAATTTACCTGAAGTATTGAACTAAGAGAACTCAAATTTCTATTAACTATGATACGTAAGAAACCCACTCAGGGATGAGATAAATGATAATCCTCCTTAAGAATAAGCCCCAATCATAATCATTATAACTATTGATAAAATAGTCATTTATCAATGATCATATTATTAATATAAATATAGGGTTATGATAAATCCAATTAACACGGAAAAAATAAGAAATGGCCTCAACTAGAAGGATTATACCCTATAAATCAAATTTATTAGATATTTTGAGGGAGATAACATCACTGGGATTTTACCTTGACCAATATCAATCCAAGATACAACAATTAAAGCATGATTGAAACTATTTACGGGAGAAGTTCAAGATCATCGAGATCACGAACAAAACCATTCATGTCGAACCGCCCCAAGAAAAACTCACCATCACACACCTTAACCTTAGAGAATTTATAATTTTAATAAAGGAATACATATTAAGACCCTAATAATATTAATATATATATTTTATAGAATAATTAATATTGTTACTTCTTATTGTCTTTATATTGTAAATGTTTTTTATTTTAATATGATAAAACACAAATTGTATTTTTGTGTAATATGTAATATCAATTAAGATATTTATTTTTGATGTATTAATTAAATTTAAAAATAAATTATATATTAAAAAAATAATACATTTAAATGATATTTATTAAATATAAATGATAATATAAATTTTATGAAGTCAACTGTAATTTTTATAAGGGTTCAAAACTTTTATTGTTAGAAAACACCATCATTTATAAATAAATGTCAAATATTGTTTTAAAAAGGAAAATTCAAATATTTAATAAATTATATTGATAAAAAAATATTATTATTGGAATCATCATTTCATAATTATTCAATAATTAATTTTTCATAATTTTCTAATATAATCTAATTTTTGAGTCAAAATTAAATACGATGTAATTATACAGTGTGTATTATGAAATCATAATGACCCAAAATTTATGTAATAAATTATAAATGGTGTATACATGAAAAAATATAGGTTTAACAATTAAAATAATATGTTTTTATTTTATTTTATTAATTTTTTAAATCCCTTATGAATCCTCCAAAACCTATATTTTATTTTAAGTGTTTAAAATCAATTCATTATAAATATGACTCAATTCTAAATCACCATGGGTAATATTTTGTTAATTTAGTCCCTCGGATTTATAAAATAAATAAAAATAAATATTTTTTTTTATAAACCATGGGAGAACTATGGCAACGTTTGTGGTTTTTATTACATTATTATATAGAGACCAAAACTAAAGTTTGGAAAATAATAAAGAACTCCCCTCTCTTTTCCTATATATACCCACACAATCTCCCCTAAATCTTCATTAAAAAACATTTTATCACATAATTATCTTCCCTCCCCTATATATGGTACTCTTAAGGTTCCCCCAAGCTCTCAATAAGCTCCTCCCAAGCTTTTGGAATCAACCTCTCAATGTAAGGGACCCATCTCTCTTCTTTTCCAATAAAGATAATTCTTTATAATTATCTATTTGAATCTTAATTTGTTATGTTTTAATGACTTCATAAAAAATATACTGTAAAATTGATTTCCTAAAAATTATAGATCATTTATCCCCTCTCATTATGGAATTTACCTAATCCATTACTATGCCGAAATTTAGTAAGGGTGTCTCTCTCTCTCCTCTTTATTCAAGTACCTTATTTATATAATGCATTTTTTTCCAAGTCCTGATGTTGGGATATTAATTTATATATCCATATTAATTAAATTTTTATATCCAAAATATTATATATCCCTTTCACTATCATTAATCTCTCCAATTATTCATTATGTACCCATATTATGATTCCGAAATTATCCTGTGATTTCCCAATGCCAAACATTTGAATTGTGAATACCTTTTCCATTTACACTCAAGGATATTCACCTATAAATACCTATCCATATTTTATTTTTTAATTACATTTATTTATTTTATACTCCTTATTCCGGGAATTAAATATGAGGAAACATGATCCTATGTTGAATGATCTATGTGCCACACTTATGCATGGACATGATATGAAAGTGGCGGGTTCCCCCAGAATTATATTGTGATTTAATGCATTGGGTATTTTTTTCCTCATTATATTTAATTTATAGTATTTCATAGTGAAAGTAATTCATTATCTTATTTTTCCACCATTTTATGTTTTCTCAATGTTTATCCTTGACACACATTTATGATGTCATGTTTAAAGTTGTTTCCAGTTTCCCATATTGACTTTGAGTTATCATGATATATCATAACTCTTTGTTCATGTTTTTTACTCTCAACCATTTTATATCCTGATTAAATTCATATTTTATAAAATTTAATACTACATTAATTTTATGATTTTTTATTCCCTTACTTGGATTTATATCTCACCCCTTTCAAATGTATGTCCCCATGTTATCCCATGTAGTTTTAAGAACGGTAGAATATTATGATCATGTTAAGAATGTTTTCGATAACACTAATATACACCATATTTTAATTTATTACTTAATATACAAAATTACAAAAAAAAACTCTAGACTTATCAATCCTTTAGGTCTTATTATGTGTATTCTTATGTAATAAATCATGAATTAATGTGTAATAAAGACTAGGGTTGTCATATTACCTGGTACATATTGCATCACTATTAGGATGACATAATTATCCCTTTTCATTTATGAGAATACTCAAGTGATGTACATTGATTTATGTTCTTATGGATTCACTTTAAAGGTAAGAACCCACTTTTTTAACTTTATTTATAATCATCAAGCACACTCTAATGAAGATGTAGCCTTTTTTACTTATTTTATAGGTATAAATTTTCTTCGTAAAATTTGAAAGTTTAATCTCTTGAAGATAGATTCATCTATATATGTTTTTATTAGTTATAATAAAGAAAATTTTATATTCCTAGAAAACTCATCAGTTTTATCATAGATAGGTTCATCATGGATTAAAGGTGTTTAATTCACTAATTTTTTAAGAATTATTCATCATAATTCATGTGTATTCATAGTTTAAAATACAGTACCTTGAAAAGATTCTATTTCCTTTATCCATAATTCACAAGTCATTTATATCATAAAGTATTATGTATTGAATTCAGTGGATTTAAACTGAGTCATTTCATATGATATACATCTTCATAAAATACAGATTGATCCCAAGTTTACATAAAACTAGGTGTCATAGCATAAATGTGATTCCTGCTTAATCATAAAATGCAACTATTGTTATATGATAATGCCAATAATAGGAATCAATGAGTCATATTCTATGTTATAGAACTATATAGTAGAATATTATATATTCTAATAATACCCTATCTCTAGTACAATATGTATTTGATGACTGAGTTTCATTCATAAAATATGGCATGTGTAAAAAAAATCAAAA
Source organism: Viscum album (assembly GCA_963277665.1). Classification (NCBI taxonomy): domain Eukaryota; kingdom Viridiplantae; phylum Streptophyta; class Magnoliopsida; order Santalales; family Viscaceae; genus Viscum; species Viscum album. Next base: position 135,127,006 of record OY728134.1, read on the forward strand.
AAAAATATATATTTAATTATAATTTGTACATTTAATTAAAATTATAATGATTAGGAATTATAAAAAAATAGTTTACAAGATTAAATAAAATATGAATGATTTATATTGGTTTCTCATATTTGATAAAATAAATAAATGTGTTTATTTATTTATATTATTCTTTTTTATAAATTTTTTATAGAATATCAATAATTTGTATGTTAAAAATTATATAATATATTATTTCAAGTGATAGAGACTTGTATTTCATTCTAGTTATGACTCTATAAGATTTAATTTTCATATACCTTGACCACCGATTATTTTTTTGAGTTAAAAACTTTAGAATAACTATTGAATATAGTTTTTTCATATTAAGTTTTAAAGATATTATTAATCGGATTCTCTATTGATTAAATTTACCTTGGGTAAAGGGACTTAGTTCAGACTACCCATAATCCTAGAGGCTTATGCCTTGTTGATGAAAGGCGATGGGTTGACTATTTCACTATAGGCTTTCTCAGTTTAGGATTTTAAATCTTATAAAATTTTACACATTACAAGAAAACTTTATACACCATATATATATGAGAAGCATTTGTATGTGCATTAATATGGGTACCATTTGTTTTTGGATAATCTACACAAACTTATCGATTGTGTAAATATTTAAACATTTAAATAGGAGTTAATAAATTTTAAATGAGATATAGTGGCTTTAATATGTATGATTTGTATATTGAACAAATAATATTTTTTAAAGAATCCCCATAAAATAGTAAATGTGATATTTCTTCCAAAGTTACACTTTTTAATACCTCAATCATTTAACTTCATAGGTTTTTCTAAAGCAGGGCCCCTATGGATTATCTTTTGTAAGGAAAGAAAGTAATGAATGACAGTGGATCATCATTTAGTAGGTTCTGAAAAAGTAGGGTTCATATGGGTTTAATTTTGTTAGCATGTTCTTGAAATTTTATATGGGTTACACCTAGATTGGAAACCCTAAGAGTTAGGATACCATAGGAATATAGTTCATTTCTTCCATAAGATGAATCAAAGAAAAGATTTTATTACTCAAATATCAAAGAATCATAACTATTATGATTGGGATGATTCCATATATAAATAACTAAGTAGTGAGATAAAATCCAAATTAGAATCATTACCTCAGGAAATATGTTTCTTGGATCACTAAATAGATATAATGTATTTTGTCATCATTTTTAGTGGGAGTACATTCATTAAAAGTGTAATGACCATAAATATCACTATGTATTTTCCTTAAATGAATATTATATTAATAGCTTATTCTATACACAAAACTGAACTAAATTGAAATAGTGATATGTTAAAATAAAATTTTACTATTATAATATACTTTTTAAATTGACATGTATAAAAGGATGTTACCATATTATGAAATCTATAAACAAAAAGGAAATAAATGGCATTAGGTAGTGAAAGTTCCCCCTATGAAGTGTATTCTTTGAAGCTTATAAAATATGTGTATTTTATAGGGTTTACCTTAGACCAATACAAAGTTGAACTCAAAAAATTATTGTATGAGTGAAATCATATTTGAGATAAATTCAAGCTCATAGAAATTTCCATGAGATCCATGCTAGTAGAAGCACCATCCAGACCTGCCACCAGGGATTACCTTATACTTCGGTCTTACATGAAGATCCTAAGGGCCAATGTAAAACTAAATTAGGATGATAAAATAATTAAATAATTAATTTAATAAAATATTTATTGATTATATTTTATACATTTTTCAGTTTTGATTTTAAAGAAATAGAATGTTTATTTTTCTATATAAATAGTATTTTCTTAATATTTAAAATTTAAAAGAGAAATTAAAAATTTTAGAATAATAATTTAATTTAATTAATTTAATTTAAAAATTAATTGTCTCATGATTATATTAAGATAAACTTTATATATTTTTCTAAAATAGTTGATTTATAGGTGAATAGTAAAAAATACAGTTTTCAATAAAACTGTAAATTTTATGAAAGTGTCATTATATAAGAATGAACTTGAAGTTTATAAAACCATTTAATTGATCAAATATTTATAAAAAGAGTAAAATAATAAATTTTGAAATACTATTTAGAATTTATAAAATCTATATTAAATATTTTATGAACTTATATAATATTTTCCAATAAACTAACTCTTTTTAGTGTTTTATTTTAATTACATATTATTTTCATAAAATTTAGATTTGGATTGAATTTTTGTTTAAATAATATTTTTTTATATAACAAAACAATTTATATCATAAAAATAAAAAATTAATAATTTTATCCTACACATAAATTGTAAGCATAAAAGTAAATTTCTTCTAAAAATGGTTTTTATGCATTACGTGCACTAATATAGAAATTAAATTTTTATCACCATTAAAATTTTATTTTGTAAAATGGATTCCATATTTAGACTCATTAGGTCTAAATTATGTAAAATTTACCATTTTATTTTTATGAAAAAATTGAATATTACTAAGGATAATGTTAATTATAGTGAAAATGGTGAAATAGTTATTTTAAAAGATTTGTTTTATTAATATTATGTAACATATATCTAATAAATTAGATTAATATATTTTAAATAATGAAACTTATATTATTTTTAAACACATATATAATAATATTAATGCACATTTATTTTGTAATTAATCAAAAATAATATTAATAACACATTATTATTAAAACTTCATTTAAAAAAATAGTTTTCTATATATATATATATTATTTTTAAATTTAAAATAAAATTTTATTGTATTTATAAATTGACTTAGATAAAATTTATATTAAATTTTTATTCAAAACACCAAAAAAATAAGAGGATTTATTTTATATTTTTAATAAAATATAAGTTAATTTAGTGAAAAATATTTACCCTCATAAAAACAAAAAAGGATAAAAGTAAAAAATAAAAGAGTAAACTAATTAAAAAATGTTTAAAACATGGGTGGAAATAATCATTTAAGTATTTTCACTGAATTATCACATTATAATCCATTATTTTTTAATTTTAGATTCATTGAACCATGAATAGTGTAATGTTATCATTGAATAGTAAAGGGTATTCACAAAAGTGCCCTTTTTCTCTTATTGAAGGGATCTCTTCCACCCATTTAATGTTATAATTTATCATTGAAATTTCATTGAGACTTTTCACAATATTTCTCTCCAAGATTTAACTTAAATTTAATAAATCCCTTTATTACTATAATTTACCCAAACCCCTTCATTTACAAGGATTCATTCAGAAGAAAGTTCATGGTTCAAAGGTCAGTATTACTTATTCCATAATAGTTTCTTCTAATTTATTCACTTCTAAAAATATCTCAACCATGGTTATATAATGACCTTAATATCTCTAGTAAAATTAAGTTTTATTTTATTAATGGAACAAGAAATATTTATTCCTTTCAATCTACTTATAAAAATAAAATAACGTTGATCCTATATTTGTGAAGACTACCACCTCCACAAAACAATGTCTTCCATTTTTCACCACTACCTCTCTTTACAGGTTATAATGATGTAATTGAATAATAAATGTGACATATTTTATATAAATACTATTATTAATAAGAAAATTAAATTCCCACCTTCATCTCATTTTATTTTATGGAAAATAAAAATTTTAGTTTTGTGTTGTGCGGACCAACACCTCCTTGAAAAAGGTGCCTCTTTTTTCATATAGTTTATTTATTATTTTCTTAAAATAACTTCAAATATGATTCATCTCCTTAGAAAAATTTAAATATTATCATTATTATTCTTTAATAATTATTTTATTAAAAAATTAACACTTTCATTAACATGCTCATTAAATAATTATGGTATATTCATATTTGGTTCAATTTAACCGCCTACATGAATGATGTGATAAAACACTATCATGGAATAATTTGTGAAAATAAATACTAAAATTATTATAATTTAATAATAAAATCATGATTGGTTTCCTCAAATAATCCAACACCAATTCTATTTTTATGCAACATAACTAAAAAACTTATGGAATGATACAAGATATTTATAAATAAATATAAATTATCTATTATAGTAAATTAAATTATTTAGGAATGATGATTTAGTATAAATGAATTAATACCAAAGATAATTTCATAAAGAATGCGTAAATCAATTAAAGTTACTAACACCTTATGGTAAAATAAGTTATAACTCACTAATATATTCATAATAAATTATCATAAATGATTTATATAAAATATACCATAAACGAATATGTTTTTGGATTAGAATATTAATATATTTATGCTTGTTTTATAAGAATTTAGAGTATATTCAACTATTTGGGTAAACAAGGTAAGGGTTTCTTGTCATAGTTTTAATTTCTTGAAAAATATTTATTATCATATAATATTTTTTCTTTTGTATGGTGAACTTACTACCCAATTTTATTTTTTTATAATTATTCTATTATATTTCCTAATATTCAATGTTATATTCCATGTTCTTTCTATCATGGGGTTTAAAACCAAAAGTTATGAAATTTATAAGGGGATTTTCATCTCAAATTCCCTTCTATGAGATGCATTTTTATTATGCACCTAAATTTATTTATATAGTGTATATTCTACCTATTTGATTTATTTTTCCATTATGTCTCCTTAATTAATTGTATTTTAAGTTCAATTTCAATCTCCCTCTCCTGCATGTCATTTTGATTAAAATGTTACATGATCTATAAAATATTTATCAACTCAAATTCATCCTCCTTGAGTCATAAATTCTCTACTTTGTTATGATATTATAGTCCCATTTTAAATATTATTACCCTTTCTTCCAATTATAATTTCTCTTTTATTTGGGTAAGTTTATTTATTTCATCAATATCCTCTTCTTTGATTAAATACCTTCATAAATAAAAGTTTGGTATTTTTAATAATAACTCACATTCATTCTAGTGGATCTTTCTTCTCTCTAACCATAATTCCCTTCCCTCCAATGCTTTCCTTCCTCTTTGGCTACCCAAATATAGATTAATTCATGTGATAATCTTAAATAAAATCACTACCTTTCAAATGGATATTTCATTTTCCATTTTTTTATGTGGGTTTTCAAAAAAAAATTAAAAATATTAAAAGGTTTACATATCATGAATATATTTCATATCATCCACTCCACATTTTATCTATACATAATTTATTTATTTTTAACGATTCAATTATTATATATTCCTAAAATGGAATTTTTAATATATCTTATAATTTTTCTTTCCAAATTTTTTTAAAATAATTTTTCAAAATAAACCATTGACATTATTTCTTAGAAATTATTTGTAAAATTAATTAAATAAACTTATTTCTAAAATGTTTTCATAATAATGGGTTTCTCATCATTTTGATACTTTTTTCAAGATGTTAATAATTTTAAAATTTAAATTATTTTTCCATTATTATTTATGTTTTATTAAAATGGTTTTCATGGAAAAATGATCATTTTCATTAATCTTTTAAAAGTAAAATTATACTATTCATTTAAAATTATTCTTCAACTACATCTTGATTCATTACATACATTTTCACAAATGAGAAATGTTAAAAATCTATAAGATAAAAGATCCATCACTTCCTTTATCTTTACTAACTATATTTTGTTGTATAACTAAAAAAATTTCTAATTTATTTCCTCTATGAAACCCTTATTTTTGATTATTTTGATTGAATGGTCTTCACCTAGTTATCCATACATCGATTGATTACATAAGTGTTGACAAAAACATATTCCATTCATATATATTGTTTAAGTATCATGTGTTATCTTGTTTTATGGTTACTTACCTATCGAGTCTCTTAACATCAATGGATTCCCTTTTATTTTCCATGTGACTATAATTTTAAGACTATTGTTTAGATTTTAGTATTAATCGATCTAAATCTTGAAGTATTTATATGTGATACCATTTTTAAATATTTCAAAACCCATTTTCTCTTAATTTGTTATTGATGATGATTGATTGATTTTTTATGGAACAAATATATAAGGACCATGATTTGTGGGTTCCTATATCACCCTCCAATACATTGGTTAATTTTGATGTCTCATGTGATATTCAAGAATGGATATAATTATTTTTTCACATAGGTAGGGACATAATTTGTTTTCATACATTTTTTAGGCATGGAAATAATGATTATGTTAGTATATGTATGAGAACAATGAGTTTTCTACCAATGTTTCCTATACTCAAGTTTATGCCACCTTTCTAAGCTCCCATTCTTTTTAGGCTATGTTATGTTTAATTTTTATGCCTCTTTGTAATGATATCTTTCTCTTTTTCTATATTCGATGACATATTACGTGATTTATGATCTATTATTTGTTGGGTATAACATTATTTTTCATCTTTATTATACCCACATAGTCATATTATGCACATTTATGATCTTTTATTGTCATATCTTATACCTACCCTTACTGAGAATCTAATCTCGATGATTTATTATGCTTCTATTATTCCATGTTATAAGAAAAATTAATACTTATAATGAGTCTTGTAAAGTATGTTGTGTGGGTATGTTTGGGGATATATTTAAGATTTGTTAGGGACTCAAAAGTTTCTTATATTGTCATAATAATGTGCATTAGTTGAAAAATACATTAGTTTTGTTAGTTACAATTTTGTCCTGATTTTATAAAACTCTAAACCTAAGAGTTCATGGGAATGTATTGAAATTAAATATTTTCTTTAAGTTAGGTATTTGAGAGATAGTTATGATTGTGGGATATCACAGTTAGTATCAGATAGGGGTTTAGATAACTTTATAGTGTTAATTGAGGATAATTTAATGTTTGATAAGATAAGGTTGATCATTATTTAGATGGTTTAGATAACTCTTTAGGATAGTTGAAGTAATAGTTAATATTTTAGGGAATGGGATAAGTGAACTTTAGTGAAAACACTAGGTATAATTATAAGGGATAATTCTATGTATAGAATAGAATCCTAAAATTTTGGTAGAGTATAGATTGTATAGTTTTACTAGCAATTATATCTCTATCTAGATATTGTAAAGTATATGTGGTTTGGGAATAGATGAACCTAGTGGTAATCACCCTAAAAATTATGGTTTACTATCAACTCAATCTTCACTATAGTGCACAATGAGTGCTCCTAAGACTACACACCTGGATAGAATCTCTTAGTGTATACTCTTTGATTAATCTTAATCTCTATACAATCCATTTTGATGGATTTATTATGTTGTTGAATTAGGTTAGTAAATATGAGATAACCCAACATAAATAAATCTATATTAAACTAAGAGTGATTTATGTTTAACTAACAACTAGGGTAATAATTTCTAAGAGTAATACATTTTGAGGTTAAATTTTTTAATTATCTTATAATTAATTTTTAGTAGTGTTCATCGCTCATGATTATCTCCTTTTAGTTTTAATAATATTTGAATCCAAAACGAACCTAGTTAATAGTATATTCCATGGATAATTTGTAATACCCCGACCCCAGTTACCCAGATTCGGTGCATTATTACATAACAATGTCATGATATAAGGAAATCATGTCTCGAAATACCGATCAGTTTAGTAGCCTTTGAAATACTAGATACATTCATTAGTTTTACATTACATTATAAAATGAAAAACTACAACAACATTATTTCCATAGACCACACTCATATCCTCTCAGACGATTCCTTCAGGTCAGTCATAAAATACTTCTTCATATCCTGGGAAAAATAAAACATAGAAAGGGGTGAGCTCAGATGATTAGTAAGGATAACAATATAGCGGAATATTTCATAAATAAGAATAAACATTTAAAGCAATGTATAATACTAAAAAAGCATTTTAAACTTGAAATTAAGCATAATATGGAAAAGATAAAATCAAATAATTCCATTTACTTATTCACATGGATATTCTACTAGTTAAATAATCACATGAAATATCAATAGCCACTTTCATAATGATGGAATTCATAATTCTAGACTTCATAACCACATAGTCAAGTCATTGTTCCAAGACTAGAAATTAGATTTTTTCAAGGCCTTGTGGCAAGACACTAGTTTTCCTCATGAGACCTACCGATGCATCGAGGAGCTATATCGGGATCCACCCATCACTTACTAATCCAATGCATTCCTCATATGAAAAGGTTTAAACATAACATAAACATTCGTATTAAAACTAGCGTACTAAATGTCAATAATTTATCCATACAACATGAATTGTGTAAAAATAATACATCCACAGTCAAATATATCAGAAAACCTTAAATAAAATATGGAAGTTTTTTATCATAATAAATCAACTTCAAACACACTTAAAATTCATCAAAGGATGTTGACATAGATGAAATCAATAAAAATAGAGAAATATCTCCTTAAATTTTGAAATCATTTAATAGTCATGTAAATATAAAAGAAAACATTTATTTTTTAAAATATTCTTATAAGATTGTAATGGAAGCTTGTACAATGTTATAATTACAGAAAATAGCCGCACCTGCCGTATAACTTAAAAAAACATTCTTACCATAATTTTGTCAAAAAGGTCATAAAGTAACTTGTTTGGAAAACAACGGAAATATTCCTTTAAAAAACATATAAGGTCAAATAAGGGTATAAATGACTTTATCCCATTTTATAGTAAATAGTAAAAATGTTTTGAAATATATTTTTAAGAAACATGGATGTGGATGATAAAGAGGTCCCAGTAGATAATTACCTACAAACAACCTCAGATAATGAAGAGATTGTGAGATTAACCCTTACCTTGTACTTTTATTTTGTCAAGGGTAGGTTAAACTCCTATATAATTGTGAAATAATTGTTATTAAATTATACAATAACCATATACATAAATATGATATCATATAGGATCTTTTAATATTGATTGGTTAATAATATTTTAGTATTATCATTGTTTCGGGTGTTAAATGATTTTTTTTCTTTTATATTCTTTGTTATGTGAGTCATATTTTTTATGTATTGGATTTATAATATTAATATCCAAAATGATATCAAGTCTTTAAACATTATTTTTAATCATCAAATGAAAATTAGTCTCGAATAGATACGATGGGGAATGAATCTCATCGTGTTCATGGAGACGGTAATCTGTACGTACGCACGAGCGACAATATCATTCTTTTGATTTTAAAATCATATATAATTGGATGTTATATCATATACACAGATTCAGTATAATGTTATATTTATTATTTACCTCATTTATACATCATTATTATACCCATCCGAATAATGATGTATTGTGTAACAACTACAACACGACGTGGAGACGGTAAGTCATACGTACGCACGTATGGTGACATGTCATTCAAAGGATGAATAGAATAATGAATATGGTTGTACCATATTTATAATAACATAATAGTATATAGAATATACTGGAGTTATTATTTTATAATGGAAACGACAAGGAAATAAGAAGTGGAAGAAGAAAAAACATGAAAGAGGTGGTGGGATATTTACCTCTTCTTCGGGTTCTTCCTTTTGATTTGATCAAAAGGGCTCCTTAGGTTGGATTTCTGACTAAAGTAAGGCCTATATGATGAAGGGAGGATATTTTAGAGGGTATTTGGGCAGGTTTTGGTCGATCCAAATGTCTTTGATGGTTTTAATTAGAGAGAAGGGGAAGTGCCCTTTTATAATAGGGGTGAGGGGCACCTTAGGAAAAGCAAGAAATGTTATTTTATAATAAAATAATTTTCGGTTTATAATGGCTCAAAAATGAATTATTCAAAAATTATAAGGTGGGTGTGGGTCAAAAACCACTCAAAAAATATGTTTTAGAAAGGTTTGGGTCACTATATTAACCTTATCTTTTATATTTAACTCTTAGTTAAATAGTTTGACATTTACTATGTCTCTTTGTATTTTTATATTATATGGTTAATAAACTTACTATACACTTCCAAGAGGACCACAAGAGGTTCATTATTGATATAAATATTATTATATAAGTCTTATGTCCTAACATTAGATTTTTATGATTATTATATCAACCAATAATATTGTATTTGTTTTAAAAACTCAAGTTTGTCAATTTTGACATTATTTAATAATTGATTTTTGTTAAAGTCTTAAAAACATTATTACTTATAACTAAATACATTTAATCAACCCTAACATGTCATATTAACCTAAAAAATTAGTTTAATTCATTAAAAGTCTCAAATTATATTTATTTGGATATTTATAATGTCAATTATTTTAATCTTTCATTAATATGGTAATTACTGCATCATCGTTGTGTCGTAAATAAATTTAATTATTTAATGTCTAAAAACTATAAATAAATTAAAATTATGTAGGAAATATTTTTATATTTCTAAATAATATTTATAGTCGAATTTATATTGTGTGTAACCCTATATTAAAAATGGTTTAGTTATTAACCTTTGAATTTAACTCTTTTAATTCATCTTTAAATAAAATAATAATAAATGTCCTAATCTAATCCAAGTGGACCAAAGATGTACATATTTTATTCCTAAGGTTTTATTTGGTCGAATTATACTTATCCAATAGAATTAGGACATGTTTTAGGGTAATAATAATATCATTTTTACCCTTAATTACCCTATTTACTTTTAACCGTGGTAAATAAAAGTAAAAAGTTATTATTCACCAAAAATTATTTTCATCTTATTGAACCACATTTTACTTAAATATATCAACTGTGTCTCTCAGATTTTTGAAATTCAACTCACAGAAGTGTTAAAATTATTTTTTATGTAAATTTGCAAATGCTCCTAGAAGGTGGGTAAAAGATGGTGAAAAGTTCAATAAAATTTTTATATATCTAAAATTATTGTAAAATGACTCCAATGAATTACATTGAAATTATATATATATTATTTATCTATTTTGACCTAGAATAAATTTAAATAAAATAAATTATTATTTAAATAAAAAAATCAGTTTTAAACTATAACTCAGTGTTTTTCAATATTCATCAAAAATTGAAAGTTTTCAAAAAAAATACTTAAAAAAATTCAACCTAAGATAATTTCGATATTCCAAATCCAAAAGTGAAGTCTATTTTCAAATATAAAATTTATAAAATTTCCAAAAGTGGGTATTACTATTCATAACGGCTAGTTTGATTAGTTGTGGTGTGTTAGAACTTGTAGTTACGTACAATACACGCTATTGTATTATTCAAAGAGAATTGTACTGTGGAAGATTGGGGTGTTACATAATTATGGGATTTTTTGAATGAGAAACCTAATATGATAATAATTGAAGTGATAAACCTAGTTATTATGAAAAACCATTTGTCAAGAATTATGGTAAATAATGTGAATGTATTTTAATTCTCAAAAAAATCAAAGAAGATAAGGATGGAATCTCTTGGGTGTTTGGGTGAAAAAATAGTGAAGTATAAAATGTTTAATTATCTAAATGTAAAATATGTTGTAAAAATATCTAATTAAAATATCTCAAACTAACAAGTAGATGTTTTATATGTGTAAAATGAGGGAATATATCCATAAATTGTTGATAAAAAAGTATTGAGCTTGGTTGACATGATAAAAGGAAGTAAACTTCATCTTTAGGTGCCAATAATAGTTCAATTCCATATTTAGGGGAACTTGGACATTATCTAAGACAATTTTATAATTCAAGGGTTAATGAGGATGATAGGAACTAGAAATTTCCAAGATAAGGGAAATCCTATGGAACCACAATTATGGAAGTGGGTTCTGAAAGTGATAGGTAATGAGGAACACAGATCACCAACTCAAGAACTTTGTGTGCTATATAATTATCTTGTAAAATGAACTCTTATGTATGTATAATTATTTATAAAATCAAAAAATATCATCCTGGATGACTAGATATTAAATTATTAACAACAACTTCTAGTTATAAAGTTATTATATCGAAATTATATAACTCCTCTCTAATATATTTTTATAGGAATGTGCTTCCTATAAAATTGTATTACCCTTAAGTAAACTATGATGTGATAATAGTCATGGATTTTATCTCTTGACATAGTTCCCATAAAAAATCATTTCTAAAAATCAACCAATAAACACTTATTAATACAATGATAACTATAAAATCCTTTTTAAAATTTACTCTAATTATACTGGGGTATTTAACACAAATGGTTAAAGAAAAACCCAGTATTAGTTATATTTCTATTTTGAGGAAAGTGATTAGTTCACTAATCATAGTAATGATAGTGAGGATGAACCCTCATTTGAAATTAAATCTGGAGTCATTTCTATCTTATGGACACTCTTAACGATTTCATTTCTTATAAATAATTAAAATTTTGAGGATGCAATTTATTTAAGTGGATAGAATGTAACAACCCAAAATTTCACTATATATTTTCCTTAAATGAATATTATATTAATGGATTATTAAAAATATGTCAAAAAAATAAAATGAAATTGTGATATGTTAAACTAAAATTTTATCATTATAATATTGATGTTAAATTAGTGGGTATAAAATGAAGTAAACATATTATGAAATCTACAAACCAAAAAGAATGAAATAGTGTCAGGTAGCAGAAGTCTCCCTTAAGAAGATCATTTATCATAGCTTTGAAAATAGGTAGCTTCACTAGGGTTTTTAATATAATAAACCCAAACCTAAATCCAAAAATTACAATATAACTTAAATCATATGTGAGAGAAATTTAAGCTCGAACAAATTTCCATGGGATCCTTTCTACCTAAATCACTACCCATGACTTCCACCAAATCTTACATTATGTATAGATAATAAGAAAATCTCTTAAATTGATATTTAATTATAAATTAATATCATATAATTATTTAATTATTAATGTAATAAACTATTTATCATATTTATTTTACACATTTTTCTTTCAAACCTTTAAAGAAAACAAATGTCTATTATTCCATAAAATGGTTTTTTCTTTAAAAATAGTTTTATATTTATATTACCTATTTAAAAGAAACATTTATTAGTTTTATAATTATACTTTTATGAAATTAAATTAATTTTAATATTAATTCTATAAATATAATCTTGATAATATTTTTTTTGATTTTTCAAAAAATAGTTTTAAATTTTTTTGATAGTGAAATGATAGAATTTTTACCAAAACTATAAATTTTATGATGTTATCATTATATATGAAAGATATATAAAAGCATTTAATTGATAAAATGTGTATTTAAAGAGTAAAATGATACATTTTTAAATTCTATTCTTAATTTATAAAACATATGTTTAATATTTTATGATCTTATGTAATATTATCCAATAAAAGAATTTTTTTATTTTTTATTAATTAAATATTATTTTGGTAAAATTCATATTTGGATTTCGTTGAAAGACACATAAATTTTATTTTTATATATTTAGCTAGTTTATATAATTAAAATGAAAAAATGTGATAATTTTATCCTACACATAAATTTAAAGATTAAAATTACACTTCATATCTAAACTATTTTTACACATCAGGTGTGATAATAAGAAAATTACAATTTCATTGCCGTGAGAAATTTTATTTGGTTAGATGGATTAAATATTTGGAATCATTCAGTATAAATTATTTGGAATGGCCATTTTAGTTTTAAGAATAAAATTAATATTACAAAGATTAAAGTTAATTATAGTACCAAACAAGTCTATCCAGAAGCTAAGCTTCTGAACAATTATTAATGAAAATATAAATATTATAGGGGTGATGGTGGGATCAAACCGATGGAATTTCCCTTATCCATAAAGCAAAGAGATAAAAATAATATTAAGATATGTCATTTCCATAATTAGAATCATCAATAGTTTCCCACTCAAATTGGGACTTACCCTGATTAAAGATCTTAAGAATATCTATATTGATCATACCCAGCAACTTAGAAGAGGATCATATAGACACAGTCTGAGGTGTGAGAGAGTAGTCCTTCATGGGCCTTCTATTAAAAGGAGCAAAAGTGAAGCCCTCACTACCATATTTCATCCCTTTTCCAGCTAAGAGTATATCCTTGAAAGAGGTATGACCGCTGTTGTTCGTTGCCTTCAGGGAGGTACAATCAACAGTCCCTTTTGCATTAGATATGTTACTCCACTTCTCAGAAATTCTATAAGAATTCAAAAGTTTATGTATCTCATGATGACAATTAGCATGTTGTTGAGATATATTTTGATCATCCAAGGTAGGATCCATAACAATATTCCCACCATGTTGCAAGCCTTCACCAGGACTAGAATTCATGTCAGGGTTTGGAGGTTCAGTGCAAGTAGTCAACCTAGCAATAGTGAGACAAGTGGTCATAAATCCAATTTCAACTATTCCAATAGATTTAGTAGCACAACCATAATTTTATGTGACCTGTTTTTCAAAGTCATACCAATTATTATAGGGGACACTATTAGCTCCCACCATCAGTCCCTTTTTATCAGTCTTAGTAGAACCACCATAATGATCAATGGAATTTGACAGAACCACATGCTTTCTCTTTAGATTCCTTCTACATGTATTAGATGGATAACCCTTCATCCCACATCTCTCACAAGAGATATTTCTCCAACATAGCTCAAATGAATCCATAATTTCCTTACATTAATTACCAAAAGAGTCTTTCTTTCATACTCAACATCAATGTAAATATTATCTGTGGGAGTTGAGAGAGTTACCTTGTCAATCAGATTGGATCTAAGATCAATCTCTACCACCATTCTGGAAAAGTGTTTGAATCAAACAACCTCGGTTTTCTTGTCAAGGTGTATAGGAGTCAAAATTTCTATGTCAATATCATACAGAATCATTGGATTCTAAAGAACCCAATTAAGACCATGGAGATGAACCCAGACCTAAGAAAAATCATTCCTTGCACACGAAACATTGAAGTCAAGGGAACATTAATGCTGGAGAGGCCATCTAGGTTTCAGGGATATAGATATAGTGCTCCATGCCTGAATTTTCAAAGCATCTAAAGTAAAAATACTATGAAATAAACCACACCCATGAGAGATGCATCTCCAATCAGATAATCTCAACAAAAATGAGATCCATTGGACCCAATAATCAAACCTTTAGGATTTACAACCCTTGGGTAAAACAAGACATCCGATCAGGGAACTTTTGACAATTTTAATTCTCTCAACAGACCCAGCTAGGTTAGATTCAACATGGGCTGATGACCCATTTTAGATAATTTTTCCAGAAGAAGAGTCAGTTAAAGATGCAAATGCAGATTTCAAATCAGATCCTTCTGTCACACTTATGCAGCAATTTTGGACCTTCGACACATCATCAAGATTCATATTCTAAAAATCAAAATTTGTAATGGTCAATTTTCTGGAAACATCACAATCTCCCAGGATCCGACCTAGGAACATCACCATCTCGAACATTATCACCTTCAATCTGAGCAGACACATCAAAGGTTGGGATCTTGGATCTAAAAGCAGCATGGACATCAATTGCGGATACCTCCTTTGTAGAGTCATTTTGATATCTCACATATTCCCATTTTTGAAGAACACCACAGACATCCCGATCCACCACTGATTTGGATATTCTCATTGCAGCATCAAACTGAACAGCGAGCAGATCCACTGGATATATGCTACCTCTGAGATGTATCACACCCTTGTTCTAGGCTAATCCATCTCTACTATCCATGAGTACAGAGCTAAGGAAGTGTGAAAGAGGTATCCTAAAACCTAGAGAGGAGAAACTCGATCTCCATGGTAGTGGAACTCCCTCACCCCCCGAAGTTCCATGAAATTGATTAAATTTACATTAAAGTTAATTATAGTGATATTGGTGAAACTGTTATTTTTAGAGATTTATTTATTAATATTGTGTAATTTATACATAATAAATTAATTTAATTTATTTTAAAAAATGAATATAATATTATTTTTAATAAAATATATAATTATATTAAGGAATTTTTAGTTTTTAATCGATACTAAAAAATAGTAAGAACACATACTAGATAAAACATCATTTTTTTCAAAAAATATATTTGATCAATATAGAAAAATATTTAAAAATTAATTTTATCTTATTTATAAATTGGGTAAGATTAAATAAACATTAAATTTATGATCATTGTATAAAAATTGGAAAGAGGGGAAATTTTATATTTTTAGTAAAATATAAGTTACTTGGTTAAAAACTACTTACCCTCATAAAGGATAAAAATGGAAAAAATATAAATATAAATGTAAATTATTTAAATATGTTTAAACTTGTGTGGAAACTGTTGGTTGAGGATTTATCAACCAAGGATCACCACACACACCATTATTTATATCTTTTGGATTCATTGACCCTTGAATAGTGTAATGATATTATTGAAAAGTTAAGTGTATTCACAAAAGTTCCCTTTTTTCACTTATAAAATTGGATCACTACCAACCTTTATATTCTCTAGTTTTTCTTAAAAATTTACTCAAAACCCTAACCAATTTTACTCTACTATTAATTCCTTTTACATCCTAAATCCCATAATCATTATAACATAGTATAAGCTTTTCATTTCAATAGAGACTTTCAGGATAATGTTCAATGTCCCAATGTGAGTATTACTTAATCCTTAACCATTTCTTCTTATTATTTATTTTCCAAACCTCTCCTAACCATTGATAAATAATGACCTTAATATAATTTTTGTGAACTAAAGCCTCCACAATGAAACATATTTCATTTTTCACTTCCACATCATTTTAATGGTTATGATTATGAAATTGAAGAATAAATGTGACATATATGATATAATTATGATTATCAAGATTTAAATTATGATCCACATTCATCCCCTCTCATTTTATGGAAAATGAAAATGTTAACCATGCATTGTGTAAACTACCACCTCCATTATGTAATATATCTCATTTTTTTCTATTTTTGTTATTATTGTATTAAAATCCCCCAAAATCTAATTACACCATAAAAACATTTAAACAATATCATTATTGTTATTTAATAAATATATTGTTCTAGAAGTACCACATCCATAACTATAATCATCCATTAATTATGGTATATCCATGTTTAGTTTGGTTTAAACACCAACATGAATGATGCTATAAAATTTACCATGGATGAATTTGGAAACACAAATACTCGTATTATTATAATTTAATAAGAAAATTATTTTTTTATGGTTATGGAAAGTTTATATTATGTATATAACTTATTATTAAAATATCATTTTTGATCTTCAAAATTAAAAAAATAATCAAACATGGATTCAATTTTTATGAAACATAACTATAAATCTTATGAAATGATATAAGAGATATAAAAATTAACAAAAACTTATCTATTATAATAAACTAAATCATCTTGGAATTACTAACTTTTTATAATATAATGGTCCTTAAAGTTGATATCACAAATCATGCATGAAAAAATTAAAGCTACTAACACCCTATAATAAAAATAATGTTTAAGTGACTAATAAATTCATAATAAATTATCACAAAGGAAGTACAGAAAATTTAATGTAAATGAATAAAGTTATAAAATATGATATTAATATAGTTGTGTTTTTTTTATAGGATTCCAAATAAAATTTGACTAAACATAGAAACAAGAAGAAGATTTCTTATCTCGCATCAATTGTTTTGAGACATATTTCTTATTACATGTCACATTTTATTTTTTAAGTATAAATTACTACCCTATTGAAATTTTTTATCATGATTATATTATATTTTATGATATTTGATATTTTATTCCATGTTATTTATCTCGTAGGGTTTTTACTGAAATTATACAAAATCTATAAGGGGTTTTTTATCTCAAACTCCCTTCTTTAAGATGCCTTTTTATTTGGAACCTCATATTATTTTTAGGCTGTATATGATATATATTTGAATTATTTTTCCATAAAATATCTTTTATTAATGGTATTTTGAGTTCAATTTCAATCTCCCTCTCATTTAATTAATTTAAATTTAAGTGTTACTTAAATTGTAATATATTTCCCAACTCAAATTCATTTACCTTAAGTCATAAATTCTCTACATGGTTGTGATCTCTTAAGATAATGTTACCCTTCCATTCCATATTTTACAATGTTAATTTCTCTTTTATTAGGTGTAGCTGTTTTAATTCATCAGTATCATATTCATTGATAAAATTCCTTCTCAATTAAAAAATTTAACATTGATACGAATTACTCCCATACTTCCCAATACATATTTTCCCCCAATGTTCATATATCCCTCACCATCAATTATTTACCTCTTTTAGAAAACTAAAATGTGGATAAAATCTTGTGATGCTATTACTTACCATCACCAATTTTAAAATTGAAATTTTATTACCCAATTTTCATTTTGTGTTTTTTAGAATTTTAAAATATTTAACATATCATGGATATATTTCTTATGCTCAAATGTGTGGTATCTCTATACAACCTTTATGACATTTTCAAGATTCTATTTTTTAAGATTTATTAAAAAGTAATTTTATTAAAATATATGAAAATTTTTCTTTCAAAGCATTTTGAAAATGAATTTTTAAAAGGTATGATTCCATTACGTCTTAGAAATTATTCATAAAAAATTAGAAACTGATATTCATTTTTAAAACATTATCAAAAGAAATAATTTCCGATCATTTTGAAACTTATTTTCCTTATTTCATGGTTTTATAAATTAAATTATTTTTCTATTATTTTAAGAGTTTTATTTAAAGTAGTTTTCATTGAAAAAGGTTCGTTTTCATTATTATTTTCAAAGTAAGATTATACTATTCTTCTAAAAGTATTCTGTAACTACTCATTGATTATTTACATACGTTTTCACAAATGAGATATGATAAAACTCTATAAGATAAATAAACAATCACAGACATTTTATAGCCTAATAATATTTAGTGTATAACCATGTTTTTTCTTCCAATGTATTTCCTCTAATGATATCCTATTTTTGATTCCTTTAATTTAAGGGTGTTCATAGATTTAACCATACATCAATTGATTGGGAAAGTGATTAATTAGGTGTATAAAAATTATCTATATAGCATAAATACAATTGGTCAGAGTGGATACTCAAGAGGGGAGTGAATTGAGTTCCAATTAAAATTACTGTTAAAAACTTTATGATTAAAATCACCTAATACAAAACAGCCCAGTAAATTAAGGTAGTAGAGATATAAATGTTTAATTTATCAACAAGTTTCTCTAAGGTTGATTAGTCCTCAATTGAATCAATGTAATCACTAATTCAACTTTTGAAATAGGTTTACTAAATTAAGAACATATAAACACTAACCAAAACAAACTATTAGAGTGAATGTAGAAACATTTTTCTACCTTTGAAAAATATAAGAACCAGATAAAATAAAACAGGGTACTTGAGTATTAGCACAACAATGTAAACAAGAGGTTCAGTCTCACGCTAAGACCTAATCCTCTCCACTTAGTGATCACCTGCCACCAAGTAGTTTATATAAATAATCTTGATACACAACCTGTATCAGGCTTTATAATAGTTTTTACAAACTTTCCAGGTTATACAACTTCTACCATAGTTCTACGTGAGAAAACAAGAAACCAAGACACACAAGTATTCTTCAACAGTTATGTGTGGGAAATATGAAACCAATCCACACAATGCTTGTTCTATAGTTATGCGTGGGAAACAAGAAACCAAGCCACATAAGGCTTCTTCCACAGTTATGTGTGGGAAACAAGCAACCAAGCCACACAAGGATTCTTCCATAG
Organism: Viscum album; assembly: GCA_963277665.1. NCBI lineage: Eukaryota > Viridiplantae > Streptophyta > Magnoliopsida > Santalales > Viscaceae > Viscum > Viscum album. The sequence continues at coordinate 135,146,710 of OY728134.1, forward strand.
TTATGCATGGGAAATAAGAGTTGAGAGAGTTTTGAGTGGGTATTTTCAATATCCCCTAGTTAAAGTATAGGAGACATTGTGTGTGTAACAAACACACACTACTCAGAAAATTAAAATAAGGAGCATAGTAGAGCTAAAGAAATTAGGGTTGAGTTTAGAATGCTCTTTGTGTTTTAAGATCATCTCTGGAATTCTTGGAGTTAAGGAAATGAAGGTTTTTTTATTCTCTGCAAGTTTCCTCCAAAAACAGAGTGTCACAACGTTCAGGTACTGGCTTTCTAGTACAGATATGCTCAACTTCTTGGTACAGGGGTCCCTTGAACCACAGCAGTACATCCTTGAATATGTTCCTCAAAAAGATCTTCATGAAGCTCTTGAATTTCAGTATAAGCATTGTTATTCTTCTTGTTCTTCAGCGTTGTCGGATATGGTCTGGGTTTTCTAGCTTCCACTTACTGCACTCACTTTATTTTAGCTCGGTCTCCCTTTTTAATTCCGCAAATCCGACAAATGGAATGATCGAACCATGTGCGGTCTTCCTCTTACTTCGTATTGTTTCCCGACATGTCTGAAAACAATATTAATTAATGCTAGATGCATTAAATCAATCAAATATTACCATTATGATAATATTAAGAAAAATTAATAAAGTATAGAATATGTTATCAGTAAACTGGTAACAGTATCCTATTAATTGGTAGCATCTTCAACAGTAATCTTAATTAGCAGTAGAATTCCAATAGTAGGTTTATCCAGTGGTAGACTTCACCAATGGTAGACTTGTCCAGCAGTAGACTATACCAATGGTAGACTTGTCTAGCGGTATACTTTACCAACGGTATACTTTTCTAGCGGCAGACTTTACCAATGGTACACTTGTCCAGCGGTAGAATTTACCAACAGTAGACTTGTCCAACGGTAGACTTTACCAATGGTAGACTTCTCCAATAGTAGACTTTATCAATGGTATACTTGTACAGCGGTAAACTTTTCCAATGGTAGAATTTCACTGGTGACTTCCAACAGTAACTTTATAATTTTAGCTCTTATAGCGGTAACCTTCATCAATAAGGTCTTCAACGGTGACCTTTTCACCAATGACATCAAGCAGTAAGGTTCAGTTGTAGGTTTGTCAACGGTGACTGTGACAGTGGCCTAAAATAGTGACCTCTTACCAGAAACCTTCAATAGTGACCTTTGACTTAGAGTCTTTTTATATTATAATCTGATTTTAGAAAAGTCATGGGATTAAAATAGATTGAAATAGATTTTCAAATAACAAACCCAATATATAATTAAACATTGTTTGGGATTATCAAAATAAGTGAGTCCAGCAATATCCCCCTTTTTGATAATCACAAATTATGCCATTAAACTTTAGAATAATTATAAGATTATCAGAGATAATGAAAATCATAGGTAAGTTAATAAAATAAATAGGTGTTACAGATAAGCCTATCACACATCTATCACACATACAGTATCATAGATTAATGTGATATGGATATTGAATTAATTTTTTTTATTTTCTCCCCATTTTGGATTAGAAAAAATAAATACAATAAGATACAAAATAGAATATTTGTATTAATGAAATATCATTAGATGATTCAAAGAGAATTATGAAAGCCCTATCAAAAGATACAACCACACTCAATCCACATCAGAAATAGGTAATGACTCCTTCCCTTTGGAAAAGGAATAGGGATGGTCTGTATGTGGTAGGAGAGACCGAGGGATAGCTTCAAGTATAGTAGGAGGAACAAAAATAGAGGCTTCTATGTTATTGTAATGAGTGTGTCTCTAAGGGATCATAGGGGTTAGGCTTTTAATGGCCTGAGCATGAGGCATCATAGAAGGCTCACTGGTGGAGCCCGAAGTAGTAGAGGAAGAAGGTAAGGTAGGAGGAACAATAGTTGGTGTGTAGTCCACATGAAGGAAGGGTAGGAGAAGGTTTCTAAAATCCATTATAATACTTCCACCTCTCTATATGGATGAGACAAATTCATCTTTATTCACCATGAATTTTTCCAAAAGAGGGGTCAACTGACCTAACCTGATAACATGGTCCTTAAAGTCTCTGGTAACCATAGGTATTCTGAGGTTTTACAACAATAGCTTAAAGTGACCATCCATTTGATGCTTGGTGTAGACCCTCTTGTAGTAGTAATCAATATGTTCCTTAATGTTCTTCTATTTTTGGGTAGCTTCCTTGATGAAGTCACTCATGAACTTCTGAATGTCTCTAGCAGTGCTGATAATCTGAGTCAAGGATTGAGGGTCAGGTGCGTTGGAACCAGACACATTGGCCACTTCTTCACTGACCACTAACTGGAAGGCTAATAGATCCACCAGTGGTGAGGTTGAGGATGAAGTAGAAGCACTCAGAGGTGCCATAGTGAATTCTACTGTCTATTTGAAGGACTTGGTCAGACCACTGATCAACCTCTTCACATCATCATCTTGGTTCTTCACATGAGCTTTCATGGACTCCTTAAAGTCATCAAAGATAGAAACCATCTGTTGCACTACACCTTTGAAATATTGAATATCCTTGTCCACCTGAGCCCTATAGGTCAGAAGAGAATTCAAGATCACCGCTGATTATTTCAGAATCTCCACTAACTCTGACAATTCAATCATTTGACTCTGACACTTACTTACTTCTTGAAGCAGATTAGATTGAATACTGGAGTGTATTTTGGCTAACTAAGATGTTTAATGCTCCTGAACTAGATCAACATCCTTTTCCATCTCAGAGGACCTATCCTTAGACATTTTATGCAAGTTGGATTTCAAATATTCAATATTAGCTTTACTGACATAGTCTTGAGGGAAATAGATTATTGAAGGTATGAAAATGAAGTATGAAACAGAAGGCACTAAAGGTCTTCTGGTAGGCATTTCATCTTCTGAGTCATCATAATCTAGACCCAACACTAGAAACCTAGGTTCCTTATACCACCCCTCAATGTAATGAACAATAGATACTGATACCTTTGTAGCAGAATGCTCCCCCTCACTTGGAGCTACTTTCTAAATGTTCACCTCTACTTCTTCTCTTGTAACCTCTTATGTTTCTGCCTGATTTTTTGACTTACCGTTATAGTGATCCACTGCCTCTACTAAATCATCCACAATCTCTATTGCATCAGCAGCAGACACAACCTCTTCTTCTTGATCACTTACTTTCCTTTCTGTAATGCCTATCAGAGGACTTAGACTGAGATCCTCTCTTTCACTATCATCAGTGGCTGTCCCATATTCCTCATGGTCAGAATGACCAGATTCAACAGCTTTTTCCTCTTCTGAGGTATCTATAATAGTAATATGAGCCTCATCAAAATCTTTTTCACTAGTTTCTTCATCCTCATTGTTCCTTAGGATAGATTCTCTCCTCGGTAATTCTCTTAGAGGACTAGGCTCTCCAAACGATACCATTCCAACTAGAGGACTGGCTGGTAGATCAGGATCACTCCTATCATCTATAAGAGTAACCTCTTTCTCAAGTTCCACAGCATCCTCTAATTCTTCATTAGAATATACAGGTTCTTCCTTATCAGGATTCAGACCTATACCCCTCTTATCCTTTTGCCTAGAAGGATTATTTACAGGGTCAAACTTCTCATAAATCATCCCTTCATCATTTACCCATTATTTTCTCCAGGTATTTCATCTAATCTTCATGAAATTGTAGATTATCTTAGAGATACAAAAAAAAATTCTTGGCTACAATTGTTTCCTCTTTATCTCCAGCAATTCCCTTAACCTTCAGCATCATAAAAATCAGTTTGGCATGAAATAGAGCATTTGATTTAGAACTTGGATTAGTCATGTCTTCCAACTAAGACAACAGCAACCTATACAGGTTGATCTTATGTCCATGCTTCATAAAATACAATATGAATGTGTCCTAATACTTAAACATAGTGAAGTCCCCTCTCCTGGGACTTATCACATGTTGGATAAACATGAACATAAGTTTATCCTCTCTATTCATTTCATCAGTAATAATTTTCCTTGTGGTCCCATTTCCTGTTAGCTCTTCCAATGCTTTCACATACAAAAAAATCTCATTTTCATTAGGAATAACTCCAAAGTAGTAGTAAAATATACCCTCATGAGTTACCCGCGTACATTCAACCCACTCAGCAGATGAAAAGCTTACCTCAGTTCCATTTACTCTTGACACGAGTCGGTTCTCATCATCTGACTTTTCAAATTTCAGATAATCATAAAATTGTTTTACTAGCTTCAGGTAATATGGAACATTATTGTTTGTAAAGTACTCCACCTAGCCTTGAGTCTTTAGTGCCTCCAGCACTAAGGATTTGCTTGAGAGCAACCAATCTTCACTTTACTCCATTTCAGCTACAATCATTCTCTTTAATAGGTGCAGGTTAACAGGCTCTGTTGATATATTACTGCCACCACTGGACTCGGATCGGGGTCTCTTAGGCCTTGGCGCATCTCTATCATCATTCAAAAGTCTCTTGACTCTTCCTATTGAGGTTTGAAGAAGTTTTAGGGTTCAGCAGAAAGTTAGGGTTTAAGGATTTTGAGAGAAGGGGTTCAAGAGTGAGGAAGAGAGTGGATCAAAATGTGTTTGTGATCTAATTTCATCATTTAGGGATTGAAAAAAAACAAATCAAGAAAAAGAATACTAATAAAACGATTCAGATTCCCACATAAAATACGAAGTAACGGTAAAGTCCAACAGTGAGGTTCTAACGGTGAGGTCTTAACGGTGAGGTTCTAACGGTGAAGTGCAATGGTGAGGTTCTAATAGTGAGGTGCAATGATGAGGTTCTAACAGTGAGGTGCAACTATGAGGTTCTCACAGTGAGGGGAAACGGTGAGGTTCTAAAATTGAGGTGCAACGGTGAGGTTCAAATAGTGAGGTTCAACAGTGAGGTTCAACGGTGAGGTTCCCTATACTAAAATTAATCATCCCTAAATCATGTTTGATATAGTTTAACATCTCAAAATTCAAAGGATTTATGAATATATCAGCCAATTGATGTTCAGTGCTAATGAATTCAAGAGTGATATCACCTTTTTGATAAATATCTCTCAAAAAGTGATGTCTCACAGCAATATGCTTTGTCCTAGTATGAGATACTGGATTTTTAGAAATTTTAATAGCACTTGTATTATCACAATTTATTGATACATGTTTGAATTGATATCCATACTCTAGTAAAGTGTGTTTCTATCACAGAATTTGAACAAAACAACTACCAGTAGCTATATATTCAGCTTCGGCAGTATATAATGCAACATAATTATATTTCATTCTATACCATGATACTAGTGACTTGCCTGAAAGGTGACATGTTCCAAAGGTGCTTTTTTTATATAACTTGCAACCCGCAAATTCAGCATCAGAATAAATTATCATATCAAATTATTGTCTTCTTGAATAAAATAGTCCTAAGTTGGGAGTATAATTGAGATATTTGAAAATCCTTTTAACAGGAGATAAATGAGATTCTTTTGGATTAGATTGAAAGAGAGAACGCATACATACACTTAACATAATGTCAGGTCTACTAGTTGTAAGGTAGAGAAGACTCCCTATCATACCTATGTAGTTAGTTTGATCCATAGGTTCTCTAGCTTCAACTGGATCCAACTTAAAAGTTGTACTCATAAGAGTATCACTACCTTTACTACCATCCAAAGAAAAACGTTTTAAAAGATCCTTAACATATTTACTTTGATTTAAAACAATTCCATCTTTATTTTGAAAAATCTGAAATCCAAGGAAAAATTTATGTTTCCCATTAAACTCATTTAAAATTAATTTTGCATTATTTTTGAAAAATTAGTACATAAAGAATTTTTAAAATATCCAAAAATGATGTCATTTACAAAAATTTGTACTATCAAAACAACTTTGGAAATTCTTTTAATGAAGAGAGTAGGATCAGTTATTCCTTTGGTAAAACCTTTTGAAATAAGAAAAGAGTTGATCCTATCATACCAAGCCCTTGGATCTTGATTTAAACCACATAAATCTTTAGAAAGTTTAAAAACATGATTTGAAAAATGGGGATTTGTAAAACCGGGGGGTTTTTCAACAAACACATCCTCAATTATATATCCATTTATAAAATCACTTTTAATATCCATTTGATAAAGCTTAAAATTCAGATGATCTACATAAGAAAGAAGTATCTTAATGGCCTATAACCTAGCTACAGGTGAAAAGGTATCCTCATAGTCTAGTCCATCCTCTTGACTATACCCATGTACAATTAACCTAGCTTTGTTTCTAACTATATTTCCATAATCATCAACTTTGTTCCTAAATACCCATTTAGTTCCTATTGTCAAAGTGTCCTTAGGTCTTTTACCTAGTTCTCAGACTTTATTTCTTTCAAATTGATTTAATTATTCTTGCATAGCCATCATCCAAAATTCATCATTGATATAATCATTAATATTATTAGGTTCAAGCTGTGAAAGAAAATCTTGATGTTCAACCTGGTTTCTCAAAGAAGCTCTAGTTTGTGTTCCTATAATCAGATCACCTAAAACAGTATCTAAAGGATGATTCTTGAGAGTCTTAATGCCTCTAGAAAGGGTCTAACTAGATTCCTCAAGGTTGTCTATTGGTTTATACTCAACAGATGTGGATTCTCAAAAGTTTCCAAAACTGGTCACTTTCATAGGGGGTTCACTATTTTTATCATTAAGGTCCATAATTGACATATCTTCCTCAAGATATTCAAGAGAGGTTTTAGATTCATGTACATCAGTATCATCGAATTTGACATGAATTGACTCTTCCGCACATTTGTTTTTCTTATTGAATACTCTATATGATTTAGTCGATATTGAGTAACCTAGGAAAATTCCCTCATCACTTTTGGGAGAAAATTTGTCCAGATTATATTTAGTGTTAGGGATAAAGACTTTGCAACCAAAAACTCTAAAGTAATTAACATTAGGTTTCCTATTGTTACAAAGATCATAAGGGTTATTCTTAAGAACAGGTCTAATAATGACTCTATTGATGGTATAACAAGCTATATTTACAGCTTCAGCCCAAAAATAAATTGGTAAGTCATACTCATTGACCATTGTCCTAGAAATTTATTAAAGGGTCTTGTTTCTTCTTTCTAAGACTCCATTCTATTGAGGTGTTCTATGAGCAGAGAAATTGTGACTCTATCCATTGTGTGAGAAATAAGATTCAAACTCATAATTTTAAAACTCACGGCCATGATCACTTCTCAAGGTATTAATTCTAAGTCCACTAAGATTTTCTACAGACTTGGAATACTTAATAAAGTAGGAACAAGATTTACTTTTGTGATCTAGAAAGTATACCCAAGTATATCTAGAAAATTCATCTACAATAACATAAACATAGTGTTTCTTATTTAAACATGAAACTCTTGATGGTCCAAACAAATCCATGTAAACCAACTCAAGTGTTTGATAAGTATAGACCTCTTTCTTTGGTTTGAAAGAAACTTTGTATTGTTTTCCCTTTTGATAGGGATTACACACTTTTTCAAGTGGGAATTCCAATTTAGGCAAGTCTCTAACTAGACCTTTCTTAGATAGTTTCCTAAGTGAGTGCACATTATAGTGTCCTAATATTCTGTGCCATAACCATGATTCCTTGTGAAAATCATTTAAGCAAGAAACATTTTTCTTGGCTAAGGAATTTAAATCAACAGCATACACATTTTTATTTCTACAGGTAGTGAATACTAAATCATTTTTGGAATTAAAAACATTACATGCATCATTTTCAAACTTAAAATTAAAACCATCATCACACAACTGAGAGATGCTAAGTAAATTTTACTTTAATCCATCAACAAAGAGTACTTTGGAAATTAATATTGTATTAGGGTTACCAATCTGGCCTAAACCGACGATTTTTCCCTTTGCATTTTCACCAAAAGTTACATGTCCACCATTAACTTTGATTAGGCACTTGAATTAAGAATAATCTCTTATCATGTGTCTTGATCATCCACTATCCAAGTACCACAAGGTCTTATAGGAAATCTTTAGGCAACTTCCCTGCAAAATAGATTAGGCATGGGGTAACTTTGGTACCCATATTTTCTTGGGTCCAGAGAGGTTATCAAGTAAAACTTTGGGCACCCATATTTGCTTTATAGGATTCATAACATCAGCATACATATTCAGAGGCATAGATACTTTGTTAGGTCCTTTATAAAATTGCCTCCCAAAAGATGGTCCAGAACTGGAACTAGTAGTGAACTGTCCAGATTATGGAACAAATTTGGTTTTGCTATTTTTTCTATGTCCTGGTTGATATCCCAGACCAGTTGTATATTTTTGGGAAATCTGTTTTCCTAGAAACTGAGTCAAGGTATCCCTACCAGTAATAAACTTCTCAAGATCTTTTCTTAATTTCTCATTGAATAATTTTAATTTTGTATTTTCTTCTAACAACTAGGAATATTTCTATTTTTCAATATCCATATTTGACTTATAATTTGCATTTAAAGCATGTTGTCCTTTTAATTATTTATATTTGTCCTTGAGCTCATTAAAGGTATCCTCAAGAATTTCATAGTATTAAAATAGTTTATCTGTAGTCATATCTTCATCATTATGTGACTCACTCTTATTCTTATAATAATAGGCATTATGTATAGGACAATTAAGGGTTACCTCAGATGTTTCTATCATGAAACATAAGTTGGCATGATTGTTCTATTCAATATCAGAAGCATCATATCCACTAGAGATTCCTTCTAAAGCACTCCAAGTAGCTTTCATAGCCATTTTATAACCCTTTACCTTATCTTTATATTTATTCTTAAATTTCATCTTGGGGCATTCTCCCTTCACATGACCTTTTCGTTTGCACTCATATCAGATTATTTCATTTGAGTTTTCATTCCATTTTCTATTTTCCTTCCATTGTCCTTTACTATCATACTTTCCCTTTTAGTTTGTCTTCCTAAAGAATATCTTCTTTTGATAGAACTTTTTGAACCTTCAAGCAAGATGAACCATCTCCTCATCACTTTCTGAATCTAACTCTTCACTAGTAGAACTGCCTATAGGAACTTGAACTTTTTCTTTGTCTTTTCTCTTTGAGGTTGAAGTCTTGAATGCTATTGACTTCTTCCTTGGTTCTTATCCTACTTCTTGATTCAACTTAAGATCTTATTCATACATCATATGTTTTCCGATTATCTCCTTTACCGGTAGCTTTCTTATGTCACATGATTCTCGGATGTAAAAAGAAGTTCCCCTCCATCTGTCAGGTAGGCATCGAAGCAGTCTCATGATTTGGTCCTTGTTTTCCACTGGTTTCCCAAGAAGAATCATGGTGTTCACTATTTAATTGAACTTGAGATAAATTTTATAGATAGGTTCATTAGGCTTCATTTTAAAATTATCATATTAAATTGTGTATGTATTTAATATCATTTCTTTAACATTGGTTGTTCCCTCATGAGAAATATCTAAAGTATCCCAAATTTCATAAGTAGTTTTACAAGAAGATATTCTATTGAATTTCTCATCAGCTACAGAATAGTACAAAGTATTCATTGCTTTATAATTATTATTATATTTGGATTTAGTTAATGGAGACTGTGTGTCTCTAGTAGTATCAGGAAATATATTTTGTTCTTTAATTGTGTCCTAGATTTCAGGTCCCATACTCTCTAGATACATTTTCATTTTTAATTTCCACTAAGCATAGTTATTACCATTAAAGAAAGGTGGAATGTTAGTATCATCACCCTCAACTCTAGTTTCCATAGTTACTTGGAATTTAAAGAACTGAATATTTAGATATGACAGAAATTTTAAGATCTTTAATATACAACTAAAATCACAGTTGAAAAGAATTTTAACACTTGAAAATAAAATCCTCTAATACCAAATGATGGTGGGAGTGGATACTCAAGAGGGGGGTGAATTGAGTTCCAATTAAAATTACTGTTAAAAACCTTTTGAATAAAATCACCCAATTCAAAATAGCCCAGTAAATTAAGGCAATGGAGATATAAATGATTAATTACTCAAAAAGTTTCTCTAAGGTTGATTGGTCCTTAGTTGAATCAATGTAATCACTAATTCAACTTTTGAAATAGGTTTACTGAATTAAGCACATATACACACTAAAAAACTAACTATCAGATTGAATGTAAAAACAATTTTCTATCTTTCAAAAATATAAGTAGTGGATAAAATAAAATATTGTACTTGAGGATTAGCACCACAATGTAAAAAAGAGGTTCAGTCTCATGCCGAGAACTAATCCTCTCCACTTGGTAATCACCTTCCACCAAGTATTTTATATAAATAAAATTGATACACGACCTGTATCGAGATTTACAATAGTGTTTACAAACTATCTAGGTTCTACAACCTCTACCACAGTTCTACATGGGAAAACAAGAAACTGAGACATATAAGGATTCTTGCACAGTTGTGTATGGGAAACAAGCAAAAAATCCATACAAGGCTTCTTGTATATTTATGCATGGGAAACAAGAGCAGAGAGTTTTTTTTAGTGGTGATTTTCAGTATCACCCAGTTAAAGTACAGAAGACAGTGTGTGTGTAACAAACACACACTACTCATAAATGTAATATAAGGAACAAAGTAGAGATAAAGAAATTAGGGTTGAGTTTAGAATGATCTATGTGTCTGAAGATCAGCTTTGGACTTCTTGGATTTGAGGAAATAAAGGTTTTTTTCTTCTCTGCAAGTTGCCTAAAAAAACAGAGTGTCGCAACTTTCAGGTACTGGATTCCAAGTACTGAGTTGTTAAACTTCTTGGTACAAGTGTTCCATGAACTACAGCAGTACAACCTTGAATATGATCTTAAAAAATATCTTCGTGAATCTCTTAGATTTTTAGTATAATAATTATTCTTCTTCTTACTCTTCAGAATTGTCAGATATGGTCTGGGTTTTCCAGATCACACTTACTACACTCACTCTCTTTTAGCTCAGTCTCCTTTTTTAATTCCACAGATCTGAAAAAGGGAATGATTGAACCATGTGCGGTCTTCCTCATACTTCGTACGGTTTCCCAACATATCTGCAAACAATATTAATTAATTTCAGATGTATTAAATCAATAAAATATGACTATTATGATAATATTAAGAAAAATTGATAAAGTATAGAATATGTTATTACTAGACTGGTAACAGTACCCGGTCAATTGGTATCATCTTCAACAGCAAGCTTAATCAGCAGTATACTTCCAACAGTACGCTTATCTAACCATAGACTTCACCAACGGTAGACTTGTCCAGCGGTATAATTCACCAACGGTAGACTTGTCCAGTGGTAGACTTTACCAACGTTAGACTTGTACAGTGGTAGAATTTACCAAAGGTAGACTTGTCCAGCAGTAGAATTTACCAATGGTAGACTTTTCCAGCGATAGACTTTACCAATAGTAGACTTGTCCCGTGGTAGACTTTACCAATGATAGACTTGTACTGGTGACTTCCAATAGTAAATTTATAATTGTAGCTCTTATAAAAGTATCCTTCATCAGTAAGGTCTTAAATGGTTACCTTTTCACCAATGACTTCAAGCGGTAAGGTTCATTTGTAGGTTTTTCAATGGTGACCGTGACAGTGGCCTAAAACAGTGACCTCTTACCAGTAACCTTCATCAGTGAACTTTGACTTAGAGACTTTTTATACTATAAACTTATTTTAGAAATGTCATGGGATTAAAATATATTGAAATAGATTGTCAAATAACTAACCCATTATAGAATTAAAAATGATTTGGGATTATCAAAATAGGTGAGTCCAAAAAATACAATGTGTTATTTTATATTATGGGTATTTACCTAGGGATTTTCCTGACAACTTTGGAAACATGTTTCTTTTCCATGGGATTATCATGATATTATTATTGTTTAAATTTTAGCATCAATCGATCTAAATCGTATTGTTCATTTATGTGATACCATTAAGAAATGTTACAAAACCCATTTTCTTTGTGTTGGTTAATTATGATGAATGGTTTTTTATTATAACACACATATATAGGGATTATGGAGAGTGGGGTACTATATCACCCACTAATTCATTGCTTTAAGTTTAATATTTCATGTGATATTTAGGCATGAGAATAATGTGTTTATTCACATATTCATATGCGTAATGAGTTTTCTCATATTTTAAGGAATAAAAAAATGAATTAGTTCACATTGTAATGGGAATAATAAGTTTTCTCATAAGGTTTCTAAGGATTATGATTGGTATGCCTTTCCTCCTCGCCTCGGATCGTCTTCTGAGATCTCTTCGGCGTGCCTTCTCGGCGTTTTCGCGGCGGTGGTCCCTCTCACAGGGGCGGTGTTGAGGAATCTGCATTGGCGTGACCGTCTTGGCCTCCCCCACCGTTTTTTGGCCTACATTTGGCAGCGCGGTGTTGACAGAGGTCGTTCCTCCTGGTCGAGGGCCGACGCTTCCTCTGTGCCGGCTAGGGGCGCGCGCGACAGTTCGATGAGGTCTCTGAGGGAGATTGCAAAGGCGGCGATGGGATCTGTTCGGATTTGCGGCGGAGCATTGCGTCCGTCATCGTGGATTTGTATTCTCTTCGTGTTTCTTTGCCCTTTTTGATTTGTCTAGGGTATGGTTGAATCCTGCTTTGGTGTATGGTGATTCTGGTTATGATTTGCGGTTCGATCTTCTTCGGACGACGGCGTGGACACAACGCCGCTGGGTGGTGGTGCCTCACTCGCGGTGATGACTACGTTGGTGTGTGGCCAACGTTTTTTGGTTCCAGTTTCGGGGGTCTTCTTTTGAATTTGGTTTCGAATTTTCTGGTTCCTGGTTTGTTTGGTGACTCTTCTTGATGACGGCGATGATTTCTTTCATTTACATCCCTGGTCGAGGTGGTGGTATGAATTTTTTCACTTGGTGGTGGTTCCCAGATCTGGTGTGTTTACATTTCTGTGTAATTTTCTGTTCGGTGATGGTGGTTCCGACGTTGGTGGTTCCGGCGTGGTGGTCGATGGATGATACCGCTTGGGGAAGGTGATAGTCAGGGTGCGCGGCTTTAGGCGGTCTGCAGGCCGAGGCATTGACGTTTTCCTACTTTAATTTGAACTGCATAATTTTTAAATTTGAATCCTTGGTGTTGCTTGAAAGTGGTTGGCGGGTGTTGTAACCGGTGTTTTGAATTTTGTGTGGTTCTCACTCATCCATAAAAGTGATTATTTGAAAATACAAAAATATTGATTTGGAATTCCTTTCAGGATATGTTACATTCTATATTTATGCATCTTTTCTAAGATATCATGGACTTTCATGTTATTCCATGCCTTATTCTAGGATTGATGAACTATTATTTGTTGGGTATAACATTCTTATATATATTGATTATACCCATATGATCATTTTATGATCACTTATGATATTTTATTGTTATCTATTATGCTTAATCTTACTGAGAATTTGATCTCCCCTATTGTTATGTTTCCATTTTTCTAGGTTATGAAGATAACTAATATGTATAATGTGTTTTTAAGAGTATTTCTGTGGGGAATTTATAAGATATTTTGAATATTTTTTATGTATTAGGTAGTTTATTAAATAGTAGGAATAATTCCCATGAGTTGAAAAAGACTTGATTTTTTTAGTTAATATTTTATCTTTCCAGGAAAATCCAGGGCCTGGATAAGCCGTCCCTAATAATAATTGATCTAAAAACAAGAGTACAAAGTTAGGAATTACAAGGGGGTTTACAAAGGAGGGAATGAACCAATACTATCCTATCATCCTCCACTAACTGTATATAATAATCAATAATTCTAAGGGACCATATAGTACTCATTTCCCTGATAACTCTCTTTGACAGTGCATCAACAACTTGATTTTCTTCTCCATAGACATGTATAACTATTAAATTATGATATGTGGACTAATTGAGACATCTAATCTAATAAGGGTTAATTATCCATGGTACATTCCTAGTACTTTCCTTGAGATCATTAACATCATGTTTAGAATCCAATTCAATCCATAAAACCTTCTAGTTATGAAATCTAACATACTTGATAGCATAAATAATGGCACATAATAAATCTATATAAGCAATTGCAAACTTAATAAAGTGATGGAAACAACCTTTGAAGAATTCATGATGCAATTTGAAGACACCTCCACAACCTGATAGCCCTGGAATACAAGATGTTTCTCTATAAACATTTTCTTTAATAGATAGAAAATAAGATGAATCCATCAAATACTCTTGATCATTAGAGATATCATTGGTCTTCCTGAGATAGCCATAAAATGAAGAGTATTAAAATCCATGAATATATTTTTTTGGAACCAAACTAGTATAAAATATTATCATGCAAATCTATATGGATCTCCAAGGAACCTGTATGAATTGAGGAAAGAAATATGTCAAACAGTGAGGTATTTTAGGCTATCCAGATAGCATTGAACGCAATTGAAATAGTAACCAATAGTAGGTTTTTAAGCTGATCACTTCTACCACATGTGATGATGTGAATCATCAATTCATCCAGCTTCCTATTCATACACAAGTCTTTGTTAAACAATTTTTTAATGTACTTTCATAAGTATTTTCATAAAGTTCAATTCAAAAACAGGTTTTGGATAGTTTCTTTATCCTTCAAGAATATATAAAAAGTTAAGACAATACACTATCCATCCCTCATAAAATGATCATGAGTGGGAAATATATTCTTCCAGGTTCTCCAGAGAAGAAGGAACCTTGAAGGCTAGATAAAATGCCCCTTGAATTTTAACAACCATGCTGGTATTTTGAGAAATCCATCATAATATAGATTATAAAACTCTTCAGAATTGAAGTTCCCATTTATATTTGGATTCCATTTCAGGATGTCATTGTTTATAAATGTATAAATATATTTTTCTAGGATGAATTGTGAAGTAAAAATTTCATCAATTCAATCATATTTATTTGACATGTCTTCTAAAGAAATATCAGTCATGCTTGGAGGTATATTCCCCATGTTAATAGGGTTGTCCAGCCATAAGGAGTTCCAAAAATTGATACTATATTTTCTACTAACTATAAATTTTTAATTATACATAATATAAATGAATTGTCACATGAGTTAGGACCAAATATATGGATAGAGATCATGATTATACCCACTAATAAGCTTTATATTTAACATTCATGATAAAAAATCCATAGATGAGTTGTTAGAGGTTAAGAGATTCCATGTGAACTTATTGATAATTCCATCATTTAAAATCATAAGTTCCTTAATTCCAAGGCCTCTAATTTCAATTTTTTAATGTACTCCTTACAAGAAACCATTATTATCTTAATTTCATGCATATATATTATCCATATAAAGTTAATTATCATGTATTGGAGGTCACTGAGAAGGATTCTTGGCCATATATAAAGGGTAAAAGAATGCAAAAGTTTTTTTGTGATCACCAAGTTAATGAGGCACACACTCCCAGCTTGAGACATAGATTTCCCCTTCCATCTAGCCAGTTTATTAATGATTCCAGAGTATTTTCCTTCAAGATACTATATTCACACCTTGCCACAAAATAGAGGAACTCAAAGTTAAATAAAGGGTATAGATCCCTTCTTAAATTCAAGAGATTTTTTGACCCTATTTCTCTTACCAACATGCATTCCATATCTAAAAAATGAAAGAATTATCCCAACATATGGTTTGATCATCCACTGACTCATAGTAAGAAAAGAAATATCTGATCACATAGATAGTATTGTTTGAGGATTTTTCAAAAGGAAGGGTATCATTATCATATAATAAGTGATATGGGATAAGATTTTAATTACCATATTTGATCTTCTTATAAATACCAATATAAGAGAGTTTATTGAACTATATACTCATGTAGTCTTCAGAAATTTCAAACAATAACATTAAGAGAGTGTATATTTTCCTAAAACCTCTAGTGCAATGAAAATAGACTCTAGGGATCTAATAATTAGGATGTATGGCCTTTCAGATCCAAGAATGTTATTAAAAAATATAATTAAGTCATTTGAATAACCATACCTCCTAAGGACATCAACGAGGAAGCTCCACTTTATAGTATCAAAGACCATTGAGATATTAATTATGAAGGAAATTTTTCCTTGTTTTAAACTACCTTTTCATTAGATTAATACTCTCCTCTGTAGTGAAAATATAATTCTAGATACTCCTACAAGAAAAAATCCAAACTAGTTTAGGGAAATGTGATCTTTGATAATGACCCACAATCTCATCCTCAAGATTTTAATAATAAAATTATGGATAATGTTCCAAATATCCATGAGCCTGAAATATTTAATTTCAATAGTATTATCCTTATTTGGAATCAAGGCTATGAAATTTTAATTAATCCCATAAGGAATCTGAGCCTAAGTAAAAAAAACTTTTACCACATTTACTAAGTAAAACATAAAAAAAATTGTTGGTAAGTTTATCTAGACCATCCACACTCTCCATGTTAAGAGAGAAGATAGAATCCTTGACATACTCCATAGAAGGTACCATTATGAGAGTAAGGTTTTGGAGATCCTAAATGAAAGGGGTTATGTTATGAACCATGTCATGGGTGGTGTCCATTCAATCTTTGGAGTAGATACCAGTGAAATAATTCACCATTTCATTTGATATATCACTTTTAGAGGTATAATGATGTCCATTAATTTTAATATCCTTTAATCCTGTCATTATCCTCTTTTCCTTGTATAACCAATGAAAGAATTTAGAGTTTTTTTCACCATCCTTTGGACACCTGAAATGTAAATTATTTCAATCCAACCTATATTTAATTATTAAAAGATAATCTAGCCTTGAAATAGATTTTATTTCCTCCCTATATGTTCTGTTTAGATGATGATTTCTAATTTAACATCGTTCCATATTTTCTTCAGCATCTTTAATCTCTAGATCAATATTAGAGAAGGTGCTCTTACTCCTACCTCTTAAGGACCTTTTAACATTTTTTAGTTTTTTAGAAAATATTTTTAATGGCCCGCCATGTGGATTTATCCTCTAAGCATCCAAAATGACCTCCCTATATCCAGGATTCACAAGCCAACCATTTTTGAACCAAAAATGATGGGGACAAACCATAAAATATTAATTGATATTTCCATCAAAATAGGGTTGTGGTATATGTGATTCTTGTGAAGTGTATGAAAATAGATTCTTAAAGTATCACTAACACCATCCATATGAACAAAACATCTATCAAGTTTACTTGAATGCCTTTCCTACAGGATATACATACTTCAAGTAAAATCAGCACCTGAAATTGGTACTTCAAGAAGATGACAATGAGTAATGAAAGAGTAGAATTAAATTGAAGATGCACTATTAAAGTTCAATCTAGTTTTTTATTTAAGTCTCGATATAGTATTAAAGTCTCCCATGATCACCGATTTACTCTTTTCATTCCCAGAGAAATCCTCAAGCTCACTCCAAATCTCCCTTCATCTGATGTTGGATAAAGAGTCATAAACAAAAGATACCTCAATAGTACTTACTTGGTTATGGAAAGAGAGTAAAATCCTCTGTGATTTATGATTACATGTGGTCATTTGAATTCGATCATGCCTAATAACCCAAAGGTGGTCTATATTGATATTATGAAAATTTTGGGAGACAAAACAATAGCCAAGATAGGCCCACTTGAAGGCCCTCTATTATTCAAAGAGCATTTTCAGCTCTTCAATACCAATAAGTATGGGATTATAGGTCAAAATATAATGTATAGGAGCTGTGATTGTTGTTTTTTTTTTCAAGAACTTGATAGTTCCAATAAAATTTCTTCATTTAATTAGTGATTGGATACTTGTCATAGACCCTTATTTTCCACATCCCTATGGCCTTTTCCTTTCTTTCCTCTTCCTTTATAATTTTTTTGAATTATTAATTTAATCCACTCATAAATTAATTTTAGGGGTAGCCTTATCACTCTCAGCTATTCCATAATTAGATGTCCCATGATTTATAAGAGGGCATACAACCTTCTCAAGAATCTGTGAACCAGCAATTTCATCAGACCAAAAAAATACATTCAAATGTGTTAACATATTGTTGGATTGTGTATTCTTAGAATCAATGATCACATGATATTTCCTTCTTACAACCTTAGATGGGTGTAGTTATATGAAGTTCCCCTCCAGATCAGATCCAATAGGATCTTTCTACTCTTTTTTTCCACTCTCATCAATAGGAGGGGATGATAATTCATCTTGCATAGTTTTACCATCTCCCATAAACTCAAATTTTTCATGTGTACCAAGTCATATCACATTAACTATTTCTTTAGGATGAGACTCTAATACAATGTATCTATTTTAATGAAAGTATTCCCCCTATGAGATTGTCTCCTAGAGGCCTCATCCACTCTAGAAGATTTTGTCAGATCTCCTTCATCAGTGTAATGAAGAACCTGAGTAGAAGGGGAGGGTTGCTTCATCCAGTTATTCTCTATGTGGGAGTTTTACTTCCCTGAAGCTTCCACAACCATCTTATTTTAGGGATTTCCATTTTCTCTACCATTATTATCCATACTTGTGTGCTCATAATTCTTGGTCAAGAACTTTTCTCCCTCACCCATAGATATTTTAGCATTATTGATCTGAGGGTCAGGAGGTAGTGCCTTATCCTTCCCTTTCCTCCTTATACATATGGAATCATCAATTCCATTCACCATGAAAAGGCCTCACTCCATGTCCATGTTACACTTATTAATAAAATGGATAAAGAATCTTTATCCATGGTAGAATTTAGGTGTCCTTTCATATTGAATCTCCAACTTCATAATGTCGTCCATTTTTTTAAGGACTAATTCTTCAACTGGGGGTTGGATATATCCACTTCCACCAGAAACCAGGAATAATGCGCAAATCTAGGATTGTATATCTGTTTAAAAGACTCTGACTAATGGGTATTAGATATAGATTGTGTATCATAGATTTATTTTGATATGTATAGACTCAAATATGATAGTGAATTGAAAAAGATTGTAGTATATCTTTATGTCAACAATGGAGTAAGATGTGATTCATTCAAAGTTGTTATTGTGATATGATTTTATTAGGTATATTAACACTATAATTGGATAACTATTATTATGGTTCCACTATAAACAAAAAAAACTATATCTTGTTTAGATAAGAAGGGGCAGTCATTCTGTAACACCTCTCCCCAACCTCATTGGCTTGAGGAGGCGGTGAGGGTTACTTGTCCTTAAGCGACATTCCCAAGGTGCTAAAGGCTGGAAATAAATGCTGAGGGCTTCAAGAAGAAGTTGGAGAATGATTTTACCTTAATAAAAAACCAACCAAATCATCCACTATCAATCACTATATGATGCATGTCAATTCAATTACCCAACCATGCATTCCCAAAAGACAACCAAGTTGTTCCACAACAAAACTCAAAACCAATACAACTAGACATGTCAACACAACATCAGAGTACACTGCAGAAACTAAACAACCAAACACCACAAGCCATTACACCACTACATCTCCACACCAAGCTCCAAGCTCCATGCTCCATCATGACATCACAATGCTCCACTGATGGAGGGAGATGCCTTTCCTTTTCCCATGTCACGGTATAAAACATCTGCAAAGACACCAACGTTCCAAAGAAGGGGGTGAGTACTAAAACTAAGTAGGATTTCCCCAAATGACTTCACTACACATTCTACTAGGATAAAACCGTTAGCACATTTATATAAAATAGTTTATATAAAATAGATCACAAGTGCAACCATTTTCATAAGCCAAACATGCCCTTACCAAGCCATCACATACAACCCAAGAAACCAAGGGAAATCGAACCAAACATGACACAAGCCATATCATCATTTACACATTATCACAACAATTCCATCTTGCAAAGTAATGCACAACAAGACAACCATAACAACCAAACGGTGGAGCTTCCGTCCAACCAGTTCACCCATTCACACTTTAGTGGCACTTCCAGTCCACTTACCATTGATAGTGGCCCTTCCGTTCACTATCCATCCCCTTTTTATAGTGGTACTTCTCACCACTACCACACAATATTCAAACAAACCAATTCCAAGCATATAACCCACCATGGTCACAACCACATGTAATCAACCAATTCCACTGCATAACAATCCACTTCAATAAATCACCCATTTATTGAAAACTATTTTACATGCCAAACAACATTTCAATAAAACAAAACTTTTATTGAAAACCATTTCCATCAATAATTTTCAAAAATCAACCATAGAATCCCATTTTAAAGTCTCCATTTTAAAATCCACCACAATAGCATTTTACCATAAAACCCCCTTTTCCCAAAAAAATCCCCAAAACATCACCCAAGGGATTTACAACTAATTTCACATAACAATTCACAATTAATTTTTAGAACAACAATTAATTGTAACAAAGAACCACTAGTTCTAACCAAGTGGAGTTGAGAGAGAAGCCACCTACCTTTAGGGTTCCCGAGAAATCGACACATGAACAACCGCACCTCAAATCCGGCGAACGCACCATCAAAACCTCTCTAGATCCCCTTTCCCTAACATCCAAAATCTTTAATATTAACATAAAAGGCAACCACAAACCTAGATCTACACAAAACAAGTGTAGATATAGAAAACCACAAAATAGAGGGATGTAGATCTAGAGGAAAACTCAAGATAAACAATAGGAGAGACTTGTCCGGGAGAAATCGCCTTCAATATGCCAAGAAACCTCTTCAAAACACTTCAAAATCGAGTGGGAGAGCCCCTCCAACCATTGAGAACCGAAAATCCTGAGTGAGCCATGAGTGGTAGGAAGTTTGGAGTGAAACAGGTTAAGCGTGAGGGATCTCAGAACTTATAACCCTATTTTTAAGTGGTCTCACGGTTAGCCCGCACGGTTTGGAAAACCGTGCGCTAATCGTGCACATGCTACTGCCTCGGGATCAAGGGTCCGCACAGTTTCCTTGCATGGTTTTTCAAACCGTGTGTAGGCCGTGCGAAGCCTACTGTATCCCCTGCACAGTTTTTTGGAGAACCCGCACGGTTTCCACTAACCGTACTCAAACAGTGCATCCCTTTAAAAGCCTCCAAACTCTTCTAAAACCATTCCAAACTCTCCCAACATCTTCTCAACTCATCCCATGCACTTTAAACACATAAAAATACATAAATAAAGGCTACATACCTCAAACCGGGGGTGCTACATTCTCCCCACCATTGAACTTTCCATCCTCGGAAAGTAGTGAACCCACCCTTTGCCGAAAGAGCTCGGGCCACTTCTCGGCCATTTCTTTCTCCCGCTCCCACGTCTCCTCTTAAATCTGACCATGTTACCATAAAACATGAACTAAACTGATGCTTTTACCATGAAAGAATTTATCTTTCCTATCCACAACCCGCACTGGCATTTTCACCAATGAAGCATCCAGTTCTATCTCTACATGATCCCATCGAATCACATGGTCATGATCCGGATAATACTTTTTCAATTGCGACACATGAAACACATTGTTCACCACAATAAACCTAGGTGGAAAATCCAAACAATAATCCACCTCACTAACCCACTCAAGAATCTCAAAAGGTCCAATATACCTCGGAGATAACTTTTCATGCTTTCCAAACCGACGATGTCCCAACCTAGGAGAGATCCTCAAGAACACATGATCACTCACCTCGAACGACAACGGCCATCAACGATGATCCGCATATGATTTAAGAATACTTTGAGTCATCTCCATTCTCTTTCTGATCAATATGATCTTCTCTGTAGTCTCCAAGAAAAGGCTCGGTCCAACCATCAAGGACTCGCCTGTTTCCACCCAACATAGTGGGGAACGACATGGCCGCCCATACAATGATTCAAACGGAGCCATCTGTATGGATGCCTGATAACTGTTATTGTATGATAACTCAACCAATGACAAGTTCTCTTCCCACGAGCCACCAAAATCCATGGCACAAGCCCGCAACATATCCTCTAGAGTTTGTATCATCCTCTCGGATTGACCATCTGTCTGAGGGTGATATGTCATGCTCATAGTCAACTGTGTCCTAAGGGCTTTCTATAAGGATTTCCAGAAACAAGATGTAAACCTCAGATCTCTATCTGATACAATCGAAACTAGAAAACCATGTCTCTTTAACACCTCCCGGATATAGATTTTGGGCATATCCCCCACCGTATGATATTCACAAATTGGAATGAAATGGGCCGACTTAATTAGCCGATCCACTATTACCCAAATGGCATCGTGATTTCTGACCATTCTTGGGAGACCTGTAACAAAATCAATCACTATCTACTCCCACATCCAAACAGGGATTGGTAAAGAATACAACATTCCGGCTGGCCTTTGATACTCTCTCTTGACCTGTTGACAAGTCAAGAATCTCGAAACAAACTCAGTCACTCTTCTTTTCATACCATCCCACCGGAACTGCACTTTTAATGCTTTATACATTTTCTGAATTCCAGGATGAATAGCCCACCTAGAATAATGATACGCCCTGAGAAGACCCTCCTGAAAAGCAAATAGTACAACCATATGATTCTGAAAACACAAAACTAAATCTCCATTAAGTTGTCAACCCTCAATGGTCTCGCCAACATTGAGTCTCGACCCCATGGTCACACACTCAGAATCAGATATTTGTGCCTCCTTAACTAGGCCAACCAAGTCAGGAATCAACAGAACTGGAAAGAAAGGTCGCTCTATCTCCCTGGTCCTCACATTCCAATCACATATCAGCTATAACTAACATCAACTGCCACTGGTCTGATGCATGTTTCCCCACCTGAGCATACGATTTTCTACTCAATGCATCCTCCACCAAATTTCCCTTACCCAGTGTGTACAACAAGTCAAAATCAAACATCTGGAGATATTCCATCCATCTCCTTTGCCTCAAGTTCAAATCCCTTTATGAGAAAATGTTCTTCAAGCTCTTATGATCTGTATATAATGTGAATTTATCACAAAAGAGATAATGATGCCACACTTTCAAAGCATGGACCACTATTGCCAACTCCAAATCATGAGTTGGGTAGTTCTTATCATGCAACCTAAAATTCCATGATCCATACGCAACCACATGATTCCCTATCAGGAGAACGCACCTCAACACTGATCCTGATTCATCACAATACACCACATACCCTTTTCCTGGTTCTGGAAAAACCAAGATTGGTGATGATGTAAGACGACCCTTTAACTCTTTGAAACACTGCTAACACTATTCATTCCACTAGAATAGAACATTCTTTCTTGTCAAAGATGTCATCGGAAAATCCAAACGTGAAAATCACGAACAAAATGCTGATAATACCCAACTAGACCAAGAAAAATCCATATCTCAAACACATTCTTTGGCGGTTTCCATGAGATAACGGCCTCTATATTTTATGGATCCACTGAAACACCCCTTTCAGAAATCACATGGACAAGAAAAAAAACTTCCAGTATCCAAAAGTTGCACTTTGACAATTTGGAATACAACCGATGATCCCTCAAGATCCCCAGCACTGTCACCAAGTGTTGTCCATGCTCCACCCTTGTCTTTGAATACACCAGAATATTATCTACAAACACCACCAAAAATGAATCCAGATATCTCTGAAATATCTGATTCATCGATTCCATAAACACCGCTAGCGCATTTGTTAGACCAAAGGGCATAACCACATATTCATAATGGCCATATCTACTTCTGAAAGCTGTTTTAGGAATATCCTCCTTCATCACCTGCAATTGATGATATCCCAACCTCAGTTCGATCTTATAGAACCACTGGGCTCCCCTCAACTGGTCGAACAACTCATCAATTTGTGGAAGTTGATATCTATTCTTTATCGTAACTTTTTTAAGACTACGATAATCAACACATCACCTCAAATTTCCATCCTCCTTTTTCACAAACAACACCAGTGCTGCCCACAAAGACATGTTAGGCCGAATAAACCCTTCGTTTTCTAACTCTATCAACTGGAGTTTCAATTCCCAAAATTCAGTAGGTGCCATATGGTAAGAAGGAAGTGAGATAGGATTGGTCCCTGGAAGGAGATAAATCGTAAACTCCACTTCTATTGTGGGAGGTAACCCAGAGAATTCCATAGGAAAAACATCCATGAACTGATCCACCGCTACAGGAAGAACACACTGCTCAACACCGTCTACTGATTCCAACGACAACACTGCCAACTGATATGATAACGTACACACTGTTGGTTCCAACAAACCAATTTCACCCTTCCTTTCATGCCTCTCTCCTCTAAAGAGATTTCTAACACCATCGTGTGTCGTAAAATCCATTGTTCACACATCCCAATCAATTTGGGCCTTAAAGGCCACCAGCTAATCCATTCCCAGGATTACATCATACCCATCCATCTCAAGCATTGAGAAATTCAACATTAGCTCAACCTCTCCCACAACGATAAAACATTCTCTACACAACAAGGCTCGACACTCTCTTTGACCCAGAGGAGTTTGAAGTTTCAAAATTGAAGGCATCATTTCCACCCTTAAACCCAGAAAATCAACCACATGTACAACAATAAAAGAGTGTGAATCACCCGTATCAAGAAGCACTTGCATAAAGGTAGAATTTAAAAGAATACTACCTCGCACTGTGGATGGTCCCGACTGATCATCCACCAAAACTTTCATAGCTCCCAACACATGTTTTCTTGCCACACTCTACTCTTTATTTCTCTGCTGAGGCGTTGTGGTACATGACCCACTTTACTCTACTGATGAGGGGTATGTTGTTGTCCTCGTCCCGTCAATGTAAACGATGTCTGCGATCCCTAAGGAGTGTCACACGCACCCGACCTTGGAGAATTCCGATAATAACGCTGTATATGTCCCATCTACCTACAATTATGACATGCTTGAGGTTGTGTCGTACAATCCCGCTTGATGTGGCTCGTAGAACCACACAGAAAACATCTCGACTTGCTCTAGGGCATTGGAGGAAGATTTACCGATCCTACCGTTAGATTATATGCCATATTCCCACCCTGGGAATAAGTTTCCCTCTTCCTCTTGAACCCAGTATTGGAGTTCCCACTATTCCTCATGGGTACCACCATGCTTTCCCCACCCGAAGCTCCCAAAAGATCTCGCTCAGCTACTAAGGCTCTATTCACTATCTCTGTGTAATCATCTATACACAACACCGCTATGTTTGAATGGATTTCTTGCCTTAACCCTGGTTCAAAGATCCTTGCCTTCAACGATGTGCTACCATCCACCTCGGGTGGAAACTGCACTATGTTCATAAACATAGGTGCATACTCCATCACAGACATAAGCTCTTTCTTCAGACTGAATAAATTAGTCATACGCTGAATCCTAAACATATGTGGGTAGAATTGTTTATTAAGAAATTCCTCAAAGCCTTCCCACATCATACCCTAGTCCGTCCCCGCTTGGACTACCAACTCCCACCACTGAAGGGCAATATCTTCTAACATATGTGTGGCAAACTTCACTTTTAACTCTAATGGAGTACCCAAGAACTCAAAGATCTTGTTCATTCTATTCAACCATGATTCTGCCCTCTCTGGCTCTGAATCACCCCTGAAGATGGGTGGATTATGCTTTTGAAACTAAACCACATGATCTACATTCCTTGGTTCATCCACTTTATTCCCACTTTCCACAGCTTGGAAATCTTGCATGATACTTTGCACTAACTGTTGGTTCACCTGAGGCTCAGGTGCAACCACATTCTCAACAGCCTCCTCTGGTTGGTCTCTACGATGCCCACCCGGTAACATTTCTATAAATAGAAAACAAAAAACCATGAGTCTCACTTCCATAGACATCATGATTTCCCATTTCAAATCACATTACACAATACTATCACAACAAGGCTTTCCACAACTTCATATTTCCCATGTTTCACTATTTTTGAAAATCATACCATTTTCAAAATACCAATTTATTCACATTACAGTTTCACACAAAAAACATTTATCAATTCATACCATAGATCATTATACCCCAATAAAATATGAATCTTAGTGGGAAGTCATTTCTACCATGCATGCCATGCTCATCGCATTGGCTACACCCACGACGATGAGATATCCAATGCCTATAAGTGTCCCAAAAACACTTATATACCCAACTCCCTGGTAACTTGAATTTCATCATGAGAGGGTTAGCTACATCCTTTTATGCTATACATTCCAAGTTGCGACATTCCAATGCCTTGCTACCATCCCAACTCAAGTAATGTAACACAACAAATGTTAACACCAAATCCGAGAATAAACTTCAAAGGACAGAGCAAACTAATACAACCTGTAACACCCCGTCCCTAGCTCATTGGATTGAGGATGCGGTGAGGGTTACTTGGCCTTAAGCGATGTTCCCAAGGTGCCAAAGGCTGGCAATAAATGTCGAGGGCTTCAAGAACAAGTTGGTGAATGATTTTCCCTTAAGACAAAAGAAACCAAACCATCCACTATCAATCACTATATGACGCATGTAAATTCAATTACCCAACCATGCATTCCTAAAAGACAACCAAGTTGTTCCACAACACAGCTCAAAACCAATATAACTAGATATGTCCACACAACATTAGAGTACACTGCGGAAACTAAACAACCAAACACCACAAGCCATGACACCACCACAGCTCCACACCAAGCTCCAATCTCCATGATCTATCATGAAATCACAATGCTCTACTAAAGGAGAGAGATGCCTTATCTTTCCCCACATCATTGTATACAACATCTGCAAAGACACCAACGTGCCAAAGCATGGGGTGAGTACTAAAACTCAGTAGGATTTCTCCAAATGACTTCCCTACACATGCCACTAGGATAAAACTATTAGTACATTTATATAAAACAGTTTATATAAAATAAATCACAAGTGAAACCATTTTCATAAGCCAAACATTCCCTTACCAGTCCATCACATCCAACCCAAGCAACCAAGGGAAATCTGACCAAACATGCCACAAGCCATCTCATCATTTATACATTCGCACTCTTTCAAAGCAATGCACAACAATACAACCATAACAACCAAATGGTGGAGCTTCCGTCCAACCCGTTCACCCATTCACACTTTAGTGGAACTTCCCGTCCACTTACTATTGATGGTGGCCCTTCCGTCCACTATCTATCCCCTTTTTATAGTGGTACTTCTCGCCACTACCACACAACATTTAAACAATCCAATTCCAAGCATATTACCAACCAAGGTCATAACCACACACAATCAACCAATTCCATTGCATAACAATCCACTTCAATAAATCACCCATTTATTGAAAACTATTTTCCATGAAAAAAAACATTTCAATAAAACAAACCTTTTATTGAAAACCATTTCCATCAATCATTTTCACAAATCAGCCATAACATCCCATTTTAAAATCACCATTTTAAAATCCACCACAATGGCATTTTACCATAAAACCCCATTTTCCCCAAAAATCCCCAAAACATCACCCAAGGGATTTCCAACCAATTTCGCATAACAATTCACAATTAATTTTCATCACAACAATTAATTTTAACAAATAACCACTAGTTCTAACCAAGTGGAGTTGTGAGAGAAGCCACCTACCTTTAGGGTTCCTGTGAAATTGACCCACGAACAACCACGCCTCAAATACGGCGAATGCACCACCGAAACCTCTCTAGATCACCTATCCCTAATATCCACAAGGCTTAATATTAACATCCAAGGCAACCACAACCCTAGATATACACACAACATGTTTAGATCTAGAAAACCACGAAATAGAGGGATGTAGATCTAGAGGAAAACACAAGAGAAATAAGAGGATAGACTTACCTGGGAGAAACCACCATCAATCCACCAAGAAAACTCTTAAAAACGCTTCCAAAACGAGTGGGAGATCCCCTCCAATCCTTTAGAACCGAAAATCCTGAGTGATCCACGAGTGGGAGGAAGTTTGGAGTGAAATAGGTTAAGACCGAGGGAGCCCGGAACTTATAACCCTATTTTTATGTGGCTGCACGGTTAGCCTGCACGGTTTGGTAAACCGTGTGCATGATACTTCCTTGGGAGCAAGGGTCCATATGGTTTCCTCGCACGGTTTGGAAAACCGTGCGTAGGCCATGTGAAGCCTACTTTCTCCCCTGTACGGTTTCCTGGAGAACTCGCATGGTTTCCACTAACCGTGCTCAAACCGTGCATCCCTTTAAAAGCCTCCAAACTCATCTAAACCCATTCCAAACTCTCCCAACCTCTTCCCAACTCATACCATGCACTTTAAACACATAAAAATGCATAAAAAATGCCACATACCTCAAACCAGGGGTGCTACACATTCACTATTAAGAATTATAGTTTTTCTATATATATGGATGAGATATTTTATGACATTGAGAATATGATAAATAGTTTTAAAATTCAGAATAAAAAGGTTGGTGTTTATTCTAATCCTTCTTATCTTTGGAATTGACACCTTTGGAAGATAAATAATATATGTATCCAAATATTCTATAGCGATATATTATTAAAACCATTCAAATATGAAACATTTTAAAATTATGAATCATGTTTATTAGGAAGGATGACCAAAGATCATTTTTTTTGTAAAATGTGAATAGGATAGTGAATTATTGGATCTCATATATAGTGATTATATATTCTCTAATTAATAAAAAAGTAATTTTTTGTTTTAGGTGCTTCTTTTCCATTACTGGTGACTTTAATCTATTTAGATATGTTTTTTTGATGAAAAAAACTGTGAAACTTTTTAAAAGATCAAATAGTTTCATAATGAAGTATAGAATCAACTGTGAATGTTTATTAAGATCATATAATCTAATTAGGGTGGTGAATACATGAACTATGAATTTATTGATCATCTGAGGTGTTATAGAATTGATTCAAAACTAACATCTCCAGAAATAACATAGTGGAATAGTGTGTATGATTGTAGAAATAATACATTTTTAGACATGATTTTATCAATGAAGATTCAACGTTACCTTTATATTTCTTTTGAGGGTAATGATCAGGAATATATTGTATTTCTACTAAAATATGTTCTATCTAAAGAAGTCGTGAAGACATTATATTAGTTATATATTGGAAACATATTTTTATATATTTTATTATAAATATTGGGTTTCAAAGCATTCATTTAAACTTTGTATTATTATAAGATTGAAACCAAATCTAATAAGTTTATTTTTTTGTTATCCTAAGAAAACTAAGGGATGTTATTTCAATAACCAAATTATTTAATTAGATAGTGAGATGGGAAAATTGTCAAGATGGGTGAATTGACCTATTTATAAAATTATTTTGATTATATTAATGTTAAAAATATTTTAATAATGGAAAAATAAAAAAATGAACATAAGGTATTTTTACAGTATTTATGATCAAAGTGATATTATGTCTATAATTCACTTCTCTCTCTCTCTATGATAGAAATGGAACCCACTAAAAACTAACCATTGTAGGGGAGTCAAAACCTAATTAAAAATATATTTTCTAATGGACTCATAACAAACACACCCATACTTTTAAAGGGTATTAATAAATCATTAAAAACATACATTTTCACCATTGAGAAACTACCCAAATAGTTATGCCTTTTTATACTAGAGAAACAACCCAAATAGTATTTTCCTTATCACCTAAATCTGAAACCCAAATGAACCTTTTTATGGGATGTATAACCAAACAATATTGACTTTTAATGAAAATCCTAAACTAACTCTAACACACATGTATGTTTATAAGAAGAATATAGTACTACAAAATATAATTTAAACAATGGGGGTTTGAAAATCAAGGAAGTGGTAGCTTTGTTTTCCTTCATAGTATGGACATTCACAACTGAGTTCGACCAAAAATAATTACAGAGTATCGGAAGTGAGTGAACATACACAAGAACATGATATTCATATGGGTATCACCATACAAAATTGGTTTCATAAAAATAAATTTATTGAGTTTCTTCATGAACATAAACTTAAAATATAATTTTCATTTTTGTTATTCATTCTTAAAGTGGTAGTTAAAATTACACCTCTACAAATATAAAAAACAAATTCATAGTTGGAAGTAACTTTGATGGCCTGTAAAATACAAAAAACTATATAGATAAAATCATTAGAATATAAATTAATAATTAATTATTTAAATAAATAATCTGTTTAAATATTTCATAATAATTTTTAATTAGTATTAAATATTTTTTAGAGTTTCAAGATAATCATGCTTAACATATTTCTACAAATACTAACCAAATTCAAATTTGGAATTTACTGCACAAAATATTAAATATAAATATTAAACACACTTCCACAGTCATGATTTTAATATAATTATTCATAAAACACTTTCAAATTATTTTTCATAGTATTAAAATAATTCCCATGTGATTATAGGAAAATTAAATCAATTATTACCACTAACATGAATATATAATGGATTGAAATACAAAACAATAAGTGAAACAAATTATATTTTAAGGTTTTGTAAAACTAACTATTAAATCATATAAATCATGAAAGATACAAAAATATATTAATAAATTAAATTTATTAAGATATAAATTTTCATAAGATAAGATTTTCATAAGATAAAACATTTTCATAAGATAAAATTTTAGTAAGATATGTAGGCTTCATAAGATATATGTAAGATATAAATAAATTGTAATATGATTTAAATCATGTATGATATGAAAATGGGTAAGATATAAACATTCTTAACATATGATTCTCATAAGACTCTTTATCTTCATATGATATTAGAAAAATAATGTGCCAATTTGAAACCCATGTAAGATAGTTTTCTATATGATACAGAATAGAATTTATAAGATATTAAAACATGTGTAAGATATGAAAAACATTAAAATATGAAATATTAATTTAAAATGAAATTTTTTAAAGATAAAAAAAAATTAAACACAATGTACATAAGAATATGTGTTCATTCATAAGATACTAAGACTAATTGAAATTATATAAAAATATAATTATAAATCTAAAATATAAAGAATATAAATAATAAGAATAAATAAATAAATAATTTATAAACCTTTAAATAATAGATAATCAATAAATAAATAATAAAGACTAAACAAAAATTTTTTCATCATTAAGTAGTGAATGATTCAAACACCTCAACTCATGATAGAGGGAATAAAATCATATTTTTTATTTATCAAAACAAAACAATAAATTTCAAAGGGGACACTCAAAAATCATCTAATTTTTGAAAATTATAAAAAATATTATATAGAATAAGAAATTATCCCCTTTATTGAATGATACAAAAAGTTAAAATAATAAGTTACAAAAATACACCCCCTTTTTAAATACTAAAAAAGATAAAAATACTTCCCTTTTTAACTAAAATCAAAAAATCAAAAGATATATATATATATATACAAAAATTTGATTCAACAACACTCCTATTTTGATATTTTTTCCCTCAAAGTATACTTATAAAAATAATATTAAAATAGAGAATGTATGATTAATAAAAAAAATAATAAGATTATTTTAGAATGATTTAAGAAAATTTACTACCCCTAAATTTTTTCATTAAGAATATAAATACTAACTAACATAAAACTGAATAAAAATAGTAATTCCCCCAAAATTAAGCTTCTCTTTCCTCTTAAGAAAATATAATCTTCAAAATAATGTATGAAAATCCTAAAAACTATCATATATAGAATTAAGGAACTACTTATGAAATAAACTTTAAAATATACAAGGATTCATGGAAAAATTTTAAGATACTCATGGAATTATATAATAATATGTAAAAAAAATTAATAGTGTTAAAATGTCAAAAATATTCTAGTAAAAAAAATAATATAAATGATTTATCATTCTCATTGGTCATATATAAATAGATTATTTAATAGAGCCCTAAAAATAGAAATAATGATCAAAATTTTATACTCCCCATGAATATAGAAAAATTAAATTATAATTCAATCACAACAAGTTCAAAATTAATTTTCTTAAACTTAGTTACATCTAAAGGTTTAGAAAAAAAAATTATGTAATTGATCATCTATATAAACTTATTCCAATTAGATTTTAATTTTTTATACATGATCTTTGATAAAATGATATATAACATTAAAAATAATTATTCTATATTGATGTAAATGGTTCCTAGAAATAAAAATATCAAGTGATTTATCACATAAAATATATATCATTTTAAAATAAACATTAAAATCGGAAAAAATTTATTCAATCTATAAACATTGAGCATAATAAATGTTAAAATAGTTTATAATTTCCTTATTTAAATAATCAAAAATCCGGATTATTTTGTTTCAAATAAATTATGTGTTTTATGAATGTTTCATATGTTTGTAGATATTTCTATAAGCTTAGAAATAATAGCAAAGCTATGAATCAGCTACCTAAAGACCTTCCATCGATTGTATGAAATAATCTAAAGACAAACTATATTTCTCTAAGTACTAAAGTGAATGTATGTAAAATACATTGATCTTGTTCCCACCTAATAATTCATAACAGAAATTTCACAAACTACTCAATTAAAAATGATACCAATTAGAGTGAACATATTTTATATCTAAATAATGGTATATCAAATTTATAGCTAATTTTTAGGGCTATTGTAAGACCAGAATAATTGACTGTACACAATGAAATTTTTTAAAAAGTATAATCCAACTGAACACATGGAAACATTGGAATTTTAAAAAACTAATGGAGCTACCATATTACTTCAATATCCCATTAGTTAAAGTGAAGTGACCACATGAGAAAGTTGGAATACTAAAAAATTATTGGATCAAATTAATCATTAGTAAAAAACATGCAAGGATTTTAGAACATTTCTATGTATTAGAGAGAATGTGAGTTCAGAGGAAAAAACTTCATGACTAGAAAAAATAATTTTCTATTAATAGAATCTACAGTGAAGTCTAACATAGAATGATTCAAACTAATTATTCATATCTGATATTTTACTTCTATAATAAACTATAATGAGAAACATAGAAGCATTAAATTTAGTGTTAAATAAATTGTTATATCAGGATTTTATGCCAAGTAAAATGATCCTTTCTTTATGGTTCTTCAATGAAAACATGGTGGAATTTATTAATTTTAGTGAAATATAATGAAAAAAATATTATTTTTGTGTTCACACAAATATATAGTATACATATACAATAGTTACTCTATTTTTCAAGAATATGGATATTGTTTTTCTCAATAAATCTATTGGATATAAAAACTTTCTTCATAAACATCTTATGAAATTCTGAGTATATATTTAAATAACATCTAATATTACTTCTGATCAATAAAAAATTGGTCAAGAGATAGAGTTTCATAAAAAAATATCTAGACTTCATTATATTTCTCTAGTCACTTTTACTTTTTATTTATACATGTTCTTTTTTTATTTTTTTAATAAAATTCTCATGAATTTCATGAAGGGTACCTGAATACACTTTTTCTATATTACTTACAACTTTGTTTCAACATGAATAAATGTGGAAGAGTCTTGGTGATAGAATGAAAAACCTTTTGTGTTATTTTATTTTTTATACATAATCTAGGATGTGAATATTTTAATTTTTTATCAAAAATGCTTGGAAGTAGGTGATTATTACAATTAGAGTATTAGGTCTTATCTTGAGATCTAACATCTTCAATTTATTTCTGATGTGTATTATTTAGATTCTTCTTACTCTATTTTAAAATTATTATTTTTCAAAACCCTTTAAAAAAATAATATGATAATTTGATATCAGTGATTTTTATATTTTTATTCATGTGATTATATTTATTTTAAAAGTTAAAGTGATATAAAAATGTTTCAACTATGTTGTGATTTAGCCTTTGAGAAAATTTTCAAAAGTATCAAATTTTTTATTTCTACTATTTTAGTTAACTATGAGTTTTTCTAAATTGGGGGGATTTTAAAAATATTAATTTAATATTAATTTTTATTGGGATTTCAATTAACCCCCACCTCCCCCCACCCCCTCTTGAGTTGTCCGTTGGGATAAACATTTGGTATCATAGAATCTTATTTATTTATTATTTTTATTTCTCTATATTTAATAGTAATCAAGTTTTAAACCAAAATATCTATATTTAGTTTTATTCCAAATTCTTATATTGGTGGATAATATAAGAATTAAGGGAAATTATACTTACAGACCTCCATGTTGGATTTGGTGTTCTAGAATAAACCATTTTTAATTTGTATTACATTTATATTTTAAGATGTGAATATTAATAAATCATTTTATTACATATTGTTCAAAGTTTTTCATATATTTAATTTAATATTATTCTATAGTATCTATTTCATTGATAGAGTCATATTAGTTCCCCTCTATTATGATAACATTGATTTTCTATAATGATATTCCGAAATAAATTTTTTTGGTAACATAAAATGCTATTATATAACACATAGTATGTAAAATTTTATGTGTGAGTACTCATAAGCGGATGAGAAAAATTCTCAGGAAGTTCACACATATTAAACTCTATGAAGGTATATTATGAGAAAATACCCACCAGTAGGACTTTTTCGTGTTTTTATGTCATTGGATATTCTTATCTCTGAGTGTGTATAATGTTCCTTAGACATTAATATTATCATTAATACATTTTATAACATTCACAATTAGATTTACTAACCAAAACCATGACTCCATATGTTCATGGTATGGAGGGTATATTGGGTGTGTCAATAATGACTTGTTATTAATGGATAATTAGAGGTAGGATTGTTTCCTTCCATCTTTATAGAATTTGATATTTTAGCCCTTTGATTGGAATAAAATCATTACATAAAATTCTATGAAAATAGTGTAATGACATGTTAAATTCATATTTTTAAAGAAAGATGTATCAAGTATATAAGTTGATAATAGAGATGTGGAATCTATTTGATGAGATTTTGTGACAAGGTGATTATATTATATAGTGAGTGTTCATATGTGGTTATCGGCATTATGATATTAAGTTCTTTCTCATGGGTTCCTTGTCCAATTGCAATATAGTAATCTCGAACTTTAGGAAAGCTCACCTAATTCCAAATAAAAAGAATCCTAGAAGGTCACACATGAAGTGTTTCAATTGATCTCAATTATATTATATTTGAATTTAATTATTTGAGTAAACATTATTCTCAATACTGAGGAATAATTTTATTCAAGTTTTATTTATCACATAAATTAAATAAATATTTATTCACTATATTTTGAATAAAATAAATTTATTTTATTTATTAAATATTTAATAAATATTTATTCTCTAGTTTGTGAATAAAATACTTATTTATAAATTAAAATATTTAATTAAATTATTTATTTCGGTATTCAATAAATTCTAAGAGGGATGAGTGGACTAAGAACATTTCAAGTGATAAATATTAATTTGCAATCCTATAAAATAATATTTATCATTGTGCTAGTTAAAACAAGACAGAGAACAATAATAATATTATTATTATTATATGGAATGTGATTTGATAAAGATTACTATATTATTTAATGGTCGATATGAAATAAAATAATATTTTAACCTAACCCTAGATCTATAAATGGATGGTTATGTCTATCATGTAGTGTTAATAAAAAAATAGATAATTGAGAGTCCTTTCATAGAATAGAATTCTCTCCCAAATATTTCATTCTATAATCACCTCAAAAATGATAAGAATTCCTTCAATCATGAAGGATATTATAGCAATCAGTATAAAAAACATAATATTATTGGTCTTTTGTTCTTGCTCACATCATTCTATTGTTGATTGTTTAGAGTTCAAAGGAGAATTTGTGGATCACCTCTACAGGGTTTCTACACTTGGATCCAACAAGTGAAAGAAAGGTAATCTTAAAAGGTATTTGGATTATCAACATCTTCGTTATAGAAATATCCTCATACCATCTATTCTTTCTCCATATCTAATATAATTTTATCATAAATTTAAATTGAACTGTTCATCTCCAAGTTATGGGTTCTCTTATGTCAATATTCTTTGGAAACTTTCCATTGGTCGTTGTGCTTACATCATGAAAAACATTTGGATGATCCATTAAATCAAAAACCTTTATAGTTTAATCATTCCCCAAGGAACTTCTACTAAGCCCTAAATATTCACACTATATTTTAATGGATCTAATTATTGTTAATAAAATATTAGTATAAAAATATATCATGAAAGTATTGGATTCGATATTTTGACTAATATTAAATATCATTATGAAAAACCTAAGGCTCCCAAATATGACTGGATTGATTACACAAAGGTTTATCATGACTATAATTATAAAGTAATAAATGTTTTATGTTATGCACTAGGAGAAGATTAATTTAGTAGAATATTTGTATATGATACAACATATGAAATCTTGGATACCTTATCTATGACTCATGAAGGTTCATAAAATGTAAAATGAATGTGTTTAAATACATATACTATTAAGTATGATACATTAAATATGAATCATGATGAGTATATTTATAATATATATCTCTAATTTAATGAGATTAATTCTTTCACTAGGGGAAACTATTGATGACATATCTCAAGTATTAACGATTCTAATAATCTGACCTAAAAAATTTAGAGGTACTGTTGTATCCATTTTTCAGTCATGTTATGTTAGAAAGATACCAATTAAATATTTAATAGGAAAACTAATGATGTATGAGGAAGATATTAAAGTGATTGATGAATATTATGAACCCCAAAAGTAAATAATATTCAAAACATCTCAATAAAAATATAAATACGTAATCTAAAAAGATATCACTAGTGGAAGTGATGGTGACTTTGATACTGATGAAGAAATAGCATATTTACAAAGAATATTCAAGAAATTTTACAAGGAAAATAAGTTCTTTGGGAAATAAAATTTCATGGTAATGTATGATAGAAAATGAAACTAGAATAGGGTTTATATCATTTGAGAGATTACTAGGGATGAGTATTAGAGAAACTAACACATAAAATAAGATATTCAAAAAATATTGTTCAAAATTAATGATCAGGATAGAGTAAAGAAACATAATAACTCTACAAAGGAAATATGAAGTGATTTAAAGGATAGTTAAAGTGATTTAGACTCATACAGAAATGACTCTCATGAGATTTCACATCTGTTCTTTATGGGAATTAAACGAACGGTAAAAAATATTATTTTTGATCTATTTGAGAATGAAAATCATATATCTAGTAAATGTTTATTTGAATATGGTATTATGCAAGAATAAAAATTTAATGAGAAAAGAATAAATATAATAATTTATAAAAATAACATGCTTTATCTTCTTATGATAAATTTGATCTTACAATTGAAAAGAAAAAGAAAAAAATTTAAAGTAAAATAATGACTTAAAGTTACTAAATTTTAAGATAAATAAAGTTATTGAAGGTTATTCAATAAGAAATGATACTCACGCTAAAATTATGGAAAGTCGTAATATATCTAAACTAATATCTGGTTTTAGTTATCATTCTATATAGAAAATAAACCTATATAAAAACTATTGTATCTCAAGATTAAATGTTATTAATAAATATGTAGTACATAGTATAGGTAGAAGATATTGATATGGAGTAATCAATTTTGGACCAAAAATACATATTTTTTATTCTTCCAAATATATTCATAAATCTTGAAATAAATCTATCAAACCAATGTGGATGCATAATTTTTTAATTTTTAACCATTATAGACCAAAATAGACCTAGGTACCACAATTTGTGTGTACTTGATTGATTACAGGAAACATGCTTTATAAGTTATTATAAGAAGCTATGGTCTCTGGATAGTGGGTGTTTAGACATATGATAAGGCACTTATCAATCGTCAATGTTTTTGTAAATTGGATAGTTTCCATCTAACCTTTAGTGATAATTCAAAAGGGAAAACTATTGTCCTTGGTAAAGTTGGTAATTCTAAAACCTTTTTAATTTCAAAATTTTAATTTATTGATGGATTAAAATATAATATGATTATTATATATCAATCATGTGATGATGGTTTTCATGTCATGTTTGGTAATAATGAAAGTAGGATTTATGATCTAAGTTTAATATAGTATTTACTGCTTTCAGGAATGAAAGTATTTATGTATTGATTTAAATTATTTATCTTCTCAAAAAAAATCTTGTTTAAATGACCTTAATCATGAATCTTGGTTGTCGAATAGGATGTTAGGCCACTGTCATATAGATTCTATTAGAAAACTAGTCAATAGGGTTTATTCATGGATATACCTAAAATATATATCCTAAAATACAATGTGTGCAATCACTATCAAAAGGGAATCAACATAATGCTTCTTTCAAACCAAATAAAGAGGTTTTTACCTCTAAACCACTTGAAACTAGTTTAAATGGACTTTTTTTTACTATATAGACTTTTAAGTTTATCTGAAAAATACTATTCTTAAGTAATTAATTATGATTATTCAAGGTTTACATGCGTATGTTTCTTGGATCTCAAAATTAATACTTTTATATGTTTTAAAAAGTATGAAAATTATATAGAGAATCTTAGTGGACTACTCATTAAGAGTGTGAAGAGTGATCATGGATATGTGTCTGAAAATAATGATTTTGAATTATTTTACTCACATCATGGCTATAATCATAACTTCTCTATACCTTGAACACATCAACAAAATG
The DNA here is from genome assembly GCA_963277665.1 of Viscum album. NCBI lineage: Eukaryota > Viridiplantae > Streptophyta > Magnoliopsida > Santalales > Viscaceae > Viscum > Viscum album. Next base: position 135,185,399 of record OY728134.1, read on the forward strand.
GGGTGGTTAAAATAATAAATAGGACTCTTTAAGAGACAGATCAGACCATGCTCAATGAATATAACCTACCAGTCTATTTTTAGGTTCAAGCTATAATTGTATCTTTTTTATACAAAATAGAGTATTAATAGGAACCATTTTAAAGAATACTCAATATAAATTATATAATGGTAGAAAACCTAAGGTAAATTATTTCAATGTTTTTTGATGCAAAGTTTACATTCTCAATAAAAAGGTTAATCTAGAAATGTTTTCATCCAAGAGTAATGAGGGATTTTTTCTTGGTTACTCTACATCTAGTAAAGCCTATAGAGTATTTAATAGAAGAATAAAAATGGTGGAAGAATCAATTCATTTCATATTTTATGAGACAGATCCATATGAACCTAATGTTTTTTATAAAACCTATAGTATTATATTCCCTATTTAAATATTAAAAACACCTTCATGACTAATTCCCTGTATAGCTAATTTACTTAAAAAATATCCCAACAATGACTATTTATAAAAATTTGAACCTAAGGAAAACCTAGAAGAAACTAGTACCTCAATACCGAGAACCATTATGACCCATATAGATCATATATTAGTTGTATTTATTGGTGATCTAGGAAAATGAACTCAAACTCGAGCATCACTTAGAAACTGTATTGAACATCAATCCTTTTTTAACATCATGAACTCAAGAACATTAATGAGACAATCAATGATTATTATTGTGTGATGGATATAAAATAAACACTGAATTAGTTTGAAAGGAATGAAGTATGGGAACTAGTTGAGATACCCAAAGACTATTTGGGCATTGGAACTAAATGGATATATATAAATAGGTTTGATGAATTTGAAAACATTATTATAAATAAAACTATATTATCATAATAAGGTTATAGCCAATAAGAAGGTATTTACTATGAAAAACTTTTTCCTCTATTGATATACTTAAATATACTAGGATAATACTTCCTTATACTAAGAATATAAATTTAGATTTATATAAAATATAAGTTAAGATTAATTTTTTAAATGGTTATATTTTTTTGATGTTTTTGTTGAAAACCCCCTTAATTTTCAATTCCTTGTTTTCCAAATAAAGTTTTCAACTGAAAAAAGTACTTTATGGTTTAAAACAGGAACCTATATCTTGGTATAACAGGCTCAACACTTTTCTTATTTTAAATGGTTTTATAAAAGGTTTTGTTGATGATACCTTATTTATAATAAGAAATTCAAAATATGGTATGGTTAAAAAACTATATGTTTATTATATTATTTTTTTATTCAAGAAATTATTTGTTTATTCAATTTTCAAAACTAATGAAAAATGTATTTGAAATTATTTTTTTCGATGAACTAAAATCCTCTATTTGTCTTCAAGTCATTCAAAATAATGAAGGAATTATTTTAAACCAATGTAAGTAAAGTAGATATATCATAATTTTTTTGGAATTGATAGCTCAAAAGAATGTTATTCTCCAAAGAGTACCACCTTTAAATTGGATCATGATGACACTGTGAAATTAGTTGACCAGTCCATTTATAGTGGTAATATTTTGAGTAAAATTTACTTAACAGCTATCTAGTATGACATTATGTTTAGTCTGTGTATGTGTACTTATTTTCATGAAAATTAGTTGGAATATTATTTTAATACTCTTCAAATAATTTTTAAATACCAAAAACGTACAACCAAATTAAAATTATTCTACTATAAAGGGAATGATTTTAATTTAATTAGATATTCTAATTCTAATTTTAGTAGATGCAAGTGAGATATAAAAATGACCTATCAAACATGTCATCTTTTTGGGAAAATATCTAGTATCTTAATGTATTAAAAATAGAATTATCTTGCATTGTATACTATAGAATATGAATTAATAGATGAAGGCAGTTGTCGTTCACAAATTTTGTGGTTAAATTACACATTTTTAGACTATGGATATCAATTCAAAAATTTCCCTCTAAATTGGGAAAAAATAAGAGTTATTAATATTTTGTAGAATCATGTATCTTGTTTAAAGACTAAACACATTGATATAAGACATCAATTTATTGAGAGAGTGTTTTCAAAATGGGGATATTACTCTTGAATTCATTAGAACTAAACACAACTAGATGATATTTTCACTAAGACAATGAAGGTTAAGATATTTATTTATATCAGATATGAATTAGTCATGATTAAATATTCCTAATCCTTATGATTAAATATTTTTTTAATTTTATGTTTATATTGGATATGTAATGTCTTTATTTTTTTCTTGTAATCTAAATTTATTGATTATATTTTTTTAAGCTATTAATTGAGTAAGATTGAAAATTTGTATTTATAGTTTACTGTCTTGACCTTATAGTCAGTCAACATGAACACATGTTTAATTGAACTTATTTTTCATTTATTTTAACAAAATCTATCATTCCTTTTTTCAAGATATCATGTGTGTTTTATATTATTTTATCTTATTATATTCTTTCCACCATATTACTATAGAAAATTCCTAAAATGTTTTATTTAAAAAGTCCTAAAAGGAATATAAATTGACCCTCACTTCCTAAAACTTAATCCTAGACCTATTTCAACCCTTAATTTACAAAAATCTAGCATTCTAACATTCAAATATTAGTCAATAATAATTGAGATATAGAGTTTTTTTAAAGAAGGTGCTTCTAAAGCTTCAGGTTCTTCCAAAATACTGAAAGAAAGCAAAATTGTAATCAATAATCTTATGAAGCTACATCATTTATCATGTGAATCCATTACAAAGAAGGAATTACATATTGATTTGTTTAGATTTAGTATCTCCCTAGTATAGAGTGTTATGATTTAGAAAGGATGGGATGACTAGTTCATGGATGATAATTGATTTTACAATCCTTAGTTAGTAAATGAATTTTATATAAATATGATTTTTGAAGCAAGAGAATAGTAAAATCTCATTAGAATAGTTTTTTATAGTCAATAATATATATTTTATTCAATATTTTGTGTTGAGAGCTTAAGATAACCACATCTGGGTGAGTATAAGGATTACTATTGTTCCTCTCCACTAAATCTTCCACATTTTGTGATTTGAAATACTTTGGAGGAATTAAATAGTAATAGAACCTCTCAAAGTACACGAGTTATGAAATTAAATGGTGAGTTTATATTACTAATAAAGTTTATATGGTATATCATTTATCCTAGAAAAGGATATTTCATCACTATTAGGCATCAGGACCTCTTGTTTCTATATTTGATGGTACATAGAATTCATATTAATCTTCCTTGATTTCTAATGAGTCACATATAAGATTTAAGTAAGAATTCATTGAGATTTAACACCTTGACTTATCCCAGGTTCATTTCATATCAAATGAAATAGAATAAATTTATTCCTAAGGTATTGGAAAATACTTTACTTTCAGGTGGTATTTTTCTTAACCAACCCACCAGAAATAGAATTAATATTAGTTGAAACCCAAGGAAGAAGATGTGGATTATAGATGAATATAAGATTTATAACAACATAAATCCTATAAAGTACCCTACTATACCAAAGGATGTTTTTTATCTAGTATTAGATTATGAGTAGGTAGTTGAAGTAGATTATTCTTCTAGTGAAAGTAGATTATAGGTTGTTGTTTCCATTAATAAAGAATCCAAAAAGGATTATGAAGAAAGCACGTGATTCACTCTTGGTCTATAAATTACCAAGGATCCAACATTTCTAAAATATATATAATCTATGGATAAAGTATTATTATCTCTTTAGGGAAGGATTTACCCTATATCTAAGCTATTTATACCATATTTCTCTAACTTGGATAGTGATTTCGATGAGAATATAGATTCAAACACTCTAACCTTGTTTGAGATAGGGGTTCATGTCAGGTTGGGATTATAATGATGAAGAGAAAGACACAAGAGAGGGTGAATTGTGGTTTTCAAAACATTGATAGATTAATAATATATATCTTATAATGAAGTGATTCTTTCCCTTTCTCTTAAAATTGAGTGAGCAACTAAAATAAATAAAGGAAATGAACATAGTGATATATAGTGGTTCAGGGCACAAAGATCCCTTAATCCACTCCATAAATGCTCAACTCCACAAGCTTAATTATTTTTACTATATCCCCTTATCTAGATACCTTTAAACAAAAACTAAGTTTAGGCATTTGACACATTTAAAAATAAGGCTTTATTGAGCCATATAGTTCTTTTACAAGAAACTATAGATCCACAGTTTAGTGCAAAAAGATTACACTTAACCACAAATATGTATGAGAAATTGAAACTCCACCAAATCAATATAGATTTATTTTTTGAGAATATTGATTAACTTCATAATTGAAGTATCAACTGATATATGTATTCAGGTCTTCAATAATGCACAATAGTGAATATATCTTCAACATCACATATTATTTCTTTAAACAGTGATAGAAAAAACACTAGACATATGTTCAAACATATATGTACCTAATGTGTATCTCTAACAACTACTTTATCATTTTTGTATAAAATGATGTAGTGATAAAATAAATTAGAAACTAAAGAAATGGCAGTGAGATGATAGATAAAAATATCTATGTCACAAAATTGTATCTCTAACTATAATTACACATGACTTTGTATATCTCTTTTCCTATATATATTGTACTTTGTTTTATATCTTATATATTTTGAAGAAGAGAGTCTAAATATTTATACTAATGGTCAAAAATTTTCTAGGTAAAACAACTCTAGAAATATCACATAATAAATTTGGAATATTTGAATTCAAAATCAATTAAGAGAGTTGGTAACTTACCTAATAAATATTCACAATTTACTTCTTTGAATAAGAGATTTCAAAAAAACCATAATGATTCTGTGAATCTGTCATAAATGAGAATTGAAAATATATTTACTTTTTCTAAAACTATTTCATAAATCATGGATAATATCACATATTTAAAACACCATCATTGAATATTCAAATGTAGAGTTCCTTCAAATGACAAAAAAACTTCAAACTAAGGGTTGACAATGTATGATTGATCATAAAATTATGGTTGATGTACCAAACATTTTCTTCCTCAAATGTAGGATTTTTTATAAATGTAGGGTTTTTGAACCATACTTTCCTGAAAAAATAGGGTATATAATCCATATGTTTTGTTTCAAACATACGGTTTCCATTACATACATTATGCTTACTAATGTGGGGTATTAATAGTGTTTCCATAATATTTTTAAACAATTCCCGAACAGTTCAAAAAATATTCCTAGAAAATCAATGACTCAAGAATAGATCCAGAATAAATATTATAATGAATAATAATTTCCTAAAATTCACTTAAAATAAATTTTATTAGTAACAAAAATGTAGGTATTTGTGATCATCAAAACAAAAAATAAATTAAAAAAAATGTATAAAAAATGCTCAAGAATATCCTTCTTTTAATGGTCAGAAAACCCATGTCAAAATACATTGAATTTAAATAACAAATTTATCCCCCTTTTAATATATAATAAAAAAATTATAAAGGGAACTATAAAGGAAAATTATCCCCCATTATCCTATTATATGAAATTTCTTATGCAAAAAACTGGTCCCCATAATAAAAAGGTTTTAATCATGATGATATCACTAAAACTATAAACTAAACTTCTCTTATATTATTAAAACTATAAACTTCAAAACTTCAATATAAAATTTTCCCCCTTTTGTAACATAAAAATATAGGAGTATAGAGTATTTGAAATAAACTTCCCCAAAATTCATGCCTTAAAAAAAGATAAGTAAGAAAGGAGAAAAATAAAATATTTTAATAAAATGATTATTTGCTTAAAATTCCCCCTAAATAATAGAACTTATAATATTCAACGAATTAAAATTCTTCACAAGTAATAAAAACTAGTATTACAATTTTCATCAATAAAATTATTTATGGAATAATTAAATATTAAGTATATGATTATGTAAGATAATTAACAGATAGAAATTACAAACTAACTAATAGTACAATTTCTACTGAAATCAGTAGATAAAATATTTATTTTATATAAAAAGTAAACAAAATCAAGGAGTTAGATAGGATATGATAGTTCATCTGAACTTTCCAAACATATAAATTTATCAATTAAAGAATCTAAAACTCTTGAAATCTATTATAATCAGTTTTTAAATTCTATTTTTCTTTGATACAAATAATATGAACATTGTTTAAGTAGAAACAACTTTAACTTATCAAGATCCATCTGAGTATCATCTTCTCTTTTGAGCATCTCCATTTGACTTAGCATTTCTACTTTGAATTCTTAAAAGTTTTATATTGAGATAGAACTATATTTCATATTTTGATAATCCTTTTTGTAATGAATCAAAAACCATTTTTAATACATTTGGTTTCTGTAGATATTCATACAGCTTTTTAGATTCATCCAGAGAATATTTTAACTTCACTTTTTCTTAATTTAAAGTGTCTACTTTAAATAAAATTATTTCAAAAGATATTTGAGAAGAAGATAATTATAGTTATTATTGAATATGAACTTTTTTATTTTTATCAAATGAATTTTAAATAGAATCTTCAACATATGAAAAAGACTCTTCTTTTTCAAAATCAGAAGGATTTCCCTTCATCCTTTTGTGAAAATGATTTTCTTCTAAACTTGAATTACTTGGCCTCTTCATCTTGTTGTGACTAGTTTTTAGAAAACCTTTTGAATAAGATATTTTTAATAATATGACTTCATAATATAAAATTTTCAAGAAGAATGTGAAATATTGGGTTATAACACAATATAGACGGTGTTTCATTTCCTTTAACTAAAAAATACATAACACTCATTGCATTTTACATAAGAAAAGTATTCTGGTTTTTGAAAAAAAAAATTATTTTATAAAATATAAAGATTTCAATGGGTTTAAAATATGAAAAATATAAATAATTTCTTGATTTTAACTAAGTATTTTATTATATAGAAACTAAAAATTGTGTTTAGAAAAAAAAGTTTTAACAAATCAGTTATATAATAAAAATATATTAGAACTTGATTAAAGAAGAAAAGAAGAGTCTTTATCAAATTTTGAGAGATATCTTTCTCCCATGTATAAAATTTTAATACACCAAAATAATATAAATATGTAAATTAAATAATTCCTAGATTAGTGATTTAAGTACTAAGGATTTTTTTATAATGAACTACTTCAGAGTTTTTCACTTATTTGGTAGATAATTTCATATACCAATCAATGAAAAACTAAAATATTTAATGATGTAGATTAGTGGAATATTCCTACAAAACATCAGATACAAGTATTTTTTTGGTACCCATATACTTTTGGGTCTATCAGTTTTAGAAATTAAATGTTTGGGTAACAAAATTTGTTTATTTTGAGTATGAATTATACTATTCAAGATAAAAAATCATTTTTATCAATAATCATTTTTTACATCAGAAATTTATGGTTTTCTAAAATAGTAATAATTTAAATAATTTCCATTAATACCACAATAAAAAAAATTAACAGTAGACATGTTATTTTTATTTATACCAGGAAGAAAAATTTATAGTTCTGGTCTTTCACCATCACTCCTTATCCCAAACATTTCTTTTGGTGTTTTATTTTTTCCAAGGATTTGATTGAAATATTTTTCTATTTTTATCAGAATACCAGAATCATGTTTTAAATTATCAATTTCATCCAATAATTATTTAATCTTAGTTTCATTCAAATCACGATATTTTTTATAAGAATAAGACTTTAAATATTTATTTTGTTTCGATAAATCTTCATTATCTAATAGAACAATATCATAATATTTTTTAACTTTTCTATGGTATTTATTTAAAGATTAATATTTTTTTTAAATCATAATGTAATAATTATTTAATTAATTATAAGAAATTTTCTCACACCTATAGTTTTTATAGTAATAATATTTCACCTCATGATCAATATGGGCCATAAGACATACCATTTTCTTTTTATGCTCTGACTTAGAGTTTGTAAAAGATTCATCTTGCAAGCCAGAAGTATTACTCTAAGTAGCCTTCACAACTTTATTACCTTTTCTCTTGTATTTGGATTTTCTTTATGTTTTGAGTAAAAGAAAAATTATCCTTTGTATAACCATTTCCCTTACATTCACAAAATCTATTTTCATCAGTCACTTTATTTTACTTTCTTTATATATTTTCAAATTTATTAGAGATATATGATAAATATTTATCAAAATATAGATGATTTGAATTAGATGATTCATCAATAGTAGTTTTGAGAGAAACTTATTTATGTTTTATAAGATTTTCAACTTCATCCTTCATCTCAACTTCATATATCATTAAAGTTAAAATCAAATCCTTTATAGAAAATTTTTTCATAGGGGTAGATTGATGTATAATTGAATATATTCCATTTCACTTATAGGGTAGTACTCTGATAACTTTTAACACTTATTCTGATTGTGAAATTTGATTTACCAAAGCATCAACATTATTGAAAATCTTTTTCAATCTTCCATTCATTTTTGTAATAGTATCATCTTCAAATGTTCTGAAAATATCAAACTTTATTTTCATAGTTGAGTACCTTAATTGTATAATATTTTCAGTTCCTTCATAGACAATATCAACAGTCTACCACATATCATATGCCATGGAACATTGAGATTCTTGATTGAATTCCTCAGTTCCTAAACCGTACACAATAACATTTAATGATTTTGAATTGATATCATATTCTATTTCTTATTCGCTACTCCAATATTACAAAACTTCCTTAGAGATCTCATGAGTTTTAATAGCTTTTAAATAAACCCTTATTCCCAAAAAAATAGATAAATAATTATATGGTATTTCTTGTATCCATAATTATCACCATTAAAGTACGGACCATGAATCATCGACATACCTTCTCTAGAATCATCCATTTCATGATGCCTTCATCTAAATATTTAACTCAGTATTGTTAGATATAATAAATATTTGGTAGATCCTTTTGATTCCAATTATTGATATCAGATAGACCAAACATAATAGTCCATAATGAGTCTGGCCATTAAATCCCTACAAATCCCTTCCTTTGATACCAATTGTTAGATCGGGATGATAATGAAGAAGAAAAATACACAAGAGGGGGGTGAATTGTAGTTTTCAAAACATTGACAGATTCATAACACCTATATTATTATGCAGTGATAATTTTGTTTTCTCTTAAAGTTGATTGAGTAGTGAAAATAAATAAATGAAATGAATAGAGTGATATACAATGGTTTAGGGCACAATGATCTCTTAGTCAACTCCGCCAATTCTCAACTCCATGGTCTTGGTGATTTTTAATAGATCCTTTTATATGTATACCTTTAGACAACAAGTGAGTTTATGTAGTTGACACCTTTACAAATAAGGCTTTATAGATCCTTATGGTTTTTTTATAAGGAACTGTAAATCCATAGCTTGGTGTAAGAAGTTGACACTTAAACACAACTAAGTTTTAGTAGTTGAAACTCCACCAACTAAATAGAGGTTTATTTTGTGGATAATACATACTAAACTTTATAGTTATAGTAAAAACTGATAGATTTATTCAGATCTTCAATAATATACAACATAAAATAGATCTTCAACATCACGTAGGCTTTCTTCAAATAGAGATAGAGAAAACACTAGACATATTATCAAAAATATTTGTCTCTAAAGTGAAAATATAACAAATACTTCTTGATTATTTTATAATATTATGTAAAAATAAAATGCAATAGAAACAAAATCAATAGTAGTGAGTTGATACATCAAAACATGTATGTCTCCAAAGTGTATCACTAACTACAATGACACATGGTTTTGTATATCTCTTTTCCTGTGTATATTTTATTGTGTTGTATATCCTATATATTCTGATGAAGAACCTATCAATATTTATACTATTGGTTAAATAGTTCCTAGGTAAAATATCTCTAGAAATATAACATAATAAATTGTGAATATTTGAATTTAAAATCATTCAAGGTTGTAACATCCCATAGAAATAGGAACTATTTACTCATTTCAATAAAATATTTTAAAAGAATCATAATGATCCGTTGAATCCATCATAAATGGGATTTGAAAAAAAAATACTTCCTCTAGGACCATTTCATAAATCTTGAATAATATCACAAATTTAAAACATCATTGTTGAATAGTTAAATGTAGGGTTCCTTGACGTGACAACAAAACTTCAAATGTAGGGTTCAAAACGTAAGGTTGATCACAAAAGTAAGTTTGATGTACTATACGTTTGCTTCATAAAATATATGGTTCTTCATAAATATAGGGTTACTAGACCATAATTTCCTAACAGTATTGGGTATATAATCCATACATGTTGTTTCAAATGTAGGGTTTCCATTACTTATAGTATGATTACTAATATAGGGTATGAATAGTGTTTCCAGAATATGTTTAAACATGTCCTGAACACTTTAACAAATATTCGTAAATAATCAATGACTTAAGAATAATTCTAGAATAAATATTCTGAAGAATAATAATTTCCTAAAATTCACATAAAATAAATTCCATTAGTAACCTGAATATGGGTGTTTTGATAATCAAATCCAAAATGAAATTAAAGAAATTATTGAATCAAAACATGCTCAATAGAGCACCTATCTTTAATTTTACTCCTTCAATAAAAGGAGTGCATATTTAAAAAATCTCAAAATGATATGAATCATTTTTCTAAAGTCAGTAATGATTGAGATGATTATAATAGTGAGAGTCCACCCAAACCTGGTGGAAGGTCTAAACATATTTAATCCAATGATCCATAAAATGATAATCAGGATCATTCCAATAATATTCCTTAGGAATATGGTTTTTTAGATCTTTTTGTAGATAATGTGCTAAAATAGATTTTTAGATCTACTTATTAAGGACCAGTTGTTACTTATCTCCCTGTTTATGATTCTGATAACGTCTTCCAAGGTGATCCTATCAATGAATCATATCCTTAAATAGAGATTGTTCTTGTTAATGATTTTGATAGTTCAATTTAAGAGATTGATATGACTATGTAGGAAACCTCGGATAATGAAGGATCCATGCTAAGATGCTCTAATTTGATGTTTAGTGGCATAGCTTCTAGCCTTGCACCATCCCATCTAGATTCCAATGTTCCCACTATAACAAACTAGTATTAACGTATATAGGTATTACATAATTTTTAAAAAATACATAAAACATTACACAAACAGATTCCCAAATACCGTATTAGTTTAGTGTTGTTGGAAAAAAAGAAACATAAACACTGGTACATGAGAGATCTACATTATCTCCCACTAGATTATCCAAGAATATTACCCTTTTAGACATATCATACATGAAATATATCTTCATAACTTGGGGAAGGAAGAAATAAAATGGGTGAGATCATATGCTCAGTAAGGGTAAAAAATGGAGATTTTTAAGAATAAACATGGGTATAAGGGTATGAGAATGTGATAATAACATTAGAAGACCATACCTTATACACATGAATCATGGAATAAAGTTTAGTAGTTTATAATGCATGAATCATAAAGAAATCAAGTGCATATTCTATGAAATCATAACATAGGAGTAAGACATGAAATTTTGGCATACACATAAACATAAAATATCATTCCATATAAGTCAAGACGCATTTCTAGAACATATCAGGGTACTTCATGGGGATAACACCTACTAAGTAGGACACCACCATTCCCAATCGCAGTCCTTTACTTGTAAGGGATTGGGTTTCCCCATATTCGCATAGTGGATCAGGTTTCCCCATCTTCCTATAGTGGATAGGCTTTCTCTATATTCCCATAGTAGATCAGGTTTCCAATATTCCCATAGTGGATCGGGTTTCCCCATATTCCCATAGTGGATCATGTTTCCCCATCTTCCATTAGTGGATGGGGTTTACCTATCTTCCACAATTTATTAAACCCATCAACTTGAATCCCATCATTATCTCATGAGATATAAATATTTAGCATAGAAATAGAAGGTAAATATAAGTCACACCCATATCATAATTAAATCAAATATACATGTTCCAAAAAATCATAAACAGTAATATCATAACCCAAGAAATGAAATGGGTGTCATAAAATTTTAATCATAAGTAAACTTATAGAAAAAATAAAGGTTTAATAAAAATTTCATTAAAATAACAACCCATGAAAATAATTTGGTTTAATAATCATATATCCAATGAAAAATAAATGGGTTTCATAAACATCATTTCATCAAAACATAAACCATTCATAGAATGAATAAGAATTGAACCATTGGATCATTTCCCTGGAAAGTCATGAGTAACATTGATGGATGTAATCTTAGATGAAAGATAATTTTGAAATATCTTCTAAGAACATCTCATTAAGTAAATATCTTTTATTCTTTGAAAAATTCTTTTTAAAACATAAAACCTTTTGAAGACTATTTTCTTTGAAAATAAACTTGAAAACATATAAAGAATTATTGAAAATGTTTTTAAACCCATTTCTTTGACAAAAGTTTCAAAACTTATAAAGAGTTCTTGAAAACGTTTTAAAAAACCTTTATTTGAAAAAAATTTGAAAAAATATAAATAAATAACTATTTTGTTTAAATAATTTCTTTGAAAATACTTTCATAACTTATAAAGAAAACTTGAAAATATTTTGAAACCCATTTCTTTGAAAAAAATTTAAAGAAATATTGAAAACGTTTTGAAATATATTTCATTAAAAATATATTATAAAACATATAAATAAAACATTTAAAATCATTTAAAACACTTCTTCAAATTAAAACATTTTTTGAAACCATTTTAGAATACATGGTTTTTAAAGAACACATATTTCTGAATGATGAAAAAGATGAAGTCATATTTTATTAAAAACACTTTCTTAATTTTCTTAAGTTATAATGAGTGAAAAAATGGTACCATTACATGGATATAAAATTAATAACCAGAGTTTAAGAAAATTCATTAAATTTATTGTGAGATATATCATAATATTTCATCAATGGAAGCATAATCAAAAATAATCTCTACAAATGATGATATTATTTGTTTTTAAAAACTTAACACTTAGTAACATTGAAATATACTCCCCATGTAAGAAATGAAATTAAATAAAGCTTCAAATTTCATTAAAATAATTAGTTTCATGATATAACATGTTAAATTTAATAATAACATAGGTACATAACATGGCCTGTGTCACAAATAAAAAAAACTGAGACAAAATCACCTTACTGATTTGGTAACTTTTGAAACAAAAACACTATTAAATAAAGATCATAAAATAGATATGTAGATAACCATAAATTTAAGTATAATATAATATAATATATCCATGGGAATCTAACATACCACATATAAGAAATAGTTGGTTAACATGGATTTTATCTCACAGAAAATAAAAGTGAGACGATAAATCATCTTACTTTAAGTCTTGAATCTCTTTATATGCATTCAAAAATCCAATATAAAAAATATTAGTTTATTAAAAATATTTTAAATAACCACATTATTATATTTAATACCATATATGGTTTTATTATGACTTTATATTACTCGTTTATTAACAATTCCATGTTAAGGTTTCGCTTTGGGTAATATCTTTTTTATTCTTCGTACATGTTTTGACTTATTATTCTTGATCCTCTTACTTAGATCATTATTTAATCATTTAAATAATTTAAAACATGGTATAAATATCATATATATTCAGTATATATGTATTTATAATAATATATATAAGATAGAAGTATGAAATGAAACACACTATTCATGGAGACGGTAGGTTGTACGTACGCATGAACGTTGTCATATTGAAAGAAATAAATTAAATGACATATATATATATATATATATTATAATTCCATTATAATTATTATTTCATATATATCATATATTTTCACTAAAATCATCCTCAATACATTTCATGTATAGTGTGAATGAATCACATCGCTTTGAGGAGGCAGTAGTCCACACTTCCCCAAATGAAATTATCATACTTAGAAAAATAAAAAACATAAATTTATGAGATATAAAATAATTATATAAGAATAAATACATCATAAATATCATATATAACAATATTGTTTCCAGAAATATTTTAAAGGAAAAACAAACAACATCGTTTCGTAATGCGGTAGTTCACCGTACAAGAGAAGTGTGTGAATATGCCGGTAAAACCCTTAGAATAAAAAAATATAAGTATATTTAGTATAATGTTTATTATATAATCATGTAATAATAATAATTTCATTGGTTTAGAAATAAAATAGAAGGATCTTGAGGAATGATGTTACCACTTCTTTGGGAAACTCCTTTTTCTTTACACAAAAGGGATTCATTTGTTTGATTTATGCTCAAATGGGGGATTAAAATAAGGAGGGATTTTAGAAGATTATTTTATCATATTTTTTGTGATAAAAATGGCTAAAATTGTGTGAATAAATGATAGGTTTGAGTTCCTTTTTATAGTGGAGGAGGAGTGGCATTTTGGTAAATTTTTGAAAAGGGAATTTCACCCACCTTTTTCCTATAACAAGTGGATGAATAATGTAACAAGTAATATACATAGGATTATAGGGTATATATATTTATATATAATGGATTTTTTACAATTTTATTGGTTATTTTGTCCCTTAATTGTAAGGTTTAGTCATTTGTTAAGGTAATTTTCCTCTTAATCGTTGTAATTAATTTTAATTAATCTTACTAATATTTTTGTCAAAAATTAAGTTGAACATATTTGAAATTATATATTATGATGATTCCAAATATGGAATCCATTTTTAAAAATTCCAATCACATAATTGGTAGAAATTAACTCAAATTTAATCTCATAGACATGACGACAAAGCGGGTTTCTAATGCAAAAATGTTCAAAATTTTGGTAAGTTTTTATATCTTATTTCAATGTGAAATTGATTCCAATAAAATAAATTGTATTAATTTATGTAAAATTGATCTAATTAAATGTTAAAACCGATTAAAAAAATAATTTAACCTTATAAAAAAATTATATGAAAAATCAGTTTTGAATTAAAATCTAGTATTTTCATTATTCATCAAAAAATGAAACTTCATAGAAAAATACCAAAATAGCATCAAAAGATAATTTTTATGTTCCTATTTAAAATATAAAGTTTATTTTTTATATATAAGACCAATAAAATATTAAAATTTTGGATTTAAAATGGGTTTCCCATTAAAAGGCTGTAAAATTACTTTTAAAAAAATATATCTTTTTATTAATAAAATTTGATTTCTTCTTATCTTATAAAAATAAAATATATTGGATAAGTATTAAAAATATTGATTGAATATGTTATATTTAAATTTTATTTAAAACATTAATCAAAATTATTTTGTTTAATTTATTTAGATAAATTGGTGTTCGTAGAAAGAAAAATAGTTGTCTAGGAAAAGTTATTTCTTTATTTTCAAAAAGTTATTACATTTAATTATAATAATGGAAAACCAAATGATTAATTTTACATACAAGTGTAAATAATATTTTAAAAATTTAGTCAATCATATTCATAACTTTTATTTCAATGGCTAGGTGGTATCTATAATTATATTTTTATAATATTATTAATTGTATATTTTAGTTTGATAAAAACTCAGCCTTGCCTGTTACACAAGCTATTGAAGGAACTTGGTATTGTGTGTAACACAATCCAGACATAGTGTTGTGTATACCAAAATATAATATAACTCTTTTTTATAGTGTACATAATCCAAATTTAATAATTTAATATATAAAAAAACTATATTTAGTGTTCTGTGAAATATGAAATATCAAAAAGATTAAATTAATTTGAAAAAATATATTTCACAAAATCTAGGAGTGTTAAATTATACCCCACATAAAATGAATTTTGAACTCAAGTTAATTTGGGTTATCAAAGGTTTAATACTTTAAAGTTTCATTCATAGAAACCTACATCATAAAAATGAATACTAAAATATCCTTTTAAAAAGAAAATTCGGAAACATAATGGTTACCCAGAGTAACACATGACTAGTTTTCCACAAGGGAGAACATTGTTGGCAAGTTAATATATGGACTTGGATGAAAAGCATAAATATTTATGGGGAGTGATTTAGTTTATCAATCACAAACAATTTAATTCTAAATGGAAATTTGAGGGCCTCAAAGTCATATATCTATGATGATTCCATCGGTTCAACAAAAATCAAGGTATTAGGACAACATTTTATTTCTATATTTTTTTCCTAAAATTAAAGAATTTCCATAAAGATATATACTTACAAGGTTTTAGGAAAACCTTGCCCTTTTTTTCCTTGGTCAAATTCCACTTCATCTCTCATTCCAAGAAATGAAGGTGAATTTATCATTCCTAGTGAATTATAATATCATGAGATCCATGAATAGAATGATAGGTCGTCCCATCTATTTTTATCACACTAGAAGGTTAGAACAAGTTATCCAATATGCATAAGTCCTCTAATGGTGAGATAATACTTTAATCTAAAAAATATTATCTGAAGTTTAACATAAATCATTACATAAATGGTTAACCTTATAACCCTTCTAGAAGATGAAAGTATAAAACTCTATAAATAATGTCAGTAAATTTATCAAAACAACTTAATAATGATCCACCATAGATCATAAAGTATATCTTGGTTATCACATACCAAACATGTGAATACCTTTATCATTTATTCCCTTAAAACGTGCTAATAACCTCAATTTCCAAGATTTCTTATTGAAAACATGCATGTTTCTTTATTCCAAATAATATTGGATATATTCCTTAAATCCAAAAGTGTTGAAAATTTTATCAATGATAGCATAACCACTTTTTAACAAGTCCCTAATTAGATCCAAGGTAATCTGTACCATCCAATTAACTTATTAATATCCAACATATCATTATCCAAATAATATAATATTAACATAAGGAACATATTAAGGGTGATATTCCCTTAATCTAAATGTCACCTTTCCATTAAGTCACTTTTCCAGTCCATTGAAAACATTCAACATAAACTTGTAAATACTTAGAGAAAAACATAAGCTAAATAATAATTCTATAATTCACTATTAATATAACATTATTCTTGAATAAAAACTTTGATTATTCCAATTTATACATAATCCATAATAAGGTTACTTATTCCTATTACTTAATACTTATTTACTTTGATATTTCATCTCTAGTATCATCATTAACAATAATATAACCATTACTCGTACCACATTTTTTATTATATTATTGATATTTCCACTTGGGAAATATATTTTCATAAAGACCATTCATACCATACATATATCATTTAACCTTATATTATGACTTAGGGAGGATAATATTCCTATTCATTTTATTAACTAAAACCTTCATTTTTTCTTTGTAGTTACTTGATTTTTGTCCTTCTTTTTCACATACAAGACATATTCTTGTTCTTCTAAGACATTCACCTAGGTGATTATTTCTACATTCTTGACATAAAATAAACTGAATATTATTTCCTAAATGGTATCCATTACCCAAATACTCAGAGAACTCCTTAATTATATTCCTTGGTGGTCTAAAATTTAGTTAAGGTACGCATTGTTAATCATGTTCTATGAAAACTAAATAGGCATGATCACAACATCTTTTACTCTAGTGATCATCTCATTTGACATATCATTAAAAAAAATCTGTCACGTTCTCTTTTAACCCAGTTTCTTCTGGTTCCTACCATTGATGAAAATCAAAAAACATTGAGTATGAAAAAATTAACATAGTAAGGAACCACATAATAATGAAAAACCACTTATATGATGTCTAAATTATAAACATTCTATAATATATAATACCTTAGTTTTTTTTAGTTTATTCATAGAAAAAATCCATTAAAATCCTCATGATGGTTTGTAAAGAGTTTTTTAATTTCCAAAGTATATCCCCCTTGAGTTTTAAACCAGGTGTGCAGTGAGGCCCATTGTCATGTACCACGTTACGATCAATTCAGGCATGACACAACTTTTCAGACTTGTTACCCCTAGTTACATATATACTAGAGCCACATCCACTTTTAGTATCTAAAAAGGGATATGATGCTAAGAAACCACTCAATTTATACTTTACCAAAATTCCAAGACATTTTCCTATACAATAACTCATCCTTACAATTATCCTCAGTGACACCAAAAGAAAAATCCTTAGAAATATATATTGGTATCTCACTAATGTTTTCTAAAACTATTTTCTAAATGTTGACTAAAATTTCACATATATACTAACTATAAAAACCGGAGCTTAACATACATATACATTACATCATTTTTTCAGAATAGTTAAAACATTACACAAACATATGCCAAAAGACTGTATTAGTTTAGTGCCTTTAGAAAAATGGAAACATAAACACTGGTACATGAGTGAGATACATTATCTCCCACTAGGTTATCCAAGACTATAACCCCTATTATAAATATTATACATATAATATATCTTCAAAACATGGGGAAGGAATCAATAAAAGGGGTGAAATTAGATGCTCAGTAAGGGTAAACAAGTGATATATGTAATCAAAAACATGAGAATAATGGTATGATAACATGATCATAACATTATAAGATCATAACATACATATCATAAACATGAATCATCAAATAATGTTTAAAAGTTCATAAGTCATGAATCATAAGGAAATCAAGAGCATAGGACATGAAATCATAACATAGGAGTAAGAAATGGAATTATGGAATACATATAAACATATAATATAATTTCTTATAAGTAAAAA
The DNA here is from genome assembly GCA_963277665.1 of Viscum album. Classification (NCBI taxonomy): domain Eukaryota; kingdom Viridiplantae; phylum Streptophyta; class Magnoliopsida; order Santalales; family Viscaceae; genus Viscum; species Viscum album. Next base: position 135,204,160 of record OY728134.1, read on the forward strand.
TGCATTGATAGAACTTATTAGGTAACTTAATTGGAACTGAACATAATAGGAGGTACACACCACCGTCCTCAATCATAGTCATTTCCTTGTAAAGGATTTAGTTTCCATTTTTTCCCATAGTGGATCGGGTTTCCCCATTTTTCCATAGTGGACTGGGTTTCCCTATCTTCTCATAGCGGATCGTGTTTCCCCATATTCCATAGTGGATTAATACTATAAACATAAATCCCTTCATTATATCATGAGATATAAATCTTTACACATTTCATTAGAGGGAGATATAGGTTCCACCCATCTCATAATTAAATCATACATACATATTCCACATGATCATGAATAGTAATACCATAACCCATGAAATTAAATGGGAGTAATAAACATGTAATCATATATTAACCTATGTAAAAGATATATTTTTCATAATAATTTCATCAAAAACATAACCCATGAAAATAATTGGGTTTCATAATCATATATCCCATGAAAAGTAAATGGATTTCATAAATATCATTTCATTGAAACATAAATCATTTTGAGAAATAATATGAATGGAACCTTTGGATCATTTCCATAGAAATTCATGAGTAACACCGATTTATTTCATCTTAGATGGAAAATAATTTTGGAATGTATTTTAAAACATTTCTTTAAGAAAACATCATTTCTTCTTAGAAATTTTATTTTTAAAACATAAAACCTTTTGAAACCCATTTTCTTTGCAAATATACTTGAAAATTTATAAATAATTCTTGAAAATATTTTGAAAAATATTTCTTTGAAAACAATTTGAAATCTTATAAATAAATCTTTAAAAAATTTCAAAAACTATTTCTTTTAAAACACTTTAAAAACATATAAATAAATCTTAAAAAAAATTGTAAAATCATTTCTTTGAGAACACTTTAAAAACCTAAAAAAGTGCTTGAAAACATTTTGAAACCCATTTCTTTAAAAATATATTTGAAAATTTATAAATGAATATTTTAAAATAATTTAAAATAATTCTTTAACTTAAAAAAATAATATATTTTTAAAAAACATATTTTTTAAAGAATACATATTTTTTACTAAAGAGATAGATAAAGTCGTATTTTCTTAAAAACACTATTAATTATCTTAAGTAAAAAATAGTGAAAAATGGTATCATTACTAGGATATAACATTAACAACAAGAGGGTAAGGAAAATTATGATATTTATTTATATATGGATCATAATACTTCATCAATGGTTTCATAATTGTCAACAATCTTAATAAACGATGAGATTGTTTCAATAAACTCTTACCACTTGGTAACTTTGAATTATACTCCTCATGTATGAAAATTAAATTAAATGAATCTTAAAATATCATTAAAATAATTAGTTTCATGATATAAAATGTCAAATGGAATTATATACACCTTGTAAAAGAATATAGGTGCATAATATGGCATGTGTCTCGAAGAAGGAAAATTGAGACAAATATAATTTACTGATTTGGTGAATTTTGAAACATTAACCCCATAAAATAAAGATCATAAAATGGATATTTTAATATAAAAAAATTTAATTATAGAATAATATAATACATCCATGTACATTAAATACACCACATATAAGAAATAGGTGGTGAACATGGCTTGTGTCTCATGGAAAATAAAATTGAGATGATAAATCCCATTAGCTTAAGTCTTGACTCTCTTTGTACTCGTTAAAAACTCATATATAATAAATATAAGTTTATTATAAATATTTTATATAAAAAAAATTCTTATATCTAATACCATATATTTTTTTATTATGAATTTATATTACCCTCTTATTAACAATTCCATGTTAAGGTTTCGCTTTGAGTAAAATCCTCTTTGTTCTTCATATATATTTTGACTTATTATTCTTGATCCTCTTACTTGGATCATGATTTAATTATTTAAATAACGTAAAACATGGTATTAATATCATATATATTCATCATATATTTATTTATAATAATATATATAATATATAATTATGAAATGGAATACATCGTTCAAGGATACGGTAGGTTGTACGTACACATGAACATTTTTTCCGTTTTATTGTCATATTGAAAGAAATGAAGTAAATTACATATACATATATATATTATAAGTCCAGTAAAATTATTATTTCATATATATCATATTAGTTCACTAAGTTCATCCTTAATACATTCTATGTACAGTGGAAATGAATCGCATCGCTTTGAGGAGGCGGTAGTCCACACTTCCCCAAATGAAATTATCATAATTACACAAAATGGAACACATGAATGTATGTGTTATATAATAATTAAATAAAACTAAATACATCATAAATATAATATATAAAATATAAAAATACATTTTACATCATAATTATCATCCATGATAGGTGTTAAAGTAAAAAATGAACAACATTGTTTCGTGATGCGGTAGTTTGTCGTACCCAAGAACGGTAAGTTCATCACCCATTGGATGGAAGTGCATGTATTTGAAGGTATAACCCTTATAAATATAATATTTAAGTATATTTAGGATACTTATGATATTATATAAGCATGTAATTAAAATAATTGAGGTGTTGAAGAAATAAAATAAAAGAAAGGAGCTTGAGGAAGGATGTTACCTCTTCTTTGGGTAACTCCTTTTTCTTTGCACAAAAGGGATTCCTTGGTTGGATCTATTCCCAAAGGGAGGATAAAATAATTAATATAGGTATTTTAAAATACTATTTGATAATATTTTTTTGATATAAAGGTATTTAGAGGTGTGAATATGTTGTAGGGGTGAGTGCTTTTTATAATGGAGGAGGAGTGGCATTCTTATAAATTTTTGAAAAGGTAATTTCACCCACATTTTTACTGTGAAAATTGGATCCAATAATGGAAAAAATTTGATACAAGAGGTTATTAACTCTAAATATTTCCATCTAATGTATTTTTGACAAGTTTATAACTCATTTTCACTCTTAATTGTAAGGTTTATTCCCTTGTTAAACTAATTTTCCTCTTAATCATTGTAATTAATTTTAATTACATTCACTATTTTTTTTTAAACTAAGTTGACCATACTTAAAATTATATATTATGATGATTAAAAATATTAAATCCATTTTTTCAAATTCAAACCACAAAATTAGTGTAAATTAATTCAAATTTAATCTTACAGACAGGACAAAAATCAGGTTTTTAAAGTAAAAATGTTCAAATATTTGGTATGTTTTTATATATAATTTCAAAGTGAAATTGATTCCTATTACCTAAATTGTATTAATCGATGTAAAATTTATCTAATCAAACTTTAAATCCAGTTAAATATATAATTTAACCTTATAAATAAATTTGATGACATATCATTTTTAAATTAAAATCCATTATTTTTCATTATTCGTCAAAAAATGAAACTTCATAGAAAAATACTAAAAAATCATTGTAAGATAATTTTTATGTTATAGTTTTAAATATAAAGTTCATTTGGACATATTAAATCAAAAAAAATCCAAAAATGGATTTAAAATAGGTTCTCTATTAAAAGATGGTAAAATTACTTTATTGAAGAATATATATTTTTATTCATAAAATTGGATTTATTCTTATCTTATTTGTATAAAATATATTATATAAGTAATAAAATAATTATTGAATATATTATATATAAATTTTATTCAAAAAATTAATAAAAAGTAGTTTTCTAATTTATTGATATAAAATTATGTTTTTGCATAGAAAAATAGTTTTCTTACAAAAAATTTTTCTTTAATTTCAAATAGTTTATACATTTAATTATACTAATTGATAACCAGATGATTCATTTTATGTAAATGTGTAAATAATATTTTCACAATTTATTTAATCATATTTTTAACATCCATTCTGACAGTTGTGTGGTAGCTATAATAATATTTTAATAATAATATTAATAGTATATTGTAGTTCGGTAAAAACTCGACCTTACATGTTATGAAAGCTATCGAAGGAACTCATAATTATGTGAAACACAATACAAACATAGTGTTTTGGTTACCAAAATCTAAAATAACTCTTGTGTGTAGTTAATTCAATCCAAATATAATACATTAATATTTAAATAAATTATATTCAGTGTTCTGTGAAATGAATAATATAAAAAATATTATAATAATTTGAAACAAATATTTTAAAAAATCTCAAAGTGTTAAACCCAATTCCATTATTACTTCATTTTACATTACTTAGTTTCCAAATGATATTTTGAAAGTTTTGAAAGAAATATTACTCAATTTTAGGCAGTGCTGGAGAATATTGTAATAAATAAGATATTTCATATACCATTTCAAGTGTTGTTGATCTTATTCAATGAAATATATTTCTCAATGTAGATCATATAGATTATTAACATAAAGTATTTAGAGATCAAGTGGATCTCTATAAATATATTTAATAGATATGTTGGTTAAGCTTGAGAAGAGGTATCTCTCTACTCTCACTAGTTCTTCTATAACTCCTACTCTTATTTCTCCTATCACACCTCCAATGGGACCTTTTGGTCTCACCCTTCCTCAGGAAACCCATGAAATACAACCAATATCTAAAGGGATTATGATTCCATAAGATACCTCTTATCCTCACCATGTACCTTCTCCTACTCCATCTAATGAAAAAGGATAAATCCCCTATATATCCTTCCACCATTTAGAACAAGGATGAATCATATTCTAATTAGGTAATATGAAAAGTCCTTTGTAATATTTTTTTAACATTACATTATATATATATATATATATTATTCATTTATTATGTCATATTTACATTTCTTCCTTTACCTTTTTACATCCCCATTATGTTTTTTAGTCCCAAAAGGGGGATAAATAATATATAGATGGTACTTTTCTTCATCTTATTTTTGATTTTATAAATTCAATGATTTATGATCATAAAAAAGGGATAGATCGTTAGATTATTCTAGTAATTAGTTTTTTTAATAATAAAAAATTATACTTATTTCAATTCTAATCAAATCTGTTTTTTTATGAAAGTTACATATTTTTATGGAATTTTTTCTAAGTCAATAAATAACCAATAAGCTATTGAGAAACCACAGAATACCTTTCATTGACTATATAAAGTAATCTAGAGATAAGATATATTTATCTATGTACTAAAAAAACTACATGGAAAATTCATCAAACATGTGACTACATGGTCGACCATAATGAAAACCTCACAAAGTAATCGAGCGGCCATAAGACCAATTAAAGATATCACACATTATATCTTAGTGAAGGTATTTCAAAATTCTTGCTAAGATTTAGAGCTACCACCATACCAAACAAAGAGACAACATGTTATTCCATTGTCTCAGAATAAGAAGTCAACCGACCACATGGAAACATTGGAATTTTGATAAATTGTATGATCTACCATATGACTTCAATCTACCACATGTTGAAGTGAATCAACTTCATGAGAATGTCATAATATTAGGAGTATATTATACTGACTACACAATTAGTTAAAGATAATATTCTATGAATTCAAAATATTTCTAAGTATTAGAGTCGCCATGAGTTCAGATTAAGTGACCACACTATTAGACTGGGGAATTTTATAAGTAATCAACTATGAAGTTTAAAGTGATATTATTCAAAGAAACCATGTCTAACATAAATTTTATTTTAGTAATATATTCCAACAAGAAAATATGATGAAATAAATCTTGTGTCAAAGAACTTATTACCTCCATATTTTATGCCATGTATAAGGATCATTTTATGATGGATATTAAATAGATACTTGGATGAATTTATTTATTTGGGAGAAATAGAATCAAAAAAATTAAGTGTGTATGTGTCTGTGCATGGTTATACAGTAGAGATACACAATAGTTACTCTTTTTTCAAGATTATTGATACTTTATTTTTCTCAAAAAATCTCATGGATTTGAGAAATAAATTTTTAATCATATTATGAAATTAAAAGTCTAGATTTAACGATAATCTTATATCACTTATAAACTAGTGAAGACTGTTTAAGAGATAGAGTTCCATCACATATACCTAGAATTATTTCTTTTTCTCTGATCAATTTTACTTTTAGGATATTATTGTTCTTATTTTTCATTCTTTAAGTACATTATCTAGTATTTCTATAATATTTATTGAAAAATATTTTTATTATTTTCTTAAATCTTTTTTTCCCATGAATAACTATGGAAGAGGTTTGATGATAGTCCAGACATCCTTGTGTGTTGTTTTATATAGTATACCAAATCCAAGTTGTAAATCTATTTATTATTTAACAAACATTCCTAGAAATTAATGACTGACTAGTGGAGAAAATTAGGTATTGTCTTGAGATTGAAACTCTTGTATTTATCTCTACTATGTGTTATTTAGTTTTTTCTTACTCTTTTTTAAAATCAGTTTTTTTCAAAATATCTTTAGAAAAAAAATTCTAATATTTGGCTTTAATTAGTGTTTTATATATTTTTTTTGATGTGATTATATGTGTTTCAAAAAATAAAGTGACTATAATATAGTTTTAAATGGTTTTTGATAAATTCTTTGAGAATCCTTTCAAAAATATAAAATTATGTATTTCTATTATTTTTATTAACTGGGCTATTTACTAAATTGATGGATTTTTTTTAAAAAATCTAAATAGAAATTTTTTTGAAACTAAATTCACCACCCCCCCCCCTCTTGAGCTATCTAATGGTACCAAAAATATATATAAAAAATAATATATTAGGATTTACCTGTAGATAAATACACAGAATTTTGTTTATTTGAACTCCAAGAAACTAAACATTTACCTAAAAAGAGACACATGACACTTGTACTTTTTCTATAATTTTTAGAACTTATAAATTCAGAATAAAAATAACTTTTAAATTAAAAATTGGTTCTTACAGGATAAAATAAAACAAGATTTATTGGACCATTAACTTATGTATTGATAGTTTTAATAACATTCAAGTGACTATCTTCAGGGTCATCTTGAAATATATCACATAATAAATCACTAAAGATAAAATTTAGTATATAATTAGTTAAATATTATAAAACTATTATTTATCTTTTTTCTAAATTCAAATCCATATTTACTATAAAATTATATTTAAGATGGTTTTATTGCCTATGCTACTCTAGGTCCAATAGGGTTGGAAAATGAGTTTTGAGAAACCTAAATAGATTTTATATTTGTATTCCAGGGTAATATTGAAGATAGAGATTTATAAATAAATTATTTTATGTGCCCTAATGATTGTGAAAATCTTAATTAAATTTCGCATGTATAATGTATTTTTATCCTATATCTAAAAAATGTTAAAGTATATATATTTCCATAAGATATTTTAACAAATAATTTTTTTTACATTTTGTGTAATTATTGATCATATCCAAATATAGTTTTATTTCAATTTATTTTTTATGCTCATAAAGTTGTCATAATTTTATCCCCATTAAACAAATTAGATAGATTTTACTTAAAACTTTCAATTTTATTTTTGAGTGTATCATTCACATTAAGAATAATTTTCAAATTCCTTAATTATTCGATATTATTTATATAAATAAAATAGTTGAGTTTAAAATTTTCTTTTGAATAATTTCTTAATCAATAAATACTATATCAATAGTAATATGAGCATAATTTTTAAATATTTCATTTCCTTTAAGAGTATTATTGTTTTCCTTAATAAGTTTTTTATTATTATATTTGAGTTATTTATAAAACATATAAATTTTGATAATATCATTTCTAAATAAATAAATATTTTTATATAAGTCATCAATGGATGGTTTTTCATAATTAGGTTAATTTCAATCACTAACAAGATTTAATGAATCTATGAGACATAAGTTAACTAATAATTTTTTTGTTCCGGATTCATCTTAAGAATATGAATCCTCTATAAAAACTCTGACCAGCTACTAAATCTCTCTTATATTTTTATCCATCATCTTATTATTTATTTTCTTCTTTAATTTTTTCATTCAGGTTTTATGTGTCATTTTCTTTAACATTCCTAATATATTACATCAAGATAATCATTATAAATAATATTACCTTTCACACTTACTTACTGATCATCTTTAAGATAATATTTTCAATATCTTATGGTGTATCCTTTCTTTATTTTACATATTCTTTTTGATACTTAGGAAAATTCATCTCTTTCAATTACCAATAAGTTAGAATAATATTATTAAGAAATAAAATCCATTTTTATTTAAAATAAATTCCTTTTATTTTCATAATTAATTCATTAATAATATTTTTAAATTTTAATTCATATTGTAGTAATGAATCAATAAGTTCATTGAGTGTGTATTCTTTGAATTTATTATATTAATCAATAAAAAAAATTATCATTCTATTTAGTTGGTAATGCTCTCAAAAATCTTTCAATAAGAACTATATTATCTAAGGTTTCTCCTAAATCAATCATATAATTTATTATCCTAGTGAATCTATGAAATATTTTATTTACATATTATTCTTAACCAATTTTAAAATATTGATATTAACCTCTTATCATTCCATGTTTGGTTCCATTTAAGTATCAATTCCATAATCAGTAACATGCTGAATTCTCCATATATTAGGAATTTCTTTACATGAGGATTCATAGATAAAAAAATTTATACTAATTGTACAATACAAAAATTTTCATCACCCTATAGTTTAAGACATATATAATAGAATCATTACCATTCAAGAAATAAAGATCTATTTTGGGTAATTTGAAATGTTGTTCTATAATGGTCTAGTGATCAATGTGTAGATTCTTAAGATAGGCTTTCATTCAATATTTCTAGTATCGATAGTTAGTACCATTATGAAATGGAGGTATTTAAGGAATTCATCCATCATTAGAACATAAACCATCTATCTCAAATGATCTTTTCGTTTATATGGTTATGTCTAAAAAGTAGTTAGAAGAAAAAATTTGAATGAATATACTAGAGTAATTTACTTTAATTTATATCAATTGTGGTATTGAGATAAAAATAATATAGATAAATTCTTCTAGGGACATGCTTTTATACCACTTGTTTTCCCAAAAGGTGACATGGTTGAATGGTAAAGAGGGTGGTCGATTGACATGTTTATAAAAATTCAATGATTTTATAAAAGTTAAAATATTTTAAGAAAAATAAAATATATATATATAAACACAATAAATATTTAAATATGTTCAAATAAAAGTGATCATGTGTCTAATATTCAATTATCTTCATCCCCAAGAGAAACAAAACCCCTTAAAATGATATTTTCATTGGTTTCTCAAACCAATTAAAACATTATTTTCTAGTGGGGACACAACCAACACATCCTGACAATTAATAGGGAGTCACAACCCATTATAGAACCATTCTTATAACCCTATAATAACAACATAAACATTCCTTCCTTTTTCACTTTGAGGAACAACCCAAATAGTACAACTATTTTCACCTGGTGGAATGAACCAAATGTACCTTTTGATGGGTATTATAGCCCATCTAGCCACTCATTTTAATACAAAAGAATAAAAAAACTCTAACACATAGAAATGGATGAGAATAATACAAAATTATAGAAACTAGTTTAAATAGTAATTATTTGAATATCAATAAAGATTGAGCTTTTTTCTCCTTGAAATTTTGGATTTTCAAGATTCAAGTCAGCCAAAAATAATTATAGTTTATCAATAAAAATTGTATGTATTGAACAATGTGACATTCTTTCACATATACTATATAGAACTTATTCTATAAAACTCTATTTATAGTTTTTCTACATTCACAACAACTTCAAATATGATTATAGTTGATGTTATTCATTCATGAATAGGTATCCACAATTCTCTGTCCCTAATTATAATGATCAACTTCAGAGTTGGAAGAAACATTGATGGTATTTAAAACATAAATTGGTATACAAATAAAATCATAAAGATAATAAATGATGAAATTATAAATTATTATGAAAAAACAATCCATTTAAATATGGATTAAACAATTTTAATTAGCCTTAAATACTTTGTATGGTTCCAATATATTCACACTTAGCATCATTCTATAAATTGAAACCAAATTCTAATTTTTAATTTAATTTTGTGAATGTGAATCATAAATATTAAACATGGTTCCTCCATCATGATTTTAATTTAATTTATTATAAAATACTTCCAAATTACTTTATATAGTAATGAAATATTTATTATGTAATTATAGAACAAATTAATAAAGGATAAAAATTAACATAAATATGTAGAGGATTGAAATATTAAAAAATAAGAAAAAAAATCATATTTTGAGTTTTTGAAAAATAAATATTTGAATAATATTATGTGCATGAGATACATAAATATCATAAAAATCAAACATTTCATAAGATATAAATTTTTATATTATAGGAAACTTTCATAATATATAATTTTCATAAGATATATAGTCTTTATAAGATGTTCATATGATATAAAGAAATCTTAAGATGTTATAAATCATAAATGTTTTGAAAATGTTTAAGATGTGAAAATGTGTTACATAACCATATAGGATATGATTCTTGTAAGACTTAGTATATTCATAAGATATCATATAAATTATAAGACAATTTAAAACCTACAAGATAGTTTTCTCCAAGATACTGAGTAGATTTTTTATACTAGTAAAATAGACATAATATATAAAAAATGAATACAATATGAAGTATTTATAAGAAATTAAATTCTCATAATATAGAAAAAAATTTAAAGCATCGAATTATTAAGAAGATTTGTTCATATGTAAGAATTTTAGTTCATATATAATATGACCAGACTTAGAGAAATTGTTTAAAAGTAAAAAATGATAATTATAGAATAGATAGAATAAAATGAATAAGAATAAATGATTAAATAAATTATAAACAACTAAATAAAAATTAATCAATGAATATAAAATAAAGATTAAAAATAATTATTTTATTCTAAAATTAGTGAAAGATTCAAAAAAATTATCAAATCAATTTAGAGAGAATAAAGTGATGATTTTTTAATTAACAAAACAAAAAAAAATAAAGAGGAAATGAGCCACTCAATACCTACTACTAAAAAAGGTTTTATGGCTCGATTTCTTATATTACATGAGAAAGAATTTACCTTTTTTTGGAGTAAGTTGGAGGAATGTTGAACTTAGAGAAGTTCAAGACTAAACACTACTAGAAAAGGAAGTTATACCAATGGTTTCCTACCAAATGAAAGAAAAGATTGTTATAGCCTTACCCTATGAAAACTATAAGCATAAATCCTTTTGTAACATCCTTAAATTTTATGAATGTACAAGAGTGAGTTTAGAAGAAAAAATTATGAACCAGGGTTTGATTTTTCTATTGGAACTGGTTTCTACATCCTGATGGACATTCTTATCCATGGAGTGTATAATTATGGAATGGATTGTGAATGTCATATTATAGTTCATCTTTGATGGTTCTGGATATTTTACATAACTATAAATTGGATATTGGGTTATGGAATAGAGTCAAGAAGGTGGATCTTGGGAAGTTCTACTAATTTCAGGGTCACTACACAATGGGGAATTGGTAGTGGCTTAGTGTCCCTATGAGGGCATAAAGTTTATGGTGTAGTGAAGGTCATTGCACCTTAGTCTTTTTCCCTTGTTTATACAATATATTTTTTGACTATGGAATGTATTTTGAACACTCCTTTGAACAGGCACCACTATGGCATGGCCAACTCTTTTGCATCATAGTCCTTTCCATTTTAATAATGCATGAAGGCATGGTCCTATATGTTATTCCATAACACCTATTTTTCTAAACTATTTATAAATTCTCAAGGACCCCCAAACCACACCTTCTCACATGATTTCCTCTTGAAACATTGGTGATACTAGGTCTTCTTAAAGAGATCTCCCATCCCCTGATATATTTTATTCATTCAAAAAATTGGAGGATCAACTCTTGATGATTCCAACTAAGTTATCTCATGTTATACTTGGTTTTCCTATATTCTCATGATAATAATCCCATATTTAAAAATATTTCACTCTATTATTAAAGGATCATGATCTAGAAACCTTTTTTTTATAATTTGAGATTAGTTTCAGGATCCTTGTTGTGTGGACTTGATCATGTTGAAACACATTCATGATTTGGGTATATAATATTGGAAAATATTGATGTTGAAATCAGCACGCTCAAGGTAGGAAAATCATTAACATGTATAGGTTTTGTATATGATTGTTACCAATATATGATGTTGTGTTCTTCAAAGTATAAATCTCAAATGGCCCTAAGGACTTCATTTTTGTATTCGTTTTTTATAATCCCCCTTTTAAGGGTTGAAGGAGGACCCTTTCATGGACCATAGGATTCATGAAATTTCATTTCCCAAAGGTCTTAGAGGAATTAAACCCTACTATAACTACTTATAACTGCCCCTCCCCAACATCTACATCATGATGAAAGATCTCCACCTTTGCATAGTTGTTCAGTTAAGCTTCATGTGCATTTATAGGCTGGTCCTAAGGGAATTTCTCTACCCTTTTATTCGTCAATATCCATTATCTATACTCTGGTGAATGCATCTGCTCTAAATCCTCTTTTGGAGCTACTCATTGTTTATTCTATCTGGGGAATCTGTATTGTTCATGTGGCTTGAAGGTCTTGAGATAGCCTAAATGTATTGATTTATCCCTAAGGCATTGAGGTGGCCTAAAATCCTAACTGGACCTAATCTCTTGGGTGGTCTGGAGGCCTTTAAGGACTCAAGGACCAAATTAGTGGCCCTAAGTCCAAAATGGATGAATAGTTTAGGCTGCTACAATACCAAACAGTACTTGTTATGGTACTTCTATAGTAACTCTGAAAATATTCCTCTACCTGGCTTTTATTTTCGGTCTCTTGTATGCACTTACCGATTCCTCACGAACCAGGATGAGGATCATGTGCATATTGTGTTCTTGCATTCTTATAAAATGATTTAGTTTTATTGCATGTGTGTGTATCTCATTAGACCCATGTTTGAGTTTGATCACATGTTTGTGTGTGTTTGTTTGGATAATATTTCTCACTATTGATATGTTATGTTGTGATTATGCATGATATTAAATATTTCCATGTGATGTATTTGGTGTATGATTTTTTCCCTCTACATGGTACCAAAGTGATAGGTGGACATGTCGTACCTTAGTGTCCCTAGAGGGTGAGTATGTTTAGATACATCATGTGACATTATGGTAGGAATGAGTTAGTAAATAGGGATGATGGCCTTGTTTGGACTAACCTAAGGGAATGATGGTCTTCCATGACCTGAACTAAGACATAGTTATGTGATATGATTTCCGTGTAGCCTAAACCAAGGTAGTGTCAAAGCATGGTGACCTTGTAGCCTAACTGTGATAGAGATGGGGGTTGATGGCCTTGTTGCTTGACCCAAGACTCATTAGCCTCAAGGATTTTATGAGATTCTTGTGGTTACTTATAGTCAAATCAAGTTTATGACTTCTATTATTTTCTTCCTTTCATCATGGAGTCAATGCATGTAAGACTAGGAGTTTGTGATGGATTGGTTAGCACACAGCCATTGGGTACATGATTGAATATTGTTTTGTTCAAAAAAATTATTATCATGGAATACAATCTTATTAATGTGCACATGTGTTGAAGACGTATTGGTGGGGTCATCTTGGGTTTATGCTCACACCCTCCATGGGAATCTTGATGATTATGTGGACTTCATGATTAGTAATTCAAGAAAGGGAAAGGCCCAGTAGAAGGGAGCTAGGATAAAAAGCATAGTTATTGGAGGGGGTGTTGAGACGAACTTCAGAGGGATGGCATATAGTTTTATTTTCTTATCTATCTTACTCATAATCAGGTTTGACCTAGCACATTAGTGGTCATTGGTTTATTATTATGTGTTAATTGAGGTACATCACATTCAATTTTTTATATCATTACTTATTTATCCCATTATGTTTTTTGGAGTTATTATTTGTACTTCATTTATAAATATTGAAGTAATAGACTTCCCACTAATAGAATTTAGACCCTTGCTACTATTTATAAACCACTTGTATAAGGGGAGGAACACATGAGGGAATTTGGAACTCCAAATTAAACCTATGATTTGGGGTAGAGCATGAAAAAATGGGGTCCACATTCTAAGGTTCATTTCTTTCTTTTATTTGGGTTTATGGTAGATATTATCTAGTTTGTATAGAACTAGGGTATAAGAGTTTCCATATACATGGAAAGATCATGTGAAACATACCTCTAGGTTACTAGTGATGATATTATTGTAACATTTTTATGGAATTTGTGTGTGTTAATGTATTAATATTATGCATGTAGGATCATAATCCATATATATACCCATTGAGTGATTCATGGTAGTTATTTTCTTAAATTCCTTGATTTATGTTATCTCTTTTGGATATATTTGTATTCTATATTGAGGGATATATATATATATCTGTGTAAATTATTGTCATGTATATCCTAGAATTAGTTAGTTGAACTTAATAATGTTTTTATGTTATATAAATGATTATTACTAAAGTGAAGGTATGAAGGATTAGGCTTCATCCATGGGTATAACTATAAGGATTTCAACTTGTGTGGGGATTTCTCCTAGGATAGGTCTTATAAAAAATCCTTTTGTTTTCATTAAGCTTCACATGATGTTATTAACATTTTAAATGTATGTTTGAAATTTCAAAAAAAATACTGCCTTGAGAACACTTCACTAGACCACATAGTGAAGTAGGAAAAAATGCCCCCACTATAAAGAACATTCCATTTATATCACAAGATAGGAAAGAGGATGCACCTGAGAATGATCGAACTCCTGCTCTAGTGGTTCGGTCATTGGATCCACTCCATACTAGAGCCTTTTAAATTGTAACTACCTAATTTGGAAGGGTACATAGGACCTTAGTTAACTCCACTTGTGACGTCTATCTCTGGACTCCTCCATCCTTCCATGTAATTTGAGGACCACATGATGTTGAGGACTAGATAGACATAATTGAGGGAACATTTGACTTGGTTAAGACATCATAAGACAAATGAATCAAGATAGCCATGTTTATTCTTTAGGAGCATACTAGGAGGTGGGGAGGGTGTTATGAACTAGGTGGAGAGGTGTAAAGTTTTTGACATAGATGAACTTCAAGGACAATTTCTTAAAGTATATAAATCATATTTTTTTGAAGTTAAACCATTCTCAAGAGTTCATAGAGCTTTAGTAGGTTTTATTTACAGTGTATTATTACTCAAAAAAATTCATAGTGCTTCTTTAATTTACTCCTCTCTTAGCTATAAATGGGTTGTAGAAGGATGGAATGTTTGATATTTACCTTTATATAGAATTGATGTTCTAGGTTATGAACTTCGACCTAATGAAGTATACATTGGTGATTCAAAAGTTATTAATAGTTTAGAATGGTATAAAAGAATATAGATCTACATATATCATTTTATCCACCAATGGAATTTTTAATTACACTTCTGGTAGTAGTGAGACGAAGTTAGAGGATTCATTCCAAAGTATTAGAATAAATCTAGATTAGAGCATGGGTTCCTCCACGCCTTCTATGAGAGAAGGAGTTACTTAGAGTTTCAACTATGGAAAAGGTGGTAACTGTTGTAAATTTTCCCCCAAGGCATTAGGTTAAGTGTTATAGATTCATAAAGATAGGGAATTAGTAGTGTTTCTACTCAAATTTTTCATGGATAATGTCTCATAGGGGTTCGAGACAGAATTAGTCACAGAGTTATAGGATTGGTTGGGGTCCTCAAAAGTAGGTTCATGCCCCTTAGGTAATGATGAATCATTCAAATCATGCATATTAGGGATAGGTCAGTGGAGTTGAGGTAGGACATATGTATTCCTTGGACTATGTTCTATATAACTATGTAGGGGGAACATCAACCATTAAAGCTCTAGTATTTATCACCACAACTCTTTCTAGTTAAATTGTTGATATTATTGCTTCACATTAATTTATATCTATGCAATTTTTTTCCTTAACTTTCCAATTAATTTTTTCTTCTAAGTTTCTTTCTCTCAACACACCCTTAGGGAAGAAAGTTTATTTTCTTTATAGTTTCCCAGATTTTTTAGTAATTTTTATAATATATTAAAATATATGGGTTTTAATAATCCTTATGATGACTATATTTAATTTTATCTTCAGAATGAAATACCTGAAAAGATATATTTCTCACATTGACTATTATCAGAGACAAGTGACTTTCATTGAACCTAAGAGAGAGAAGTTAGTGTGGACCAGTGAGTGGGATATGCGATCTAGCTGTGTGGGACCAAACTTGAGTCATATTGGAGTTATCACTACACAAGTATCAGGCTTGTATTTTTTTATGGAATCATCATTATCCCCTTAATACCTTTCCTTCAGGGGTGGATCATTATTATTATGTTTTTTTAGAAAACTTCTCATGTATACCACCAGATATAGAAATTGTGTTTGAGGTTGATTTTATTCCTGAGGCACAACTGATATTGATTCCTCCTAATAATATAAAACCAACTAATATAATTGATTTTAATTATCATGTGAAATTATTTATTAAACTGATTACATCACCTTTGGGTGCTCCAGTTTTCTTTTCCAAGAAGTAAGATGACAGTATATGGATATTTTAGGACTATAGAAAATTGGATAAGTAAATATTAAATTTCAGGTTCCCTTTACTAAGTATTTATGATCTTTTTTATTATTTATGGGGAGTTTAGTGGGTTTTCATGATTGATCTGCACTCAGGTTTCCTTCAATTGTGGGTTAGAGAAGATAAAATTCCCAAGACAATGTTTTGAAGTAGATATAGACTATATGAGTTTCTTTTCATGTATTTTTGGTTGGAAAATTCTCCAATTATATAGATATACCTCATGAATAAAAAATTTAATCCATATCTTAACTCCTTCATCATTATTTTTAGTGATGGTATCTCTATTTATTCCAAAAATTAGATATGTATTTCAAGCACCTTATGATTATTTTTAGTACACTTGGATTGCACCATATTTATTCCAAAATGTAAAAGTTTAACTTATTCATTTACGTAGTGTTTTTTCTAGTATATGTCATTTCTGAGGCAGGAATTTTAGTGGATACAGATAAGGTAGAGGTTTGGCTGTCTGTGGAATTTCTTAGTAATGTGTTCAATATTAGGAGAATCCTTGGGATTACAAGGTATTATCAATTCTTCATCTAATAATTATCTAATTTTTAATATTCAATAACAAAGATAGCCAAAAATTGAGTAAATTTTGAGTGGTATGGTCAGTTCGAAGATGTATTACTAGATCTCAATATTATATTGATGAAAACTTCAGTTTTGACTCTTCTATAGATATAAATTTGATTCATGGTGTATTTTTATTCCTAGGGTGTTGGATTGGGATTTGTGTTGATATAGAGGGATCAGGTAGTTTCTTATGGTTCATTTCAACTGTGAACCCAAGAGTAAAACTAACTAAGGCATGGCATAGAATTATCAGTTATGTTTTGTGCCCTGATGTATTGGTGACACTATCACTTTAGTGAGAGGTTTTATATTTACATAGACTAAAATAATATATTATATATCTTCTCTTAATGGTATCTAAACTTGAGATGAAGGATTTACTTAGGTTTTCTATAGAATTTCAATATTGATATGAATAGAACTCTATGGAAATTTAATTTTTTTCATATTCTCTTAGCATAAATATTCAAAAAACATGGGATCTTGGAGAGTGACCATGAAAATAGGATTTTCATCAAATTAGTTTGATGGATGAGTGGCTGGTGGATGCATTAGAGGATCAGGGGGTACTAACATGTTAACTTTTAGTGATCATGATATATTTTGTGAACTGAGTGAAATTGAACTAAGATTCAAACCCCAAGTGTGTGGTGATGTGGTAATACTTGGTGAGAGATGATTCATTTCTAGTATTTTCCATAAATAATTATGACATGATTTACATCCATGGGAGGGTAGTTGTGTTATATTACTTGAGTGAGTAACTCATGAAATAATCTCATGAATTAAAGTGGTAAGTGTATCCATGGTCAATGAATATTTACCATGATATTAGACATCAATTTTGGTGGTTAGGTATCAATAGATACACCACCAGTGTTGTCTCATGATTCCCTAAATTGTATATGATAATGGTTAAGATTCAGCATTTGATTGGTATGATTTAGCCAATTTATATACACATATAGAAGTGGTATGATGTGAATATGGACTCTATGATGGGGTTACCTAAAACCCTAAGTATTCATGATGTTTTTTCGATAGTAGTTGGTCATATGATTCAAGTATCTCATTTATTTATAATTTAATAGATATTTTTAGTGAATGTTATGTGAAAACTATAAGTATGGAAGATTATATATCTCTAAGTAGTTCTATCATGAATTTTATCTAACATAGATGTGTGTTTTGTGTCATAGTTTTGGTAGGTCTTTCTGAAGGATTCTGGTGCTTGGATAAAACTAAGTAGAACATATCATATATAGACTAATGGATGGTTAGAGAGATTGATACAGGTATTTGATGATATTCCATGGGAATGAATTCAAGAATTTTTGGATCTTGGGATTATCACCTATCCTTAGTTAATTTCACTTAAAATAATAGTTTTAGGGATTATATTCAGATAGAACCTTTTGAGGCTCTATATGTTTAGTCATTTCATTAAATTCTATATTAGCATGAGGTAGGATAGGTAGCTATTGTGGAATCGAGCATCATGTAGGAGGCCTATGAGAGAGTGGAGCTGATCAAGAAGAGGTTGACCACTACTTAGAGAAGGCCATGATCATATGTTGATCGAAGGATGTGACCCTTGTATTTTTCTTTTAGTGATACATTTTTTTCTTGTGGGAAACTCCTCAAATATATGATTGATGATTTTAGATAATAGGGAAGTTAGTACTAATATTTATTATACCATTTTAAATTACTATAACTTATTGGGATAATGGCCTATCATTTGGATTTTCCTCCACATTATCGAGGTATGCCTGATGTGTTCCATGTGTCTTGTCTTTAGAGGTACATTCTTGGTCCTATTCATATGATCAATTATGAGGATGTTGAGATAGATCTAGATGTTTCATTTATAAATTGGCTAGTGTGGATTGTAGACTGAAGTGAGAAAGTTTTGTGAGAAAATATGGTTACACTTTTCAGAATCCTATGATAGAAAGTGAAAATCTAAGAAGATACATAGAAAAATTAGTATACAATTTGGGACCAATAGAGTGATTTGTTTAAGAAATAAATACAGAGGCACTTCATGGGGGTGATAATTCATTAAAATGGGATAATAGTAACACCCTTAGATTTTATAAATGGCATAAGTTGGGTGTTATTTTATAAATGAGGAAGTTGAGTTTGTATTTTTAGTTGGAACTAGTTTATATGGAATAACACATGTTTTGCGCCATGGAGGGTTTGAACATGGTATAGATGGGGAACTATGGTGTAGTGTTCAAATTTTATGGTTCTGGATATTTTTACATAGCAGAAGAATGGAGATTTGGCTGTAGTGTGGAGGATGGAAGGTGGGGCTTGAGCGGTTCTACCAATTTCAAGGTCACTAATCCATGGATCTTTGGTTGTAATGTGGTCTCCTTGTGAGTAATTTGAGGCTAAAATGTTGTTAAGGTAATTGTATAATGGACTTTTCACTATTTTAGAAGATCTCACTATTTACTAAAGCATCGATTTCATATTCCCCTTTGACCAAGCACCACTGCATTGTGAACAAATCCTCTACACCATAGCCCTTTCCATTTTTGGTATTCATTGTGGCATAGTCCTATGTGTTGCGTTGGGATGCCTATTTTTTCATATTTTATATGAAAACCTAATGCCCCTTCAACCCATAATTCACTTATCCATTCCTATTGAACCTTGGGTGAATCTTGGGATTCTTCAAGAGATGGCTCATCCCCCAATCTCTTGGACTCATTTTTGACATTGGTGGATCAACTCTTGATGATTCTATGTGAGTTCCCTCCTCTTCTACTTGGTTTTCCTGCTTTATCTTCTGGATAATCACATATATAAGAATATGTAACTATCTATTTCTGGGATCCAGATCAAGTATCCCTTTTTTGATGATTTGAGATTAGTTCTAGGATCCTTAGCATACTAGCTTGATCTTGGTGGAATGCATCCATGATTTGGGTATCAACTCTTGGAAAATCATAATGTTAATGTTGGTATACTTGAGTTAGGAGGATCCTTATCACTAAGAGTTCATTTATATTATTTTTAGTATGATATGATGTTTTTTCTTATATTATTAGACCATTATTTAGTTATATTGCATGTGTGTTCATGTGTATCCCATGAGACCATTGATTAAGTTTGATCACATGTGTATGTGTTTGGTTAATATTTCTCACATTTTATATGTTATGTTTTGCCCCTATATAATATACCATGTTTCCATGTGATGTATTTATTATATGAAATATTATTTCTATCATATGCATAATACCAAAGTGATAGGTGGACCAGTATTGTCTTGGTATCCCAAGAGGATAATCATGTTCAAATATTTCATGTGACATGGTGATAGCATCGAGTTAGTCGACGGGAAATTATGTCATTTTTCGGCCTGACCTAGGGGTATGATGGTCTTCAAAGACCTAAATCAAGGAACAATAATGGGATATTATAGACTTATTCCATGACCCAATGTAGTGTCATAGTTCAAAGACCTAATGTCCAAACCATGAGTGAGATGAGGCTTGATGGAATTTTGTAATTCCCCAAGAATCATTATCCTTGGGGATATTGTGGGGTATATGTGGTAACTTTTGGTTGACTATAGTTTATGAATTCCATTATAATCATCCTTCTAGATTGGATCTAAAGTAGGTATGGTTAGGGGTTTATAGTGACTTGGTCAGTGAACAACCTCTCATTACATGGTTGAATGTTATTTAAATGCACATATTTTTATTATCATGTAATACACTCTTATAAATGTGCACTTGTGTTAAGGAATAATTTTTGGTTCCCTACTGGGTTTATACTCACACCCTGGATGGGAATATCAAGGTTTATGTATACTTCCTGATTATAAATACAAGAAAGGTCAAGTCCCCAATGATAGGAAGTGAGGATATGGAGCATAGAAATTAGAGGTGCTATTGGGAGGGACTACATAGGGATGCCTAGTATTTTTATTTACTTACCAATATTACTCATACTCATGCTTGTCCTTCCAATTTGGGGGTCCTTGATTTATTTTTCTATATGAATTGAGGTACCTTGCATACTATTTGTTATAGAATTACTTATTTATACTATATTCTTATTTAGTGTTATTTATACTTTTATTTATTGGTATTAAGGGTATAGCCTCTACAATGATGGAATTAGGACCCTCCCTGCTAATTGGAAACCTCTTACGTATGTGGAGGTGCACATGAGGCCATGTGGCCCTCCAAATCTGACCCACTGGTTTGGGTAAGTGTGTTACACCTTCCCTTACCTCGGACTACTAGACCCGGCAGTCGCACCCATACACATTTAAAACATAATATATATTTTATATTTTACATTTGATAATTTAATAAGTGAAAAAATCATAACACATATATTAAATCACATTCAATCATTCAACGTCATGTGTCATAAATACCATTCAGAAATATATATGATCAATATATCTCTCATGGCCACCACTACCATCACTATCATCACTTTTATCACCAAAATACTCATCACCATTATCATCACTGTCACCATCATCATCAGCATCATCATCACCATAATTATCACCATCATCGTCACCATAATAATCGCCATTACTATCACCATCACAGGTAAATTCATCCTCCATACCACTATTAGGACTTTTATTGCTATCTTATAGTGCATAATATAATTAATGAATTATAAATGTGAATGTATAAAAACCACATAAGTATCTAGAATAAGTGATGGACATAATTTTTTCATTACTTTCAAAAAATTATCATTGGCCTTTTGACGTTTTTCACTTTCTTTTGTGACTTTTTTTTACCTCTGTTTCCACTACACATGCCTTTTCAAAATCAATGCTACCAGAACTTTTATAATTTCATGAATTGTTCTGATTTATAGTGGGTAAAATACACTTCTCTGTATGACAACATTCTCTTCCTTGGAACTCATCTTTGAATATGTGGTGAAAATGATTGTTCATCCCAAATTTTTCAACTTCATACTCATCAAGGGAATACAAATCATGCCATTTCATAAATAATTGAACTATTTACTATTAAAATAGATATTAAAATTTGAAATCATCAAAATAAAACATAAAATTTATAGTATACCAACTCCAGTCAACTGGGCACGTCACACGATTCATTCCACCATAATTCATATGGTGCATTCCCAATTCCCTTGGGGTGAAGACTATCACGAGGGTGTGACCCGAATATCTCAACAGGTGATAGACCCAAATATCTTAACATGACTCTCAAGTAACAACCATAAACTGAAGATCACCCATTTTTAAATATTGAGTGGTTTAAATCCAACCTACAAGCCATAACTATAGAACCTATCAAAAATATTAAGACTACATACCCACTAATGTGAGTATGTAGGGTGTGACCCAAAGGTTGGTAGGATACCACCCTAATTCTATTAAATTAATTTTCTATAAAAAAATTACTAGTTTGAAATTAATAAAAAATTGGTTCTTATTTAATTTAAGAAATAAAAAAATAAACATACCATACACATGAAATTTCTTAAAACACACCAATATTAAAACATGCCTCAAAGAGGACTTACCAAGGTAATGTAATTCCAGAAAACAACTAGTCCCTTTTATATATAAAACATAATAAATTTTAAAAGGAAACAAGTTAAACATTATCTTTTGTTATAAGCATCACTTTTGAAAAATATTTTATCATGTTTTAAAGTAAATTTCAAAAATAAAAATTTTACAAGGCCATTATTTAAACCAATCCCATATTTTCCTTATAATAACTAACACATGAACACTCATTCTCAACATGAGTGTAATAAAGTGAAAACATACTAAAATTTGAGTCCAATAATATTCATAAGCAAATTAAAATAATAACAAAAGAGAACCCTTTGGTGCATAAAAATAGACTCAAGAAATAGATAAGAAACTCACTGATAAATACATAATAAAAATTCATAACATATGATACATAGTATGAGGTAACAACCTATGGAATAATGGTGTGATTAATAGACATGAAAAAGTGGAACCAACTACCTGTATTATAATGGTCACACATATCATCACCTAAATCACACTCAACTAGTCTCATTGGTAATGCCCCTAGACAAATCATAACATTAAACTGGGGGATACTAGACAATGCATAAATCTCATCTATCATATCCACCTCCATTAAACTTCATACTTATAATCCTAGTGTTCCTCATTTCATATATATCATAGGTGGACCACTAAAAAACCAATGTTAATCTCATGAAAAACATAGATTCCGAAGTTAATATAATATGGGAATAAAATACTTTCAACCTTTAATACACCTCTTTCAACAACAATACTATATCCAAACCCACATAACCATGAATCACAATTAATATAACTATAACACATTAAAAAACATAAAAATGGAGAAAAATGGGATTCAAATAGGTTGTAACATCAATCAATCAAAATTCATCACAAAATGTTCCATCTAGTCCTTTTATTCATTATAAAGATAATATGATTTGAAAATAACTTTTTAAAAACCATTTTGAACAAAAAAAAATTATGGGGAATCACACATAACATCAAATAATAATCAAAGTAAAACATTAGAAGACCTATTTAAAAAACACCTTAAAACAATGTAACTTATTTAAAACACATAAACCACACCAAAGAATAAACATTCCCAATAAAAAATGATTCATACAAAACAACCAACTCTATAAGAAACACACACATCTTTTTAAAACTTATAAATACTTTAAAATTTTCACACCACTTTCATAAAATAAGGTGGTTTCTTATAAAAAGGTAACCCATTTTAAAAGTAAAGGAAATAAATTTATTATTAAGGAGAGTTATTTTTAATAGATGGGAATCTATTAAAATAAGGAACCCCATTTTAAAACAAATAAAACTTCACTTTATAAATTTTATTTTTCCCAAATCAATATGAAATATTTATTTTTATTTAGGAAACCATAAATGGAATTGTCTCAAACACATTAAATTTATAGAATAAAATTTAAGAAAAAAATACAATTTAATTAAGAGATTTACCCATTTTTATCAATTGTAAAGAAAAAAACAAGGAGAACCTTTATTAACACAAAATTAGGTATTCTATATATCATTAGTTTAGTTCAAAAACACTTTTAAAATACCAATTAAAGAAGAAAATATTTATTAAAATGATAAAAATGGAAATACCATCCTCAAGTGAAGAAATAATATTGTCTTCAATCAAAACTAATATAATATGTCTCCTTGGATGGATGATAAACATTTTAAACCTAAATCTCCAATTAATAGAGACCATAACCATAAAAAATGTACCACATGGCCATTAGGGTTATAATAAAGAGGTGAAAGGGGAAGAAACTCATAAGAGAGAGGAGGAGAATCTCTTACCTCTTTATCTGGATGAAGAAACACAAATAAAACACTACAAATCTTCCTTTGATAATATTAGAGGAGAAAAGGAGGGTTGGTAGAGGCACCATAGATAAGGGGTTCAAGTGAGGGGATAGTTTTAAAGAGACCCCAAACAATAAAGAAACAAAAAGGAAAAAAAATACCCCAAAACAAGTAGGCATCGTGGTTTAAAAAATTGTATGCTTACCATGTGGTATCTAATTTCTCAAAACCACAGAGGTCACATGGTTGTCTCCCATGGTTTTTCAAAACTTTAATAGACATTCTGATCGCCTCTGTTCCGAACTTCCTAGGTCGCATGGATTCTACTACATGGTTTCCCAAGCTATTTTTATAACCATATAGTCCTAGAAAGATTAAAAAACGTAAAATTTAAATCATTAGATACCCTAATACCAAGTTACAAAATAATCACATAAAAATCAAGAAAGCAACATTTCATGGTGTGAAAATCCTCCCCAACATACCTCTTTATTCTCATAAAAATTACACTCTTATAAATTAGTTGGAAACTTTAGTGAAGGTAAAAGTAAAGAAAAACTCACCAAAAAGAAGGATCGAAAAAAAATCCAACTCTTAAATTCAGAACCAACAGTATGGGACACAAACATCTCACTCTTCAGGAAAACTATATAAAATAAAAAAGATTGTTTACAACCACTAAGGCATTGACAATCCTAATAACAGATTACTCATACAAAAAAAAATTGGGATAACCAATTATTTAGTCTAAAATAAATTTGTAGACTATAATAAATACATAAAAAAAGGTTTTTGAGTCCTAAAACAGATCAAATGAATAAATGAAACAACCCCTCTAGAACTATTGAGGCCAAAATCTTTAGAAATAATGTCACAACCTGTAACACCCTAATATTTTGAAATTTTTTGTTTTTGGAATAAATTTAATCTTTTAAATATTTTTCATTACACACAAAACCATGTTTTATCTTTTATTACACACAAAACTGAGTTTAACTTTCATTATAGGAAGCAACAAGTTTATCTTGTGTTACATGAAACATTGGGTTTAAACAAAATGTGACATGTATTAAAATATTATTATTTAATATGATAGTTATCACCTATACATTTGAATGATGTGTATGAATAGGATTAAAAAAATTATGTAAATATATGGTTTACACATTTATATATTATGAATTACTTGGTGAAAAATTAATTAAAAATTAAAATATAAACCATTTGAAAATAAATATAATCTTTTTCTAAAAAGACTATTTTTAAGCGCAAAAACATGTTTTATTTCAATAAATTAAATAAATCACTTTTTTAATGATTTTAATTAAATTTATATATAATATAATCAATAAAAAATTTAACATTTATCTTATGTTTTTACCATATAATAGATAATAATAAATCAAATTTTACACTTAAAAACTTTATTTTTCTAAAAAGAAGTTTTATGGCCTTCGATGCACCAAAATTAATTTTTTCCAATTATAGAAAATTTATTTGAAGAAATTAATTTCATTTTTTAAATCAAAAATTTAAAATTATTTTAGGTTGATTTGTTGATAATTTTCTAAGAAGGTAATTTTTTGATGAATAGTGAAAAATATTGGTTCTTATTAAAAATTTTCATTTCTTTTAAAGAATTTAAAAACATAAAAATTGTTTTAAGATGGTTTTAATGGAAAAATTAGTTTAATTATATATCTATTAATCAAATTTAGTTCATTTTAATTAATTTTATATTGAATTTTTATATAAAAATTTATTAAGCATTTGATGATTTTCACGTTGGAAAACCGCTTTCCCATCATGTCTCTAGGATTAATTATAAATTAAATTTTGTTGATTATGTGAATGGAATTTGGAAAAATTGATTTTATATTTTTAATAATAATAATTTATTTTATCTAATAAGGTCAACTTAATTTTTAACCATAATTAATAGTAAAAACAATAAAAATTATATATTGTGGTTAAGGTACAAATGTGTTTACTGAGGTTTAAAAAAACTAAAGGATTAAAAATGGCCCAAAACATGTAAAAATCCCATTTTATGGAACTATGTAGACCTTATCTATTATATGTTAGAGAATGTACCTTTTTGGAACCTTTTTCTTGTGAAAAACGTGGGTTTGAATTTTTGTTTTCAAAAATTATTATTGTGTCATTCACCACACTTATAAAATGTCACCCTCTCTCATCTCCTATTAAAACGTTCAAATCCCATTTTATCATAATATAAATTACCAAATAAATTTCTTAATTCTATTATATCATCCTAAAAGAATTATTTTTTTATAAATCCATCCTTATAAGAGTTTTGTGGAAAACCAAAAGAAGTTTTCAGAATAAGAGGTAATATCTCTAAAGAGCGTTTTATTTTATTTCTTCCTCCACCTCCTTAAATAATTATTAAACCATTATTATATAATATCCTAAACATATTACACATACTTATATATTATTATGTTAATTTTATAACATAAATCCTTCTCCTCTTCCATCAAATGGGTTTTGAATGCATCATTCATGTGTCGGTGGACTATCGTCTCACGAACTGATGTTATTCATTTTCCATCACCAACTATCAATGATGTATAGACTGATAAATTTATTGTTTATATATTATATTTATGATATTATAATTCTTCTATAATCATTATATCGTGTTTTCCTTCTTACCTCCCATTCTATGGGAATATGATAACATTGTTCGTGTGTACGGTAGACTGCTCACTCGCGAAGTGATGTGATTTTTTCAAGATTTACATGGAAGATAATAAGGATTTTTTAATACAAATATGTTATATATTTGAAATAAAAATTATTATTTAATTATAATATATTATTTACTTTTATTTATTTATTTATTTAGGGAAAATGGAAACAAAGTTCATGCATACATATAGCCTCCCATCTTCGTAAATGGTGTATTTCATTTTCTATCTATAACTTTTTTTAATTACTATAAATACATATGTAATGAATATATATGATATTTATATAATTTTTAACATTATATATATTATGTATCCATTATCAAAGTAATATAATCAAAAATAACTAACCAAAACATACACAAAAAAATAGTTATTTCCTAAAATGTGACTTTAACATGGAATTTTTAATAAATTTGTAATAAATAGTCATAAGTAAATAATATATGGTATGATATATAAAATTATGAATATGTAAAATATTTATAATAAAATTATATTTAGTATACATGTGTTTTTATCATGTATAAAGGAAGTTTAGACTTATTTTAAGGGATTCTCATCTTAATTTTTAGTTTGGTGATACACATACCATATTAACCACCTATTTCTTTTATGTGGTGTATATACTTCCCATGAATTTATTTTACGATGATTAAACTAAAAATTATTGAGATTTACATATCCATTTTCTGATCTCTCTTTCATGGGGTTTACTTTTCAAATGTTTACAATCTGGTATGATATTTTTATCTAAATTTGTCTTCTTTGGGACATACGTTGTGTTATACACCTATCTTATATTATGAGGTTTATATAAATACCCTTATATATTTAATATCATGAAATTATTTATTCTCAAAAAATTATATGTTTTATTTTATTTTATTCTTTCATGGGGGCTTACAATTCAATGTTACCAAAGTGGTAATGGTTTTATGACACGATCTAATCGTTTATCAGGATTGATTATGATTATGCTTACAATGATGAAATATTATGATATATAACTCAAGAAACACATTATTTTTCTTATAATTTGGTTATTTCATGAGAATATAATTTTTCCCTTAATTTTCCTCTCTTTATGTACTAAATATTTCAGAAATAAATGTTTTAAATAAAAATCACCTTTATTTTTCTATTCATTTGAACACCATTTTTCTTCCAAAACCATTATTTTTAAAAAGAAATCAAAAATATTTGTAAAATTATCCAAATTATTATTAATTAAATTTTTAACCAAGGTTTACTTTTAAGAAAAAATTATTTATATGAATCTTCTTTTCCTTTTCAAAACATATCCCATTTTTCATTTACTGAATATGTGAAAGGAATAATTTTTTATGTTTATGATATGAACTGTATTTTCCACCATCATGAAAACTCATTGCTTTCAATATTTATAATTTTAGAAGACAATTTTCAAATAAAAGTATTTCCAAAATTTTTTATGATTTTTTTTATAAAAAAGTGATTTTCAAAATGGAAATTATATTTTCCTCAGGAAGTGTTTTAAATTATTTTTAAATATTACATTATAAGTTTCCAAGGTTATTTTTCAAGAAAATGATTATTAAAATGTTTTTTGTTTTAAAATTTGTTTATCAAAGTATAAAAACTATATTTCTCAAGTAATGTTCCAAGTTATCTTTCAAAATCATTTTTCAAATTAGATGACATCATTTTATGTTAAATTTTATTTACTTGGGATAAGATTTAATGATATTATCCTTATTTCTTATCTCGATGGTTAATATTTATATTGAATAAATTTTTTTGAAACCCATTTATTTTTCATTAGTTATGATATGGTTAATTATTGAAATTTATATTAAAGATGTTTTCTTTACACATGTTATGATGTGATGATATGATAAATATTTTATGATACTTTGGAACACATAAGTATGGTTGTCATTATAATATGGGTAAGACCTATATCTCCCACAAATTCATTGTTTTAAGCTTTATATCACATGAGGTAACAATGGGAAATAAGTTAATGTGACTGATCTACTATGGGAATTAGGCGTGTCATGATCCACAATGGGGAATAGGTGATAAGTCATGATCTACTATGTTGAAGTTCTTGGTAACTAAACTTGAAATATGAAATAGTTTTTATATATTTATAATGGTTCCACACATTTATAAAATGATATTATGGTTAATGATTCATTTAGGATTATTTATCACTCTTATGGTCCTTGTTTTCTAAAATAATAATTTTTTCCCATGACTCGTGTTTATAATCTATGACGGTTTGGGTATAAACACCCTAAGTTATGTTCATAATCATATAACCTTATGCTTATCATATTATTTCATATGATCATATATTGATATCTTCTGCATTTACTCTTTCAACGAATCTGAGTTTACCCTTTCTTATGTTTCCTTCCCCATGTTATAAAGAAAGTTTTAGGTAGTTCATGCCTAAGATAAGTACTATATGGGAATATATTTATGGGATATATTGAAGATATTTTAGGAAAAAAATAAGATTTTTTGTCTATTATCTAAATACACTAAACTATAATGGTTCTCGGGAATGTGTTTATGAAATGAATTAAATATTCATCTAAAAATATGTGATATTTATTTAGAAAATACTTGGTCACTATAGTTGGTATTAGATAGAGGATTAGTAGATTTTGGAAATTTATATTATAAAAACTTTAGTGAGATCCCTAAGGATAAGCCTAATTATATGTCTACATATAGATTTTGGGATATGCCTAAGGTTAATTATAATAGTAATTATAAGTATATGATAATATCCTAGAATTTTAGTGAAGGATATATATCAAGGGGTATCCAAGATATTACATAATTTTTTGTACACTAAAAGTGGATGTGGATCTGGAAAATAGGTACCTAGGGGTGATAACTCTAAAAAGGGTGTATTGAGATTGAAAAAATCATTACCTGGTGCATGGAAATGGTATTTTCTACATACTTGGTTTGATAATCCTAGGGGATATGTGTTAGAAAGTCAAAAACTCTTTATCAACCATCATGATGGATTTAAATAATGACCATAAATGACCTAGGTTAATCCTAAGTTGTCATAGATTGAAAATAAGGTGTCGTGATTTAGACATACTATAAATGATTTTTCTTTATTATTTGGTTTTCTAATATGATTAGTTTTTATCACACTATTAATTATGGATTTATTCAATAGATGGAACCTAAAATAACCATGTTAATTCTAAGAGAAGTGAAAAACTAAATTATTTACCTACTGAATAAACAAAAATTATCAAAGTTAGAATGAAATTTTTTTTATTATTCTCACACAACTTTATCAATATATTAATCATTTTGAACTTCCAAAAAATAAAATTAATGAACAACATTATAGTGAACCCTTCATAAGAAAACTTCTAACTTATTTTAGTGGTTATTTTGATCCATTAGTTACTGAGAAATGAATCATTACTAATGAAAATAAATTTTTCATTCTTCAATGTTCGGATCATGAAAAATTCATTTGGTTTGATTATGATTTGGAAGGAAACAAATCTATGATGAACTCTTATTAATAACATGAGAGAATAATAATAAAAGTAATCTATGGAATGGTAATATTTTAAGGGAGTATTTCTAAGTAAGTACTTCTCTAATATTCTATAGACAAATATAAATATAGAATTACTTGAGCTTAATAAAAAGGATTATGAATATATTGGTACCTATGAAGCTAATTTTACAAGGCATTCAAGATATTCTTCTAGTTTAATCATCAAACCTAGAATAAAAATTAATCAATTCTTTGGTTTCCTAAATCCAATATTTGAAATTCCTTGGATATAAGAGGCCTAGTAGATATGAAGAATTATTTTGATTTTCATTGATGGTAGAAATGTAAATTTGATATTCCCATTATCATTATGCTTCTAATAAGAAAATAAAGATTGAGCCTCATGAAAACTCAAATAGTAGAACAGAATTTCAACCATTTGTTTTCTAGAAATTTGGGAAGAATCATCAATAAAATTTCTTAAATAGGACCAGAAGATGAATTAAATGAGTAATAGTAGGTCATGAATCCCATGAAAATCAAAATTTGATTAATGGTCCAATTAATTCAATATAGGATAAAAGGACACCAACTAATGCACCACCCACACTCTAGTGTTTCAAGTGCAAGGAGTTTGGAAATTATTTGAATCAATTCCCCAATACAAGTTCAAATGTGGATGATAATCCAAAACAACCTATTAAGACAAAGAAAAAAGGGAAAGATGATGTAATCATAATAGATGAAGTTAGTCATGATAATTATAGCACACCAATCCTCCCCTACTAAGTCAGAAATTTCATTTTTAATAGTTTGAATGAGACCTATAAAAAAAATATTTCTCATACTTTAGTGAAATTTCATGTGATTATCTCCATCTACATAGATTTTGGAAAATGGAATCACATTTGATATTCTATCAATACAAGGATGAACCCAAGCTTACAATGAATTTTTTTTATATAATATAAGATCTTATATAAGTAATAAAGGGGGAATTAAGATTTGGAAGTGTATATGTCACCAAGTAAGATTAAATTAATATTTATATATACCATCATTATTTTATGAGATTGGGGTTTATCCTAAGTTCAAATTAATTGATATATCTTTTGAGGTTTTACATGATGGGAATTTATCAAGATTAAGGATATTTTAAGTGACATTTATTTCAATAAAAACCTTTGGTTTTGTATATGTTTTAGTGACAATGTTATTTAAGGAGGAATGACTTAAACATTTTGGACATATTATTAATGGTACTAGTAACTATTAGGGTTTATATTATCTCTGATGTTGTGGTAATTATGGGTTATAATCGATCACCTTATAAATTCATCATACTTAATTGTTATCTGATAATATTTCTATATGGATCCTATAGCCAAAATATACATTAAGTGGTATGTTTTCATGGAGTTCCACATTAAATTATATCTTATTGGGATTTTCATTTTACCTCAAACTTTTGGAAAATTATTCATCAAACACTTGATATATATTTGAGTTTCAACACTATGTATCATCCTCAGATGGATATTATGTCTAAGAGAAAATTAAAACCCTAGAGGATATAGTAAAACCTTATTTTATATATTAAAAGGTGTTTGGGAACAACACCTTCCTATAATTGATTTTTCTTGCAATAATAGCTTTAAATTGAGAATTTAGATTGATCCTTATGAATATATTTATAAAAATAAGTTTATAACTCCAACATACTAGAATGAAGTTGTAGAAATAAATCAATTGAGACCTGATAAAGCTAATGAGATAGAATAGAATGTTTGATACATTTAGAAAAATTTAAGGATAGAGAAAAGTTGATGTAAATTTTATGCTAACAATTATTGGTGTGTTATATAATTTGATGTTGGTGAGAAGTCCTTTCCATGAATTTCTCTATGGAAGAAAGAAGGGTAAACTATTCCCTAGTTATATAGGTCCCTTTGAAATACTTGATCTTATTGAGATAGTAGCTTATCATTTGAAACTTCTACCAAACCTCTCTTAGGTTCATGATGTGTTCTATGAACCTCTCTTAAGAAATTAAATACCTGATCCTTCACATATACTAAACCCATAGGTCATACTGCTAGATCATGATCATTCTTATAAGGAAAAATCGGTTGAGATTATGGATCACACAGAGAAGTGTTATATAAGAAGACCACTCACCAGGTAAATGTTTTATGATAAAACCACCAGTTCAAGGAAACTTCATGGGAACCTTAGGTTGTAATGAGGTAAAATTATCCTCATTTTTTTGTTCTAAACTGATTAATTTTGAGGGTGAAATTCATTTTAAGGTGTTAGAACATAACACCCATAGATTTTGTGAAATGTTTTTTTAATAAATTTAATATTTTTGATATTTTTAGTTACATGAAATGTATAATTTAGTATTTGTTACACAAAAAATTGAGTTTATATTGAGTTACATATAGAACTGAGTTAATATTGTGTTACACCAAACAATAATTTTTAACAAAACATGACATACTATTTAAATATTATTATTTGATATGATAGTTATCAACTAGCCATTGGAATGGATTATATGAATAGGATTAACTAAATAATGAAAATATATGAATTGCACATGTATATATATAGAATTTCTAAGTTACCAATTAATTATAAATGAAAATAAAAACCATTTAAAAATAAAGCAAATCGTTTTTTGAAAATCTATTTTTATGTGAACAAAAATGTTTTATCTCAATAAATTAAATAAATAAATTTTATTTAGTTTTTTAATGAAATTTATATATTATATATTCATTTAAATGTTTATGATTTAACTTTTTTTCTATAAAATATATAATAATAAATTCAATTTTACAATTAAATTGTATTTTTCTAAAAATAGCTTTATCACCTTTTGCGCATTTATTTTAAAATTATTTTTAAAAAATTTAAGAAATTTTATTTGAAAATTTAAAATTAATTTTTTAAATCATCATTAAAAAATTGTCTTATAGTGAATTTTTTAGAATTTTCTTAGAAGATAATTTTTTTGATGAATAGTGAAAAATACTGAATTCTATTAAATATATTCATTTATTTTAAGGTATTTTAAAACATCCAAATTATTTGAAATGGTTTAAAAGGTAAAATTAGTTCAATTATATATCAATTAATCTATTTTAGTTGATTGGAATCAATTTTATGTAGAATTTTGATATAAATATTTTTTAAACTTTTCAACATTTTCTCCTTTTAAACCAGCTTTCTTATCGCATCAACGGGATTAATTTTAAATTAAATCTTGAAAATTATATGAATATAATTTGTAAAAATTGATTCCATATTTATAATAATAATATTTCATATTATATAATAATTTCAATGTAATTTTTTACAATAATGGATAGTAAAAATAGTAACAATTATTTACTGTGGTTTAGGTAAAAATGGGTTTACTGGGGGTTAAACTAAAACTATAATGGTTAAAAATGAATCAAAACATATTAAAAATAAATTTTATGTCTATATTATGACCTAATATCTTCTAGTTTTGATAATGGACCAGTTTTTATTTATTTTTTTTATTGTGAAAAATGATGGTAAGCCTTTTTATTTTCAAAAATTACAAGTGTGCCACTCACCTCACTTATAAAAGGTCACCCTATATCCTCTCATATCTACACTTAAAAAAAATGAATCATCCATTACCTGAACAAATAACTTTTTTAATTCCATAATCTCATCATATAATCTTTATTTAGCTCATTAAACCAACCAAAAAATATTTTTAGTGAAAACCAAAAGAAATTGTCTGAATAAGAGGTAATGTCCCTAACTAAGGGTTTTATTTTATTTCATTATTAACCTCCTTGAATTATTATTAAAACATGATTATATAATAAAAAAATTATATTACACACAATTGTATTTTATTATGTTAATGGAATAACCTAAATCCTTATCATATTCTACCGAACAAGTTTTAAAATCATCATTCGTGTGTACGGCGGACTACCTCCTCATGTACCGATGTTATTTGTTTTCCATCACTGCCTCTCATGGATGGATATAATGTTGGATTTATTTTTTATATATGATATTTATGATATTTTTATTCTTATGGAATCATGATATCGTATGTTTATTATTACCTTCCTTTCTATGGGAATATAATAACGTTGTTCGTGTGTACGGAGGGCAATCATGTCACGAAGCGAGATGATTTATTCACAATTTACATGGAAGGTAATAAGGATGGTTATAATTAAAATATATGATATATATGGGATAAAAATTATTCATTAATGGTAATATTTTATTTAACTTTATTTTTTTCCATCAGTAAAATGGAAACAGTGTTCTTGTGTACGTACGACCACACATATCCATGAATTGTGCATTTCATTTTATATCACTAACTTGTATGGATAATTATAAATACATATATACTGAATATATATTTTATTTATATAATGGTTAAAATTTTTGAGATAATGGAACCATGATCAAATTAAGAGGATAAAAAATAAAAAATAAAAACATACACACACAAAAAGCAGTTATTCCTTGAAACGTGACTTTCACATGGAATTGTTAATAAATGGGGTCATAAGTAAAAAATATATGATATGATATGATATATATATATATACATATATATTTTTATCTAATATATCTAAAATAAACTTATATTTATTATTCATGAGTTTTTAAATTATACAAAGGAAGTTGAGACTTATGGCAATGGATTCCCATCTTACTTTTTACATCTGTGAGACACATGTCATATTCACCACCTATTTATTTTATGTGGTGTATATATTACCCATGAATGTATTTTATGATTATTAACCTAAAATTTATATTTATTAACATATCCATTTTAATATCTCTCTTTCAGGGGGTTTATGTTTCAAAAAATTCCAAATTAGTAATAGATTTTTGTCTCAATTTGTCTCATTGGGACAAACATTAGGTTATGAACCTATATTACATTATAAGGTTTATATAAATACTATTAGAAATTTAATATAATTAATTTATTTATTAAATTATATTATATGTTTTATTTAATTTTATTCTTTCATGGGGTCTTACAATTCAATGTTACCAAAGTGGTAATGGATTTTATGATACAATCTCATCATTTATAGGGGTTATTTATGATTATTCTTCTAATGATGAAATATTATGATATATCTCTCATGAAACTCATAAATTTTATTATCCTGTATTTTTTTCATAAGAATGCATGTTTTAACTTCATTATACTCTCCTTATGTAATCACGAGTTTAAAATAATGTTTTTAATAAAAAAACATCTTTATTTATCTCCTTAGTCAAAACCCTTTTTCATCCAAAATCTTGTTTTTTTAAATCAAAAATATTTTTAAAATTATCAAAATTATTTATTAAATAAATTTTTACCCATTTTTAAAGTTTTTTCCACAATTTTTTTAAATTAATATTCATGTCTTTATAAAAACAAGGATCATCTGGACTTTACAAAAAAAACATGAAATGAATCTTTATTTTAAAGTGTGTAATATGAACATTACCTTACACCATCATGATAACTCATTGTTTTAAATCTTCCTTTATAAGTTTAAAAGTTTATTTTCAATGAAAAGTATTTCCAAAATGTTTTATAAATTATTTTTATTAAAAAAATTATTTTCAAAATGGAAAGGATATTTTTTTAAGAAATGTTTTAAATGATTTTTAAATATTACATTATATATTTTGAAGTTTATTTTTAAAGAAAATGATTTTGAAAATGTTTTATGTATTAAAAAGTTTTTTTCTAAGTGTAAAATATATATTTCTCTGTAAATGTTCTAATTTTTCTTTCAAAATCATTTTCCATCTAATATAACATTATTTTATGTCACTTAGGCTTTACTAGGGATAATATTTAATTATACCAACCATATTATTTATCTGTACGGTTAATTTTTATGTTGAATAAATGTTTATGAAACCAATTTATTTTCCATTGGTTATGATATGGAAAATTGATAAAATGATTATGAAA
The DNA here is from genome assembly GCA_963277665.1 of Viscum album. Taxonomy (NCBI): domain Eukaryota; kingdom Viridiplantae; phylum Streptophyta; class Magnoliopsida; order Santalales; family Viscaceae; genus Viscum; species Viscum album. Next base: position 135,241,020 of record OY728134.1, read on the forward strand.
CCTATTTTCTTTACATGGCTTATGATGTGATGATATGATGAATGTTTTATGATATTATGGCACACATAATAATGGTTTTAATTATTAGATTTTTAGGACCTATATTTCTCACCAATGCATTGGGTAAAGCATAATATCTTATGATATCATAATGGGAAACAAGTTGATGGGCTTTATCCACTGTAGGAAGCATGTGTGTCCTAATCTATAATAGGAAACAAGTGATAAGTCACAATCCAATATATTGATGTTCATGAGAGATAACATTAACATATGAAATGGTTTTTCTATATTTATGATAGTGACACACATTTATCAAATGATATTATGGTTAATGATTTATTTGTGTTGATATCTCACTCTTATGGGCCATTTTTCTGAAATGATAATTTTTTGTTCCGTGAATCATGTTTATGATCTATGATATGTTAGTTATGAACTTCCTAAGTTATTTTCATGATCAAATAACATTGTTATTATTTTATTATTTCATATGATCATTGATTGATATTTATCATGTTTAACCTTACTAATCATCTAAGATCACCCTTTCATATGTTTCCTTCCTCAGTTTATGAATAAAGGCTTATATAGGGTATGCCTAATAGTAGTACCATATGGGAAGATATATATGAAAGATATTGGATATAATTAAAGAAATAAAAAAATGTATCGTCTCTAGAGACACTAAACTATTAAGATCCTCGAGCATGTGTTTATAAAATGTATTAAATATTCATCTAAAAATGTGTGATATTTATGTATAAATTTATGGGTATCTATACACCCCAACCATGAAATGTCATAAAAAACCACAATAACAATGAAAACACACTAATAATAGATGAAGGTTTCCCCTCCATTTATAATTAAACTAAAATTGTTAAACACTAACAAGAAACATCTAATAGGATGAAAATATCTAAGAAACCACAAAGTAACTAACCAAAATAAACCATCTTGAAAGGAAAAAAAAGATCAAAACATCATAAAACATCTAATGTTCACCAGATAAACTCACAAAAACTTGAAAATGCCACAACCATGATTGATATGACTCTAAATTCAGGTCATGAGATTGTATGAAGGATAAATCAGGGACAAACATGAGGAATACCTACCCACAGTGATTCTAGAAGAAAATGTCATCTTATAATCTCTCATGGTCTTCCTGGAAACCAAAATATTACCCTTTGTCACAACCCGTCCCCCAGGGCCCGTGTCGTGACTACCCCAAGCCTGCCTTCCATAGGCTAGGGGCTAGCGACTAGCACCAAAGGTGTAAATCCATAAACTAGTAAGGTATTTCCTTTATAAATAAAAACACACACAACAGAGTATACAGCTGAATACAAAACACAAAGTAAAAATGTATAATAAGAGAGTGCTAAAAAGTAAAGGGGCCAGAAATACAATCCCAACAGAAATTATAGGTACAACTGAAAATGGACAAACAGTTGGAAGATGGAAAGAAGTTCCTGAATTGTCCACCACAAATCCTACCTGAAGGGTAGGTATAGATATCCTCTTTATCACTCCACATCTGTCAGTCTCCTCTGGGTACTAACTCATCGTGAGGTCCACCTCCGGGTACCGTCCAGTCCTCATACGCTCAGCCTCAGTCAGCGTTGTTCGGCGTCTGCATCTAATACAATGAGGTGTGGGTATAGCCCGTGCAAAGGTGAGTATAACTATACTCAGTAGAGACCCTAAGAACCTCAAGGTCTCACAATATCTAATAATAATAAACCCCAAGGTATGAAATCAACAGATAACCCCACTTAGGTATATGCTCATACATATACCTAATTTATCTAGTAATCCTTCTCAATCATGGAAAAAACACAAAGTTAATGACTCAGCTCACACAGGTATATAACTTATATAGAGAGATAGAGATGATTAGATGTAGCCACTGAATCATCTAAGCTGTCGGACCCACATAGGATTCAGGACCAGCTGTTAGAACTATCAGACCCACACAGGATCCAGGAACAGTAGTCAGTGTTGTCGGACCCACACAGAATCTAGGACCAACAGTTAGAACTTTCAGACCCACACAGGATTCAGGAACAGTATTCAGTGTTGTTGGACCCACACAGAATCCAAGAACAGTAGTTAGAACTGTTGGACCCACATAGGATCCCGGAACAGTAGTCAGTGCTTTCGAACCCACACAGGATCCAGGACCAGCAGTTAGAACAATCAGACCCACATAGGATCCAGGAATAGTAGTCAGTGTTGTCGGACCCACATAGGATCCAGGACCAGTAGTTAGAACTATCAGACCCACATAGGATCTAGGAATAGTAGTCAGAGCTGTCAGACCCACATAGGATCCAGGACCAGTTATTAGAACTATCGGACCCACACAAGATCCAGGAATAGTATTGAGAGCTGTCGGACCCACACAGGATCCAGGACTAGCTATTCTTTCGAACCCACACAGGATTCAGGAACAGAAGTTAGAACTATCAGACCCACACAGGATCCAGGAATAGTCGTCATTGCACAGCCATCCTCAGGGTTCCGTACAAAGCATGCTTGATTCCGGGAGGGTCCACTCCTCAAGCCAAGTGTTGATACATAAACTATCACAAAGTCCCAAGTTGATTTATCCAAAAGGTCTGCAATGTCATAGGTGTATAACCAAAATAAACATGTCCAAGATACTAAGGACAAGATGACCTATCCATTTCCCAAAAAGTACACAGCGTGTATGAATGAGGCACACGTCGTGTCTTCAGACCTCGGGTACTGCCCATGTACAACGGCCCATGTCATAAGTCTAGTCATGTAGAAAATAAATTACATGGCGTGTGGTATGTTTACACACCATGTCCAAGAATCTGGGTTTGGCTCCATTTATGATGGTCATGTGCCGATACACAGCCTCAACCCGTGTTTTCCAACCCGTGTAACTGGTACACGGGGTAGCCCATGCCACTGGCCATGTCTGGCCATGTGGTGGAGTACATGCCTGTGTACTCCACCCCATGTATGTGTACCCCCGGGATATACACCGAGCCTCGCAAAGCCACTTCTTCCATTCTGTGTAGACAGTATACGTCATGCCTCTTGACCGTGTAATTCTGCCTGTGAAGTGTGTTCTTTGTTCTGACGGTCCGTTCGTCACGAAACTTCAAACACTAGGTCACCCTGATGTCCCATAGTCATATCTAGTGTTTTCGGGCCTCTGATTGGCTCCAAAAACACGATTTGATTCACCCGATCGAAGAACGGTCGAGGAACGGTCCTTCCAGTTATGGTCAAATCTGTCGCCCGCTATTATTTCTGCACCTCCACTAGGTCGTTGTGATGTTGGGTATTCAATTTGGGATCGTTGCGTCACACAATGTACTCGTAATGATCTGTTGTTCATCACCCATGAATAACGTGAAGAACACACCAAACATTCTCAAGAACAACGGAGGGATCAGGCCATGTTCGTTTGGACCGGTCCTTCCACGTTAGTTTGTTAGTAAGCGGGTCAAGAGAAACAATCATAGAAGGAGGAATCAATGTTTCTCAAATCAAAACACAACCCTACATCAGATTCATTTTTCGTTGACAATGTTGCAAAAAGGAGGATGTCGATTCATTGATGTCGGGAAAGAAGATGAAGAAGTTGGGGATGATGTCATCGGCATTCTTCAAGGATGGTGATTCCTCCTTTATTCCGGTTGAATATCGTTCTTCATTGGTGGAAGAAGTGTTCTTCGTTGTAGAATTATTTTTCTCCCAAACTCTCCTTTTCCCAAGCTCCACCAAATGAAAATTCCAACCCCAAAATAATGGATTAATTTAATCCATTATTTAATTTTTGGCCCAAATATTCAAAAAGATTAAAATTAATTAATTAATGCTCCATTAATTAATTTGTGTGGATTGAAACCATAAAGTGGGGAGCTCAAGAGGCTCTCCCTACTTAATGGGAGGTTCAAGAGGCTTCCAACTTGAGTGGTCCCCACAGAATTAATCCTCACATGGAAGGTTGAGTTTGGGTGGGCCACACCACCATAACCTCTCATGGGAGGTTAAGGTGTGGCGGTCCCCACCTCCAACCTCCACATGGTGGTTATAACAAATAAAATAAAATAATACATGCACTTATTTTATTTTATTATTCCACGTAAAACCCAAAAACTATCTTTTATTCCAGACCATCTGTCATCGAGGTGAGAGTCTTATTAAGAGAATACCAGTGCTGCGAGTTCAAAGGTTCCCTCATATTTCAATTCCGAGCATTGGCTCAAAAGTTATAATATCCTACTCGTAAGTTTACTGAACGTACCCGAACAAAACATCAGAAATTGATTCTGGGCACACCGGGCCTCGGAATCATATGCCATCTGTTTTTACGGACTCATAAAATTCCCATGTATTTAAGAAAAAAATTTCCACAGAAATTCTGGGTCTTTACACCCTTAATACCACATCCTGCAACCAAGGAATTACCATGTCATTCAGTAAGAAACCCTCTTATAATGGTCAACACTAAGAAAAAATCCAATAAGAATAAACAGGTATAAGGCATTATCAACTAATAGATATGAACATAATCCACAAACTATATTATTAATTTAAATAAAAGATACACTTTTCAAAAAAGAGATGAAAAAGTTCTAACAAAATGATATTACAAAATAGGATTCTCCCCAAAACCACAAAAATGATTCGGAATCTCCAAATATAAGAAACGTCATAGATCACCACTCACATCAAAGTTAGATATGAGATTTCTTATTCTTATGATGTATATACATATTAAAAACACACTTAAGTTGAGCAAGATATCCACATAGATAAAAGTTCCTTGGATATGTCGAACTAGAAGGCCTAACATGCCTAGAAATCCCACACTTATAGCACACAACTAGATTCTAATTCTTACTAGATAAATCACATTCACAAATACTAGGTGGGTTTGAAGTAATACCCACCACAGTTTTCCCTATGAATAGCTCCTTAGTGATATAAACCTGGAGCATCACTTCCTTGAATGTAGTTAGGTCATAACTAAAACACCATAGAACTGAGATCTAAATGAAGACCACTAGCAAAGAACCTCACCTTCTTCAAATCATTAACATCCAACACATGAGATAAAGGGTCCATTATAATGAATCATTCCATATAATCTTTCACCAAATACTCACCCTGAAGCACACTTAAGAATTACACCATCTTATAAATTCTTAATTCCATAGGATAAAACTGATGAATAAAAGAACCCTTGAAATATCCCTAAGAAAAAGACACAATAGTTGGTCATAGATAGTGTGCCTCTAGTAATCCAAACCTGAACCATCGAACAAATGGGAGTTCCACATTACCCTATAGAATTGTATAGTTCCTAGAGATATGATGATCTCATCGATATTAGATGTCCACTATATTTCCTTATTAAATCCATGATCACCACTAAACACTGGTATATTCTGATTCCAAGACTCCACATGTTATACACAAGATGAAAAGAACTAGTACCTTCAACTTGATCATGAATCAAAGAAGAGTATAAGGCTAAAAGGACTGCATCTAGTTTACTAGGAAAACTATTTGAGATATTTCCCTCTTTAATTGTTGAATCCTTTTCAGGGGTCACATTCTAAAACATCAAAAAAACAACATTTAATCAAATCACTAAAAATCATAACACAAGTGACATAAGGAAAAATAAAATGAAATGATATTACAAAACACACTTTCAAACCTCATTTTAAAAATCTATAACATGACCTATATTCAATTTTAAAACACCAAAAGGTTCTAAAAATTAAAAAAAATATAAAATCCATTAAAAAATTAACTCATTTCTTGGAAACCAATTTCCCTTTAAACCACACATTCCAAAACACTTCAATAATTCTACTACTTAAATCCTATGAAATTATTTCCTTGAAAATTTAATTGGCTCAAAATTTATTTTATATAGGTCAAAAAAATTACATGAATGAAAATTTGATCATTAATAACATGGTTTTCAAACCAACTCCATTATCAAATAATAAGATGTCAATATTAAATTTTGTCAACAAATCTTTAAAACCCATAAATATTCATTTGATAATTCAAAAAAACATAAAATAGAATAGATTCTAAAAATATGGAATGAGGGAAAACAAAAAAAGTTCCCAACTTTCTTCACTATACACAATTTAGATGAACAGTTTTTCAAACATTACTCAAATATTGTAAGTGGCGCTGGAGTTGTCCAGAATGGTTTTTCATAGGATGCAAATTGTTTGATAGAGCATACACTTTAACTATGGGCCCATTATATTTACAAAATTTTCACTCTAAAATGATGAATTTATTGAGATTAATCTCGGTTTCTTACAACTCATATTAATATAACATTTCATCAAAATATCTTAATAAAATCCCACTATATATCCAAAAAAATTTAATAGATTCCAAACCACCAAGGAAAACTTGAGGCTGGCTTGCGGTATAGTTAGCCAATCACTTATCTGCACTCACCACTAAAGATATGATGGTTCTATATCTAATATACCTTTACCCACCCACCCCCCCCCCCAAATAACAAGAGGAATATGATTCATTTTATAGGGAATAGGATTGGGTTAACCTCACACATCACCCAATATATTTACTTACAAGGCCCAAGGCATGTTCTCAATCACCCTCAGATAGCTACAAGCACCATTGTATCACTATAGAACTCATGGTAATTATTTCACCATTAATAAAACCAAGATCAACAATGGTTCCAACCAGTAAACCAACATGAGGTCTCTTTATAATGGAAAATCATACAAATATTAAAATGATAAACAACACTAAATACTAATAAAACATGGAATAAAAATAATAAATGTTGCATAAATATTTTTTTAAAACATTTTTCTCATATAATGAAACCATTTCATACAAATATTTTACACTCCAAAAAATTTGAAAAACTAAGGACAAAATATGAGGTTAGGGAGGCCAATACATTACATTACCCAAAATGGTATAAAAACACAAGTGATTATCCCCAATATCTCCATGTGACTCTAAATTCACCAAAAAAATTGAAATATCACCCATTTCCCAATAGATGGTTTTGGAAAACCAACATGCAATCCATTACCTGAGAACCTATTGAAAACATGGACAGTACATACCCACCAATGTGAGTATGCAGGGTGTGAGGCAATGGCCAGTAGGATAGCACTATGATTCCATTACATTTATTTTTTATAAAAAACTAATTTTACGAGTTTAAAAGTAATAAAAAATAGATTCAAATTTAATTTATAAAAAATGGAATAAACAAACCATACACATCTAATTTCTCAAAACACACCATTGTTAAAACATGCCTCAATGTGAGCTTAACAAGATAATGTAATTTCAAAAACCAACTATTTACCTTTAATAAACAAAACATATTGCATTTTAAAAAGAAACAAGTTAAACCTTATATTCCATTTTATACATCCATTGGTAAAATTAAACCCTCTCATAGTTTAAATTACATTTAAAAAGAAATATTTTATAATGAATTTATTTAAATCTATCACCTCTTTTACTTTTTAAAACTCAACACACACATGCACACACAATCAAACAGATTATAAGGAAGGGAAAACATACTAAAATTTGAATCCGTAAAGAGTCATAAATTAATGAAAATAATCATGTAAGGTAATCATTTCAATAATAGTTCTCAAACATAAATAACCAATACATCAAAATAGGCTCAAGAAATATATAAGTAACTCACATGTCAATGAACAATAAAGAGGCACAACAAATGATAAATAGTATGAGGCAACAAACAAGGGAATAATGGAATGAGTACAAGATGTGAAGAAGTGGAACTAACTACTGATAGGTTAACGATCATAAATCATGTCACTCGAATCAATATCAACTATTCATGTCAGTAGAACCCCCTAGTTAGATCAAAACATTTAACTAGGGGATAACAGAAAGTGTATAAATATAAAATATCATTGCAAACATACTTAGACTTCCCACTTAGTATCCTAGTTCTCCTAATGTCATAGATATTAGAGGGGTTCCACTATAAAACCATTGTCAATCACATGAAAAAAGTAAGAACAAAATGAAATATCCCATGAAAATATAAAACTTTCCACCTCCAATAAATTAATTTTACCAAAGATCCACTATCCAAACCCAAATAACCATGAATCAAAATTTATATCACTATAACATATAAACACAATCATAAACAAAGTGTAATAATGGGTCTCAATTACGGTGTAGTATCAATCAATCAAATGGAATCACAAAAGGTGACATTCAAGCCTTCTCTTATTAATAAAGATGATATTCTTTGAAAATCCCTTTTTGAAAATCATTTTGAACCTTGATACATTTCCAAGGGGAATTACACATAATACCAAAGCACAATAAAATTATAATTTTATAAATCCTTTTTCAAAATTACCATAAAAACAAATTAAAGTTTTTAAAACATATGAACCAAGTCAAATAATCTACATAAATAATCAAACAAAGGCTTCATCCAAAGCAACCAACTCAAAAGGATAGACAAACCAATTTCCAAAGAAAGTAAATCCTTAAAAATGTGTACACCACTTACTTAAAACAATGTGGTTTCTTACAAAAACCCCATTTTTAAATGTTAGGAAACTCCTTTATAAACTAGGACGTGACTTTTTAACGCATGGTAACTTGTTAAAATATGTAAACCCTTTTAAAATAAATTACACTTCACTTTATAAATTCAATTTTCCCAAAACCACCATGAACCAATCATTTTTTTTATTAAACCATCAATGAAATTTTATCAAATACCTTAGTATATAAAATACCATTTAAAAATAATGTTCCATTTAACTTAGCTCTTTACCTATTTTTCAAAAGGGAAATCCAAGGAAATAATGAGATCCACTAATAACATAAAAGTAGGTTTTAGGAATATCTTTATTATAGTTCAAAAAACTTTTAAAACACTAAGAAACCAAGGATAACTTTATTAATGGGAATGATAATAGAAAAACCTACCTCAAGTGATGTAAACATATCACCATCAATGAAAACCACCAAAATAGGTCTCATAGGATGGCTAGCAGCCTTTAGAAACCCAAATACTCAATTAAAAATGACCCTAACCATAAAAATCATCCCACATGACCATTAGGGTTAGAGGAAAATAGGTTAATGGGAAGAAACTCTCAAGAGAAGGGAGGATAATCCCTTACCTCTTGATTTGAACAAAGAAAAACCAAGTAACCACTCCAAATCATCATTGAATAAGCTTGGTATAGAAATGTATGGATAGTATAGGCATCACAGCTGATTATTTTATAATAAGGGAGAGTTTTGTAGAGACCCCAAATTAAATTAACTGAAAATGAAGAAAATAATGCAACCCGAGTAGGGCACAGGGTTGTCTTGCACAGTTTACTAAACTTTCCATAGACCATACAGTGACCAATATTACAAAATCACTAAGTTCATATAGAGACCCTACTTTTCTTACATGTTTTTTATATCATTTTAAATATAAATAACATAATATTTATACATTCAAGGATAAAAAGGTTTAATATATTGGGAAAATTTTGATCATATATCACGTATACATAATAAAGAATAAAAAATATTAAAATACTTCTCCTTTATCCACTTAAAATCATTCACATTATCCTTAGTACATATATTCACCTAAGGATGAATATAAAATAAAGGAGTGATCTAAAATCTAAGTAGGGGGAATGGTAACATTATAGAAGTAAGATACATAAATCAATATAATATGGGTGATTATAATCATCATAATCATTTAAAAATCATGGGATAACCATAATAAGCTTATGGAATACATTTAAAAATGGAATGGAATATGTTAGTGCATAAAAATGAAACACCATGTCATAGTGGTCAAATACTACACATCATTCTGAAAAAAGATAGCATCATGTTCATGCATAATATATGTGCATAAATCATAACATCATAATTATGAATGAATCTAGAATAATGTTCATGAATAATACACATAATATCATGAGTTAAATCACATTACCTAATTAACTAGAGGGCTATATAATTTTTATCCCACTTGTCACATCAAAATATTTACAAAATCATGCATGCCACATAGAACATATAACAATAATAGTTATGAAATAACCCATGAAAAGGAATGGGTTTCATAAGGAATTCATAAAGAATGATTTCATGAATAAACTTGGGGTTTCAAACAAGAATAATTTAAAACATTTTTTTTAATAAAATTCAACATTCTTTAGTGAAGAAGAAACAACCCAAAAGAAGTAAAACATGTGTTTCGGAAAGAAAATTCATTTTGGAAAATCTTTGTATTTGGATTTTAAATTAGGGTGGAAACATTTATATACATAAAATAAAAGGTAATAATTGTGAAAGTATATTTAAGGTACATTATAGGAATATCCATATTGAGAATGATGTGAAATAAGGATAACCCAAAGAAAGGGAGTTTGGTTTGAGAATCCCCTTACCTTAAATCCTATTTTATTTCCACATTTTTTCACCTCCTGAATAATAAAAATAGTTTTATTAAAACATTTATCAGGAATTTAATTATTTTAATTTTTAACACTATTTATCAATTATAATAATTTATTTATATTTCTTAATGTTTTAGGTTAAATTTAATCCATTTTGATATCATGTTTTCATAAAAAATTTACCTTTTTTCTTGGATTTTACTATTTTTGTTCAAGGTCATTTACACATTAATATAATTAATTATAGAAGCATAAAAACATATATTTATACCATTATATATTTAAAATTACATATTATTACCATAAATTAGTTTGGTGATAATAAATAAGTTAAAAACATCCTCATTGGTGGTTAACTGACTGTATTTTGAATGGTGTCGGTGTAATTTGATCTGTGTGGTTCCCAATTTATCCTCAAAGTGGCTTTTTATGAAAAAAAATGATTTGGAGGTGGTTAACTGACTGTTAATGGGAATGTTGTCTAAATATGAAGAAAAGGTGGTATGAAATATAAATACATAAAAAATGTAGTTTTAAAAATAGGTTAAAATCATTAATATAAAGTTAAAATTATTAATTATTAAATCTTATATTATTTTATTTTAAAATAAATTTTTAAAAGATAAATAAGAAAAAAAAGAAAACAAAATAAATGTTTGAAAAAACTTACTCTTTTCTTAGTGTGGATTCCCTTGTACGGCACTAGACTTCCTTAATGAATGGAGTTGGTTTAATAAAGAATGTCCCTAAGGTTTATAAAGTCTTAATAGATAATATATGGGTAGAACATTGGCTTTTTAAAGTGATGGAGGAGTGATTTTACAAGGGGAGAGATAGGGGTTATTTATACTTGAGGAGAGGGGTATTATGAGAATAAAATATTAAATAAAATACTATATCAAAGGTAAAACGTTTAATATTGAATTTTTTATAATATAAATCGTATTTAAATATAATAGAATGGTATTAGGACTTTAAAACCCTAAATTATTCAAGTTCACTTAGTTTATTAAAAAGTAAAGTGGAAACTGAAACATTGTTGTTTTAAGGGATCACTTTTGACTTTAGGCTTTTGAAAATGATTTTTAGGTTTGGAAATTAAGTTTATTTTATTTTAATGGATAATTTGATAAATAGATATATTTTTTCCAAAAATAAAGTTCTAGAAATAATTAGTCCATTATTACATCATGAATGATGTAATTCAAGAGTCATTGATTACGAGAAAAACTATATTTTTACTATACACATTTAAATTGAAGTATTTCATAAAATTACCAAAAAAATACCCTTGAACAATTTTGATATTATAATTTGAATAATTATATTCATTTTATAAAAAAATTCAAACATATGTAATTTTAATTTTTAATATAAAAAATATGATATGTATGAAATACTTTAAAATACATTTTATAAAAAATGTGCTTATATTTTTTTGAGCTTTTTAATCATGATAGTTATTTTTGGGGAATGGTATTATTTATAATGACTTAAATTACTTATTATAAATATAATTCATATCATAATTTATTATTTTGAGGTTAAATTATTATTCTAATGGTCATGTTACTATTCTCAATGGTCATTTTACTATTCTCGATGGTCAAGTTACTATTCTAAAATTCACATTATTATTCCAACAATCACATTATCTCTTATAAATAATACTTAATTCCTTCATTGATTATTCAATTCAATTCCTCTCAGGGTTCTATATTTCCATCTTCTATAACATGTATTTTTTTTAATATATATTTTTCTTTTCTATAGTGTAATTCATAGGATGAGTTATTCAAGATGATTGGGGTTATCCATATTTCCCCAATATAGTTTTTCTATTTTATATTTTTTGTAAACTTGTAATATTTTTAATTTTAATGGGATTATAGTTTAACTAATGTAATAATTTAAATTAATGGAATAAATTTTTTTGGTTTCTCTATGTTTTTTATGTGTATAATACTGTATAATATAATATAATAAAAATTTATTTCAAGAAAAAAAAATATAATTTATAAACTCTAAGTTGTTATATTATTACCCCATTTATAAATTTCATCCCTAAAATTTCATATTATATTCTTGGTTGAGAATAGGTGATGGTACTTCTATTTCATTATTTCCTCTAGTTCCCATGTCACCTATTCATACTTATGGTTCCTTCAAAACACTTTGACTAGGAAAAATTTATTTTTTTGTATAACATTATCTATTCAGTCCATGATCTTCACTAGATGATCCTAGTACAAAAGGTTATTCTCAGGTTGTACCAACTATAGATTTAGTACATGTGAAGGGTCAATAATGTAATTTCTTAAGAAAAATGCATGGAACACATCATGAACTTGATCTATATTTGGTGGAAGTGAAATCCAATTGGCCACTGCTCATTTGAGATCAAGGATCTCAAAGGGGCCAACATACCTAAGGATAAGCTTCTATTTCTATCCAAACTACATAACTCTCATCCATGGTGATATTCGAAGGAAAAATCATTCCCAACATTAAACTCCAAGTCCCTTAGATGATTGTAAACATATCTCTTTTACTAACATTGAGTAGATTTTATATGATGTTGGATGGATTGACCCTTCCCTGTCATATCTTATACAATATTAGGTCCAATTATAATTTTGTCACTAACTTTATCCTAAAAAGTTGGAGTTCTACATCACTTCCCATATAGATATTTATGTGGATACATTTGAATCATAGAGTATATGATGTGTTTGTATTAGAACTCAACCAATGGGAGATGTTTATCCCATCCTCCTTTAAATTCTATTTAGAATACTCTCAACATATCCTCTAGATTTTAAATAGTCCTTTTATATTGGCCATCAATTTAGGGGTGATAGTTCGTACTGAAAATCATTTTAGTAATTGAATCATGTTGATGAATTATCCAAAATTTAGATGTAAACCTTGGATCACAATTAGATATTATTAAAAGTTAACCTAAATTGTGATAAAGTGGGAAATTTTGGTTATTCGATCCACAACTAACCATATCAAATTGTTTCATTTGAATATATTTAGGATACTAGTGACAAATTCCATAGTGAAATTATCTTATTTTCACATGGTTATAGGTAATGGTTTTATCATACATTTGGACATCTATAACAATAGTTTATCTTGATAACATTTTAAGTACCTTAAGATATACTTTGTAGTATCCTTATTCTTGTTATCCCTACAGAAATGATCTCAAAGATCATAGTACGTCTTGGTACTTCTAGGATAGATGGAAAAATATGTGTTATGAACATTATCCTATAGATCCTTTATATCATGAGATGCAAAATCACAAATTCTAGTTCCAAATTGAATAAAACCATCATTATCTATGTGTAACTCATGTAGATTCCCTTCCTTTACTACTTTCACCTTCTTTTGAATATCCAAATCATCCCTGGTGTCTCCTTGATCTTCTCTTAGATATATGGTTAAATAATAATTTTAGAAAGGAGGGATGCATTCCCTAACATTATTATTTCAAGATCCATCCTTTTCATATCTTTAAATATTGATTATTTATCAATCCTTATCATGGATAAAGAAGAAGGTTTTTTTCTACTAAGAGCATAAGCTACCTTGTTTTTCTTTCTATGATGGTAGTGAATAGATAAATCATAGTCCTTGATTTTCCCTAACAATCTTATTTGACACTTATTTATAACCTTCTATGTGAAAAAATACTTTAGACTCACATGATCCATATAAATTTTCCAATTTTTACATAGAGGTGGTTTTATAAAATCTTCAGAGAAAATATCATATATGCAAACTTCAGATCATGTGTTGGGTAGTTTTTCTCATGGATCTTTAACTGGTTGAGGCATAGGATATCACTTTGTCATTATTCATAATTAAATATCCCAAAAAATTCTTTGAATCATCATTATATATCACAAAACCTTCTACACTTTTTGGTATTTTGAGTATATGAGAATTGATTAGCCTATTTTTTAGCTCCTCGGATAATTCCTCACATTAATTTATCCCAACATACATTACCCCTTTCAATGTTAACTTTTTTAAAAGGATAGAAAATTATGAAAAAATTTTCAAAAATATAGGTAGTACCCTGATAATCAAATAGATATATGTATTTGCATGAAACTAATGGTTTTGGTCTATTAGTCTATTAGTTTTTTCTTTAAATGCTCCATAGAAATCCCCTCAATTGTTATCACATGACCCAATAATGTGACTTGTTATATCCAAAATCCACACTTGTTGAACTTATCATGCATTTTCTCCTTCCATAATATCACCAACACAATCCTTATATGTTCTTCATATTCCTACTTACTTTTTTATTAAATGATAATATCATTGATAAAAAATATTATATTTTTTTTGAGGTAGTCTATAAAGATTTTATTCATAAAATCCATGAAGATCATAGTGGAATTAGTAATTAAAGGGAGTATATATGAAATCATAGTTCCTAAGACTTTTATAGGAAGCATAATTTTAAATATATTCATTATTAAACTTCAGTTGATGATACCTAGAATAAATATCCTCTTTTGACAAGTATGGATCTCCTTATAGTTGATTAGATAAGTCATAAATCCTTTGAAAAGAATGCATATTCTTTATCATGATCTTGTTAAGATCATGATAATTGATATACATCTATATTTTTCTATCATTTTTTCCCTACAAAGAGCATTATCACATCCTAAGTTGATGCACTTGGGTGTATAAATCATTTGTCCAAATGATCTTACATCTACTTCTTTAACTCATACAATTCAATTGGGGATATCCTGTTGGGGAATTTGTAAATAGGAGTGGCTCTGGGTATAATCTCTATTGAGAACTC
The DNA here is from genome assembly GCA_963277665.1 of Viscum album. Taxonomy (NCBI): domain Eukaryota; kingdom Viridiplantae; phylum Streptophyta; class Magnoliopsida; order Santalales; family Viscaceae; genus Viscum; species Viscum album. The sequence continues at coordinate 135,256,362 of OY728134.1, forward strand.
TACTTCACAATATGAGGGAAGTCCAGGTGACTCTTTGGGAAATACATTAATGTATTCCATCACAATGATAATTTCCTCAAGTTTGATACTTTCTTTTGTCTCAATTTTTGTGAAAGGTATGCATCTTCATAGCGTATCAACATCGGCACTATTAAGGGATTTTCTAAATGAGATTCATGATCTTCAATTAATTTTTAGAGGGTAATGGGAAGGTTTTGGAATCTGAAGAGTTATTTCCTTTTCCTAAATATCTATGTGTTCTCTATTTAATGAGAGCATATCTATTCCCATTATAGTGTCGAATTTCACCAAGGTAAGGATTTTTAGATTTACTAGAATAATCTTCCCACGTATGCTAACAGGAGAATAGTCTAACAATTGGCTTGAAATGATCCCACCATAAGATGTTTTTACAGATATATATAATTCAAGGTATTAAGGATTTATTTAAATAGTTCTAGAAAACTTGTAGGATATAAGTGAATGTGTATAATCAGAATCAAATAAAAAAAATTCCATTCTTGAGTGAATATGAATTGTACCTTGTATGAATTCATTTTCAAGCTCTACTTCAACAGTAGTAATGGCATAATATTTCTCTTTATCTTTTGGGTTTGGGGTTTACTAACACTGATTATCCTCAAGGACCTATGGCTTAGTTCACTAGATCCAATAGTTCCTTTTCTCCCTATAGTTGAAGAATTGAACCATAGGTGGTTCATTAGGAGGTTACTTCCTTTCCTCCATCATTTTTTCTATCTTCTTCATGTATCTTCAACATTTAAGATCATGGTGGCCATATATCCCACACTTTAATCATTTTCCCATCACTTTAAGGTAATTCCCATGATGTTTCTTCCTACATTTTTTGACAATTAGGTGGTTGTATCCTCTTTCATAGTTTTTCATTTAACACATTATCTTGAAACTCCATTATTCTCTTCTTATCTTCATAACCATGGGATTACTCATCAAACTCCATTTCTACTTTGAGATCACATCGAACAACTTCATCATAACTCCAAAAGTCTATAATAACTAGATCATTTTAAAGTTGTGGTTTTAATCCACTAAAGAATATATCTATTTTTTATCATTATTGATAACAAAACTCAAGGTGTATCTTGTTATCCTTGTAATGTTTTACTCGTAAGTAACAATAGATTCAAATTTATTTTTCATCAACTCTATGAATTCTCTATCCATATTTTTTCAAAAAATTTGAGGGAAATTCTTGTTGATAAATATTTTCTTCAATTCTTCCCACCCTATATCTTCCATTTTATCCTTTTTATTGGTATTCTTTATCAATTACCACCATTTATCAGCTTCTACATCTAAATGATTGATGGATAGAGTCATCTTTCCCTTCTCAAAATTGTGTATCATAGAAAAGATCTTCTCCAATAAGTTAACTCACTGTTCTATGATAAGTGCATTGGAAGTTCTTCTAAACATCGGGGTTCATTGACTCATAAAAGTATCAATAGACATTTGTTCCTTCTTATGTGAAGGTATATATTCCATTTTGTTAATGTTATTGTTCATATTATGAGATAAATGGATAAGAATCACCATAAAGTTCTGAACTCCACCTCCCATGAAATTGGAGATTTCATTCAGATAGTTATTTCATTTTCCCTCACACTATTTATTAGTTTGGTTTCTCCTCGTTCCAAATATTTTCTAGAAAAGAAAAGGTTTGAAAAAAAATTCAATAAATCATGATTAAATAGATTATTTCTATGTTAATATTATGTCAAAAGTCGTATCTTATATGATCCCTTTGTTAGAATTATTCTAAAAAAATATTATGTATGTTTACCTATACATAGACTTATCCTAAGGGTTATTACTAACATTCTCTAATCCTAATTCACAAATTAACTAAACCATACCTTTTATAAAAACTATAGAGACCCTACATTTTCTTTCATGACTATTTCATCATTTTAATGATAAAGAACATAACAGTTATACATTCAAGGATCAAAATGTTTAGTATCTTGGGAAAATTAGGATCATACAACAGTTATAAATAATAAAGCATAAAAATTATTTAAATCCTTCTTAGTTATCCACTTAAAATATTTCATATCCTCCTTAGTACATGTAGTCACATTTTTATATACATCAAATAAAGGGTTGAGATAAAATACCGGTAAGGGGAAGGATAACATAGTAGAAATAAGAGATATGAATCAATAGATCATGGGTGAGAATAATCATCATAATCATGTCATAATAATGGTATCATCATCATAATAATGAGTAATACATTTTAAAAACTCATGGAATATGGAAATTAATTAAAATTAATCATCATGTCAGGGTGGTTAAATACCGCATATAGTTGTAAACAAATCTAGAATCATTTTCATGCATAACATATGTGCATAAGTCATAACATAATAATTATGAACAAATTTATCATCATGATCACTCATAATAAACGTAATTTCATGAGTTAAATAACATTACCTAGTGAATTGGATGGCTATATAATTTCAGTACCACACATCACATCATAATATTTACATAATCTTGCATTTCACAAAGAACGTATAATAATTATCGTCATGAAATAAACCATGGAAGGGAATGGGTTTCATAAGGATTTAATAAAGCATGATTTCATGAATAAACTTGGAGTTCCAAAATTAATAAGGTAAAACATATTTTTCATAAAAATAATCATTCTTGAGTGAATAATAAACAACTCAAAAGGAGTAAATGATATGTTTGGGAAAGAAAATTATTTTCAAAAAATATTTTTTTATTATTATTATAAATCAGGGGGAACATGTGTATCCCTAAAATAAAATGGTATAATAGTGAAAGGATTTTTAAGGTAAATTATAGTAATATCCATACTAAAAATTACATGAAATAGGGATAACCTAAAGAAAGGGAATTAGGTTCGAGAATCCCCTTACCTTAAATCCCGCTTAATCTCATTACTTTTTTTCTTTTGAATAATAAAATAAGTTTATTAAAAATTGATCCAAAAGAAAATTATTTTCATTTTTAATACTATTTATCAATTATAATCATTTTATTATATTTAATAAAATCTATGGTTAAAGGGAATCTATTTAGATATCATGTTTTCCATAAAAAATTCACATTTTTCAATGATTTTGTTATTTTTGTTCAAGGTCATTTACACATTAGTAGAATTAATTATAGAATATTAAAAAATATATTTATAACATTATAAAATATAAATAATTTATTATTACCATTCATTAGTTTGGTGATAATATATAATTTAGAGATTTCCTCATTGGCAGTTAATCAACTGTTAACGGTAACATTGTCTGAATATCAAGGAAAATAGGTATAAAATATAATTTTTTACATTAGTTTAACATCATTAATATATTGTTAAAATTTTACACAATTAGATATTATAAGATTTTATTTAGAAATAAATTGTGAAAATATATATAAGATGAAGAAAACTAGAGAAGTGTTTGAAAAAAAGATATTATTTCCTTAATGTGGTTTCTCTTATATGACACTATAATTCCTTAATGAATGGACTTATTTTACTCTCGTATTTCCCTAAAGATTAAAACGGATTAATAGATAGTATTTAGGGATATATTTGGATTTTTAAATTAAGGTATGATAGGTTTTCCAAGGGTATGTAGAGGGGTTATTTATAGCTGAGGAGGGGTATTTTTAGAATAAAATATTAAATAAAATTCTATATCAAATGTAAAACTTGTAATAGTGAATTTATGATAATATAAATTATAAATAAACATAATATAATTATTTTATAACTTTAAAATCATTTATAATTATAATTCTATTAGTTTATTAAAAAGGAAAGTGGAAAAATAAAAGTTATAATTTTAACAGATTACTTTTGACTTTAAGTTTTGGAAAATGATTTTTTGGTTTGGAAATTAATTTCATTTTATTTTAATGAATAATTTATGAAACTAAATATATTTTTTCTGAATCTAAATTTATATAAATTATTTTTTAATTATTATATCATGAATGATGTCATATAAGATAAACAATTAAGAGAAAAAATGTATTTTTACTATTCACAAGAAAATTTAAGTATTTCAGAAAATTACCAAAAAATTACTCTTCGATAATTTCAAAATTATAATTTAAAAAATGATATTAATTTTATATAAATAAAATTATAACATAGTTAACATCAATTTTTAATATAAAAATTATTATTTTTACAAAATACATTAGAATACAGTTTAGAGAAAATATGTTTATATTTCCTTTGAGTTTTTTAATCATGATAGTTATTTTTTATGGTATTATAATATTTATATTGACTCAAATTAATCATGATAAATATTATTTATATCAAAATTTATTATTTTGAGGTTAAATTACTATTCCAAAAAATAGGTTAATATTCCCAACGGTCATGTTGTTATTTCCAACAGTCGTGTTATTATTCCAATAGTCATATTATTATTCCAATAGACACATTACATCCTATAAAAACTAATCCATTCCTTTATTAATTATTCAACTCAATTCCTCTTAAGTTTTTATATTTTTGGTTTCTATAATGTTTATTGGTTTACTAATATTTTGTTTCTTTTCTATAGTATTATTTGTGGGAGGGATGATTCTAGTCGATCGGGGTTATTCGTATTTTCCCATTTTAGTTTTTATATTTTATATTTTTGTCCCCTTATAATGTTTTTCCTTTTAATGGGATTAGTATTTGACTAATGTAACTATTTTCATTAATTAAATAATGTGTTTTTTGTTTCTCTATGTTTTGTAGGTGTATATTATTATATAATATAATACACATTTATTTCAAGAAAAAAATAATTTGTAAACTCTAGGTTGTTACAGGTTTCATGGTTACCTAACATAGTTTTACAATCCATGCATATAATGTGTGAACTCATTATTTCCAAACTGTAAAGGTTTCATGGTTTTTACTAAAATGTTTCCCATACCCTGTGCCTAACCATACAACCCTATAAAAGCTTCAAAAATGCAAAATATCAAACCTGGGACACCCTAAACCTATGGTAGAAAACAACCACTAAAACAAGAGTAAGAAAGTGAAATTTTGGGGAGTCACGCAATATTTTTGTGTATGTTGGTTTATATTGTTTCCATATTTCTTATTTTTAATCAATCAACATAATTGTTCTCAAGGCACACAACATTTAATTCTCAACATCACTTTCTATAGTAACTTTCAATGTAGAAAAACATTATTCAATAATATAGAATTTTTGAACCAAATTAACTCATTATAACTAATATTTAACTATAAATAATAATAAAAATTTAAATAAATTACCTATAAATGTACTAGAGAAACTATAATCAATCAAACCAAAATGAAAAAATTTGTATTGTTTTGATGATTCTATATTTATATTAGTTTTTATTATTATTGAATTTTTTCAAGTTCATTTTTTTACCTTGACTAAGTATGGGTGATCTTTATTTGAGTAATAATTACTTTGGTTAATTCAAAACATTTAGATCCAATTCATTTTTTTTTAGTTATGAATAAAACTTCTTAATTTGAGTTAGTTTAGGTCAATATTATTTGGTTTAGTTTGAGAAAAATATGTTTAGGTTAATTTTTTCTGGATTAATTTTTTTAATAAAAAATAAATAAATTTGGTTTTGTTCAATTCACATTTCTGTTATTCTAGTTCATTTTAATACAATATATTATTTATATTTATTTTATACATGTTATTATAGTTTAGTTCATTTAAGGATTGATTGTATTTATTTTGGTTTAATTTAATTTAATTTATGTCAAGTTGGTTCAAGTCTGTTAGGGTTAGATTGTTCACATTTAGTTAATTTTTTTATTTTTTTTGTTATATATAGGGAAGGTATGGGTAGTTATTCTTATTTATATTTAGATTCATTATATTCTTATCTCTTTAGATACAGTTTATAATTGACAAGTATATATGTTTATATAATAGTATTAATTGAACCTATGTACATGTTAATAATGTTTAGTGTTTTCTGATACCACTTTTAATAAATGATAAAACATTTTAAGAAGTTAATATGGTGGTTTTGTTAAATCTAGGAGAAATTTGTGTTTAATTAATATGATAAGATTTTTTGAAAAGTGAATTATAGGATTTATTTTAAATTGGGTGTTGATTGAATAATCATTTCATGGTACAATTCATGTGGAGGTATATGAAACATATTCATTTGATTCATTATAATTTATATTTTAGGGGATTATATATGTTAGGTTATTATGTTTTTGTGTTATATATATTGATAATTTTATTTCACCTTCTAAAATAATTACTTTTCCTAAAATTGAAGTAAAATTGTGACCACCTAGAATATATGATTTAAATAAATCCTTATTGATTTTTTAATGTATTGTTACCATGATTTCTATAACATATTTACTCCTATATTAATTCCATTATAATTTTTAAAAAATTTCTATTGATCTACATCTATGATTTTTTGAATATTATCAAATCATATTTAATGAAATTCTAAATCAAGGTTACCCTAAATAAATAACGAACTTCAAAAAAATCACGCCATGTATATTTGTTGAAATATTTATATGAATCATTAAGGGTAAACTATTCATTTTAAGAATTTATCATGTGATGTAAAAGGTAAATATAATAATCTCAAATTATTAATAGGTTCTAATGATGAATGAATGTTTGAATTAATTTTTATGGGATCTTGATAGATTGTGTGTCACATATTATTTCAATACTCTTTTAATTTGAGGAATTGATGCATGTTTCCTCAAACATGTTTGGGTGTTGAGAATGTTTCCCCAATAAATTATGTGAAACATTATGTCACCTTTTAAGTATTATGGGATCATGATTCATTAGTAATTAAATATCTAATGATATTTTTATTTTTAGTATGTCCAATATGAAAGTAGTTTTAAAACCTATTTAAATTTAGTTTTAAAAAAAGTTTAAAAAGTGTATTTAAAATATATTTAAAAATAATTTTAAAAACTATTAAAAATAAGTTATAAAAACTCTTATAAAGTGGTTTAAAAGTAGTATAAATTGTATTTTTTTTAATAAAAAATTATAGTTTTAAAAAACTATTTAAAGTTAATTTTAAAAATATTTTAAAAACTGTTAAAATAAGTTTTAAAAGATTTTTAAAAAAATATTTAAAATAAATTATAATAAATTCTATAAAGTGGTCAATATTTTTTTTAAAATAATTTTTAAAACTATTTTAAAGAAGGTTTAAAATTTTTTTGAACCATATGTAAATATTTTTTAAAAAATATTTAAAAGCAGTATTATAACCACTTAAAAAACCATTAATAATAGTTTAAAAGGATAATTTTTTAGGTTTTAGTCATTTTTTGTCCATTTAGAGCACACAATGTGTAACACCCTAACCATTTATTAAGGTATGACCAATTTTAATTTCTATTGTTACCTAATTATATAAATCTTCCATTAAAAATAAATGGTCCATCTCATGTTTTGGCATCGTCGTTTATCCTACAGTGTAAAAATACTTCATAGAATCATTATTATTTTTATTTATTTTTGAATATTCCAAAAATAATATTATTCAATAATACAAAACAAATTATTAATGAAAATTATTGTAATTTTAAATCAAAAGCCCCAAATTTTAATAATACCTTAAATTCATCACTCTTCCAATGAGAAATAATTTATCGGTATACTGTTATTGGACACTCTTTTAGGATAGGTATAAGCAATAAATAAGTTCCAACTATAGAAACCCATCCATTATATAAATCATGTTTATATTCTTTATATAGTTCACCTAATTCTATTTGTTTTGTAGTCATCACAACTTTACCATTGGGAAAAGTATAAATAAGATGCTACAAAAATAGTATTTCAAATAAATAAAATAATAATATAACATTAAATATAATGAACTTAATAACCCATATTTGAGCCCAAGAATTGTCCTTTATTTCATTTTCAAGGTTTCCCTAAAAGAATATCTTAATAGGAATGATTTTACGGTATTTGGAAATCTTCTCTAAAAACTCCATCATTCTCTCCTAGTTTTACCAGTCATTTTATTGTCCTCATTATACTTGACCATCAGTTTTGATTGGTAGTTATACACTTCCCACATTCGTGTATTCCCATGCCACCTAATAGCTTAATATCCATCTATTAAATAATAAAATAAAAATAATAAATTCGTACATCATATAATGAAAATAACTTATGGTCACAAAATATACAAGTTTTCTATATATATACCTAAGCTAGGTTGGTCAGTGGGTATTGATAGATCCCAAGGCTATGAAGGATCAACAACCAATGTAGTACCCATGGGGTCCAATGTCTGGTCAGGATTATTATTATGATTAGTTGGTTCATAATAAATCATAACATAAGTTGAATGAGCATGAATATAAAATCCTAGAGATAAAAAATTGGTAGGAAATGGGATTGTTATAGGCATCTGTGGAAGAGTATAATGGGGATTGGGAATTGGATCCATCATCATATAAGGAAAAGATATATGAGAATAATATTATATAAATGGTGTAGAAATTAAAGTCATTTTAAATATTCATGCTGCCCTTAATGGAAAAATGAGATAAGAAACTGTGAAACATGGTATATCTAATGAATGTTATGGGTGTAATCAAGGATTGTAAGTTCTAAGAGTGGATCTAGTACCAACACCCCTCAAATCATCAGGTTGGGTATCACTGGATGATGGTTCCTATTTAAAATTTAAAAATCATTAATTATGTGACATTAAATATTATTGATATATATTTTTTAAAAAGTATACTCATAACATGCACTAAAAGAGGATTTCCCAATTCTCTCTTGTGGTGATTATTTTTAAAAATTTTCTTCCTCCAAATCAATTTAATGTTTTTTATTTCATATATTCAAAAATAAATATAAAATTAATTATAAATTTTTAACTAATGTGTAATCTAGATAATAAAGAATATTTAACATGACATAATTAAGGGATATCAATTGTTAAGCCAAATAATGGATAAGTAGTGGCATAACATAATCATATCATATTTAGTGTAAAAAATATCAAAACATAAAATATGTTTCAAAAAATCATCACATTCTAATACTCATGTTAAAAATTAGTATGATATGGTTTTTTTCATATTATTTATTATATTTAATTTAGATTTAGTTTTTTTTTAGTTTTTTTTGGTCATTCGATTCATACATTTGGCCATTTTTTGGGTTTGGTCATTTTCTTCATATTTTCTCAAGGTCATTGGGTTTATATTTGGGTTAGTTTATTTGGATATCATTTCATCTTATCAGTTGGACATTATATTAGGTAATTTGTTTAATTTTGGGTTGGTCATTAGTTTATTTTTTGGGTTGGATAATTCAGTTCATTTTGGTCATTTGATTCATTTTGGTTCAAGATAATTTTATTTGATTGTTTTTGTTTTTTTCATTCTAATTATTTTAATATGTTTCAGTTCAAGTCATCTTGATTTTTTTCTAATTGAAATTTTTTAATTTTTTTTTGTCTATTGGGTTCAATTACATTTCAATTAAAAATTAGAAAATGTCACTCAAAAAAATACAACCAATTTATGTTAAAAATTCAAATAATGGACAAGTTGTATAAAAAATGAAACCAAACCTAAATCAATTTGAATAGTACCAAACTAAAATACCCAAGTGAAGATAAATTGAATGAACTGAGAACACATAATTTTTATTCTATATATTACCCAATAAAACTTTAGTTTTACCAACAACTATGATAATTGGACTATTTTAGTCATTATAAATAATAAATTTATTGAGGCTAATAGGGGATGAAATGGTGTCAATTACATCCCCACCTTCATCAAAAATATATCTTCTTATTACTTAAAGAATGAAACTAAATTCATATCTTAGATGATCATTAACATTAAAAAAATTCTAATTATTCTAAAATATATGGATCTTTAGTATAAAGGATGTGAATCATGAAAATTACTCTAAATCCATAGTCATCAATAAATGTTCCATGTCTAATCATTAATTCAACAAACTAAAATTTCATCATAGCGGATCAACCATGGGAGCAATAATCCAATATTAGTATTTTCTAAATAAATCTATATTAAGATACATTTTCATATTTATGAATACTATCTAATTCAATGGAATAGTATTCGTTCATTATAGTTACCATAACACCATCATTTTTCATTCTCATGTTCATCGCTCAAGTAGTGATAATAAATTTCTACACATTGATCACCATTGATTTGTATTCACGAACCAAAAAATTAGGACCATTATCTAAATATCTTATTTAATGAGATATAGTGTCAATAGGTGACCTCAATAATTAAAATATAAATGAATATTAAAATTAAATTTTTTTTATTGTTGTAACATTTCTACTTTCGATTTTAGCTAAGAAGGATATTATTTTTTTTGAAAAGCCTCTCTCCATCACAATTGTAAAAATTATTATTTATCTTTATAATTTGTTTATTCTCTCTATATAAAAATATAGAAAAATTTTAACAAATATGTATAATTTCATGGGATGATATAACAAATACATTTTCAATTTACTTACCTAATGTAGTCATCAAACAAATCACAGTAAAATAAGACTGTGTGATGTGTCATCTCCCACTCTTCAAGGATCATTATATCCAATGTATATTATCCAATAATTACACATTCTTAGTGAAGTTATGAAAAACTAGGTTGAATTTTCTCATACTGATCATCTTCATTTCCCATTGGCCGGTTATGTATTCTGGTCACATTAGACAAATATATTGAATAAAAATCCATAAATTCTTGAATCAAGTAACCTTTAATAATGGAACCTTTGGGATTATTACTATTCCAAATATAATAATTCAATGTGAACATATTTATTTTAGTTGTATACATCAAATTAAAAACAATAGGTCCTCCAAGAATTATATCAATTGGAATATAGATAGTTAGATGAATCATGCATGTAAAAAATCATGGAGTAAAACATTTCTCTAACTTACAAAAAATTAATGGTGATTATTCCTGTATTTATTATAAGAAAGACTTTGAAAACATTTTCCCACAATTATATCTATAAAAATGTAACAATTGAATCACTTACACCCTTACAATATTGTATAGTAGATGAAAAATTATTATTGGAATCAACTAATGAAAAATGATATGATAATCATGAGTTTTCCTGGAATTCAATTTCTAATTTCTTATGTTGACCTATTTTGATATTTTTCTTGAATATCCATAAAGAACCTTGATATCATCTATTACTTACATAAATTTATTTTTTATTAAGGTTTCATCACATAAGAATAATACAAAACTATTTATTTATTTTTACTGATACATGGAGGATTTAGTTTTGGTCTAATGCCCCAATACACTAAGTCTCATAGAGATTGTAATACACATAGAATAATTGAAAGAAATATTTCAAATATTGTTTTTTCAATTTGTATTACGCCAAAAAATGATGTGATAAATTGGTTGGAAAATAAGGAAACTCAAAGAAGATAATTTTCTACTTCCAACTATAATTTGATTCAGTGAAAAAATTATTCCACTTTATATGTTTCGTGATAACATTTTGAAATGAAAAATTTAAGTCTTTTAATTAATTAAGAACATCAGTTCCAAACATGTGTTGAGGTGGATTTTCATTCTCAATGGTTGTGGAAAATCTTTGATGATTATTATTATATAGATGATCCATTGGAAAGAATCATCGATATCCAATGTAACTAACTCTATAAAGATATTTAAGTCTTATAGATTAGGTATTATTCATAAAAATTAGAAAATAAAGTCTTAAATTCATTCTCTATCCAAACATCATTTCATAAGTAGGAATATCTTTTACCATCCACATAAGAAAATAACATATCTGAAATATTCCTTTTGGACAATCATCGTATGTTCTCACACCCACATTCCAAATTTGATTTAACTCTTTTATTAAGGTTTTAAATTATACAACTATATAATTTAAAAATAATAAGGTCCAAATATGATTATACTCAATAATTTTAGTGGTTTTTTATACTCATCCATGGAGAGAGGTTATAAATGTGGATGAAAAAAAATCATGTTTTCTATGAAGTAAGAATATTGAAAAATGGATTAAAATTGTCACATGATATATTCAACCTCACATTAAACATCTCAGATAAAAAATTAGGATATTGATCATCAAATGATAAGTATTATAATATATATTTAGAATGAATGAACTCATAATTATATTTATTTATTTAATTATCATACCATCACATATTTGTGGAAATTTAATTAGTAATTAAATGAATTTGGAGCCTATATATCAATGGAATGTGGCACATTAAATTTTGTGTCACATGGGATATTATTCCATCAGAATTTATATTTCATTGATATATTCTACTTTCTATAAAATCATTTAGGCTCATGGTTCCCTCCTAGAATATACTATAATCATTCAGGCAAGCATTAAATTTATTTATAAAAAATCTAAGTTGGTCAATTACATTCCATGCTATATAATGGATCATGGGAATATATACATCATCAAAAATTAATTCCTTTAAGAAGATAACAATATAATCAATGGAAGTATTATAAATTCCATAGATTTTTTTCTGATTAAATAGTTATATTAAAAATTTTAACTTTCTAATTTTACGAAACTGATGATATACTAGAGTTGTGGAAGTATCCTTCAGTTTTTTCACTCTCTTAGAATCATAATTTTTATACTTTAATAATGTGTAGTCTTATTATTATTTTATTTAATTAACATATATTATTTATCAATATTGTGAATAAATGGAAACCAATCCTACAAAGAATTCTCTAAATCATTCCTCTCATTCAGATCTTGTACATTTTGAGACATTAATTTCTCTCCATTGTGATACCTGATAGAATTGTTTGTTTGAAAACCAAAACTATTTATATTCCATCTAACATCATTTCCACTTAACCAAGGTCTTATGGTATAATTATAACATGGTAAGTGTAAAATTACTCTATTTGAAACATTTTTAAAATCAAAAAATCCAAAAGAACCCAACTTTTTTAGAAAATAGATTGAGTTTTTACTAACATACATCTAAATTCTATCCATTATGTTAAAAAAAATAAAATGTCTATATTTCATGTCATAAAATTATTTAAATAAGATTTAATTAAAAGAAAAAATATATTTATGTAAATGAGACTTGTCCACATTATTTCAATCACTTTGAAAAAAATTGAAATAACATTGAATTCAAATCAATTTTAAATAACTCTCCATTTTTGTTCATAAATACTGAATTTAACATACATTGATACATCATCATAAAAACATTATTTTAACATGAAAACTAAAATTTGACAAGGGAAAATTCCATTTGTAAATAATTCAATCTTTATATTTATCTCTCATATCCTTAATTTCATAATTATATCCCATGATATTACACAATTCCATATATATAAAACCATAATATTTAAATCCATTATATCAATGTGTAATAACTATATATATTTCCACATGAAAAGTCCAATGAATTTAAAAAATTAGGTTTCAATCAAGTTAAATAAATAATAAATTTTAATTTTATTCAAAACAATTTTAATATTAATTAATGATTTAATAGAATAAATTTTAATAATGTGGATTTAAAAAAATTTATAATAATTTATTATGACTATGAAATTCCTTAAACTATGTAACATACTTGAAATCATGATCGCGTTAATGTTTTAGAACCTAATAATAAAATAAAATAAAACATAAAAATAAAAATTTATTCAAAAAAATTTATAGTGCATGAATTGATGATTTAAAAAATAATGTTTATGGAAACCATGAAAACCCACATTACATTATATCTAAATAAATTCCAATTTTACAAAAATAAATCATCTATAACTCATACCTTTCAAAAAAATCACACCACGTTCATAAAACTCCCATATAGAAAATAAGAATTGAAATATTTATGTTGATTCATTTCCAATCACATTGTAATAAAAATAAATTTTAGGTTATTCCAAATTTAAGGAATGAAATACAGAAACATGGGGTTTATATATGAGAAAAGGGAATAGAATCAACTTACCTTGATGGTTTAACTTATGAATAATTATTAAATTGATGAATGAAATCAAAATCAATGTAGAATGAAAGTCAGGGTAGGAACCCATCATATTGAAGGAGATATGGATATGAAGAACACATCTACTAAATGGATTTGGGGTTGGTTTAATTGTTACTCTACAGTAATGGTTTTAAAAAACTATTAGTATATGGATACCTATACCAATAGTTTTTTAAAAAATATTCATATAGCCAATTCATAAATATTATTAACCAACAATTTTAAACAATTATTGGAATATTGGGACATATACCAATGGTTTAAAGAACTATATATATAGTTCTATGGGGATATCTCTCATTTTCAGAAGTAAATAAAAAATAAATGTTCCTAAGTTAGAAGTTGATTTGGTTTTATAAATATTTGTGGAAGAAAAATAGACTCGTGGTAATAAAAAACCACATATTTCTAATAGGATTCATTAAAACCTCATGAGATGTGGATTTATCATAGCTATTGATGAAGAGGGTAATATTCATATATAATGAAATTTCAACCTATTAGGAATCCATTGATATTTGTAATTCTAATAAATGGTTAAAAGATATGGAATCTAAAACAAACTCCATGAGCACTATCTATGTTCAAAACTTGATGGATTCACCTAAATGGGTGAGACCCATAGGGTGAATGTGAGTTTTCCATAAGAAAAACTACATGGATGGAATATTTTTTCCCTATAAATTATTCATGGTTTCAAAATGTTACAAGAAAATTCATGGTATTGACTATGAAAAAAAATCACTTGTTGTGATGATAAAGTCTATTCATATTTTTTTATCCATTACAGCTAATTATGATTATAAGATATATCAAATATATATAAAAATTACTTTAATTAATGAAAAAATAGTCAAGTAAGTGTATATTATATATCCCAAAGGTTTTGAAGTGCCAAAATAAACTGTTAAGGTATTCAATTTGAAATAGTCCATTTGTGGATTGAAGAAAGCATCTTAGAGTTGGAGTATTCAATTTGATAATTTGATCAAGGATCCTACTTTCATCAAAAATAAAAATGATTATTATGTATATAAGTGGTTTTGTGGGAGTGTAGTAGTATTTTTGATATTTTATTTAGATGAAATACTATTTATCAAAAAAGACATCCTGATACTTAACTCTGTAAATATGTGGCTGGATAAATGATTCTTGATGAAATCCATAGATGAAGGCCTTCGGGACATTCGGGTATAGATATAGATATAATAGGTTTCTTGGTATTTTTCACGACACGTACATTGGTAAATTGATAAATTTTTTTAGCATGCATAACTCTTAATAGGGGTCTTTACCAATGATTCATTGGAAAAATATTACGAAGAATTAAGATTCTTATAAAGAGTTAACAAGGAAGGATAGAATTCCATATGTGTTTTCCATAGGATTTATCATGTATTCCATTATGTCTACTCTACTTGATTTTACATATTCCCAATGTATAACCTATAGATACCAATCTGATGCTAGTGAGAATCACTAGATTATTGTGAGGACCATTATTAAGAACTTGGGAAGGACTAAGGATATGTTCTTAATATTTATAAGATAGAATAATATATATGTGAAGGTTTACACTGATTAAAGTTTCCATTCCAACAAAGATGATATGAAATCTAAATATTTTTGTATTTTTTCATGGGTGGGGATGCTATCAGTATGAATAGTTATAAACAAGCCATTAATGTGCATTGACATGCAAACTCTCAAAAATATTTTTTATTTTACTAAGTAATGAACAAGGGATAAATTATGTAATTAACTTAATTATAAATTAAATTAAACACTCTATAATATTCTTAAAGAAAAAAATAAAATAAGTTAAATTATGTACAAAATTCTGTGGTGTTTTGGTTGAATAATTTTTGAACAATAAAAAAATAAATCATCGACAAAAATTCTTTAAAAACACCAATATCAAAATATATAATCGATCAAATCTACCCCTTCATAATTAATTCATTGTTATCCAATCTGATTAAAACAAATTTAATTTTGATACCATAATCCTATTAACCCCACTACTACAAAGATAGAAAGAAATGAACCCTAGGTTAACTTTGAGACTTCTGGTCATAACACCCTACTTTTATTATGATCCAAAACCCAAATTATGGTCAATGGAAAATTGTGGTATAATACCCTCCTTAAAAATAATAATTATTTTATTTTTCGTATTAGAATTTAACCCTGTAATTATATCCCAATATGATTAGATTTGGAAATTAATGTTTCTCTCTCGTGATTCACAAAATTCTGGCCTCGTACTCAAAGTGAAAAAATATGGAGTTCCATAGAAATTAAAACTCAATTAATTGATCACAATTTGTGAATTATAGTGTTTTCATGGATTCAAAACAAATAATTTAAGGTCATATGTATTAGATCAAATATGAACAGAAACTTCTCTTCCATGGGTGGATTTTTCATCATGGAGATGATTTTCATAAGAAAAGGATCGAATTTTAAACAGCCACTATCATCTAAAGTCTTATATTATAGTATAAAGAAGAAAAAGGCATATAAAGGAATAAAATGGAAGTTTTATTGAATAAAAATATAATTTACAATAATAAAATAAAATAAATTCAATGTGGAAGTAGGTAAGGAGTGCCTTCTTAGAAGAGATATTTTTACAAAGCCTTACCATTTTCAAGTGGTTAAAGATGTTTAATGGAACAAAAATTTCAACCACACCTATTAAATTCTTCAATAAAACCTCAAAAAGAGTGAAAATATAATTTAAATAAAGTGTGGGAGGGTTAGGGTTTGAAATGTAAATAGGGGAACACGTGGAATTCTTTCTTTAAAAGTTACTATTTGATTCTCCTTTTTGGTCAAGTTATCATGTGAACTAGCCTATAATCTGGTTGAATTAAATACATGGAATTTAATCCAAATATGGAAATATTCCCTCCTATTACAAATATGGATAAAAAAACTTTTGGCTTAAATATTGAATCGATTTCCAATCTGTTGAATCTGGTCTACTAATGCATTACTATCTATTTTTATCCCTCTAAATATTCAATCCATATTTCATGGTCTAAATGAAAAATGTAAAAAAAATAGAAAATTATATGTCTATAAAATTTTAAATCAAAACTTGGAACATAATAAATATTATTGTAAATTTACTATTGTAAAATTTAAATGGTAAAAATACAATTTTCTTGAAATTTTCAATTTCAAGCCCAAAACACATATTTCCATTAAATACTAAAATAAGTATTAATGTGGGGAGATTATATAAATTATTATAAATGAAATATAAATAAAAATATGTCTTGTAAAATGATCCACACTTACCCTTTTTTACTCCTATGAAAACCCCCATGTCGTGTAATCCATAAATTAATGCATTTTGACACTTCTCAATAAATTTTGGCAATATGAGCAAAGAAATAATCACTAACAATATGTAAATATCAACCAATAAAGAGGTCATTATCTCAAAAAAATTATAAATAAATCCAATGGTATCAATGAAACTAATACTATGGCAAAAAATTATAAGTCAACTATGACAAACAAATCCCCATGTGTGTGTGTGACAAACATTTCAAGCCTACCTCTCCACACTTTATCTAGTATATTTAGGTCATGTAAAACTTTTCTACTTACCTAGTTATATTCCACCAAACCTATTCAATGTTATTTTCAATCAAATTAAAAAACACACTCATTTAATAATTCATGGAACTCAAACCTTAATCTCCAAACCTATATACACCCACATGTTATACATTTCATCACTTCCCTCTTTATTGATTTTGTTTAATTTTTTTATTAATTTTTTTTAATTTTCTTTTTTTTCTAAGAGTGTATAATTTTTGTATATCGGGAACACATGCACAATTAAATTTGGTACAATGGTGGAATTGATCAAAATAGAAATGAACGTATAGAAAGTCCATGTTATAAGATGAAAAATATTACTTAACTTGATTATACCTTCAATTGAGTATGCACTCACATGTAATGATTATGTGTGAAGTGCATATAGATATTAAATAAAACAATTTCCAAATGAAAGTACCACAATGAATTATTTCAAAATCTCAAAGGATTATAAATACAAAATCAAACATATCATTGAATAATTACTATTTTCACTAAAATAATCCACTAATGATGAAAACTTATTGAAGCTTAACATGCTTCCCATGAGGTTGGAAAAATAAAACATGAATTCTCAATCAATTCCTTGGAATTAATGATCATGTGACACGATTTTTTGTTTTTTTATTCATTTTTGTTTTTTTATTTTTATTATTTATTTCATTTTTTATTTTTGAAATTAAATTAAATTTAAATAAGAAACAAGAAAAAGTAAATCCAAAAAAATATACCCAAAAATGTCATCCCCACCCACATACATAAAATGATATGTTTTCCTCGATGTGACTTTACGATATGATAAAATACACATAAAATCTATAATTAAAACTAGGAAAAATAAAATAAATATGATAGGTTAAGGGACATCCTTATATTTTAAAGTGATGACAGGCACATGCAGTGTGGAAACATCAACTAAATGTGTGGGGAATACCTCAAAGTACTACTTCAAAAATTACCCATTGACTATAAATCTTCTTCATGTTTCCTCTTATGAGACCTCTACTACACCATAAATAAAAACGTGGTAGGAAATATAACATCCCAAACATATAGAATGTAACTTACCAGGAATCATTTTAAATCATCAACTATAGAGAAGGACTTTTTCACACACATGAAACTCCATTTTTTTAATAAATCTATCATGAGACACTTTTTATCATTCTTTTTAGAGACATGAGTTATTATATTATAATAATATAATCTCCTCAAGTTATTGAAATTTTAGCGTCCTTTGATCTTCAACTTGGCCTAAATACATGTTGCATTTTTTATAGCCCAATATGCCTGATGCTCGACCTCCATGGGAAGATGACATGCTTTCCCAAAAATGATCTGGTAGGGGGAGATACCAATTAGAGTTTTTAATTTCATCCTATAATCCCATACCACATCATACAATATCTTTCTCCAATACTTCCTTTTTAGATGCATCATTTTCTATAATATATTCTTAAACACGTGATTGGAAAATTCACCAATTCCATTTGTTTCAGGGTGGTACAGTGTTACTATTGTGTGTGTCACCCTATAATTTCATAGGAGGGAAAAAAATTTGAAAAAGTGTGACCCTTGGACATTGATGATAGCCTTCAGCACTACAAACATGTAGAAAATTTTATCCTAGAAAAAACCCACTACAACATGAGAATCATTAGTCTGGGTGGCCTTAGGCTCCACCCATTTTCTAAGAAAAACAATAGTTAAAATAATGTGTAAGAAACTAAATGATCATAGAAATGGACCCATAAAATCAATTCTTTGTAAATAAAAAATTTCCCAATATAATATGGGTTCTTTTGTTATATCATGTCACCTAAAACAATTTCCTATATATTGAAAATGTGAGAGAGAGAAACACATGGGCATCAGGGAACAAGGCAAGATAATATAATCTGGATTCTAAGGCTATACTAGTTATCCTTTGGGGTCTAAAGTGTCCACAAGAAAATGTATGAAAAAAATTAAAAATATACTCAAACTCATGATTAGTCACACATATCCTAATGACTTGGTCACAAATAATGTTCCAAAGGTAAGGATAATTCCACAAATAAAACCTATATTCACTCTTTAATTTTTTTAACATTGTTTTCTTTTAGGTTTGTATTAATTTAAAAGGAAACCAAGTAATTCACTAAATTAGAATACTAAGGATGTGTACCTAAGATAGTATATAAATTATCATTAGTAAAAAATTCATGAAGTGGTTCCTTGTTTAGTGTAATCATGCTCATACATGTAATTGATCATGTTCATGTTGTTAGCCACCATGTTATTTGACCCATTATTATAAATTATCTTGATTTCAAACTCTTGAAGAAGAAGTACCCAATTAATAAGTACTAACTTCGCACATGAATTCTTTAAGTGGTACATAAAATCTATATGATTAGATAAAACAACCACTTTAGATTCCATTAAATAAGAAAAAAAATTATCTAAAGAAAATATTATAATAAATTCCTTTTTTGTTGTGGTGTAATTTTATTAAGGTGATACCAAAGTCCAAGATGCATAAGAAATCACATGTGGCCTATAGAAACCCATAATTTTCATACATATATATCACATATTAATAGATGAATAATCATTACATAACAAAATGATCCATTCTAGAATTATATAGTTCAAGTTTCTTTGGAAACTTGGAAACATAAACAACTGATTCATAAGAGTTCTATATTGTCTCCCACTTTTGTTTCATAACTGGAACCCTTTTTAGGCATATCATATATAAAACCTTTATTCATGCCCTGGGGAAAAGACATATAAGAAAGTTTGAGATATGATTCTCAGTAAGGTTAAACAAGGGATATATCAATGATAACATGAGAATAAGGATATAAGAACATGAGCATAACATTTGAAAACCATGCCCTTTATATCAAAGATCATTACCTTGAGTCATGGTATAAATCTTGGTAGTCCATAATACATGAATCAAAAAGGAATCAAATAACATTATTCATGGAAGTATAACATAGGAATAATTCATGGATTTCTGGCATATTCATAAGAATATAAAATCATTTCTATAATAGTTAAGGCTCACTACTAAAACTATCATAGTGGAATGGGTTCACTACTTAAACCATCATAGTAGTCAATGTTCACTCCCAAGACTATCATAATGGAAAAATTCCCTTACTAAACTTGGTTCAATCCCCATTCCTGTAACATCCCCAACCCAGAATCCACTAAACCAGTTTCCCAAGATGAGTCACCACATGACCTCAAGTGCGCCTACCTGTATGCCAGAGGTTTCCAACTAGTAGCGAGGGTCTAAAAGGTCACATGGGGAGACTATACCCTCTTTACTAGAGTAATCCAAAAAATATAACATATGAAATAAATGAAGTAATAAGCCATAAACCAGAAACATGAATTACCAACTAGTTTCCAAATAGGGTACAAACCAAAAAAAATAATAAATATGTCATTCCATGCTAACAATTCCAAAATTGATGAAAATATAAAATAATAGAGATAGATAAATCCCCAAAACGGGTCCCGACTCTAAGTATGGATCCTCATCCATGCATATACCAAGAACAACTTAACTTCTTATCCTAGGTCCATTTTCCTTGTCCTAAACAATAACTATATAATGTACCTGGGTACCCAACGGTGTCCCAAGAAGGGTGTGAGTACAACTCATTAGGCCACAACCAACGGTGTCTACAAAATATCCAGTCTAAACAGATAGTGAATGAAAGTACATAATAAATGATAAGGTAAAAAAAATAAAACTAGGTTGCCCTTAGTTAAAGATATCCACTTAAACCATGTCCATAATTATTTCATTTTTGTTACTTATACCACCTACATCAATAAATTCATTTTTATCACATATTCTATGGGTTAGGTATTTATCTCATTTACACAATGGCCTAATCCAGTCAATTTATATTCATAAGGGAATAATTCAAGTTCACTATCTCACTATGTATAAATATAACATAACAAATACAACTGACTCACCTCATAACCTCAGTCCAAGTAATCTCATCAGACGAAACTGTTAGGGGCATAGAGCCTCATTCCCCTTCCCTAACTCATGCATTATCAGGTGGGGTTTAGAGATGCAGTCTAACCTGACCATGAGCATAGATACTTAAGTCCAATACCCCACAACTACCAATCTATTTTCACATTCTTACTTATCTATTCACCACATATACCATATCAAAAATCATACACAAATCAATACACAAAACATTGATATTATATAACTAGTCAAAATGTGAATTAACATCAAGACTTAACCCATTAGATCATTACCATTTACATTACATATCCCATTTAACCTATTTCCCTTTCTCATACTTTAACTCATTAAGAATCTTCAATGATTTTCATACGTTATCCCATTTAAGATTTTCGTCAATTCATATTCTTTAAACCATTAAGAATATTCAATGATTTTTATAAATTATCCCATTTAACATATTCATCAATTTATATACTTTAACCCATTTATAAACATTCATTGTTCTACATTCATTAATGCACTTATACATTTCCCTTACAATTTATATTCCATTGGCCACATTCACATTAACCCAATTAACCCTTTTTTACACCATTCCAAATAATCCCTTATTCCATTATCATGATCTAAACACAACTATCAGTATTCCCTTTTTAACTCAACTACATACTAACATGTTAATCATGATCCCTACTTTATCACTAGACAAATCCATGCCTAATATTACCATTTTCCATGTCCTGGAATTTTGGAACACCCCATGGGTGGCCCTAAATCGGTCTAAGCATCCTCAATGCATCCCACAAGGATAATGTGTTATTAAATTAATCATTTATCCAACCATTTACCAAATATTACTAAAGGAATCAAATTAAAAATAAGAGAGAACCATTAACACAACCATAAATGCACAAACCAACTTCAAAACTATGGGGTATAACTTGTAGCCCACCTACCTTGAATTTGAAGATGAACACACCCTTAACCTTAGCCTTAGATATAGATTCAAGCACCCCTTGAAGCCCCAACCTATAATCTTCTATAAAAATGAAGGTTTTAGGGATTTGGAAGAAGAAGAACAAAACCACAAGAACTAATCAAGATAAAGAAGAAAGAGGAGCATTAAACTTACCCGTATCTTTAATCCACAACCAACGACACTCCAAACAACCTAGAATCAAAGGAGGTCGACCCTTATGAAGTTTTGGGAGATTTGGTTCATCAATAGGTCTATAGTAGGAAGTAGTAGGAGTAAATAGGGTATAGATCTTAAAATCCTAAGAGGGAAATTTGGTAAATTTCCACTTTTTAATGGGCCACATGTTTTGTCTATATGGTTTGGTAAACCATGAACCAACCATGTGTCTGTATTTATCCAAGAGGGTTCCATGTCACACAGTAACCTGGGGATTCCCAATGGTTTGAAAAACAATGCACTAATCGTGCAAAATGCCTCTATCCAATGTTGAATAGTTTGGCCTCACCCCTTTCATAGTTTGTACTAATCATTCTCCAACCATAAAACATGAATAAGATGGTATGATTGTCTTTTCTATAATGTCCCAAACTACCATAACACCCCCAAGATTCATCATACACTTGGTAAACATTTAATTAGACAGGTTTAAGGTATTAAAAAAACTTAAATAAGAACATGTCTCCATGAAATCCGGGATCTTACAATTCTATTCCTATTTATCTCATGATATATAAATATTTACTCAATGCGTTAGAGAGAGATATAGGTCCCAACTATCTTGGATTATAACATAAACACCCATACTTGATAATAACATAACCATTTTACATGGTTATATGTAACCACTCCCCTTGGTTATAATGTAACCATCATCCTTGGTTATAATGTAACCACCATCCTTAATTGTAACATAATCACTATCCTTAGTTTATAATAGAACCAACTATCTCATAATGAAAATCACACTTAAGTGTTCCATAAGATCAAAAACATTCATCATAAAATCACATAATAAACCATTCAAGAGAAATGAGTTTCATAAAAATTTCATTAATTCTTCATATCATAACCCATAAAAATAAATGGTTTTCATAAACATTTCATCAATTTATTATAGCATAACCTATGAAAATAAATGGGTTTAAAAAAATTTCATCATTTAAAAATAAAAAACCCATGAAAATAAATGGGGTTCATAAACCTAGACAATACAAAGAAATAATAATGATGGTACCCTTGGATCATATCCTAATTAAATATTAATTAACATCAAATTATTCCATCTTAGATGGAAAATTATTTTTAAAAATACCTTGAAACATTTCTTGAGGAAAGTATTATTTCAATTTTAAAAATAATTCTATAAAATTAAAAATTTCCCAAAAATTAAAGAAACAAATTTATAGGAAAATAACCTTTTAAACATTTAAGGTTATCTTTAAATCGTTGAGTGGTCATGATGGTAGAAAATATTGTTTATTCCATACACGTTAAAAAATATTCATGTCAAATTTTCAGTAAAAAATAAATATATCATTATTTTTTAAAAAATAGATCATTGGAAAAAATTCCTTTAAAAAATCATTACATAATATTAAAAACATTTTTGGAAAACATGAATATAGAAGAAAAATTAGTTTTAACCAAATAAAGAAATAAAGTTAGTTTTTCATAAAAACATTATTTTGGTATCTTGAGTACATAAAGAGTGGAAAATGAAAGGAAAAAATTTTGATTTACATAAATAAATATATTATAATAAAATAAATGAGTTTCTTTTGAGACATATCATAATATTTCATCATCGAAATCATAATAAAAAACAATCCTCATAAACAATGACATTGTACCAAAAAACCTTTACCACGTTGGTAACTTTTGAATCATAAGCCCCATGAAATAAATATCCATATATGGATATGTATATCAAATTATTTTCCGGATAATAATCATAAAATATTTTTATTTGTAGTATATACACTACATTAAATAAACAAGTGGTGATTATGGCATATGTCTCCTAGAAATAAAAGGTAAATTAGAAATCCCTTACCTCAAGTCTTGAGTTTCATTGTACATGTTACAACCTCTTTTATAAAAAATATATATTTATTATAAATATAATATATAACAATACTAATAATTATCATATCATATATAATTTATTTATAACATTTTATCACACGTTTATTAACAATTCTTTGTTAAAATCACTGCCCCGAGTGATAACTTCTTTTTTCCATATATGTTTTTGTTTGGTGGTTTTGGTTATTTTAATTTTATTTTCATTATATGTTACTTGTAATTTGAATTTTTTTATAAATATAAAAAATATTCATTATATAGAAATTTATAGTCATTCATAAAATCATGATGTGTAAAAATAAATTACATCGTTCATGGACACGGTGGGTCGTATGTACGTAGGAATGGTGTTTCCATTTTGTCTACGTATGGAACGAAAGAAAGGTAAATTTCAATTCACATTTATAGGATAATTTTTTATATCATATATTTCATATATATTCATTATATCTATTATTATTACTATTCATGTCAAAATAAAATGAAAAATGTATCGCATTGCTTCGTGGCAGCGGTAGTCCACATGAATGCATGAGCGATGTTATTATTTTCCAAAGGATATAAAGGCAAGAAGGTAGATGTGATATTATAATTAAAGAATTATAATTATTTCAAAAATA
This sequence comes from Viscum album, assembly GCA_963277665.1. Classification (NCBI taxonomy): domain Eukaryota; kingdom Viridiplantae; phylum Streptophyta; class Magnoliopsida; order Santalales; family Viscaceae; genus Viscum; species Viscum album. The sequence continues at coordinate 135,281,795 of OY728134.1, forward strand.
TAATTTAAATATGTTAAATCCATCATTATCTCTAGCTGTGAGAGGCAGTGTTGGAAAACAAATTACATCAGTTCGCAAGGCGGTGGTCCGTCTTACACATGTTCGACGGTTTTGTTTCCTATTTAATGGAGGAGATGGATATAGGTTATTAATTTAACAGACTAAAATATAAGTATATGTTAGATAATAATTTTATTATATCATTATATTTGAAGAATATTTTAAGGAGGTGGAAGAATAAATAAAATAAAAATGCTCAGTTAAGAATGATATTTATTATTCGGACAACCACCTTGGGTTAGCACCAAAATCCATACTAGGAGGGATTAATAATAAAAATAAGGTATATATAATGTGTTTAAGGGATTAATTAAGGTATTTGGGTAGGGATTTTTTTAACCAAATATATCTTGGAGTGTGGAGAGGAGAGGATAGGTGATGTCCTTTTATAAGTGGGGAAAAGAACCCACATAGAAACTACTTGAAAATTTCAAAAAAGAATCCAAAAGGATAAAATAATTCCCAAAGAATTATCCAAAATTAAATTATATTAGAATTTTGGATAGTATAAGGTATAAATATGGACATAAAATATAATTTAGATAAGTTTTATTATCAAACATACCATTATTTTTTGGTTTATCCCCTAGTAAACTTGTTTTAACCTTAATTGCGATAATTAACTTTTTCTATTTTTATTATTCATTATGAAAAAAAATTAATTTTAACTTATTATATAATATTAATTATGATGATTAAAAATATTTAATCTATTTTTAAAAATTATATTCATATAATTGTTATAAGTTAATTTAAAATAAAACCCGCAGACGTGACGAAGAAGTGGTTTTTCAAAGAAAAAATATTATAATTATATAAAGTTTTTATATAAACAATGATCAGAAATTTGATTCCAATGACCTAAATTGGATTAATTATAATATAATTGAACTAATTATACTTTTAAAACAATTTTAAAATATAAATTATCTTTTTAAATACTTTATATAAAAATTCATTTTTTAATGAAAATCAGTATTTTAACTATTCATCAAAAAATTAATCTTTTCAGAAAAATTTCAAAAATTCACTCTAAAATAATTTTCATATATTGATTTACAAAAATAAGTTTATTTTTTCAAATAAATTTTATAAATGTGAAAAAAATTATTATTATTATTCAACAATAAGCAATGAAAATCATCTTTTTAAAAGAATAGTATTTTTGAAATAGAAAAATACTTTTCCAAAAAATAAGTACTTATTTATAAATATATTTTTTTCTATAAAACAAATATACTTAATTTTAATGATAATTTTATTCCTCTTCATTTCTCCAAGTTTATCATCTAGGTTATAATAGTTTTGTTTAAATAATAATGTTAATAGCATGTCATGGTTCTTTAAAACTCAATGTTGCATGTAACGCAGGAAATCGAAGAAATTAAATTTATTTGAAAAAAATTATAAAAACTTAGGCTGTTAAATTATACACCCTTAAAATAAATTTAATCATCAAAATTCATCACTCCAATACAAAAAATTTAGGATACTTCTTCCTCATCATATCCTTAGGTTCTGATGTAGCATCTTCAAATTTGTGATTTTGCCACAAAACTTTGACCTGGTGAGTGGTCTTGTTTAGTAGAAATTTCTACTTATGATCGAGAATCTCCATATATTATTCCTTATAATAATTATCTTTATTTATTGGTATGAAATATGAGTTCATTTCATTTTAAGGTTCAGGTATTTACTTCCTCAGGAGAGACATATGGAACACATCGTGAACATGAGAGAGGTCCAGTGGAAGCACCAGGTGAAAAAATTGTCCTTATTTGATCAAGAATACCAAAAGGGCCAATATACCTACACATCAAATTTCATTCATTACTAAATCACATAAACTTTTTCCATATATAAATTCCAAAAAAAACATCACTCTAACTTTAAACTCTAGATCACATCAATAATTATCAGCATAACTTTTTTGTCAACTTTTTTACTTCCCTTATATGTTGTTGAATGGTTCTAACCTTATCATTCATTTCTTTAGGTAGTTCTAGACCAAATAGAGTTCTTTCTCCAAAGTCATCCCAACATGTTGTTTTTTTACACATATTTTCATAGAGGGGTTCATAGGGATCCGCCATAATTATTGAGTAAAAGATATTATTGTATGAAAACTCTACTAAGAGAAGGTGTTGATCCCAACAACCATTGAAATACCTAGAACTAGATCTTATCATATCCTCTAGGGTTTGAATTTTTCTCTTAGGCTGATCATCTATTTAAGTATAAAACATAGTTATAAAAGTCAACTCTATGTCAAGAGTTTTATGAAGGCTTCACCAAAACATTGAGGTAAACATAAGATCCCAAACAAATACATTAGAATGTGGTAATACATAAAAACTTACGACATCATTATTGTATATCATGGAAATTTTATCTAGAGATAAATCCTCTATAATAGTGATGAAATGTGAAGAATTTGTGAGGTGATCGACTTCAACCCATATAGCATTGTGACATTTAGATTTTTTGGGGAGTCTGATAACAAAATACATGGTGATGTTTTCCCATTTCCATTATATTATGGGTAATGGTTGTAACATCCCCTTAAACTTTTGTCTCCCCACCTTAATTTAATTACATACCAATCATTGAGATACAAACTCTACAATATATCTCTTCATGTAATGCCACCATAAATACTCTTTCAAATATATATATACATATATATACTTCCAAGATGAATAAAGGATAAAGAACTATTAGCTTCCTTTAATAGCTCCATCTTCAAATTTGGTATAGATGGGACACATACACCATTTATGAACATTATCATTCCATCATAGTGAAGTTTATACTCAGGAACATTTCTCACCTTCTTTTGGAGCTCTGCATATTCCTTCTCAACCTCTTCAATATTCAATTAGATTGATGGTCAACACTCATTTGATAAAGATAATAATTATCCATTTCATTTAGAATTTTTAGATACAACATTTTCAAATCCATAAATATTGGATCTTTTTTTATCCACATCATTGATAAGATAGCATGACCCTTTGAACTCAATGCATCAGCCATCTTGTTCTCTTTCCTAGGGTGGTAATGTATTGAGAAATCATAATATTTAATTAGCTCCAGTCATATTCTCAAGCACATGTTTAACTTTTTATATGTGAATATATTCTTTAAGATTTTATGATTAGTATATATATCACACCTTTCTATGTAAAGATAATGCTTCCATATCTTTAATGAAAAAATTACCATTTCCAAATCTAAATCTTGATTTGGGAAATTTTTCTCATGAACCTTAAATTATCATGAGTCATCACCAAGACATTCTGCATGATAACACATCCCAATACCTTCTTCAATGCATCATTATAAATTAAAAATCCTTCTTCGATGTAGGGTAATTTAAGAATAGGTTCACTAACCAAACATCTCTTTAGTTCCTTGAAATTTTCTTCACATTCATTTATCCAGAGGAACTTGGATCCCTTATGAGTTAACTTGGTAGTTGGATTGGATATTCATGGGAAATTTTCCACAAATCAACTATAATATCCATCCAAACTAAGAAAACTTTGGATCTCGGTTATAGTGATTGGTCTAGACCATTGTTCAAAAGCATTAGTTTTTTATGGATCCACAGATATACCTTATCTTGAGATTATATACCCCAAAAATGAAACTTTTTGTGTCCAAAATTTACACTTGGTAAGTTTTTCATACATATTATTTTTCCTTACTATCTTCAGTACAATTATCAAGTTATCTTCATTCTCATCCTTGAACTTTGAATCGATAAGAATATAATCTATAAAGACTACCAAAAACTGATCAAGGTAATATCTAGAGACCCCATTCATTAAATCCATGAAGATAGTAAGGTAATTATTAAGACCAAATGGTATCACTATATATTCATAGTGTTTATACTTTGTACGGAATACTATCTTGGGTGTATCTTTCCTCTTGAACCTCAATTAATGATATCTAGAATGAAATTAAATCATGGAAAAGTATTTAAATCTATGTATTTGATCAAACAACTAATGAATAAAAGGTAGAGGATAATTTTTCTTGATTGTGATATTTCTCATCTCTCGATAATTAATGAAAAGTTGCATCGATCCATCACTCTTCTTAATAAAAAGGATATGTGCACCCCAAGGTGAAATAATTGTTCAAATTAATACCTTTTTAAATATTCCATTTGATTTTATTCTTTAGTTCCTGAAACCCAATCTGTATTATTCTATAGGGAGTATTTGAAATAGGCATTACACTAAGTATGAGTTCTATTGGGATCTCAACCTCGCAATTCGGTGGAAGACTAGGAAAATATTCCATAAAGAAATCAACAAACTCCTATAGAATAGGAATAACATCAATGTTGAGTCCCTCCCCAAAAATCTAAGTTAAACACCCCATTTAAATAGGAATCATGTCCAATACAATGGATGTGATTTCCATCAGAATTTCATATTTATTGTCCCATTGATAGACAATCTTGGGTTGGTATGGAATATCAAATGTGACTTCTCTTATATGGAAATTATTGTGTGGTTTATATAGGGAAAGGCAATAAATTCCTATTATAACATCAAATTCAACTAGAGGGAGGATAAATAAATTTTTAGGAAGTATGTTCCCATAAACTTCAGTTATAGAAGAATCATATACTTGAGTTGAAATCATTGAACTGTTAGGGTTTTCACTTCTAATTCAATATCTAATCAGTGGGATGGAATTTTGATACCCTTAATAAATTATATTAATTTAATGATTCAGTAGATCTATAGTCAAATAATACATTAGAAGTTCTACTTTGGATGGTATATGTACCATTTTACATGTTGTTATCATACCCCCTTATAAATTATAATCGTATGAGATTTCCCTTTATCTCATAGATTAAGAGTTTGTTGATATTGATCATCATAACTAACCATAAGATTTGATCACTGATAATCATAATTATCATACTCCTCTCATTTTAAACACTGGGGTGTTGGTGGTGAATTATGTGGAGATTTATCTCTATTTTAATCATTAATTAACTTTTTCTCATACCTTAGACATTCATATTCTCTGTGATCTTCCATTCCACACTTAAAAAAATTTATATTCCCCTTAAGACAAGTTCTTCTATGTTTCCCTCCACATTTTTAGCATAAAGGAAATATCATATTCTTCTCTATATGGTTTTTATAATTTCTCTTTAATTTCATATTTCTTTTCTTATCTAACCCATGAGAATGATGGGTAAATCCAATATTCATTTCCACATTAATAGCACATAGAATAATATCTTCATAGCTACAAGATTACTTTATGTAAAATACACATTGGAGACTTGATTTTAAGACATTGAAGAATTTATAAATCATACATCAAGTATGATGATAATACCAGGAGAGTACATTTCAATTCTTATAAAATTTTCCTCATTGGTACCAATGGATTCATTATCCTTCTATTTTTACTCAAGTAATTCCTTCTTCGTTCTCTTATAAATAATATAAGGGATGTACTTATTGAAAAATATTCACTTAAACTCATACCACTCCATGAAGTTTATTTCTTCTTAATTCCTCATATTCTTGATAAGATTTCAATAGTGATCAACTTCACCTTCCAAATGATAGACAATCAAAATGAATTTTTCATGCTCTGAAAATAAGAAAATGGAAAATATAATTTCAATGGTACTAATCCATTTCTCAAAAACTAGTGGATTAGTGGAACCACTAAAAGAAGTTGGATGTTTCCTAATGAAGTAATATATAGAACTTTGTTCCCTTATTTTATAATTTGGAAGTTCATCATGATTAATTGCTTGAGAAATATGCATGAGAATAATAATGATATTTTTCATTTAATCTCCCATAAAATTTGATTGATAAGGAGGATAATCATTTCATTTTCCATTAAATTCAACATTAACATGGATCCTTTGAGTTCTAGACATTTAATAAAACCAAAAAGTATATCATGAGCAACAATAATCATAGTAGTATAAAACATAATTATGAAAAGTCATTTATAGGAAATATTAAATCATGAAACATTATTTTTAATCTATGAAACCTTAGGATTAACATAGTTCATTAATGATCATCATATATTCAAATAATTCACTATGATTCATAAATAGTTCATGAATTCCCAAAGAATATCACCCCAGAGTGTCTAATCAGATGTGTGAATAGCCCCATTATCATGCACTAGGTGATGATCGAGTCAAATCCCAATACAACCTTTTCCAAGTTATTACACTTAAGTATAATTGTGCTAGATCCACATCCACCTGTAGTATATAGATATGGTTTTAATAAATTTTAAACCACTTGTTCTATCCTTTAAAAATTTATAGGAAATTTTCCTATACTTTGACTTGTACTAAGGTCTCTCACTAAAATTATCTCATCTTAGTTTTCAAAAAGTAACAAAAAATTTATATAATTCCAACTATAGTGACCCTTTATTTTCATACATAGATATCACATCTTAATAGGTGAATATTTTTTACATAAAAAATGATCCATGCTAGAATCATATAGGTCTAGTTCCTTTAAAACGTGGAAACATAAATAATTGGTTCATAAGATTTATAAATTATCTCTAACTTATTACTTCATAAATATCACCCTTATTATGTATATCATACATAAAACCTTTATTTGTACCCTAGGGAAAAGAAACATAAGAAAGGGTTAGATTTTATGCTCAGTAAGGGTAAAGAAGGTATATGTCAATTATCACATAATTATAACATTATAATAAGGTTATGAGAACATGAGAATAGAATTTTAAAACCATACCCTTAATATGAAAGATCATAAACTTGAGTCATGAAATAAATATTAATATTTCATAAGACATAAATCATAAAGGAATAAAAGAACATGAGTCATGGGAACATAATATAGGTGTAATACATGGATATGTGGAGTATGTATAAGCATAGAAAATCATTTTCATAATAGTCAAGGGTCACTACCAAAACTATCATAGTGTAATTATATTACTTACCAAACCATTATAGTAGTCAAAGTTCACTCCTAATACTATCATAATGGAAAAATTATCTTACTGAACTGGGTTCAATCCCCATTCCAGTCCATTTTATCTCATGAGATATCAGTATTTACCCAATGCATTGGAGGGAGATATAGGTTTCACCCATATCATTTTATAACATAACCACCCATCCTTGGTTATAATGTAACCACCGCCATTAGTTATAAAGTAACCCCCATATTTGGTTATATTATAACCACCATCCTTGGCTATACTATAACCATCATCCTTGGTTAAAACGTAACCACCAACCTAGGTTTATAATGGAACCACCCATCACATAATTAAAATAATATTTATATGTTCCACAAGATCATAAAAAATCAATATATCATCACATTATTTTATGATTATTATTCTGCATAAGATTTAATAATTACCACTTTGACCATATTTGATCTACCAAATTCATTTGGGATATATGAGTTAAATATCATCAAAATGACTCATGTGAGTTCACTTGATTGAGTAATTATATATAAAATAGTATTAAATAAAATAAAATGAATAATAAACTAGAAAATTGTTCTTGTTCAATTAAATAATTAACATAAGTTAGTATTTTGGAAGATAAGGAATGTATGTGATAAGTCAAACTTGAGGTAAGGGACACTTTTCCTTAAAAACCTCATTATAAAAAATTTTATGATTTATTTTCTAAAAAAAATTCTACCATGTACATATAATTAAAATTATTTTATAGAAGTATTTATATGGAAATAAATGAATCAAAAACTAAATCTTATGTCTCTTCTTAATTTCTTTCAAAAAATTTAAAAAGGAATCTTTCTACATATTTTATACAGATTGTTTTTACTTTCTTTAAAAAATGAAAAAATAATGTTCTATTTTAAAATATAAAGAATAAATTTATTTTCCCATAATTATCGCCATTATTTTATATTTAGATTCCTTTATAATTTTCCATGTTTTCTTCAAACAAAAACCCTCCTTCCCATTGTTCTATGAATTATTGTTTTGAAAATTGGGATTGGAAGGAAAGTGATATATCAATATCCCAAAATGTTTTTATTATGGGTTTAAAAGTATATTTTTTTGAATTTGATGATGGAAATTAATTATTCTATGTGTTTTATACATGTTATGGTCCTTAAAAAATTATTATTGGGTGATCTTAATATATATCTCTAATTAAATGGGTAATGATTGTATTCTCCATATAAATATTTGGAAGTTGATCATAATGGTTATTCCAATTGTAAGGTTTATTATAAGGGTTCTATGAAGATGATGTCTTAAGGAACCTATATGAATTTAATGTACTTTATTATAATTTTTCATGAATATTTTGATTTCATAAGGTAACATCATGATCTTTTCTTTTATATCATTGATTATTCCCTTTTGGGTAAAAATGTATGTTTTTAAAAAAACATGGTTTATCATGTTTTCAAGAAGCCCTCATGATTATGATTTTTTATTTATGTTTTATTTTAAACTATTTTATGAAAAAAAAAATTAGAGTAAACATGATTTCATATATAATTAAATTATTTTTTTCACTCAATGTATATTATGTTAAAATAAAAGTATCTTTTATGATCTCATGTTTTAAAATGAAATAATAGGTTTCTTTCTTCTTTTAATGTCCCCTACATAGATTTTGGTTCTATTCCCATATTTTAAAATGTTTTCCACTGTATTTTAAGGATGAATGTTGATAAGGATGAGTTCAAGATAAAATTTTAGAATATATTTCATGTTATATCTTAAAATTCATCTATTATGGGAAAAATGGATACTATGTGGAAGTGTGCATATTGAATGAGTTTGTCTAAATTATATAAAACTATAAACATAAAATATAATTGGGTATGTAAGTGATCTAATTTTAAATTTGATGTTATATGTTTGAAGGTTTTAATTAGGTCACATTTATTAGTATCAAATCTATAAATTAAGAGTTCATGTTTTTATTAATGGATCCAGGAGTGTGGGTTCGAGGTTGTTACATATTTATTACACAATAAAACATTCAAACTAAAATTTTTACCAAAAAATAAACAAATATAATTATCTTTGTGATATGGAGTTGAAAGAAACCTGTATTGTCACATAATCATTCATGGGGATGTGAGGTGTTTTTTAAGTCTCGATCAAGAAATAAAATAAAACCTCAAGGCCTAAAGTGTATCTCTATATGGTATCCCAAGGAAACAATGGGAACTATCTATAAAAACACTAATACAAAAAGGTGATCATTGTAAGAAAATACATTATACTTGATAGGGATAAAAACCTTAAGAAACATAGTAGGAGAAAGACTAACTTCAATGAAGTTGATGATCAAGATACATAAGAGTTGGTATAGGAACCAATTCCATAGGCCCCCATGTAAGAAGTTATACCTAAAACATAAGAACATCATGGAAGAACCAGAGATGTTAGAGAATTATATAGATATGGTTTTCTATTCATCGATGCTGGTGACTTGTTATTGATTGAAATTATGATTCTTATTCCTGCAAGGAGGAAATATAGAGATCAGAAGATGTAAGATGGAAGATTTCATGAATTCTAGTATGGATTCTGGGTATCAATAACACATTTTTGTTCCAATCAATCTTCCAATTGATGTAAAACTTGTTGGGTAAAAATGGATATTGAAGATAAAATTTTACATGTAAGTAAAAGTGAATAACTTTGAAGAAAAACTATCATATAAAGGGTTTAAATATCATCAAGGTGTTGAATGTGATAAAAACATTTCTCCAGATTTCATGTTTTAATCCATCAGAATAATGAGAACCTTCATGAATATGTCTATATAAAATAACTATAAGGGTTTGTGACTCTAAGTGATTCCAAAAAGTTTTGAAATTTATATAGATCTATTTATGAATTGAATCAAGCATCCAGGTCATAGAGAATTTAGTTTTATAAAGCTATAAAATAATTTAGTTTCATTAAGAATTAATGTGATCCATGTATTTACAAGCATTTTAGTGAGAGTGAGGTTGTTATCCTGATAGTATATTCTACTAAAATATTACTTATTGGAAATGAAATACAATTATTAGAGCCAGTTAATGACTGGTTAAACAAGTAATACCCAATGATGGACTTAATTGAATTATATTACATTTTAGGGATCAAGATCATTCATGATAGATCCAAGAGACTGTAACATCATGTTACTAGTTTTTAGGTAATCCTCTATCCTAATTTTTTATCATTATTTAGTTAGAGTTTGTCTCAAGTTTTTTTGGGTGTAAATTTGAAATTTTTGGATGTTTCTATGTTATGAACAGTTAGGGAATGGTTTTCCCAAACCGTGCACCCACCCAGTGCAAACCGTACAACCCTACATAATGAGGGTTTTCATGGTTATCACACGTTTTCAAAAACCATGCACCCATATAGTATAAGTTTTTCACCCCAATAGAGGGGACATGGTTAGGGATCATGGGTTGTCTAACTGTGCAGCCCTACCCAGCTAACTATGTAGACGATGCATTTTTATTCCAAAAATTCGTATAAAAATTTGTGAACCCCCATTTAAAAATAGGCTCAACCCTAACTTGAATTAGAAAAAATTCATAGCTTTTGTAAGTTATAAATAACCCTTTTGGACCCTTCAAACCTATTACTATCAAGATAAAAGTGTGAAGTATCTTTCTCAATCCCTTTATGATAAGTGGTTCTCCTCCCTTTCCTTCCCTCCTGTTATATCTTTATTTCCATCAAAGGGTTTGTTATATCATCACATGTTTGATGGATATAAACTCCTTTTATTTAGATATTGAATATATATTGGATTTCTTGATCTCATTTTATGTTATTATTCATTAGAAAATCCCATTGCGGGTGTTGAGTTTTTGTAAAGACCCGTAAAATTCAAGGACTTTTTTTCTTAATTTTCTTTGGAATTTTACAAGAACACAGTTTCTAACGGCACCTGATTCCGAGGCCCGGTGTGCCCGGAATCATTTTCTGAAGTTTAGCTCAGGTACGTTCAGTGAACGAACGAGCGGGTTTTTATAACTTTTGAACCGGTGCTCGGAATCGAATTCCGAGGGCACTGATGGAATCGCAGTGCCGGTAATTGCTTATAAACACCTTTTCTGGAGTTGCGTTTGCTCGGGTGTGGTTTTTAATTTTTGGGGTTAAGTTAAGAAATAAAATAAAAGTGGTACAACCGGTTTTTATTTTATTTTTCTTAACATAAGTTATGTGGATGGTGTGCGGCCCACCATATCCTACCCACTTGGTAGGATATTTGTGAGGTGGGGCCCACACGAGCCCCACCATTTCTTTTCTTCTAAGTAACGCACCCACACCCCCTATTAATGAAGTCAACCCATGCGTTTATTCTGGTTAAGAAACGCCTCATTAATTGGGCGGTTTTAAACTCCTCAATTAATTGTTCGTTTCGTTTCTTTTGAAATTCAAACGTTGTCTTGTGCGTTAATAAAATAAGACAACTCTTATTTTATTTCTGTTGGAACTTGTTGCGTGGAGAGGATTTGGAGAAAAGTCTTCTTCTTCGACGAAGAATGCGAAGAACGCGAAGAACGCGCCGACCTATGATGAAGAACGCCAAACCCTCGGAGATCGACTACGCGACGCTGTGTACCGCTTCTTCCGCGACGTTTCTTCCGCGACGCTTCTCCACGACGTGACGATCCTCCCTCCACGACGCCTTTTCCGTGACGAACCCTCGCTCAATGATTCGTCAAGGTAGGGGTTTATTATTATTTCATTTTTTCCTGATTACTTCATTGTTGATTTATCGTCTATTTGGGGCCGCCTGTTATCGCAATAACGGGAAGAGGTCAGACCGCACGAACACGGCCGACTCTCCTCCCCTTTTTGGTTGTTGATATTGATGCGGCACGAACAAAGAAACGTGGTGACGAAGCACCGCGTGGAAATTATTAAGGAAAGGGGAAGAAGCGTAGCGCCGTCGCGTCGCGCCGTTGAAGACGAACCAAAGACGCGGAGCCGTCGTGCCACGCCGGAGAAACAAAAAAGTACCGCGGCCGGAGCGGGGTCCGCAGCGGAGGGGCACGGCGCCGTCGCGCCACGCTGTACAAACCAAGGTCGTGGCTGGTTTCGGGCCGCCGGCGGAGCAGGGCGACCGGCGGCCGGTTCCGGGCCGCCGGCGTCGGAGCAGGGGGGGCCGGCGGTCGCCGGTCTCATGGCAGCAGAAGCCGACCGGCCGGAGCAGGCCGGCCGGTCTGGGGGAGAGCCGTGGGTTACGACCCCTGGCTGGCCAGAAAAGCAGCCCCCACGTGGGGCCGCGTCTTTAAAAAAATGAGGGGCATCCCCCCCCCCCCACGTCCCTTCGCTCGGCCGAAACGGACGACCCCCTGGCTGGCGCCAGTGCACCGGGCCGGCTGCTCTGGCCGGTTCGCCAGACCGGGCCAGGCCGCGCCAGGCCGGGCTGTGCCGTGTCGTGGCCAGGCCGCACCGGGCCACGCCCAATCGGGCCGGACCCGAACCCGGTTCGGGTCACCCCTGTTCGGACCGACCCTGGGGGTATCGGGCCGGGTTGGACCGAGCTCGAACCCCCTAATACCGAACCTCTTTTGGTCTGTTGCCCATAACATGAGTTACGGGACTCTGATCGATGCACCTTCAGTTGCGATGCGATCCTTGGATCGAGACGGTCGTTTCGGTATATCGCACTCAGGGTTTTTGAGAACTTTGGGTTCATCCAGGTTGGTTCATACACGAAACCAACCTGGCCCTCGGAGCGGAAACGCTTATAACTTGAGCTCCGGACATCCGATTGACGTGCCGTCAACTTTGTTGGATTACTCTAAGTGAGAAGGACCTTTTGGCTTACTCCTCTCAAGGTTTGGACGTAGTTGGAGTATGGTCAGGTTGGTTTTGACTTAAAACCCAACCGGGCCCCTGGGACGAAAAAGCCAATAACTCTCAAACTGGGCGTCCGATCGACGCGCCGTCTATCACGTTGAGTTCTTGTTGACGATACGGAACTTTTGGATACATCAACTCTGGACTATGTATCATTTAATGTATCAGCCCCTCGTCTCGTGGAGCGGACCCTCTCGAAGGAGCTTGTTGTGTGCGGGAACCTTAGAGCTGACTGCGACTGCGACGACGATGATGACTATGTAGAAATACTCCGTGGATTCGACGGCGATGACTACAGCACTCAGCGATCCTAGGTGGATTAGTGCTACCGATTCTGTGTGTGTCAAATCCTGTGTGGGTCAACGCTCAGCGGTCCTGTGTGGGCCAGCGCCTACAGATCCTGTGTGTGTCCGATCCTGTGTGGGTCATTGCGGGGGTTAGTTACCTATCGATCCTGTGTTGTTCCGATAATGTGTGGGTCATTGCGGGGGTTAGTACCTATCGATCCTTTATGGGTCCGACAGCTTAGATGAATCAGTGGCTATATATGATCATCTCTATCGTCATACGAAGAACTATACCTGTGTGAGCTGAATCTTGACTTGCTTTCCTATGTGGTTTACGTTATGCTTTCCGGTGTGGATCGGGTTGTGATTTTCTGTGTGGATGTGATCGAACTTGGGCTCGGAGGTTGGAGAAAACTGGAATTGATGACTTAGGTATATGTATGGGAATATACCTAAGTAGAGTCGGATGTTACTTTGAGATTGTATCTTTCCTTTGTGGATTATCCTTTGTGGATTCTGGGAGACCTTTGGGGGTCTCGGGGTCCCTATTAAGTAGCTTATACTCACCCCTGCACGGGCTATGCCCGCACTACGTTGTGTTGGTTGCAGATAACGGACAGTGATGATCGTGGTTGAGGTACGAGGAGCTGGTCGGTACCCGGAGGTGGATCACTGGGTGGGACGGACACGGAGCGGACGGCTGGACCCGAGGAACTGTGGAGGCTATCTGTACCCACCCTTCAGGTGGTACTTCCAGTGGACGGCTCGAGGCTACGGCTTTACTTTCAGTTGTTGTTTTCCCTTTCTAGTTGTACTTTACTTTCAGTTTGGGTTTGTATTCTGGCCCACTTACTTTTCCACACTTACTGTTGTACCCAGTTTTTACTTAGTGCTACTTATGCTTGATTGCTCTGTGGTGTTTGTTTACTTTACAAAGGTAATGCCTTCCCTTCTTACCAGGAATTACACCTTGGTTCTAGTCACCATCCCCTGGCCTATGGAAGGCGGGCTTGGGGTAGTCACAGCACGGGCCCCGAGGGCGGGTCGTGACAAATTGGTATCAGAGGAGTTCGGTTCTACCACAGAACTCAGGACTCTGATCTTTTTCTATGTGAAGAAATAGTGTTAAGAGTATTGAGTGTGGTTATCAGTCCAGGGAGTCCAGTGTTGGTGTGGTGGCCGACGTATCTGTACACCAGGACCCTGACTTCTGATTTCTGACTCAATGCACGAAAACATATATTGCATGTTTGTTTCAAGTTTTCTTTGTGATTACTTTGTGTCAGCTCACCAGGTATATTGTTTGACCATGGCGCACCTGTTTCTTTTCAGAATGGCCCCACGATGGCATCCAGCTAGGGTTCCGAGAGTTATGCATGACGACAGCCCACCAAGCGACGAGGCCTCGGTACAGGGCCCTTGGACAGCAGAGGCATCGGTGGTACCTCTACCCACTGAGCCACCAATGCTTTTATCCCCAGCCGCTGACGATGCATGTCGCCTTAGTGCACTGCACGAGTTTCAGCGCCAGTGACCTCCTAGGTTCCACAGGGAGATGGACCCTCAGGCAGCTGAGGATTGGCTGGAGGCAGTGGTACGAGTTTTCATGTTAGTGAGGACACCAGCAGACCTCATGGTGATCCTTGCAGCGAGCCTCCTGCACGCGGAAGCAGGAAGATGGTGGAGCTTGATGCTCCAGGTGCACGATGAGGCATCTCTCCTCTGGACGGACTTTGAGAGCCTCTTCCGCTCGGAGTTTTTCCCAGCCACCCTCCGTGCGGTGCGCATCCAGGAGCTTCTACAGCTGCAGCAGGGCAGCTTGACGGTCGCCCAGTACTCGGCGAGATTCACAGATCTCTCGCGCTACTCGATGGAT
The DNA here is from genome assembly GCA_963277665.1 of Viscum album. Taxonomy (NCBI): domain Eukaryota; kingdom Viridiplantae; phylum Streptophyta; class Magnoliopsida; order Santalales; family Viscaceae; genus Viscum; species Viscum album. The sequence goes on from OY728134.1 coordinate 135,296,909, forward strand.
ATGGTACAGGACCCATTCTTCTAGGCCCGGACCTTTAAGTAGGGATTGAGGCAGGAGACCAGGGCATCGCTGATCTCCCTCAGTATTCTGACACAGGCAGGGGTACTGGAGCGAGCCCTTCTCATCAAGAGCTTCCTTGCTGAGCCTACATCAGCGGCGAGACCCACCGCAGGGTGGCATGTAGTAGAGTCTTCTGTATCAGGAAGTCGAAGGATGACTCATGGGTCCAGGCAGACCATACCCTCAGGCAGATGACCTCAGGACCCTGGATCAGCAGTGCGGGGCACACAGCGCGGAGCCAGTCTTTCGAGAGGCAGACAGTGCTACGCATGCGGCGGGCAGGGCCACATGGCTCGTGACTACCCGACCTGTCGTGCCGAGGAGCAGCAGACGATTGAGGGGCCACCCAGGCAGAGGCAGAGGGTCGACTATGGTGGTCTGCAGGGAGTAGGTGGACGAGGCAGAGGAGCTGGCCAAGCAGCAGGTGGTGGGCGACGCTTTGAGGCTTTACCACCACCACCACCAGGAGGTCCACCCCGACCACAGAGAGCCGGTGGGAAGAGACAGGCACAGCTCCAGGCAGCGGAGGCCTACGACCACGGCATGCCCGAGATGATTCAAGGTACTATCTATGTCTATTCCACCCTTGCTGCAGTTCTTATAGACACAGGAGCGAGTCACTCTTTCATAGTCGCTGCCCTTGTTCGGAGCTCAGAGATTCCGACAGAGCCGTTGGCTCGATCCTTACGGCTAGAGACTCCTACGGGAGCAGACTCGACGATTATGCACTGGTTCCGGCGGTGTGAGATTACTCTAGGAGGTGAGATCTTCGGTTGGGATGTTCTTGTAGAAGCGTCGAGGCCTTACGACGTCATCTTGGGCATGGATTGGTTATCTACAGTCCATGCTCAGATTGACTATATTAGGCGCAAGGTGCGATGTGTACGCACCGATGGGAGCAGGTTCACCTTCACCGGCGAGAAGGGAGACTTTGCAGCACAGGATGGACTCTCACTGAGGAGAGGACATCCCATCACTCATCAGTTGGCTAGCCTCATCCTAGGATCAGTTGACGGGTGGAGTCCTAGTTTTCCTACAGTGGTGGATCAGTATGTGGACGTTTTCCCCGATGACGTTCCAGGACTACCTCCTCGCAGAGAGGCAGACGTTTATATTGACATGTACCCTAGGACAGCCTCGATATCCACTCCAGCATATCGGATGGCCCCCGCTAAGCTTTGAGAGCTACGGGTACAGTTGGAGGACTTGTAGGGCAAGGGATTCATCTGACCCAGTGTTTCACCCTGGGCTTCCCCGATTTTGTTCGCCAAGAAGGAGGACGGGAGCTTGTGACTTTGTGTCGACTATCGTCGCCAGAACCAGGTGACAGTGAGGAACAAGTATCCACTACCGAGGATTGATGACCTCTTCGATCATCTCAAGGGATCACGGTGGTTCTCGAAGATAGACCTCAGGTCAGGCTATCATCAGCTCAGAGTTTGGGACGAGGACGTGCAGAAGACGGCCTTCATATGTCTGTATGGCCACTATGAGTTCTTGGTTATGCCATTCGGCGTAACCAATGCTCCAGCAGTGTTCATGGCCCTCATGAACAGGATCTTTTAGCCATACCTCGATCGATTTGTCGTGGTCTTCATCAACGACATTTTGATTTACTCAACGACTGATGAGGAGCACGCCTACCACTTACGGGTTATACTAGACACACTCCAAGATCACTAGGTTTATGGAAAGCTCTCAAAGTGTCAGTTCTGGATACGCGAGGTCCACTTCTTGGGACACGTCATCTCTGAGGAGGGAGTTGCGGTGGATCCTGCGAAGATCGAGGCAGTGCTAGCTTGGGATCCACCCAGGAGCGTGAAGGAGGTGCAGAGTTTCTTGGGACTAGCTGGGTACTACCGGAGATTTGTTCCAGACTTCTCCAGAGTTACGGTACCACTCTCAGCTTTGACGAAGAAGGGGAAACCCTTTGTGTGGTTAGACAGATGTCAGCAGAGCTTCCAGGAGATGAGACAGAGATTGACCAGCGCCCCTATCTTGAGGCTACTGGAGGAGGGAGTAGGGTACGTAGTCTACTGCGACGCATCAGGGACTGGACTCAGATGTGTCCTGATGTAGGAGCGGGCCGTGATCGCCTTTGGATCACGTCAGCTGAGGCAGCATGATCAGAACTACACTACCCATGACCTGGAGTTAGCAGCAGTGGTCTTCGCTCTGAAGAGGTGGCGACACTATCTGATGGGTGAGCTCTTTACAGTCTATTCTGACCATCAAAGTCTCAGGTACATCTTCTCGCAGAAGGACCTGAATCTGAGACAGCGGCGATGGATCGATTTCCTCCAGGACTATGACTTTGAGATAGTCTATACTTCTAGGAATAGGAACGTAGTAGCCGATGCTCTCAGAAAGAGGAAGGGAATTCAGCTAATTGGGGAGGCGACAGAGCATCTAGATGCTTTGCAGATATCCTTCGTGGATAGAGATGTAGCATCCATTCTTCAGTCACTCACAGTCACTCCTCCACTGCTGCAGCGGGTCAGAGAGGCACAGCGTAGGGACGCCGACTGTGATACACGGCATGCGCAGATATCCTCAAGATAGGCATTTGATGGTTTCTCATTTTGAGGAGAGAACGACGTCCTTTTCAGAGGACGTACCTTGGTACCAGTTTCTTTACGGGAGGAGGTGCTGAGGGAGTTTCACACTTCCCCTTTGGCGGTACATCCTGGAGTGGCGAAGATGTACCAGGATCTCAGACAACAGCACTGGTGGTCGGGCATGAAGAAGGTTGTGGCAGAGTTCGTTTCTCGATGCCTCACCTGCTAGCAGGTGAAGGCAGAGCACCAGGTACCAGCGGGATTGGTACAGCCCTTGGAGGTCCCGGAGTGGAAGTGGGGTGGGATATCTATGGACTTCATGACTGGACTTCCACGCACTTCCAGAGGTCATGACTTCATTTGGGTGATTGTCGACCGACTCACCAAGTCGGCTCACTTCTTACCCATCAGAGAGCAGGGCTCAGTGGAGAGCTTGGGACGTCTCTACGTTCAGGAGATTGTGCGGCTTCATGGTGTGCCATCATCTATCATCTACGATCGAGATGATCGCTTTACTTCCCGGCTTTGGAAGGGGTTTCAGGATGCGTTCAGGACGCAGCTGCGTCTGAGCACCGCCTTTCACCCTCAGACATATGGTCAGACGGAGAGGACCATTCAGATTCTCGAGGACATGCTCCGTGCATGTGTCCTCGACTTTGGTTGTATCTGGGAGGACCACCTACCCTTGGTGGAGTTCACGTACAACAACAAATACCACTCCACCATCGGGATGGCACCATACGAGGCATTGTACGGCTGACCTTGTAGGTCACCTCTGTGCTGGACAGACCCTGGGGAGTTAGCACTTGTGGGACTAGAGATGGTCCAGGCCACGACAGAGAAGGTCCAGGTCATCCAGGAGCGGATGAGGATAGCTCAGAGCCGACATAAGTCTTATTCTGACAGGAGGCGGAGGCCACTGGAGTTCGACGATGGCGACCACGTCTTCTTGCAGGTCTCATATCGACGTGGTATACGGAGATTTGGCCGAGGCGGAAAGTTGTCTCCACGCTTCATCGTACCATTCCAGGTCCTCAGTAGGATTGGCGAGGTGGATTATCGCCTGGATCTACCACCTCAGTTGCACTGAGTGCACTACGTCTTCCATGTATCTCAGCTGAGGAGATACGTGCACGACCCGACGCATATCATTGACCATGGGGAGCTGGAAATTGATGATGGGGAAACTTTTGCAGAGGTCCCGGTGGAGATCGAGGATCGACAGGAGCGGGTCCTACATGGACAGTCGATTCCTCTAGTGCGCATCAGATGGCAGCACGGGAACCTCCAGAAGAGCACTTGGGAGCGGGAGGCTCAGATGCGTGCACAGTACCCACATTTGTTTCCCTATTTTATGATGTATCTTTACGGGGACGTAAAGCCCTGAGGTGGGAGTGATGTAAAGACCCGTAAAATTCAAGGAAATTTTTTTTTCTTCTTCATTTTCTTTGGAATTTTACAAGAACGCAGTTTTTGATGGCACCTGATTCCGAGGCCCGGTGTGCCCGGAATCATTTTTCGAAGTTTAGCTCAGGTACGTTCAGTGAACGAACGAGCGGGTTTTTATAAATTTTGAAACGGTGCTCGGAATCAAATTCTGAGGGCACCGATGGAATCGCAGTGCCAGTAATTGCTTAGAAACACCTTTTTCAGAGTTGTGTTTTCTCGGGTGTGGTTTTTAATTTTTGGGGTTAAGTTAAGAAATAAAATAAAAGTGGTACAACCAGTTTTTATTTTATTTTGCTTAACTTAAGTTATGTGGATGATGTGGGACCCACCATATCCTACCCACTTGGTAGGATATTTGTGAGGTGGGTCCCACAAAAGCCCCGCCATTTCTTTTCTTCTAAGTAACGCACCCGCACCCCCCTATTAATGAAGTCAACCCATGCGTTTATTCTGGTTAAGAAACGCCTCATTAATTGGGCAGTTTTAAACTCCTCAATTAATTGTTCGTTTTGTTTCTTTTGAAATTCAAACGTTGGATTGTGCGTTAATAAAATAAGACAACTCTTATTTTATTTCTGTTGGAACTTGTTGTGTGGAGAGGATTTGGAGAAAATCCTTCTTCTTCGATGAAGAATGCGAAGAATGCGGAGAATGCGAAGAACGCGCCGACCTCCGACGAAGAACACCAAACCCTCGGAGATCGACTACGCGACGCCGTGTACCACTTCTTCCACGAAGTTTCTTCTGCGACGCGATGATACTCCCTCCACGATGCCTTTTTCCGTGATGAACCCTCGCTCAATGATTCGTCAAGGTAGGGGTTAATTATTATTTCGTTTGTTCCTGATTACTTCATCGTTGGTTTATCGTCTATTTGGGGCCGCCTGTTATCGTAATAACGGGAGGAGGTCGGACCGCACGAACACGGCCGTCTCTCCTCCCCTTTTTGGTTGTTGATATTGATGTGGAACGAACAAAGCAACGCGGTGACGAAGCATCGTGTGGAAATTATTAAGGAAAGGGGAAGAAGCGCAGCGCCGTCACGCCGCGCCGTTGAAGACGAACCAAAGATGCGGCGCCATCGCACCACGCCAGAGAACCACAAAAGTACCACGGCCGGAGCGAGGGTCACGGTGGAGGGGCGCGGCGCCGTCGCACCACGCCGGATGAACCAAGGTTGTGGCCGGTTCCAGGCCGCGGCGGAGCAGGGAGACCGGCGGCCAGTTCCGGGCCGCCGGTGTTGGAGCAGGGGGGACCGGCCGTCGCCGGTCCCATGGCGGCAGAAGCCGGCCGGCCGGAGCGGGACGACTGATCAGGGGGAGAGTCGGGGGTTACAACCCACGGTTGGCCAGCAAAGCGACCCCCACGTGGGCCCGTGTCTTCAAAAAAACAAGGAACAGCCCCCCCCCCCCCCCCCCCTGTGTCCCTTCGCTCGGCCGAAACGGCCGAGCCCCTGGCTGGCGCCAGCGTGCCAGCGTGCCGGGCCGGCTGCCCTGGCCGGTCTACCAGGCCGGGCCGGGCTGCCTGGCCGGGCTGGGCCGCCAGGCCAGGCCGGGCCGCCGGGCCGGGCCGCGCCCAGGCCGGGCTGAGCTGCACCGGTCGGGCCGGGCCACGCCCAGGCTGGTCCGAGCCGCACCGGTCGGGTCGGGCTGTACCCAAGCGGGCTGGACCCGAACCCGGTTCAGGTCGACCTGGTTCGGGCCGACCCTGGGGGTATCGGGTCGGGTCGGATCGGGCCCGAACCCCCTAATACCGAACCTCTTTTGGTCTATTGCCCATAACTTGAGCTACGGGCCTATGATCGACGTACGGTCAGTTTTGATGCGATCCTTGGATCGAGATGGTCATTTCGGTATATCACACTCAGGGTTTCGGAAAACTTTGTGTTCGTCCGGGTTGGTTCATACACAAAACCAACCGGGCCCTCGGAGTGGAAGCGCTTATAACTTGAGCTCCGAACGTCTGATTGACGTGCCTTCGACTTTGTTGGATTCCTCTATGTGAGACAGACCTTTTGGATTACTCCACTCGAGGTTTGGACGTAGTTGGAGTATGGTCGGGTTGGTTTTGACTTAAAAACCAACCGGGCCCCTAGGACGAAAAGGCCAATAACTCTCGGACCGGGCGTCCGATCGACGCGCTGTCTGTCACGTTGAGTTCCTGTTGACGATACGGAACTTATGGATAAATCAACTCTGGACTATGTGTCAGTTGATGTATCAGCCTCTCAGCTCGTGGAGCGGACCCTCCCGAACGAGCTTGCTGTGTGCGGGAACCCTAGAGCTGGCTGCGACTGCGACGACGATGACGACTGTGCAGAAATCCTCCGTGGATTCGACAGCGACGACTACAGCACTCAGCGATCCTACATGGATTAGTGCTACCGATCCTGTATGGGTCAGATCCTGTGTGGGTCAGTGCTCAGCGGTCCTGTTTGGGCCAGCGCCTACAGATCCTGTGTGGGTCTGATCCTGTGTGGGTCATTGCGGGGGTTACTTACCTATCGATCATGTGTGGGTTCGATCCTGTGTGGGTCATTGCGGGGGTTAGTACCTATCGATCCTTTGTGGGTCTGATGGCTTAGATGAATCAGTGGCTATATCTGATCATCTCTATCTTCATACGAAGAAGTATACCTGTGTGAGCTGAATCTTGACTTGCTTTCCTATGTGGTTTACGTTATGCTTTCCTGTGTGGATCGGGTTGTGATTTCCTCTGTGGATGTGATCGAACTTGGGCTCGGAGGTTGGAGCGAACTGGAATTGATGACTTAGGTATATGTATGGTAATATACCTAAGTAGAGTCGTATGTTACTTTGAGATTGTATCTTCCCTTTGTGGATTATCCTTTGTGGATTCTGGGAGACCTTTGGGAGTCTCGGGGTCCCTACTGAGTAGCTTATACTCACCCCTGCATGGGATATGCCCACACTACGTTGTGTTGGTTGCAGACGATGGACAGCGCTGATCATGGTTGAGGTACGAGGAGCAGGTCAGTACCCGGAGGTGGATCACTGGGCGGGACGGACACGGAGCGGACGGCTGGACCCGAGGAGCTGTGGAGGCTATTTGTACCCACCCTTCAGGTGGGACTTCCAGTGGACGGATCGAGGCTACGGCTTTACTTTCAGTTGTTGTTTTCCCTTTCCAGTTGTACTTTACTTTTAGTTTGGGTTTTTATTCTTTCCCACTTACTTTTCTGTACTTACTATTGTACCCAGTTTTTACTTTGTGCTACTTCTGCTTGCTTTCTCTGTGTTCTTTGTTTACTTTACAAAGGCAATGTCTTCCCTTCTTACCGGGAATTACACCTTGGTGCTAGTCTCCAGCACCTGGCCTATGGAAGGCGGGCTTGGGGTAGTCATGACATGGGCCCCGAGGATGGGTCGTGACAGTTTTGATATCGTGATTAAAGGTAGCTGGTTCCATTTTAGATTGCACCAATTGATTAAACCTGGGTTTTCTTAATTTGATATAAATTGAATTCAATTGAATTATTAAAACCTAATTCAATAATTATTGGAATTGAAAATGGAATTAGTATGTATTTTGGTGAAAAAAAACCAATTCTAATGCAATTGAAAATTATGGTATATTTTGAAATTGATGGAAATTGTGAAATGATTTTAGGATTGATTTTATAGAATGGATTAAACTGAATTGATGAAAACCTATGATTGGTTTTATTTTTAAAATTCATTAATTGATAAAAACCCCAAGTTTTGGTTTTAAAATTGAATTGGAATTTTTAAAAGGAAAAGTGGTCAAATCAACTATGATTTATGATTGATTTGAAATGAAATCATTTTCCATTTTTTTAATTGATTGATTGATTGAGAACATGAGAGCTTGGGAAGTTAGTGGGTTATTTTGGAAAAGCATGATAGGATTTTAATTCCCTATAAATGGATTTATGATGACAACTCTAACAAAAATCTTGGTAGGCATGTCATATTCCTGATAGAATGTTGATGAGTCATATTTGGCCTGACCCTAAGGGACGTGTGTACGCATATGCCATAATCACTGATATGAGAGTGTTAGGATCCTATATATAGAAACTATTATACCAAAGGGTATATTACTATGGTGCTTTTTGTAATTATTTTGATATATGTTCTAATGATTTTGAAACTACTTTATTTATTCCAGTTGATATATATAAATGGTTTTATATAAAATATTTATTTAATAGATTTTGAATTGTTTTCCGTCATTCTAAAATTAAAAGAATGTTTTTATAATATGAAATTGTATCTCCATGACCTATTTTATTTAAAATTGAAAGCATTATTTGGTTTATTATTATTTTATCTTGTTATGGAACTCTTGGTGAGGCCCTACTAGGATTTTAGATCACACCCTACCTTTTACTTTTTGAATTTGTGGATTTTCTTCTTCCATGTATGAGAAAAGGGAAAGCACCTTTGGGAGGATATGGATGTTCTTGATTCTTTGTCTTGGAGTGATTTCACTCTTGAGATGTTTGTCTTGTCAGACTCTAAGTACTTTTATGATGTTCTATTTTGGTTTTTTGATATACATGTTTGGTTTTTGGTACTTTATCCCTGGGGAGTTTTGGGTATGCTAATATGTATATATTAACTTTAACTATTTTGTGTAAAGTGCATTACCTCTTTTATATTTTATGATTTTAGGTGTTAATATCTAACCTATGGGGATTGGTTACTCCCTTCAAAAATGTCAGTTCCAGATCAGGTATCAGGGTACCAGAATATCTAGTCTGGTTCACGAAAAAGTGGTATCAAAGGAGTAGGTTGTGCATCTTTCCATGATGCCAATTTGCAGTTTGGAATATATTTTTAGGAATTATGAGATAGTTGCAAGTGATTGTCTATCCATATCTCATCCTAATGAGCATTAAGTCAATATCGGTGGTTTTCGAAAGGTGTCTTTAGGATTAGTTCTAGTATTTTCTCTAATATTTAATTGTATATGTTGAAATAAAAATATTTTTTTCTTATCTGATTGGATTAATTTTTCTATTTCTATTGTTTAAGTGTTGATCTGAGTAATATTCTAATGTCTGTAATGTTGTTTTCTGATGATTTGTAGAATCATGAATTTGATAATATGTGTAAATAAGATCTATTAAGAAGCTATTGATGAACCAAAATGAGTGAATCCTCCCATGGAGCATAATCTCATTGAGATTATCATGCATTCCTTCCAAGATCGGGGATAGTCATGTGCACAAGTTCCCATACATGATCTAGTTATGGAACCTAAGAGGGGTGAATATAGGAATCATTTTTAGGAGTTATCTCATCAGAAACTAACTTCTTTCCAAGGATCTAATGATCCTCATGAGGATGAGGACTGGTTGAGAAATATAGATATTTTGTTTGATTTTTGGGAAACTCTAGAAGATGTTAGGATAAAGTGTGATACCTTTAGTCTAGAGAGTCCAAGTAGGAAATGGTGGGATTACATGGTTATAGAAAACAATCACAAGGGTTTAGAGTGGAATAAATTTAATGTTATTTTGACTAATCAGTTCTATCTAGAATCTATGGTACTTTCTAAGGATATGGAGTTTTTAAAACTTGAGAAGGATGGCAGGACCATGATAGAATATTCAAATCATTTTTATAATACATTTAATTTTTTACCTGATATTGTATCGAATGAGAATATTAAGACTCAATGGTACACTATGGGAATTCAATATGATATTTTCTATTAGGTTTTATTTCTAAAGCTCTCTTCTTATGTTGATGTTTTATATAGGTCATTGAGGGTTGAACTTGATCTGGATGGTAATTTGAAGTTAATTGGAGTTCCCTTTTCTCCCAATGGTAGTTCTATGAGTTCCCATAAATGGAAGAAAAATCATGATAATTCTCATGGTGGATCTCGATAGTAAGGTTCTTCTATACCTCCTGTAGTGCCAAGAATAGGCCCTTTGACTTGATTTCAATGTGAAAATCCTGGGCATTCAAACCCAGTTTTCACTAAGGAACCCAATAATTATATCTTCTATAGATGTTCAAGTCACTTTTAGAAATTCTTTTATATCTTTTCTTCCCCATTTAGTGGCAATGGATCATTAGAAAAAAAATATTGTAGTGAAATCAGATGCTTCAAGATCTATGGGATTCTAGCCACAATCATTCATAATGAAGCTTCACCACATAGTGTAAGAGTCTCCATAGGAATCTAATATAGGTCCAATGATTTTGAAACATACCATCACTATAGATTCATATTTATTGGATTATTTATTTGATACTAGTGATCCTTATTCATTCATATCAACTCGTATTGTGAACTTGTTAAATCATCATATGGATATTTTATCATATGTGGTGGATATTATTACTCCCTATGGAAATAAGAGAGAGAAGTGTCTTTATTATCCTACTTTTTATTTCTCTTTTTTAGAGATTGAACTTACTTTGTATTTTCTGGTTCCCGACATGAAACCTCTTGATTTCATTTTTAGGATGGATTTTCTCATCCCCAATAAAGCCTAAATTGATTGTTATCTTCAATGGGTCTCCAAAACTACACATGATGAGGAGTGACATATCTTTCAGGGAGAGTGGGAATCAAGGTATAGTATATCCGAACCTTCTTATCCAGATTTGGGGAAATTAATTTCATTTTTATCTTTTTATTTGTAGCAGGAATCTTTGAGTGATGATATCTCTCCATCTTTCATTGAGTTTCCCAATGTTTTTTCTCATGAATTCTCTATTTTTTCATCAGTAATGGAGTTATCGTTTTCTATTTATTTAGTTTTTGGTACTTAAATAGTGTATATTCTGTATTACCACATGTTTCAAGTTGAAATTAAAGAGTTGAAGACTCAATTGTATGTTCTTTTAGATAAATTATTTATACGCTCGAGTGTGTCACCTTAGGTGGAACATGTTATCTTTTCTAAGAAATATGATGGAACACTTCACTTATGTATTGATTATTGAAAACTAAAACAAGATATTGTAAAAAAAAATAAGTATCTATTTCCATGGATTTATGATATTTTTGGCTAGTTAAAAGGGGTGAAATGGTTCTTGAATATTTATATTTAGTCTGGTTATCACCAGTTGAGAATAAAAGAATATGACATTCATAAAACCAACATTCATAATAGTTATGGACATTATGAGTATCTTTTCATTCCATTTGGTCTAACCAATGCTATTTTAGTCTTTATAGATTTTATGAATAGGATATTCCATGATAATCTTGATACTTTCATGGTGGTCTTTGTAAATTAAATTATGGTTTAATCGAAGTCCAGGGAGGCTCATGCGAATCATATAAAAGAAATTCTAGAATTTTTGAGAAATCACTGGAATTATACCAAGATATCAAAATGTGATTTATGGATTTATTAAGTGAAGTTATTAGTATACATAGTGTCAGAACATGCCATCTTAATTGATCCTGAGAAGTTGAAAGCTTCTATGACACGGGAGTAGCCATAGATTTTTTTTTTTTGAGATTTAGAGATTCTTGGGTCTAGTTGGATATTATCACTGATTCATAAAGTATTTCTCGAAGTAGGCTTCTTCGATGACCGCTCTCACTCATAAGGGGGTAAAGTTCATTGGGATGATAAATGTCAGAGTTCTTTTGTTGACATAAAATATATTTGACATACGTTCCGATATTGACTCTTCCAAAGGCTAGGTAGGGCTATTTTTTCTTCTATGATGTGTCACATTTAGGTTTGGGTTGTGTTCTTATACAGGGTGATCAAGTAGTAGCCTATGGATCTCATGATCTTAGGCCACACGAGAAGGATTATCTAACCCATTAACTCAAACTCTCAACTTTGATGCATGCAGTTAAGAGTTTCCATCATTACCTTTTTGGAGAGAGGTTTACTATGTATTCTAGACACAAGAGCTTGAGTTATATATTCTCTCAAAAATATTTGAATCTCCTCTAGAGGAATTGGGTGGAGTACCTATAGTCTTTTGACTTTTACATTTCCTATATCCTAGGGAAAGGTAACGTGATTACTAATTCTTTGAGTAGGAAACATTCGACTCATGCCATGAAATAATCATTGAAATAGTGAAAATGGATGGCTCTTTTTGCACAATTTCATATTGGAGTTTATGAAATGGAGGATGAGGTTGTCTTGGATATTATTTAGTTAGCCTCCGATCTTCTCGAGATGATTCTTCAGGAATAGAATCTTGATGATGAATTCCATGGAATTAGATACCCTATGTTCCATCATATTATTTCATCATGTTTCGATATTTAGATTGTTCAAATCAATTCATTGAATCATGTGATCAAAAATTAAGTTTTCATACAAAGAGAACTCACAACATCTCAATATTATTCTAAGAAGAAATTGAAGTCTACTATGAATTTCAAAAAAAAGGATAAGAAGAGTAATTTGACTCAATAAATAAGGTTTATATTTGTCACATATGGAGAATATTGTTTCCATCACTATTAGTACAAACATGGTTGTTTTGGATAAAATCTTGAATATTAGAGGGAAAAAGAGAGGATAATTAGTTGAGAAATAATATAAATGAGAAATTGGATCCCTAACTAAAATATGGTAATCAATGTGGTGTTATCTCTACCATATCAATTGATAATGATCCTCTTTAAGAATCAATTTTAGGTTTTGATGAGTATCTGTATAGATAATCATATAGTTATTTCTATTCTGAAATCGAGGATTATTTTAAAATGATTCCTATCGAATTTATTTCATATATACTGGAGTTTTTAATGGGTATATAAGATATGAAATAATATATAAAATTTTAATTTGATGTTATAAAAGAATAATTAGTAGAAAGGGTGGTAAATTATAAAACAATCATCAAATATATGGAATCCAAGGATTATCTTTTAAGTTTATACAAGAAAAAAATATACCCCAGATGAAAAATATTTTAAAAAATGAATTGATGAGAAATATTAGGTAAGAAAAATCAGTAAATACAATATTCATGCTTTAGAATAAACTTAAAAAAATATATTGTTAGTTTCAAGGTTTCCCAATTGAAGATAAAATCCAAAATAATTAAAGATCTTAACAATTCATTAGATGAAAGTAGCAAGATTCATGAAGATCAAAATGAGAAGTTAAAAATTAAATGGGAAGAAAATTTAAACTTTTTTAATGATGAGAACACTTCCCTCAACATTAAGTGTCTTTATTTGGAAGTTAAACTGATAAATATAGAGGATAAAGAAGATGAGACGTCTCAATTTATTGAGAAATAGGTGTTTCCATGAAGGTTTCTAAAAAGAGTTTTGTGTCCAAAAAGATTCATATTAATAGTGGGAAGTTATTAAGATAATATAATGATATATCAACTATAATATTGAGGAGAGACATAACCCTTGTCTCACAAATTTTTTTATATAATAATGATGTTTCATTTGATAGTACAAATTACAAATAAAGATATGGGAAAATATGGCTAGAAAAAATGATAAGAAACCTTTACTGCATCAAGGATGAATGTGATCAATAAAAAGAGAATTGGGTCTCTAAAATAATCTCAAAAGGTTTTTTTGTCCAAAAATAGTAATGACATAATTATATCCAAACTATGTTTAAAAGAAAATGATCAAGGTTTATCAATCTTTGCTGGTGTTTTGGAAGATTTTAATATCATGAAATTTTTTTTTTCATATTATTTCAATTATTGAAAATTATAGAAGTCATGGAATTAGGGGGAGAAGATCTGCGATTAATATAAAACTGGCAAGGTAGATGAAAAATACACAAAATATTATGGGAGTGAATCTAGACATCAAGAACATATTAGATTTCTTATATAATTTTTGTGAAAAATAAAATATAAGTCATTATTGTGATGATGAATTTTGGTATCAGTCTACCAAAGATGAATCATGTGCTTGTGAAAATAGAAGACCAAAAAGTTTAAAAAGGAAATAATTCATAAGAAAATGTGATCCTACCTTAGTGTGTAAACGAATTTTTGAAAAAATTACACCCAAGAAGTTTAATAAGGATTTTATAATAAAGAATAGGTTCTTCTAATGTGGAAGAAAAGGTTATGTCATAGACCATAGAAAATGGGTCATGAGTATTAAGGTTTAAGGAACAAAGATATAACATAATGTGAATCAATATAATAAAGAATAAAAATAATTATTTTATTATAGGGCATCCAAGAAGAATAAATAGAAATGTTTCCAAATAAGGGTGACTTGAAAGATATTGAGGAATTGTGTGGAATGTGTAAGCATAAGAATAAAACTCCAAAAAAATGCATGACATGGAAACTAGGATGGAAGGAGATTTTGAGGAACAATGATATAGTACCATTGACTACACTTTCCAATAATTCTATTATGAATAAGGAGTTTTCACACAAGAATAAATATGAACATGTTCGTAAGGAATACATGAAAATATTGGAAATATAGTTGGAATTGGGTAAGAAAATGAAGCAAGCATAAAATAATGAATATGAATTTCTTGATAATGTGAAAAATAATATTCTATCTAAGAATAAATGTAAAAAAATACTATGTTTCCCATGATTGTTTAATTATGGAAAAACAATGGAGGTGATGTAATTAAGAGTTATCATAAATTTAAATCTATAAGGAAAATAGTTCTTGGGTTGAGAAGAAAATATCATCCATGTTTCTCTCACTAAAGAGATAAGGAAGGATCACCATATTCCCATATTTATTTTTGTAGGTTCCGGGCGCAGCGGAAGCGCATTGGTGGGTGTACCCAACATTAATTTTAGCGTTAACAATGATCAATATGAGATCTGTCATGATAATAAAATGTCAGATCTTCGGAATAGAATAAATAACGAAAAAGAAAAGAGGGGAGTCTTGGAACCATAGATAGGATCATAATATGTTGGTTATAATTAATTTAATTAATTGAAAATAATTGCCTTGATATAATTCTTTCTTCATTGATGTTTCTGATCACAATCTGATGTGATATGTTGTTGTGTCTGTCACGACCCGTCCTCGGGGCCCGTGTCGTGACTACCCCAAGTCCGCCTTCCATAGGCCAGGGGCTGGCGACTAGCACCAAGGCGTAAATCCCGATAAACAGGGAATGCATTGCCTTTGTAGAGTAAACAACCATCACAGAGTAAGCCAGCAGAAAGAGTAAACACTAAGTAAAAATTGTAACAAGCTGTGCTGAAAGTAAAAGGGGCCGGAAATACAAGCCCAACTGTAAAGTACAACTGAAAGGGGAAAACAGCAATTGAAAAGAAAATCCGCAGTGTCGAGCCGTCCTCTGGAAGTCCCACCTGAAGGGCGAGCACAGATAGCCTCCACAGCTCCTCGGTCCAGCCGTCCGCTCCGAGTACGTCCCGCCCAGTGGTCCACCTCCAGGTACCGTCCTGCTCCGCAAGCCTCCACCGCGATCAGCGCTGTCCGTCGTCTGCAACCAACACAACGAAGTGCGGGCATAGCCCGTGCAGGGGTGAGTATAAGCTACTCAGCAGGGACCCCGAGACCCCCGAAGGTCTCCCAAAATCCACAAAGGATAAACCACAAAGGAAAGATACAATCACGAAGTAACAACCGACTCTACTTAGGTATATACTCATACATATACATAAGTCATCAATTCCCGTTCGGCTCCAACATCTGAGCCCAAGCACAACCCGGTCCACACAGGAAAGAAAAACGTATACTCACACAGAAAAGCACAACACAATCCACGAAGGAGAGAAAAAGTAATCCACATAGGATATCTCAACACAATCCACAAGGAAAGTAAACAGTAAATCCACACTAGATAGTTCAACACAATCCACAAAGGAGAGTAAACAGTAAATCCACACAGGATAGTTCAACACAATCCACAAAGGAGAGTAACACAGGATTCAGCTCACACATGTATACTTCTTCAAAAAGGTGAAAGGGATGATCAGATATAGATACTGAATCATCTAAGTTGGGACCCACATAGGATACAAGACCAGCACAGTTGGGACCCACATAGGATACAAGACCAACACTCTTCATTGATTTATCTATGCTGGGACCCACATA
Organism: Viscum album; assembly: GCA_963277665.1. Classification (NCBI taxonomy): domain Eukaryota; kingdom Viridiplantae; phylum Streptophyta; class Magnoliopsida; order Santalales; family Viscaceae; genus Viscum; species Viscum album. The sequence goes on from OY728134.1 coordinate 135,312,994, forward strand.
GGATACAAGACCAGCACTGAATCATCTAAGCTGGGACCCACATAGGATACAAGACCAACATAGCTGGGACCCACATAGGATACAACACCAGTACTGAATCATCTATGTTGGGACCCACATAGGATATAAGACCAGCACTCTTCATTGATTCATCTATTATGGGACCCACATAGGATACAAGACCAGCACTGAATCATCTAAGCTGGGACCCACATAGGATGCAAGACCAGCACTCTTCATTGATTCATCTATGCTGGGACCCACATAGGATACAAGACCAGCACTGAATCATCTAAGCTGGGACCCACATAGGATACAAGACCAGCACTCTTCATTGATTCATCTATGCTGGGACCCACATAGGATACAAGACCAGCACTGAATCATCTAAGCTGGGACCCACATAGGATACAAGACCAGCACAGCTGGGACCCACATAGGATACAAGACCAGCACTCTTCATCATCGCAGTCCACTGAGGATCTCTGCACAGTCGTTGTCGTCGAAGTCGCAGCCAGCACAAGGGTTCCCGCACACAGCAAGCTCGTTCGGGAGGGTCCGCTCCACAAGCCGAGAGGCTGATACATCAACTGACTCAAAGTCCAAAGTTGATGTATCCAAAAGTTTTGTATCGTCAACAGGAACTCAACGTCGCAGACGGCGCGTCAATCGGACGCCCGGTCTGAGAGTTATTGGCTTTTTCGTCCCAAGGGCCCAGTTGGTTTTTTAAGTCAAAACCAACCCGACCGTACTCCACCTACATCCAAACCTCGGGTGGAGTGAGCCAAAAGATCCGTCTCACTAAGAGGAATCCACCAAAGTCGACAGCACGTCAATCGGACGTCCGGAGCTCAAGATATGAGTGTTTCCACTCTGAGGGACCGGTTGGTTTCGTGTACGAACCAACCCGGCCGAACCCAAAGTATTCTGAAACCTTGAGTGCGATATACCGAAACGACCGTCTCGATCCAAGGATCGCATTGCTGCTGATGGCGCATCGTTCGGAGGCTCGTATCTCAAGTTACGGTCAAAAGACCAAAACGGTCCGAAGACGGGGGGGTCTGGGCCCGGACCGACCCGGCCCGACCCCCCTGGGTCGGCCCGAACCGGGTCGACCCGACCCGGGTCCGGGTCGGACCCGGTTCGGCTCGGCCGAGTGGCCGCGCGAAGGAGCTGTGGGGCGCTGCCCCCGAGGGAAGATGGTGTCGCGGCCCCGCGTGGGGCCGCGCTGGAGTCAGCGGACGCGGATTTTGTTGCGTCCCGTGCATGTGATCCGGACCCGCGCGACCACGGGTCCGCTGGCCGCCGCGACGGCCCTGTCCGGCGGGGCGCCGGCGACCCGCGCCACTGGTGGCTTCTGCGGGCCACCGGAGTTGCTCTGGTGGTCCGTTTTCCTTTCCGTCTGCGCCGAGGCTCCTCCCGGGTCCCGTTATTCACTGTAGAAACAACGGATCGTCCCTGCGGCATGTTTTGTCATCGCCCGCCAAATCCGTTCAACAACGAAGAACTATGGAGGGTTGTCGGGCCGTGTTGGTTTGGCCCGCACCCTCCACGTTAGATGATAACAGTCGGGAGAAAATATTCAACACATGAATAAAAATAAAGGCACAATTTTAATGGAATTAAAATTGGACTTGATCCGGGTTCTTTGTTTTTAAAAGAAACAATCACGAGAATAAAATATTATTTCACAAACAAACCCTACCTCGTCGTACGTGCATCCTTCGCGGAATTGACCGTCGCGGAACAAGTGGAGCGTCGCGTCACGGAAGGGCGTCGCATCTTCGCGGAAGGGCGTTGCGTCGACGATCTCTGAGGATCAATAACATATAGATTTAATTTTAATAATTAAATCCATATTGAGTTATAATCCACAAAGGAAAATTAAAGGACCGCAATCCCCTACCTTGTCGTTGTCGCGGGGTTGGATCATCGCGGAAGAAGCGTCGCGGAGGGAGAATCGTCGGCATCGTGGTACACGGCGTCGCATCGCTGATCTCCGCGGGTTCAGCATTCTTTGTCGAAGGTCGGCTTTCTTCGCGTTCTTCGCGTTCTTCGCGAAGAAGGAGGAAGATCCTTAGAGATACTTCAAAGGTTTAACACAACATTTCAAAAGGAAGGTGTGTTGGCCTTATTTTATAAACATGCCAACAAAATGAAAACGTGTTAAGAAACGAACGAAATTAATTCATAAAATTAATTTCAACAAATAAACCGCCCATTTAATAGGAGCGTTTAATTGTTTAAGAAAACACCCCAGTTGACTTTTATTTAGTAGGGGTTTTTGCGGGTGCGTTACTTAGCGGAAAGAAACGGTGGGGCTCGTGTGGGCCCCACCCCACAAATATCATATCAAGTGGATAGGATATTTTGGGTTACACCCTATCCGTTTCAACTGAGCTTAAGCAGCTTAAAGTGGTCTTTGAGCGGGTTTAAGTGAAATAAAAAATAAAATTATCGCACAACTTTATTTTATTTCATAACTTAAAACCCAAAAATTAAAAACCACAATCGAGATAATGCAACTCCGGAAGAGGCGTTTCTAAGCAAAAACCAGTGCTGCGATTCCATCGGTGCCCTCGGAATTCGATTCCAAGAACCGGTTCAAAAGTTATAAAAACTCGCTCGTCCGTTCACTGAATGTACCCGAGCCAAACTTCGGAGAGTGATTTCGGGCACACCGGGCCTCGAAATCAGGTGCCGTCAGAAGCTGCGTTCTTGTAAAATTCCAAAGAAAATTAAAAAAAATCCATGAAATTTACAGGTCTTTACAGTGTTGTAGAATCCAAGTGTAGGATTCCTCTAGCGCTGATACACACGTGCTCCATGTATCTTTGGATGTCTTCGAAGGGATCTATGGGTGTTAATGTAGAAGAGCCTTTGCTTGCGATGTCCACCTTCAATCACCTTAATATAGTGGAGGAGGATCTCTCTCTCGTAGCTTGAGAGCATTATTGGAAGAAAAGGGTTCTCTCTTGTCTTGAGAGATTTATCTAGATCTATTGTACACAACCACCAAAAAAATTCTAGGCTAATAAGAAATATATAATTGGGATTTTTAATTTCATATAATAATAAAGATGAATTAATTACCCGAAAGCATTTATTCATTTCATTTAATTCTTAGTAATACCCCATGTCTAATAAGAACAGTTGACTATTATTATTACCTCACATGCACCTAGCGAATTACACCTAAAATTATTTAATTAAACAAATAATATTATTTCTTATAAATTCCTAGAAAAAAATACACGGCGTGTACTTTTGTTTTTCCATTTTTCTTTATTTCCTCCACCACATTTATTAGACCTTGAATAATGGATATTTATTTCTAAAATAAATATCACTGCATTACTCACTAATAAATATATTATTTTTCCCACAATATATTCTCTCAAATAACTAGTGTCGAAATAAATGTGATAAGGCATTATTGAATAATTATTAAACCACAGTCAGGAATAATATTTATTCAACTTGTTAAATTAATATTTAACTTGGATACTTAGACACACTTAGTGTGTGACCCTCTATGCCTCTTTATCAATGGAATTAGGTGGATCCTGCCTAAAGTCCAAGGTTAGTGTCTAGTAACATGTGAGGGAACCCATAAAGAAAGAAGTTAATGTCGCAATAACGTGTCACCTCCTATGAATGCTTACCGTATAATGTAATCCTTTTTTCTCAATATCTCGAATCAAGCGGGTTTCATGCTAGTACCATCAACCCATGTGCTCGATTATTCATTCTTTGACTTTCCAGAATTGAACTTTCCCATTCCTAACCATGGACATGGATTTATTTAGGCTATATAAATTCCATCAAAGGTCCTGAGAGATCTACTTCCATTATGGAGAAGAAGGGATAAATCCTTTCTCACATTATCTATAAATTCAGTATCACTCATGACACACCCAACGTATCATACCTCACTACGAATAATGTTTCATCATAGTTTTCATCAATACATATAAGTGCATGATTTGTAATACCCATTAATAATAATCTTAAAGTCTAAGGACCAATACACACGTCTGAAGATAGGAACATCCAATGACACTATGAAATGTGGATTTTCTACTGGCGGGTCTCGTTCTCATAATATCCTCCTGGATATTACCAAGGGCACACACCATGAGAAGGTGCCTCAAATTTTTATGAGTCCTCGCCCCTAATGTACTGTATTATTTGTGTCTATCAAATAAAATCATCCAGCCATAGAACATATATTCAAGAATAGTGTTATGGAACTTCTGGTTTCTCATCATAGCAGGGATCCGCTATGACCCTTTAATGAAACAGCTATCCTTAGGAAATTATCACATGAATTGTCATGTAGAAGAACAATCAAGATATGATGAGGTATTTATTAATGAATAAAGTACAAATTATTTGGTTTTAGGCCACCAAATCCAACAGACTCCCACTTAGACTAGAGTCAACTGCCAATAACCTTTTAACTCACTAGCTCTCACATGATATTCATGTTTTTGCTGATATAGGCCTTTATTTATGGGTTCTGCCACGTTCTCTTCTGTGGACACTCTACTCACTGCAACTTCACCCCTTTGATAGAAATCCCTCAAGAGGTGATACTTATAGAGTATGTTCTTTTTCCGTTGATGTGACCTTGGTTCTTTTGAAAGATCTACCACTGCAGTATTATCACAATATAATGTGATAGGATCTTTACTCCTAATAACCACATCAATCTCCTATACAAAGTTCTAAATCCAGATGGATTCCTTGGCTGTATCAGAAGCCACTATATTTTCGGACTCTGCTGTAGAATCAGCGACAACTGGTTGCTTTGAACTCTTCCAGCTCACAACTCCTCCATTGATACTTAAAACATATCTAGATTGCAACTTCAAATCGTTCTGATCTTTATGAAAACTAGTATCATCATACCCTCTAATGAAAAGCTCCTCATCTCCTCCATATACCAGGAACATATCCTTAGTTCTTCACAGATACTTAAAGATAGTCTTTATAGCATTCCAATTTTGTTCTCCTGGATCTTCTTGATATTTGACTACCATGCTCAGTTCATAGGCAACATCAAGCCTGGTACATAACATGTCATACATGATGGATCCTATAGCCGAATCATATGGTATCTTACTCATTCTATCTTTCACTTGTTGAGTCTGAGGAAACATTTTCTTAGAAAGATGTAGGCCATGTGACACTAGAACCAATACCCTCTTGGATTTCTCCATACTAAATCTCTTTAGTATCTGGTCGATATATGTACCCTGACTTAGTCCAAGCAGCCTCTTGGATCTATCACGAATGATCTTGATCCCCAGAATGTAGGTTGCTTCACCCAAGTCCTTCATGGAGAAACACTTATTCAACCAGTCCTTAACTGACTGTAAGACTATTAAATCATTTCCAATAAGCAATATGTCATCAACATATACTACTAGGATAATGACTGCATTCCCATTAAACTACTTATAAACACATGGATCACATTCATTCTTAATGAAACCAAATTCTTTTATGGATTCATTAAATTGAATGTTCCACAACCAGGATTCTTAATTTAATCCATTAATGTATTTCTGCAACTTTCAAACCCATTTGGCTTCACCTGGTGTCACAAACCCTTCTAGTTGGGTCATATAGACATCTTCTTGAAGGTTCCCGTTAAGGAATGCTATTTTGACATCCATTTTCCAAATCTCGTAGTCAGGTAAGCTTCTATGGAAAGTATGATTATTATGGATTTAAACATGGCAACTAGATATAAGGTTTCATCATAGTCAATTCCTTGACGTTTTCTAAATACTTTAGCCACTAGCCTTGCTTTATTGGTGCTAACTTGACCTTCCATGTCCAGTTTTCTATTGAATACCCATTTGCATCCAACAAGCTTTACATCAACTAGCTCATTGACCAGAACCCAAACTTGTTTATGTTACATGGAATCCATATCAGAATTAATATCTTCTAGACATCTTGTAGCTTCTGAGCTTTCTACTACTTCCTTGTAGGATAGAGGTTCATCAATGTCCAACAATAATGATTCACCCTCCTTGATGACTAGGAAACAAAATCTCTCTGGTTCCCTTACCTCTATCTCTTATGTAGTACTTGTGTTTCTGGAACCTCTTCCATGGGGACCTGTGGAACTTGTTCCTATACCAACTTTTTTCTATCTTGAGCATCAACTTCGTCAACGTCAATCTTTCTCCCGTTATCCTTTTTGAGGATGTCCTCCCTCTCAATAAAGATTGTTTGTCTAGCGATAGTCACTTTCTTATTTGATGGGTTATATAGGTAATATCCTTTTGTTTCCTTGGAATATCCTATAAAGATACACTTTGTGCCCTGGGTGCTAGTTTGGTGCCTAAAAATGCCTTAACAAATGCCTCGCACCCCCATACACGTGTCTGTGACAAAATGGGTTTATTTATGTTCCATAACTCGGAGGGAATTTCATTTTCTGTCTTATTTGGTACTCGGTTTAATGTGTATATTGCAGTCTGTAATGCATATCCTCAAAAGGATAATGGAAGATCTGCATGACTCGTCATCAACCTCACCATGTCCAACAAGCTGTGGTTTCTCCTTCCACTAACACTATTCCACTGTGGTGTATAAGGAGTACTGAGCCGAGATAGGATCCCATACTACCATAGAAGATTGATGAACTCTTGATTCAGATATTCTCCACCTCGATCCGATCGAAGCTTCTTTATCTTCTTACCAAGATGATTTTCTACTTCATTCTTGAATTCCTTAAATTTCTCTAAGGATTCTAACTTATACCTCATTAAGTAGACATAGCCATATCTACTCAAATCATCAGTAAAAGTAATGAACTAAGAATATCCACCTCTATCTTCTACTAGAAATGGTCCACACACATCTTTGTGCACCAATCCTGGAAGATCTATAGCCCTCTCACCCTATCCACCGAAAGGTGGTTTGGTCATTTTACCTTGTAAAAAAGCATGAGATCTATCAAGTGGTTTTAGCTCAGTAAAGTCTAAATAGACATCTTGGCAGAGCTTTGTCAAGCGCTTCTCATTTACATGACCGATATGGTGATGCCACAACTGGGTGATGTATGAGTCATGTGAGTTTGTTTCGTTATCGATTTATAACACTTGGTTTTCATAATTTAATATATATAAACCATTATTTAAATGCACCATACCATGACATGAATTGTTCTTATAAAAGAAGCAACCCTTATTTCCAAGCTTGAAAATAAATCCATCCATATCCAAACATGATACAGAAATTATGTTTTTGGTAACACTAGGTACATAATAACAGTTATGTAAAACCAAAATCATCCTAGTTAGAAATGAGTGGTAGTAATCACCAATGGCCAATGCAGCCAGCATCGCGCCATTGGCATCTCGAAGATCCACCTCTCCTCTATAAATATTTCTAAATCTACTTGGTTCCTACATTTGAATATATATGTGAGCCCCATAAACTATATCTAACACCCAATTTGTAGAAATGGAAATATTACACTTGATAACGAATGCACATTTAGCATCCCCATGCTTTTGGGTGAAATTCCTCTTCTAGTGGCCTGGCTTGCCACATGCAAAACATACTGCCTCCCATTCCTTGCCATGCCTCTGGATATTCCCCTTCTTGGTGGGATGATGCTTGTGGGCTTTAGACCATTTATAATTCCTTGTCCCCTTTTCCTTGTACTTCCTTTTCTTATTCACCATAAGGATTGTGGGTTTTTCACACCCTATGTTCTTATCTACATGACGAATTAAGGTCAGAAGTTCTGATAGACTCTTATCATTGTTTCTCATGTTATAGTTGATAATAAAGCTAGAGAAGGTCTTGGATAGTGATGATAGGATGAGATCTATATTCAACTCATTAGAGAACTTAATCCCTAAGATGTACAGGCATTCAATGTAGCCAATAAGCTCGACTACATGAGGCCTAGTAGGCGCAGACTCTCCAATATTAGTTGTAAACAAAGCATTGGAGATATCATATCTCTCATGTATCACCTTCTCTTGGTATATATCCTTAAAGTGAGACATCATGCAATACACATCCATGATTTCATGTTTCTTCAAGATATCATTAGACATGGACGATAGCATGAAACATTAGACATCTATGGAATCATCCATATATTTTATATAGAGAGATAGTTCCTCATCACTGTCCTCTTTCCCAGGCACAACTGGAATAGGCTCTTCCAGCACATACAATTTCCTCTCGTGGTGAAGGATGATGCGTAAACCTCTCTGACACTCTAGGAAATTGGTGCATGTGAGAAGGTTTTACTTCTCGAGTATGGTTTGAAATGATATATTTGAAGTAATTTTTCTTACCATTTCTAAAAATTAAGATGAGAAAAATTTTAATACTTTATTATGATAAAACTGAGACAAATAAATAAATTAATACTTATTAGTCTCCCACTATTTTATCGAAATCTAATAGCCCTCACCATTGACATCAGAATATTCTGCTTCCTGAATAATCTAGTGGCAAGGATCCATATTTCCCTTCGAATTACCCTAAATAGGTTTGGTCAAGAAAATTGAAGGGTTTTAGGTAGTCATTCCAAATTCCAACTGCATTAACTCGTATCTCCTTGATCCTCTGAGTGTACTCCTCAATCCTGAAATCCTTTTATTTTGGATTTCCTCATCCTTTGCCTCTTGGTCACACCAAGTCCTGTTGTGGTAGACAAACCTTGATGCAAACCAAGTCAACTCAACCCAAAACCTTGAATTATAATTCCCTGATAATTGAAATCACCCCAACTAGGGTTGGTCAAGCACTTTGAACTATGGTTCGATTCTAACCAAGATTATATAAGGCTATACCGACTTGATATTTTCTTTGAGGGATTTTATCCTTATATGTAAATTTCCATTTTATTGTCTTTGATTACATGATTGTTAATATTAAGTGGGATATACTTAAGTGATTAACCATGTATAAGATAATATTTTACACATAAGCCGGTCTAATTTTAGTTCCATCTTGCATGATTGTTTAATTCATTAATTGTGTGATCGTGATAACACACCCAAAATAAACAAACCATGCAACTGACAGAAATAAAATAAATGGTATGATCATGATCTTGTTCTATTGTTTAGTTTATCTAGAAGTTGATAAACTAACCCAAGATCTATGGTAGAAACACCTTGAACCTTTTGGGTTCATGTTTATAGCTTTCCACCTATCCACCTTTGTATCTCCTTGGATTAGTTTCACATTCGCTCCTAACTTGATCTGCCTCTGCTAGCTTGGGAGCTCCATCCATTACATATGCTTTTATCTCACATGCAAGTGATGGGTAAAATGGGGTTTTACATAAAAGAAACATAGGGTATGCAGTCCCTACATATTAATGAGGAGAAGTCTTACAGGCCAACAAATTTAATTTAAATAAATTAATTAAAAAAACCATTCACATACAAATGTCTTGGTATAGCTCATGATCATCCATGAATGCAATGATATTTACACATAAATAAAACTAGCATTCAATTATTTAATCGTTCTTGTTTAAGATAAATCACGCTCAAATCAATTAATTATCTTTAATTAATCAATCCTTTTATCTTAAACCCTTTTTATGAATTTCATTGAGATTCACATCCATCATAATTTTAAATAAATAAATTCATTTAAAATTATCTTTTTACGTAACTTGTACCTTGGAGGCAACTCGGTGAATTACCATTCATAACTACCCAATGAGTAGAAATGAACATTATGAAAATGTTAAATTGAACACATATATATAAAACACTTATCACGTGTTGTGCCTTAGCTTTATGCCTACACTATGGTACATGTCTCAAGGGTTTGTATAATATAATAATAAATTTCAATAAATCTTCATAATTTGGATGAGTACACAGCATATAGTTCTGACTACACAGCATGTACTTTTGTTCACCATCCATCTGAAGTATATGCCTGGGGACATCATGTGTAGATGTAATTCAGAAATTTTTTAGAGAACATAGCGTGTTCAGTGGGACACATGCTGTGTAGTATTCGCGTTACATTGTTTCCAGTCAGGAAGGCCGTGTACGGGGTACACGGTCTAACATTAACCCTAAGGGACTACACGCCATGTTGAGTGGACCACACAGTGTGTAATCTGGAAACCGTGTGCCACCTGTTCCTAGTCAACACACAGTTTCATTTAAGACTTATAAAAACTCCAACCCACGGCCTGATTTGGCAGACTAGTCTGATGCATTAAACCTAGACCACACGGCGTGTACTGCCGAATACATGTCGTGTATTCTGGTTTTGTACGGCCAGGAACATTTGGCACCTCCGAATGAGATCCTCTATTTTATTTTTATCAAAATTAAAAGAAAAATTTGTTTCTATAAGGTGAACGAGAAACGAGAGAGTAGGAACATATCTCGAGATTCAGATTTAAAGAATGATTAACTTTGATTGAAACATCTAAATTATTAAATGTGTAAATCACCAATAAAAAACTAAATAATTTTAATAAAAAATATGACCCCTCTGATACCACCTATAGGTTCTAGGTGCAGCGAAAACGCATTGGTGGGTGTACCCAACTTTAATTTTAGCATTAAAAAAGATCAATCTAAGATTTTTCACGATAATAAAACACTGGATCTTGGGAATAGAATGAAGAACAAAAAAGAAAAGAGAGGAGTCCCGGAAGCATAGATAGGATCATCATATGTTGGTTATAATTAATTTAATTAATTGACAATAATTACCTTGATGGAATTCCTTCTTCGTTGATGCTTCCGGTCATGATCCGATGTGATTCGTCATTGCATCATAGAATTCTAGTGTAGGATTCCTATAGCAGTGATCCACACATGCTCCACGTATCTCTGGACATTGCCAAAGGGATCTCCAGGTGATAGCATGTAAGACCCTTCACTCGCGATGTCTGCCTATGATCGCCTTGATCCGGTGGATGAGGATCTCTCTCTCATATCTTGAGAGCGTTCTTGGAAGAAAGGGATTATCTCTTGGCTTGAGATCATTCTCTAGATCCGTTGTACACAACCACAAAAAAATGGCTCGGCTAATGAGAAATATATAATTTTTATTTTTAATTACATAGAATAATAAAATGAATTAATTGCCCAAAAGCATTTATTCACTTCATTTAATTCTTAGTAATTCACCTTGTCTAATAATAAAATATGACTATTATTAATACCTAAAATGCACCCAGTGAATTACACCTAATATTTTTTAATTAGATAAATATTATTATTTCTCATAAATTCCTAGAAAAAAATACACGGTGTGTATATTTCATATACACAGTATGTACTTTTGTTTTTCCATTTTTCTTTATTTCCTCTACCACATTTATTAAACCTTGAATAATGGCTATTTATTTCTAAAATAAATATCACTGCATTACTTGCTAATAGATATATTATTTCACCAATAATATATTCTCTCAAATAACTAGTGTCGAAATAAATATGATCATTCATTCTTGAATAATTATTAAACCACAGTAGGGAATAATATTTATTCAACTTGTTAAATTAATATTTAATGGAGATACTTAGACACACTTAGTGTGTGACCCTCTAGGCCTCTTTCTCAGTGGAATTAGGTGGAGCCTGCCTAAATTCCATGTTTATCATCTAGAAACACACCAAGGGACCCATAGAGAAATAATTTAACACCACAATGACGTGTCACCTCCTACAAATGCTTACCGTATAATGTGATCCCTTTGTCTCGATATCTCAAATCAATTAGGTTTCATGCTAGTGCCATCAACCCATGTCCTTGATTATTATTTCTTTGACTTTATAGAATTGAACTTGAATAATAAATATAGATTTATTATAAATATAATATATAACAATACTAATAATTATCATATCACATATAATTTATTTATAACATTTTATCACACGTTTATTAATAATTCTTTGTTAAAATCACTGCCCCGAGTGATAACTTCTTTTTTTCATATATGTTTTTGTTTGGTGGTTTTGGTTATTTTAATTTTATTTTCATTACATGTTAAATGTATTTTGAATTGTGTTATAAATATAAAAAATATTCATTATATAGAAATTTATAGTCATTCATAAAATCATGATGTGTAAAAATAAATTACATCGTTCATGGACACGGTGGGTCGTATGTATGTAGGAATGTTATTTCCATTTTCTCTACGTACGGAACGAAAGAAAGTTAAATTTCAATTCACCTTTATATGATAATTTTTTATATCATATATTTCATATATATTCATTATATCTATTATTATTACTATTCATTTCAAAATAAAATGAAAAATGTATCGCATTGCTTCGTGGCAGCGGTAGTCCACATGAATGCATGAGCGATGTTATTATTTTCCAAAGGATATAAAGGTAAGAAGGTAGATGTGATATTATAATTAAAGAATTATAATTAAGTCAAAAATATAATTTAAATATGTTAAATCCATAATTATCTCTAGCAGTGAGTGGCAGTGTTGGAAAACAAATTACATCAGTTCGCAATGCGGTGGTCCGTCGTACACATGTTCGGTGGTTTTGTTTCCTATTTAATAGAGGAGATGGATATAGTTTATTAATTTAACATGATAAAATATAAGTATATTTCAGATAATAATTTTATTATATCATTATATTTGAATAATATTTTAAGGGGGTGGAAGAATAAATAAAATAAAAATGCTCAGTTAATAATGATATCTATTCTTCGGACAACCACCTTGGGTTAGCACCAAAATCCATCCTAGGAGGGTTTAATAATAAAAATAAGGAATATATAATGTGTTTAAGGTATTAATTAAGGTATTTGGGTAGGAATTATTTTATCCAAATATATCTTGGAGTGTGGAGAGGAGAGGATAGGTGATGTCCTTTTATAAGTGGGGGAAAGAACCCACATGGAAACTACTTGAAAATTTCCAAAAGGATAAAATAATTCCCAAAAAATTATCCAAAATTAAATTATATTAGAATTTTGGATATTATAAGGTATAAATATGGACATAAAATAGTATTTAGATAAGTTTTATTATCAAACATACCATTATTTTTTGGTTTATCCCCTAGTAAACTTGTTTTAACCTTAATTGCGATAATTAATTTTTTCTGTTTTTATTATTAATTATGAAAAAAAATTAATTTTAACTTATTATATAATATTAATTATGATTATTAAAAATATTTAATCTACTTTTAAAAATTATATTCATATAATTGTTATAATTTAATTTAAAATACAACCCACAGATGTGACGAAGAAGTGGTTTTTCAAAGAAAAAATATTCATAAGTATATAAAGTTTTTATATAAAAAATGATCATAAATTTGATTCCAATGACCTAAATTGGATTAATTATAATATAATTGAACTAATTATACTTTTAAAACAATTTTAAAATATAAATTATCTTTTTAAATACATTATATAAAAATTCAGTTTTTAATGAAAATCAGTATTTTAACTGTTCATCAAAAAATTAATCTTTTCAGAAAAATTTCAAAAACTCACTCTAAGATAATTTCATATATTTATTTACAAAAATAAGTTTATTTTTTCAAATAAATTTTATAAATGTGAAAAACATTATTATTATTATTCAACAATAAGCAATGAAAATCATTTTTTTAAAAGAATAGTATTTTTGAAATAGAAAAATACTTTTCCAAAAAATAAGTACTTATTTATAAATATATTTTTTTATATAAAACAAATATACTTAATTTTAATAATAATTTTATTCCTCTTCATTTCTCCAAGTTTATCATCTAGGTTATAATAGTTTTGTTTAAATAATAATTTTAATAGCATGTCATGGTTCTTTAAAACTCGATGCTGCATGTAACGCAGGAAATCGAAGAAATTAAATTTATATGAAAAAATTTATAAAAACTTATCGTGTTAAATTATACCCCCTTAAAATGAATTTAATCATCAAAATTCATCACTCCAATACAAAAAATTTAGGATACTTCTTCCTCATCATATCATTAGGTTCCGATGTAGCATCTTCAAATTGGTGGTTTTGCCACAAAACTTTGCCTGGTGAGTGGTCTTATTTAGTAGAAATTTATCTTTATGATTGATAATCTTCATATATTATTCCTTATAATAATTATCTTTCTTTATTGGGATGAAATATGAGTTCATTTCATTTTAATGTTCAGGTATTTACTTCCTCAGGAGAGACATATGGAACACATCGTGAACATGAGAGAGGTCCAGTGGAAGCACCAGGTGAAAAAATTGTCTTTATTTGATCAAGAATACCAAAAGGGCCAATATACCTACAGATCAAATTTCATTCATTCCTAAATCACATAAACTTTTTCCATATATAAATTCCAAAAAAAACATCGCTCTAACTTTAAACTCTAGATCACATCAATAATTATCAGCATAACTTTTTTGTCAACTATTTTACTTCCCTTATATGTTGATGAATGGTTCTAACCTTCTCATTCATTTCTTCATGTAGTTCTAGACCAAATAGATTTCTTTCTCCAACCTCATCCCAACATGTTGTTTTTTTACACATATTTCCATAGAGGGATTCATAGGGATCCACCATAATTATTGAGTAAAAGATATTATTGTATGAAAACTCTACTAGGAGAAGGTGTTGATCCCAACAACCATTGAAATACCTAGAACTAGATCTTATCATATCCTCTAGGGTTTGAATTTTTCTCTTAGATTGATCATCTATTTAAGTATAAAACATTGTTCTAAAAGTCAACTCTATATCAAGAGTTTTATGAAGGCTTCACCAAAACATTTAGGTAAACATAAGATCCCAAACAAATACATTAGAATGTGGTAATACATAAAAACTTACCACATCATTATTGTATATCCTGGAAATTTTATCTAGAGATAAATCTTCTATAATAGTGATGAAATGTGAAGAATTTGTGATGTGATCGACTTTAACCCATATAGCATTATGACATTTAGATTTTTTGGGGAGTCTGATAACAAAATACATGGTGATGTTTTCCCATTTCCATTATATTATGGGTAATGGTTGTAACATCCCCTTAAACTTTTGTCTCCCCGCCTTAACTTAATGACATACCAATCACGGAGATACAAACTCTACAATATATCTCTTCATGTAATTCCACCATAAATACTCTTTCAAATATATATATATATATATATATATACTTCCAATATGAATAAAGGATAAAGAACTATGAGCTTCCTCTAACAGATCCATCTTCAAATTTGGTATAGATGGGACACATACACCATTTATGAACATTATCATTCCATCATAGTGAAGTTTAAACTCCGGAACATTTCTCACCTTCTTTTGTATCTCTGCATATTCCTTCTCAACCTCTTCAATATTCAATTGGATTGATGGTCAACACTCATTTGATAAATATAATAATTATCCATTTCCTTTAGAATTTTTAGCTACATCATTTTCAAATCCATAAATATTGGATCTTTTTTTATCCACATCATTGATAAGATAGCATGACCCTTTGAACTCAAAGCATCGGCCACCTTGTTATCTTTCCTAGGGTGGTAATGTATTGAGAAATCATAATATTTAATTAGCTCCAGTCATATTCTCAAGCACATGTTTAACTTTTTATATGTGAATATATTCTTTAAGATTTTATGATTAGTATATATATCACACCTTTCTATGTAAAGATAATGCTTCCATATATTTAATTAAAAAATTACCATTTCCAAATCTAAATCTTGAGTTGGGAAATTTTTCCCATGAACCTTAAATTATCATGAGTCATAAGTTATCACCAAGACATTCTGCATGATAACACATCCCAATACCTTCTTCAATGCATCATTATAAATTAAAAATCCTTATTCGATGTAGGGTAATTTAAGAATAGGTTCACAAACCAAACTTCTCTTTAGTTCCTTGAAATTTTCTTCACATTCATTTATCCAGAGGAACTTGGATCCCTTATGAGTTAACTTGGTAATTGGATTGGATATTCATGGGAAATTTTCCAAAAAACAACTATAATATCCATCCTAACTAAGAAAACGTTGGATCTTAGTTATAGTGATTGGTCTAGACCAATGTTCAAAATCATTAATTTTTTATGGATCCACAGATATACCTTATCTTGAGATTATATGACCCAAAAATGAAACTTTTTGTATCCAAAATTCACACTTGGTAAGTTTTTCATAAATATTATTTTTCCTTACTGTCTTCAGTACAATTATCAAGTTATCTTCATGCTCATCCTTGAACTTTGAATAGATAAGAATATAATCTATAAAGACTACCAGAAACTGATCAAGGTAATATCTAGAGACCCAATTCATTAAATCCATGAAGATAGTAATGTAATTAGTAAGACCAAATGGTATCACTATATATTCATAGTGTCTATACTTTGTACGGAATACTATCTTGGGTGTATCTTTCCTCTTGAACCTCACTTAATGATATCTAGAATGAAATTCAATCATGGAAAAGTATTTAAATCTATGTATTTGATCAAACAATTAATGAATACAAGGTAGAGGATAATTTTTCTTGATTGTGATATTTCTCATCTCTCGATAATCAATGCAAAGTTGCATTGATCCATCACTCTTCTTAATAAAAAGGATATGTGAACCCCAAGGTGACACAATTGTTCAAATTAATCCCTTTTTAAATATTCCATTTGATTTTATTCTTTAGTTCCTGAAACCCAATCTTTGCTATTCTATAGGGAGTATTTGAAATAGGCATTACACCAAGTATGAGTTATATTGGGATCTCAACCTCGCAATTCGGTGGAAGACTAGGAAAATATTCCATAAAGAAATCAACAAACTCCTATAGAATAGGAATAACATCAATGTTGAGTACCTCCACAAAAATCTAATTTAAACACCCCTTTTAAATAGGAATCATGTCCAATAAAATGGATGTGATTTCCATCAGAATTTCATATTTATTGTCACATTGATAGATAATCTTGGGTTGGTATGGAATATCAAATGTGACTTCTCTTACTTGGAAATTATTGTGTGGTTTATATAGGTAAAGCCAATAAATTCCTATTATAACATCAAATTCAACTAGAGGGAGGATAAATAAATTTTGAGGAAGCATGTTCCCATAAACTTCAGTTATAGAAGAATCATATACTTGAGTTGAAATCATTAAACTGTTAGGGTTTTCACTTCTAATTCAATATCTAATCATTGGGGTGGAATTTTGATACCCTTAATAAATTATATTAATATAAATATTCAGTAGATCTATAGTCAAATAATACATTATAAGTTTTACTTTGGATGGTATATGTACCATTTTATATGTCGTTATCATACCCCCTCATAAATTATAATTGTATGAGATTTACCTTTATCTATTAGATTAAGATTTTGTTGACATTGATCATAATAACTAACCATAATATTGGATCACTGATAATCATAATTATCATAGTCCTCTCATTTGAAACATTGGGGTGTGGGTGGTGAATTATGTGGAGATTTATCTCTATTTTAATCATTAATTAACTTTTTCTCATACCTTAGACATTCATATTCTATGTGATCTTCCTTTCCACACTTAAAAAAAATTATATTCCCCTTAATACAAGTTCTTCTATGTTTCCCTCCACATTTTGAGCACAAAGGAAATCTCATATTCTTCTCTATATGGTTTTTATAATTTCCCTTGAATTTCATATTTCTTTTCTTATCAAACCCATGAGAATGATGGGTAAATCCAATATTAATTTCTACATTAATAGCACATAGAATAATATCTTCATAGCTACAGGATTCCCTTATGGAAATTACACATTGGAGACTTGATTTTAAGACATTGAAGAATTTATAAACTATACATCAATTATGATGATAATACGAGGAGGGTACATTTCAAGTCTTATAAAATGTTCCTCATTGGTACCAATGGATTCATCATCCTTCTATTTTTACTCAAGGAATTCCTTCTTCATTATCTTATAAATAATATAAGGGATGTACTTATTGAAAAATATTAACTTAAAATCATCTCACTCTGTGAAGTTTATTTATTCTTAATTCCTCATATTCTTGATAAGAGTTCACTAGTGATCCACTTCACCTTCCAAATGATAGACAATCAAAATGAATTTTTCATGCTCTGAAAATAAGAAAATGGAAAATATAATATCAATGGTACTAATCCATTTCTCAAAAACTAGTGGATTAGTGGAACCACTAAAAGAAGGTGGATGTTTTCTAATGAAGTAATCAATAGAACTTTGTTCCCTTATTTTATAATTTGGAATTTCATCATGATTAATAGCTTGAGAAATATGCATGAGAAAAATAATGATATTTTTCATTTCATCACCCATAAAATTTGATTGATCAGGAGGATAATCATTTCATTTTCCATTAAATTCAAAATTAACATGGATCCTTTGAGTTCTAAACATTTAATAAAACCAAAAAGTATATCATGAGAAATAATAATCATAGTAGGATAAAACATAATTATGAGAAGTCATTTATAGGAAATATTAAATCATGAAACATTATTTTTAATCTATGAAACCTTAGGATTAACATAGTTAATTAATGATCATCATATATTCAAATAATTCATTATGATTCATAAATAGTTCATGAATTCCCAAAGAATATCACCCCAGAGTGTCTAATCAGATGTGCGGAAAGCCCCATTATCATGCACTAGGTGATGATCAAGTCAAATCCCAATACAACCTTTTCCAAGTTATTACACTTAAGTATAATTGTGATAGATCCACATCCACTTGTAGTATATAGATATGGTTTTAATAAATTTTAAACCACTTGTTCTATCATTTAAAAATTTATAGTAAATTTTCCTATACTTTGACTTATACTAAGGGCTCTCACTAAAATTTTCTCATCTTAGTTTTCAAAAATTAACAAAACATTTATATAATACCAACTATAGTGACCCTTTATTTTCATACATAGATATCACATCTTAATAGGTGAATATTTTTTACATAAAAAATGATCCATGCTAGAATCATATAGGTATAGTGCCTTTAAAAACTTGGAAACATAAATAATTAGTTCATAAGATTTATACATTATATCTAACTTATTACTTCATAACTATCACCCTTATTATGTAAATAATACATAAAACCTTTCTTTGTACCCCAGGGAAAAGAAACATAAGAAAGGGTGAGATTTTATGCTCAGTAAGGGTAAAGAAGTTATATGTCAATTATCACATAATTATAACATTATAATAAGGTTATGAGAACATGAGAATAGAATTTGAAAAACCATACCCTTAATATGAAAGATCATAAACTTGATTCATGAAATAAATCTTAATATTTCATAAGACATAAATCATAAAGGAATCAAAGAACATGAGTCATGGGAACATAATATAGGTGTAATACATGGATATGTGGAGTATGTATAAGCATAGAAAATCATTTTCATAATAGTCAAGGGTCACTTCCAAAACTATCATAGTGTAATTATATTACTTACTAAACCATTATAGTAGTCGAAGTTCACTCCTAATACTATCATAATGGAAAAATTATCTTACTGAACTGGGTTCAATCCCCATTCCAGTCCATTTTATCTCATGAGATATCAGTATTTACCCAATGCATTGGAGGGAGATATAGGTTTCACCCATATAATTTTATAACATAACCACCCATCCTTGGTTATAATGTAACCACCACCATTAGTTATAAATTAACCACCATCCTTGGTTATATTATAACCACCATCCTTGGCTATACTATAACCATCATCCTTGGTTATAACGTAACCACCACCCTATGTTTATAATGGAACCACCCATCACATAATTAAAATCATATTTATATGTTCCAAAAGATCATAAAAAATCAATATATCATCACATTATTTTATTATTATTATTCTACATAAGATTTAATAATTACCACTTTGACCATATTTGATCTACCGAATTCATTTGGGATATATGAGTTAAATATCATCAAAATGACTCATGTGAGTTCACTTGATTGAGTAATTATATATAAAATAGTATTAAATAAAATAAAATGAATAATAAACTAGAAAAATGGTCTTGTTCAATTAAATAATTAACATAAGTTAGTATTTGGGAAGATAATGAATTTATGTGATAAGTTGAACTTGAGGTAAGGGACACTTTTCCTTAAAAACCTCATTATAAAAAATTTTATTATTTATTTTCTAAAAAATTTCTACCATGTACATATAATTAAAATTATTTTATAGAAGTATTTATATGGAAATAAATCTTATGTCTCTTCTTAATTTCTTTCAAAAAATTTAAAAAGGAATCTTTTTACATATTTTATACAGATTGTTTTTACTTTCTTTAAAAAAAGGAAAAAATAATGTTCTATTTTAACATATAAAGAATAAATTTATTTTTCCATAATTATCACCATTATTTGATATTTAGATTCCTTTATAATTTTCCTTGTTTTCTTCAAAGAAAAACCCTCCTTCCCATTGTTCTATGAATTTTTGTTTTGAAAATTGGGATTGGAAGGAAAGTGATATATCAATATCCAAAAATGTTTTTATTATGGGTTTAAAAGTATATTTTTATGATTTTGATGATGGAAATTAATTATTCTATGTGTTTTATACATGTTATGGTCCTTAAAAAATTATTATTGGGTGATCTTAATTTATCTCTCCAATTAAATGGGTAATTATTGTATTCTCCATATAAATATTTGGAAGTTGATCATAATGGTTATTCCAATTGTAAGGTTTATTATAAGGGTTCTATGAAGATGATATCTTAAGGAACCTATATGAATTTAATGTACTTTATTATAATTTTTCATGAATTTTTTGATTTCATATGGTAACATAATGATCTTTTCTTTTATATCATTGATTATTCCCTTTTGGGTAAAAATGTATGTTTTTAAAAAAACATGGTTTATCATGTTTTCTAAGAATCCCTTGTGATTATGATTTTTTATTTATGTTTTATTTTAAACTATTTTATGAAAAACTTTTTAGAGTAAACATGATTTCATATATAATTAAATTATTTTTTTCACTCAATGTATATTATGTTAAAATAAAACTATCTTTTATGATATCATGTTTTAAAATGAAATAATAGGTTTCTTTCTTCTTTTAATATCTCCTACTTAGATTTTGGTTCTCTTCCCATATTTTAAAATGTTTTCCATTTTATTTTAAGGATTAATATTGACAAGGATGAGTTCAAGATAAAATTTTGGAATATATTTCATGTTATATCTTAAAATTCATCTATTATGGGAAAAATGGATACTATGTGGAAGTGTTCATATTGAATGAGTTTGTCCAAATTATATAAAACTATAAACATAAAATATCATTGGGTATGTAAGTGATCTAATTTTAAATTTGATGTTATATTTTTGAAGGTTTTAATTGGGTCACATTTATCAGTATCAAATCTATAAATTAAGAGTTCATGTTTTTATTATTGGATCTAGGAGTGCGGGTTCGAGGTTGTTACATATTTATTACACAATAAAACATTCAAACTAAAATTTTTACCAAAAAATAAACAAATATAATTATATTTGTGATATGTAGTTGAAATAAACTTTTATTTTCACATACTCATGCATGGGGATGTGAGGTGTTTTTTAAGTCTCGATCAAGAAATAAAATAAAACCTCAAGGCCTAAAGTGTATCTCTATATGGTATCCCAAGGAAATAATGGGAACTATCTATAAAAAGACTAATACAAAAAGGTGATCATTGTAAGAAAATACATTATACTTGATAGGGATAAAAACCTTAAGAAACATAGTGGGAGAAAGACTAACTTCAATGAAGTTGATGATCAAGATACACAAGAGTTGGTATAGGAACCGATTCCATAGGCCCCCATGTAAGAAGTTATACATAAAACATAAGAACATCATGGAATAACTAGATATGTTAGAGAATTATATAGATATGGTTTTTTATTCATTGATTATAGTGACTTGTTATTGATCGAAAATTATGATTCTTATTCCTGCAAGGAGGAAATAGAGAGATCATAAGATGTAAGATGGAAGATTTCATGAATTCTCGTATGGATTCTGGGTATCAATACCACATTTTTGTTCCAATCAATCTTCCAATTGATGTAAAACTTGTTGGGTAAAATGGGTATTGAAGATAAAATTTTACATGTAATTAAAAGTGAATACCTTTAAAGAAAAACTACTAGATGAAGGGTTTAAATATCATCAAGGCGTTAAATGTGATAAAAACCTTTCTCCATATTTCATGTTTTAATCCATCAGAATAATGAGAACCTTAATGAATATGTCTATATAAAATAACCATAAGGGTTTGTGACTCTAATTGATTCCAAAAAGTTTTGAAAGTTATATAGATCTATTTATGAATTTAATCAAGAATCCAGGTCATGGAGAATTTAGTTTTATAAAGCTATAAAATAATTTAGTTTCATTAAGAATTAATGTGATCCATGTGTTTACAAGAATTTTAGTGAGAGTGAGGTTGTTATCCTGATAGTATATGCTACTGAAATATTACTTATTGGAAATGAAATACAATTATTAGAGCTAGTTAATTACTGGTTAAACAAGTAATACCCAATGATGGACTTAAGTGAATTATATTACATTTTAGGGATCAAGATCATTCATGATAGATCCAAGAGACCATAACATCATGTTACTAGTTTTTAGGTAATCCTCTATCCTAATTTTTTATCATTATTTAGTTAGAGTTTGTCTCAAGTTTTTTTGGGTGTAAATTTGAAATTTTTGGATGTTTCTAGGTTATGAACATTTGGGGAATGGTTTTCCCAAACCGTGCACCCACCCAGTGCAAACCGTACAACCCTGGACAATGAGGGTTTTCATGGTTATCACACTTTTTGAAAAACCATGAACCCATATAGTATAAGTTGTGCACCCAAATATAGGGTACATGGTTAGGGATCATGGGTTGTCTAACTGTGCGGCCCTACCCAGCTAACTGTGTAGACGATGCATTTTTATTCCAAAAATTCTTATAAAAATTTGTGAACCCCCATTTAAAAATAGGCTCAACCCTAACTTGAACTAGAAAAAATTTATAGATTTTTTAAGTTATAAAGAACCCTTTTGGACCCATAAAACCTATTACTATCAAGATCAAATTGTGAAGTATCTTTCTCAATCCCTTTCTGATAAGTGATTCTCCTCCCTTTCCTTTCCTCCTATTATATATTTATTTCCTTCAAAGGGTTTGATATATCATCACATGTTTGATGGATATAAACTCTTTTTATTTAGATATTGAATATATATTGGATTTCTTGATCTCAGTTTACGTTATTATTCATTAGAAAATCCCATTGTGGGTGTTGAGTTTTGATATCATGATTAAAGGTTGATAGTTCCATTTTAGATTGCACCAATTGATTAAACTTGGGTTTTCTTAATTTGATATAAATTGAATTCAATTGAATTATGAAAACCTAATTCAATAATTATTGGAATTGAAACAGGAATTGGTATGGATTTTGGTGAAAAAAAACCAATTCTAATGCAATTGAAAATTATGGTATATTTTGAAATTGATGGAAATTGTGAAATGATTTCAGGATTGATTTTATAGAATGGATTAAACGAAATTGATGAAAACCTATGATTGGTTTTATTTTGAAAATTCATTAATTGATAAAAACACCATGTTTTGGTTTTAAAATTGAATTGGAATTTTGAAAAGGAAAAGTGGTCAAATCAACTATGATTTATGATTGATTTGAAATGAAATTATTTTCTATTTTTTAATTGATTGATTGATTGAGAACATGCGAGATTGGGAAGTTAGTGGGTTATTGTGGAAAAGCATGATAGGATTTTAATTCACTATAAATGGATTTATGATGACAACTCTAACAAAAATCTTGTTAGGCAGGTCATATTCCTGATTGAATGTTGATGAGTCCTAATTGGCCTGACTCTAAGGGACGTGTGTACGCATATGCCTTAATCACTGATATGAGAGTGTTAGGATCCTGTATATAGAAACTATTATACCATAGGTTAGATGACTATGGTGCTTTTTGTAATTATTTTGATATATGTTCCAATGATTTTGAAACTACTTTATTTATTATAGTTGATATATATAAATGGTTTTATATAAAATATTTATTTAATAGATTTTGAATTGTTTTCCATCATTCTAAAATTAAAAGCATGTTTTTTTAATATGAAATTGTATCTCCATGACCTATTTTATTTAAAATTGAAAGCTTTATTTAGTTTATTATTATTTCATCTTGTTATGGAACACTTAGTGAGGCCCTAATAGGATTTTAGATCACACCCTACCTTTGACTTTGGGAATTTGTGGATTTTATTCTTCCATGTATGAGAAAAGGGAAAGCACCTTTGGGAGGATATGTATGTTCTTGATTCTTTGTCTTGGAGTGATTTCACTCTTGAGATGTTTGTCTTGTCAGACTCTAAGTACTTTTATGATGTTTTATTTTGGTTTTTTGATATACATGTTTTGTTTTTGGTACTTTCTCCCTAGGGAGTTTTGGGTATGCTAATATGTATATGTTATCTTTATCTATTTTGTGTAAAATTCATTACCTATTTTATATTTTATGATTTTATGTGTTAATCTCTAACCTATGTGGATTGGTTACTCCCTTCAAGAAATGTCAGTTCCAGATCAGGTATCAGGGTCCCAAAATATCTAGTCTGGTTCTTGAAAAAGTGGTATCAAAGGAGTAGGTTGTGCATATTTCAATGATGTCAGTTTGCAGTTTGGAATATATTTTTTAGAATTATGAGATAGTTGCAAGTGATTGTCTATCCATATCTCATCCTAATGAGCCTTAAGTCACTTTGGGTGGTTTTGGAAAGATGTCCTGAGGATTAGTTCTAGTATTTTCTCTAATATTTAATTGTATATGTTGAAATAAAAATATTTTTTTCTTATATGATTGGATTAATTTCCCTATTTCTATTGTTTAAGTGTTGATCTGAGTAATATTCTAATGGCTGTAATGTTATTTTCTACTATTTTTTAGCATCATGACTTTGAGAAGATGTGTGAATAAGATCTATTAGGAAGCTATTGATTAACCAAAATGAGTGAATCCTCCCATGGAGTATAATCTCATTGAGATTATCATGCATTCCTTCCAAGCTCTGGGATAGTCATGTGTACAAGTTCCCATACAGGATCTAGTTATAGAACCTAAGAGGGGTGAATCTAGGAATAATTATTAGGAGTTCTTTCATTATAAACTAACTTCTTTCCAAGTATCTAATGATCCTCATGAGGATGAGGACTGGTTGAGAAATATAGATATTTTGTTTGATTTTTGGGAAACTCTAGAAGCTATTAGGATAAAGTGTGATACCTTTAATCTAGAGAGTCCAAGTAGGAAATGGTGGGATTCCATGGTTATAGAAAACAATCACAAGGGTTTAGAGTGGAATAAATTTAATGTTATTTTGACTAATCAGTTCTATCTAGAATCTATGGTACTTTCGAAGGATATGGATTTTTTCAAACTCGAGAAGGATGGCAGGACCATGATAGAATATTCAAATCATTTTTCTAATGCATTTCATTTTTACCTGATATTGTATCGAATGAGAATATTAAGACTCAATGGTACACGATGGGAATTCAATATGATATTTTCTATTAGGTTTTATTTCTAAATCTCTCTTATTATATTGATGTTTTATATAGGTCATTGAGGGTGGAACTTGATCTGGATGGTAATTTGAAGTTAATTGGAGTTCCCTTTTCTCCCAATGGTAGTTCTATGAGTTCCCATAAATGGAAGAAAAATCATGATAATTTTCATGGTGGATCTCGATAGTAAGGTTCTTCTATACCTCCTGTAGTGCCAGGAATAGGCCCTTTGACTTGATTTCAATGTGGAAATCCTGGGCATTCAAACCCAGTTTTCACTAAGGAACCCAATATTTATATCTTCTATAGATGTTCAAGACACTTGTAGAAATTCTTTTATATCTTTTCTTCCCCATTTAGTGGCAATGGATCATTAGAAAAAAAATATTGTAGTGAAATCAGATGCTTCAAGATCTATGGGGTTCTAGCCACAATCATTCGGAATGAAGCTTCATCATATAGTGTAAGAGTCTCCATAGGAATCTAATATAGGTCCAATGACTGTGAAACATACCATCACTATAGATTCATCTATATTGAATTATTTATTTGATACTAGTGATCCTTATTCATTCATATCAACTCGTATTGTGAACTTGTTAAATCATACTAAGGATATATTATCATATATGATGGATATTATTACTCCCTATGGAAATAAGAGAGAGAAGTGTCTTTATTATCCTACTTTTTATTTTTATTTTTCAGAGATTCAACTTACTTTGTATTTTCTGGTTCTCAACATGAAACCTCTTGATTTCATTTTTAGGATAGATTTTCTCATCACCAATAAAGCCTAAATTTATTGTTATCTTCAATGGGTCTCCAAAACTACACATGATGGGGAGTGACATATCTTTCAGGGAGAGTGGGAATCAAGGTATAGTATATCCGGACCTTCTTATCCAGATTTGGGGAAATTAATGTCATTTTTATCTTTTTATTTGTAGCAGGAATATTTGAGTGATGATATCTCTCCATCTTTCATTGAGTTTCCCAATGTTTTTTCTCATGAATTCTCTATTTCTTTCATCAGTAATGGAGGTATGGTTTTCTATTTATTTAGTTTTTGGTACTTAAATAGTGTATATTCCGTATTACCACATGTTTCAAGTTGAAATTAAAGAGTTGAAGACTCAATTGTATGTTCTATTAGATAAAGTATTTATACGCTCGAGTGTGTCACCTTAGGTGGAAAATGTTATATTTTCTAAGAAATATGATGGAACACTTCACTTATGTATTGATTATTGAAAACTCAAACAAGATATTGTAAAAAAATAAGTATCTATTTCCATGTATTTATGATATTTTTTACTAGTTAAAAGGGGTGAAGTGGTTCTTGAAGATTTATATTTAGTCTGGTTATCACCAGTTGAGAATAAAATAATATGACATTCATAAAACCAACATTCAAAATAGTTATGTCCATTATGAGTATCTTTTCATTCCATTTGGTCTAACCAATGCTCTTTTAGTCTTTATAGATTTTATGAATAGGATATTCCATGATAATCTTGATACTTTCATGGTGGTCTTTATAGATTACATTATGGTTTAATCTAAGTCCAGGGAGGCTCATGCGAATCATATAAGAGAAATTCTAGAATTTTTGAGAAATCAAAGGAATTATACCAAGATATCAAAATGTGATTTATGGATTTGTTAAGTGAAGTTATTAGTACACGTAGTGTCAGAACATGCCATCTTAATTGATCCTGAGAAGTTGAAAGCTTCTATGACACGGGAGTAGCCATATATTTTTTTTGAGATTTAGAGATTCTTGGGTCTACTGGTATATTATCAGTGATTCATAAAGTATTTATCGAAGTTGGATTCTTCGATGACCTCTCTCACTCATAAGGGGGTAAAGTTCATTGGGATGATAAATGTCAGAGTTATTTTGTTGACATAAAATTTATTTGACATACATTCTGATATTTACTCTTACAAAGGCTAGGTAGGGCTATTTTGTCTTCTATGATGCGTCACATTTAGGTTTGGGTTGTGTTCTTATACAGGGTGATCAAGTAGTAGCCTATGGATCTCAGGATCTTAGGACACACGAGAAGGATTATCTGACCCATTAACTCAAACTCTCAACTTTGATGCATGAAGTTAATAGTTTCTAGCATTACCTTTTTAGAGAGAGTTTTACTATGTATTCTAGCCACAAGAGCTTGAGTTATATATTCTCTCAAAAATATTTGAATCTACTCTAGAGGAATTGGGTGGAGTACCTATAGTCTTTTGACTTTTACATTTCCTATATACTAGGGAAAGGTAAAGTGATTACTAATTCTTTGAGTAGGAAACATCCGACTCATGCCATGAAATAATCATTGAAATAGAGAAAATTGATGGCTCTTTTTGCACAGTTTCATATTGGAGTTTATGAAATGGAGGTTGAGGTTGTCTTGGATATTATTTAGTTAGCCTCCAATCTTCTCTAGATGATTCTTCAGGAATAGAATCTTGATGATGAATTCCATGGAATTAGATACCCTATGTTCCATCATATCATTTCATCATGTTTCTATATTTGGATGGTTCAAATCAATTCATTGAATCATATGATCACAAATTAAGTGTTCATACAAACAGAACTCACAACATATCAATATTATTCTAAGAAGAAATTGAAGTGTACTATGAATTTCAAAAAAAAGGATAAGAAGAGTAATTTGACTCAATAAATAAGGTTTATATTTTTCACATATGGAGAATATTGTTTCCATCACTGTTAGTACAAACATGGTGGTTTTGGATAAAATCTCGAATATTAGAGAGAAAATAGAGGATAATTAGTTGAGAAATAATCTAAATGAGAAATTGGATCCCTAACTAATATAAGGTAATCAACGTGGTGGTATCTCTACCATATAAATTGATAATGATCCTCTATAAGAATCAATTTTAGGTTTTAATGAGTATCTGTATAAATAATCCTATAGTTATTTCTATTCTGAAATTGAGGATTATTTTAAAATGATTCCTATTGAATTTATTTCATATATACTGAAGTTTTTAATGGGTATATAAGATATGAAATAATAGATGAAATTGTAATTTGATGTTATGAAAGAATAATTAGTAGAAATGGTGGTAAATTATAAAACAATCGTCAAATATATGGAATCCAAGGATCATCTTTTAAGTTTCTACAAGGAAAAAATATACCCCAGATGAAAAATATTTTAAAAAATGAATTGTTGAGAAATATTAGGTAAGAAAAATCAGTAAATAAAATATTCATGCTTTAGAATAAACTTAAAAAATTATATTATTAGTTTCAAGGTTTAACAATTTAAGATCAAATCCAAAATAATTAAAGATCTTAACAATTCATTAGATGAAAGTAGCAAGATTCATGAAGATCATAATCAGAAGTTAAAAATTAAATGGGAAAAAAATTTAAAATTTTTTAATGATGAGAACACTTCCCTCAACATTAAGTGTCTTTATTTGAAAGTTAAACTAATAAATATAGAGGATAAAGAATATGAGACGTCTCAATCTATTGAGAAATAGGTGTTTCCATGAAGGTTTCTAAAAAGAGTTTTGTGTCCAAAAAGATTCATATTAATAGTGGGAAGTTATTAAGATAATATAATGATATATCAACTATAATATTGAGGAGAGACATAACCCTTGTCTCATAAATGTTTTTCTATAATAATGATATTTCATTTGATAGTACAAATTACAAATAAAGATATGGGAAAATATGGCTAGAAAAAATGATAAGAAACATTTACTGCATCAAGGATGAATGTGATCAATAAAAAGAGAATTGGGACTCTAAAAGAATCTCAAAAGATTTTTTTGTCCAAAAATAGTAATGACATAATTATATCCAAACTAATTTTAAAAGAAAATGATCAAGGTTTATCAGTCGCTGCTGGTTTTGTGGAAGATTTTAACATCATGACATTTATTTTTTTCATAATATTTCAATTATTGAAAATTATAGAAGTCTTGGAATTTGGGGGAGAAGATCTGAGATTAATATAAAACTTTCAAGGTAGATGAAAAATTCACCAAATATGATGGGAGTGAATCTAGACATCAAGAACATATTATATTTCTTATATAATTTTTGTGCAAAATAAAATAGAAGTCATTATTGTGATGATGAATTTTGGTATCAGTCTACCAAAGATGAATCGTGTGCTTGTGAAAAGTGAAGACCAAAAAGATTAAAAAGGAAATAATTCATAAGAAAATGTGATCCTACCTTAGTGTGTAAACAAATTTTTGAAAAAATTACACCCAAGAAGTTTAAGAAGGAATTTATAATAAATAAGAGGTTCTTCTAATGTGGAAGAAAAGGTTATGTCATAGACCATAGAAAATGGTTCATGGGTATTAAGGTTGAAGGAACAAAGATAGAACATAAGGTGAATCAATATAATAAAGAATAAAAAGAATTATTTTATTATAGGGCATCCAAGAAGAATAAATAGAGAATTTTCCAAATAAGGGTGACTCCAAAGCTATTGAGGAATTGTGTGGAATGTGTAAGCATAAGAATAAAATTCCAAAAAATTCATGACATGGAAACTAGGATGGAAGGAGATTTTTAGGAACAATGATATAGTACCATTGACTACACTTTCCAATTATTCTTAAATGAATAAGTAGTTTCCACACAAGAATAAATCTGAACATGTTCCTAAGGAATACATGAAAAATGGGAAACATAGTTAGAATTGGGTAAGAAAATGGAGCAAGAACAAAATAATGAATATGAATTTCTTGATAATGTGAAAAATAATATTCTATCTAAGAATAAATGTAAAAAAAATACTATGTTTCCCATGATTGTTTAATTATGGAAAAACGATGGAGGTGATGTAATTAAGAGTTCTCATAAATCTAAATCTATAAGGAAAATAGTTCTTGGGTTGAGAATAAAATATCATCCATGTTTCTCTCACTAAAGAGATAAGGAAGGATCACCATAATCCCATATTTATTTTTGTAGGTTCCGGGCGCAGCGGAAGCGCATTGGTGGGTGTACCCAACTTTAATTTTAGAATTAACAATGATCAATCTAAGATCTGTCATGATAATAAAATGTCAGATCTTCAGAATAGAATAAAGAACAAAGAAGAAAAGAGGGGAGTCTCGAAACCATAGATAGTATCATCATAGGTTGGTTATAATTAATTTAATTAATTGAAAATAATTGCCTTGATAGAATTATTTCTTCATTGATGTTTCTGATCACGATCTGATGTGATCTGTTGTTGTGTCGTAGAATCCAAGTGTAGGATTCCTCTAGCGCTGATACACACGTGCTTCATGTATCTTTGGATGTCTTCGAAGGGATATATGGGTGCTAATGTAGAATACCCTTTGCTTTCGATGTCCGCCTTCCATCACCTTAATCTGGTGGAGGAGGATCTCTCTCTCATAGCTTGACAGCGTTATTGGAAGAAAAGGGTTCTCTCTTGGCTTGAGAGATTTATCTAGATCTATTGTGCACAACCACCAAAAAATTCTAGGCTAATAAGAAATATATAATTGGGTTTTTTAATTTCATAGAATAATAAAGATGGATTAATTACCCAAAAGCATTTATTCATTTCATTTAATTCTTAGTAATACCCCATGTCTAATAAGAAAATTTGACTATTATTATTACCTCACATGCACCCAGTGAATTACACCTAATATTATTTAATTAAAAAAATAATATTATTTCTCATAAATTCCTAGAAAAAAATACACGGCGTGTACTTTTTTTCCATTTTTCTTTATTTCCTCCACCACATTTATTAGACCTTAAATAATGGATATTTATTTCTAAAATAAATATCACTACATTACTCGCTAATAAATATATTATTTTTCCCACAATATATTCTCTTTAATAACTAGTGTCGAAATAAATGCGATCAGGCATTATTGAATAATTATTAAACCACAGTCAGGAATAATATTTATTCAACTTGTTAAATAAATATTTAACTTAGATACTTAGACACACTTAGTGTGTGACCCTCTATGCCTCTTTCTCAATGGAATTAGGTGGATCCGGCCTAAAGTCCAAGGTTAGTGTCTAGTAACATGCTAGGGAACCCATAGAGAAAGAAGTTAATGTCGCAATGACGTGTCACCTCCTATGAATGCCTACCGTATAATGTAAACATTTTTTCTCAATATCTCGAATCAAGCGGGTTGCATGCTAGTACCATCAACCCATGTGCTCGATTATTCATTCTTTGACTTTCCAGAATTGAACTTTCCCATTCCTCACCATGGCCATGGATTTATTAAGGATATATCAATTCCATCAAAGGGCCTGAGATATCTACTTCCATTATGGAACATAAGGGATAAATCCTTTCTCACATTATCTATTAATTCAGTATCACTCAAGACGCAACCAACGTATCATACCTCACTACAAATAGTGTGTCATCATACTTTTCATCAATACATCTAAGTGCATGATTTGTAATACCCATTAATAATAATCTTAAATTCTAAGGACCAATACACATGTCTGAAGATAGGAACATCCAATGACACTATGAAATGTGGATTTTCTACTGGCGGGTCTCATTCTCATAATATCCTCCTGGATATTACCAAGGGCGCACACCATGAGAAGGTTCCACAAAGTTTTATGAGTCCTCACCCCTAATGGACTGTATTATTTGTGTTTGTCAAATAAAATCATCCAGCCATAGAACATATATTCAAGAACAGTGTTATGGCACTTCTGGGTTCTCATCTATGACCCTTTAATGAAATAGCTATCCTTAGGAAATTATCACATGAATTTTCATGTAGAAGAAAAATCAATATATGATAAGGTATTTATTAATGAATAAAGTAAAAATTATTTGGTTTTAGGCCACCAAATCCAACAGACTCCCACGTGGACTAGAGACAACTGCCAATAACTTTTTAACTCACTAGCTCTCACCTAATATTCATGATTATTCTAATATAGGCCTTTAGTCAAGGGTTCTGCCACGTTCTCTTCTGTGGACACTCTAATCACTACAACTTCACCCCTTTGATAGAAATCCCTTAAGAGGTGATACTTCTAGAGTATGTTCTTTTTCCGTTGATGTGACCTTGGTTCTTTTGAAAGATCTACCACTGCAGTTTTATCACAATATAATGTGATAGGATCTTTACTCCTAATAACCACATCAAGCTCCTATACAAAGTTCTAAATCCAGATGGATTTCTTGGCTGCATCAGAAGACACTAGATTTTTGGACTCTGCTGTAGAATCAGTGACAACTATTTTCTTTGAACTCTTCCATCTCACAACTCCTCCATTGATACATAAAACATATCTAGATTGCAACTTCAGATCGTTCTGATCTGTATGAAAACTAGTATCATCATACCCTCTGATGAAAATCTCCTCATCTCCTTCATACACCAGGAACATATCCTTAGTTCTTCTCAGATACTTAAATATAGTCTTTATAGCATTCCAATGTTGTTCTCCTGGATCTGCTTGATATCTGACTACCATGCTCAGTTCATAGACAACATCAAGCCTGGTACATAACATGGCATACATGATGGATCCTATAGCCGAAGCATATGGTATCTTACTCATTCTATCTTTCTCTTGTTGTGTCTGAGGAAACATTTTCTTATAAATATGTAGGCCATGTGACATTAGAACCAAACCCCTCTTGGATTTCTCCATACTAAATCTCTTTAGTATTTGGTCAATATATGTTCCTCGACTTAGTCCAAGCAGCCTCTTGGATCTATCACGAATGATCTTGATCCCCAGAATGTAGGTTGCTTCACCCAATTCGTTCATGGAGAAACACTTATTCAACCAGTATTTAACTGACTGTAAGACTATTAAATCATTTCTAATAAGAAATATGTCATCAAAATATACTACTAGGATAACGACCAAATTCCCATTAAACTACTTATAAACACATGGCTCACATTCATTCTTAATGAAACCAAATTATTTTATGGATTCATCAAATTGAATTTTCCAGAACCAGGATTCTTACTTTAATCCATTAATGGATTTCTGCAACTTTCAAACCCATTTGGCTTCACCTGGTGTCACAAACCCTTCTAGTTGGTTCATATAGACATCTTCTTGAAGGTTCCCATTAAGGAATTCTATTTTGACATCCATTTTCCAAATCTCGTAGTCAGGTAAGATTCTATGGAAAGTATGATTCTTATGTATTTAAACATGGAAACTAGAGAGAAGGTTTCATCATAGTCAATTCCTTGATGTTGTCTAAATATTTTAGCCACTATCCTTGCTTTATTGGTGCTAACTTGACCTTCCATGTCCATTTTTCTCTTGAATACCCATTTGCATCCAGCAAGCTTTACATCAACTGGATCATTGACCAGAACCTAGACTTGTTTATGTTACATGGAATCCATATCAGAATTCATATCTTCTAGCCATCTTGCAGCTTCTGAGCTTTCTACTACTTCCTTATAGGAGAGAGGTTCATCATTTTCCAAAAATAATGATTCACCCTCCTCGATGACTAGGAAACAAAATCTCTCTGGTTCCCTTACCTCTACTCTTATGTAGTACTTGTGTTTCTAGAACCTCTTCCATGGGGACCTGTGGAACTTGTTCTTGTACCAACTTTTGTCTATCTTGAGCATCAACTTCGTCAAAGTCAATATTTCTCCCATTATCCTTTTTGAGGATGTTCTCCCTCTCAATAAATATTGTTTGTCTAGCGACAGTCACTTTCTTATTTGATGGGTTATATAGGTAATATCCTTTTGTTTCCTTGGAATATCCTATAAAGATACACTTTGTGCCCCGGGTTCTAGTTTGGTGCCTAAAAATGCCTTAACAAATTCCTCTCATCCCCATACACGTGTGTGTGACAAAATGGGTTTATTTCTGTTCCATAACTCGGAGGGAATTTCATTTTCCGTCTTATTTGGTACTCGGTTTAATGTGTATATTGCAGTCTGTAATGCATATCCTAAAAAGGATAATGGAAGATCTACATGACTCATCATCGACCTCACCATGTCCAACAAGGTGTAGTTTCTCCTTTCACTAACACTATTCCACTGTGGTGTATAAGGAGGAGTGAGCCAAGATAGGATCCCAGACTCCCGTAGAAGATCGATGAACTCTTGGTTCAGATATTCTCCACCTCGATCTGATTGAAGCTTCTTTATCTTCTTAACAAGATTATTTTCTACTTCATTCTGGAATTCCTTAAATTTTTCTAAGGACTCTGACTTATACCTCATTAAGTAGACATATCCATATCTACTCAAATCATTAGTAAAAGTAATGAAGTAAGAATATCCACCTCTAGCTTCTACTAGAAATGGTCCACACACATCTTTGTGCACCAATCCTAGAAGCTCTATAGCCCTCTCACCCTATCCACTGAAAGGTGGCTTGGTCATTTTACCTTGTAAAAAAGCGTGAGATCTATCAAGTGGTTTTAGCTCAGTAAAGTATAAATAGACATCTTGGTAGAGCTTTGTCAAGAGCTTCTCGTTTACATGACTGAGACGGTGATGCCACAATTGGGTGATGTATGAGTCATGTGAGTTTGTTTCATTATCGATTTACAACACTTGGTTTTCATAATTTAATATATATAAACCATTATTTAAATGCACCATACCATAAAATACATTGTTCTTATAAAAGAAGCAACCCTTATTTCCAAGCTTGAAAATGAATCCATCCATATCCAAACATGATACAGAAATTATGTTTTTGGTAACACTAGGCACATAATAACAGTTATGTAAAACCAAAATCATCCCAGTTAGCAATGAGTGGTAGTAATCGCCAATGGCCAACGCAGCCAGCATCGCGCCATTGGTAGCTCGAAGATCCACCTCTCCTCTATAAATATTTCGAAATCTACTTGGTTCCTACATTTGAATATAGATGTGAGCCCCACAAACTATATCTAATACCCAATTTGTAGAAATGGAAATATTACACTCGATAATGAATTCACATTTAGCGTCCCCATGCTTCTGGGTGAAATACCTTTTCCAGTGGCCTAGCTTGCCACCTGAAAAACATATTGTCTCCCATTCCTTACCATGACTCTGGATATTCCCCTTCTTGGTGGGACGATGCTTGTGGGCTTCAGACCATTTATAAGTCCTTGGCCCCTTTTCCTTGTACTTCCTTTTCTTATTCACAATAAGGATTGTGGGTTTTTCACACCCTATGTTCTTATCTACGTGACAAATTAAGGTCAGAAGTTCTGATAGACTCTTCTCATTGTTTATCATGTTATAGTTGACAATAAAGCTAGAGAAGGCCTTCGGTAGTGATGATAGGATGAGATCTGTATGCAACTCATTAGAGAACTTAATCCCTAAGATGTTCAGGCATTCAGTGTAGCCAATAAGCTCGACTACATGAGGCCTAGTAGGCGCAGACTCTCCAATATTAGTTGTAAAAAAAGCATTGGAGATATCATATCTCTCATGTATCACCTTCTCTTGGTAGAGATCCTTCAGGTGAGACTTCATGCAATACAGGTCCATGATTTCATGTTTCTTCAAGAGATCATTAGACATGGATGATATCATGAAACATTGGACATCTATGAAATCATCCATATATTTTATATAGAGAGATAGTTCCTCATCACTGGCCTCTTTCCCAGGCACAACTGGAATAGGCTCTTCCAGCACATACAATTTCCTCTCGTGGCGAAGGATGATGCGTAAACCTCTCTGCCACTCTAGGAAATTGGTGCATGTGAGAAGGTTTTCCTTCTAGAGAATGGTTTGAAATGATATATTTGAATTAATTTTTCTTACCGTTTCTAAAATTTAAGATGAGAAAAATTTTAATACTTTATTATGATAAAATTGAGACAAATAAATAAATTAATACTTATTAGTCTCCCACTATTTTATCGAAATCTAATAGCCCTCACCATTGACTTCGGAATATTATGTTGCATGAATATTCTAGTGGAAAGGATCCATATTTCCCTTTTAATTACCCTAACTAGGGTTGGTCAAGCAACTTGAAGGGTTTTAGGTAGGCATTCCAAATGCCAGCTGCATTAACTCGTATCTCCTTGATCCTCTGAGTGGACTCCTCAATCCTGAAATCCTTTTATTTTGGATTTCCTCATCCTTTTCCTCTTGGTCACACCAAGTCCTATTGTGGTAGACAACCCTTGATGCAAACCAAGTCAACTCAACCCAAAACCTTGAATTATAATTCCCTGATAATTGAAATCACCCCAACTAGGGTTGGTCAAGCACTTTGAACTATGGTTCAATTCTTACCAAGATTATATAAGGCTATACCGACTTGATATTTTATTTGAGAGATTTTATCCTTATATGTAAATTTCCATTTTATTATCTTTGATTACATGATTTTTAATATTAAGTGGGATATACTTAAGTGATTAACCATGTCTAAGATAATATTTTACACATAAGCCGGTCTTATTTTAGTTCCATCTTGCAGGATTGTTTAATTCATTAATTGTGTGATCATGACAACACACCCAAAATAAACAAACCATGCAACTGATAGAAATAAAATAAATGGTATGATCATGATCTTGTTCTATTGTTTAGTTTATCTAGCAGTTGATAAACTAACCCAATACCTATAGGAGAAACACCTTAAACCTTTTGGGTTCATGTTTATAGCTTTCCACCTATCCACCTTTGTATCTCCTTGGAGTAGTTTCACATTGGCTCTTTAACTTGAGATGCCTATGCTAGCTTGGAAGCTCCATCCATTACATATGCTTTTATCTCACATGCAAGTGATGGGTAAAATGGGGTTTTACATAAAAGAAACATAGGGCCTGTAGTCCCTACTTATTAATGAGGAGAAGGCTTACAGGACAACAAATTTAATTTAAATAAATTAATTAAAAAACCATTCACATACAAAGGTCTTGGTATAGCTCATGATCATCCATGAATTCAATGATATTTACACATAAATAAAACTAGCATTCAATTATTTAATAATTCTTGTATAAGATAAATCACGCTCGAATCAATTAATTATCTTTAATTAATCAATCCTTTTATCTTAAACCCTTTTTATGAATTTCATTGAGATTCACATCCATAATAATTTTAAATAAATAAATTCATTTAAAATTATATTTTTACGTAACTTGTACCTTGGAGGCAACCCGATGAATTACCATTCGTAACTACCCAATGAGTAGAAATGAACATTATGAAAATGTTAAATTAAACACATATATATAAAACACCTATCACGTGTTGTGCCTCAGCTTTATGCCTACACTATGGTACATGTCTCAAGAGTTTGTATAATATAATAATAAATTTCAATAAATCTGCATAATTTGGATGAGTACACAGCATATATTTCTGACTATACGGCATATACTTTTGTTCACCATCCATCTGAAGTACACGCCTAGGGACATTGTGTGTATATGTAATTTAAAAATGTTTTGGAGTACATAGAGTTTTCAGTGGGACACATGTTGTGTAGTATCCGCGTTACATTGTTTCTAGTCAGGCAAGCCGTGTACGGGGTACACGGTCTAACACTAAACTGAAGGGACTACATGCCGTGTTATGTGGACCACACAGCATGTAATCTGGAAACTGTGTGCCACCTGTTCCTGGTCAATAAACAGTTTCATTTAAGACTTATAAATACTCCAACACACGGCCTGATTTGGCAGACTAGCCCGATGCATTGAACCTAGACCACATGGCGTGTACTACCGAATACATGTCGTGTATTCTATTTTTGTACGGCCAGGAACATTTGGCACCTCCGAATGAGATCCTCTATTTTATTTTTATCAAAATTAAAAGAAAAATTGGTTTCTATAAGGTGAACGAGAAACGAGAGAGTAGGAACATATCTCGAGATTCGGATTTAAAGAATGATTAACTTGGATTGAAACATCTAAATTATTAAATGTTTAAATCACCAATAAAAAACTAAATAATTTTAATAAAAAATATGACCCCTCTGATACCACCTATAGGTTTTGGGTGCAGCGGAAACGCGTTGGTGGGTGTACCCAACTTTAATTTTAGCATTAAAAATAATCAATCTAAGATTTTTCACGATAATAAAACATTGCATCTTCAGAATAGAACGAAGAATGAAAAAGAAAATAGAGGAGTCCCGGAAGCATAGATAGGATCATCATATGTTGGTTATAATTAATTTGATTAATTGACAATAATTATCTTGATGGAATTCCTTCTTTGTTGATGCTTCCGGTCATGATCCGATGTGATTCGTCATTGCATCATAGAATTCTAGTGTAGGATTCATCTAGCAGTGATCCACACATGTTCCACCTATCTCTGGAGATCACCGAAGGGATCTCCGGGTGCTAGCGTGTAAGATCCTTCGCTCGCGATGTCTGCCTATGATCGCCTTGATCCGGTGGATGAGTATCTCTCTCTCATAGCTTGAGAGCGTTCTTGGAATAAAGGGATTATCTCTTGGCTTGAGAGAATTCTCTAGATCCGTTGTATACAACCACAAAAAAATGGCTCGGCTAATGAGAAATATATAATTTTTATTTTTAATTACACAGAATAATAAAATGAATTAATTTCCCAAAAGCATTTATTCATTTCATTTAATTCTTAGTAATTCACCATGTCTAATAATAAAATTTGACTATTATTATTACCTAAAATGCACCCAGCGAATTACACCTAATATTATTTAATTAGATAAATATTATTATTTCTCATAAATTCCTAGAAAAAAATACACGGTGTGTATATTTTATATACACAGCGTGTACTTTTGTTTTTCCATTTTTCTTTATTTCCTCTACCACGTTTATTAAACCTTGAATAATGGATATTTATTTCTAAAATAAATATCACTGCATTACTTGCTAATAAATATATTATTTCACCCACAATATATTCTCTTGAATAATTAGTATCGAAATAAATAAGATCAGTCATTCTTGAATAGTTATTAAACCACAGTCGGGAATAATATTTATTCAACTTGTTAAATTAATATTTAATGGAGATACTTAGACACACTTAGTGTGTGACCCTCTAGGCCTCTTTCTCAGTGGAATTAGGTGGCGTCTACCTAAATTCCAAGTTTAGCATCTAGCAACACACCAAGGGACCCATAGAGAAAGAATTTAACACCACAATGACGTGTCACCTCCTATGAATGCTTACCGTATAATGTGATCCCTTTGTCTCGATATCTCAAATCAATTAGGTTGCATGCTAGTTCTATAAACCCATGTCCTTGATTATTATTTCTTTGACTTTATAGAATTGAACTTTCCCATTCCTCACCTTGGAAATGGATTTATTTAGGCTATATCAATTCCATAAAAGGGCCTGAGATATCTATTTCCATTATGGAACAAAAGGGAAAAATCCTTTCTCGCATTATCTATTAATGCAGTATCACTTGTGACGCACCCAATGTATCTTACCTCACTACGAATAGTGTGTCATCATAGCTTTCATCAATACATCTAAGTGTGCAAGTTGTAATACCCATTATTAATAATATTAAAGTTTAAGGACCAATACACATGTCTGTAGATAGAAACATCCAATGACACTATGAAATGTGGATTTCCTACTGGAGGGTCTCATTCTCATAATATCCTCCTGGATATTACCAAGGGCACACACCATGATAAGGTGCCTCAAATTTTTATGATTCCTCACCCCTAATGGCCTGTATTATTTATGTCGCTCAAATAACATCATCCGACCATAGAACATATATTCAAGAACAGTGTTATGGCACTTCCTAGTTCTCATCATAGTAGGGATCCTCTATAACCCTTTAATACAACAACTATCCTTAGGAAATTGTCACATGAATTTTCATGAATAAGAACAGCAATGATGTGATAAGGTATTTATTAATGAATAAAGTACAAATTTGTTGGTTCTAGGCCACCAACTCCAACAATTTCTTTGTTGTTTCCATTCATGGAATTGAAGGTGATGTGTGTAAGAATACAACTACAATTATTTAAAAGTAATACATCATTTTGTTTTAGCTTTTAAAGAGTGATTTAATTGATATCATGATGTCTCTTTGCAAAATTTTAAGTTGTATAAAACAATTCTTGGACTTATTTTTAAAGGAGATCAGACATAATTAAGATTAATAGACACAATACATTAAGGGTAAGTTAAGTATAGAGGCTTACATAAATGTATCACTTCATGTGAAAATAAAATTTGGATATTTGTAAAGAAAAATAAAGTTAAGGCATGGTAATTAAAATTTTTCATCCCTGTTTTTATTGAATCAAATCTAATTAATAAGTGGGAGGGTAAATTAATTTGGAAGATATATTAAAATGGGAGAAAAATTATTTCACATGGATATATTTTGATTTTTTTTTAATTTGAGTTTAAGTTATAAATTCCTTGAAAAATATTCTTGAACATACCCTGGAAAGATAAACTTAAGTTGGTATCACATTCTGGATAGTTTTATGAAAATTTTAATTTCGGGGTTAATCAAACTTTTTTTCTACACTAAACTACCTCATGTAGACTTAGAGATTATTAATTGATATTTAAATGCTTATAGAAATGTAAATTTTCACTTATCTCAAATGGATCGGGTTTTATTATCCATGAGAAGATGGAATTTCAAATCATGAAATAGGAATGAGACTAGTATGAATTTCTCTTACAGTTGAAGCTTTTGCATTTATTTTCAATATGGGGGAGATAGAAATATAACTTACTACTACCACTTAAATATATATTAAAGGCAATAATGCTAAATTTTAGTTCAAGGGGGTCTAAAATGGTGGATCCTAATGGAATCCCCTCTTACCATGGAATTCCAATCTATATAAAGAGATCCTCTGCTTGAAAATAATTTAAGAGTATTATCTAGTTCACCTTTGGATTCCAATAGCACAACCGCCTTGTTTTCCTCCCACCAAGTGTGATGAGGGACCACATCATGTTTGATCATCATCACACATTCTCTAATAGAGTAAGTAGTAAAATAGTTATTGATAAAGAAATTTGAAAATAATTTTACCAACAAGAATGAATCTAATTCCAAAAAAGGAGAGGGAAATATTATAGATATTTTTTATAAGAATCCAATTGATCATAGTTCAGGCATATGTGGTGAGAATATTCCCTTCTCCATGGTACATGTTTAATTATATCATTATAGATCCCCAAGTATCCTAAATGATTCTTCACAAAAACATTATATTTTTTGTAGACAACCCTAACTCTAGTAGCCCATATATAGGGGTTACTATTTTAAATTTTCACTAGATACAAGGATCACATCCCAGAGGACTGAATAGTTTAGTAGTATTGGAAAACTAGACACATACTTGAATCCCAAATTTACATTTGAAAACAAAAAATTACAACATAATATTTTATTTTATAATATCATTATTCCCTATATAATATCATTGAATATAAACCATAATACACATCCCAAAGTCCTAGGGAAACGAAACATAAGAAAGTGATGAGCTTATATAGAGACCCTAGCCCTTTACACATATCATTACATGATTTTAAGTATAATAAAATATCATATTACAAGCCAAGGATCATGAAGTCTAGTGTCTTGGAAGACTAGGTTCATAAAACTGAAAACTTGGGACTAAATAAAACATTTATTTATTTAACCTTTATAAAGAGATTTTAACTTCCATTGTTCTGATACATCCTCATAGGATAACCTGAGGATAACATAAACAAAGGGATGAGTTAAAAGCCCAGTAAGAGAAATAAAGCATAGTAATAATGATTTAGAACATGGGTTAGAAGGCATTGCATAATGATATAAAAAGGCATGGAACATGTGAAATCATAACATATAAACATGGTATCATATAGACATGGAGTCATAATAATGTGGCAGAAACATAAAACATGACTTTAGAACAAATCAAGGCTCATTTCACATGGAGGAGCACAAGTCAAGGTTAACCACAAAGATCATAGCACATTGTAGCATGAGTCAAGGCAAACTGAAAAGAACGTTGCACATAACGTCTCATGAGACTCATCTTCACCCAATGCATTGGAGTGCTATCTAGGCACACCCATCTTAACATGTTCATGAATATTAATTCCACATAAAGAATCATACATAATCAACCATACATAAACACAAGGGTACCCACAGAAAAAAATAGGTATCATGATCATGTCATAAAAAATAATGAATGGGCGTATCATACAAGTGACTATGAAAAAAAAATTAGATCAAGCCTGTAAATTCATAAGGTATAATAGGAATATATCATAATAAGTGATGCCATATTGAAGAGATAACATGTAAAAGTGTTTTTAAGAAACTTTAAAATTAAAACATTTTAGTGCGGTTTAATGAAAATATCAAATGTAACACCCCAAGATTTTATAGTACGTTATTTCTTCAAAGTAATTCAATAACTTGCACTACACGCAACACCGAGTTCTACCGCACCATGACTTACCAAACAAGCCGTTCAAAAGTGGTTATGAATAGTATTAACTGGAAATTGAACTTTATATAATCCTTATAATTTTAGAATCCATATTATGAGTTTCTTAGACATAATTTAAGAACAGATACATTTTTTCAGATAAAAGAAGTATTTTTCAAAAAATGCAATTTTACCGCCTTTTAATGGTGAAGCCTTTTTAAATCCAATATTTGAAACTTTTATATATTAAATTTTACAAAATAAACTTCTTCTTTAGAATAGGGACATAAGAATTTATTTTCAATAACTTTTTTGTGTTTTTCTGATAACATTCATATTTGGGTGAATAGTGAAAAATACTATATTTTAACTGAAAACAACTTTTTAAATCAAAATAATTTATATTATTAAATTATACATTTTAATGGTTTGGAAGTATAAATAGATTGTATTTTTACCATTTAATCTAATTATGTTCATTTTAAGTAATTTCACTTTGAAATTGGACATAAAAAAGTGTTAAACTTTTGGTAGTTACTATTTCTTAAAAATACGCCTTTTGGTTTTGACATCGGGAATTAATTTTAAAATAATAAATGAAACTTATATGTTTTGAATTTGGTAAAATATACTTAATTATTGAATTTGGAATATCAAAATTAGCATAGGGTAAATTTTTGGTGTTTTTCTAAAAACTTTTAATTTTTGATGATTAGTGAAAAACACTCAGTTATAGTTTAAAACCGAAATTTTATTTAAATAATTATTTATTTTATTTAAATTTATTTTATGTCAAAATAGATAAATAATACCGATATAAGTTCAATGCAATTCATTGGAGTTGGTTTATAATAATTTTAGATATATAAAAATTTTATTCAACTTTTCACCGTCTTTTACCCACCTCCTAAGAGAATTTGAAAATTCACATAAAACCTAATTTTACCACTTCTATGAGTGAAAATTTTGAAAATCCAAGAGACACGGTTAATATCAAGGAGTAAAATGTGGTTCAATAAGATAAAAATAATTTTTGGTTAATAGTAATTTTTACTTTTATTTACCACGGTAAAAAGTAAATAGGGTAATTAAGGGTAAAAATTATATTATTATTACCCTAATACATTCCCTAATTCTATTGGCAAAGTATAATTAGACTAAAAACAACCTTAGGAATAAAATATGAACCTCTTTGGTCCACTTGGATTATATTAGGACATTTATTATTATTTAATTCAAAGAAGAGTTAAAATCAAAGTTTAATAAATAAAACATTTTTAATATAGAGTTATACATAAGATAAATTCAATTATAAATATTAATTATAAAGATAAAAATATTTCCTACATAATAGTATTTTATTTATAATTTTTAGACATTAAATAATTTAATTTATTTATGGCACAATGATGGTGCAGTAATTACCTTATTAGTGAAATATTAAAATAATTGATATTATAAATACCCAAATAAATATAATTTGAGACTTTTAATATATTCCACGAATTTTATTGGTTAATATGACATGTTAGGATTGATTAAATGAATTTGGTTCAAATAAATAAAGTTATTAAGACTTTAACAAAAAATAATTATTAAATAGTG
This sequence comes from Viscum album, assembly GCA_963277665.1. Taxonomy (NCBI): domain Eukaryota; kingdom Viridiplantae; phylum Streptophyta; class Magnoliopsida; order Santalales; family Viscaceae; genus Viscum; species Viscum album. Next base: position 135,357,697 of record OY728134.1, read on the forward strand.
TCAAAATTGACATAAAGGAGTTTTTAAAATAAATATTATATTATTAATTGATATAATATTCCTAAAAATATAAGGTTTGTCCAAATTACTTATATGATGATAGTTATGTCATTAATAAACCACTTGGGGTTCTCTTGTCAGTTTATAGTAAGTTTATTAACCATATAATATAAAAATACAAAGAGACATTGTAAATGTCAAACTAATTAACTAAGAGTTAAAACTAAAAGATAAGGTTAATAAAGTGATCCAAAATTGTCTAAAACCTATTGGTTGAGTATTTTTAGACCCATACCTACCTTATAATTTAAATAATACACTTTGGAACCATTATAAACCGAATATGAATTTATTATAAAATAATATTTCTAGCTTTTCCTAAGTTTCCCATCACCCCTCTTATAAAAGGGCACTCCCCCTTCTCACTAATTCACACCTTCAAAGCCTTTTGGTTCGGCCAACCCCTACCCAAATATCCTATAAACTTCCCTCAATTCAACTTATAGGCCTTATTTTGATCATAAATCCAACCTAAGGATCCCTATTGATCAAATCAAAAGGAAGAACCTGAAGAAGAGGTAATGTTTTCACCACCCTCTTTTATGTTCCTTTATTCTTCCACTTACTTTTTATTTATTGTTTCCATTATAAGATAATAACTCCAGTATATTCTATATACTGTGATATTATTATAAATATGGTACAACCAAATTCATTATTCTATCCATCCCTTGAATGACATGTCACCGTACGTGCGTACGTACGACTTACCGTCTCCACGTCGTGGTGTAATTGTTATTCAATACATTATTATTTGGATGGGTATAATAATGATGTGTAATTCATGTAAATAATAAACATAACATGATAATTATTCTGTATATATGATACACCATCCAATTATATATTATTTTAATATCAAAATAATGATATTTTCGCTCGTGAGTACGTACGGACTACCGTCTCCACGAACGCGATGAGAATCATTCCCCATCGTATCCATTCAAGACTAATTTTGATTTGATGATTAAAAATAATGATTAAAAATTGATATCATTCTGGATATGAATAATATAAATCCCATACATAATTATTATGACTCGCATAAAAAATAATACAAAGAAAAACGAATCCGTTAACACCCGAAATGACGATAATACTAAGATATTATTAACAAAGAAATGTTAAAAGATAATATATGATATCATATTAATGTATATGATTATTTTATAATTTAATAACAATCATTTCACCATTATACAGGAGTTTAAACTACCCTATACAAAGGAAAAGTACAAGGTAAAGGTTTATTTCACAATCTCTTCATTATCTGAGGTTGTTTATATGTAATTATCTACTGGGACCTCTTTATCATCCACATCCATGTTTCTTGAAAATGTATTTCAAATCATTATAACTATTTTACATACTATGGGTTAAATTCATTTATACCCTTGTTTGACTTTTTATAATATTTTTATAAAGGAATCTTTCCGTCGTTTTCCAAACAATGTCCTTTTTAACCTTTTTGACAAAATTAAGGTAAGAATGTCTTTTATTAACTTACATGGAGGGTGCGGCTATTTTCCACCATATTAAAATCATTTAAGCTTCCCTTACAATATTATAATAATATTTTCAAAGTAAATGTTTTATTTTATAATTATGTGACTCTTAAATTATTTCAAAATAGAAATAGATATTTCTCTAAAAAGGGTTTTGATTTCATCTATGTCAGCATCCTTTGATGGATTTTAAGTTTATTTGGAGTGGATTTATTATGATACAAAACTTTCAAATTGTATTGAAGGTTTTGTGATATGCTTGACTGTGGATGTGCTATTTTTATACCATTCATGATTTATGGTTAAATTATTGACACTTCGTATGCTAGTTTTAATACGAATGTTTATGATATGTTTAAACCTTTTCATATGAGGAATGTATTGTACATAGTAAGTGACTGGTGGAGCTCACTATAGATCCTCGATGCATCGTTAGGTCTCATGAGACAACTAGACGTGGAATTGGCCGAGGCCTTTTCCCAATTTGATTTATGGTTTTGGCTGAGGCCTTAATCATTTTTAGACGTCTTGGCCGAGGCCTTGAAAAAATGTTTTAGAATGTCTGGAATTATACATTCCATCATTATGGAAATAATATTGATGGTTCATGTGGTCGTTCGACTAGTATAATACCCATGATTATGTTTTATTATGGAATTATTTACTCAGCTCATATTCTTGCCATAAAAGTATTCATGTTTTTTATTGATAAAGGCATGCAGTTTCAATTATTCACCATGCTTAATATTTATGTTATTTTCCGCTGTATTGTTTACCCTTACGGAGCGTTTGAGCTCACCCCTTTATATGTTTTATTTTTTCCAGGATGTGAAGAAATATTTTATGACTGACCTGTAGGGATAGTCTAAAGGGGATATGAGTGTGGACTATGTAGACTATGTTATTTTAGTTTTTCACTTTATGGTGTAATGTAACATTTATGAATGTATATAGTGTTTCCAAGGCTACTAAACTAATGGGTCTTTCGAGACTTGATCTTTTGTGATCATGCCAATGATACGTAATAATGCACCGACTCTGGGTAACTGGTGTCGGGGCGTTACATCAAAGATCATTTTAAAAAATGGAATAATATTTTATATAAAACCTAAAGTAAACCAATAATGTTTTCATGATAAAAATATTGGTTTTATAAATATAATTTTTGCTTAAAAATAGAATGTATAATGTACTTGAAATTGGGTAAGAAATCAAGAAGTTCCCTTAAAATGGGTTTGCTTATCGGGAGGTATTGAGGATGGAATCACTTAAAAGAATATATATCCCCAAAATAGAATTATTAATGGATCTTGATATATTATTTTGGACATATAAATAGAAATTATAATATGTACATAAACAGAATATAGGATTTCATTTGGGTAAGAATAGAGTAAGAATAACATGAAGGAATAATGGAGGTTCGGGTAGAATCTCTTATCTTAAGTCTGATGGTGTTCTCCACTTGATATTAATGACCTGAATAATAAATCTAGGTTCATTAATTAATAATTATAGAACCTATTTTACATTTAATTGATTTATTATAACCTTTTTGATTGGTTATGAGGTTCAATTTCATTGTTTGGGTATGTTTGTTTCATGATCAGTTTACTTATATACATGAATGGATAATCATGTAAAATGAGAATGGTTGTATAGAATTGGAGTTATATTTTATTATTAAATATTCATAATTTTACGTGGTTGTAAATTTAATTTGGTTACTTGGATTGAAGATGAATCATTATATAAAATTTTAGTGATAACCTTTTGGGTTAATTGGCGGTCTTTGATCACAACAAACACATTTTGTTTTATAAATGTAAAAAAAAAGATTCCAAAACCATAGATGATACATAATACATATATTATAGTCTGGTTCAACCATAATAATGGTTTCATGGATTTAATTGAATATGGTAATGGAAATTGAAAACCCATTATCCTTGAATGTGGTAAATTAACACATCTCAGATAGTGTTTTTACTCCTAATATAAAATAAGGGTAAATGAGAGATGATAATAGTTTATTCCATTATCATAAAAAAATTATAATAAATATAAGGTAAGAGAGTTTTCATAACATTTGGAGTAGGATGGGTAAGGATGGAAAAGAAAATAAAGGAACTTGAAAAGAAAGTAAAAAAATTGAAAAAGAGGAATTTACCCCTTGAATTAATCTTCCTTGAGAGCCTCTTAAGGGGAGAGGATTTAGTATTTTGAGGAGACAAAGGGATGTTGGATGTTGGGGAGGATCTTTGTAAGAGATTTTAGTAGAATTTAGGCAATTCACAAGGCTTGATAGGAGTAAAGAGAAGTGGGGAGTGTGGGTGGTTTTTATAGTGGAGGGGAGGTGGGTTTTCTTAATATTTTAATCATTAGTTTATTATTTCTCCATAAAACGAGAAATAGTGATGATTACATAACCAAAAATAGTAATATTTGCATGTGAGTTTGAGTCAAATGTGCTTACATCAGCAGAACATCATCCATGACTCAGTAATTAATTTATTTAGTTTATTTTGTAAATTATCATATTTCACTATTCATCAAAAAATCATGTATTTTAGAAAAATTCCAAAAATTCACCCTAATAATTTTTTGATGTGTAGAATCCAAAAATAAAATAAATTTTTCAAAAATAATTTTATATATATGATTAATTTAATTTTTAATTAAAATCATAATTTACTTGAAAAATACAGATTTCATTACTATAATTGATTTTATAATGCTTTCAAAAATTACATAAGGTCTTAAAAAATTATCTTAAAACCAGAATACATAAAATTGTTAATTTATGAACACCTTTAAGGATAATAAATTTTATTTTAAATTAATTAATTTATTGTAATTATTTATTTATGACTTACCAAAATACCAATACTTTTACTATGGTCATATTATCACTTATAAGATACCTAAATTTTATTTATACATTCAAGGGTGAGGTTTTCATTCTTTTGGATGATTTACTATTCATAATATTTGTATTACTATTCATAAGGGTAGGTTAATATTCATAATAGTATGTTACTATTCACCAAAAATTAATTTTGTTCCATCGTACTCCAAACATATTTCTGATCGCAATCGTATATATCATATTTTTGAAATTCAAATCACATAAGTGACAATATTATGTTTAAAGGTCACATAGTACTTAGTAGTTCATTGAGTTGTGATTTCATGTGATTATATGACATAATTATAAGAAGGTAATTTCCATTGATAAAACATTAGGTCATTACAGCTTAGATGCTCAGTAAGGTAAAGTTTGCAGTAGAATCCATCATAGAATAAATAACACATAAATAATATTGAAGGAATAAATGATGATCAAATAATTTCATATAAATAATACCATGAGCTCAAAAATTATCCATGGATATCAAAACAATTTAAATAATAACATGGAAATCAATAATTAGTTTTATAATAATGAAATACATAATTGCATAAATCTTAAACATACTTTTTAATCCTTGTTCTAGGACATCATAAGCATACCATACAGGCCTCATGTCAATACATCATAAACATGTCGTTAAGACCTCATTCCAAGAAATATTACATAAATGGGTAAGCCTAGGCTTAATACCCAACTTGAATTATCTCATGATACCTATCGATGCATCGAGGGGCTGCATAATTTTGATTCCCACATGTAAAATAAAATTTTCAATGCATTCGTCGTATTAATAAACACTACAACTTAATCAACTTGCCTTAATAATAAAAAATTATTTGTATAGGAATAACTAACATACATAAGTTAAATACTTTCTCCAATAAAAATAATAATAAACCATCCATAGATAGAATAATAATGGTATCATTACAAAATATATCCAATGGATAATAATTAAAATAAAGGGTTTTTTTCATTAATGAATAAAAATACCATAAAAATCATAAAAAAAATTCTAGAGAAAAATACCCTTTTCACTCTGAAAATCACTTTTTAAAACTAAAAAATTACAAAATATTTTGAAAAAATATCTTAAAAAATCATAGAAATTTATAAAGTAATCATAACAATATTTATTAGTCATAATCATGAGAAACTATATTCATGCTGAGTACATTAAAATAAATATTTCTTTCATATTTTTTATGAAATGTCAAAAGGACCTATTTCAGAAAATGACAAGAATATTCCTTTTAAAATATTTTTTAAAAATTAAATAATGGGTAAAATGACTAAAAAATCATAAGAGTATATTAAAAACATTCTTCACAACATTTAAATAAAACATATATGTGGAATAAAAACTATTTTTGACTGAAGAGAGAATTACATTCGGTTTTCCTTAAAAATATTATTTCAGTCTCTTGAGTACACAGAGAGGGTAAAATGGAAGGAAAATTTGTTGTTTATAAAATTAACCAGAGTATAATAAAATAGGTTTTGTTTAAGATAGAAATATAAAATAATTCCCCCTAAATAAACTTAAGTATAAACAATATTGAATAATGATGAGATTATAAAATAAACCCTTACCATTTGGTAACTTTTAAATCATAATACCCATGAAATAATAACTTAAAGTAAAACTTTAAATATCATGAAAATAATTATATTCAAGATATATCATTTCAATGGATCATTATATACACATAATAAAAATAAATAGGTTCATAACATCAAATATGTCTCAACGAAACAAAATTGAGATAAATAACCCTTACCTGAGGTCCAACTTCATTCATATGTTTTCAAACTTCCTATATTATAAATATAGATTCATTATACATATGTTAAATAATAATAATAATTTATATCATATCATATATGATTTACTTATAACCTTTTATCACACATTTATTAACAATTCTTTATTAAAATTTCTATTTTGGGTGATAACTACTTTGTTTTTCATGTATGTTTTGGGGTGGTGGTTTTGACATTATACTTTGATCATGATTTCATAACCTCAAAAATTTTAGACATCATATAAATATAATATAAATTCATTATATATATATATATATATATATTCATCCATAAAATGTAGATATAGAAAAATAAATTACACCATTCATGGAGATAGTGGGTCGAATGTACACATGAACTCAATTTTCAATTTTTGGAAGATGTAATGAAAGAAAGGTAAGTAATAATTAACCATTAAAGAACTATAATCATATCATAAATAACATATATATTTATTAAATATATCAATATAAAATCCAAGTAAACTTGTGATGAAAAATGAATTACACCGCCATGTAGAGATGATAAGTCGTACGTATGCACAAGTGATATTTTCACTTTCTATAGGATAGAAAGAAAGTGGATAATAGTTTATAAATCATAATAATAATAATTAAATTTATTTAATATGAAAAATTAATTATTTTAGAATTTATACCATAGATTTATGGGAGGTAAAATAAGAAATAAAATTGAAAATGCTCAGTTAAGAGTTATATCTCTTTATTAAGAAATCTATTTCGGTTTACACCTTAAGGATTGAAACTATGGTCTTTTGGAAAGCAAAAAAGATCTAAGATAAAGGGAAGGAATATAGTACGTTATTATAGAATTTAATTTTTGATCTATAAGGCTCATTAAGTGTGGATAAAAGAGGATTTGTGGTATCCTTTTACAGGGGAAAGAAAGGACACACTTGGAATGTTTTAAAAAGATTAAATAATATATAGAACATAACCTTATTATATGGAACCAAGGAAACCCAAATTTGAATATAATATATGATAGATATGAAATAAACACAACCAATCATATTTGTAAAATTGATATTAAAATTTTAATCCTTACCTCCAAGTTAAACTACCTTAAACTAATTTTAACCTTAACCATGATAATTTACCTTTTTATCATAATAACAAAATTATATGAACAAAAATAAAAGGTTCCTTTTAAAAAAAATTGTACATGATGAATCAAATTCTTGAATCTATTTTATTAGATTTAATTTCTTTAGGTTGAATAAATTTATTTTAATATAATAATAGAAAATGCATAAAAATAGTTTTTAGAATAATACCCGATTTAAGAGTAAAAATCATTTTACCTTGAAATAAAGTAATAAATTAGTTTCTATTAATTCTATTGGTTAAATAACAAAAAAATGAAGTTTCATAGACTTTTAGAGAAATTAAAAACTGAATCAAATCTTCCAACCTTTCCATTAATTTCAATGACTCAAAAATAATTTTTAATTTGAATAAAATATAACTTATCTTCACAAAAGTAAACCTTGGTCTACCAATTTCAAAATAATGTTTTAAAATACATTATTTAAATTTTTAGGAATAAATTTGGTCAATAAACACTCATAAAATAGTGTTAAGGAATTTTTTATGGTTATTTTCAAGTTTTACCTTATATTTTTAGCCTTGTTTATCCTATTTAACCCTTTTTCCGATGTGATAAATTTTACCATGGTTACTATTAATAATGCCGAAAAATAAAAGTGGAATATTTATCAAAATTAAACCAACTGATTCCAAATATTAAATATATTTTTTAAAATTTAATTCATATTAGTGGTAATATTAAATTTATAATTAAACCAGTAAAACCTGAAGAAAAGTGATTTTTAGAAGAAAAAATTTCATTTTTCAAATGTATGGCTGTCTTATATTAACTTTATGAATAGTAATCATCATTATATGAATTTAAATTAATATATATAGATATATAGTCTATAAATTTAAATTAAATCATTCATAAGTATGGATTATTTTAATTAATTAATACGTAAAAAATTTATGCACTTAAAAATAGTTTTTGAGAAATACATTTTTAAGTATATAAATAAACTTATACCAAAATCAAGTAAAATGGTGATTAAAATGTAATTAATTATATTATATGTTATTAAATAATTATTAATTTAATTTAAAATTATATTTAAATTATAATGGGGCTTTCTAATGAAAATAAATGATAGTTTTATAAAAAACTATATTTTTCACTATTCACAAAAAATCAATATTTTCTAAAAAATATAAAATTTCACCCTAATATAATTTTGATATTATTATTTAAAAAATTATATCCTTTTATCAAATAAAATTTATAAAATTTCTAGAAATTAATTATAATAACTGATCACAAAAAGCAATAAAATTTATTTTTGAGGAAAACATATTTTTGAATAATAAAATGACTTTACTAAAAATTGAGTGCTTATTTCATAAGTATTAATAAATAAATTTTTATTGAGTGGGATCTTTATATATATTTTATAATGTGTTTAATACTATTCATAAACACCAATTTAATGGCTAAGTTGTAACTATAAAATTTAAATAAAAATATTTCATGGTTCATTTAAGCTCAGTGTTGCATGTTTTATACACTATCGAACATAGTATTATTTTAAAATATTAGGGTGTTACATCCTCACATGCAAATAAATTATTCCCTCACAATTTTATCTTGTTCATAAAAGGTTCAATATTTGAAAATACCTTTGTCGAAACCCCACATTGAATAGATGTATAATAAAACATCCTTTAAAATGGGAAAGTGGGAAATATAAATGTTACCTGAAATAACACATAATTGGGTTCCCAGATATGGTGAATGTTGGTGGGAAGTTAAAATATGGACATTGAGGAGAAAACTAGCATACAAGGATTAATATAGTGACATATACAATTATTATGAGAAAATTAATGAACAAAAAACCATAAATCAATGAGGGATATAAAGAACATCAATTCATCAAAAATGAAGGTTAAAGAATGACATTTTTATTTTGAGATCATTTTCTTATATTTTGTTATGAATCATATACTAATTCCTAAATCCTCAAAACTAAAATAAACCCCCAAAAAATAAATATTATTTCAAATCCAAACATAATTATAAAAACCATGTTCATAATTAGGGAATAGTTATTCATATTTACAAAAACCACTTAATAACCAGATTCCTGCTATGTTTCTTGATTGATAACTCTTTCCTTAAAGTATCAAGGTATGGTTTGATATCCTAAAAATATAAAAGAGTGTGTAGATATGGAATCAAATAAAGCATGAGTCTACTTTAAATGTACCTATAATTGCAACTTAAGTTGTTTCAACTTTATCCATAGTAATTGCATAAGGTTGACCTTGTTCCCTTATCCTTTTTTGAGGAAAATTATCTTGATGCTTAGGAAATTCATTTTCATGTTGTCCCATATCCTTACAATTGAAACATTGGACATTAGAAGCTTCATTCTTTCCCTTACACTCACATTCTAGATGAAATTTCTTTCTATACTTAAAACAAACTCCCTTACCCTTTAATCAAGTTCCAAGGTGTTTCTTTTATAATTATCACATGTATAAAATTCAATCTTTCCCTTCTTTTTCTTTGACTCATTTCATTTTTCATGGTGCCCGATCATCCTCTTATACTTTTGGTTTTATTTGAAAATATATGAATTGGAGAATTCTTTCTCCATATTGATGGTACTTGATACCATATAATCTTATGATAAAAAAGTTTGAGATACTAGTTCCCTTCGAAGGCTTGGGTTAATCTCATCAAACAAAAGTTCAATCTTAATTTTCAGATTATGTATGTTTTCTATAGAATGCCTTGCTAATCTTGTAATGTTTGCCTCAAACTCAGCAACACTTTCCTATTCTTTTTGTCTTATATTGAGGAATTTCATTTCTATATCAACTTGTTTCTCATGAGGAATATATTTTTTAAATAATATATCCTTAAAAAAATTCATTCTATTCTTTCTATATCCTTATCCTCCCCCTTTTTATTTTGAATAAATAACCACCATTGTTTAACATTTTCCTTTAAACAATACACTTCCATAATAACCTTATCTCTTTCATTACTTATCAAATCTAGAAAATCTTTTCTAGGGATTTGACCTATTGTTCTGCTATCAATGGATTTATAGAATGGATGGAGGATTATACTAATTGAAGCGTTCCAACATTAATGATTTATGTTGTGAATAAATAGGTTGTTTCGTATGGGAAAGATTATTGGTCATAACCCTAGTCAACTATCATAATACATTCATAATCTCCTCAGATCCAACATAATTATTGTTAACTTATTCATGAGTTAAATCTAAGCGTGAAATTTTGGCCCAGGTCGAGCCTGCCCTGCAAAAAAATTGGGTTGCTGGCCACTATTTGGGTCAGGTCGAGCTAACCCAAACAACCCCATGAGGCAGCCCGAGCCCGGCCTCAGGCTGGCCCAAACCACCAGGTCGAGCCGGGCCTTTTCGGGCTGAGCCGGGCTTTTTTTAGCCGAGCCATGGTGGGAGTTTATTATTTTCAAAATTAATGTTTGTTTTATAACTTTTTTTAAATGTTTTTATTTAAAAAAATAACATTTATTTAAAAAAATTCCATTTATTTTTAAACTTGTTTTTTAGACGTCTTTTTTTAAAACGTTTAACGTGTTTTTTGTAAAAACATTTATTTTATTTTTTATTAACATTTTACAGTGGGTGCATATGTTATTATTTTTTCTAAATAGATTTATATATGTGAATCTATATATATTATGTTCAAATTGTAAAAAAAATTAATGAGGGGTTGGGGGGTACACATGAGTGATTGAGTTTAAAGCATTTTTATTTAAACTTTTTTTTAACATTTATTTAAAACATTTATTTACATTTATTTTTTTTAAATTATTTATAATTTTTTAAGCATTTGTTAGATTTTTTATTTAAACGTTTTTATTTAAACTATTTTCTAACATTTGTTTAAAATATTTTTTTAAATTTATTTTTAAACGATCAATTTAAAAAGTTTTTTAATTTTTTTTTTAAATATTTTTTTTATTAGTATTTTTTAAAAACATTTAACTTTTTTTAAATTTTAATGTAAAAAATTCTAATAAGTGTTTGTTTAAAAATATAATTTAAATGTTTGTTTTATAAACTTTTTTTAAACATTTGTTTAAAACATTTTTATTTAAACCTTTTTTTAAATTGTTTCTTAACATTTGTTTAAAATGTTTTTTACATTTATTTTTAGACATTTAATTTAAAAAGTTTTTTTGAACGCATGTTTTTTATATGTATTTTTTTTTAAACATTTAACATGTTTTGTATAAAAACATTTTCTATTAACATTTTATAGTGGGTGGATATGTTATTTTTTAAAATAGATTTATATATGTGTGAATTTATATATATTATGTGAAAATTGAAAAAAAAATGAGGGACTGGGGGGGTGCGCAGTAGTGGGTGAGTTTAAAGCGTTGTTATTTAAACGTTTTTTTTACATTTATTTTTTTTAACATATTTATGAAAAGTATTTTTAAGCGTTTGTTTAATTTGAAACATTTTCTTAAATGTTTTTTAAATTTTTTTTTAAACGCGTGTTTTTTACATGTATTTTTATTAAACATTAAACATTTTTTGTAAAAATGTTTATTTTCTATTTTATTGACATTTTACAGTGAGAGGATATGTTATTTTTTCTAAATAGATTTATATGTGTGAATCTATATATATTATGTGAAAATAAATAATGAGAGGTTGGGGGGTGCACAGTATCGGGTGAGTTAATTTTTTTCTAAATAGATTTATATATGTATATATAATATATGTAAGTTTCATCATATTTAAAATAATAATGATGATGTTTGGGGGTGTACAAATATCATTGGGTGAGTAGTTATTTTTTTTGTTAATATATAATAAGTTATTATATATATAATGTTAAATGGTTGATATATGTATAATATGAGAAAATAGTAAAAAAATAATTAGGGGTTGGGGGTGCGCCGTAATAGGAAGGTTATTTTTTTCTAAATAGATTTATATATAATATATATAATATATGCAAGTTGAAACATACTTAAAAATAATAATAAGGTAGGGGGATGTGCACAAACATCATTAGGTGAGTGTATTATTTTTCTGTTAATATACAATAAGTTATTATATATATAATATTAAATCATTGATATATATATATATATTATTAATCGATTTGTTTTTATATATATTATATTAAATCATTTATATATATATTATTAATGGATTTTTAAAATCCACACTTAATTGATATATATTATTAATAGCTTTATATATATATATATATATATATATCATTAATTACTTTGTTTATATATATATATATATATTATCATATCATTGATATATATATTATTAATAGATTTTTTTATATTTCATCATATTTAAAAAATAATAATGAGGTTGGGAGGTTTGCGCGAACATCATTGGGTGAGTGTGTTATTTTTTTATTAATATATAATAAGTTATTATATATATAAAATGTTAAATGATTGATATATATAAATATATATATATATATATATATATATTGGAATATATATATATATAATATGAGAAAATTGTACAAAAATAATTAGGAGTTGGGGGTGTGCCGTAGTGGGTGGGTTAATTTTTTTTCTAAATAGATTTATTTATGTATAGTGTATATAATATATGCAAGTTGTAACATACTTAAAAAAAATTAATGAGGTTTGGGGACATGCACGGACATCATTAGGTGAGTGTGTTGTTTTTTTATTAATATACAACAAGTTATTATATATACATAATATTAAATCATTGATATATATTTATTTATTTATTTATTTATTTATTAATAGCTTTATTTATATATATATTATATTAAACCATTTATATATATATTATTAATAGATTTTTAAAAGCCACACTTAATTGATATATATTATTAGTAGCTTTGTTTATATATATTATATTATTAATGGATTTGTTTATATATATACATTAATATATATATATATATAATTATATATATAATTATATATCGTTGTATATGTATACACACATTATAATTATATATAATAATTATTATATGTGTATATATATACATTATTATATATATATATAATTTTTTATAAATATATAATGATATATATATATATATGCATATATCATTGATATATATATATATACAGTCTGGTGATAATATAATATGCACAGCCTTGGAAGCTTGTGGTAGGAGGATCGAATCTCCCTACCAACAGTTTCCTGTTAAATTTTTTTACAGTAGACGGGCTTCGCATGGGCTAGCGGGTCGGGTTTCGCACGGGCCAGCTGGTTGGGCTTCCCACGGGCCAGCGGGTCGGGCTTTGCACGGGCCTGTAGGCTGGGTTTTTTTAGGCTAGCCCGGCCTGGCCCATGAGCCTTCTTGGATAGGGTCGGGCCCAGCCCGATAAACCTACGTCATGAGCCCGACCTGGCCCACCGCGGGCTTTGTCGAGCCGAGCATCTCGGGGTTGCAAGCCACCAAGACAGAATTACACCCTTAGGTAAATCCCTATATTTATTACGGGTGTTGACATGTTTTTTATTCCTTAAAATAAGAACCATTTCTAAAAATGGTATACGCTATATTATATCATAACATTATGAATCAAAATGTATAATTTTGAAACTAGTGAAACACTTAATCATAAATTACACATTTATTCATAACTAATATTAGAATTATAATCTTGGTTTCTTTGGTAATATTCTAAAATCACAACAATATTTTCAAATATTTCATAATGGTTTATAAAGAAAATGTGAATTAACCCAAGAATATATCTCGGTAGTGTCAAACCAGGTGTGCAGTAAGAGAACACTCACCATGCATCAGAATTATGGTCAAGATATACTCGACTAACACTTTTCAGGTTTATTACACCTAGATGAAACTATATCAAAACTAAATCCACTTGTATTATCCAAATAGATATGTATTGCTTGGAAAACCGCATAATCTCTACCTTTTAAAAAAATTAGTATGTTATCTTATACTTGTACTTATACTCAAATTCAATTATAGGATTATGTTCCCTAATCTATGTTTTCCTAAATATAGTTCCCAATGTTTCTACTAAACTTTCTCTGATACCAACTATTATGGCCCCCAACTCTAGTATCCCTGAGCTTTTGGTTACATTTTTACATTGGCATAAAATATAAGTGATTGAATCCCAAAGGACTTAATAGTTTAGTAGTCTTGGTAAACTAAATACATACTTGAATCCCAAATTTACATTTGAAAGTAAAAAATTACAACAGAATATTTTATTTGATAATATCATTATTACCTCTAGCATATCCTTGTATATCAATAATAATACACTTCCTCCCATCCTAGGGAAAATAAACATAAGAAACTAGTGAGATCAGATACTCAGTAAGCTAATGTGTATAGTAGAAGCCATCATGGAATAATTAATACATGAATAATATGACAAGAAGAAATTATGATCAAATAATATCATATAAATAATAACATTAGATTGAAACTTATCCATATATATCAAAACTATTTATATAATCACATGTACATCAATAACTGATTTCATAATAATGTAATTCATAATGAAATATATCTTAAACTTACTATTGAAGCCTCATTCCAAGATATCATAAACATACTATCAAGGCCTCTTTCTATAACATCATAAACATACTATCAGGGACTTATGTCAATACATATTACATAAATGGGTAAGGAATCATCCAAATACCCAACTTTCTTAGCCTCATGATAGCTACTGATGCATCTGGGGATATATAATTCTAGTATCCACCCATCACTTAATATGTCTAATTCATTCATCATATGAAAAAAACAATAAAACTTAATCAATGTTTCTTAATAATAAAAAATTATCCGTATAGGAAGAACTAGTATACATAATGTTAATACTTTCCTCATTAAAAATGATCATAAACCATCCATATATGGAATAATTATAATATATCTATAGTTGATCATAAGAAAAATAAATGATTTTTTTCATTGATGAATATAAATTCCATAAAAATATCATTAAAAACATTATGGAGGAAAATACACTTTTCACTTTGAAAATCACTTTTTAAGACTAAAAAATTACAAAATATTACCAAAAACATTTTTTTTGAAAATAAATAGGGAAACTTATAATGTAATCTTCAAATAATTGAGTATTCATGAAGGCTAGAAACTTAGTTCATTCTAGGTATGTTAAAACAAAGATTCCTTTCACATTTTCAATAAAAAGTCAAAAGTGCCTCTTTCGGAAAATAACAAGAAGATTAATTTTAAACCATTTTTTAAAAAGTAAATATTGGATACAAATGATTTTAAACAATAATAGGATAATATTAAAAATATTCTTGAAAACGTTTTTAGAAAACCTGGATATAAAAAAAATGTATTTTTGATCGAAGAGAGAATTAATGATAGCTTTACTTAAAAATATTATTCTGGTATCTTGAGTACTTAGAGAATAAAATGAAAGGAAAAAATTTAATTTCTTGAAATAAGCATAGTAGAATAAAATATATTGTGTTTAATATAGAAATATCAAATAATTCCCCTAGTGGAGACTTAAATATAAAAAATCTTGAATAATTATATGAGTGGGAAATTAACTCTTACTACTTTGGTGACTTTGGAATCGTTAGACCTGTGAAAGAATAAATTCAAATGAAACATAAAATATCATGAAAATAATTATATTCATGATATATCATTCCATAGTATTAGTATATACACCTCATAAATATAAATAGGTACATAACATCAAATATGTCTCAATGAAACAAAATTGAGATGAAAAACTCTTACCTCGGGTTTGAATTCCTTCGTATATGTTCAAACCTCTTGTATAATAAATAAAGATTAATTATGTATATATTACAGAATCATAATCATATATATCATACCATATATGGTATACTTATAATCTTTTATCACACTTTTATAAACAATTCTTTATTTAAATCATTGTTCCAGGTGATAACTGCTTTATTTTTCATTTATGTTTTGGGGTGGTAGTTTTGGTCTTTATACTTAGATCATAGTTCCATAATATTCATAATATTAATCATGATATAAATATCATATATATTAATTAAATATATATTTATAGTCATCCATAAAAGTTAGATATATAAAAATGAATTGCACTGTTCATGGAGATGGTAAGTCGTACGTACGCATGAATGTTGTTTTCACTTATCAAAGGATGAAACAAAAGAAATTTAAATAATAATTAACCTTTAAAAAACCATAATAATAACATAAATAACATATATATTTATTAAATCTGTCAATATAACCATCCATGTAATGTGCTAATGAAAAACTAATTACACTGCTATGTTTAGACAGTAAGTCATACGTACACATGAGTGATGTTTTCACTTTCCATAGGATGAAAATAAGTTGTATAATGGTTTATCCATCATCATAATATAAATTCAGTATATTGAACATACTGAAGTAATTATTTTAGAATTGATCATGTATTTAGAGTAGGCATAAGAATAGATAAAATTGAAAACACTCGGTTAAGAGTTATACCTCTTCATTGATAAATCTCATTTAGCTTAAACCTTAATCCTTAAAAATATATTATTTTAACAATACCATATACTATAGGATATGGGTAAAAAATATATGAAGGTATTATGGTAGAGATTTTCTAATCTAGAAGGCTCATGATGTGTGGAGAAGATAGGATATGTGGTATCCTTTTATAGGGGAGGGAAAGGACGTGTAGAGACCCGAAGATTGACGTACATGGACATTACATTACTTTTGCGGAATACTTAGTACATAACAAAAACACACACACAAGGATCGTAAGATTTTAGTGTCTTTGGAAACTCGGAATATAATCTTCTAATCGTGGTGAAAGATCTTCAACATCTCCCATAAAGATCTTCCTTTTTTTTACCTAAAACTTTTATTTATATCCTGGGGAAAATAAAACATAAAAGGGTGAGCTCAAATGCTCAGTAAGGGTAAACAAAATAAATATCAATCACATCATATTCATAAGAACATAACATTTTGGAAATCTTAACCTGCAAAAGAGAGCATAATTTCATAACATGGGATAAATCATAGTAGTGAAATGAAATCCCAATAATCATAACTTAAAACATGAAACTTTTTGGCATACACACATAATCATAGAGAATCATATCTTATTAGTCAATACTCATTGCCAAGACTATCTTAGTGGACAAATTCCATTTCTGAACCGAGTCACCCTCGTTTCAGTCCTGTTTCACTGAACCGATATAACCTACCATTCTAGCCATGTATATCTCATTAGATATAAAATCTTTACCCAATGCATTGGAGGGAGATATAGGTCCCACCCATATCATAATGATACCATTCTTATGTGTGCCACAAAATCATAAATCATACATCATTGCATAACCCATGTAATAAAAATGGGATCATGACATCATAAAACAATTAATACAAGATAAAGGAATTCATAAAAATAATTCCATCACAACATAATCAAATCAATTTAATAATAGGGGTAGAAATAGAACCCTATTTTATCTTAAATGGAAAATAATTTTGATAAAACACTTGAACTCCATTCTTGAGGAAAATATCCTTTCTACTTCAAAAACACTTTTCCTTTCTTAACATGTCATACAATTCTAAATTAAAAGAAGTTGATTAAAAATAAACTTGAAAACTTGTAAAGGAAGCTTCTTGGAAATAATGCTTTAAAAATACATTCATGCCATATAAGTTAAAAAAACATTCTTCTCATACTTTTGTCGGTAAAGTCAAAAAGTACCTCGTATGGAAAACGACAAAAGATTCCTTTCATATCTTTTACTAAAAACTCACCGAAGGGTAAAATTGGATTTAAACAATTGTAGGTGGATGGAATTAATATTACATATTGAGGAAACATGGATGTGGATGATAAAATACACCCCAGTAAATACCAAAGTATAAACAATCTCGGATTAAAAATGAGATTGTGAGATTTTCCCTTACCTTAGGTCCGATTTGCTTCGTAAGTGTCCAAAACTCCTGTATAATGATTTAAATAATGTCATTTACTTATTAAATAATCATATTCATTGTTATTATATCATATATGGTTCACTTATGACTTTATATTACCCGTTCTTTTGTAAATTCATGTTAAAGTAGCATTTTGGTAAAATCGTCTCATTTGTCATTCGTGTTCTAAATTGTAATTATTCATATGATTACTTAGATCATGATTACTTAATTCCAGAATATAAAACATTATTTATATATAATATATATTCAGAATATACATATATATAATGGATCGATAAATGGAAATAAATACACCGTTCATAGAGACGGTAGGTCGTACGTACGCATGAACGCTGTTTTTGTTTCCTTATTGAATTGAGTGGAATTAAGTAGATGACATAAATATATATATACATAAATCCAGTAGTATTATTATGTCATATATTTCATGACTACTTATTATATATACTTTATAATCATTCATGAATGGTTATCGTGGAGAATGAATCTCATCGCGTCGTGGAGACGGTATTCCGTACGTACGCACGTGCGGTGATTTCATTTTCCGTAGGATGGATAAATGGTGAAATATGGTTGTTTCGTACTTATAATAACATATTAGTATATGAGTGATACTGATTTTATTACTTCATAATTAAACAACTAAATAAGAATAAGTGGAAGAAGAAATAAAGATGAAAGAATTGGTAACGGACATTACCTCTTCTTTGAAGTGCTTCTTTGAGACCTCCTTTTAGGGCACTAAAATAGGTCTTTGAAGAAGACCAGAACCTCTAGGATGTTTCTAGGGAAGTGGAGAGAATAAATTGGCAGGTTTTGGCCGAGCCTGAAGGCTCAAAGTGGTGTGAGGAAGATGGGGAGGAGGTTCCCTTTTATAAGGGAGGAGAGGGGCACCTTTGGAATAACTAAAAATATTATTTTATTATAAAGTCAAGTTCGGTTTTAAATAGCTCCAAATTGATTTATTTCTAAAATAAGGTGGTTATGGGTCGAAATACTCTCATCCAATAGAATTTAGACAAGTTTAGTTCATTATATTAACCTTATCGTTTAGTTTTAACTCTTAGTTAATTAGATTGACATATACCATGTCACTTTGTATTTTTATATTATATAGTTAATAAACTTACCATATACATCCAAGAGACCCCCAAGTTGTGTTTTATTAATATATATAACCTTATATAAGTCATTTGTCCAAACCTTAGATTTTTAGGATTAAAATAACAATTAATAATATAATATTTGTATTGAAAACTATTTTATGTCAATTTTGACACTATTCAATAGTTGATTTTTTTGAAACTCATAAAAGAATGATTACTTCGACAAAAGTTAATTAAATCAATCCTAACATGTCATATTAATCTAGAAAATTATTTTAATTCATAAAAAGTCTCAAATTATATTTATTTGGGTATTTATAACATCAATTATGTCAATATTTCATTAATAAGATAATTACCGAATCATCGTTGTGTCATAAATAAATTAATTTATTTAATGTCTAAAAATTACAAATAAAATACAATTATCTAAGAAATCTTTTTATCTTTCTAATGAATATTTATAGTCGAATTTATCCTATATATAACCCCATATTAAAAATGATTTACTTATTAAACTTTGATTTTAACTATTTTAACCCTTCTTTAAATAAATTAATAATAAATGTCCTAATCTAATCCAAGTGGGCCTAAATGGTCATATTTTATTCCTAAGGTTGTTTTTGGTCGAATTACACTTGTCCAATAGAATTATGACATGTGTTAGGGTAATAATAATAATATCATTTTTACCCTTAATTACCCTATTTACTTTTAACCATGGTAAAAAAAAGTAAAAAGTTATTATTCACCAAAAAATTATTTTCATCTCATTGAACCACATTTTACTTACTGACATCAACCGTGTCTCTCGGATTTTCGAAATTCCACTCACAAAAGCGGTAAAATTAAGATTTATGAAAAATTCAGTTTTTTTAACTACCACTTAGTGGTTTCACTATTCATCAAAAAATGAAAGTTTCCAGAAAAATACCAAAAATTAGATCTAAGCTATATTTGATATTATGAATTCAAAAATGATGTCTATTTTATCAAATTCAAAACATATCAGTTGCATTAATTAATTTAAAAATTAATTCTCGTCGTCAAAACAAATAGCGTGTTCTTAAGAGATAATAATTATCAAAAGATTGACACTTGTTTATGACTGGTTTAAATGTGAAATTACATCAAATGAACAACATTGTATTAAATTGTAAAAATATATTCTAAATATACTTTAAAACCACTCAAATTAATAATTTATCACTATTAATTATTTCGATTAAAAAAGTTGTTTTTAATTATAATTTAGTAAATTTCACTATTCATCAGAATATGAAAGTTATCCGAAAAGTACCAAAATTTCCCCTTAGGCTAAATTCGATACTTCGAATCCAAAAATGAAGTCCATTTTGAGAGCTAAAATTTCTAAAATTTTAAAAGGTGGTTATTACTATTCATAACAGCTAGTTTTAATAATATTTTAATAGCATATCGTTGTTTAGTGAAACTCGGTATTGCGTACTACACACGCTATCGAGGAAGGTCGTGATTGCGTGTAATGCAAGGCAAGTAAAGGATGCGTGTGGAGAAAGATCCTTCTGGTGTAGCGTACAACACAAGACATTAATGAAATTAAAAAGAATGTTTTTTTTATAAAATCTCGGGCTGTTACATTCTACCCCCCTTAAAATGAATTTCACCCTCGAAATTCGTTGGGGTTATAAATGGTTTACTACTCGAAAGTTTCTTTAATAGAAACCCACATCGTAAAAAGGAATACCAAAACTTGGCTTTAAAAACTAAAGTATGTAATGTAACGATTACCCAAATAAACTAATCACTGGGTTTCCACATAGGTGAAAATATGGATATGGAAGAGAAATCTAACCATCATGTTCTGATGGAGAGTGGTAGAGAACATGGCTATGGAAAATCCAGCAATCACAAAGCCATAAATTTGTGACGATCTAAGGTACCATCTGATTCATCAGATATAAGAGCACTAGGAAAACATTTTTGGTTTTCAAGATCATTTCCCTAAAGTTGATGAAATTGGAATTAGAATAAATACTTTCGTGATTTTGGTATAGTCTCACCGTTTGTCATTCTTTGGAAAATTTCCACTTCATCTCTTAAAGAAATGAAGTTGAATTTTTCATTCGTGATGTGTTAGCAGATCATGTGATAGAATGATGGATCATTCCATCTGTCTCAAACAAAAGGTTAGAAAATTTATCAAAAAATACATAAGTCCATCTATAGTGAGATTAATCATATATAGTTCCTAAAATGGACTTATACTTCATATATCATACTGCTTAATATAATAAAACTAGTTTCTACTAAACAGGGACTTCCTGTAGGCCAGTGGTAGGCGATAAAGGCCAGTCGCACTTCGGTTGTGGGTTCGATTCCCACAGCCTTGCCCGACGCGATGGGATATCGCCCGTCCTGTAGGTTATCCTTTTTCTAAAACTATATTACAATAACATCCCATCAATAATATCGAAAAAAAACTTCTATCCTTAAACAATACTAACTTATGTCCAACATAATCCATTCTAATCTTTAGGCTTATCTAAAATACTTCGTTCCAATCTCATAGTATAAAGAAAATGATCACATGAATGCCATCATTTATCCCCCATATATCATAAGATATATCTTGTTGGTCAAATTACAAATATGTGAATACCTTAATCATGTATTCTCTTGAAGAATGAATATCCATTGAACCTTAGTGAAAACATGAATGCAGTTAAAAGTTAACACTTTGCACATACCAAAATCCTCAAAATTCTATATACTCAAACCATGATATCACTTAGTCCTTATATCAATCATGAGATCATGAATACTATCAAACATATTAGATTCTCTTTATCCCTTCATTATGTGCATATCATCTTCTTTCCAGAAATATTACAATCACTTTTCATGGTTACCGATGCCATAAAATTATTGAAAACCACAATAGACCAAAACATAAATATTCCAATATTCCACGATACTATATACAACATTATTCTGGAATCCCATTACATAAACACTTAATCATTCCACCACATCGTTGTCATATTCAACATCGCCAATGGTGATCGCATGTGACTTCCCTTTGTCCTTTGCCTTAAGTGGTTGCTCACGTCGATCATCACTAACCCTTGGATTAGGGCATTTATTAGCATAATTCCCCATTTCCTTGCACTTGAAGCATTGAAGTGTTGTTGGTGCATTCTCTGCAGTCTTTTCTTTATTCACATCATTAGAAACCCTTTTTCCATTACTTTGACACTCAGCTGCTCGATGACCTTCTTTTCCACACTTAAAACATTTTCTAGTCCCTTTAAGACAATCTCCACCATGCTTCTTTCCACGCTTTTAGCATAAAGAAACATTCATCTTCTTTTCACCATTATTCTGAGATTTCTCCTTGAACTCCATCTTTTGTTTCTTGTCAAAACTATGAGATGGATAAGTAACACCAACTTCCATTTCTACCTTGATAGCACAACACACAATTTCTTCATAGCTACTGAAGTCTCTTATAGTTAATTCCCTTCGAAGATTTGGTTTTAAGCCACTGAAGAATCGATCAACTTTACTTTCAGGTTGGATGATAAATCCAGATGCATACCTTGCAAGCCTTGTAAAATTCGCTTCGTATATACCAACAGATTCATCATCCTTTTTCTTTAGTTTAAGAAACTCCTTCTTCATCTTTGTTCGAAGAATACGAGGGAAGTACTTATTGAAAAATAAGTTCTCGAACTCGTCCCATTCCATGGACTCAATTTCATCACTTTGCCTCGTATTCTTGATAAGATTCTACCATTGATCAGCTTCACCTTCCAAACGATATACTGCTAAGATGACTTTATCATGTTCAGAACATTGAAGAACTGAAAATATCTTTTTAGTAGTACTGATCCATTGTTCAGCAACAAGTGGATCAGAAGACCCACTGAAAGAAGGTGGGTGTTGCCTCATGAAGGACTCAATAGAATATTGTTCCCTTCTCTGCTCATTTGGAAGTCCAGAATTATTCATAGCTTGTGTTAGTATAGCAACAATATTTTGCACTCCATCTCCCATAACATTTGTTTGTTCAGGAGGACAATCATTGCATTGTCCATTGCATTGATCAACATGGTTCCTCCGGGTTCCAGCCATCGTCTAAAACCCAAAAAGAATAGTGTGAGAGGCAAAAATCATAATAAAGGGGGAGTAACTTCAATATCTAACATCTTTGGTTTAATCTAATATCGTTACCATAGTTCTAGGACTATATCCTATACGTATACTTATCCTTAGGGACATCCCTAGACATACCTTATAAATATCTCTAGGGATCTCACTAACGTTTTCGCATCCTAGTTTCCAAAGGTAGACTAAACTTTTCCTCTGATACCAACTGTAGAGACCCGAAGCTTGACGTACATGGACATAACATTACTTTGGCGGAATACTTAGTACATAACAAAAACACACACACAAGGATCGTAATAGTTTAGTGTCTTTGGAAACTCGGAATATAATATTCTAACCGTGGTGAAAGATCTTCAACATCTCCCATAAAGATCTTCCTTTTTTTTACCTAAAACCTTTCTTTATATCCTGGGGAAAAGAAAACATAAAAGGGTGAGCTCAAATTCTCAGTAAGGGTAAACAAAATAAATATCAATCACATCATATTCATAAAAACATAACATTTTGGAAATCTTAACCTGCAAAAGATAGCATAATTTCATAACATGGGATAAATCATAGTAGTGAAATGAAATCCCAATAATCATAACTTAAAACATGAAACTTTGTGGCATACACACATAATCATAGAGAATCATATCTTATTAGTCAAGACTCATTGCCAAGACTATCTTAGTGGACAAAGTCCATTTCGGAACCGAGTCACCCTCGTTTCAGTCTTATTTCACTGAACCAGTATAACCTACCGTTCCAGCCATGTCTATCTCATAAGATATAAAATCTTTACCCAATGTATTGGAGGGAGATATAGGTCCCACCCATCTCATAATGATACCATTCTTATGTGTGCCACAAAATCATAAATCATACATCATTGCATAACCCATGTAATACAAATGGGATCATGACATCATAAAACAATTAATACAAGATAAAGGAATTCATAAAAATAATTCCATCACAACATAATCAAATCAACTTAATAATAGGGGTAGAAATATAACCCTGTATTATCTTAGATGGAAAATAATTTTGATAAAACACTTGAACTCCATTCTTGAGGAAAATATCCTTTCTACTTCAAAAACACTTTTCCTTTCTTAACATGTCATAAAATTATAAATTAAAAGAATTTTATTAAAAATAAACTTGAAAACTTTTAAAGGAAGCTTCTTCAAAATAATGTTTTAAAAATCCATTCATGCCATATAAGTTAAAAAAAACATTCTTCTCGTACTTTTTTCGGTAAAGTCAAAAAGTACCTCGTATGAAAAACGACAAAAGATTCCTTTCATATCTTTTACTAAAAACTCACCGAAGGGTAAAATTGGATTTAAAAAATTGTATTTGGATGGAAATAATATTACATATTGAGTAAACATGGATGTGGATGATAAAATACACCCCAGTAAATACCAAAGTATAAACAATCTCGGATTAAAAATGAGATTGTGAGATTTTCCCTTACCTTAGGTCTGATTTTCTTCGTAAGTGTCCGAACCTCCTATATAATGATTTAAATAATTTCATTCACTTATTACATAATCATATTCATTGTTATTATATCATATATGGTTCACTTATGACTTTATATTACCCGTTCTTTTGTAAATTCATGTTAAAGTAGCGTTTTGGGTAAAATCGTCTCATTTGTCGTTCGTGTTCTAACTTGTAATTATTCATATGATTACTTAGATCATGATTACTTAATTCCAGAATATAAAACATGATTTATATATAGTATATATTCAGAATATACATATATATAATGGATCGATAAATGGAAATAAATACACCGTTCATGGAGACGGTAGGTCGTACATACGCATGAACGATGTTTTCGTTTCCTTATTGAATTGAGTGGAATTAAGTAGATGACATAAATATATATATAAATAAATCCAATATTATTATTATGTAATATATTTCATGAATACTTATTATATATACTTTATAATCATTCATGAATGGTTATCGTGGAGAATGAATCTCATCGCGTCGTGGAGACGGTATTCCGTACGTACGCACGCGCGGTGATTTCATTTTCTATAGGATGGATAGATGGTGAAATAGGGTTGTTTCATACTTATAATAAAATATCAGTATATGAGTGATACTTATGTTATTACTTCATAATGAAACAACTAAAGAACAAGAAGTGGAAGAAGAAATAAAGATGAAAGAATTGGTAACGGACATTACCTCTTCTTTGAAGTGCTTCTTTGAGACCTCCTTTTAGGGAACTAAAATATGTCTTTGAAGAAGACCAGAACCTCTAGGATGTTTCTAGGGAAGTGGAGAGAATAAATTGGTAGGGTTTGGCCGATATTGAAGGCTCAAAGTGGTGTGAGGAAGAGGGGGAGTAGGTTCCCTTTTATAAGGGAGGAGAGGGGCACCTTTGGAATAACTAAAACTATTATTTTATTATAAAGTCAAGTTTGGTTTTAAGTAGCTCAAAATTGATTTATTTCTAAAATAAGGTGTTTATGGGTCGAAATCCTCTCATCCAATAGAATTTAGATAAGTTTAGGTCATTATATTAACCTTATCTTTTAGTTTTAACTCTTAGTTAATTAGATTGACATTTACCATGTCACTTTGTATTTTTATATTATATAGTTAATAAACTTACCATATACATCCAAGCGACCCCCAAGTTGTGTTTTATTAATATATATATCCTTATATAAGTCATTTGGCCGAACCTTAGATTTTTAGGAATAAAATAACATTTAATAAAATAATATTTGTTTTAAAAACTATTTTATGTCAATTTTGACACTATTCAATAGTTGATTTTTTTGAAACTCATAACAAAATGATTACTTCGACAAAAGTTAATTAAATCAATCCTAACATGTCATATTAACCTATAAAATTATTTTAATTCATAAAAAGTCTCAAATTATATTTATTTGGGTATTTATAACATCAATTATGTCAATATTTCATTAATAAGATAATTACCGCATCATCGTTGTGTCATAAATAAATTAATTTATTTAATGTCTAAAAATTACAAATAAAATACCATTATGTAAGAAATCTTTTTAGATTTCTAATGAATATTTATAGTCGAATTTATCTTATATATAACCCCATATTAAAAATGATTTACTTATTAAACTTTGATTTTAACTATTTTAACCCTTCTTTAAATAAATTAATAATAAATGTCCTAATCTAATCCAAGTAGGTCTAAATGGTCATATTTTATTCCTAAGGTTGTTTTTGGTCGAATTACACTTGTCCAATAGAATTAGGACATGTGTTAGGGTAATAATAATAATATCATTTTTACCCTTAATTACCCTATTTACTTCTAACCATGGTAAAAAAAAGTAAAAAGTTACTATTCACCAAAAAATTATTTTCATCTCATTGAACCACATTTTACTTATTGACATCAACCGTGTCTCTTGGATTTTCGAAATTCCACTCACAGAAGCGGTAAAATTAAGTTTTATGAAAAATTCAGTTTTTTTAACTACCACTTAGTGGTTTCACTATTCATCAAAAAATGAAAGTTTCCAAAAAAATACCAAAAATTAGATCTAAGATATATTTGATATTATGAATTCAAAAATTATGTCTATTTTATCAAATTCAAAACATATCAGTTGCATTAATTAATTTAAAAAAATAATTCTCGTCGTCAAAACAAATAGCGTGTTCTTAAGAGATAATAAATATCAAAAGATTGACACTTGTTTATGACTGGTTTAAATGTGAAATTACATCCAATGACCAACATTGTATTAAATTGTAAAAATATATTCTAAATATACTTTAAAACCACTCAAATTAATAATTTATCACTATTAATTATTTCGATTAAAAAAGTTGTTTTTAATTATAATTTAGTAAATTTCACTATTCATCAGAATATGAAAGTTATCCGAAAAGTACCAAAATTTCCCCTTAGGCTAAATTCGATACTCCGAATCCAAAAATGAAGTCCATTTTGAGAGCTAAAATTTCTAAAATTTTAAAAGGTGGTTATTACTATTCATAACGGCTATTTTTAATAATATTTTAATAGCATATCGTTGTTTAGTGAAACTCGGTATTGCGTACTACACACGCTATCGAGGAAGGTCGTGATTGCGTGTAATGCAAGGAAAGTCAAGGATGCGTGTTGAGCAAGCTCCTTTTGGTGTAGCGTATAACACAAGACATTAATGAAATTAAAAAGAATATTTTTTTATAAAATCTCGGGTTGTTACAGGACGCGTTAGGAATTCCTTAAAAGAATAAATAATATAAACTTACTCATCATGTAAAGTGGCACAAAGGCATCCTAAATTTGAAGATAATATGTGATTGGGTTAATCCTTGTCTTCTAGTTAAAACACTTTAAACCCATTTTAACCTTAACCATTATAATTTAACTTTTTACCATGATAACCTAATTATATGACCAAAAATAAAAAGGAAATTTTAACCAAATTTGGACATGGTTATTCTAAATTTTGAATAAATTTTATCAGATTTAATTTCTAAAGTTTGTAGAAATTTCTTTTAATATTAGTGTATAAAATACATGAAAAATGGTTTTTATGATAATATCTAATTTAAGAGAAATAAACATTTTATCTTGATATAAAGTAATAAATTGGTTTCTATAAATTTTATTGGTAAAATAATAAAAAATTTAATGTTATTATACTTTTAGAGAAATCCAAAACTAAATGGATTTTTCAACCATTCCATTAAGTGCAAAGACTCAAAAAAAAGTTTTGAATTTGAATAAAATATAACTTATCATCACAAAAGACATGCTTCGGCACCCAATTTAAAAATAATGTTTTAAAATACATTATTTAACTCATAAAAAATAAATTTGGTTGAACACCACTCATACAATAGGATAAGGGAAAGTGTTATGGTTATTTCAAAGTTTTACCAGACAGTTTTAACCATGTTTTCCCCATTTTACTCTTTATCGAAGTTATAAATTTTATCACAGTTATTATTTATAATGCCTAAAAAGAAAAAGGAAACTTTTTAAAAAAAATTACCTCTTAATTACATATATTTAATCCATTTTATCAAATTTAATTCAAATATGATGAAGTGTTAAATTTAAAATTAAACCTGAAAAACATGATGAAAAGCGGTTTTTAGAACAAATACATTTTTCAAGTATAAGATGATATTACATTAACTTTATGACTAGTAATCATCATTATATGAATTTTAATTCTTATATATAGATATATAATCTATAAATTTCTATTAAATCGTTCATCATTATTGATTATTTTAATTAATTAAGATGGAAAAACATTATTCACTTAAAAATAATTTTATGATAAATGTTTTTTTAAGTGTAAAAAAAACTTATACAAAAATAAAGTAAAATTTTGTTTCAAATGAAATTCATAAGAATATATCTAATAAAATTAGACTAATGTTACTTTAATATTAAATTCATATAATAATGTTTCTTTCTAATGAAAGTAAATGACAGTTTTATAAAAAATTGTATTTTCATTATTCACTGAAAATCAATATTTTTTAAAAAAAAATCCAAACATTTCACCCTAAGATAATTTTCATATGATGATTTCAAAAATTATATCTTTTTTATCAACTAAAATTATAAAAAATCAATAAATTAATTATAATAATTGGTCACAAAAAGTAATAAACATCATTTTTAAAGAAAACATAATTTTAAAGAATAAAATGACTACTAAAATTTCAGTGTTTATTTACTAAACATTAGTCAATAAATTTGTATTCTTTATGAACTTTATATATATATATATCATAATATGTTTAATCATATTTATACTCTCTAATTTAACATCTAGGTTATAATAATAAAATTTAAATAATAATATGGTATGGTTTGTTTAAGCTCGGTGTTGTGTGTTATTTAAGCTATTGAACATAGTGTTCTTTTAAAATAATGGGGTGTTACATTGTTTGTAAAGGAACTATAGGTATTAAGTTTTAATCCCGTATCAAATGCTTTCCAATACACCCAATGACCCATCATAGCACCATTATCACCTGTATGGATCTAAGAGAATTGCATGTTAAGGTTTTAAAATGAGGAGGATAAATTCATTCCTATACTTAGAGATCCCATGTAATAAATCATATAAATATATTTGGTTTTAAATATGGAAATGTTAGTTTGAATTCCCATATGTATTTCATTATTACATGCCTCCCAAAAAACCCAAAATCTTTCAGTAAAAACCACACTAAAATCCCACCATTATGTGGATGTATTATTTTCCACATTGTAAAACAAATCATTTAGGAAATGCTCAAATAATAATTGACTAATGGATATTCCAAAACCACTCCCAAGGAATTTTCAGATGTAGCATACCCATTCTATTTCTAGAAAAATATAGTCTTTTTAATCCATTTTATATTTTGTGCATCATAGAAATTTAGAAGCTAGTTAAACACCCTTTTAATTTTTTTGTATTGTCTATGGAAATTGATATATGTCTTATATTCAACACTAAGAAACTATATTTTAAAGGAATGGATTTATTCCAAAATGAATTGCACCAAATGTTCAATCCTTGTTTCACATGAATAAGGATAAGATAGTGGGACATGTGAAATATACCTGAACTTGAAAGAGTAAAAATATAGTGGTCTGGTTCTTCTATTAATTTGATATTTGAAATAATGGATTTTTGGTCTCTATTAAGGAAAGTAATAAGAAGCCTCAGATGCTCCAAATCCATATGAAAGATCATATCAGGGTACAAACACCTTAGAAATAAGAGTGAGAAAATAAACCAATTTTATTCCTAGAATGATACTTCACCACACCCTATGATCCAATATGGATACTAAATGAGATTTTGAAAGGTTCCTTGAAGGCTTATTCGAAGCTGGTATGTCAACAATATACCATTATTAAAGCATTGGGAATATTCCCATACATATCATTGACAAAACTCAACCATAACCATTATCTTGAAAGTGTTACCTAGGCCAATTTGGCATGCATGTACTCCCCAAGTGTCATTAAGTTAATTCATACTTCTTAAAAAGGCCTCTCAAAACAAGCCCAACTTTCCCAATGAGGTGTGCCTTCTTGGTAAGAGTCCCACATGAAGATTCTGAGATAGTTTTCAATATTTTTGATAATTTATTTGTGGTCCCTAATAATAGATAGGATATGAAGGAGAGGACACTAATGATGAAAATAATTATTCTTTTAGAAGATAGAAACTTGTTTTTCTAGTTGGTAATACAACCAATAATTCTTTTCACCAAATCTTCGAAGTGATGGATATTGATTCTTCTTATAAGCAACAAATCCCCAAGATAAATCACGGGGAAGTTCCATTTAGAAAATAAAATACATCTCTCAATGACTAGAGTGATGCTAGACTAGAATCTACTAGAGATAAATAAACTACTTTTATAAAAATTGAGATGTTTTATACTCCATTTTACATAAGATTTAGAATACCTTTTATGTTTTGAATGGATTATACCTACTATTAAATAAGAAAATAATGTCATCTACAAGAAAGTGATATGATAAAACTTTGAAACCATAGATTCCTCTATAAGGAAAGACCATGTCATGACCTGACCCAACCCAAGTCAGGGCTCGAGCCGCAACTACCCCAAACTCACCTCCATAGGTCAAGGGGTGGCGACCAGTACCGATGGTATAACTAAAATGGGTAGGACTTTGCCTAAGTACCAGTACACACACACAACCATCTCAATGCATAAGTTCATAGTAAAAAGAGTAAAATATGAAAACCACTATAGAAACAACCATGCATACAAATAATCTAGACAATATAAGAGTACGATAGTGTAAACTGAAAAGTAAAGGAGAAAAATACACACTCAACCAGAACTAGATCCCAACCTGAAAAAATTGGAAAGTAAAACACTGAGAGTACCCAACTCCTGATCTCTAAGCTGTGACCACCATATGTGATCCAAAGTACCAGGTATCCCTAAACTCCTATGTAGTCACGGTCAACATGTCCGTCATCTACAAAATACATGACATGTGTGGGAAAATCTCAGGTATGGGTGAGTATATACATACCCAATAGAATTCCCCAAAAGTTGAATGGGGCGGTAAGAGATACAACATGAATAGAAAGACCATATATAGTAAATAGGATTCCAAAATCAGTGAAAGAGAACATATTAACCCAAACCAAGAGAGAGTAACCCCATACAATCACAAGGGGATCAACATGGTGTGTAGATGAACTAAATGTTGAGTTCTTTACACCTATAGTAGGAGGGTAGACTCATCTAACCACGAGAATCTAAACATGGAAATTACATGGCATACCCCGTGTGTCCTCACATATTGTGGAAAGAGAGTAACCAAATCCAAAGGTATAGACACTGGTGTGTGTGTGTGTGTGTGTGTGATCAGTCAAAAGAATACCAAATGAGAGAGTAAGGGGATATCTATCTCACATCTCATCTCAGGAATAAGAGTTTCCAATAGTTCCAAAATTTCATCAGTGATCCCCAGTATCTCACACATCATTCTAAAAGTAATGTTCCAAGTCATGAAATGCCTCATAATAGTGTTGCACAGTAAAGGGTCTATAATCTCTAGGTATAGGACACATTCCCTAGTATGATGGGTGGGTTCCACTCAGTGGTAGAGAACCAATGCCTAGACTAGCTGGAGGGTTCCACTCTAAAATTCATCGAGGACCCATGCCTAGCCCAGTCGGATGGTTCCACTCAGAAGTCGATGGAGGACCCATGCCCTAACTAATAGGTGGATTCTACTCCGGTGGTAGAGGACCCATGCCCAGCCTAGCTAGAGGGTTCCACTCAGGATGCATCTTGTGATCCTACGAGATCTCTGTTGTCATCGAACATCTCATAGCCAAGAATTGGGCCCAGAACATTCCATATCATATCTCAAAATACAAAACTAATGGAACCATCACATTCTTTGCAGAAGAAAACTTGGTATAAGCTACTCGTGGGCTAAAATACAAGTTCAAACAAAGGAGATATGGAAGATTCAATTTTCTTCAAAATGATCTAAGGGGTACACATCGTGTGAGGGGACCCACACAGCGTGTGGTCCCGCTCCTTCACCTTTTCATGTCCCTGTAGGTACAAGTCTCTCCAAGTGTGTAGTATTACATTGAATATAAGGGGTTATACAGGACATTCCCATTCCACTCGGGGCCCTGCCTGTGTGCTTGGTCATGTCCTTGTATCTAATTCATGTCAGTGTACTTTGGTACACGGCCATGTATGCTCGCATGGGAACCTTCCTGTGTGATTCACCACACGAATCGTCTATATGGGGACGAGATACATAACATGTAGAAGGGATACACACTTTTTCATCCTTATAATTTCCCAAAACCCAAGACACTTCCATGGGGATACATGTCATGTGTTCATCACAATACATGGTGTGTAGTAAAGTTTTTCATAGTTTTCCAAATCCATGATCTACATTAAAAATATGGTCCTCCACCTTCATATCTAACCTTGAATCCACCCAAAAATAGTAGATTTGGTCGTGGATCTTATTTTCTGGCCATCTTCCACTAAAAATCAGATTTCGTCAATCCTCAAAGATACGTCTCACATTCCTCACACCCCCAAACCTTCCTCTATTGATGATATATCCAATAATCATTGAAATAATCATCCACAACCTATAAACATCCCATATTTAACCTTGTTCCATTAATATGTTCCTCGTTCATAAATATGTCTTGATTTTGGGGGTATGATTTGGCTCAGTGCCGCCCAGCAATGTCTTATCAGAACTGTGGGGTCCTACCGGCGACGAACGTGAAGAAATTGGGGAGAATGGATCCACAAAAAATGATCTTTTTTAAGCATTATTGGCCAATGATCTAGAATGGGGATAACTGGGGTAAGATAACAATTCAATAACCAATTTAATCAACACATGGGCACATACAAAGGCCACAATTGGAACAAATCCAAGAAGGGGATCGATCTGCTCAATCAATTTAATCAAAATGGCTATAATCCATAAATTTAAGAGTCATACTTAGATATTTTATCATTCTTCATTGAATAATGCGCTCTCTAATGATCAAAGGAATTCATTGCATTCGTTGTGTCCTGATCTGCTCAGATCCAGAGTCTCATTTTCATCCGATGTTATTCTTCAATGAAGGAGAGGAGGAAGAAGATCTTGATGATCCCAGGGTTATGAGTCTAACCCTAGTAAATTCTCCATTGTGATACATTTAAAGTAAAATAGTTTAGTTTAAGAGAATTTATTAATTTATTTATCCACTGAACATACCACCAATGGGTGAGATATATGAACACCCCACGTTGACCTATTTTATGGCATGCCTAGGATAAACAACATGTTATAGACTAAATAATGGCCTCAAATTTATAATTTGAGTTTCCATTTGAGATTTATATCATTTTATTTAAGAAACTTCACATGCGTAATATAAAATATATTTAATATTTTTATAAAATTAATTCTGGGAACACCAGGCCTTGGAATTGCATGTCGTCTTAACACCCAGATCTATAAATATATATAGAAATATTTCCAAGTCTTATAAGTCAAAAAATATGTTTATAAATCATTCCCTCCTTCAATATTTTCATCCCCAAAAATCACAACTAAACAAAAAATTTGGGATACTGAGCTCACATCTGGATCTCCCGCTCCCAGGAGCTCTCTTTCATGTTATCATGCTACCACCACACATGAACCAAGGGGGTGGTCTGTCCACACAAGGTCCTATCCTATTGATTCTTGATCACCACCAGGTGCTCCACAATGGTGTCTCCATCCTCAACATCTAGCTCTACCCAGTCGATTATGTGCATAGGTTCATGCACGTATCTCCTCAACTACAACACATGGAACACTTCTTGCACCCACTTTTGTTGTGGGGGTTGGGTGAGGTGGTAAGAAATCTCACCAACCCTCTGTACAATCATGAACAACCTAATGAACCTCAGGGATAGCTTTCCTCGCCTTTCAAACCTCTGCAATCCTCATTGTGGGGAGATTCTTAGGAAAACATGGTCTCTCTACTTTAACCCCAAGTGCCTAAGATGACAATCTGTGTAAGATTTATGTCTTATCTAGGCTAACCTCATCCATTCACGAATGAACTGTACCTTATCCATCGTTACCTATACCATCTTTGAGCCCACAAGAAATGTTTCATCAATCTCTATCTATCACAAGGGTGGAATATAGGGTCTCTCGTACTGTGCCTCAAAAGGTGACATGTCGATGGTAGAGTATTAGTTGTTATTGTACACAAAATCTACCAAGGTAAAGTCATCATCTTAGCTTCATCTGATGTATAGAATGGAATCCCTAAGCATATCCTTCAATTCATGGATAGTGCGCTCGGTCTTCTCATCAGTTTGGGGTTGAAAGGTAGTACTCATTATCATTTGGGTCATGAATTCCTCCTATATACCTCTCTACAACTATGATTTAAACCACTCTTCATGATCAGATACAATCGTTGAGTGCATCCCATGAAGGAAAGTGATCTCCCATACATACAACTGCCACAAAATCTCAACCGAACTCTGCTCTCTAATATAAAGGAAGTGTGTCGACTTCATGATTTGGTCAAATATCACCCAGATTGTGTCATTTACCTTCGATGTGCATGGAATCACAGTCACAAGGTCCATGGATATTCTATCTCACATCTACTTCAGGATCTCAAGGGGATGCAACAAACCTATCATAACTTGGAACTCAGCCTTTACCTGCTGACAGATGAGGCACTGAGAGACAAACTTAGTTATTATTTGTCTCATGTCGGACCACCAAAACTATTTTTAAAGGTATTTGTACATTTTCCCCACACCAAGATTTACATCTAAGGGAGAAGTGTGGAACTCTTGCATCACCTCCTCCCTTATCATGACTGGGACCATCATCCATCCTTGGAAAAGGATGACATGATTCCCACCTTCATAATATTCATATATTGAGTCCTCATTGTATATCCAGTCATGTAAGACCTAAAAGTTGATTTCTCCTAGTTGGGACTCTCTCACACACTTGAGAAGTATAGGAGTCAACACCATCAACTATAGAAGAGTTATATCATCTTACTCTAATAGGGTCTGCTGCAAGGTGGCCAAATACTCTAACACCTCCTAAACAAAGAGGGTTTGGTACTTCCTACTAGGATAATTTTCTACCAAATTTTCCTTCCCCAGAGTATAGATTATCTCAAAATCATAGTCCTATAGGAAATCCAACCATCATTTTTGTCTCAAGTTCAAGAATCTCTTTGTAAAGGCATACCTGAGACTTTTATGGTCTAGGTAAACCACAAAGCACTCCCATAGAAGGTAGTGCCTCCACATCCTCATGAAAAAGACTACTGCTGCAATATATAGGTTTTGATTCATGTAGTTCTTCTCATGGGGTCTCAACTACCTCGACCCATATGTGATAATTTCTTGTCTCTATATCAACACGCAGTCGAGCACATCTCCTGAGGCATCGCAATACACTACATACTCCACACCCTCCTCTGGTAGTCTCAACATAGGATCACTCATTAGTCTCAGCCTCAACACCTCAAAGGCCCAATGGAACTACTCAGACCAGGTAAATAGCTTCCCTTTCCCCATCAAGGTGGTCAAATGGGTTGCAATTCTGGATAAGTTTTCCACAAACCTCATGTAGTACTCTATCAATCCAAGAAATATTCATACCTTTGACACACTCTTGGGTGGATCCCAAGAAATCATTGAATCAATCTACACTACTCACACAGCTAAACCATTCATAGAGATGTCATACCCCATAAAGTGAAACTCATGAATCCATAACTGGAACTTCGAGAGTTTCCCATGAATCTGGTGCTCTCAAAGTAAATATAGAATCATCCTCAAGTGATATGTATGATCCTCCTCTGATGCAGAGTAAATGAGTATGTCATCGATGTGGACAGCCACAAATTGGCCCAAGTATAGATGGGAAACTCCATTCATTAAATCCATAAACATATTGGGGGAGTTATTCACACCAACAAGCATCACTAGTAACTCATAGTGTCTGTTACGACATCGAAATGACATATTTGTAATATTAGCATCGTGAACCCTCAAATGGTGGTCGTAGGACTGGAGATATATCTTTGAGAACCATATACAACCACACAACTGGTCAAATAGGATGTTAATCCTAGTAAATGAATACTTTTTCTTTATCATGGCCTGGTTCGGGTGAAGATAATCCATAAAAATCCACAAAATCTCATCCGCATTTTTCACAAACAATACTGGAGCTACCTAGGGGGACACACTGGGCCTAATGAAACTCTTTTCTTGAAGGTCATCAAATTGTAACCACAGCTCCCAAAGATTTATAGGGGTCATCTAATATTCCAAAGAAGATATCATAGCAGTTCTGGGATGTAAGTTGATACAAAACTCCATATCCCACCTCAGGGGTAGTCCTAGAACCTCCTAGGGGAAGATGTTTATATAATCCTCCAAAACTAAAAGAATCTAGATGCTAGAAGAGCCTATTACACTAAGGGATATACTTTCCAACTGATGGGTGAGGGTATGAAACCTCTTAATCACAGAACCAACCCATCCTTCCATAAGATATCACTCACCAATAAAGGTGAATCTCTTCCCATCAGTGTATAGGCATCTGGATAATCTTCAGTGATAGTCAATCTGGGCTCAGACCATAGAAATACAATTCATACACATGATGATGTCATAGGGTTCCATCATGACAACCAAAAGGTCCTAGGTGAACCTCTCCCCACCAATCGATATCATGCACTACTGGTAGATAAAAGATACGAAAAAATCATTCCCTGTAGGAACCTCAAGATGAAGTTGTTGGGCTGGTGCCTCAACTGGGAGCTCCATCTATCACACCATGAGTATAGATATGAAAGAATTATTGTAACATGTATCTACTAATACTAAATCAATAGTATAATAAACATAGATCATACCTCTAATCATCTCGTACGCTACGGGGTCATAAGCCTCCAAACCCTACAACAATCTATGGCCCCGACTGTCAGCTCCCTGAGCCAAATGTGGGATGCTTGGTTGTGGTGGTGGAAGGATATAATAGAATTATCCACCAACCATAGCTTCTCTTTACCCTATTCTAGCATCTCTTCCCTGGGGAACACCCTTCCCTCGCCTAGGAGATCCCTGGTCATGACGTTACCTCTTCTATGGTGGTCTGTCAAAAATCTTCATGCACACCTCTACACGTCTGGACGGGTAGTAATGTGCTATGTGACCTCACCCATCACAAGTATAGCACTAACCCTCTCTAGGTTTCCTTGGTTCTCTTCACTATCACTATACCTCATGACCACAATCCTGAGTTTGATCACAAAAATAACTCATGCACCAATATCCCACTGACCAACACCTTATAGCTGTTGCAGATGACTCGGCTTTTTGGTGTCCACTATGAGATCTAGTTGTCTGGAATCCCTCTGAAAGAAGTCTCTCTATTGCTAGTTCCCACTCCAAAACTATGTCATAAGTGGGGATGTACAAGGGAATCATGTTGGAACTAATCTCTCTATGGATTCCATGTTCAAACTTCTATGCTCAAAAGTAGCCATCATGGATCATGTTAATAGAGTACTAGGTAAGGTCTATAAACCTCGATGTGTACTCATCCACCATTACCCCTCCCTACTGTAGCTCCAGAATCTCTTGAATCCAAACTGAGCACAAACAAGAGGGGTATTACTCCTCACAAAACAGTTGTTGGAAGTTAGGCTATTAGAGTGTTGACTCATCGTGCATATATGTAAAAAGACTCTACTAGAGCTCATATACACCATGGAAAAGGATAGTTGTCACTGAAACCACTTGATCTATTAGGGTCCAAATGAGCCTAAAAACATAGACCACCAACTCTAGGCAATCCTCTTCTGCATGAGGATATGGATCGTCACAGAACCTCAACGGCCACTGGCACTAAAACTCATAGAAAGAGTTAAGTCTTCATGAATCCTCATCCGTCTCTATAGGAAAATTTGTTGCTCGACAGGTGGAGGTGTTGCTACCTTCCCACCTGAAGAAAGAAGCTTGTGGTATGGACCCTAAATTGAGGCATCAATGCTCATCAGATCTTTGTCAAGATCTAGAACTAGTGTCCTAGCTAGCTATCATCACGGAGGCATATTAAAATTTAATCAAGACGTACCACGGTCAGATGAGCATATATATATATATATATATATAAATGGGGAGATAACTCAAGAAGGACATTCAAATTCTAAATCATATATTATGCATGTACCATTAATCCATGCAACCAATGTCTCATTATGCAGAGTCATCAAGCAGGTAGTCAAGGTCCTGGTGAATGGATATGTCAATCACTCGTACCTTGACTGGATTCCCTGGCCTGAGAGCTGCACATGAGACACTCTGAAATTGCTTCCTTAATACCAAAAAAATCCTCATAAGTGGACTACTTCAAACACCATCCCAAATATCAAACCACTTCTAATACCAATATGTCACAACCTGACCCATGTTGGGGCTCAAGTCGTAACTACCCCAAGCCTGCATCTATAGGACAGGGGATGGTGACTAACGTCAAAGGCATAACTAACCCAAGGAGGTCATTTAACTACCTTTACACACACACATAGACATATCAATGTAGAAGTGTAGAAGAAAAAAGAGTAAAAGTTAAAAACTACTTGGGAAACAATCATGAAAATAAATACTCTAGGTACTACAATAGTACAATAGTGTAAACTAAAAAGTAAAGTTGAAAAATACACGTCCGACCATAAATAGGTCCCAACCTAGTAAAAATGTAAATTAAAACCCTAAGAGATCCCAGATCTTAATCTCTAAGTTGTGACCACCATACATGATCCAAAGTACCAGGTATCCCTAAGCTCCTCTGTAATCATCGAAAACCTTTCCATCATCTGCATAAGACACAACACATGTAGGCAATTCCCATGTAGGTGTGAGTATATACATAACCAGCAGGACTCCCTAAAAGATGAAGGGGGAGAGGTAAGAGATACAAT
This sequence comes from Viscum album, assembly GCA_963277665.1. Taxonomy (NCBI): domain Eukaryota; kingdom Viridiplantae; phylum Streptophyta; class Magnoliopsida; order Santalales; family Viscaceae; genus Viscum; species Viscum album. The sequence continues at coordinate 135,397,372 of OY728134.1, forward strand.
AAGAATATAAAGACTGTGGATAGTAAACAAGATTCCAAAAGAAGTTGAAGAGAATATCTCAACCCAAACTAAGAGAGAGTAACCATGTCTAAACATAAGAGGCTCAACACGGTGTGTAGATGAACTACACATCGAGCCTTTTCACCTATAGAAGGAGAGTAGAGTCATCCAACCATGAGAAACTATGTACGGAAAGCACATGGCATACACTGCACGTCTTTGTATCTCATGGAAAGAGAGTAACCAAATCCAATAGTACGGACACAGGTGTATATATATATATATATATGCTCTATCAAAAAATCCCAAACAATAGATTAAGGGGATCTCCATCTCATAGATCAACCCAAGAAGAAGAGTTACCAAAAGTTCCAAAAGTCCATAAGCGATGCCCAACATCTCATGCATCTACCCAGAAGTAACTGTTTAAGTCATTCCATATCTCATCACTATACCGCACAATTGAGGGGCCAAAATCTCTAGTTAGAGGACCCATTCCTTGGTATGATAGGACAATTCCACTTAGTGGTATAGGAATCATGGCTAGTCCAACTGAAGGGTTCCGCTCTAAAAGTCATTGAGGAATCATGCATTGTAATGACCCAGACCCTCATAGCCCATCCCTTTTCCAAATTCTAGGATCCTAAGGGGTCGCATGTTGATCGACGCGACCGATCTGCACAACCTATCAGCGCGACCGACAGATCAGTGCGACCAATCGGTGTTATAAAGCCTTGCCAGGTTTTCCTTCTACATTTTTTCCCGTAACACCTCTTTTAAACCTTTTTGACCTTTTAAGGCATTTCAAGGCCATTTTTTACCCATAATTAATATCTAAAAATCCTGAGAAACCTCCATATTAAATAAAAATTAATTCAGTCATGTGTAACCACCCAACCATGTGGTAGAACCACGATCCGATTTCCAAGGCATTCAAATTCCTTATCCCATAACGTTGGGGATCTCATCTATTTATCATGCCAGAAATTACTCTTATCCCTCTTGGATAGTCTCCTCCTTTTCATTGTGCGTTCGAAGTCCTTTCTTTCCCGAGGCAAGTGGTGCACCTATGCGGGAGCCCTACGAGTCACGCTTCCCCTGTTTTGGCACGTGGAGAAAAACTTCGATCTTTGATCAACCAAGTAGGTTTTTCCTTTGCCTATCCTTTATATGTATCATGCAGGGTGGGTACGCTTTTGCCTCTGTGGGAATTGACTAAACCAAACTTAATGAAGAAGATGAACAGACTTTTAAAGAATGAAGGGGGGTGATCAATGTTCTACTGTACTCTTTTATTTTTATATGTGTTGTGAATTATGCAAGCCTATGCTCACTAAAAATCATGGTCGTTGGTGGTATTTCTTTGTGCACTAATAAACCATGTCTTCTATGATAATTAAATGACTTGCATGGAATTTGTTTAATCACTTAAACTCAGCTGGTTAAATGGATGTTCAGTAAAACAAGAATCTCTGTGTGATCACCTCGGTTAATAAATAGAGAAATGGACCTTATGAATGATGTGTTGAACCTGGATGTTTCTCTGCTCTATTTTGGTAGCATGCGTGTTGTTCTGTTTGTTTTCCTATGGGCTATATGGGTGAGGATGGGATCCTCTGATGTGGCACGGTTGCTGGTTGTGAATCTGGGGTTGTGGTTGCTCTGCTTATATCACGAATTGGGGTGGAATCCTCTATTGTTGAGAAATAATTGGTTCCTGGTTTTGGGGACATGGGGTTGTGTCTTGGGGTTTTCTTTGGTTCCATTACTTCGAGGGATCTCACTTATCCCTTTGTTTTTGTGACTTTGCAAGAGAACCGGGTGTGAATGCTTAAATTGTTGTTTGGCTGTTTCTTTCCTTTTGGCTTGTAGTTATGCCTATTAATTTCCCGTTAGTGAAGAATTCACCCTAATGGGATCACTTGAACATGAAAAAAATAATGGTTGAGTGGGGAATTAGTTTTGGAATGAGTTTTGACTTGGCCGCGAGTGTCGTGACTTCTTTTGTGAATGAATAGTAACAAGGGTGTTTGTGCTTAGGTTTTGGAACCCCTAGGTTGGGATGAGTGTTTGTTACCTATACATATATCTGTAGCTTTTATGTTTCTTATTCGCACCCCACCCAAGTTGAGCACTTAGTGATGAACACCCCATTTCATGGGGAGGGTGTTTTTCCCAACACTCCTATGAGTGGATGGTTATTAGCTCCTTTTCTGCTCCCTTTCCCAAATAGCCCAAGACTCTTCGGGCAGGCTATGATGGTCTGAGGTCCATTATTAGCCCAAGAATATTCGGGCGGGGGAGTTATGGTGGTTGGACCAGGTGTCTGTGGGCAGGTTGTTTCCCAAGTGTCTTTGGGATGAGGCCCAGGTGTTTTTGGGCATGGTAATAGTTATTATGGCCCAGGTGTGTGCGGGCAGGGTTTGGCAGTGGGACTGCGGTGAGGTTCTGGCCCAGGTGTGTGCGGGCGGGGTTTGGTAGTGGGAATGCGGTGAGGTTATGGCCCAGGTGTGTGCGGGTAGGGTATGGCAGTGGGACTGAGGTGAGAATGGCAGGATTGGTTTGATGCGTAGGATGTCTTCAATAACTAGTGGAAAAGTGTCGTGGGGTACCCAAATATTGATGTACTATTACTATACTTTACTTTCCTTGCGTTATTTGGGGAGTGTGCCTTGGTGAGACTTGGGTGGATAGTTTTTCCTTGCTAGGTGCTTTGGTTTTCTTCTCTCACAGGGCATTAGGATGCCTCTCCACTTGTGCACGAGAGTCTTTGGTTTTCCCTGCTGAGTGTACTTGTATGCTCACCCTACATATATAAAAAAAAATTTAGGTTTCCAGGAGGACTTCAGGGATCGTGCGGGACTATACTAGCTTAGACCTTGGGGCAGTTGCTGTTGTCATTTTTCTTTTCTTGGTACTTTACCTTTGGAGTTTTTGTGGCTTGTATCATTTACTGTTAAACATGCATATAGGAATGGTTTACTTTTGGATTTAGCTTTACTTTCAGCTTCGGTACTGATGGGGTTGCTATCTTATCTCTCGATCCTATAAAAAATAAAAAGGGTAATGCCTTCCATTTTGTGTGAGATTCTATACCCTTGGTGCTGGTCGCCACTCCGGGACCTATTGAAGGCGGGTTTCGGGGGTCATTATCTCTCCTTCAACTTAAAGAAGGAAGGGCCTAGCAATCTGCTGACCCTTCCCTCCGTTTGGTGAAGGCAGGTCGTGACAGAATGGTATTAGAGGAGAGGTTTAGAGATAGGATGGAGTCCGGAGTTAGGAATAGTGAGGATTGCATGGGATGGTAGGGAAACAGTGTTAAGTGACCTTGGTGCGTGAATTAGGCCAGGGAATACAGGCTAGGACACGGGATTTTAGGGCCCCCCCGTGATCCAATGCAAGGACTTTGGACCTAACAAATGACCAAGTGAGGCTACAATGATTGTAGGGTAGAGAACCTAGGAAAGGTACATGCATCATAATGACTTGTGTTCTTATGTTTCATGGGTGTCTTGGGGATTCAAAATAAATAAGGGAGTCTAAGAAAATTTGAGAACAATATTTTGCACTACTTGGGCTTAGGAATTCTTTGTTTACTTTGCAGCTATGGCACCTGGGAGGCAACCACGAGTAGTGTGGGCGATCGAGGCCCAGGAGGTTGACTTGGCCGATCGGAAGAGGATCGACCGAGAGGAGGAGGATGATCAGTGGTAGAAGACGCTTTGAGCCTTTCAGCGATAGACCCTTGGGAAGTATGAGGGCAGAACCTTGGATATGGAGACGGAGAGCTGGCTCGAGGAACTAGTGATCGCTTTCGGCATGATTCAGGCTCCGACGGAGTGTTGGGTTCCTCTGGCTGTGAGCCAGATACGGGGAGCAGCGCGTCAGTGGTGGACGCTTTATCTTGGAGAGGAGAGGGAAGCTGAGGTTATGTGGGCTGACTTTGAGAAGGAATTCTGGGCAGAATTCCTCTCTTCCATGATGAAGGCCGAGAAGAGGCAGGAGCTACTCTCCCTCTAGCAGGGGATTATGTCAGTGAGAGAGTTGGGGATCAAGTTCAAGGATCTCATTCACTTTGATCTGGACTTCTTTCTGGATGAGGAGTATCGGGTGAGATGTTTAGAGGAGGCGCTCCGACCTTCCCTCTAGTATGTCATTACTCCCTTCACCCTACCGACATACTTAGAGGTGCAGAAGAAGGCTGAATTGGTGGAGAGGATGCACACGCTGGGAGGTGTATCACGAGAGGGGATTCAGCTAGGCCCGTCAAAGGGAAAGGTCGTCAGCACCAGACCTCCAGCATCGGGACCCTCTAGGTTCTGACCAGCAGGGAGCAGGCCTCAGTAGTTTCAGTTATGATCCCCTAGCCCTTGCCCTTTCCCTTCGGGCCCAGGGCCGAGATGCTTCGTCTGTGGGAGCCACGAGCACCTTCAGAACTAGTGCCCGGATAGAGTGTAGTACGGCGGCAGTGGGCAGGCCCAGCACCCACCTCAGCAGCAGCAGCTTCTATCTAGGCCCTTTCAGCAGCAGCAGCAGGGGCAGTGAGCTCCCGCTCCTTTGAGGGAATATGTTGTAGGAGGAGGCCACCCCCGGGGCGCTCCTTAGGGACCTCGACCAGGGTGTGGTCGGGGAGGTGGCCGATAGCCGAGAGGCAGAGGAGCCAGGCATGGGCAGTTGCACGCCACAGAGGCAGCAGTTCCAGCAGGATCGAAGGTCGTTTGAGGTAAGATCATTTTGTTCAGTACCCTTGCTTACATCATGTTCGATACAGGAGCTTCGCGCTCCTTTGTTACACCCAGTCTGGCCCATGCTTTTGGTAAGATGCTGAGAGACTTCCAGTGCCCCTAGTGCTGAGCACACCAGTCAGAGGTCAGACCGACTTGATATATGTTTGTCGAGGATGCAGACTGACGATAGGGCCATATCAGTCAGTCAGGGACCTCCTACTATTGTAGATACAACCATACAATGTCATCCTAGGCATTGAATGGATGTTCTCTGTATGTGTCACCATCGACTGCTTCTAAGGAAGGGTCGTGTTTTCAGACTTAGGCGGCCGATGTGTAACTTTCACCGGCGATCAAGGTGGCCAGAAGGGTAGCAGGTGAGAGGAACCCCTTCTCTCCTTGTTAGCTGAGCTATCAGTGGAGTCAGCGGATGTAGAGATGGTGGAGGTACCGAGGATCGTCAGTGAGTTTATATACTTCTTCCCTGATGAGGTGATGACTCTACCCCCTCGACGTGATGTCGAGTTTGGGATAGACTTGCAGCCTGGTGCTCGTTCGATTTCGATGGCTCCCTATCGGATGGCACCTTCGGAGCTACGGGAGTTGCGGATTCAGATTGACGATCTGATGAAGAGGGGTTATGTTCGACCAAGTGCGTCACTGTGGGGTGCTCCAGTCTTGTTCACAAAGAAGGAAGATAGTGGTCTCAGGTTGTGCATAGACTATAGGAGGCTGAATCAGGTGACGATCAAGAATCACTACCCTCTTCCGAGGATAGACGATCTTTTCAACCAGTTAAAGGGGGAAGGATGGTTCTCGAAGATCGACCTGTGTTCTGGATATCACCAGTTGAGGGTGAAGGAGGGAAACATCCCGAAGACGACCTTCAAGTGTAGATATGGGCACTTCGAGTTTGTGGTCATGTCGTTCGGTGTTACAAATGCTCTGGTTGTGTTCATGGGGCTTATGAACTCCATCTTCTGGGATTATCTGGATTGGTTCGTAGTAGTGTTCATCGATGACATCCTGATCTATTCAAGATCATAGGAGGATCACACTGAGCACCTAAGGATGGTTTTGGAGGTCCTCCTATAGCACCAACTCTTTGGGAAGTTGTCGAAGTGCAAGTTTTGGACGCGAGAAGTTCACTTCCTTGGGCACGTAGTGTCTGAGCAGGGAGTAGCGGTAGACCCATCAAAGGCTGAGGCGGTTGTTTCTTGGGCAGCACCCAAGAACATGGCAGAGGTCCGTAGTTTCCTCGGGCTGGAAAGTTACTATAATAGGTTCATACCCAACTTCTCCCGAGTTGCAGCACCTTTGACAGCCTTGAAAAAAAAGGACCAGGCTTTCGTGTGGAGTGAGCAGTGCGAGGCAGCCTTTGACTATCTGAAGGAGAAGTTGGTTAGTGCCCCAGTGCTGAGATTTTCATAAGAAGGGGCAGCGTATGAGGTGTATTTTGATGCTTCGGGACAAGGCCTCGGATATGTTTTGATGCAGCAGTAAGGGGTGATCTCCTATGGGTTTAGGCAGTTACGTCCCCATGAGCGTAACTATGCCACCCATGACCTAGAGCTCGTGGTGGTCATGTTTGCACTAAATTTTTGGTGGCACTACCTCATTGGGGAGCGCTTCATGGTCTTCATGGATCACAAAAGCTTGAAGTACATCTTCTCCCAGCGGGACCTGAACTTACGGTAGTGAAGGTGGATAGAGTTCCTCCCGGATTACGATTTTGAGATTTCCTACACCTTAGGGAAAGGAAACGTGGTGGATGATTTCTTGAGCAGGAAGTCACAAAGGGATGCGGTCCGAGAGTCGGCGGATGCTTGGAGGGAAATGGAGGAGTTGGATGCCCTTCACTTGGATGCAAGGATGGATGCAAGTAAGGGTTGCATGTATCAGATGATAGTACAGTCTTCTCTGTTACGTTAGGTGGAGGAGTCTCAGTGGGGAGACCCAGAGAATGAAGTGATGCATAACCAGGTTAGCCAAGACAGTTCTCCAGAAGGGTGGACAGAAGATGGTCAAAATCAGATACTATTACAAGGGAAGTTGTTCGTTCCGGAGGCGATGCGCGAGAGAGTCCTTGGTGAGTTCCACAGATCACCCCTGGCGGTGCACCCAGGAGTTTCCAAGATGTTCCAGGGTCTGAGGAGATAGTTTTGGTGGCCCGGGGCAAATCGGGCGGTGGCAAAGTTTGTGGCCAAGTGCCTAGTGTTTCAGCAGGTGAAAGATGAACACCGTGTTCCAGGTGGTTTTTTGAAACCTTTATATGTCCCCGAGTGGAAGTGGGATGACATCTTGATGGATTTCGTCACGGGGCTACCCAATGTTCAAGGAGGGTGCAACGCCATCTGGGTAGTAGTGGACTGGTTGACAAAATCGGCTCACTTTCTGGCAATTAAGGAGTCGAGTGCAGTGGACGCTCTAGCACGGAGGTATGTGGACGATGTGGTGCGGTTACATGGGGTTCCAAGGTCCATAGTCTCGGATAGGGATGTACTATTTACCTCACGAGTATGGAGGGGTTTGCAGCATGCTTTTGGCACCTAGTTGCTTCTTAGCACTGCTTTCCATCCCCAAACAGATGGGCAGACAGAGCGCACCATCCAGACCTTGGAGGACATGCTACGGGCATGTATTCTGGATTTTGGGGGATCGTGGGTGTGACACTTGCCTCTGGTAGAGTTCACCTACAACAATAGCTACCACTCTACCATTGGCATGGCTTCGTTCGAAGCTTTGTACGGGAGGCTGTGTCGCTCACCTGTGTGCTGGACAGAAGTTTGGGAGGCAGGTGTTCTTGGCCCGAAGGTGGTACAGAGCACAATGGAGAAGGTGCAGCTTATACGAGAGAAGATGAAGGCGGCTCAGGACCGGCAGAAGTCATATGCGGATGATAGGAGAAGGCCCTTGGATTTCGAGGTCGGGGACCATGTGTTCTTGAAGGTCTCCCCTCGGTGTGGACAACGAAGGTTCAGTAGGGGGAGCAAGATCTCTCTTAGATTCATCGACCCTTTGAAGTGTTGCGGTGGGTCGGAGAAGTGGCTTATCAGCTAGCCTTACCACTGCCTCTACTAAGGATACATGATGTCTTCCATGTGTCCCAGCTCCGTCGGTATCTGCATGACGATTCACACATCCTTGACTGGGGAAAGCTAGATATTGAAGATGATGCAACATTCGTGGAGAGACCAATGATGATCGAGGATCATGAGGAGAATGTGCTTCATGGAAGAACCATTCCTTTGGTTTGTGTGTTGTGGAAGCATGGTGAGATTGAGGAAAGTACCTGGGAATGGGAAGCACAGATGCGTGCCCAGTACCCCGAGTTGTTTTGAGTTTTGTGCAGTTCTATTTTGTACTTGTTTTGATGGAAAGTTTTACCTTGTTAACTATGGAATGTATGGTTTTCCTTATTCTCTAGATGCATGCGAAAATTCCTGACTACGGGAAGGGGAGGACCCGATCCCTAATCAAGACGCATTAAGGTGGATGCGATTAAACCCGTGCGGGCGAGTCAGTGCCACCCAAAGCGGATAGTATCTTGACATGGAGGAAGAAACTCCCCAACCCATATGACTGGATAGCTTGACCCCCTTTAATGTTGCATCGTTTCTCGAGGGAGAGGTGTTTCTAAATGTTGGAGGGGTTTATTCCTAAGAGGAATCTTTTGAGGTGGTTGTTCAGACCCCTTTTCTCTTCTGGTTTGGGTTGATTCTTGAGGGTGAGAATAGTTCGAGAGGTATCTGATGTAATGACCTAGACCCTCATAGCCCATCCCTTTGCCAAATTCTAAGATCCTAAGGGGTCACCCGTTGTTCGGTGCAACCGATAGGTGCGACCTATCGGCACGACCAATCGGTGCATCCAATCGGTGTTATCTAGCCTTGTTGGGTTTTCCTTCTAGAGTTTTTCCCGTAACACCTCTTTTAGGCCTTTTTGACCTTTTAAGGCATTTTAAGGCCATTTTTAACCTATAATTAATATCTAAAAATCCCGAGAAACCTCCCTATTAAATAACAATTAATTCAGTCGTGTGTAACCACCCAACCGCGTGGTAGAACCACGATCCGACTTCCAAGGCGTTCAAATTCCTTATCCCATAATGTTGGGGATCTCATCTATTTATCACGCTAGAAATTCTTATTCTCCCTCTTGGATAGTCTCCTCCTTTTCCTTGTGCGTTCGAAGTCCTTTCTTTCCCGATGCAAGTGGTGCACCTATGCGAGAGCCCTATGAGTCACACTTCCCCTATTTTGGCGCGTAGAGAAAAACTTTGATCTTTGATCAACCAAGTAGGGTTTTCCTTCACCTCTCCTTTCTGTGTATCATGCGGGGTGGGTACACTTTTGCCTCTGTGGGAATTGACTAAACCAAACTTAATGAAGATGATGAACAGACTTTTAAATAATGAAGGGTGGGTGTGATCAATCTTCTGTTGTACTCTTTTATTTTTATATGTGTTGTGAATTGTGTGGGCCTATGCTCACTGAAAATCATTGTTGTTGGTGGTCTTTCCTTGCGCACTGATGAACCATGTCTTCTGTGATAATTAAATGACTTACATGGAATTTGGTTAATCACTTAAACTCGATTGGTTAAATGGATGTTCAGTAAAACAAGAATCTATGTGTGATCACCCCGGTTAATAAACATAGAAATGGACCTTATGAATGATGTGTTGAACCTGGATGTTTTCATACTCTGTTTTGGAAGCGTGCATGTTTTTCTATTTGTTTTCCTATGGGAGATATGGGTGAGGATGGGATCCTCTGATGTGGCAGTGTTTCTGGTTATGAATCTGGGGTTGTGGTTGCTCTGCTTATATCATAAATTGGGGTGGAATCCTCTATTGTTGAGAAATCGTTGGTTCCTAGTTTTGGGGACATGGGGTTGTGTCTCAGGGTTTTCTTTGGTTCTAGTACTTAGAGGGATCTCACTTATCCCTTTGTTTTTGTGACTTTGCAAGAGAACCGGGTGTGAATGATTAAATTGTTGTTTGGCTTTTTCTTTCCTTTGGCTTGCGGTTATGCCTATTAGTTGCCCGGTAGTGAAGAATTCACCCTAATGGGATCACTTGAACATGAAAACAAGAATGGTTGAGTGGGGAATTAGTTTGGGAATGATTTTTGACTTGGCCGCGAGTGTCGTGACTTATTTTGTGAATGAATAGTAACAAGGGTGTTTGTGCTTAGGTTTTGGAACCCCTAGGTTGGGATGAGTTTTTGTTACCTATACATATATTTGTAGCTTTTATGTTTCTTATTCGTGACCCACCCAAGTTGAGAACTTTGTGACGAACACCCCATTTCATGGGGAGGGTTTTTTCCCAACACTCCTATGAGTGGCTGGTTATTAGCTCCTTTTCTGATCCCTTTCCCAAATAGCCCAAGACTCTTCAGGCAGGCTATGATGGCCTCAGGTCCATTATTAGCCCAAGAATCTTCAGGCAGGGTAGTTGTGGTGGTTGGCCTAGGTGTTTGCGGGCAGGTTGTTTCCCAAGTCTCTTTGGGATGAGGCCCTGGTGTTTTCGGGCGTGGCAGTTATTGTTCTGGCCCAAATGTGTGCGGGCAGGGTTTGGCAGTGGGACTGTAATGAGGTTCTGGCCTAGGTGTGTGCGGGAGGGGTTTGGTAGTGGGACTGCGGTGAGGTTATGACCCAGGTGTGTGCGGGCAGGGTATGGCAGTGGGACTGTGGTGAGAATGGCGGGATTGGTTCAATGCGTAGGATGTCTTCAATAACCAGTGGGAAAGTGGCATGGGGTACCCAAATATCGATGTGCTATTACTATACTTTACTTTCCTTTTATTATTTGTGGAGTTTTCCTTGGTGAGACTTGGGTGGATAGTTTTTCCTTTCTAGGTGCTTTGGTTTTCTTTTCTCACAGGGCATTAGGATGCCTCTCCACTTGTGCACGAGAGTCTTTGGTTTTCCCTACTGAGTATACTTTTATGCTCACCCTACGTATATAAAACTATTTTCAGGTTTCCAGGAGGAAATTAGGGATCATGCGGGACTATACTATCTCGGACCTTAGGGCAGTTGTTGTTGTCATTTTCCTTTTCTTGGTACTTTACCTTTGGAGTTTTTGTGGCTCGTATCATTTACTGTTGAACATGCATATGGGAATGGTTTACTTTTGGCTTTACCTTTACTTTCAAATTCAGTATTGATGGGGTTTTTATCTTATCTCTCGATCCTATAAAAAATAAAAAGGGTAATACCTTCCATTTTGTGTGAGATTTTATACCCTTGGTGCTGGTCGCCACTCCGGGACCTATTGAAGGCGGGTTTTGGGGGTTATTATCTCACCTTCAACTTAAAGAAGGAAGGGCCTGACAATCTGCTGACCCTTCCCTCCTCTTGGTGAAGGCGGGTCGTGACATGCACAACCCAGCCGGAGGGTTCCACTTGGAAGTTGATGAAAGACCCATGACCTGTCCGGTAGGAAGGTTCCACTACAGTAGTAGAGGACCCATGCCCAACCCATCTGGAGGGTTCCACTCAAAAGTTGGTAGAGGACACATGCCTATCCCAGATGGAGGATTCCACTCGGTATGCCTCTGATGATCCTTCGTGATCTTTTCCATCATCAAGCATTGCCTAGAAAAGATACGTTCCTGAAGAATTCCACATCATATCTCAAAATCAACAAATGAGGCCACTGTCTCATTATACACATAAAAAAACTCAGGATATGCTACTCACATGCCAAAATCTGAGTTCAAATGAAGAGATATGAAATATTGAAGTTTCCTCAAAATGATCCAAGGTACATGGTGTGTGAGGGTAACCACGTGGAATGTGGTCCCGCTCCTTCACCAGGTCTTTTCCTTGGAGGTATAAGGATCACCAAGAATGTAGTATTACATGGTGTGTAAGGGGTTATACATGGTGTTCCCATGCCACTCGGGGTACCGCCCGTGTGCTTGGTCGTGTTTGTGCATCTAAGTTGTGTCTATGTACTTCAGTACATGGTCGTATATGCTCACACAAGGTCCCACCCATGTGCTTCACCACATGGATCATCCACCCAAGGACAATTTACATGGCGTGTAGGAGGGCTACATGTCACTCCATCCTTATAATTTCTCAAAAACCTAGCCGCTGCCAAGGGGATACACACCATGTGTTCATCACAGTACATGATGTGTATTCAGGTTTTTTACAGTTTTCCAGATCCATGATCTGTGCACCAAATTTGGTCTTCCAGCTTCAAATCTAGCCTCGAATCCACTTGAAAATAGTGTATCTAAATGTAGATCTTATTTTCCATCCATTGTTCTCCATAAATCAGATTATGTCGATCCTCGGAGATATGTCACATGTTCCTCACACCCTTGAACCTTCTGTCATTGATGATCTGGCCTATGGTTGTTGAAACGATCATTCAAAACCTATAAAAATCCCAAATTTAACCTTGTTTCATTGATAAGTTCCTCATTTCTAAATCTTTCATGATTCTGGGGGTCCGATCGGGCTCGGTACCACCTAGTAATATCAAACCGGGAACGCGAGGTCCTACTGGTGATGAACACAAAGCAATTAGGGAGAAAGGCACCAAAAAAATTTTAAACAATCGTTTTCAAGAGTTCTTGGACAATGATCAATAATGGGGATAACTGAGGTTAGATAACAATACAATAACCAATTTAATCGGTACATGGGTGCATGCAAAGGCCACAATTGACACAGAACCAAAAAGGGGATCGATAAGCTCAATTAATTTAATCAAAATGTGCATAATACATAAATTGATGAGTCCTTCCTAGATATTGGATCATTCATCATCGAAGAACGTGCTCACCAATGATCGAATGAATTTGTTGCATTTGATGCATCCTAATTTGCTTCGATCTGGAGTTTCTTCATTTTCTAATGTGATTCACCAATGGAAGGAGAGGAGGAAGAATCTCTCGATGATCCCAGGTTTATGAGGCTAACACTGCGAAATTATCCATGGTGATACATTTAAAGGAAAACCGTTTAGGTTAAAAGAATTAATTAATTAATTTAATTAATTAATTTATCCACTGAGCATACCACCAATTATTGAGATATATGAATGCCCCGTACTGACTTATTTTAGGTCACGTCTAGGGTAAATAGTGCATATCAGACTCAACTGTGGTGTTGGATTTCTGATATGAGCTTCCATTTAATATTTAACTCATTTTCTTTAAGAAAATATGTGCATGCAATATATAATATATTTAATACTTTTCTAAAATTAATTTTGGACGCACCGGGTCTTGGAATCGCACACCATCTCACATTCCAAATTAAATAAACCAAACATCCTTCCTATAAGAGACATTGAGAACCATGGAGAAGTGTATCATCAAAAGAAAATATTACAAACCAACTTTGAAAAACTGCTATGTCTCATGAATTTCAAAATAAAGTTCAATTCCATTTTATTGTAAGATTATTGCATATAAAAATTCACTATTATATTGGTTCCTACTAATTTCCAGTCAAAACCTACCAACACCTCTTCTGATAACATGATGAAACCTAGAATGTTCCTACCCTTCATGAACCCATTTTTTTTCTAATCCTAGCTTGGGGAGAATATGGGATATTCTATCATTATGTTTTTAAGTGAGGACCATGTATAAGAAGTTATACATACTAATCAGATTGTACTAGTTAAAGGATCTCGGGTGTTGCACCTTGGGAATGAGAGCAAGTACAGTTATGCATGAGGCTCTAGGGATTATTCCTCCATTTAAGTAATGTTTTATGTCCTTTATGACTTCTTTTTTTATGATCTCATATGTTTTGACATAAAACGAACATGGAAATCCATCGAGGCCCAGAGAACTCTATCTTGAGAGTATTCATAGCCTCCATAATTTCCTCCATCATAGGAATGGCTTCCATAACTCCATTTTGATGATCATTTATGGAACATGGAATGTTATTGAGTAAATATTGTGTCTAAACTTCCTTAAGGTACCCTACCCTCATCACCAAATTTGATCTTGGGAGTAATCTAGAAAAATATGAAATATTTTTCATGCCAATTACCTTAAGATCCCAAGTAGAGGAACCACCCTCTAGTTACATGTTGAGGTTCCCTATAAATTTACATTTTTTAATGCATGAATGGAAAAATTTGTTGTTCATGTCTTTATAGTTTGGTCATAGAACTATAGATCTTTCTCTAGATTTCTTATCCTCCTCTAGAAACATTTCTTCCAAGATTCATTTCTTACTGGTTAGGATAACAAAATTACCATCATCTCATCTTTCATGAAGGTCATTGTTAAATCACTTGATTCCCCTTTCCAGATATTCTAGAATATTATGGAAGTTTGGTCGTATACTAACCCACTCCAATATATCTTATTTTAATCTCCTTATCTTTTTCTGACTAACACCCCATAATTTCCTACTCATTGGTTCACTCCAAGACACATGCATAGTGTGAAAGAAATCAGTACCCTCATAACAAATATTAGAGTAAAAGAACCAATTATAATCATTTTTTGACTGTTTCAATTTGATCAATAACTAGGAATGATCATATAGAGTGTGAGTCAAATGAGTAATCAATGTGAGAGGGTAGTTGTATATCCCTTATAATTTGGATAGACACATGTCAATTCGGCTCTAGGTCCTCCTATTACCATGTCTATTATTAAACCATGTGAATTTATCACCTAAATATATGAGTTAAATGAGGTTATTATATACTAAAATGGAATTAAAATCCTTCATCAATTTCCTTGATAAATATTCCCACCTTTCTTCATAAACTGGTTTAATATCATGTTAAAATCACCACCTATGAATTAGCCATAGGATCCACAGTTGAAATTAGAGAGTGTTTTCCAAAGGATCTCTCTTTAATGAACATAGAACTTCACATAAATGATAGAAACATAAACAAAAAAAGTAGGGTGAATAACTTCAATCACGATGTGTTGAGGGGAATATTTAACAGGGTTAATGTAGAGATTATTTTTCTATAAAATCCATACATAATTGTTAATCAGACTATCATGCATGTAGTTCCCCACATAAATCTTTGATGCAGATTTTTGAACTAAGTATACCTCATACTTAAGCTCGAGAATAGAAATTAAAGAAACCTGGTTCTATTTAAGTTTATTAGAGAGTAATTCAAATTTGGAAAAAAAATATGATCCATCTATAGTTCCATATAATCATGTAATTCATAGGGAAACAAATAGAGAAACATTAGGGGTATTTTTCTATGGGTCTCAGAGGTAGTACTCTGAGCTATTATCTCATGATATAGATCTAGATCTAGTATCCATGATTCTAGAGGAGGATACCAACCATTGGATGAGGTGATTTTAAGTTCATCCTTGAACTGAGACAAAACCCCAAAGGGATTGGGAGATATGAGAGATTGAACCCCATACTTTCCTAGAGAAGAAACCTCGGGCTGAGCAGGGGTCAAAGGAACCTCCAAAGAAAGGTCCTTCTCAAAAAATAATTCTATGTCACCTTCTTTAGGAATAGGGTGAACAAGGCCATATTCAGATATACCTTCCACAGGAAGAACCAAAAATTTGGCTTTCTATACTTGACCACAACAAGGTCGTCTACCGGATAATTCAACAAAATGTTCCTTCCTTAGCCTAAAATTGTTTTTTCACCAATAGAATCATCTCCATAATTTCCAAAACTATTGACTAAAGGAAATTCAATAGAAGATGATAGAGGAACTATCCTATGAAGAGCTACCTGATTTTTGAGGAGGCTCTAAACAAATCTCCCTATTGAATATTGTTTCTGCCATACCTGCTTCGAGGAGAGAGATACTTGTGGATTATCTCCATAGGTTGGGGGTAGGTTCAGTCAATCATCTACCAAATGGATGCTGGGATTATCCTTATAAATATCTAGAGTCAGAGGGGATGGATGGCCAGACACCGAGTCATAACTAGAATGGGGAGTCACTGCTGCTATTGAGAGCCCCCTGGGATGGTATTTGTAGAAGAGGTCTGTAGAAAACCAAATATCCCAAAAAGATGATCTTCATCCATCCCAATAATTTTTCTTCTATGGGATGAAAATGAGTATCATTGTAGATGACATGCATTACAATATCCCATTTTGGAGATGATTAAGAGACTTTTCTAGAAGGATATGGAAGAACCTACTCGTAGAAGGATGTGTTGAGGAAAAATCATCAATAAATCCATCTCTACAAAAACCATTTCTTCAATAGTATGTTTCGTGCTTATGGTTCCTTCATCCACACACACAAAATTCCCAAAATAATTTCCAATGACCTTAAACATCATAAGGTTGTAGAAAGGAAGGAGAGTCACTGGAAAATGAACTCAAAATACTTTTGTATTAGTTCCTTGATCTAGATGAAGCCCCATAAACCATCGATACATAAGGAACCTCCACTTGCAACAAGTTCTAGTCTCCCTCACCCAAGATGAAGCAAATTCCTCCCTAGCAAAAAAAAGTGGTTGTAAAGGGATCACTATTTAAACACTGATACTCTCACAATATGGTATAGATCCCATGACTCTATGAAGCATTGGAAGATGAGAAGAGTAGAGAAATCCACTCCAAATTTGATAACAAGTGAATATCGGTGGTATTCCATTGTATATTTGAAATCACCCTCGTACATAGAGAATATCATATCACCATATATGAACTTTGGCTCCTTATGCACAATCTGAAACTATGGTATCATGGGAAAGCTTGAAGTCTAAGAGAGGGTTGGGGCACTGAGCATTTCTTCTTTGAAAGAGACAAGAGACTTTCTATCTAAACCCTTTGGTCCATGGGCCCAAACGTAAGGAACTAGGTTTACTTTGTGTGTAGTTGGATGATCAACATCATCTAAGGAAGGAGAAGGTTAATACCATCATTCATACAATGGGATGGATGGATTCATCAGGAGAGAATTCAAAAAAATCCTTTACCAACTCTATTTTGATAAAAAAAAAGGAACTAGTGAAGGCATATCGATAGTAATCTGTATGAGGCGATAAGGGTATTAACAAAAAAATCCAAAGGGGTAGATTGAAGAGTCCAATGGATTGTGATTATTGTATTTGTTTTAAATGAGTAACTAAGCATTCAATATGTATTGGGTGATGATGAATATCCAAATAAATGAAGAGATTGAACAACCCCAAGGTTAATTAATAGTATCATGGAAAGGGGAGTTTAAATATATCATTAGATTCGATGAGAAGAAGCTTAGATGTTTCAATGGATCACATGTATTAAAGATTAATTTCATTGTAAATATTGATAATGATTCATTCATATATTGGAAAAGGATATTACTTGAGATGTTGTTGGGTGTTTTTGAAAGCATATTTTACATCTGATGATTGTACAACTGGTCTTGTAATGATTTAATGGAAAGTTTTGTTGGAAAAAAATAGTATTATCAATAACATGTTCTTGATGATTTTGATAAATAGTTGAATGTAGAGTTGTTGATTCAAAAAATCTATATCTGGATGATATGATTTGAGTTATTCAGAATATACCAATATTCTGAAACCTAAAGTCAATATCTTAAAGAAAAACTAAGGATGCGGGCATATTTAGAGATGAAGTCCAAAAACACTATTTTCAGAAGAAGAATGAATTAAAGATAGTCGATAAGTAATTCCAGAAGCTATATGATGAGTTACATATGAAAATTTTTATTTAACTGGATGTTGAAGTTGTATGTTTTAAGCCTGAAAGATGTTTCAAGATGATAAATTGTCTATGTTCAAAAGATTATAAGTTAAGGAGATAAGTTGAAGAACTTTAAAAGTCAAAAAGGTAAGGAGTCCCGAAGTTAGATGATTTGAAGAAGATCTAGAATTTTGAGTTGGTGGTGATAATTTGGTAAAGGCATACAGAAGATCCCTAAGAAAAAAATATTGGAAAAGGACTAAATCTTATACGTAATATGTAACATTCTCTAGATGATACATAAGAAGCAATCCGTTTTAAAGATAATGAATAGTAAAATTACATGAGAGTTTAAGTTGTGATACGTAACATATTTAATATGGTACATCAGGTATTTTTTTGATACATGATAAAACTCAGTGCATGGGGAAGATAATTTCCAATGCATAATGGAAATA
This sequence comes from Viscum album, assembly GCA_963277665.1. Taxonomy (NCBI): domain Eukaryota; kingdom Viridiplantae; phylum Streptophyta; class Magnoliopsida; order Santalales; family Viscaceae; genus Viscum; species Viscum album. The sequence continues at coordinate 135,415,202 of OY728134.1, forward strand.
CAACGAAGACAAAAACCTCATATTTATATGTAAGATATTTGAGGCATGCAAGATATATTTTTTGAAGTGACTAAATAAATGAAATAAAGGAAAAAATCCTTATGTTGGTGTATAATATATTTGGAGCATACGTAAGATACTTACTGTATTGCATAAAAAAATATGGAAAATGAAGAAAAAAAACTTACATTAATATGTAAGATATTTTAGAGTGAAAACTTAAATACAAGAAAGGGAAAAACATATTGTGATATGTAATATCTTGCTGACAATGTGTAAGATTTTTTAAGCTTTCACAGAATACATAAGATATTGTAAAGGTGAAATTTGGTAAAGCATCAAAGGCACCGTGATACGAAATATATGAGAGGCACGGGTAATATATTTGAAAATTTATAAGATTCTCATGAAGAATACGAAAGAAACTCTTAAACATATGTATGATGTTTGACACTACTACACATATGAACTTGAATAGCACGCAAAATGGCTTTTAACGGTTCTAAAAAAATTGTTAATATCCCTGATAACGAACTTGACGTGTGTTATTAATATAACAGCACACCCAACAAAAACATATAATTTCAAACAATTATATATACATTTAATGTGACGCCATGAATTCAAAAATGTACTCCCATGGTATATACAAAAAACCACTACTATATACATTTCGAATAATGTTTTATATAATTACATTTACAATTATCCAACAAACATTTAAAAACATTAATGTTTCATCTTTTGATGCCTGTGATCCCCTCTCAAAAATGTTCACCCATGGTATCAGTTGCTGAAAAAATCATCTCAACCCGAGTAAAAAAATCTGCTTATATAAGAAAACAAATATTATGTTAGTAATACTATAAAGAAATAAATTAAACATTAATATGAAGGAATACATTAATAAAATGTCAATATTTAATAAAAAGACACGTTTAGAGTTATATCGGTCACACCATGCATTGGATTGAGGTTTGGTCGATTCTTAAATGTCACAAATGACTCATGGATCGTTTTCCTAAAGTATCAAAACAATTTGAATGCATTTTGCTCATTTTTTAGTATGTCACTTGTTCTTTTTACTAAAAATAATGTCAATTTTAAATAAAAATACACACTTGAAGTTATACCTGTCAGACCGTACGTCGGATTGAGGTGTGGTTGATTCCTACACGTCAAAAATGACTCATGGATCATTGTCCTAAAATATCAAAACAGTCCAAATGTGTTTGCTCGGTTTTCAGTATGTTAGTTGTGTTTTTTTACTAAAATGTCATTTCAAACTGAAAACATGCATTTTGAGTCATATCGGTCACATCATGTGTTGGTTTGATTTGATACTGCTTCATACATGTTTATGAATCGATGTCTAAAATTATCAAGACAATCTGAGCATGTTTTCTTAGTTTTCAGTGAGTGACATGTTTTGAACTAAAATGTCAATTTTAAACTGAAAACAGACACTTTTAGTCATACTGGTCACAACGTGCATCAGATTGAAGTGGGGTTGATTCCTACACATCACAAATGACTCATGGATCATTTTATTAAAGTATCAAAACAATCTGAATGTGTTTCTTAGTTTTCAGTATGTCACTTGTTCTTTTTTACTTAAATTAATGTCAATTTTAAATAAAAAGACACACTTGGAGTCATACTAACACATTGTGCGTCGTATTGAGGTGTGGTTGACTCATACACGCCACAAATGACTCATGGATTGTTGTAAAAAAATATTAAAACAATATGAATGCATTTTCTCAATTTTAGGTATGTCACTAGTTCTTTTTACTAAAATGAATGTCAATTTTAAATAAAAAAAGAAACTTTGAGTTATACCGACCACACCGTGCATCATATTGAGGTATGACTGATTTTTACATGTCAAAAATGACTTATAGATCATTTTACTAAAGTATTAAAACAATATGAATGTGTTTTCTTAGTTTTGAGTATGCCAGTGGTTTTTTTTACTAAAATTAATGTCAATTTTAAATAAAAAGAAGATTTTATATTATGTTAATGCAGTAGATAACAGATAATATTATGAGGAAAAACATAGTATATTAAAAAAAACTTTATCTTCTCATTGAATTCTAAGTTGTAGCCTCGAAGTCCTATCTCTCATGAGAATGAGCATCTTCGAACAAACCATCCCGACTCGAACAAAAGAATCCACCTGTATAAGAAAAAAATTCTTATGTGATTAATACTAAAAAGAAATAAATTAAAATTAAATATGAAACAATCCACTACTTCTATGTAAGTCACATATTCATGTTATTTGTGTACATTCTTCCATTAGGTATGTTGACCATTCGTTTCTAAGAAAATATATATCATCTTGTGGATATGAGTCTTTTCAACAGTCATAGTAGAACTGGAAAAATATAAATACACAAAGGATTAATAAATATTTTATATGATATAGTAATTATATTTGAAAATACCTCTTCAACGATGTTAGTTTGTTGATGGAATATGATCTCTCTCATAAATTTACAAACATAATAACCACAATTTTTTTCATTTGTCTGTTTCAGACACTACAAAAACATTTAGGAGAATAAGTAATTTTTTTTTATATGTGTTTGGATATTGAAATCTTATTATATATATCCTGATGCTTGTCCAGACATGGAACTTTTCATGGTCCTCATGCTTAGCCTCTTGCCACATTTCTTGTTTTTCATGATATTGATGCACCACCCTATCCTAACAGAATCGCCATTAAAACATAATATAAATTATATAACTTGATGTTTAGTTCTAAAATGTTAGATTTAGTGTATTACAAAATGAAAAACATCAACATGTGTGGTCGGTTTGTTGGATATTCATGCATTGAATCCAGGAAATAAATCTTTGGAGTATCCAAATTGACCGCAATGAGCATCCAATGTTGCCTAAAAATACAAAAAGGAATAAGTAATGAAATAAATGAAAATATATTTTATATGATTTAATCTTAGAGTTTTACCCCTACATTGTTGGTATTAAGAAGAGTCTGTCATCAAAAAAAATTATTTCAAACGATTCGACCAGGCCTGCCACTATTTCATCCTTTTTGTTGGAATCTATTTTTGGTTGTTCTATAGAGGATATGTGAGGAATAACAAGTCCAAAAAAATCATGGGGAAATCCCTTCAATTGTTTTTGAAATATACGTCTTCCAAAAATATGAAATGTATTTAGTCATAATTAACATAGTATATCAGCTCTTGGAAAATAAAATCATGAAAACATACATCATGTATACATTTACAACTAAGGAGCCTAGCCAATCATAGTTGAGAATTTCACTTACATTCTCAACACCAACGAAGTCTTGAACTTCCTCTCTCTGCATATTTTCTTCAAAATAAACTATGTGACTACAACCATTTTTTAACTTTGTATCCACATGAACAATCAATGATAGTAAATGAGAATATATAATGGGTAGGGTAAAGGTGCTTTCGATAGATCCTTTTGATCGGTTGGTTGATCCTTTAGATGGTTTTGATCCGAACTTTCGTTTCACACCTTCCCATTGTCCGTCTGTAATAACATTCATCAGTTCCGACCTTTTTTCATTAATTGTTAAAGGTTTAGCTTCAAAAATATATTGGAAATGAATACCTCCTTGTGGACATGTTTTTTACAAGATGTGATGTCCATGCGATGAATGTTCCAACATCTTGTTCAACCTTATGAATATCTTCCTCATCAATTGTAATAGGTAGCTCAATGCTCGGATCATGGGATACGCTAATCGACACTCTCTCCTGACCTATTGGAAGTGGTCTGTTGTGTAGCATGTCCTTTTAGATATTGAACATCATAGCCTTCGCTATAAGACAGTGGTTGGGTATTGATAGATATAAATCACAGTCATTATCACCCTGTAGAATATTAGTATCGGAAAGGTATTGGTGTCTATCTAATTCACATTTCACAGAAATAATTATTAGAATATTGATTACCTTATCTAAGATAGTTTTTTAGGGGAATGACTCACCTCAAAGCTAGTGGGGGTGGGGCGGGATCTTCTTGCGATGGTTGTTCTTGAGTTGTTTCTTCTCTTTGCTTCCCCCCATAAAAGTTTCTATCAACTCTCTCTGCCATTGGAATTGTTCTTCAAGGGTATCTATTCTTTCTCTCATATGTTTCATTTCATCACTTTGATCCTCCTCTTATTTTTTTTTTCTCAAAATATGTTAGGGGTGTCACCCCAAAACCCGCACCTCTGATGCGACCATACTGTTTTGGCCGCTTCAAGGCCACCAATAGTAGGTGGTCATCTGGTATAGGTTTTGTTGATTCCTATGACTATATCAGATAGAAAATATAGGAAAATAAGTAATCATTGTTATTTAATAGTGATTTAAAAGCAAAACAAATTTTTATTATGTCATACTTACACATGTTTCCCACACTCTTTGTGTGTTTTCATCTATTAGTATCTCATCTTTATTTATACGTGTCTTCTTCCATAGCACATGGTGTGGGATGGAAGTGACTTTGGATTTGGAGTCATCAATCTACATATAAACAGAGGAACATAATTATGTTTTTTTTCATGTCACATAAAATTATTACGGTAGATTTAAAATACGTACCAATTTTTTTTCAAGTGAAGGGTACCTCATCCTTGCTTTACGGTAGGGGTATGTTGGTTTTACTGCTCATTCCTTATTTCCAGCACTCAGTTGTTGTTTCATAAATAAAAAATTTCCAATCAAAGTGATAAATCCACGTATCGTCAAACAACATATTACTAGCTACAATGTACCTGAAAAGAAATATCTTCACAATGGCCAATAAACACATTCCATGCTTCTTGGGTTATCAGGTGTGCATAGATAAGAGGTGGGTGCGGGTTTATTTTTCCTTCAGCATCTTTAAGATAATGTCTTGTTAGAATTGTGTGAAAACATCTGTGAATCCTTCCAGCAAGCATTAATACATATTTTTTGTAGGAGTCATCTACTATAAATGCACTCTACAAGGGATGATGAAAAGCAAGTCAATGTTTCATTATTTTATTTTTTAATAAAATAAAGAAATGATATCATAATGTTATCGTAATCTCTTCCCACATCAGTATCTTAAGTCTGACTACAACATGGTGTCACGAATCTACATCAATCGGCACGCGTTGTTGAGTGATGATTCCATTATAACTACTGACCATGGACTTTTTAAGGTTAACATGTTGGCCTCGTTCATTCCATCCGACCTTGTATTTGATGTCGTTAATTTTCACCTTAATGATTTTTGTTAACACCATCAAACTACGGTGCTCCCATTTTTTCTGCATTGTTGGTCCTTCGTCGCCTACCATTTCCTCGTATTCAACATTGTCAATATGTTCCTCTGGAACAGTAGCATTGGCATGTGAATATGGTCATTGTACCTCTGTACAGGGAGCAGTAACAAGTTGACAAACCCATTGTTCCTTAGGATTGGGAGCACCAACACGTGCAGTAGGTCATTGTTTCTCTGCACTGTGAGCAGCAGCAGGTTCAGAGACCTATTGTTCCTCGGGATTGGGAGCACCAGCACATGTGGAAGCCATTATCTACAAAATTGGCTTAACATTTAATTTAGAGTACATAAATGCAGCAGCAAACAGATAATAACATGAGGTAACATGATGTATATTGCAAAAATATATATAACCTAATTATTGAACTCTCTTTTTTTAAGGCTAAAGGGATTTGACCCATCTATTGACTATCCAAATCCCTTCATTGTGGTCTCTTCTAACATACAAAACATCGTCTACATTGGAACCACTGAGAAATGATTGTGATATCCTAATGAAAGAGTCATCATCTGTTAAATTTTCATCTAACCCTTCAGTGGTTTTGGTCGATAACAGAACAATTGACCACTTTCAGTTTGTGGGATGCAGAACATAAAATACTTGTATTGCATGTGATGTCATTATAAATGGTTCGTCTTTGTACCCTTCCTTACTAAAATCGACTTTCACGAATCCCAATTCATCTATTTTAACAGCGCCTCTATTATCAACCCACTTGCATTGAAAAATCAGCACTTTGAATGTGGTATAATACAACTCTCATTTTTGTTTGATGATGTCAAAGTATGACATATTCGCATAAATTGGATTTTTTCCCTTAGAACCAGAAACATGCATCGCTTCAGCCGCAAGTGTAACTCTATTTTGCATGGTGCTATCTTCATCATTTTTTTTGTATAGAATGTATAACCATTAATTTCATAACCATCATAAGATAATACATACACACTTGGTCCTCTAGCTAGTCATCGAAGTCGTTCTAAAAATGAATCCGAAATTTCATCTAACTCCTTAAAAATATAGTCCTAAAACCATCCTAAAAACTGTTGATTATGTGTATTTGATATCCATCTTTCAGCCCTTGATAGATTCAAATGCCTAAGAATTTCTTTGTGGGTTTCAATATATGGGGAAACCACCAAACTGTTATGAAAAACGTAAAGGTGGGTCTGCTCCCGATCTGTAATATTGATTATAACAACATCTCTTCCAGAAATTTCTTCACCCGCAAGCCACCCAATGTGATGAGATTTTGGTAGACCAATGTTTTTCACACTACAAAGGTATTCGGTACAGAATTCAATGACTTCCTCAACAATATATCACTCTTTAATACAACCCTCTGGTCGACTTCGATTTTTGACATACCCTTTCAAAATATTCTTATATTGTTCAACAGGGTACATCCATATATAGTGTATAGGAGCACATAGTCAAATCTCTCTCATCAAGTGAACCATCAAATGGACAATCATATCAAAGAATGTTGGCAGGAAGAACATTTCCAATTAACATAATATGACGACAATTTCTCTTTCCATAGTCGGCAATTTCGCTAGGTCTATAACTTCGTTTCATATAGCTTTGAAGAAGAAACAGATCTTGATTAATGTATGATAGACATTCTTAGAAAAAATGCAACATAAATCTATAGGAATTAGATCTTAAATCAAAACATATCATTCATGTGACTTAAAACCCTTTAATTTTAAATCATTCATTGACATGATATTCTTGATATTCAATGAATACCCCTTTAGAACCTTTACATCATTCAAGAAGTTGCAAAACTAATATCTCTTCTGTCTGGAAAGAGTGTAAGCAGCTGAAGGAAGAAAAGTTTGTTTTTCACCCTTCATTTGCGCCAACTCTTCTCGTATTCTCATTTCAACCATGCCCAGCCTAGCCTTAATTTTATCTTGTGTTTTTTCGGGTGCATTTAGCAATGTGTCGATGACAGTATCACATATATTTTTTTCAACATGCATAACATCAAGAAAATGTCTGACTTATAGAAAAATTTGTTATGGTAATTCAAAAAAAATGATCTCTTTTTCCAATGGGTTTCATAAGGTTTTTCGAAAACAGTTTACCAAAAGCAGTGTCTACATAATTTACTTTCTTAAACAGTCGATCACCTGTTAGTGGAGACGGTGTTGTACGTTCTTCTGAACTTCCATCGAATGATATCATCCAAGATCGGTACTTATGAAGTCGGGGTAGAAATCTACGATGTCCTAGAAACACAGTTTTCGATGAATGTTTCAACCCAATTGACTGTGTATCTTGTTTGAATACGAGACACCCTTGAATTCCTTTAATTCTATATCCTGACAAATTTCCATAAGTAGGAAAGTCATTTATCGTCCCATACAACATGGCTCCCAACGTGAAATCTTCATTTCTATAAGCATCATACAACGTAACGCCTGAATCCCACAATAATTTCAAATCCTCGATCAATGGAGCCAAATAAACATCAATATCATTACCTGGTTGTTTTGGTCCTGATATAAGCATAGATAACATGATGTATTTTCATTTCATGCATAACCATGGTGGTAAGTTATAATTTACCAACATGATTAGTCATGTATTGTGAGTACTGATTTGAAAACCAAAAGGATTCACTCCATCTGCAGATAACGCAAGACGAAGATTTCTCGGCTCGTTTCCAAATTTAGGATATTCATGATCAATTCTCTTCTATTGAGGATAGTCTGTCGGGTGACGTAGTTTCCCGTCTTTGATGCTTGTATCTACGCTCCACATCAATTTCCCTACATTCTCCTCACTTCCATATAGGCACTTAAACCTTGGAATGATTGGAAAGTATCATGCAACTTTTGTAGGACCGGATTCATCTTTCTTGTATCAAGAAGCACCACACTGTGGGCAATCTGTAAGTGATTTGTGGTCCTTGTGAAACAGTATACGGCCATTTGGGTAGGTGCGTATTCTTTCAGAGATCATACTCATCGAGCGTAGCATTCGTTTAGCATCGTATTTTCAGCTTGGGAGCTCATTATCTTCTGGTAGCATGTCATTCAAGAGAGCAAGTAGTTCCGTAAAAATGGTGTCACTCTATCCGTTGCTTGCTCTCAAATTATACAGCTTCAATACAGCTGACAATGCTGCATATTTAATGCAACTAGCATACAATGACGTCTTTGCATAACTCTCTAACTTCTCAAACAATTTCGGGCAATCACAAAGTTCATCTTCAACTAGCCTTGTCATTTCCTCAATACGATATTCATCATCATTCACATCTTTAATCACATCCTCGATATGATCTTTTTCATTGTCCACACTTGTAATTATATCAGATGATCTATAAAACGCAGTGTTATCACAACCACTAGCTACATTTGTTTTTTCCTCGTGTTTATTCCAACATTTATAATTTCGATCTATTCCGTGACAGATCAAATGTTCTTCCAACTCTTCTGGACTAATTAGTCTTGAATAACAACACCGTAAACACAAAAAAAGGATTTGAGAAGGGTCATATGCATGATCTTTTGCAAACTTGATGAACTTTTTTACTCCATCTTCATACTCTTTTGTCAGGCGATTGACATTCATTCATTCTTTATTCATATCCACCTTATTTGATTCGGTAATATTAATATTTAACAAAATAAATACACAAAATGGGCCTTTCAAATAAGGGGAACTCAACATTTGAATGATAGTTATTATTGCATTTTTGTTGCTTGAGACTCATCCCCTTAGAAACTAACACCAAACCAGAAAGAAGATGTAATTGTAGAGGACTCCCCTAATTTAAACCATGTAGGTGATGTTGGATGCAAAGTAGGTTTAGAAGTTGCAATGGGGTTAAACATTAATTCATCTTTTGCGGGAGTGAGGTCATGATGGAAATCCTATGAGTTGGATAGAGTTAGTGACATGTCGTTGTCATGGTGTTATTATCAATCTACTTGTCTTCCCTATATAATGTAATGGTTTTCCTAATTTTATAAAAATCTAAACTTAAAAAATTAAGGAAAAACTACATTTCAGATGTCATTTGAAAACTATTTATAAAATCACACTTGAAATCCCATAAAAAAACTAACCATTTACACAATTTCCTCTTTAAAATAGCACACCCTTTTTAAAATAAACTAATCAATTCCAAGTACTCTTTCACAAAATGACAATTCTTTTTTTTAAGCATTCAAGACAACTTCATGACCCAATAGTCTTAATCATTTAAAATGAGTAACAACCCTCTATATTTTACAAATTTTCATTTAAAACTTTACACACCCCTTGTTAAAATGAAATCATCATTAAATATGCTTTCAAAACATTCACATCCCTTTATGAAGGTTAATCAGGTGAGTTGACAAACACTTGACATGCAACCTAAATCCATGACAAGTGTTTAAATCATTTTAAAGCTATTTAAAACAAAAAAAAGGGTATGTTAAACCAAAATAATTGTTTAGGAAACATTTCAAAACAGTTATCATTTTAAAAGAGACACTTAGGCATTTCCATAAAGACATAAATCCCAAGAGAGACACTTTATAAAAGATACATTAATAAAAAAAATAACCAACATTTTATAAAATATAAATCTATAAAAGGTTTACATCCAAAATATAAAGGTAAACCAAAAATAAATTTGTTTGCAAGAGATACACTTTATAGTAAATATCATAAAATAACACAAAATGAATATTGTCTCTTTATGCCCTATGGTGACATCTACATCTCATTATCATTATATCTTTAACAAGTGACTATGGAATACCATTATAAAAGTGTGACCTTTTCTTTTTACATGTATCATAGACAACTAAACCTATATACGCACCAATGTGTATATGTATAGTGTGAGCAAAGAACCTAGTAGAATATCGTCAAAGATGTTATACCGTTCATTTTTTAAGGCAAACAAAAAAAAAATCTAGTTTTAGGAAAAAAATGAAAATAATTTTATTACATAGGGTTGAGTAAATAAAACTAACAAAACATATATTTTTCTTTTAAAACAAATATAATTTACTAAGATACAACCATAAGATGAAATAATAATAAAATATCAAGCATCAACCATTAAGGGGTACCTACCAAAGGCCTGAGGAGATAATCTAAGTTGAACAATTAAGGGAATAATCGCACTAGAATATTGTCACAATACAAATGCAACACAATCAACTCACCATTAATGGCATCGTCGAGAAGGAAATTCCAATAGCGGGTGTGAGACCTAAGATAGGGGTACTATAAATGTGTGACCATAATATTATAACTCTTGTCTCTAAAATTCCCACATCTCTACCTAAATATTCTCATGACGTTTTTCTAAAGTCCAAACACTAATAATCGATGAAACACATTTATAAAACTATCATATCAACATGGTATAACATCCATTAAAGCATCCACTAACACATCAACGCCCATAAATAAACATGATAAAATTTCAAATACATATTAGAAAACCATACATAGAAAACACCTCGATTCATAAATATATTTAATTATAATTAATATATTTATTATAATTATAAATATAAATATTTGTATATATTTATAAATATTTGTATATATTTATAAATATATTTATTTAATTATATATATTTTTAGCATTATAATTATAATAAATAAATTTATTATAATTTTATAATTATTTAATTATATTTTTATTTATTTATAATTATAAATATAAATATTTGTATATATTTATAAATATATTTATTTAATTATATATATTTATAACATTATAAGAATAATAAATATATTTTTTATAATTTTATAATTATTTAAATAAATTTATATTTATTTATAATTATAACTATAAATAAATATATATTTATTTGTAATTAAAAAATTAAAATAAATATATATTTATTTATAGTTATAATTGTAAATATATATATTAAAATAATTATAAAATTATAACAAACATATGTATTATATTTATAATTTTATAAATATATATAATTAACATATTTATCATAATTTTATAATTATTTAAATATTTCTATATTTATTTAGAATTACAATTATAAATATTTGTATTTATTTATAAATATTTGTATATATTTATAAATATATTTATTTAATTATATATATATTTAGCATTATAATTATAATAAATATATTTATTATAATTTTATAATTATTTAATTATATTTGTATTTATTTATAATTATAAATATAAATATTTGTATATATTTATAAATATATTTATTTAATTATATATATTTATAACATTATAAGAATAATACATATATTTTTTATAATTTTATAAATTTAAATAAATTTATATTTATTTATAATTATAACTATAAATATATATTTATTTATTTATTTGTAATTAAAAAATTAAAATAAATATATATTTATTTATAGTTATAATTATATATATATATATATTAAAATAATTATAAAATTATAACAAACATATGTATTATATTTATAATTTTATAAATATATATAATTAATATATTTATCATGATTTTATAATTATTTAAGTATATCTATATTTATTTAGAATTACAATTATAAATATTTGTATATATTTATAAATATATTTATTTAATTATATATATTTTTAACTTTATAAGTATAATAAATAAAATTTATAATAAATTTATAATTATTTACATATATATATTTATAATTATAATTATAAATACATATATTTATAAATATTTGTATATAATTATAAATATATTTATAAATATTTGTATATAATTATAAATATATTTATAAATTGTACGTTTATAATTATTTAATTATATATATATTTATAATTATAATTATAGATAAATATATTTAAAAAGTATTTATATATAATTAAAATTTATAATTATAAATATAATAAATATATTTATTATTTAAATATATTTATTATAATTTTATAAGTATTTATGAGAATAGATTCATGGGTATAATATGAATGAATTATATACCTAGTAAAGTATATAGATAATAAAAAACGAGTCATCATACGAACAACGTGAATAATAATAATAAAGATGTGATGTATAAATGAACATTAAATCATGATGAATACATAACATATGCACATCAATTATACTCACGTATCAATATATTTATTGACCAAATTCAATGAAAACGTATATTTATTTATAATTATAATTATAATTATATATATTTAAAAACTATTTATATATAATTATAAATATAATATATTTATTATTTAATAAAATTTATTATAATCATATAATTATTTAAATATAGATTTATAATCTTATAAATACTTTTTAAAAATATTATATATATATTTGAATTATTAAAAAAAATATTAATTATAAACATGTGTTTTTTATTTAATGTGTATAAATAAACATTGTTTTTTATTTATTAGTGTGTTATTCTCAGTACTGATAAAGATCAGTGGTGCCCTTACACCGATCAGTGGTAGTGTGAGCCCGCTAAAGGGATGCATAAGATATTCTATTTTTGGGGCAAAGATTAGCAGTTTAGGAACATTTGAGGTTTTTGAAGATTAAAGTCAAACAATGCTAAGTTGAGTATTAAATATCATGATGTTGGTGATTAAGTTGTGATTCAAGCCCTAGATTAAAGGATAATTAATAAGAGGAATTGAGGGGACCACTGCTTTATTATTCTGAGATTTTCAAATATGAAGATTCGAAAATCATTATTGGTGGTCAAACCTGAAGGAATGCACGAGAATTTTGTCTAACCAGTTTGAGTGAGAACAGGGCCGGCCCGGGCAAAATGATTGCCCAAGACCGGTGCTTAAAATGTTGCCCTTCAGGTTTAGTAAACAAACAAGTACAAAAAATCCTAAATTCAATGAATGAAAAACAAACAATAAAAATCTGAAATTCAGTGTTAATCAAAAGAAAGATCTTTAAAAACTAATCACACCACACATTGAAAAGATTTATGATAAATCTGATCGCAAAAATAATAATGATTATGATTATTATAAATTTGAAGAACAAAAATCAGGATGAAATGAGGACTGGATTTACTTTACCTGGTCTAACAAAGGAGGTGTCCATGAAATGGAAGAACGTATTCATGCCGGTGAAAGCATACATGGAGCGGGGCACGGGAGCTAGTGCGATGGGAGGTGGAGCTGCCCTCGTGAAAGTCCTCGTGTGCAAAGCCGGTATGGGAGAGGGCGTCCGTGGAGGTGCACCTCAGCATCGCACAGGTGGATTGTGGTGGCTGGCGGAGGCGGAGGGATGTTGCCCCCTTTTTCGTCTGTTGCCCTAGCCCGGGGGCTCGCTGGGCTCGCCCTCGGGCCGGGCCTGAGTGAGAAGATAGGTCTTTGTGTAATATCAGCTGAGACAAAAGGAGATCGTGGGAAGAATGCCCATGTGATTATGCTGAGAATTGAAGATCGGTAATTATGGAGAAGATTGCGTTGTCGAGTTTGAAAGAGTTTTCTATATTCAAAATATAGAAAATATATTCACGTAGTTTGGTGAAAAAAGAAAATGAGGAGGAGAGAACGTGTTCTGTAGAGAAATTACAGAGAAAAAAAACAATACTGTTTTCTAGAAGAAGACCCTGAGTTACTGTATTCTAGAAGAAGACCCTGAGTGTCAGAGAGAAAGAAGAGAAACAAATACTACTACATCCCCGGAGATTATGTGTATCGAAAAAGAAGAGGAGGCTGAGGAGTTAATGTTGTTGCAAACCCTGTTATCATCAAATGCAGAAGAGAAAAAGAGAAGAAAGATGAAGGAAAAGCTGGTGTGGAGACTAGTCCTAAGATATCACTATATCATAGAAGCGAGAGAAGAAAGAAGAAGAAAAATGAAGAGAGGTGAGCAAGACCGACACTACTGCTTCTTTTTCATATTATGTGCATCAAGACTCTTGAAGAAGAATGCTGGGTTTGAGTTGAGATGCAGAGATCAATGTGCATGCGGCTGTAGCAGACTAACCTTTGGCAGTTGAAGACCAGCTATTGAGGATGAAGATTTTGTTATTATAATGCAATAACATCCTGAAGTAGGAGAAAGATCTTATTTAGGAGTGAGTGAGGAGAAACCAGTGTAAACTAATGAGTCAGTATAAAGAATGTAATTTGGAGATTATAAACTAGTTGAGTTGAACGAAGATAGTTAAGGTCTTTTGGAAGATAACTTACTTGTATCCACTTGTCTTATATAGTGGATGTCTTATATAGTGGATATCTGCATCTCAGACTCCACTTGAACGCAGCAAAAAGAGTAGATACTCACATTGTGATCGAACATTGTAAAAATATTGAGTCGTGTTCTCTTTATTTTTTATCATGTATGCAGTGTGAATGCGTTGAGTGAATTCATAAGCAAATCCATATATATTAACTGATGCAGACATTCAAGTATCAAGAGAGGAATTTAAATGGAGTAAAAAATTTAGTAAAAAGTTTTACAATGACTTACCCCCACTCAAAGGGACTGCACGATCCTACCGGAGCATTTCATGTTAGAGTACACGGTGATGTGGAGCTCGTGGTGACAATCTATAGTGGGGGATCATGTGATAAAGTCTCACGCTTTTCGTTGCATCGGTGGCATTCCATTGGATTTGTGATGATTGTCATTCCAGGTTTCATGGGCCAATACCCCCACTTTGTGTGTGTGTCATCTTGGTGCTCGTATCAGTAAAATGAATAAATTGGACATTTAGTTGCCAATATTGGATATCAAGACAGATTTTTTCTATACATTTTATAAGTAGGTTACTTTTTCAGAGAAATTCCTACAAGTGGATGGGTAGAACAAAATATTGTATAGTAAAAATAATAAATGGTTTAATGAGAGAAAATCAAAATCGGTTTTGTGTGAATATTCTATATAGGAAGGTACAATGATAGAATTGAGAATTGTAGAGTGAAAATTCAAAAAATATCAAGGAAAGACATATTTATGAAAGCATGTGAGGTAGTAAAGGGCTCATTTTCAATTGTCATTCCATTTCGTATCATCTCTATGGGTCTTGCTACTTCTGATATACACTGGACACCAAACCCTATTTCAGATTGATAAGTTAGACCCGGAGTCCATCCACTATACATATACTAGTAAAATATAAATTTGAATGAAATATTAAACAAAATCGTCAATTCACCAAATGACCTTCATCTATCTGGCTCACTTACCTTCAACCAGGAGCGAAGGGTTCAAGATTAACTCACCAGAAAGCCATAAGGGAATCTCAAAACTCGTCTCCCTTGAATCTATCCGCTTCGGAATTACCAACGTTGCAACCTTGATGCTCTTCGCCAGTCTTCCGGGCCGATGACCCGCAGCTCGAAGCCCTAGACATCCAGGCACGTCCCTCGATGGGGTCAACGGGTACGCCATATCCACTGCAATACATCTGCCCCACCAGGGCCTGCATCTCAGCATCGCCGGCCTCGGCCTGTTTCAGGGCGTCCCGGAACCAACGCTTCACGCAGTCCAACACCACCCCCGATAAGGGCGTCCGATGCCGTCCCCCTCCCAAATTCTCCGCCGTCGACAACTTCGATGGCTCCGGCTCCGCTCGGATAACCCTCAATTTATCCATAGTAGGGGAAGCACCCGATTTCTGGGCACGGGTTCGGCGCCTCTCGGATTGCCCTAATTCGGGTTGACTGGGAGAACAGGAGTGCGACGGAAGAGACATCGGGGAACGCGAAGGAAGAGCCAGTCGATTCTTCGTCGAGATGGCCTGTGGCGAGTTTCCCACTGATTTATAGAGGAATTTACGCCCGATGATCAAAACAGGGATTTAATTCCAACAAAGGCATAAAAATAAGAGTCTTTGATAGGAATTAACTTGTAAGTTTTGATTCTTCTTTGTTTATTTTTTTAATTTACCTTTCCTAGAATCACATGACCACCTCCCCAATCATAATAAAATATTCCAATGTTATTTAACCTTCCTACATTAAGACATAACATGATTGTACCTTAAAAACCTTTCAGCTTCCGAAGAATTTTACAACTCAAAAAACACTCGACGTCTCTCGAATATTTGTCTCCATGACATGAGAGGTTTATGTCATGGATAAAAATATTCAACATATTCTATAAACATTCAAGTCATCTTTAATATCTTGAGCATGCCCAACAAATATCAAATTGAGCCCTCTACATACATGGTTATGAATAAAGTTGTTGATGACGTGAACTCCTTATGTTTATATAATGAGCTTGAGTGTGGATCTAGTTGTGAACTTATCATGGACCGTGACAATCTCCGCCACTTTTAAGGGTGTTTCTATTGAAAATTGTTTCCTAATGACTAGGCATTAAATGATGGTTTGGGACAATAATGTTGAAACCATGTCTTAAATCATCAATATATTTTACCTTGATCCACCTATTATATACTAATTTTGGCCGTTGTATAGAAAGTGTATGATATTTACTTCTAAAGTTCCCTAGATCGATGTAAGATCACTGAGAGGGAGAGATGGTGAATTAGTGATCAATTTTTCTTTTACAGAAAAGATTCTTAACTTCGTAAGGAAACTTTTTATATCCTCTAAAAACCTATTAGAATTATGATCCATTAAAATATAAAAACACCTCACCTTTTGTATGCAACAAATATAAAGAGAGATCAACACACAATATTTACAAAGTACGATACAAAAACTTATTCCTTTTCATGTTGATTACCCCCCCCACTCAATATGGATATTTTTACTAACTTCTTTCAGGATTACAAATGCAAAAGCATCAACTTGTTATACCCCCTTGTCATGACCCATCACCCGGGGCCCGTGCCGTGACTACCCCAAGCCCGCCTTCTATAGGCTAGGGGCTGGCGACTAGCACCGAAAGACATATTCCCTAAAACCGGGAATGCATTGCCTTTATATCCTGTAAACACACACAACCAAGCACACAACAAGATACGAACACAAGTAAAATGTATAGTAAAAAGAGTGTGTACAAAAATAAAAAGGGGTGAAAATACAAACTCAACTGGAAAGTACAAGAAAACTGAAAAGTACAAGTAAACTGAAACAAATCCTATGAACTCCCGCCAAGGATCCTACCTGAAAGGTAGATATATCTCTCAAACGACCGTCTCTATGGTACGCCCCGTCTAATGTCCACCTCCGAGCTACCTCTAGTCCTGGTACTCTCGTCCTTAGTCAGCGTTGTTCGTCGTCTACACCAAACACAACAAGGTGCGGGAGTAGCCCGTGCAGGGGTGCGTATAACGATACTCAGTAGGGACCCCAAGACCCTCAAAGATCTCACAAAATCCACAAAGGATAAATCACAAAGCATGAAAATAACTGACAACCCTACACAGGTATATGCCTATACATATACCTAAGTTATCAAGTATACACATCTCATTCATGAGGAAACAGAAGGCCCAACTCATTAGCTCAAAGCTCAATTGTTCCACAAAGGAAAGAATACCACAAAGGTAACACCACAAAGGTAAGTACCACAAAGGTAACACCACAAAGGTAAGTACCACAAAGGTAACACCACATATAAGAATACCACAAAGGTATCACCATGAAGGAAGGTACCACACAGGTTCGCCACACAGAAGAATACCACCAAGGTATGATCACGAAGGAATGTACCACACAGGTACGCCACACAGAAAAATACCACAAAGTTATCACCACGAAGGGAAGTACCACACAGGTACGCCACATAGAAGAATACTACAAATGTATCACCACGAAGGTAAGTACCACACAGGTATACCACACAGAAGAATACCACAAAGGTATCACCACGAAGGAAAGTACCACACAGGTACGCCACATAGAAGAATACCACAAAGGTATCACCGCAAAGGTAAGTACCACATAGGTACGCCACACAGAAGAATACCACAAAGGTATCATCAAGAAGGAAGTACCACACAGGTACACCACACAGAAGAATACCACCAAGGTATCACCACGAAGGTAAGGACTCAGCTCACACCAGGTATATCTTAGGTACATCAGTAAAGATGATTAGATATAACTACTGAATCATCTTACTCTATCAAGAGGCAGACCCACGAAGGATCCCAAATTACAGACCCACACAGGATCATAGTACATCGTCAGACCCACAAAGGATCCTAGTACATCATCAAACCCACACATGATTCTAGTACATCGTCAGACCCGCATAGGATCATAGTACATTGTCGGAGCCAGCTACAGGGTACCTGCAGTAAGCTTACTCGTCTCCGGGAGAGTCCGCTCCTCAAGCTACTGGTCGATACTCCAACTGCCGTGAAGTCCCACGAAGAAGTATCCCAAAAAAAAATCCATGTAAAATAGGCCTCAATGCAATAGACGGTGCATCAATCGGACACCCGGTCTGTAAGTTATTAACCTTTTAGTCCTGAGGGCTCGGTTGGATTCGTGCTCGATCCAACCTGACTGTACCTCAACATTATCCAAATCTGAAGTGGAGTATACCAAAAGGACCATCTTGCTCCAAGGTTTCTGGCACCATAGACGGTTCGTCAAATGGACACCCGGTGCCAAAGTTATGGCCAAAAGAGCGATTATGGGTCGAAGTTGGTCAGGGTCTAGTCCGACCCGACCCGGCCCGACTCGGCCTGGGTCGACCCGGCCTGCGCTGGGCGGCCCGGCCTGGCCATGTGCAGGGGGGAGTCGCGCGCCCCCCCGCTCGTTCTCACCGAACGACCGAAGCCGTTCGGTCGCCAGGCAACACGCGGGACCCGTGGGGTCCCGCTCAGTCCAGCTCGGCTAGCCAGAATGGCCGGACTCTTCTCCTCCCAACGGCGTGTCGTGCACTGCCATTCCGCGGCCGCCAAAAGCCGACCACCCTCCCTTCCTCGTCACAGCACAAGGTCGCGACCCTTCTCCGCCGAGCGGCGTGGACACGCGCCGCTGCCCCTTTGCGCGGTCAGTCGTGGTGCTGGCCGCCACTCTCGAGTTCCACTGGTGCCAATTTCCGGAACCGGTCACCGTCCTCCTCCATCGCGAAGAACGCAACAAATATTACACACAGATTTGTGGAGTGTTCAAGCCATGTTCGTTTGGACCGCACCCTCTGCGTTAGAGTGGTAGCAAGCAGTTCAATTATTTCTTGAATCACGAAGAATTATCAAAAACAGGTAAGGGGGAGAATTAAAACATCAAACCCTACAAGATACCCCGCAACAACCTCTCGCAAAGGCGAAAGAATCGCGGGTCAACCTGTTAGTCGGTTGACCCACATTCTTCGTATAAATTCAAGAACGAGGAGGAGGAAAATCAAAACGCTCAAATGAAATAACCCCCTACCTTGAACGTTGGAGAATCGTCCATGCTTGCTGGTGGATCATGTTCTTAGTTCCTGCGACCGGATCCCAAATACATTACTCGCACGTCGCCCATTGGTGGTTCGATGTCGTCCGTCACCTCCTGCTGGGTCAACTTCGTCTTCTAAGGGTCTGGTGTCGCAGCATTCCTTCAACAATTCGCTACTTGGTAAAGCTCTTCAATACCCCTTCCCTAGCTCCATATTTATAGGAGAGTGGGAAGGTAAGTAACAACGCAGAGAGTTAATGGAGCTCATTAATTAGGAAGCTTCCTAATTCCCCCCCAACGTTATTGTTACTCAGATTGGAGGGTCAATCCATTTATTGGCTTGACACATCATCGGTCCCACCTTACCGCTCGTCTGTTGGAGGAATATAATAAAAATAAAATAATAAAGTTATTTTATTTATTCTATTAAAGGTTCCAAAAACTAACTTTTTCTCCGGACCTACTGTGGTTGAAGTGAAGGTCTCCTTAAGTGAATATCAGCGCTGTGAGTTCAACGGTGTCCTCATATTTCAATTCCGAGAACTGGTTCAAAAGTTACAAAACGTTGCTTGCGTGTTTACTGAACGAAACTAAAAAAAAAAGTTCGGAAAATTAATAACAGTCACCCTTGACCCGCACCGGTCGAGGTTAGGCTCTGTCTAAGTGAAACATTCCCTAAAAAACCCAAAGGTACTCTCAGATTTTCAATCTGAGTTACCGTTTAAAAGTTATGGATTTTACAATAAAATAATTGTTACTTGATTATTTTATTTACGGCTAAAAATTAACATTCACTGGTGGCCCGCACCGGACAAAGTTAGTATCTTCTTAAACAAAGCATGCCCTCACGAGTTCAGTGGTGGTCTCAGATTTTCAATCCGAGCTACCGTTTGTGAGTTATAAGCATTTGAAAAATAAAATAATTTATTTAATTATTTTATTTACGGTTATGTCATTTTTGGGTTTTCTCACAGGAGGCCCGCACCGACTAAACTTAAGTCGTTTCTAGGATAAAACCACCATCCTAAACGCAATGGTGCCCTCAGATTTTTGATCTGAGTTACCGTTTAAGATTTATTCCACTTTTTCAAGAAAATTGCTTACACGCGCTAATTAAAACTCAACCAAACTTCAAAGAATCATTCCGGGCACTCCGGGTCTCAGAACCGTGCGCCATCAGATTTATCGATCTTGAAATAATTCCATATAATTAAAAAAAATTATACGAAATTTATGGGACATTACACCCCTGAAATCGTTCATCCAGCTAACCCTAGTTCTGCCCCCCAATAATCAGCTCTTCTTCCACAATTGTTTATACCACCCCATCCATCCTAACTGCATCCACTTTCTTCAAGACCGATTATACCCCCACCTATAAGATCTTTCATTCTTTTTTTCGGATCAATTGTAGAAAAATATTCTCTTCCTCCACTAGCAAGTTGGATCACCTTCACCCGTGTACAATCTTCAAGATCTTCAACAATTCTTCTAAAGAGTCTGTTGGCATTGAAAATTCCTATTGATTTGTAAGATCCCAAATCCATCTAGTCTGACCCTTTGCGTGTTTTTGAAGCTTGTGGTGCTCAAAGGAGGAATTGATTAGGTCTGGAGGTGTTCGACTACTAGAAGTTGGAAGAAGGGAGAATTCATGACATGTAGATTTTTTAATTCATGAATGTGTGGTTCCTAGCTTGTGTGAGGCTAGTTCACGTGGTGCTTCATGACATGAAATAAATCATGGATAAATGGTCTATGGAGACATGTTTTTTGATAAGACTTAAAAACTTGATACTTTCATGATGTGAAAGGGTTTCACGCCATGAAAATCCACTATGCAGCAGGCCTTTATAAGCCATAGTGCCTCGAGTTTTCTCAAACCCTAAGGATCTCTATTGATTTCCAGGAGATCCTCGACGCTCTCTCTAGGCATCTTGGAATCCCTTCGATGGGAATTAATTCGCAGCTTTCCATCTTTTATCCATAGTGTTTTGAGATATGTTCTACCTATTCACTCATGGTTCTTCGATCTAGATCCTCCCATTTCTTATTGCCTTGCAGTGGCATCTTATCTTCATCATTCTAACAGATTTTTCTTGGTTGTTTGTTAGTGTGGTTGTGATGTGACATCCTTGGAGGGATATAAATTCTTGTGAGAGATGTGATCATAATCTATGATGCTGGTCTGTTCTCGTACGAAGAACGTTGACGCCTTTAAGGTAGGAGATTCATTGCTACTCCTATTTATTTATGTGCAATTGTAAAGTTGGTATGATTTATCCCTTTTGATGGAAATGAAATTAACTTAATAATTATTAAATTATATTAATAAATAATTGGTTTTAATGATTGCATATTGTTGCTTTATACCATGATAGTGGTTTACCTATTGATTTGTTAGATAGTGTGGTATCTCTACTATGCTTATTGGCATGTCTTGTTATGCTACAAATTAACATGTTGTTATTGATGGAAATTGGAAATGAACGTTAATCCTAAACAGTTTAATTGATAATTAATTGTCTTAAGAAGTAAAGAAGAGACATGTTTGAATATGGTGTTTCTTATAATTTGACGATAATCAAATTGATGCAATGTGAATTATTAATTACATTTATTCTTCCATGATAATGTAATTAATAAAGAATGTGAAGCATGATAATGCTTGTTGATAATGTTGATAATAAATAAAAGGCATGTTAAATGAGAACTGTAATTCTCACAATTTGATAAAACTGGTTTTAATGCTAAGAGCATGTTTAGCTTTTGATAGCTTGTTATATCCTGATGCCTCAGGTTGATCATAGTTGGAACTAGTGAATAATGAATAGGTTAATTCAAGATAGATTAAAAACCGATAGTTTGATAAAGATAATTGCTAGGGCATGAGTTTCCCATCTTCTTGAGAAGGTCAAGTGCCATGAGTTTGGAGCCATGAGAGCTTGTTTATGTGTGCAGGTTGGATTCCTTGTTTTAGGGCCTAGATTGATTTGTTGGTTATGATTGTTTTTTTTTCCTGTTGATTTTGTGATGTGCTCCGAATGTGAGCTTCACTATGTGATGTAATATGGGGTAGGGAGGCCTGGATGTGATATGAGCTTGGGATGGCTGATGTGATGTGGGTAAGGAGGCCTGAATGATGTGGTAGCAGTTGTTGCCTATAATAGAAAGATTCATCGAGATATGCTTGTGAGTGTTAGGGATGGAACCATATATGATGAAACAGGTTGAATTTGGTCTTATCCATTCATGCGATAAAGTTGGATACTTTCTTTAAATGAATCTATTTAATGTTCAATAACTAGGTTGTTTGTTTTATCTGTATTTCTTTCCCCACTACTTGAGGTAGCTGGATGTGGTTGGTTACATTTTTCGTCTTGGTGGTTTCTTAGGATGGTTTTCCTAGAGTACCTGGATTATGGAATTATTCTTATAATGAATAAATAATTCTTAACCCACATGGTTGGTGTTGATGGAATGAAAATGATGAAAAGATGTTAATTTTGAGAAACTGTGGACTCATTTTGGATTATGCTTGGAGGGAATGGACTTTTACTCTGATGATTAATGTAATGTATCTTGAAATAATATTAATGGTTAATTTAATTGCTAATAAATTAAATAATAAAAAGGAAATGAAAAAAAGAATTAATTAATTAATGTATCTCTTTTAAATTCTTGTGTGATTATAAGATATATGGTCTTAGTAGTGGCAGCTCAGAGTCCATGTGACATTATATGCAGTTGAGTTTAAGACTAGGTTATGCCCATAGTGTGGTTGTGAGATATATTATATCATGTATATTCTATGATTTCATATGCTACACCACCCATGTTGGTTAGGGAGACTAACACCCAATGGACTTTGGGAGAGTGTTTTCCCCAACATCCTGGGGGAGGAAGGATAACTGACTGCACCCTCTGGCCCCACTCTCTTCTCTTCATAGTTACTTGTGATGGTATGCATGACAGTTAGTTTTCCCATATATGTGTGTAGAGAGATGTGACAAATTATGGTTATTTCACACATATGTACCTCTAGATATAGTATCTAAAGGATTATTATAGGTATGAAATGTATAAGAAATCATAGATTTAGGTACTTAATCAGTTTATGGCATGTGATGGTTGAAGTATAATACCCAATGTATGATACACATCATACAGAATTTGGTGGATTCCATAACCTAATTGGTTACTATATATGGTGATGTGATATGGGATGATGTGATGCACAAGGTGCATGTTGTGATTCCCTATCCAGGTGTCTTTAGGATGGCTTATATTGGATAGAAATAGCTCAGGATGTGTGACATTGGGGAAAAGTGACAAACTTGTGGGGAAGTGGGAGTGGGTTGCCCTTGATGTTTCATTGTTATATTATATGCTCTCTTGTATGTGATATATGGCGAGAGTTATCTATAGTGAATATGGGAACTAGTATACCTATTTAGGTGATGAGTTAGTTTCACTATTGTTCACTGTGATTTAGCATTCTTTCTTTATCTTTTTCACAAGAGGCTTCGGGGAGGATCCTACTGAGTATACTATTATTCTCACCCTACATATATAAACTGTTTTTTAGGTCAACCAGAGTAGGTTTGAGATCATTCTAGATATTAATAGTTTGTTTTATTTTCAAGAGTTGTTTGGGATTCATGGTTGCTACTATCTTTACCTTTTGGTAATTGTAGTTTTTTCGTTTAGTTGTTATAGTACTGTATGAAATTGCATGTTTGAACTTGGGATTTATTTATACGCATGTATGAGCAGGTGTTGATTGGTCCATCTGTCTTGTCTATCTCTTCCTCATGTTATTTGATAGGAAAATGCCTCTCATATATGTGTTTATTATACCCTCGGTTCTAGTAAAAAAACCTAGGGCCTATTAGAGGTGGGACTTGGGTAGTAATCATCTCTCTTCTCTCATTCCTGGCCTAAATGGGGTACCCTTTGGGGGAGGGGGTCATCAAAGAGTGGTATCAATGGTTTGGATTGAGGGATAGGATGGATTTTGGAGTTATGAATATGTGAGATTGCATGAGTTGGTAGGGAAATAGTGTCAGCTAAATTTAGTGAGCGATGTAAACATGGGAGATCGGCTAAGACACGAAGATTTAGCCCCCCCCCCCGTGATCTGATGAATGGGCCTTAAGTTTACTGACCCTACTAAATGAAGTAATACTAGTTATGAGGTAGAGACCTAGGAAAATATCATCCAATATTCTTAATTGTGCCAGTGTTTGAATTGGGAATACCTTGGAATAGGTTAAAACATTAGTCAAGATAATAAATAAATAAATAAATAAATAAATTTAAATATTCCATATTCTAGGTTTAGAAGATTTAATAGTTTGTTATTTTTTTTAGGAATGGCTCCAGGTCGACTCCCTTATCAGGTTCACGCCGAAGATTTTCTATAGGATTTTCCAACAGATCATCATAGAGTATATGTTTATGATGAAAAAACTTGGAGGAGGACACTATAAGAGTTTCATCAGTAGAGTATACAGAAGTATGAGGAATCTGTTTTAGATTCAGTCACATAAGACTGGTTAGAGCAGGTTGATGTAGATTTTAGTTCCATCTATGCTTGGAAGGAGCACTGGGTTTTGTTGGATATTTTTATTTTGCATATATCAGTGAGGCAGTGGTGGTTCTTATTCCTTAGGCACCACGAGGAGTCGATAGTCTCATGGGAGAATTCATGAGAGAAGTGCCAACCATAGTTTCTTTCAATAATCGCAAAGGCAACCAATTTCTAGGAGCTACTTACCCTTTAATGGGGGAGTTCCAGCATATGAGAGTTCATGATATATTTCAGGACCCTTCTACGATATTATTTATACCTATTGGTAGATGAAGAGTCTAGGGAAATTCATTTCAAGGAGTCTTTACATCTAGATATCCATTGCTAGGTCACCCTATTTATGCTGAATATGTATCTTGAGGTGTTGGTGATAGAAAATGTTATTGAATGGATTTTGTCCATAACCAGATTATCATAAGAGTGGATTCATTAGAATTCCTCACAAAGTATAGTTATGGTTTGAGGTTCCCAGATTTTAGGATAGAAGAGCTTTTGGTCAGTCAGGGGTAGTTCCCATCCCTCATCATCTCGTTTCTTAGAGGGTGTTAGCTCTCAGACCTAGTCCAAGGTATCAGATGCATTTTTTATCTTATGGAGGTTGAGTTCATCAATGGTGAGAGTGACTAACCTTTTTGAGCATTTAACATGTTCCTGGTATTCCATTTCAGTTTCCTCTATTGAGGTAGTTTCATATGTGGCAGCATTAGTAGGGTGATCTAGTTTGGGATAAAAAAAGAGGAGATGGTGTAAGAAAAGTACAGATCTAAGATGCTCCTCGCCCTTAGAGATCAGAGTGTGGCCATGAAGGTGGTAGTTAGTTAGGTTAGAGAGGCCATGGAGTGGGTCTTGTTTAGATTTATGCTTTATCATTTCCAGTGCTAAGTGATCTAGATGTCGTTCGAGGTACCCTTTACTTGTTTTCTATATGGGTGAATGCTTTTTTGGATTTCGGAGTGATGCACTCCTTTATATCACCTATCTTTGTCTATAATTTGATACTTGAGGTAGAGAGGCTTCCAATTACCTTGGTGTTGAATATGCTAGTTGGAGGTCGAGCTAATGTGTATAAAGTATGTAGAGATTATGAGCTAGTGTTGGGGAATCACCACTCTTAGGAAGACCTCCTATGTTTACAAATATATCTATATGAAATCATCCTTAGTATGGATTAGTTATTTTAGGTGTAGGATATTGTAGAATGCTTCAGGATTTTTGTTGTGTTTTATGATGCAGATGGAGATCCAATGGTGTTTGTTAGTGAGCGAGACCCTTAGATGGTTTAGAGACGTGTTTCGTCCTTGTCTTATTTGATGTCCAAGTTGATGTTGAGCTCATTGGAGCTTCAAAATTTAGTGTTTCCTAGGGTCATAGAAGAGTACACTAATGTATTCCTAGAAGAGTCTATAATTTTACCCCCCCTAAATGGGAGATCAAGTTTGGGATCAAGCTACAACATGGCGTATCTCATATCTCAATGTCTCTGTATAGTATGGTGCCTTCTGAGTTGTGAGATATGCGATTATAGCTTGATGATTTGTTGCAATAAGATTTTGTTCAGCCAAGTGTTTCACCATGGGGTACGCCTATTTTATTTGTGAAGAAGGAATATGTTGGTTTGTGGCTTTATATAGATTATCTTCACTTGAACCAAGTGAAAATGAAGAAATTATATCCTCTTCAGTGGATTGATGGTTTATTTGATCAGTTGAAGGAAGCAAGTTGGTTCTCAAAGATTGATCTACAGTCAGGATATAATCAGATGTGGGTAAAGGTTGAGGATATTTAAAAGGCTACTTTCCATTGTTTTCATGGGAATTATGAGTTTTTTTTATGTCATTTGGTGTGAATAATTCTCTATCCATATTCATGGGGTTTATGAACACAGTGTTCAAAGAGTTCTTGGATAAGTTCATGGCAGTTTTCATCAAAGACATCCCTGTGTACTCCATGTATAAGGAGGATCATGTAGAGCATCCACTCACCATTTTGAGAGTTCTTTGTCATGAGAAGCTGTTCAAAAAGTTATCAATTTTTGAGTTTTGGGATCATGAAATCCATTTCTTGGGGAATATAGTGTCCTAGTAAGGAGTAGTTGTGGATCCTTCAAAGATAGAGGTAGTTGTTTCTTGGGAACCCCCCAAGAAAGTGGTAGAGGTGCAGAGTTTCCTTGGTCTTGTAGGTTATTATAGGAGGTTTATAGCTAATTTTTGTTAGGTTGAAACTCTTCTCATAACCTTGAACAGAAAGGATTAGGAGTTCTTATGGACTGAACAGTGTCAGGCAGATTTTGAGTACTTGAAGAAGAATTTCATCAGCGATCAATTCCTTTATT
Source organism: Viscum album (assembly GCA_963277665.1). Lineage (NCBI taxonomy): Eukaryota > Viridiplantae > Streptophyta > Magnoliopsida > Santalales > Viscaceae > Viscum > Viscum album. The sequence goes on from OY728134.1 coordinate 135,442,683, forward strand.
TTGTAGTAGATGGAGTTTAGTTTGAGGTTTTATGTAATGATTCGTATCTTGGATTGATACATGTTATGATTTAGTATAGATCAATTTTTCTTTTAGGCCTTGTAAGTTACATCCCCATGAGAATAACTATGCCACCTATGATCTTGAGTTGGCAGTAGTTGTGTTTTCTTTGAAGTTATAGCGATATTACCTCATCAGTGTGTGTTTTGTGGTTTTTACGGACCATAAGAGTCGGAGGTATGCCTTCTCCCAGTATTAATTGAACTTTCATCAACATCAGTGGATGGAATACCTATAGGATTATGACTTTTAGATTTCATATACACCAGTAAAGGGAAATTTTGTAGTCAATGTGCTAAGTAGGAAGTCACATAGTGATGCCATGTGTGAATATGGATATTCCTAGAGAGTGATGGGAGAACTCTCAATGATGTATCTGGATATAGGAGATGTTGGAGGAAGATGTTGTCTTTTCTATATGATAGTTTTTTCTCCATTACTGCAGCATGTGGAGGAGTCCCGATTGGGGGATTTTGAGGTGGAGGTTTGGAGATACTGAGTTTTTTTGGTGATGCTATTGATGGTTGTTCTAACGATAGAAAACAATGATTGTTTCTCCAATAAAAGATTTTCATCCCTTTGATGATGCTTGAGATGGTTCTATGTGAGTTCCATAGCTCGCCTTTTATAGTACATCCCCACATGAAAAAGATGTACTGATCTTTGAGAGGTTAGTTTTTGTGTCCTAGGTTGAAACATGCAGTTTCTAAGTTTGATTCTCTATGCTTGGTCTATCAGAAGGTGATGGCTAAGAACCACATTCTTGTTTGTTTGATCCAACCATTAGATGCTCCCCAATGAAAGTGGGAGGACATATCAATGGACTTCATTATCGGTTTACCTTGATCTAAGGGAGGCTATGATTCTATAAGGGAGATAGTGTATCTTTTGAAGAAACCATTCCACTTTATAGTGGCTAGATATTTGATCTAAGTGGAGGTTTTGTCGAGGTTGTATCTGGATGAGGTTGTACAACTCCACATATTCCTGAGGATGATCATTTATGATCAAGATCCTCATTATACCTCCATGGTGTGGAGAGGTCTCCAACACACTTTTGGCTCTCATTTATGTTATATCACTACTTTTCATCCATAGAAGGATGGTAAAACAGATAAGACCATACAGACTCTTGAATAAATGTTGTGCTCTTGTGTCCTAGATTATGGAGGTTAATAGATGAGGCACATTCCCGAAGTCAAGTTTTTTTTAACTATAATCATTTTCACTCCACCATTGGTATAGAGCCATTTAGATCTTTGTACAACCGATCTTTCCATTATCCATTGCGCTGGACTGGGGTCGGAGAGGCAATAATTCATAGGCCATAACTGGTACATAATATAATATAGATGGTACATGTAATTCATGAGAGGATTAAGGAAGTGAAGGATCATCATAAATCCTATGACGATCATAGGAGGAGACCTATAGAGTTTGAATTTAGAGATAATGTGTTCTTGAAGGTGACTCCTCATCATAGGAAGTGAATGTTTGGTCTTAGTAGTAATCTTTCTCCCTAGTTTGTTAGGTCTTTTGAGGCGTTGGCTCATGTTAGAGTCATGGAATATCAGATAGAACTTCCCATGAAGATGATCATAACACGTAATGTTTTTCACATTTCACAAATCCATAATTATCTTTATGATGACTCTCATGTCACCGATTGGGGATAGATTGATGTTGATAATGATGCGACTTGAGAGGAATAACCTATAGAGATCCAGTACCTCTAGGAGAAGGTATTACGTAATAATACTATTCACTTGGTTTGTTTCTTATGGCAGAACGGTGGTGTGGAGGAAAGTACTAGGGAACATGAGTCATAAATGCACACTCAACACCCTGAGTTGTTTGATGTTTAGATATTATCTTTTAATGTTTTTTATTTGTACATGTTGGCATTTTTGGTTTATGAGATGGTTTCATCTTGTTTATTTTGTGTATTTACTCTTTTTTGAGAGGTATCTCCCCCGAGAGAGTGTTTAGGTGCTGGTTGTTGATGTTTCATGGTTCTGTGTTATTCCTCTGATGAGGTGGTTGAGCTCCAATAATGGAGAGATTATTGAAAGTTATCTTGAAGGGTGGTTTTTCGGACAACCCCTTTTCATTTTCTCTCTGAGTGTGATTTTGTATTCTTGAGGATGATAATGTTTTGAGAGGTATTTAATGTAAGGTCCCAAATCCTCCTAGTCTAACCCTTTGAGTGTTTGGACGCTAAAATTTAGAATCAGGGAGAATTCATGACGTGTAAAGGTTTTAAGTCAGGAATGTATGGTTCATGTATTGTGTCAGGATAGTTCAAGGGGTTCTTCATGATGTGAAATAAATTGGGGATAAATGGTCTTAGGTGACACATTTTTCAGTAAGACATAAAAACTCGATACTTTTATGACATGAAAATATTTCATTTTGTAAAAATCCACTATACAGTTCACCTTTATAAACTATAGCACCTCAGGTTTTCTCAAACCCTATGGATCTCCCTCAATTTCTAGGATATTTTTGATGCTCTCTCCATGAATCTTGGAATCCCTTTAATAGGGATAGATTCTTAGCTTCCCGTATTCTATCCATGGTGATCTGAGTTACATTCTACCTCTTCTCTTATGGTTATTTGATCTTGATCCTATCGATTCTTCTTACCTTATGGTGGAATCATCTATCCATCATTATAATATAGTTTTCTTAGTCTATAGTTATCATAGTTGTGGCATGAAATCCTTGGAGGGATGCAACTTCTTGCATGAGATGTGATCAGGATCTATGATGTCGGTCCATTTTTGTGTAAAGAACATTGATGCCTTTGATGTAGGGGATTCTTTGATTCTCCTATTTATTCATGTGAAATCAAAAAGTTATCATGGTTTATCCATTTATATGGAAATGTAATTAAACTAATAATTATTAAACCCTATTAATAAAGAATTGGTTGTAGCAATCACATGTTGTTGCTTTATACCGCGATAACAAGTTTCCTCATTATTTTATAAATGGTGTGATATCTATGTTGTTCTTATTAGCATGTCTTGTTATGATATGTATTATCATGTTGTTCGTGATGAATTTTTTTAAAGAACATAATTCCATAATTATTTAATTTATAATTAATTATCTTAATAATTAAAGAAGATGCATGTTTGAATTGAGGGTTTCTTATAATTTGATTATAATCAAATTGATGAAATGTTCATACTTAATTCAATGTGTTCTTACATGATAATGGAATTGATAAAGAATGTGAATCATGATAATTCTTGTTGAGGATGTTGATAATAAAAAAATTTCATGTTAAATGAGAATGGTACTTCTCACAATTTAGTAAAATTGGTTTTAATTATAAGAAAATGTTTAGCTTTTGATAGCTTGTTATAGCTTGATGCCTTAGGTTTCCCATAGTTGGAACCAATGAATAATGAATCAGATAATTTGATATGGAATAAAAATTAATTTTTTGATAAATATAATTTCTAGGGCCTAAGTTTCCAGTCTGCTTGAGAAAGTTGAGTGTCTTGAGTTTGGAGTCGTGAGAGATTGTTTATGTGTGAAGGTTAGATTCCTTGTTTTAGGGCCTAAGTTTACTTGTTGGTTGTGCTTGTTTGTTTCTTGCTACTTTTGTGATATGCTCTAGATATGAGCTTTGTTATGTGATGTGATATAGGGAGGGGAGGCCCCGATGTGATATGGCCCTAGGATGGATGATCCTGGGATGGTTGAGCCTGGGATGGATATGTGATGTGGGTGGAGAGGCCTAGATGATTTGGAAATATTTGACACCTGTAAAGGTGAGATACATCAGGATATAAGTGTGAGTGTTAGGGATGGAACCAGAGACAGTGAAATGGGTTAATGTTGAGATTACCCATTGATGTGGTAAAGCTTGATTCTTGCTTAAAATGAATCTATTTAATAACCAATGGCTGCGTTTCTTGTTTTATCTATATTCAATTCCCTATTGTTTGATGTATATGGATGTGCTTGGTTTCATGTTTCCTCTTGGTGGTATCTTAGGATGGTTTTCCTAGAGTACTTGTATTATGGAATGATACTAATAATGAATAAATAATTCTTAAACCATGGGGTTGGTGTTGATGGAATGTAAATTCTGAAAAGATGTTAATCTTGATAAACTGTAGACTTGATTTGGATTATTCTTGTAGGGCATGGAATTTAATATGATGATTAATGTAATGTATCTTTAAATAATTTTAATGGATAATTTAATTTCTAATAAATTAATTAAAAAAAATAAAAAATAAATAAGTAATGATTGTAGATCTTTAAATTATTTTGTTCTTATAGGATATATGGTCTTAACAATGGTAGTTAGAAGTATAAGAGATGTTAGTTGCAGTTGAGTCTAAGACTATGTTATTCCCATAGTGTGGTTATGAGATATTTTATATCTTGTATATTTTGTGATTTCATACGTTTCCCCACCCATGTTGGTGTGGTCAACTAAAACCCAGTGGACTATGGGAGGGTTTTTTCCCTAACATCCTAGTGAGATAATGGATGGATGACTACCTCCTATGGCTCCCACTCTCTTCTCTTGGTAGTTACTTATGCTGGTATGCACGACGATTAGTTTTCCCATATATGTGTGTAGAGGTCTATAATGGATTGTGATTATTTCACAAAAATTTATCTCTAGAAATATTATTCAAAGGGTTATTATAAGTATGACATGTATGGGCTGTGATGGATTGAGGTACTTACCCAGTGTATGGGCTGTGATGGATAGAGGTATAATACTCGATGTATGATACATGTCATATGGGCTATGGTGGCTTCTGGAAACTACTTGGTTACTATATATAGTGATATGTTATGGGATGATGTCATGATGTGATGCATGAGGTGAATACTATGATTCCTTTCCCAGGTGTCTTTGGGCTAGATTATTTTGGAGAGAGATGGCTCAGGATGCGTGACATTGGGGCAGAGCAACAAACTAGCAGGGAAGCGGGAGTGAGGCACCCTTGATGTTTCATTATTATATTATATGCTCTATTTATGTGACACTTAGTGAGAGTTATCCATGGTGATTTGGAGGAGTTATCCATGGTGAGGCTGATAACTAGTATACCTATTTAGGTGATGAGTTAGTTTCACTATTTTTTACTGTGCATTAGCATGATTTATTTCTCTTTTTTATAAGAGGATCCATGGAGGATCCTACTGAGTATACTGTTATGCTCACCCCATATATATAAACTATTTTTAGTTCATCTAGAGTAGGTTGAATATAACGATGGATATTACTACCTCTTGGTATTTACAAGATTTGTTTGGGATTCGCGGTCACTTCTATATTTACCTTTTGGTACTTGTAGTTTTCCTTTCAGTTTTTTTAGTACTATATGAAATTACATGTTTTCAATTTGGATTTATTTATATGTATTTCTGAGAAGGTATTGATTGGTTCAAATGTCTTATACCTCTCTTCCACACGTTCTTTTAGTGTTCAATGCCTCCTATATGCATGTTATTATACCCTTTGTGTTATTCACCAACCTGGGGCCTACTGGAGGTGGGACTCAGGCACTCACTATCACCCTTCTCTCATTAATAGACTAAGAGGGGTACCCTTTGGGGGGAGGGGTTCATGAAATGATCTTAGAAAGATCTAGATATTATTAATATGAAAATTTTAAGAATATTTATAGAAGCTTCCTTAGCAATGTTCGTCTGATTGAAACTATCTGGTATACCCTCTGTTAGACGTGTCTCCATCTGATGGGTCTCTGTCTGATGATCCATAGCTAATTGTGATTCCATACAGTGTGCTCTATTTGATACACTTCCATCCAATTTCCTTAGTTTGATTCTTCTCTATCTAATGAATTAATCTTGGTCTGATGATCCTTCTTTAACCAAGTAGAAACTATGATCAATAACGCACACACTTATTTGATGATTCTCGGTCTGATGAAACTTTTACTCTGTCTAATTAAAATCAGTTTGATGGAACTCTTATTTAATTAGGTAGGAACTTAGGTTAGATTTTCACAATAAAAATTCTTAAAAACTTTTTCTCCTCTGTGTATATGAAAAATTTTCCCTATTATTATATCATACCATACCAGCACCACTGTTTTATTGGTGTGCTTCTCAGAAGGTTTGATGAGAAATCAAAATTATTTTCCCACTAAACTAAATTTTAAATTGAAATTATCCCACTCATTTGAATTTCTATGGACACTTCTCATATATTCTTGAATATTCTGGATAATACTTGAAACATTTTAGGTATTAAAAAACTTCCTCAAACTTCCTCAACTTGATGCAAATGAACTTCTTCAAGCTTCCTTAAACTCTATAGGTAAACAAATGTTTAACAATCATATCAACATCATCATTGTTAAGGAATTTACATAGATTATGTAAAGATCATTATAACTTCTCTATAATATGGAACAAGTCAAACTTTCTGTGTTTGATGGACTCAGAATCTTTTGTCATCTGATGTACTCAGCATATGTTTTTCCGATGACATCTCAGAACTCCTGCTAATGGATCTTCATATTGTTCTCTGATTGGTTATCTTCATATAAAACCTTTGACTAATGACCATCCATATGATAAAATTTTGTATCTCAGTCTAATGTTCATTATTTTGGTTCCACTCAACTTTATATTAAGATTTGTACCACCCATCTATGAATAGAGCATCATCACATTTCACCATCCAATGATAATGAAAATCTCAATCCGTTGGATCTTTTGGGTTCTTATTTGATAGAATTTTAACCACTGAAAATTCATATACATCTCTATCTGGTTATTTACATGAGTTTTATCTGGACGATAGCATAGAAAAGCTATCCTCCATCCAGTGAACTTTATACTCTTCCATTTTCCACCCGATGTATCTTTATAACATTACTTTGACCAATAATAACCTCTACGACTTCTCTATCTAATAATTCTGTATTAGAAACTTTTTAACTCAATATTTGTAAGTAAACAAATTCATATATATGGTCTCAATACATCCACAAATCAAACTTTGTAACTCAGATATTCATTCGATAACATGATTTTGGTCTATCTAATCACATTTTTTTATCTGTATAATCACATTATTCATATTCATACATACAGTCTATCTGATAACTCTTGGATGAAATTTATAATGCTATATGATTTTAGAATTCTCTCATTTTTTACTTCTCCCTTATTTTACTTCTGTCACTTTATAATAAATTATACAAACTCTACTTGTCTTAGGAAAAACTTCATGGTGTTATGAACTTAACGAATTACATACAACTATCTGACTTTGTAAGGAAACTTTCTTACAATCCATAAAGAATGTTTATTACAACTCATAAGGAAACTTCCTTATCCTCTATAAGGAATGTTTCCTACTGAACTCCAACAAAATATTCACTCAAATTTCTCCAAAAACACATATTAACATATTGAAAAAAAATGTAACCAAATACACTTTGGAACAATAATATCCCCCTTTGTTTTTATTTTAAATATCCTCATCACAACTCCACACATATTATATATCAATATGTGTTCTCATGACTTTCTTCATAATGTTTTCATTTTTCCCTATGTTACTTCTTCCCCTTATTGATAATCAAATATAAAGGTAACATAGTGAACATCTTAGAAAATCTACTTTCCTCACAATCTTAAAAACTTTATCTAATAGAAAATTAGTATCACATGAGTTTCTTAATAAGAAGCCCTTAACTAAAAAATATAAGTCTATGTGGGAAAAAAAGTAAAGAAAACAATATTATATAATCAAGGTGATCATTTTTTTCCACAACACTTCTTTCATGCAATACTTTCCATAATTTTCTTCCAACATCATTATTTCAAGGATGATATGTTTAAGTTTGTTAAGATAAATCCCCAACCCATCCCAAAAAAACATATCAAATTTAGTTCAAGTGTATAAAAAAACTTTCCCAATATCTACGATTTATTAACATCATTACTACTTATTTAAGAAAAGTATGATAATCATATCTAAACTTCATATTTTCTCCCCATCAAGGGTAGCACAACATTCTTCACCATGGTGGTAATAATGTTCCATGATATATTTATCAAACTTTTGTTAAAACTTGTATAGTACTCAGCTATAATCCTTTCTTCTTCTCCTTTAATTCCCTAAAAGTTAGTACAAATAAACAATTATATTGGGAATAATGAGAAACCTCAGTGTTCCTTAGAAGCAATGCTTGGACTAAGAGTATTATCATAGATTTAAATTATCCTTTTCATTAGATTCTTCATGGGATGTAATTTATTTCTTATCATCTATAGAGCCTCTAAATGAATCTATCATCCTCTCTTCAACTTTCATAACAGATTTTTTACCTAAATTTTGTAACATCCTTTTCATTATTTATTCTTGGGATGGTAAGATAATCATGAAATTTATTGTAACATTCCCATATTACTTACACCATTTGCATTTATTCTAAATATTTAACTTTTTATCTATTGATAATTTATTACTAATTTTGTTCTCATTTTTTGAAACTCATTTATTTCATTTTTTATCTGGATTTTGTGATCCCTCCATATTTCTATCCATGTCCATTTTATCTTTCCAAATAACTAAGAAATTTTTTATACCTTGATCAAAATTCTTGATCTCCTTTACCCAACCAAAATTTTTACTCTTCTCAAATTTATTAAGCTTCTTGCATGTTTCTCTTGAGAAATTAACATTATTCACCTCCTGAAAATTATTTTTCTACTTGACATACTTTATTTGAATGTTTTTTCTTCTATGTTCATTGTAGTTCCCCATTGATCCATATCTATTTTATATTAGAGACATGTGATACAAACATGAGTATACTCAGTTCCCAAAAACTCAATAACACAAGTAGTGTCCTCTGAATATTGATCTTTCAGTTCAATAGTAATACTGCTATGAAGTTCATTATTTTTGTCTCTTTATTAATTATAGGAGACATTGTTCAAGGAGAAAAATTCTTAATGAATTCCACAAGTCTTAACTTTTGAACCTGCATATTATTAGAATCATATGTATATTGATATTTTTAGGGAGTATAAACAACCTACTTTTGTGGACCCTTATTTTCACCCGCTTGAGAAGATTCACCTTTAACCTGAACTAATTTGGTGAAGTATTATTTTATCTTTATTAACTCACTTTGTGATGTATGAAACAATGTTTGTGTTTTAGACAACTATTATTATTTATCATCCAAACTTTATTTAATAAAATTTACCATATTCCTAAATTCATCTATCTTAAAACTTTTCTTCTTACATTCCTCAAAAGGTGTTATTTATACTTTGTATTGATTATACTATTCCAATGTTGTTTCTTCACAAAATTTTAGTTTCATTTAAACCTCACCAAGTTCATTTTTTTGATCTCTAATCACATTAATGTTTATCTCCTCCTTTTTGATTCACTCATCATTCTTAATAGTTATCACCCTAACGCCCTTCTTCAACTTCTTCCTTTCCTTTTTGAGATGTGTAAGTTCCTGAAGATAAACTTACAAGTTTTATTTAAGAATCCACTCAAATTATTTTATATCTTAACCATAATCACCATGGACTGATAAATCCATTTCTCTTCTTACATAAGATAAGAAGTTGAAAAGTCAACCAGATTCATTGTTGGATGAAGAATCGTCCTTATCTCTTCTACACAAAAATAATTTATTCTTATTATAAGGGAATTTTTTTTCTTATATTTATTCCACTAGTATTTTTGATAATTCTTATCTTCTTCATACAACTCATAATATTCATACTTCTTCTTAGGAAAATATCCTAAAAAATGGCCTTTATCATTAAAATTCCAACATTTAATAGAAATTTTACCTTTCCAATTTTCCTTATCACATCTCTTAGAAAGAATAGCGATGATTATTTTGAAGTCCTCTTTATTTTACACCATCTATGTATCATTTGATTCTAATACAAATTATTTATCTATAATATTGCTTTTTAACTAATATTCAAATGTTATTTATTCCTTAGACTTCTTAAATAATATTGTTTTCCTCATATCATATGCCACACGAATGTTTAGATGTTTATCCAGGGGTGAATATTCTCAATTTATAAAGATGAAACCTTGGAATCAAATATATCTGGAAAGTTTCTCCTTAGTTTCTTAATGATAGTAGAATCTTCCAACTTCTCCTAAAGAATTTTATATTTCTCAAAATATCATTAACTCTTGTAAAGTAACCATAAATACTTTCTTCACCATTCATCATAATATCTTCAAATCTTATTATCTATATTTATAGCTTAATAAACTTAAAATTATCATTACCTTCAAAACCGATTCTCAACTTATCCTACATTTTTTCATCCATTGAAACCCCATAAATATTTGTATAAATATTCTTTGTGAGAGACATCAGCATGAAATTTTAGGACTTTACATCAAATTTCAAATTTCTCTTTTCAACTACTATAATAACAACCTCATTAATAGGAAAAAACCCACTATTGAATCATCTATAACTTCAAGAACAATATATAGAAGATAGGAAAACATCATATTCTTCCAACTATGATAGTTTTTTCCATTAAATATAGGAACACCCCTACTATTGACAAAATTTATATTCTCCATCCTCAATATATTTTTGGATATTTCATAGGGTACCTACCATCTGATACCAAGTGAAGTTCCCTGGAAAGATATAGGATCACAAAGAGGGGGGGGGAGTGTAAATCAGTGATCACTTATTCTTTTATAGGAAAGTATCTTGACTTGGTAAGGAAATTTATCCTAAACTATTAAAACCTATTATAGTTATGATCAACTAAAATATAAATCTCAATATAACCTTTCATATAAAAAAATATATAGAGAGACCAACACATGATATTTACAAGGTTAGATACAAAGAACCACTCTTTTCTATATTGGTTATCCTATAACGACCTCAACCCCAATAACCTAGAGATCGTTTCTTCTTTATTACATTGGAATGATATACAAGGAATCACATCCCGATAGACTAAATAGTTTAGTACCCATGGTAAACTGGATACATACATGATTCCAATATTACATATGAAAACAAGAATTACAACATAATTTTTTTCGAGAATAACATTATACCCTCTAGAATATCCTTATATACCATTATTAGTACACTTAATGGATTCTTAGGAAAAGAAACAAAATAAGGGTGAGATCAAGCACTCGGTAAGGGTTAAGTACAGTGGAAGATATCATGAATCAATAAATATAATCAATATAGAAAGGTAAATAACAGAACACACATGCCATTTAAATAAATTTACTAGCATAATCAATATGGAAATGTAAATAACTGAAAACACATACCATTTTATCAATAAAATGACTATCATATATGGATAAGTAATAATCAATATGGAAAGGTAAATAACTAAAAACACATATCATTTAATCAATAATCTGAGAATGAAATGCATCTAGAGATAACATCATTCTAAAAATATTATGGATAATAATAACTAAATTATTAATGAAGTAAGTGCTTAATCATTGGATGACATGTTCTCATGACTAGGATACCTCTACTGTCAAGATATTTCACAAGGCAGTTTAAAAAAAGGTAGAATATAGTTTAATTATAGATTACTAATTCACCTCATGAGACTAATGATGCATTGAGGGGCTATATAATTGAGGGCTCCACTTGTCACTACATGCATAAATAATTACTCATATACCTAATAATGGATTTAATTCACGAATAATGTTCCTTATAATAAAATATCTATATTGAGTAAAGAATATGTATTTATCAACAAATAACATTAAATGTAGAATAATTTATATATAAATGATATAAATTTTAAAAATAAACACATCCATGATAAATAATATGGATATTTAAGAAAAATTTAATATCCAATGATCATATAAAATTGAATATTTTAATGGAAAGTTGTTGACTAAAAAAATGAATCAAGAAAGTGAATGTATATACTTTATTTGGTAAAAATGATCATAAAACATCATATAATGAATAATGATACTATCAATATAACATATCCCCACTTGATTATAATTAAAATAAAGGGTTATTTTCATTGATGAATAGAAATACCATAAAAAATTTATTAAAAAAAATCTTGAGGAAAATATCCTATTTTACTTTGAAAATATTTTTAAAACTAAAATTTCAAAAAATATTTTTCAAATAATTTTCTTTGAAATTAACCTTTAAAACTTATAAATGAATATTTAAAACATTTAGTGGTTATGAATTTTGTAAATTCTATTCATGTTTTACATGTGAAAACAAAGTTTCCTTTTACTTTTTTGGTAAAATCCAAATAAGCCTTATTTTGGAAATGACAAGAAGATCCCTTTGATTTTTTTTGGAAAAAGTAAAAATGGGTAAAATTTTATTTAATAAATTATTTATAAAAGGTTTAAAAACATTTATTATTTTTTTTAGAAAACATGGATTTTTATAAAAATGGATTTTTGTACTAAGATAGAAATAAAGTCATATTTTCTTAAAAACATTTTTTCAATAATTTTAAGAACCAATGAGTGGAAAAATGGTACTATTAGTTGAAAAAATAATGAATAACTAGAGGATAATAAAATTTAATGGGTTTATTATCCAATGATCAAATAATTTCCTTCAATGAAAATTGAATCATAAAACATCCCGATTAAAATGAGATTGTGCAGTAAACTCTTACAAAGATCATAAAATTAATATGAGAATTAACCAATGAATTTATTTTGAGTATTAAATGTAAATACAAATAAAACAAGTGGATATAAAAAATAATAAATTAAAAAGTTAATACACATATAATCATATAATATCAAATGCAACAAAGGAATAATATAACCCAATAAAAAGAAATTGAGTTATGAAATTCTTTACCACTTGGTAATTTTCAATTCAAATACCCTTGGTTGAAATAATTATAATTAAAACTTTATATACAATTAATTAGTAATTAATAATTATATTACAAGGTAAAGGGGGAATATATACACCATATAAAATAAATTGGATGAATAACACTACAATATGTCTTAATGAAGGGAAATTGAGATGAAGTCCCTTACCTCATGATTTCCTTTACTTGAACATGATTTAACATCCTATATAATAGTTTTTATAATGATATTAATTTATACCAGAACCATATTCATAATTATAATATCATATATTATCCTCTTATTTCATTTTACCACATGTTTTTCATAATAGTTTATTATTTTCATTGTTTCAAGTGTTAATTGCGTTGTTTTCTCTTGCGAGTTTTGTCACGAAAGTTATAGTTTTTATACATATGATATATATAAATATTATCTAGAATGATATTAATGTTATAAATATTTTTTTTTCATCATATAATTTTTTAATAATTATTGTAATTTTATCATGTAGAATGGATCACAACTTTGTGGAGATGATAGGTTGTACATATGCACGAGAAACACTATCATTTCCTTAATAGGTGAAAGGGTAAGGTAGTGGATGGTATATTTTTTGGGACCAATTTGTGTACATGATTGTATTTTTTGTCAATAAGTTTTCAAGGAAGATCAAAAAGAATAAGATCAAGAAGTACTCCAATGAAATGGAGGAATGTAAATTCATACGATTGTTGTACTGATCATAAGTTCAGAGAACATGTGTTAAAGGTGACACATTGTTTACAACAGTGAATATTGGTGAGGAATAATCCATCTGAGGATGATTGAAGAAGACATGACGGCTGATGAAGATCATGAAATTCTTTATGATTGCATAAGAACCATGCCAGAACCTACTTGAAGAATTGAATAATGTGTTTTGCATGAAGTAGAGAATGATGGTTGAAGAAGAAGACAATATGGAAGGGATCAGAATTCTGAGATGGTCAGGCCCTTCACATTGTCTCAAAATATGATGATGATAAAGTTGTTCTATCAAAGGATATATATCACGATAGTGGAGTTTGTGATGAAAGCAGAAGAGTTATTGAAGAAGCCAAATCACAGAAAGGAAGCATTATTGAAGTGTTGTGATTGTTGATCATACAAACAATAACATACAAATTTTTTTACAAATGGGATTTCATGATGGAATGTCAAGTTCAAGAGATGTGGCTAACGATTCATCCTTGATTCAAGAACATCGATGAAAGGAATGGATAATCTGAAGGCAGAACAAAAAGAGCAGGTGCAAGGTGGCGCCGTTTTCCAGTGTTTTCCAAATTTTTGGGCCTGAAAATCGACAAATAGAGAAAAATGTTTTTGGAAAAGAGACTTTCACGCCGTTTACTTGAAGGAGAGGGAACTTGCACGCCTAGTGTTTTTCAAGATCAGAACGTGGAAAAATGGCAAATGGATAAGGGTCGCGCAAGTATTGGTGTGGTCGCGCAAGTGACCTGTGTCCCGAGAATGGACTTGCATGTCGGTGACTAGGAGGTTTGGAAACCTGCACGCCTATTGTTCATCTTGATCAGAACTTCAAAATATGGAAAAGGAAAGAAGGTCACACAAGTATTGGTTGTGTCGTGCAAGTAAGTAGCGTGACAGAGGCAAAGGCGGTTGGAGCTGCGTGCCGGGACTTGCGCACCGAGAGGATACTTTCACACCACCGCGCAGGTGGTCCAATTTTCCTATAAATAGAGGAACACTCCTCCTCATTTGGAATGGAGTTCAAGACTTATAGATTGTTCGAGCTCTCGTCGCGCAGGTGGTTGAGCCGCACAAGTGGTAGTTGGGTCGCGCAAGTAGAGGCTGCGCGCCGGGTGTTGGCTGCGCGCCCAAGGCAGTTTGGGTGAGAAAGGAACTAAGTCACGCAAGTTTGAAGTTGAAGTAGGCGGTGTCGCGCATATGGTTTGGTGACACCTGTGCACCAGTTTGGACTTGCACTCCGAAGACTTGCGCGCCGTATTGAGACTTGCGTTCCAGGCTTGGGGAAGCACGCTAAGTATTGCTGAAGCCCGCCAGTCTTTTTGTTGTTGCGCGAAAGCATCTGTGTATCCTGATAACACTTTCTGAAAATCCGATTCAGTGGTTCAGTGCGTTCAAGTGCATCATTACCGGTCTTAGATATGGAAGAATAGTGAACGATTTGGTTTTACAAAGAGAAGTGGTACCGCACACACATGACTAGTGTTTAACACCATCGTTGTGCTTTGCGAAGGGAAGAAGAATGATTCTTGCAACTAAATTCCGATCTGCACAGAAAGAGGGAAATATTTCAATACACTCAGGTGTCCATTTTGGGAATTAGAGGAAGAGAAGAAGAAGATTTAGTGCATTCATTTATTTCACTAAAGTAGATTACTGAATTAAAAAGAGCATCAACTCAGGACTCTAGTGCAAGCATTGTCTCATGTTGAACATGAGACAAAGACTTCAATGAAAATCTATTGAAGAGACCTTCATGTCTATAAACTGAGTGGGATTTCACCGAAGGCAGTGAGACAGAGGGAGTCAATGGGAGTGACCCGAGGGAAGCAGTGAGCTATCCCTGAACCTTTGTAAAGGCAGTGAGCCTGGGACATGGTGACTGTACCCGAACCATTTTAATATACAACTAGTGAAGATTAGTGAAATTTGGTATGACCGAAAAATTTCGGTGTATGATCCTTGGACATAGCCCTTAGCGGTGAACCAAGTAAAAATTGATGTGTCATCTCTTTGCATGTGAATGTTTCATTGCTGATCATATCCATCATACAGGTTTAAACCAACGTGGGAACACGATCCTTGTTTTTAAAAGAAAAATTTGACACCCTGATTCACCCCTCCCCTCTTAGGGTGTCTCGGGGTCCTACATGTGGTATCAGAGGGAAAGGTTCATGTATGTTGGATAATCTACAATAATTCTATTCAAAAAGGTATTTGAGTTTCTTTCCTAAAGTCAAAAATGAAGTGCAGTCTTGATGAAGATTCAATCATTTCTGAGCAGAAGCCTACATCCAGCAAGACCATGACAAACAGGAAAAAGAAAGAGAATAAGCAGTTGAAGAAGTCCCTCGTATCCAAAGAAGATGCAATGTTTGGTTCTCCATGCCCTTCCAATAAGGAATAAATATATTTCTTGGAAAGTATAGAGCAGGTGGCTCAGGTTCCTACCACAGGAAAGGAAGACACATCCATCGCAAGTGATCAGGAAAAATTAATAATCTATCTGCGTGATATTCATGAAGAAAGAGTTGCTCCTATTTTTAGAATAGTTCAATTCATACAGGCTGATATCAATCGATTAGAAAGAGAAGATGATAATTTTGAAAAGGGCTTGGAAGGAAAAATTCTTTAATGATTAAAGCTCACCAAATAGATTAAAGTATTTGAAGAGAATAAGGGAGTCAATAAGACTCTAAAAGAAAATATATATGCACTTGATGCTGAGCTGAAGAAGAGCACTGAAGTCAAGAGTTTTTGTTTGGAAGATACTACCAAGAGATTCATATAACTTGACTCTTTTTTACAAAACAAAGTTAAGATGCATGAAGATGAGGTTGAAAGATTGAAGAATACTTGTGAAGAGAAGATGATCATGATTGAAGATAAGAAGATCATCCTCAATATTGAAAGTCAAAAATTGGAAGCCCAATTGACAAATCTTAAGAAGACACATATTGAGACTTCACAAAAGAATGAAACAAGTGATGCTTGTACTAAATGTTCAATGGAGGATTCTAAAGCTGAAATACCTCCAACATGTGAAAAAAAGATTATGACAACCCTTGATTATCCATCTCAAGAATCAGTTGCTACTGGTACTCAATGCTCACTGGAGGATTCCACTATCAAAGACCTCCAACATGTGATAATAAGATCATGACTTCACTCATTGATCTATCAAAAGCAGCTATGAAAGTGAAGTTATCGTCCATACAAACCTGTGCTATTGTTTCTAAATATGTACCTTCAAAAAGTGCAGGTTGGAAGAAAAATTCTAAACAAGTATGGGTGAGGAAAGAGGAGGATAAGAAACCTACCACTATGGCTAGGTTGGATGGGATGAAAAAGGAGGAAGTTGGTTCCTCAAATAGAGCACAAGAAATTAAGAAGAA
Organism: Viscum album; assembly: GCA_963277665.1. Taxonomy (NCBI): domain Eukaryota; kingdom Viridiplantae; phylum Streptophyta; class Magnoliopsida; order Santalales; family Viscaceae; genus Viscum; species Viscum album. The sequence goes on from OY728134.1 coordinate 135,459,768, forward strand.
GGCCCAACAACCTCATAGATAAGATACAAAGAAGAAAAGATTTGTGGGTCAATGTTGGTACTACAATAGATTTGGGCATTGTGCACTGGATTGTTGGTACAATCCCTTTAATGAAAAAGCACAAAGAAAGCATGTATCAAAGGGAAGAAATCCAGAGAAGAATAAGAAACATCTGCAGGTCCAGAAGAATTTGTTCATAGCAAACAGATTTGGAATGCTTGATGACATCTGTGATATGTGCAACGGCAGAGGTCATAAGGTAGGCACATGCCCATCTCAATATGATTTCACTATTGATAAGAAAAGAAGACCTCTGATGCTAGCTAAGTATGAATAAAGTACCTTGGGAAGAAATCAAAAGAACATTGTGAACACACATTTCCCCAAGATGATCTCAAGTAGGGAAGCTGGAAAGACCCATGATTCTAGATCCATGGAATTGAAGGGACATCCATCCAAAATAAAAACTAAGAGGTATGAAACCTAGATGCACCTATGTGGAAGATCCAAGCCAGCTACAACAGTTACAAATAATATATTGGTCATCTGGCCAGAAGATTTGGAAAGAATGAGGAAACATGAAAATGAACAAACCAAGGATAGTGGTAAAGGAAAATAAAAACATTCACGTGATGAAGACAAAGTGCAGGAGAGATTGCAAACAAAGAGAAACACACGTGTCAAAGAAGTTCTGTGTGAGAGATGCAAGAAATATGGTAACATTGCAAAAGGTTGTCTAACCTTAATACCAGAGCAAGAAGCAGTCCTCAAAAGGAGAAAGAATTCATCATTCAAAATGGTTATTAAGTAGAATAATTATCCATACCAAGTAGAAGAAAATGTGAAGGCAACCATGCCACGACAACACATATCAGAACATATGTTCAAATATGCAGGCATGAAGACTGAGGTGAATAGAGGAACGTGGTTGAGAAAAGAACCTCAACCATGCATCTCATGTTGATGAAACAAGGAGGAACAACCTTTTTCCCTTAATCATTTGTGTATTGTATTTGTGCTAATAATACAGGGAATTGAAGTTGAAGCATGCTCTCAGGGGGAGAACCTGAGAAGTAGTGAATACTGTCAACTCTTGATAGCTAAGCTGAAGAAGTTTACATACTTGGAAGATTCTTAAATTGATATTCAAAGATGAAGATGATGAGGAGTGTTTCCCTTGAGGGGGAGAAAAATGAAGAAGCTTCCAAAATCATTGTTTCAATCAGTATCAACTTCAGCTGGTATTAAATGCAATTACTCAATCAATTTCCTGAAGAACATGTCATTGGAGAATGTAAGTCATTTCTCAATCTCTCAACCTTTTTTACTCAAAAACAAATATCATTCTACAAAGGGGTAGTAACTGAATTGATCAGTGATATAAGAAGAATGAAAGTGCCCCAAGGCCACTTATCCTACCAATTGCACTTGAATGTTTTTGATCTGTTTGATGATGTGGGTGTAGAAGTTTCAGGCTGATTATTCCCTATCACATTTGATCTCTTTAGCCTGAAATAAAAGTGGTAAACCCTTGAAGACAAAATACATTTGTTCTCATCTCATATGGTATCATGATATGTGAATAATGGATAACCTTGTTGTCTAAATAAAATCCTCTTGTTTTCTACATCGAGCATTGCTCAAGTAGACTTAGAGTGAAATGATTAATGAAACATTGATTAATTATAGATTGATAACCTCCATTCCATGAGCTTCATATTTCTTGTCAATAATGGGGAGAGAAAGTGAAATGAAAGTTTGAGAAGAAAAGTTGATTGAAGAGAAGATTCTCATTTTGACATTGACGAATTCATTTCAGAAGATATGTGAGGTATTGACAACAAAATACAAAGGGGGATATTGTTGGGACCACTTTGTGTACATGATTGTATTTGTTGTCAATAAGTTGTCAATGATGATCAAAAAGAAGAAGATCAAGAATTACTCCAATGAAATGGAGGAATGTAAATTCAGATGATTGTTGTACTGATCATAAGTTCAGAGAACATGTGTCAAAGGTGACACATTGTTTACAACAGTGAATAATGGTGAGGTATAATCCATCTGAGTATGCTTGAAGAAGACATGATGACTGATAAAGATTATGCAATTCTTCATGATTGCATAAGAACCATGCCATATCCTACTTGAATAATTGAATAATGTGTTTTGCATGAAGTAGAGAATGATGGTTGAAGAAGAAGACAACATGGAAGGGATCAGAATTCTGAGATGGTCAGGCACTTCACATTGTCTCAAAATATGATGATGCTAAAGTTGTTCTATCAAAGTATATATATCACGATAGTGGAGTTTTTGATGAAAGCAGAAGAGTTGTTGAAGAAGCCAAATCACAGAAAGGAATCATTCTTGAAGTGTTGTGATTGTTGACCATACAAACAATGGCATACAAATTTGCTGACAAAGGGGATTTCATGATGGCATGTAGAGTTAAAGAGCTGTGTCTAACGATTCATCCTTGATTCAAGAACGTCAATGAAAGGAATGGATAATCTGGAGGTAGAACAAAAAGAGCAGGTATAAGGTGGCGCCGTTTTCCATTGTTTGCCAAATTTTTGGGCCTAAAAATCAACAAATGGAGAAATGTGTTTTTGGAAAAGAGACTTGTGCGCCATGTAATTTAAGGAGAGGGAACTTGCACACCTAGTGTTTTTCAAGATCAGAACGTGGACAAATGGAAAAGGGATAAGGGTTGCGCAAGTATTGGTGTGGTCGCGCAAGTGACCTGCGCGCCGAGAATGGACTTGCGCGCCGGTGCCTAGGAGGTTTGGAAACTTGCAGGCCTATTGTTCATCTTGATTAGAACTTCAATATATGGCAAAGGAAAGAAGGTCGTGCAAGTATTGGTTGTGTCGCGCAAGTGAGTAGCGCGACATAGGCAAAGGCGGTTGGAGCTGCGCGCTGGGACTTGCGCGCCGAGAGGATACTTGCGCGCCACCACGCAGGTGGTCCAACTTGCCTATAAATAGAGGACAACCCCTCCTCATTTGGAATGGAGTTCAAGACTTAGATATTATTCGATCTCTCTTCGTGCAGGTGGTTGAGCCGCACAAGTGGTAGTTGGGTCACGCAAGTAGAGGCTGCGCGCCGGTTGTTGGCTGCGCGCCCAAGGCGGTTTGGGTGAGAAAGGAACTAAGTCGCGTAGGTTTGAAGTTGAAGGAGGTGGTGTCGCGCAGATGGTTTGGTGATACCTACATGCCAATTTGGACTTGCACGCCAAAGACTTGCGCGCCGTATTGAGACTTTCACGCTAGGCTTGGGGAAGCGCACCATGTATTGCTGAAGCCCGCTAGTCTTTTTGTTGTTGTGAGAAAGTATCTCTGTATCCTGATAGCACTTTTTGAGAATCTAGTTTAGTGGTTCAGTGCGTTCAAGTGCATCATTACCGGTCTTCGAGATGGAAGAACAGTTAACGATTTGTTTTTACAAAGATAATTGGTACCGCACACACATGACTAGTGTTTAACACCATCATTGTGCTTTGAGAAGGGAAGAAAAACGATTCGTGCAACTAAACTCAGATCTACATAGAAAGAGGGAAATATTTCAATACACTCAGGTTTCCATTTTGGGAATTAGAGGAAGAGAAGAAGAAGATTTAGTGCATTCAGTTATTGCACTAAAGTAGAAGACTGAATTCAAAAGAGCATCAACTCAGGACTCTGATGAAAGCATTGTCTCATGCTGAACAGGAGACAAAGACTCCAATGCAAATCTATTGAAGATACCTTCACATCTATACACTAAGTGGGATTTCACCGAAGGTAGTGATCTAGGGGGAGTCAATGGGAATGACCCGAGGGAAGCAATGAGCTATCCCTGAACCTTTTTAATGGCAGTGAGCCTGGGACAGAGTGACTGTGCCTGAACCATTGTAATCCACAACTAGTGAAGATTAGTGGAATTTGGTACGACCGACAACTTGTCGGCGTATTCTCCTTAGACATAGCCCTTAGTGGTGAACCAAGTAAAATTTTTTGTATAATCTCTTTGCATGTGAATGTTTCACTACTGATCATATCCATCATACAGGTTTAACTAGTTCCTACCAACGTGGGAACAAGATCCTTGTTTTTAAAAGAAAAAGTTGACACCCTGATTCACCCCTCCCCTCTCAGGGTGTCCCGGGGTCCTACAATATTAATATTATATAATAAATATAATCTCATATATATAAAATATATTAATAAATTTATCTTTATTACTTTCCAAGTAAATTGTAAGTGAAAAATGAATCACAACGCTTTACGTGGTGATAGTCCGCCTTACACATGAGCGACATTATCGTATTTTAAACAAAATGGAAAGTAAGATATTATATGTGATATTATAATTTAAGAAGTATAATAATATCATAAATATCATATAAATTAGGTAAATACATCATTATATCCATCCTTGAAATGTGGTTATGGAAAATGAATTTAATCAGTTCGCAAGGTGGTAGTTTTCCATACACATGATCAACTATTTTGTTTCCCATTTGATGGAAGTGGAGATGGATAAATATTATTAAATAAATATAATAAAATATCAATGTATTGGAGATAATGGTTTTATTATATTGTAAGTGTTAGTACATAATTTAAGGTGGAAAAGTAATAAAGAAAATGAAAGATCTTTGCTAAGATAATTACCTTCTCTATGAGAAACCTTTTTTAGATCTCCACTTAAAGACCCTAGGGTTGACCTTTTTGGAAGAATAAAAGCTCAAAAATGTGTATAAGGATGTTGGGGGTGGATTTTGGTCAGGTTTGTGTTGAACCAGTGGTATTGGTAGGTGTGTATAAGTGAAGGTAGGGAGTTCCCTTTTATAAGTGGGGAAAGGGAACCCTCATGAAAATTACTTGGAAATTTCCCAAAAGAATCCAAAATGATAAAGTCATTCACATGAAAAAAGCTTAAAAATAAAATTTGGTTATAATTTGGGATAGGATAAGGTGGAAATATTTTTATCCAATATGAATTTGATAAGTTGGTAGGTCATTTTAACCCTTATCATCTTGGTTTAACCCCCGATAAATCCATTTTACCCAAACCATGATAATTATTATTTTTTTACTAATTTTACTATTAATTTTGAAAAAAAATCAATTAACCTTATTATATAATATAAATTATGTTAATTAATAATATATAATCCATTTTTATAAATTAAATTCATACAAGTTGTATAATTTATTTTAAAATTATACTTGTAGGCGTGACAAAAAAGCAGGTTTCCAAAGAGAAAAATATCATAAGTATAGATGGTTTTAATATCGAAATTAAATATGAAATTGACTTCAATGACCAAAATTAGTTAAATTGTAATATAATTGAACTAATTTTACTTTAAAAACAATTTAAAATATAATTTAACCTTGTAAATTATTTAAAAAAAGGATAGTTTTCAATAAAATCAGTATTTTTCACTATTCATTGAAAAATGAAACATTTCAGAAAAATCCCAAAAATTCACCCTAAGATAAATTTAACATGATTATTTAAAAAATTAAATTAATTTTATCAAATTAACTTTCTAAAATTGGTAAAAATTAATTTTAAATTATGTTCACAAAGCGTGACTAAACTGTCTTTTATAAAAATATTATTTTTCAAAAAACATTTATTTTTATTTTAAATGGTTATTATTTTATTTTTAATCAATATATAACCAATGTTTTTTTAAAATTTTTAAACCATATAATTTTAATATTTTTGTCATTAAAATTCATACCCACTAATTTAACAATTAGGTTATAACGATATACTATATTACAGTTCATTTAGACTCGGGGTTGTGTGTTTCGCAAGCTATCAAAGAGATTAAATTCAAAGAAATATATTTAGTGAGTTGTTTAATATAGGTGTTTGTAATGAACCTTAACTAATTATCCTAGATCTGTTTCCTTACTTTATTATATTGGCATAAATACAAGACTCAAATACCAAAGGATTGATCAATTTAATAGTCTTGTAAGCCAGATTTCTTACATAAACTTTATGTTAAAATATAAAATATAAAATAAAACATAGAGAATAATTTAATAACACCTTTATTATTATATATTAACCTTGAATATAAATCATAATATACATCTTGATATCTTGGAAAAATTAAAACATACGAAAGGGGTGAGCTCAGATGCTCAGTAAGGATAAGTTTACAATGGAAGTTATTATAAATAATAAGCATAGACATTAAGAAAAGGTGTATAACTAAATCAAAATCCATTCAAACATAATATTGATCATAATACGAAAAGAATAAATGGAAATCATATAATTAAAAATAAATAATCACATATATAGTCTACTAATTGAATAATCACATGAAATATCAATAACTAATCTTATAATGAGGAAATGCGTAATGTTGTACATCATAAATATACTATCATGGATTTGGACAAGACACCATAAATAAATTGGTAATATATCATCCAATACCCAAATTAGTTTTTCCCATGAGACCTATTGACGTGTTGAGGGGCTATAGCGGGCACCACCCATCACTTACTAATTCCAATGCATTCCTCACATGAAAAGGGTGAAACATAAACAACATAAACATTCATATTGAATAACTTGCATATGAAATGTGAATATTTTATCCATAAACCATGAATGGTATCAAAATATCATATCCATAGTCAAACTTAATCATAAAACATTAAATGAAATATTTTAAATGATATCATAGGATATCAACCTCAATTAAGCATAAGATTATTCCAAATCTTTTTTTTTTCATTTTCAAAAAACCACTTTTTGGATGAGTGGGAACCTCACAAAAATTGATATCAAATTCACACATCACCCACATGAAAACCATTAATCATAAGATTCAATAGAGGATATTAAAATAGATGAAAATAATCTAATAAAATCATTAAAATTTTCTTGAGAGAAATACCACTTTTTTACTTTGAATTTTTTTATTTAAAAGGCTTATTTTTTAAAAGAAAACATTATCATTGAAAATAATCTTTTAAACTTTTAAAATAAGCTTCAAAACATTAAGTATTCATGATGGTATAAAAATTCGGTCATTCTGTATAAGTTAAAAAAACATTTCTTCCGTATTTTTGTCTGAAAAGCCTCAAAGGACATTTTTTTGAAAATGAAAAAATCTAATTTTTAATGAATTTTTAAAAATTCAGAAAGTATTAAAAATGAATTTAAACAATTATTGGAGAATATTAAAAACATTTTTGAAAACATTTTTAGAAAACATGGAGATAGAGAAAAATATGTGATAATTAAATCTTTAAACATTCAAGGTGTCCCATACTACGTTGAATATTTAAATCATAAGACCAATGAAAGAATAAAATTTAACAAAACATTAAATATAATGATAATAAATAAATTAATGACATGATAAGTAAAAGGGGCTATATATATACCTCATAAAACAAGGTGGGTGTATAACATAAAACTATGCTTGAATGAAATGATATTGAGACGAAGTCCCTTACCTTATGCTTACTTTAGTCAAATGTGTTTTAATCTCATTTATAATTGTTTAAAAAATGTTATTAAATTATACCAGAACCATATACATATTTATGATATCTTATATAATCTTATTATATCTTTTTTAATAACATTATTACCCTTATTTCAGATATTAACTGCTTTATTTTCCTATGCATGTTTTTATCGTAAATGTCTCAGTTATTTTATATAGGATATAGATCCAATATATCAAAAATGATATTAATGTTTTAAATATAATATTTAATCATTAAATATATTTTTACTATCATTATTTAATGGATAATATGAGAAATTAATCACATCACATTGTGGAGACAGTAGGCCGTACGTACGCACGAGCGATGATATCATTCCCTTAATGGTGAAACAGTAAGGAAGTGAATATTATATTATTTTTTTTTTCAGAATAAATATCATGTCATAATTATCATATATATTTATTATTTTCATAATTATACCGATGAAAATATGGTGGTGATGAAAAATCTATTACACCACGATGTAGAGATGGTAAGTCGTACGTACACACATGCACATTTTTCATTTTTTGTAGGATGGAAAAATCATGGAATATGGTTGTATATAATCCTAATAAAATCTTATAATATAGATGATACTAGATTTATTAAATTATCATGGAAAAAACTCATGAAGAGTAAGTAGAAAAAGAAATGAACTTGGATGAGTTGGTTAAAATGATTACCTCTTCTTTGGCAGACTCCCTTTAGATCTCTTCTCAAATGATCTAGGGTTGGTATTTCTGGAATACCAGGACCTTCATAATTTGTATAAGGATATTATGAGGATAAATGGGTAGGGTTTGGTTAATATATAAGGTTAAATTTGGTGTGATAAAGTGAGGGAGGATGCACCCTTTAATAATTGAGGTGAGGGTCATTTTTGGAAACTCTCAAAATATTAAATTAATATAAATTAATTTCCAATTAAAAATGGATACAAAGTGATTTATTTAGAATATAAGATGATTATGTGTCGAAATAATCTCAAAAAATAATTTTTAGAAAAGTTTAGGTCATATTATTACCCTTATCTTTTTCCTTTAACCCTTAGTTAACCCTTTTAACTCTTATCGTGATATCATGTAATTTACATTTTGAGGGTTAATATAATTACTATAAAATGAAAAACAACTAATAAATGGGTAATTGATGAAATTTTAATACTTATCCAAATATTTTTTTAAATTGATATTTTTATAAATTTTATATCATTTAATAAAATATTATTTATTTTAAAATATCAATAATGTCAATTTTGACACTATTCATTACTTGACTTTTTCAAAAATATTAAAACAACAAGATAAATTTTGAAAAAATACTTCTAAAAAAGCAATAATATGTCAAAGTCATCTAAAAAATTCATGTATGATATTAATCATCTCAAATTATATTTATTTTATTATTTTTAATATCATTTATTTGATATTTCCTTTAATTAAGGAATTATTGCATCATCATTGTGAAAAACTTTAATTTAATTATTTCTTCTATAAAAATTAAAAATAAATTATCATGATAAGTATAAATATTTTATCTTTAAAAATACTATTTATAGTCAAATAGATCCCCTATATAATCCCATATTAAAAATATTTCACTTGTTAAAAACAAAAGTGTGACAAAATTGACTTTTCTTTGAATATAATATTATAAATGCCATACTCACATACAAGTGGCTTCCAAAGGTTATATTTCAGTATAAGGATGATTTTTTTATAAAAAAACTCATAAAATGAAATTAGGATAAGTTTTAGGGTAATTTTATAGTCTTTAAAATATTATTTTAACCCATAATTTCACGATTTACCCTTAAGTGTGTTAATTAAAATATTAAAAAATTTACTATTCATATGACAAAAAATAAGATAAACATATTTATATTATTTTTACCAACTTATTCCAAATATTGAATCTATTTTTAAAAATAAAAAACATAGAAGTTGTAGTAATTAATTTAAAATTAATCATATTAATGGAATGAGAAAACATGTTATTAAAGTGAAAACGTACAAAAGATTGTAATATTTTTATATTAATATTCAATGTAAAATTAATTCCAATGAACTAAATTGTAGTAAATGATATAAAATTAATATAATTATACTATAAACAAAATTTAAAATATAATTTATTTAGATGAAAAAGATGTTTTCAATTAAAATGAAATATTTTATCACTATTCATCAAAACATGAAACTTATCAGAAAAATACCATAACTTCAACCAAAGTAAATTTTTATACTAAAATTTAAAATAAGAAGTTTATTTTTTAAAATATAATATATAAAAGTGTCAAAAACTGGATTTAAAATAGGTTCTCCCTTAAAAGGTGGTAAAACTGCCTTTTTAAAAAAATATAGCCTCTTATGCTTAAAATTAGTTTTATTCTTATCATAAGTCTATCAAACTTGTTATATGAATTTAAAAACATTTATTTGTATATATAACATATATATTTCATTAATATATTTCACTAATAGTGATTAATTTAATTTATTATGATAAAATTCCATTATGGATATAAAAATAGATTTTTAATAAAAACACATCATTTATATTCAATTAATTTTTATTTTCATTTAAAATTAATTGGTAATCAATGAATTAATTTTATAAACATGTTTAAGCTATATTTTCATAATTTAAATAATCCTATTCATAACCTCTAACTTAACGAATAGTGTTAAAATAATACTATTTAATAGTATATCGTGGTTTATTTAAGCTTAGTGTTGCATGAAATGTAGGACACCGAAGAGATTAAATTTAAAAAGATACACACCATAAAATATTGGGGTGTTAAATTCTAACCTCCTTAATTAAATTTCATCATCTCAATTTAAACTTGATCTTGATAGTCTAGGGTTTGATATTTGAAAATATACAATTTTTGAAAACCCCACATCTTAAATAGGGTTAATAACACATCTTATTAATAAGAGGGAAAAAGAAATGTGAAGGTCACCACAAAACTAGGATTTCAAATAAGAGAACATTAGTGAAAACATGGATATAGAATATAAATCAAACCATCATGTTCTAATGGATATTATTAGAGAACATGATCATCAAAAAGTATACCATCACAAAATCATAAATCTATGAAGGGTTAAAGAGGCCATTGATTTCTTGGTAAGAAAAATAAATGAATAGATTTTTCATTTAAAAATTATTTTATATAGTTTAGGGACTATTTTACTATCCAAATAAGTATTTGATAAAATAATATTACTTAATTTTATTCCAGGATCTTATCCTTTAGTTGTGATTTGATCTATTTTCACTTAATCTCTTACGCCAAGAAATGAATATTCAAGTTGAATTTTTAATACCTAAATCACTTTAATTAATCATAGTACCCACTGGTAATTCCATATGATTTTAAATTTTTACTAAAACCAAAATGTTTGGCACAAGTTATCGAATATGTTGAATCATAATTTAACTGCATACAATAATATTCAATGTTCAATTTAATCCATCCCAACCTTAAAACTCATTTAATATCAAATTCTCCAAATAACATAATATATCTCTTATTGTCACATACCAAATATTTGATCACCTTAAAACCTCAATGAAAATGGTCATACTTTTAAATCCTTAAAGAAAAAGTAATGCGGTACAATCCTTATTTATTTTTATAATTCATATAACTAGTATATCATTGATAAAATACTAAAATGGATTTTTTTTAAATCCAATCATAATGAAACTAATCATTATTCTTCATCTATGGTAAGATCATGAGTTTTTCTATGATTCATTAACTTTTCCTATGACATATTCCCATGACACTTAGGGAATTTATTTGCATAGTGACCCACTTCACTACAGTTGAAACACTAAATAACAGTCTTTTCATTCTTCCCTTTGCATTATTTTTCCTGGTGACCTTTTTCCATGCACTTATAACAAACTTCCATTCCCTTAAAGATAATACCTAGGTTTTTTTTCCAAAATTACCACATGTGGGAAAATACTTCTTTCCCTTATTTACTTTATATATATTTTGACCCACCATCCTCTTATTTTCTTGATTTCATTCGAAGCTATAGGACTTGGATAATTCTTTATCCATCTTGTTATCACATGATACTATGTACTCATATGATAAGGATTCTTGGGACTATTTACCTTTTAAATATTGGCTTAAGACCATAAAAGATATGATCCTTCTTACTCTTTGAATCATGTACATTGGTGAGGTTCATGTTACTTCTTCTAGGAGCCATTTCAAAATGATGAAATACACTAAATTAGTTAATATCATTATAAAATATAATTTATAATCCCAAGACTAGTAAAATATTTAACATTAATTGAAAAATTTATTCATAGATAATATAATAATCATAAACATGGTTTATTTGGAGACATTTTTACTTTTAAATCATTCATAATGGTTTGTAAAGAAAATCTGAATCATCCTAAACATATCCACCCGGAGTGTCAAACCAGATGTGAAGTAAGACCTGTTGTTGTGTACCAGGTTACATTGAGTTAGGCTTGACACACCTTATCATAGTTGTTATCCCTAGGTACATATGTGTCAGAACTACATCCACTTGTAGTATCCAGATAGGGATGTATTTCTAAGAAGACCTAAATAATCACTACCTTGCCAAAATTATAGGATGTTCTTCTGTACTTATCCTCAAATTCTATCTCAGGATTATGTTCCCTAATTAGTTTTTTATAAATCTAGTTTCCAAGGTTGATGCTAAAATTCCTCCAGTACCAACTATAATAACCCCAACCCTAATATCCCTGAGCTGGTGCCTTACTTCATTACATTGACATATATACAAGACTTGAATACCAAAGGACCAGTCAATTTAGCAGTCTTGGAAGAAAGATTACATACATGAAATTTATATTACAATATAAAGTATAAAATACAATATAGAGAATCCTTTAAGAACACTATTATTATTTTATCTTAACCCTAAATATCAATCATAATATACATCTTGGAATCTTAGGAAAAGTAAAACATAAGAAAGGGGTGTATAACTAAAACATAATCCATTTAAACATAATATTGAGTATAATATGGAAAGAATAAATGGAAATAATATAATTCAATATAAATAATCACATGGATGTTCTACTAATTGAATAATCACATGGAATATCAATAACTAATCTCATAATGAGGGAATGCATAATACCAAACATCATAAACATACCATCAAGGATTCAACCAAGACACCATAAACAAGTAAGTCATTAGCCAATACCTAAACTAGTTGGTCTCATGGGACCTACTGATGCATCGAGGGGCTATATCAGGCTCTACCAATCACTTTCTAAGTTCAATGCTTTCCTCATATGAAAAGGGTGAAACATAAACAACATAATAATTCATATTGAAAAACTAGCATACTAAATGTAAATAATTTAACCATAAACCATGAATGGTATCAAAATAGCACATCCAAAATCAAACTGAATCATAAACCATTCAATGAAATAGGTTAAATGATATCATAAGATATTAACCTCAATTAATCATAATATTCAATAGAGGATGTTTACATTAATGAAAATATCCTAATAAAATCATTAAAAATTTATTGAGATAAATAACCCTTTTTTACTTTGAAAACATTTATTTAAAAGGCCACACAATTTTAAAAGAAAAAATTTTCATTGAAAATAATTTTGTAATCTTGTAAAGGAATCTTCAAAACATTAAGGTTTCATGATATTAGAAAAATATACTCATGTTGTATATGTTAAAAAAACATTCCTTCCTTATTTTTATCAAAAAATCATCAAAGGAACCTGTTTTTGAAAATGGAAAAATATATATTTTAATGATTTTTTTAAACGTCAAAAAGGGTTAAAAATGAATTTAAAAAATCATTTGATAATAGTAAAAAAAAATTTTAATTTTTTTTATAAAACATGGACATGGAGAAAAGGATGTAATAATCAAATCTTTAAACATTCTAGGTGTCCCATACCACTATGAATATTTAAATCATATACCCAATGAAAGAATAACATTTAACAAAACATTAAATATAATGATAATAAATAAATTAATGACATGATAAGTCAAAAGGGATGTATATACATTTCATAAAATAAGGTGGGTGTATAACATCAAACTACGCCTTAATGAAAGGAGATTAAGACGAATTCCCTATCTTATATTTACTTTAGTCAAATGTTTTTTAACCTCCTGTATAATTGTTTAAATAATTTCATTAAATTATTCCAGAACCAGAACCATATTTATTATTTCATATATGATATTCTTATATCTTTTTGTTAATAATAGTTTTTTATTATCCTTGTTTCGCGTGTTAATCGCTTTATTTTCTTATGCATGTTTTGTCATAAATGTATTAGTTATTTGGAATAAGATATATATCCAACATATAAAGAATGATATTAATGTTTTAAATATAATATTTAATCATTAAATACATTTTTATTATCATTATTTAATGGTTAACATGATAAATGAATCACATCATTTCATGGAGACGATAGGTCGTACGTACGCATGAGCGACGATAGCATTCCATTAATGGTGAAATAGTAAAGAAGTGGATGGTATATTAATTTTTACAGAATCAATATCATGTTATAATTATCATATATATTCATTATTTCCTTGATTATGCCCATCCAAATAAAGTGGTGATGAAAAATAGATTACACAATGGCGTAGAGACGGTAAGTGGTACATATGCATACACAATGTTTTCATTTTTCATAGGATGGATAAATCATGGAATATGTTTGTACATAATCATAATAATATATTATAATATATATTATACTAAATTTATTACATTATCATGGAAACAGCTCAGGAAGAGTAATTAGAAGAAGAAATGAACTTGGATGAGTTGGTAAAAACGATATCTCTTCTTCGACAGACTCCCTTTAGATCTATTCTCAAAGGATCCGAGGCTTGTATTTTTGGAAGACCAGGACCTAAAGAACTTGGATAAGGGTGTTAAGAGGATAAATGTTCAGTTTTGGTCTATTTATAAGACTCAAATTGGTTTGAGGAAGTGAGGTAGGATGTGCCCTTTTATAATTGAGGTGAGAGTCAATTTTTGAAACTCTCAAAATATTAAATTAATATAAATTAATTTCCAATTCAAAATAGATCCAAAGTGAGTTATTTATAATATAAGATTAGTATGTGTAGAAATACTCTCAAACAATAACTTTTAGAAAATTTTAGGTCACATTCTTACCCTTATCTTTTGTCTTTAACCCTTAGTTAACCCTTTTAATTCTTACCATGATATCATGTAATTTACACTTTGATGGTTAATATAATTACTATAAAATGACAAAAAACCAATAAATGAGGCATTTATGAATTTTTAAGACTTATTCTAATCAGTTTTTATAAATTAATATTTTTTTATAAATTTTATATCATTTGATAAAATATTATTTAATTTAAAATATTGATAATGTCAATCTTGACACTATTAATTGCATAACTTTTTAAAAATATCATAACAAAAAGGTAAATTCTAAAAAATACCTCTAAAACACCACTAACGCGTCAAATTAATTTAAAAAATTAATTTATGAAATTAATAATCTCAAATTATATTTATTTTAGTATTTTTAATATAATTTATTTGATATTTACTTTAATTAAACAGTTACTGCAACATCATTGTGAAAGACTTTACTTTAATTATTTATTTTATAAAAATTAAAAATAAATTATAATGATAAAGATAAAAGAAATTATAATTCAAAATACTATTTATAGCCGAACATATCCCCTATATAACCCCATATTAAAAATATTTCACTTGTTAAAAACAAGTGTAACAAAATTGACTTTTCTTTGAATATAATATTATAAATGTCATAATCTCATCTAAGTGGATTCCATAGGTTATAATTGTGATGACCTAGACCCAGATTCCACTTAACGGGTGACCTGAGCCCAATGTGCCAAATGGCCTCAAGCACATCTTCCCGAACGCTAGAGGCTGCCGACTAGCAGTGAGGGGCTAGGGTGTTTCTGTGGGAAGACTATTCCCTCATTAGTAGAGTGTAGCACAACAGAAGGAATATAATGGAATAGTAAACAACAAAAGCAATATAAATAAATAGCGAAATCAAACTGATGCAATAGATAATCAAGAATAACAATAATTGTATCATCTGGAGGAGTGATGATGTAATGTCATGTCACTATATAACTAGAAAGCATGGATACAAGAAAATAGGCATAACATGTTACACAAGGTAAAAGAAAACAAAGTCTACTCCAAGAATCCTGAGATCCTACTTGGTCATCTTCTATCAAGCTCTATCCTATCAGTACACAATCAAGTATTGGAAGCTGCATGCTTCCCTTTGTCAATACCTGAAACCATGTAATCTACTCCAAGTACCAAACAGTTCCCAAAGAGGGTGTGAGATAAATCTAAGTGGGCCACCACCAATTTTTTCTATAACATACAGATCGTGTAATGGAATATAGAAGGGTGAAGACATGCATATTTAAAGTAATGAATGCAGTACAATATAACTAAATAACCAAGTACCTGCTTCATCCCTCGGATGGTGTCTGAACATGTAACCAGTTCATTAATTAAAAAATTACCATTTAATGTTAATAGTTCACGTGAGGTATATCTAACACTGATATAACCTCATGATAGTATAATTTCTGAAGGTCCTGAGACTTAATAAGACAACCAGCCAATGATATCCCATAAGGGAGTTCCTGGGTAAAAACCAATGTAACGTAAACTCACAGAAAGCTAACTCAGTAGTATCTGAGTCTAGATAAGGGTTAAGAGTGTAATCCAAGGATCATAATCCAAGGAATTTCACAATACGGTCCCTACTGATTCTAAGGTTATTGACCATGGTAAAATGGGGTTAAGCAAATAAAGGGCCCTATGAGCTTTCACCATGGAACCTACTAGTCAGTGCTAGATCCAAGGAGTGTATCTAATGTATCCTGTAATAAATAAAGGGACCCAAAGGTAGTATACCAGGAATCCAAGGAATAGAAAAGAACCAGAGTATAGGTGTGTATCAACCTAAGAAAACCATATCCTTGAATTGGAATGGGGTTCTCGAGACCCAAGGTATTCTTCTCTCAAAATCCAAGGAGAGATCGAGTTAGTCCATTCCTATTTGATATTGTAATCATGTAGTAATTCATTTGGTTCAAATATTTCCTTCCATTAGTGTGGATAGGTCAAGTAGATTTGAAACCATTCATTTATTGGTCCAAGACTTGTCTCCCATTAGCCTGGTAGGACAAGTAGCATTTCAACCATTTAATAAAGTCTTAGTTATCCATTAAGGTACAATAAATTATTAAGGTTCACTCTGCTACCTTCCATCAATATGGAAAGGGGTGCTAAGAGCATGTAACATTTTTTCAGTCTCTTTTATTAAGGCCATGTTATATACTCAGTATACTTTCCATTTCACATTTCACATCTAATAATTATTTGAAAGCACTTACCTTAGGCGGGTCAAGTGGTGAGCATACATGGTATATTCCATTATGCAATTCCCAGTAATAATAATCCATTTAAAGTAAGAATACTCACCTTTATAAAGGTCAAGTAAAGGCACACCCGAACGATGGCTCAAAAATTCCAAAACACTAAAAACCCAATTTTGGCATAACCTTTGACACGAGGCAGATTGAGTTGTGGGTCTAACCACTAACAACTAATCACATAATTGGAAAGAGAATAATCATACGATTCTAACAAGTATAATCATGACATGTAAATTTAAGAAACAGTTTCCAATGAAATCGGTGGGCCCCACATGAACATTCCAAAAACAAATAACTTTAGGGATGAGTTATAGACCACCCAACTTAGGGTTGTATGAGCCTTCTCCTCCAGTATCGGCCCTTGATTTTCCTTGGATCGGAGTAGATACAAAAAAAGGTGAAAAATGCTCACTTGGAGATATCTAGTTCGAGAGTGAAAGAGAAGAAGTAATTACCATTGCATATCTAATGGACTCGATTACTTAGCATTGCACATCCAATGTGACGAATATAAGCTCAATCAGATGTTGGATGAAGAAGATCTCTTGATCCCTATATTTGGACTTCAAAAATATCCAAATGGGTGAAAAAGGAGTAAAATACCACTAGTTCTCAGATTAGGAGGAAGGAGGAGGATTAATAGACCCTTAAGGGTGTTTTGGAAATTTAACACAGGTTTTTATCCTGCGCATGGTTTGTCTACATGGTTTTTCAAACTGTGCGCAAACCGTATGAGACAGTTCTACCTGAAAAGTCTTCCTCTGCATGGTTTGATCAAACTGTGCGCCACCCATGCACGGTTACCTGAAAAAAGTGGCATTCATATGGTTTGGCTGCATGACCGTGTGATAACCATGTGAGGTTACAATTTCTGAAAAAACACCTTCTGAATAGTTTTCTAAACCGTGCGAAAATCCCGAACTGTTTACTATAAACCGTGCGCAGAGTCTATTTCCTCCAAAAAGATGGGTTTTGGGATTTGAACAAGCCTTGGTCATCCTCAGAACGTTAACTAAATCATTATTCATGCACATTAGGTCCAAAGTAATGATTTAGACAAAAAATTTAAGAATCCATACCTGAGTGAAAAATATGGTTCTTACAGTCTACCCCCCTTAAAAGAACTCGCCCCCCGAGTTCTCCTTCCAAGGGTAAGGAAACACTGTCTGAGAACAATTTTGGACATTGGGAACATAAAACGGATTACCTCTCCCAAGTCTCATCCTGTAATCGTTCATGTTGCCACATCACCTATTCTAGAGGAACATACTTGCCTCAGAGAGTCTTCGTTCTTCATTCAACGATGCGTACTGGATACTCCTCAAAGGTACCATCAGCTTCTAACTTAACTTCCTTAGGATCAATGGTATGAGATGGGTTAACATGATATTTGAGAAGCTGTGATACATGAAAGACATCATTCATGGCACATTACCTCTAAGGAAGTAACAACTGATAAGCTACCATCCCGACTCTCTCTAGAATATCAAATGGCCCAACGTAATGAGGTTAAAACTTTCCCTACTTTTGTAATCATATATGTCATTTCCTGGGTGATACCTAAAGAAAAACATGATCCCTAACCTTGAACTCAAGGGGTCGTCGATGATGATTGACATAAGATTTATGTATAGACTGAGCAGTAGTCATACCCTTCCTGATTAGATGGACCTATTCTGTAGTCTCTTGAACGAGACAAGGACCTAGTAGGGCCGCTTCACCTATCTCTAGCTAGTGCAAGGGTGAATGACATGGACTACCATATAAGGCCTCAAAAGGAGCCATATGAATCGTCGTCTAGAAACTATTATCATAGGCGAACTCGATGAGAGGGATATGGTTCTCCCAAGAACCGTTGAAATCAAGGATGCATGCTTAGAGAATATCCTCCAAAACTTGTATTGTCTGTTCTGATTGTCCATCGGTCTAAGGGTGAAAATATATTCTTAGAAGCACCTAAGTTCCCATATATTTCTACAAACCTTTCTATAACTTTGAAGTGAAACGAGCGTCCATATCTGAAATGATAGTATGTGGAAATCCATGTAGTCATATGATCTCATGGACATACAATCTCCCCAGCACATCAACTGAGAAAGTCTCCTAAATAGGAATGAAGTGAGATGATTTTGTTAGCTGGAAAATGACTACCCCAATAGTATCTCTACCCATCAGTGACCTAGGTAAGCTAACTACGAAATCCATAACAATATCTTCCCATTTCTATTCCAGGACTGGAAGCAGCTGTAACAAGCCTGCAGGTATCTGGTGATCTGCCTTCACCTGCTGACAGGTGGAACACCTAGTGATGAAACCTACAATCTAACATTTCATCCTAGGATACCAATACTGGAATCACATATATTGATACATCTTCGAGATTCCTAGATAAACTTCCCACTGGGAAGTGTGAGACTCTTTCATCAACTCTTATCTCACATCTGTAGGAACCCAGATACGTCCCCATAGATATAGGACACCATCTCTGTCCTCAGACCAATTCATAGGTGGGTTATCTCCTGATATACTCTCATAGAGAACCAAAACTATAGGATTTGAAAACTGCCTACTCTTCACCTTCTCAAGGAGGAAAGTGGTGATTGTTATGGATGAGAGGTAAGTCTTCTCATGAATGTTGTGAAACTATATATGAAGTTCAAAAAAGAGGTCCATTAACTTCCATTCATCACTAGATTCCTTTACGGTCTGCGTTTGAGTTTTCCGACTCAGTGCATCTGCAACTACATTGCCTTTTCCAAGCATATAGACAAGCTCAAAATCAAAGGATTTTAGATATTTGACCCATATTTGCTGTCATAGGTTCAAGTCACGCTGAGAAAAGATATACTTGAGGCTATTGTGATCTATATACACCACAAAGTGCTCACCCAAGAGATAATGTCTCCACAATGTAAGTCATGGACACCTACTACTATCTCGAGGTCATGAGTCGGGTAATTTCTCTCACGAGAAAATAACTTTTGATATCCGTATGCAATGAATTTGTCTTCCTACATTAACACTTCTCATAGGAAAATGCTTGATGCATCGCAGAAGGTAGTGTAACCTTTACCAGGTTCTGGAAGAATCAAAATAGGTGTCGTGACAAGCCTCTCTTTCAGCCCCCGAAAAGATTTCTTGTATGGTTATGACCATAGGAACTTAAAACCCTTATTTGTAAGTCCATTAATAGGTGAAGAAAGATTTGATAATTCTTATATGAAATTCTTGTTATATCCATCGAGCCGTAAGAAAATCTTGATATCAAACATGTTCTTAGGCTGGCCCTAGGAGACTACAACACTAGCCTTTTTAGGGCATATAGATACTCTTGATTCTGAAATAATATAACCCAATAAGTGGACCCTGTGGATCCATAAGTCACATTTAGAAACCTTAGCATAAAGATGATGCTCTCTCAGTGTACACAGAATGATCTCAAGATGTTTGGCATGGTCGTTATGAGTGCACGAATACATTAAGATGTCATCCACAAATACCATGACAAAAGAGTCAAAATAGGCTTGGAAAACCCTATTCATCAAAGCCATGAAAATCACAGGCACATTCATAAGACCGAACGACATAACAAGATACTCATATAGACCATACCTTCTACGAAAAGCTGTATGAGGTATGTCTGATGGTCTGACTTCAACCTGATGATAACCCGATCTGAGGTCAATCTTAGAGAACACCTTTTATCCTCAGAGCTGGTCAAAGAGATCATCTATTCGAGGAAGTAGATATTGGTACTTGACCGTAAGCTGGTTCAAACTTCTGTAATCTATGCATAAATGGAGAGTTCCACCCACCTTCTTGGAGAAAAGCATAGGTGAACCCCAAGAGGATGTACTGGGTGATATAAAGCCTTTGGAATCTAAGTCATCTATCCACCACTTGAGCTCTTGAATCCCAGTTGGTTCCATCTTGTATGGAGGAATGGACACTGAAGCTTCTCCTGGAACAAGATCAATCGTAAACTCTATCTCTCTCTTAGGAGGTAATCCAGAAAAGTCATCAAGAAAGACTTCCCTAAAATGACCAACTACTGGAGGGAAATAAATTTGAATCAAACCTTGATTCTCTATGAAAATATTTTCAATCTGGGCGGTCACTCCAACTAGCCCATGATGCTTCAGTCCCTCTCTCCTATCCTAGACATTCCACTCACCTTTGAAAAGATAACTGTTGCCTTCTGGTGATGTAAAATAAACCCCTCGAATATAACATTCTACAAATTCATGATAGTAGACCAACCATTCCATACCAAGAATGAATTCAAATCCCATCATCTCGAGAACAAATAGATTCTACAAGAAAGGGTAACTGCCTACCTCAAGGGGAAAATCCCTGCACTGGGGTATGCCCTCTGTCCGTATTCCCAATGGTGTATCGAGGGTCATTACACCATAGTGATATTGTATCTCTAGTTTAATACTTTTCATGATAGATATAGAAATAAAAGAGTTTTAAGCACTTTTATCAAACAAAGAAGATGTAATATTAGAGGCTACTAGAATAGTACCTCATACTATAGATGGTCCTGAAACCTAATCCTTAGGTATCATCTGTAAGGTATGCAACTAAACTGATCCATAGTCCTTTGAAACAGATGGACTACCACAATCATGATTTCTCTGCTGGTGCTGATGATGATTAGGGATCCGACTACCACAACCACAACCTCCTCCTCATCCAAACCTACCAGTGTTACTCCAACTCCCCGCCTGACGCGGTGCAAAAGAAATCGCTTTTGAAGGTGGAGCTGAAGCTGATCCTTTTCCACTCGAAGTTAGTGGAAAGGTCCTACAAAAGCGCTAAAGATGACCCATACAACCACAATCCCGACACTACATATGGTCTCTATCACACAAGGGCTTCTTATGCACTGGTTTTCCACACTGATGAAACACTACAGAACTATCAAACTGGATACTCTGGCTACCACTTCCCTGACGATAAATCTTAAGGGAACGTTTCCTACCACCGGAAGAACTACTGGCCTAACATGGAACTGATCCTTTAAACCCCATACTCACCCCATTCCTCAGGTGACGCTCATTGATAAGGGCCTGATAAACTATTGAAGAGAAGTTAGGAAGGTGAAATACATTTACCTGAGTTTGGATGGCATACTGGAGCCCATCCTCAAATCGTCTAGCATGCGAAAGCTCATCACCGTCTAGAAGAGGTGAAAAGCACTGTAAATCAATGAAACATGATGAATATTCCATAACTGACATAGAAACCTGCTCGAGATGCATGAACTCTCTGGCTCTGTCAACTCTCAATGACTGAGGAAAGAACTAATCATAGAAGGCAGTCTGGAAGTCAACCCATAACATTACCTAATGATGTCTGGCTTGGGTAACGACACCCCACCAACACTTGGCCGAATCTAAAAGCATGTATGTATCAAGCTTGATTCTTCACTCTAGAGGAATTTCCAAATGTTCAACGATAGATAGAATTGCCTCTAGACAAGACAGAGTAGACTGAGATCCGTCATCCCCTAAAAAAGTAGTAGGGTACTGTTGTTGGAACTCGTGGGTCAGATCAACCATCGTAGGTGAAAACCATGGAGCACCTTGAATGGACTACATTAGATGTAGGAAACTATCACAGACTTGGGAATCAATGCCTGTATTAGGTAAAACTGGTGGTTCCTCAAGTGGAACTCCTGTAAGTAAGACTGGCAGATTAGGACCGACCAAGTCTGGAGCATGGTTGTCACCACCCTCCTAGTGAACGACACAAGGATGTTGTGGAGACATTGGTCTACAAATTCCAAGAACACACCTTATAAAAAGATTAGAAGTAAGGAGATAACATCACTAGAAGAAAAAGATCGTAAAAAAACTCACTACCCAAGGCATACTACCCAAACTACCCACTTAGACAGCTAGGTATCAATAAGTTCTCAAGTATAAGTTTTATGTCATTTTGAAGTTAATTCTTAGGTTCAAACCTTTTACTTTCATAAAAATGACAAGGTAAAATAAGGATGTGAAACCAATTCATTTTTTATTTCAGGATTCACTTTATAATGGATAGTCATTTTCGATGAATTAGTTCCCATACACCTATCACCAAAAAATGAAACCCATTTACTTATAGCATAATGGCTTGACTCAGTAAATTACTCATTCCAACCCATGAGGGCCCATACACCTCATGAATTGAGACATGCAATCACTCAATCAAATCCAAAGTAATATAAGTACAAGAAACTATCACTACATTACTCAACAATCAAAAGAATATCAAGTAATGAAAAGCAGTGGAATGCACCTATATGGCATGGAAATATGCATGACATGTGAATTCTATGTGCCTATGAGGATGCATGTAGCAATACTCCTTGCCCTCATATAATTAAGAAAAGGATGAAATAAATTCCCCAAGAGTAATAATCAATAACACCACACAACATGTGATCACCCAACGGTGAAATAATATCAAATATAATAGGCAAAATAGAACAACAATTTCATTTTTGGGTAACTTGGATTTTACCCCGAACATGGGTTTGGGATGCCCAAGAACAACTTATGACCAAGTCCCAATCATTAATATTATTCAATTTATAGTCTCCAAATATTCATGCAAGAAAATAAACCACCTCTGATACCACTTTGTGACAACCCGGACCTGGATGCCACTTAATAGGTGCCTTGAGCCCGGTGGACCACATAGCCTCAGGCACATCTTCCTGAATATCAGAGGTTGTCGACTAGCAGCGAGGGCCTAGGGTGTGTCCGTGGGAAGAATATGCCCTCATTAAAAGAGTGTAGAACATCAGAAGGAATATAATGGAATAATATATAACAAAAGCAATATAAATAAATAGCGTAAGAAAACTAATGCAATAGATAAGCAATAAAAAAAATAACCGTATCTACTGAAGTAGTGATGATGTAATGTCATGTCACTAGAAAACCAAAAAGCATGGATACAAGAAAATAGGCATAACATGTTCCACAAGGTAAAAGAAAACAAATTCTACTCCAAGCATCCCGGGATCCTACTCAGTCATATGCTATCAAGCTCCATGCTATCAACACACAATCAAGTATTAGAAGCTACATGCTTCCCTTTGTCAATACTTGCAACCATGTAATCTACTCCAGGTACCAAACAACACTCAGAGAGGGCATGAGATAAATATCAGCGGGCCACCACCAATGGTGTCTCTAAAAATTGACCCGTGTAATGGAATATAGTAGTGTGCAGGCATGCATATTTAAAGTAAAGCAAGTAGTATAATATAACTAAATAACCAAGTACATGCTTCATCCCTCAGCTGGTGTCTGAACATGTAACTAGTTAATTAATTAAAAAATTAACATTTAATGTTAATAGGTCACATGAGTCATAACCAACACTGACATCACCTCGTGATAGTATAAGTAGTGAAGGTCCCAAGACTTAATAAGGCAACCATACAATGATATACTGTGAGGGAGTTCCAGGGTAAAAAATAAGGTAACATAAACTCATAGAAAGATAACTTAGTAATATCTAAGTCTAGATAAGAGGTAAGAGTGTAATCCAAGGAGCGTGATCCAAGGCATTCCACAATAAGGAACCTATCGAGTCCAAGGTAATCGACCAAGGTAAAAAAAGACTAAGCAAAGACAGGGCCCTATGAGCTTTCACCATGGAACCTACTAGTAAATGTTGGATCCAAGGAGTGTATCCAATGTATCCTATAATAATGAAAGGGACCCAACGGTAGTATACTGATAATCCAAGGAATAGACAAGAACTGAAGTCTAGGTGGGTATCAACTTAAGAAAACCGTATCCTTGAATCAGAATGGGGTTCCTGAGACCCAAGGTATTCTCCTCTCAGAATCCAAGGCAATTTTAAGTCCGTCCATTCCTATTTGAAAACTGCCTACTCTTCACCTTCTCAAGGAGGAAAGTGGTGATTGTTATGGATGAGAGGTAAGTCTTCTCATGACTTTTGTGAAACTATATATGAAGTTCAAAAAATAGGTCCATTAACTTCCATTCATCACTAGATTCCTTTACGGTCTGCGTTTGAGTTTTCCGACTCAGTGCATCTGCAACTACATTGCCTTTTCCAAGCATATAGACAAGCTCAAAATCAAAGGATTTTAGATATTTGACCCATATTTGCTGTCAGAGGTTCAAGTCACGCTGAGAAAAGATATACTTGAGGTTCTTGTGATCGATATACACCACAAAGTGCTCACCCAAGAGATAATGTCTCCACAATGTAAGTCATGGACACCTACTACTATCTCGAGGTCATGAGTCGGGTAATTTATCTCACGAGACAATAACTTTTGAGATCCGTATGAAATGAATTTGTCTTCCTACATTAACACTTCTCATAGGACAATGCTTGATGCATCACAGAAGGTAGTGTAACCTTTACCAGGTTCTGGAAGAATCAAAATAGGTGTCGTGACAAGACTCTCTTTCAGCCCCCGAAAAGATTTCTTGTATGGTTATGACCATAGGAACTTAAAACCCTTATTTGTAAGTCCATTAATAGGTGAAGAAAGATGTGATAAGTCTTATATGAAATTCTTGTTATATCCATCGAGCCGTAAGAAAATCTTGATATCAAACATGTTATTAGGCTG
Source organism: Viscum album (assembly GCA_963277665.1). Classification (NCBI taxonomy): domain Eukaryota; kingdom Viridiplantae; phylum Streptophyta; class Magnoliopsida; order Santalales; family Viscaceae; genus Viscum; species Viscum album. Next base: position 135,485,446 of record OY728134.1, read on the forward strand.
GCCCTAGGAGACTACAACACTAGCCTTTTTAGGGCATATAGATACTCTTGATTCTGAAATAATATAACCCAATAAGTGGACCCTGTGGATCCATAAGTCACATTTAGAAACCTTAGCATAAAGATGATGCTCTCTCAGTGTACTCAGAATGATCTCAAGATGTTTGGCATGGTCGTAATGAGTGCACGAATACATTAAGATGTCATCCACAAATACCATGACAAAAGAGTCAAAATAGGCTTGGAAAACCCTATTCATCAAAGCCATGAAAATGACAGGCACATTCATAAGACCGAACGACATAACAAGATACTCATAAAGACCATACCTGCTACGAAAAGCTGTATGAGGTATGTCTGATGGTCTGACTTCAACCTGATGATAACCTGATCTAAGGTCAATCTTAGAGAACACCTTTTATCCTCAGAGCTGGTCAAAGAGATCATCTATTCGAGGAAGTAGATATTGGTACTTGACCGTAAGCTGGTTCAAACTTCTGTAATCTATGCATAAATGGAGAGTTCCACCCACCTTCTTGGAGAAAAGCACAGGTGAACCCCAAGAGGATGTACTGGGTGATATAAAGCCTTTGGAATCTAAGTCATCTATCCACCACTTGAGCTCTTGAATCCCAGTTGGTGCCATCTTGTATGGAGGAATGGACACTGAATCTTCTCCTAGAACAAGATCAATCGTAAACTCTATCTCTCTCTTAGGAGGTAATCCAGAAAAGTCATCAAGAAAGACTTCCCTAAAATGACCAACTACTGGAGGGAAATAAATTTGAAGCAAACCTTGATTCTCCATGAAAATATTTTCAATCTGGGCGGTCACTCCAACTAGCCCATGATGCTTCAGTCCCACTCTCCTATCCTAGACATCCCACTCACCTTTGAAAAGATAACTGTTGCCTTCTGGTGATGTAAAATAAACCCCTCGAAGATAACATTCTACAAATTCATGATAGTAGACCAACCATTCCATACCAAGAATGAATTCAAATCCCATCATCTCGAGAACAAATAGATTCTACAAGAAAGGGTAACTGCCTACCTCAACGGGACAATCCCTGCACTGGGGTATGCCCTCTGTCCGTATTCCCAATGGTGTATCGAGGGTCATTACACCATAGTGATATTGTATCTCTAGTCTAATACTTTCCATGATAGATATAGAAATAAAAGAGTTTTAAGCACTTTTATCAAACAAAGAATAGGTAATATTAGAGGCTACTAGAATAGTACCTCATACTATAGATGGTCCTGAAACCTAATCCTTAGGTATCATCTGTAAGGTATGCAACTAACCTGATCCATAGTCCTTTGAAACAGATGGACTACCACAATCATGATTTCTCTGCTGGTGCTGATGATGATTAGGGATCCGACTACCACAACCACAAACTCCTCCTCATCCAAACCTACCAGTGTTACTCCAACTCCCCGCCTGACGTGGTGCAAAATAAATCGCTTCTGAAGGTGGATCTGAAGCTGATCCTTTTCCACTCGAAGTTAGTGTAAAGGTCCTACAAAAGCGCTAAAGATGACCCATACAACCACAATCCTGACACTCCATATGGTCTCTATCACACTAGGGCTTCTTATGCACTGGTTTTCCACACTGATGAAACACTACAGAACTATCAAACTGGATACTCTGGCTACCACTTCCCTGACGATAAATCTTAAGGGAACGTTTCCTACCACCAGAAGAACTACTGGCCTAACATGGCACTGATCCTTTAAACCCCATACTCACCCCATTCCTCAGGTGACGCTCATTGATAAGGGCCAGATCAACTATTGAAGAGAAGTTAGGAAGGTGAAATACATTCACCTGAGTTTGGATGGCATACTAGAGCCCATCCTCAAATCGTCTAGCATGTGAAAGCTCATCACCGTCTAGAAGAGGTGCAAAGCACTGTAAATCAATGAAACATGATGAATATTCCATAACTGACATAGAAACCTGCTCGAGATGCATGAACTCTCTGGCTCTGTCAGCTCTCAATGACTGAGGAAAGAACTAATCATAGAAGGCAGTCTGGAAGTCAACCCATAACATTACCTAATGATGTCTGGCTTGGGTAACGACACCCCACCAACACTTGGCCGAATCTCGAAGCATGTATGTATCAAGCTTGATTCTTCACTCTAGAGGAATTTCCAAATGTTCAACGATAGATAGAATTGCCTCTAGACAAGACCGAGTAGACTGAGATCCGTCATCCCCTAAAAAAATAGGAGGGTACTATTGTTGGAACTCGTGGGTCAGATCAACCATCGTAGGTGAAAACCATGGAGCACCTTGCATGGACTACATTAGATGTAGGAAACTATCACAGACTTGGGAATCAATGCCTGTATTAGGTAAAACTGGTGGTGCCTCAAGTGGAACTCCTGTAAGTAAGACTGGCAGATTAGGACCAACCAAGTCTGAAGCATGGTTGTCACCACCCTCCTACTGAACGACACAAGGATGTTGTGGAGACATTGGTCTACAAATTCCAAGAACACACCTTATAAAAAGATTATAAGTAAGGAGATAACATCACTAGAAGAAAAAGATCGTAAGAAGACTCACTACCCAAGGCATACTACCCAAACTACCCACTTAGACAGCTAGGTATCAATAAGTTCTCAAGTATAAGTTTTATGTCATTTTGAAGTTAATTCTTAGGTTCAAACCTTTTACTTTCATAAACATGACAAGGCAAAATAAGTATGTGAAACCAATTCATTTTTTATTTCAGGATTCCCTTTATAATGGATAGTCATTTTCGATGAATTAGTTCCCATACACCTATCACCAAAAAATGAAACCCATTTACTTATAGCATAATGGCTTGACTCGGTAAATTACTCAGTCCAACCCATGAGGGCCCATACAACTCATGAATTGAGACATGCAATCACTCAATCAAATCCAAAGTAATATAAGTACAAGAAACTATCACTACATTACTCAACAATCAAAAGAATATCAAGTAATGAAAAGCAGTGGAATGCACCTATATGGCATGGAAATATGCATGACATGTGAATTCTATGTGCCTATGAGGATGCATGTAGCAATACTCCTTGCCCTCATATAATCAAGACAAGGATGAAATAAATTCCCCAAGAGTAATAATCAATAACACCACAAAACATGTGATCACCCAACGGTGAAATAATATCAAATATAATAGGCAAAATAGAACAACAATTGCATTTTTGGGTAACTTGGATTTTACCCCGAACATGGGTTTGGGATGCCCAAGCACAACTTATGACCAAGTCCCAATCATTAATATTATTCAATTTATAGTCTCCAAATATTCATGCAAGAAAATAAACCACCTCTGATACAACTTTGTGACAACCCGGACCTGGATGCCACTTAATAGGTGCCTTGAGCCCGGTGGACCACATAGCCTCAGGCACATCTTCCTGAATGTCAGAGGTTGTCGACTAGAAGCGAGGGCCTAGGGTGTGTCCGTGGGAAGAATATTCCCTCATTAAAAGAGTTTAGAACATCAGAAGGAATATAATGGAATAATATATAACAAAAGAAATATAAATAAATAGCGTAAGAAAACTAATGCAATAGATAAGCAATAATAACAATAACCGTATCTACTGAAGTAGTGATGATGTAATGTCATGTCACTAGAAAACCAAAAAGAATGGATACAAGAAAATAGGCATAACATGTTCCACAAGGTAAAAGAAAACAAATTCTACTCCAAGCATCCCGGGATCCTACTCATTCATATACTATCAAGCTCCATGCTATCAACACACAATCAAGTATTAGAAGCTACATGCTTCCCTTTGTCAATACTTGCAACCATGTAATCTACTCCAGGTACCAAACAACACTCAGAGATGGCATGAGATAAATATCAGCGGGCCACCACCAATGGTGTCTCTAACATTTGACCCGTGTAATGGAATATAGTAGTGTGCAGGCATGCATATTTAAAGTAAAGCAAGTAGTATAATATAACTAAATAACCAAGTACCTGCTTCATCCCTCAACTGGTGTCTGAACACGTAACTAGTTAATTAATTAAAAAATTAACATTTAATGTTAATAGGTCACATGAGTCATAACCAACACTGACATCACCTCGTGATAGTATAAGTAGTGAAGGTCCCAAGACTTAATAAGGAAACCATACAATAATATACTGTGAGGGAGTTCCACGGTAAAAAATAAGGTAACATAAACTCATAGAAAGCTAACTTAGTAATATCTAAGTCTAGATAAGAGGTAAGAGTGTAATCCAAGGAGCGTGATCCAAGGCATTCCACAATAAGGAACCTATCGAGTCCAAGGTAATCGACCAAGGTAAAAAAAGACTAAGCAAAGACAGGGCCCTATGAGCTTTCACCATGGAACCTACTAGTAAATGTTGGATCCAAGGAGTGTATCCAAGGTATCCTATAATAATGAAAGGGACCCAACGGTAGTATACTGAGAATCCAAGGAATAGACAAGAACTGAATTCTAGGTGGGTATCAACTTAAGAAAACCGTATCCTTGAATCAGAATGGGGTTCCTGAGACCCAAGGTATTCTTCTCTCAAAATCCAAGGCAATTTTAAGTCAGTCCATTCCTATTTGATATTATAATCATATAGTAATTTATTTGGTTTAATTTTTTCCTTACATTAGTGTGTATAGGTCATGTAGAGTTGAAACCATTTATTATTGGTCCAAGACTTGTCTCCCATTAGTGTGGATAGGCCAAGAATCATTACAACCATTTAATCAAGTCTTAGTTCTCTATTAAGGCATAATAAATTATTGAGGCTCACTACTCTACCTTCCATAAACATGGAAAGGGGTGCTATGAGCATGTAACCTTTATTCAATCTCTTTTATTAAGGAAAATTTATATACTTAGTATACTTTCTATTTCACATTTCACATTTAATAATTATTTGAAAGCACTTACCTTAGGCGGGTCAAGTGGTAAGAATACATGGTACATTCCATTATGAAATTCTTAGTAATAAAAATCCATTTAAAGTAATAATACTCACCTTTAGAAAGGTCAAGTAAAGGCACACCTGAACGGTGGCTCAAAAATGACAAAACACTAAAAACCCAATTATGGAATAACCTTTGACATGAGGCAGATTGAGTTGTGGGTCTAACTACTAACAAATAATCACATAATTGGAAAGATCATAATCATAAAATTCTAACAAGTATAATCATGGAATGTAAATTTAAGAAAAGATTTCCAAAAAAACTGATGGGCCCCATACAAACATTCTAAAAACAACGAACTTTAGGGATGAGTCATAGAACACCCACCTTAGGGTTGTATGAGCCTTGTCCTCCGGTATCAGCCCTTGATTTGCCTTGGATCAGAGTATATCTAAGAAAAGGTGAAAAACGCTCACATGGAGATATCTAGGTTGAGAGTTAAAGAGAATAAGTACAACTAAATAGGACTCGAGTACTTACCATTGTGCATACAACGTGATGAAAAAAAGCTCGATCAGATGTCAGATGAAGGAGATCTCTTGATCCCAAGATTTGGCCTTCAAAAAGCTCCAAATTAGTGAAAAAGGAGGAAAATCTCACTGGTTCTCGAATTAGGAGGAAATAGGAGGATTAATATACCATTAAGGGTGTTTTGGAAATTTTACACAGGTTTTTAGCCTACACACAGTTTTTCCGCATGGTTTTCCAAACCGTGCACAAACCGTGCGAGACGGTTCTACCCAAAAAAGTTTTCCTCTATACGGTTTGATCAAGCCGTGTGCCACACATGCATGATTACCTGGGAAAAGGTTAATTTGCATGGTTTTGCTGTATAACCATGCACCAACCATGAGAGGTGCCACTATCCAAAAAAACTCCTTCCACACAGTTTGGAAAACCTCGCGAAAATCCCGCACGGTTTACTCAAAACTGTGTGCAGAGTCTGTTTCCTAAAAAAATATGGGTTCCAGGCTCCGAACAAGCCCCAGGAACCCTCATAACCTTAACTAACTCATTAGGCATGCACATTAGGTCCAAATTAAAGATTTTGACTGAAAATTTAAAGATCCATACCTAAGTGAAAAACCAGATTCTTACAATAATTTTTTCCCAAGGATGATTTTGATCGAAACACACCAATCCAATGAAATTAGGAAAAGTTTTAGGATAATTTAATAGTCTTTATAATATTAGTTTTACCCATCATTACCCGATTTACGCTTAACTGTGGTAATTAAAATATTACTAAATTTATTATTCATATGTACAAAAAAATAAACCTATTTACATAATTTGGACCCAATGATTCAAAATATGGAATCTATTTTTCAAAATTCAAAACAAATAAGTTTCAGTAATTGATTTAAAATTCATCACATTTACAGAATGAGAAAATGAGTTATTAAAGTAAAAAAGTACAAATGATTGTAATGTTTTTATATTCATGTTCAATGTAAAATCGATTATAATGATCTAAATTGTATTAAATGATATAAACATAATATAATTATACTTTAAAACAAATTTAAAATATAATTTAAAACTATAAATTATTTATATGAAAAAGTTGTTTTCAATTAAAATTTAATATTTTATCACTATTTATCAAAACACAAAACTTATCAGAAAAATACCAAAAAACAATCAAAGTAATTTTTTTTACATTACTATTTAAAATAAGAAGTTTTTTTTTTCAAATATAATTTATAAAAGTGTCAAAAATTGGATTTGAAATAGGTTCTCCATTAAAAGGTGATAAAATTGCATTTTTAAAAAAATATAACCTTTTTTGCTTAAAATTGGTTTTATTCTTATATTAAGCCTATAAAACTTATTGGATGAATTTAAAATAGAGTTTTGAATATATTACACATATATTTAATTAAAATATTTCACTAATAGTGATTAATTTAATTTATTATGATAAAATTCCATTGTGGGTATAAAAATTGTTTTTTAATAAAAACACATCATTTATATTCAATTGTTTTTTAATTTCATTTATAATTAATTGGTAATAAATGAATTCATTTTATAAACATGTGTAAACTATATTTTCATAATTTAGTTAATCCCATACACAACCTACAACTTAACAACTAGTGATAAAATAATAACATTTAATAGTATACCGCGGTTCGCTTAATCCCGGTGTTGTGTGTAATATAAGCTATCAAAGAGATTAAATTTAAAAATATACATACCATAAAATCTTGTGGCATTACCGTGTTGCATATCACATATGATATAGAATGTGATTTTATTATTTTATAATTTTAGGGTGTTACATTCTCCTAATAATAAATAAATTTTTTCCTCACAATTTGATCTACCACTCAGAAATCAAGGGTTTGATATTTAAAAATTCCTTTATAGAAAACGCACATCATAAAATAGATTAATAAACTATCCTTTTAATAAGATAGAAATGGAAGTAAAAAGGTCATATGGAATAACACATAACTAGGTTTTTATGTATGAGAACATTGGTGGAAAGTGAATATATGGACATGAAAGTAAAGTATAAATAATTATAGAGAGTGATAGAGGTTATTGATCATAAGAAAGAGAATGATCAATGTAATGTTAAGGAATTAAATACTATAAATTTATGATGATTTAAAAGACCATTTTATGCATTGGATATGAAGGTAATTGGATAATTTTTTTGTTTCAAGATCCTTTCCATATTGTTGAGGAATTATTTTACTGTCTAAGAATATAAGGAAATATACTTGATTCATTTTTATTTCATAAGAAAAGTACTATCATTTGGTTATGCTTCAATAAATTTCCAATTCATCTCTTAATATCATAAATGAATATCCAAAAATTATTTTTTTTATGATTTAATCACTAAAATTCACTTTTAACGTATCATAAGATCTATAAAAGAGTGACATGTATTTCTATTTATCCCTAAATATTTTCCAAAACCAATATGGTTAGCACAAGTCATCCAATATAATACATTAATTTGTAAACCTCAACTGTAAAATCACTGGTTCATCATTAATATTTATTCACCAAAACATTTAACTAAAAAAATGACATATTAACCATGATATCATGTAGGCTAGTGGAAGGCGCTAAACCCTTATTGTATTTAGATTGTCGGTTCAAGCCCTATAGCCTTTCCAAACGTGATGAATTTTTACCTGGAATGAGGTTGTAACTTTTCTAAAACTATATTAATATAATCCCTATAACATTCCCAAAGTGTAATAACCCATAATTACCTAAGCATCAAAGATAATACAAAACCTAAAGGTTACTAATACCTTTAAACTTATACCCAAAATAGTAATATAATTTTTCCCTAAATAAATTTTTCACTAAAATATATACTAAACCAATGGGTTGTATTTCCATAAATGTCTCAAAAAATATCCTTTGTCTTAGTAGACCCCTAAAAGATAAACCATAAAAAGGAGTGTTTAATACTTTAAACTTATGATTAATTTTAAACTCATAAACCCGTGATGGTATCCATAACTTTTAAGTTAATAAAGACATATATGCTTTTAAAATTTAACACAATCCTTAGATGTTTCATAATTCATATACTCAAAATACCATTAGTAAAAATACATCTACAATTTAATTATTGAATCCTAATAAATAAACACTTCATCCATTTTATTTTAACATAAGTCTATACTTGGTCCAGGGGTTAAAAGTTTGAAGAGGGAATTGAATCGGATAATGTCCAGGTTCCCTATATTTAAGAAAATGAACTATAAATGGATACCTATGATTAAATATATTTCCTTCCATCATACTCTTCATTTTCCTAAAAAAATCATTGCTTTATTCCCTTCTTTTCCACACATAATTTTTTTTACCTTTCCTTTTATAAACATTACTAGTTGTCTCTTTCTATATTTCTAACATGAAGGAAATCGAATGTTATTTCCTCTATGGTCTCTATTACTTGAGGTCTTATCCAAATCCATCCTTCTCTTATTTAGTGAGTCTAGGATTTTGTTATGGTATAGGCTGTTAAACAAAGTTCAGTATAAATTATTAGGCATACTCACAATATCTTTCACTCCTATCATCATTCAATTTAGTTTCTCATAGTTACTACATATTACTTCACATTCAATGTTAACATGATTCTTTTGGGTTCAAAGGTTGACTAAAGATAAAAATTATAGTGCGAGAAACAATAATCATAGTTAGAAAACCATATAATCATCTATATGATGTCTAAATCATGAAACATTTTTTCAATATAAGACACCTTAAGTTTAAACTAGGTCATTCATTTTCATTATATATTAAAATACTTTATAATTATTTATAAATAAAATGTGAATTATCTAAATCATATCCCCTAAGCATGTCAAACCAGGTGCATAATAAGGCCCGTTGCTGTGCACCAAGTGATAGTTGGTTTAAGTAAAATTCACCCTTTTTGGATTTATTAACCTAGGTACAATTATTCCAGAACTACATCAACTTATAGTATCTAGATAGGGATGTATTTCAAGGAAAAACCACATATTATATTCCTTAAAAAAACTTTAGTATGATATTCTATACTTATCCTGAAATATTATCTTAGGGTTATGTTCCCCAATATATGTTTTCCTAAATCTATTTCCAAAGGCTTATAATAAAATTCCTCTAGTACTGACTGTAGCGACCTCGACCCTAATAACCTAGAGCTGATGTCTACTTTATTACATTGACACAATATATAAGTAATCACATCCTAAAGTACTGAATAGTTTATTATTATTCGTAAACTAGATACATACATGATTCCCATATTATATTTGAAAACAAAAATTACAACATAATTTTTTTTGAGAAAAAAATTAATCCCTCTAGAATATCCTTGTATATAATTCTTAATATACATTATCGATTCCTGGGAAAGGAAACAAAATAAGGGAGATCTTAATTGCTCAGTAAGGGTTAGGTATAGTGAAAGCTATCATGAATCAATAATCATGGTCAAAACTAAAAGGTAAATAACTGAAATAACATTCCTTTTAAAAAAATTATGAGAATAATTAATAAGGAAAGGTAAATAATCAAAAACATATTCCATTTAATTAATAACATGAATATCATAATTGGATAAAGTATAATTAATATGGAAAGGTAAATAACTGAAAACACATTCCATTTAATCAATAAACTGAGAAAAAACACATAAAAAGATAATATTATTATTAAAATATCATGGATAATAATAACTAAATTCTTAATGAAGAAAATTATTAATTAATGGAAATTATGTTCTCAGGTACATGATACCTCTACCATCAATACCATTCATAAGACAATTTAAAACTATCAATAGAAACCTGTTTAATGCTATCTTACAAATTTGACTCATAAAAAAACTAATTCATCAAATGGATATATAAATATGAGCCCACCCATCACTTTATGTTCATATAATTCCTCATATACCAAATAATTGATTTAATTTATGAAAAATGTGCCTTATCATAAAATATCTGTATTAAGTAAAGAATACAAATTTATCAACAAATAAAATTTAATGTAGAACACTATATATAGAAATTATATATAGTTTAATCAACAAAAATATCCATGATAAATAATATTGATATTTAAGAGATATTTAATTTTGAACGATCATAGGAAAGTGAATATTTCAAGGGAAAGTTATTGACTATAAAAATGAACTAAGAAAGTGAATTTCAATACTTTATCAAAATGATCAAAAACTATCCATATAATGAATAAGGATGGTATAAATACAACATTTACCATGTATAGTATAAGTAAAATAAATGGTTTTTTCCATTGATGAATATATATACCATAAAAATGTCATTAAAAACATTCTTGAGAAATATATCCTTTTTTTAATTTGAAAATATTATTTAAACTAAAATTTCACAAAATATTTTGAAAATAATTTTATTTTAAAATAATATTTAAAAATTATAAATGAGTATTTAAAAAATTGAGTGGTCATGATGACTATAAATTTTGTTCATTCCATACACATTAAAAAAAGATTCCTTTCACTTTTTTAGTAAAAGCCAAATGAGCCTTGTTTTGAAAATGACAAGAAGATTCCTTTGAAACCATTTTGTAAAAAGTCAAAGTAGTTAAAAATTTATTTAAAAAATAAATTTTAATAGGGTTAATAAAAATTTTTGAAAACATTTTTAGAAAACATGGATTTTGATGAAAAATGATTTTTTGATCAAAGAGAGAAATAAAGCTGAATTTTCTTAAAAATAATTTCTCAATAATTTTAAGTACCAATGAGTGGTGAAATTATAATATTACTTGAAAAATTAATGAATAAATATATTATTATAAAATAAAATAGTTTTATTATCCAATTATCAAATAATTTCTTTCAATGGAAATTCAAGCATAAACAATCCTAATTAAAATGAGATTGTGAAGTAAACTCTTACAAAGATCATAGTATTGAAGTGAGACTTAATCAATGAATTGATTATGTGTGAAAAATTTAAATCCTCATAAAATAATTAGAAAAATAACATTATATATTTAAAATTAAATAAACACATAATCATATAATATCAAAGACAATGAAGATGTAACATAACCCAAAGAAAAGTAATTGAGTTATAAAATTCATTACCACTTGGTAAATTTAATTCAAATGCTATTGGATGAAATAATTCAAATTGAAACATAAAATACCATGAATTATTAATGAATCATGACATTACATATCAAAGTTTCAGTATATACACCATATAAAATAAATTAGGTGCACGACATTAAAATATGCCTCAATGAAAGAAAATTGAGTCGAAGTTCCTTTCCTCAAGATTTCCTTTAGTTGAATGTTCTTTAAACCCATGTATAATAGTTTTAATCTTGTTATTAATTTATAATAGAATAATATTAATACTTATAATATCATATATGATCCTCTTATTACATTTTAATACCTATTTATTAAAAATATTTTATTATTTTTATTATTTCGAGTGTTAATTTCCTTGTTTTCTCATGCCTATTTTGTCATGAGAGTTCATGTTGTTGTGCATAGAAGATATATTAATAATCTCCATAATGATATTAATTTTATAAATATCATTTCATTCATCATATAAATTTTTATAATCATTATTGAAATTTTAACTTGGAGAATGAATCACATCGCTTCATGAAGATTGTAGGCCTTATATACGCACGAGAAACATTATCATTTCCTTAATGGGTGGAAGGGTAAGGATTTTGTTGATATATTACTATTATAGAATCAATATAATATCATATATATCATTTATATTCATTTAATTTATCCTTATTACATTCTACATAAATTGTAAATGAAAAACAAATCACTATTGTTTTGTGAGGTGATAGTCTGACATACACAAGAGTGATGTCATCATATTTTAATCAGAATGGAATGTAGGAAGGAATATATGATATTATAATTAAAAAGTATAATAATATCATAATTATCATATAAATGTGTTAAATAAATCATTATATCTATCCTTGAAATGTGTTTATGGAAAATGAATTAAATCAGTTTGTGAGACGGTAATTCGTCGTACACACGATCAAAGATTTCATTTCCCATTTGATGTAAGTGGAGATGGGTAAATATTATCCCATCAACATAATAACATATAAGTATATGGGATATAATGGTGTTATTATATTTTATTTTTTAAGGAATAATTGAAGGTGAAAAAATTATAAAGAAAATGAAATATTTTTGTTAATACAATTACCCTCTCAAAGAGAAAACTGCTTTAGATCTCCTCTTAAGGGCCCTAGGGTTTTTCTTTTGGGAATAACAGTTGATCTAAAATGTATCTAAGGATATTGTGGAGTTATTTTTTCATGGTTTTATTAATCCAAATGTTTTGGGAGGTGTTTATATATGAAGGTATGGAGTTCCCTTTTATAAGTGGGGAAAGGGAACCCTCTTGGAGATTACTTGGAAATTTCCCAAAAGAATCCAAAATGATAAAGTAATTCACTTTACAAAATCATCCAAATAACCTCATTTTATAATTTAGGATATTATAAGGTATTAATATGTCTATATAATAATATTTTGACAAGTTAGTAGGTCATTTTAATCCTTATCTTCTTTGTTTAACCCCCCCAGTAAACCCATTTAACCTTAACCATGATTTTTTTTACCGTTTTCACTTTTAATTTTGGTAAAAAATTAAATTGAACTCATTAGATAATATAAATTATTAATATTAAAAATATTTAATCCATTTATAAAAATTAAATTCATATAATTGATATAATTTAATTTAAAATTATACCCACAGACACGATGAAAAAGAAGGTTTCCAAAGAGAAAATTATGACATGTATATAAGATTTTAATATAAAAATTCAATATGAAATTGATTAAAATGAAACAAATTAGTTAAATTTTTATATAATTGAACTAATTTTACTTTAAAACTTATTTAAAATATAATTTAACCCTATGAAGTAATTAAATGAAAATGCAGTTTTCAATAAAAATCAGTATTTTTCACTATTCATTGAAAAGTGAAACATTTTAGAAAAATCCTAAAAATTAATACTAATAGTATTTTTATATTTTTATTTGAAAAATAAATTTATTTTTATCAAATAAATTTTATAAAAGTGGTAAAAATTAATTTTAAATTATATGCGCAAAGCACAACTAAACCGGCTTTTATAAAAAATATAGTTTTTTTTCTGAAAACATTTCTTTTTTATTTTAAATGATTATTATTTCATTTATAATAAATATAAAACCAATGAATTTGTTTTTCATATGTAAATCATATATTTTTTATAATTTATTTAGTACTATTAATACCCACCAATTTAATGGCTATGTTATAACGATATACCATATTACGGTTCATTTAGACTCTGGGTTGTGTGTTCTACAAGCTATTGAAGAGATTAAATTTAAAGAAATATATTTCATGGGGGGTTTTAAGCTCGGTGTTGGGTGTCATATATGCTATATAATAAAATTTTCACCTTTTAAAATTTTGATGTGTTATGTATGTCCCCTAACATGTATTATTTTCCTAACTTATTTCTGGTTTAAAAAGGCATAGGAAACAACTCGTTATACCCCCCAATAATCATTCCTCCAACTAACCATGGTTGTACCCCAAGGAAGTTTCTCTTTTTCTAAAGTTAGTTATACCCCCAACTGTCCTAACTATTTCCACTTTCTTTACTACTAGGTATACCCCCCAATAATAATTATTTTCTGTAACCAGTTATACCCCCAAATACAATCTCTTTACTTTTTATTTCCAACCCAATTTAGAAAGATCTTATATTCCTACACAAGAAAGTTGTATCACCTTCTCTTGTGTACAAGATTTAAGATCTTAAAAATATATCTTAAGGGTTTTTTGGCCTTGAAACTTTCTCCTGGACTTAGGAATACATGGGTATTCTCAATATGAACTATTCAAGAACATGTCTAAATAACTTACTTAACAATATTCTTCTGATCAAATATGTTAGGTATACCCTCTTTCCAATGGGTCTCTATCCAATGGGTCTTCATCCATTTATACTCACCTAACCATGCATCTATCCAACATTCTCTATTTGGTTATGCATGATGTTTCTCTATTCAATGAAGAAATCATAGTCTGATGAAAATTATTTGATAAGGTATAAAATTTGATTAGAATCTCACACAGTGGTTCCTCTTCATCAAATGATTCTTGGTTCAATGAAACTTTTACTCTATCCAATAAAACTAGGTCCGATAGAACTCTTCTTCCACTAGGTAGGAACTCAAGTTGAATTCTCATGAAACAACTTATTTATAACTTCTTCTCCATTTCATGCATGAACATTATTATACACTATTATATCATACTCTATTAGCACCCCCTTTTTATAGGTACACTTCTCATATGATTGGGAATGAACAAAAAATATTTTTCTACTTAGAAAAATTATAAATTGGATTTATCCTACCAATTTGAATTATGTTGGATGCTTCTCAAATATTCAAGAATTTTCTTCAGACTTCTTGGGACATTTGAGAAGTTAAAAAACTTCCTCAAACTTCTTTAACTCAACATTAAGGAACTTATTCAAAATTTCTTAACCTCTCTCAAAAAAATTAAACAGTCATATCAATATCATCATTGTTAAGGAATTTATATAGTTTATGTAAATATCCTTATAAATTCACTATATGATGGATCAAATCCATATTTCTCTATATGATGGACTAAAAAGATTTTATCATTTTATGTACTTAGCATATGTTTATTCAATGAAAACTTAGAACTCTATCCAGTGGATCTTTATACTGTTCTTTGACTAGTGATCTTCATATGAAACCTCTGATCGATGATCATCCATCTGATAAGATCATGTATCTCAGTCTGATGAACTTCTATCATATTCCACTCAACTTTATCTTAAATCTTTGTACTCCTTTATCTACTTAGAGTTCCTTCACATTTCTCCATCCAATGACAATACAAATATATATCCATTGGATCATTTGAGTGTCTACCTATTAAAACTTTAACCATTGAAACTTCATATAAATATCCATCTGGTGTTCTATATGGGTTTCCTATGACTGATATCATAGACAATCTATCCTCCATATGGTGAACTTTTTACTCCTCTATTCTTCATTCGATATAGCATCATAACATTCCTTCAAAGGATCAGAACTTCTTTTACTTATCTATCCAATCATTATACATCAAAAATTTTCTATAAAAATATTTTTTAGGTCATAACATCATAGAACAGTCTCTATATAGTCACAACTCAAACTTTTTAACTTGGACCTTTATCTGATTACATGATTATGGTATGTCCATTCACATTGTTCTATCTATATGATCACATTATTCAAATTTTTATATTCAGTCTATCTGATAACTCCAGGTTGAATTGTGTAATACTACTTGATCATGAAATTCTCTCACATTGTACTTCCCCCCCATTTTACTTCTTTCACTTTGTATAAAAGTGTTCAAAATCTTATTGGATCATAAGAAAATTCATAATGTTATGAACATGAAGAATGGAATAGCATCATATGACATTGTTAGGAAACGTTCCTACAAAACATATGGAAATCATCTAACACATTATAAAGAAACTTCCTTATCCTCTATAAGGAAATTTTCAGATAGAAAACTAGAATATCTTAACTCAACTTTCTATAAAAAAACATAATGATATATTGACAAAAAATACAACCAAACACACTTTGGCACAACAATTTTTTTATTTTATTTATCAATTTAAAATTATCATGTTTTCAATAAAAATCATGTGGTGAGGTGTCATGGGAGTTACTAACATGGTGAAATAAATGTTAACGAGTTGAAAATTAATGATTTTGAGTTCACTAGAAGTATATTAAAAAGTTTAATTTTTTTTCCATAATCCCAAAACTCTTAGGTAATAATTTATTCCTTTGGATTATATATCATTAAATGAGGCATGAATATACAATGGATTTAAGTATTACACAATGAGAGACTTCTTATATTGAAACTTATTAGATGAATTTATTTACCCTTCTCATCTCCCATTACTTCAATTGATGTTATCAAACCTTGAATTATTTATAAGTTAGTTGGATTATATCTGAGATTTCATGTATCGTCAATGTCTTTTTGGATTTGATTAAAGGTGAAATCTAGAGAACTATTCAATGATAATATGAATCCTTTTGATATTTTTTTTGTCTCAATTTAGTTTTAATTTTTCTTTTTTAGGAATCAAATTATAATTTTGAGTTGTTTATATTTAATATTAGGTTATTTTAGAGATGGATGGTAGTTCGGTAGGCAAGATAGAGGCTCAAGTGGGATGGAAAGTGATGTCACCTATAACCCTTTTCTATAGATGAAATCAGGTACCTAGTATGTGACATCATTTTTTGCATGTTTTTTGTAATTAAATGATTATTCTATTTTATTTTTATCCTTTTCATATATATTTTTTACATAGAAGTATTTTTTTTCATTTTTTCCACATAATTACTATTTATTTTTTTCCTTAAATGTGGACGTTTTTTGGGGAGTTTGGAACTATTGATCAATATGATAAAATGAAAACTTATGTACCCTTTTATGTTTTATTGGTTTAATTTATAAATATTAAATTTTGGAATGGAACCACATTTATTTCTCATGACTGATAATTTTTTATCATGCATCCCTGCAAGATGTTACACGTTTTATTATGAAAAAAATGTTCCAGATTGTGTCCATTCACCCATCAAGCATACCTCTTAGCTACCAGACTGTCATGCTTCTTATCATGATTCATTTTCACATTGGTTTTTCAAGTATAGTTCATTCCATCTAGTTTTTCTTGGAATAAATAGAGGAGAAATCCATAGTTTTATATAGAGGTTTTGAGATTCAAAAAGGATCTTGGATTAAGATTCCCTAAACTACTCCCTTCATTCCTAGTTTACCATTACCTTATAACTAATACAAAACTCTAGTGGGGATTGGAGGAAGTGATAAGATTCATGGAGTTGGATGATCACCTACACAAAGCTATAATAGAGGTAGCATACACTTATTTTTCTCTAGTCAAAACTAGATATTGGTAAAGAATATTTGTCACTACAAGTGAATTTTATTTCCTTTCTATCCATTTTTAAATAATTTTATGCTTGAGGTGAATTGCATGATTCCAAGAAAGAAAATTCAGTACCGACTCCACGTGACAGAGTTGATTACTGCCACATGGTTTAGTAGGACCAACTTCCTCTAATAATATCTTTGGTAAATTTATTACTTTCAACTCTTTTTATTTGGATGCTTTATTTTAGTAATAAATATATTCAAGGTGGTTTTATCATCATGAACATAGGTTCAATGAGAACTTAAAAATGTTATGACTTGTATTATTTCCACCCTCCTTTTTGATTTTGTAAGTGCACTCATCTGGATTTTCATATCAATTTTATCTCAAAATTTCATAATAATAAAATGGTTTATTTAAATGAATCAAAATCATATAAATATAAATCAAATTTTCCTGATTGTTCTTGTGGACAACCACAATAATGTTTCACATAAAAATTGGTTTTAGTGTTATTTGATTATAAGTGATGGGTTCTATGAAAATTTAGATAGATAAATTTGATGAAGAAAATGATTTTAATCTCTAGAAAATCAAGATGAGAAAACTTCATAATCACTTGTGTCTGGAAAATAGTGTTTGATGATAGAAAATATATTGTTACTTATATAGAAGCCTTTGATGATGTCCTTCAAGAATCATATAACCTTATGTTTTGGTCTTTAGGAAATGAGGTTCTTTGAGATGATACATATGAGTATAATTCTACTAAAATATTGTGTATATTGGAATCCATATATATGAATAAATATTTAATGGGATGATTGTATAAAGATATGATATAATATACATTTAAAATCCATCTTAGAATTATATTTTGGGATTATATATATGAATTTAATAAAATATTATTAGACTTGTCAAACATAGATGTCAAGATAGGTGCTAAGGACCTAGATATAATTATTTTAACATCTACAGATGATTCCTTTAATTATTTTAAAGACTCCATAATGTAAGGAAGGGATACTCTTTTGCCTGAAGAGGTTAAATATACTTTTTTGTCTGAAGAAATTTATAAGTGAGGCTCTTTTAGGTCAGTGGTTTCATGATTAAATGTAAGAGGTAAGAATGAACATAGGGGTAGGTGGAGAGATAGAATCTAATCTATGAAGAGAAAGTCTATGTAAATTAATAGATTTATTAAGTGTTTTCAATGTAAACAACCTGGGAATATTAAAAAGAAAATTTCCCAACAAAAAAATGATTATAAAGAAAATAATGAACATTAATTTTCTGTTGAGTAGGGTTTCGATACTACTAATGTGATTAATTTTTGTGAACAATCTATTCCAAAAGAGTGAATTTTATATTCTAGATGCTCTTTTCATATGTTTCTCAAGTGAGAGTACATTAATAAGTTGAGAGAGATATATTTATATGATGTCGAATTAGAAAATAATAAGAGTTGTATTATCTAGGGTATATATTCTATCTACTTAAAACTATATTATGGGATGGTTGAAAATCTATATGAGGTTTGATGGGTACCTAAACTTTAGAGAAAACTTATTTCCCTAAAAATTATTGACCAGAAGCATTTCAAATTTCAATCAGGATTTGGTAGTTTAAGAATCACTCACAACTCCCTCATTATGATAAAGGGAACCATCTTAAAATTAATATATGTGTTAAATGATAGACACACATAAAATAATTGATTGCCTCTCATGTTACAGTATCTAACAGAATTTACCTATGGAATAAATGGATTGGGAATAAGAGTTCCAAATGTCTATATAAACTTAGTAAAAAAGGGATATTAATTGATATAACCCTTATAAATCATCCCTTATATAAGGATTATGTGTATGGTAAATCCATGAATGTGAGTTTCAATAGGTTTGTGAAAAAATATATAAACCCCCTTGAGACCTAGGAAAAAATTACAGGGAAATCCCTATTAAAAAAGAAAGATATAGATTATGGAATTAAAAGAAAGATCTAGTCAGTTCTTTGTCATGATGGGATTATGGGTGTTATATAGAGAGTTTACCCTTAATATACAGAGGAATTTACAACCAATGATCATGAATTGAATTTAATTCCAATAAAATAACATATCAATTATAAAAAAATATAAAAAAATAATTATCCTTGATTTGAATTATATTTATATTTTTATTCTTAATTGTCATTTTTTTATTTATCTTTCCTAGAATCATGAGCACCTCCTGATTCATAATAAAAGATTCCAATATTTATTTAATTTTATATAAAAAACATAACACTATGGACCCCTAAAAAATATTTAGCTTTCAAATAATTTTATAAATCAAAAATTTTTCAACATCTCTTGGTCAAGGTGTATAGGATTTGTCTCCATGGAGTGAGAGTTCAATTCCATATAGAAATTTATTTAACCTATTTTTTAAACATTCAAGTTATCTTGAATATATTGAACATTCCCAGAAGATATTAAAGTAAACCCTCTATAGATACAGTCATGGATAAAGTGGTTAATGATGTAAACTCCTCACACCTATATAATGATCTTTGGGTGTGAATATGGTTATGAACATATCATGGACTAGGACACTCACTACCAATTTTTAAGGGTGTTTCTACTAAAAACTAGACCAATCATGAAATAATATTTTTTTTAATAATGTTGGATATATTACATAAATACTATTTTTTTATAAACACACACACACACACGCATATATATTACTTGGATCATATAATGTGATTGAGTATCAATTATATTGTAAATTTGGCCTTCATATAGGAAGAATATGATATTTACTTTATTATTTTATTCATTAATTAAAAGTTATATTGTTTTCATTACATATCATACAATGATGTGTCACAAGAGTTACTAACATGGTGAAATAAAAATTGAATAGTTAAACATTAACTTGGAGATTTTTAGTTCCCTAGAATCTCATTAAGTGGTTTAAATTTCAACTCCCCAATCCTATAACTCTTAGGGAATAATTTATTCATTTGGAGCACAAATCATTAATTTCAGAACAAATATACAAAGGTGTTAAGCATCACACCATGAGTTAATTATTAAATTGAAACTCATTAGATGAATAAATCTCAATTTCTCATATCCCATGGCATTGATTGATGTAATCACATCTTGAGTTAGTGATAAGTTAGTTGGGTTAGGTATGATATTTTATATAACATCCATATGTTTATGTATATGATTAAAGTTAAAGTATGGGGAATTGGTCAATGAGAATCCAAACCTTTTCTATTTTTTGATCTAAATTGATGGTTCATTTTTATTTTTAGATTTTATATTATAATTTTGAGGTGTTATGATGAAATATTAAGTGATTTTGGAAGTGGTTTGAAGTTTAGTAGAAAAAAATAGGATCAGGTAGGATGTAAAGAGTTTTTTCTATAGTATTTTATTTTATATGACACCGAGTACTCAGTGGGTGCTCATTGGGTACTCGATGAGAATGGAAGAGGCTAAGGTGTCTAGGTGGTTTCACCGGGTACTCAGTGGCCTCCGACTATGCACCCGATTCTCCTAGGTTAGTTTTCACATTTAAAAAAGGCATATTAGCCTATCCCTTAAATTCTTATTACCCCTAATCAATGTATCTTAAATTTCAATCCACCTCCAATAATCATGCGGCCTTCCATGGATCCCTATTTCACTCCTCTTTCTCTACCTCACGACCCATTATCCAAGGAAAATTTAAGTTGATTAATTTCACTAAATTTAAGGTAGTTCCTCCTCTCTTACCTCACCTCTCTCTATTATTTTATCTCCTTTGTTTACTCTCCCTCGATTAGGGTTCTTGATTTTTTATTTCACCATGTCATAGAGAAATCACCTTTAAATAAGGTTCTTCTTCCTCTTTTTCTTAAAAGGATTCCCTATGGTTTATTTTCATTCCATTGATCACTTTTTTGATTCTTTGTGATTGGTGGGAGATTTGTTATATGTTTATTATGATTTAAAGTTGTACTTTTGTGAGTTATTGATTATTCTTTTTAGAAATATTGGTATTGATGACATTAAACTGATTATTGAAACCATCTGGCTCGGTTTTTTGGAGGTTTAGTGTTTTTTTACTTATAATGATTATGTTATAGAGGTTATTTTGGATTAGGGAATTTTACTAAATGGTTTCTAGAGGTTAATTTTAGTGATATTTTGATCATATATTTATGTTATATTGGTTGTTCAATATTAACAATGATTTAGTTTTAGAGTTATAAATATTCTAGTGACTTTCCAGTCTATACTCGAGACATGCTTACCATTGTTTTTGTCGAATTTAATAATAAAGCTTAAGAATTATTTTGGTAACCATGAATTGGTGTCTTCATACCATTTCAATATATCAAGTGAAATATTTTTAATAGAATTTCAAGAGATATTAAAAATGGGTTTCCAAACCATTCATTAAACCAATGAATTATGGTTTCATAATGAAATGGATTTTGATAAGGTGTTAATTATACAATCCATATTTGTTTATTTTGAGTGCCATACTTAAAACCTTTTAATTTTTTTTAAGCTTATTTCATTTCCTTATTCTAATGTTCCATGTATCCAATAACCTTAATTTATTTTACAAGATATTTTCATGCTTACACTTAAATTCTTCCATGCTATAATATTTTATAAGATAATTTATGGGATTCATCCCATAAATGGTTTAATTCATTCTATTCCCTCTTAGGTTTATAATTGTGAATATGTTATGACCTTGATGTTGAATCTCGATCTCTTCGATTATTTAATTTATGGTACATTCTTTTATTCCTTTACTATGTCTTGAAAAGAGGGATTTTCCTTTCACCATGGCATGAATGGGTTATAAAACAATGATCCAAACTTGACTGCTATTAAGAGTTACATCATTAGTGAGGTAATGGATGGGATGGTGGGTGGAAGGTAATAACAAACAAGTATATATTCTTAGTTTTATAAACTAATTTGTTATCTAAATAATACTTTCTAGTTTTAATAATTAATAAATTAAAAATTTCCTTTAAATTAATACTCTTGAAATTAGTTTATTCAAATCTCTTAACTAGTGTGTTGGTTTTATGAAAATATCTCTTTCTTTAACCCTCAAATTTTCTTCCTCCATGCACAAATCACTATTTTCAATGATAACCAAGTGAAATTATTCAACTTAAAAATAGTTAAGGGTAGGGTTTTGACATGCCTATCATAGGGTAGAACAAGATATATTTTTTATTTCCTAGTGTAGCATAGCGGTTGATCAGAGTTGTATCACTAGAGGATATTTACAGTTGATCATATTCTATTTCAAATTCACTTATTTTTTTTTGTGTTTTTATATTTTCAAAAATTAAAGGAAAAATGAGAATGAAAAACTAAAAATAATATAAGGATACAAAATAGAATGAATTTAGAAAAGAAAGGACTTGTTCCTATGGTTTGTTACTCAGTTTAATTTATTATTCATTATTCTATTTAATAATTAATTTATGAAATATCATTCATGAATCACTATCCTTCAATTTATTGAGTGTGAAAATTTTATAGCATAGTAGAATTATTTAACATACCAAACTTTATATCCTCCTATAATCAGAGTTAATGACATACCTTAATTGAGAGTGTGACGAATTCCAGGACTTCGATCCATCATATGTCATTTAATCTATTATATAAACTCCTATCAATTATATTTAGAGTTTTTCCAACATAATAGAGGTAAATATTGTAAATTAAAGCATAAAAATGAATTTGAGAGTCATATTCTGGTTGAATATCATTACACTCATGCAATTCTCACTCATTCATCATAAATAGAATTAATATATAAAATATTGAAAAAAATAATTTAGGAACACCACATACCTCCCCTAATGCCAAGCCTCAGGTTATCCACTCCCTATTAAGAGTTAAGAGATCACTGTGGAAAGAGAAAGGGAGGGGGAGAAAGAGAACATTGGATTAATCAATTGAATCAAAATATGAATGAAAGTTACATGAGAAAAGAAAATAAATATATTGAAGAAAACTAATCTAAGAAGAAACTTCTTTCCCTGGTCGAGTTATCTCACAAGTGTGGCACATCACCCTCCAAGTTCTGGTCTTCATATCTCAAAACATCCTTCAACTTATATTTGGTCAAAGTTCCCTTTTTTATCTCTATGAGTCTCAGATCTCCCATTTCTGATGTGTATCCACATATATATCCTAAAGATATCAATTTTTTAATATTCCAACATAGAAAACCCCTATATCATGGAGATAAACCATATGGTGTAGTCTTTATCACTTTTTTTACCTCTATATAGATATGGTGTAGCCCTACCCTCCACCCCCATAAGCTTCTTCATCATTAAAAAACTCACTACTGTGAAATTGATCACCTCTATGGAATATGAAAACCCTATGGCTTGGATTTTATCCTTTAAACTTGGGTTACAATAATCTATAGAACAACAACAAAGACCATAACATAGACTCCATCTCCAGTTCATCCTCTAGAGGCTTCAATAACCCAATGGTTGGTTTGCGCCCTGGAGTGTGTGAAATATATAGTGGATCTAAGCTGTCCTTTTAGCTTCCATGGTGATCCCTATAAAAAAACATCATCCAAAACAACATAGCAGTCTGGAAATGGTGACCCATACAAAACCTATGAGAAACTAAAATTTACCCTCATGTAGCATTAAAAAGAACCATGTTATCTTTATAAATAATCTATTAACCTAGAACTACCCTTGTGTAATGTATGAGATCCATGCATTACCTTTACATAGTGGCTCCTCTACCTTTATGAAATGGTAACTCTAGCATTATGTTACACATTAGAAACCTTGGGAACCATTGTATGTGTGTCACTACCCTTATACAACCTGATGTAAGTTGAATATACCCTTACATAGAGGCCTTATGTACCTTTATTAACCATTTCCTACCATTATATAGTGGTGAGAATAGTGGAATTATGCTTATGTAACTTGTATTTAAAATTTACACATCCTTTAAAAAACTTGGATTACCCTTATGTATCACCCAAAAATTCTTCCTGTGTAAAGTTATAAGGAATTTTTCCCTTACGTAGCCCTTAGTACATGCATAAGGGTAAACCAAACTTATTTTTTTTCAATTTCTTAAAATTCATAATTTTCCTCTCTTTTATCCAAATGAATCCATTAATTAAAAATCACTAAAATTTTAGTAAATCAATTAATTCATGGGGAAAATGATTATAAAAATTAAAATTAATTATAAAAAATTTCATAATTTTTCATGAAAAATATGTGCATCTGGTTTCTTTACCAATCAAAAATTCATTTCTCTAAATAATATATTACATTTATGTGGAATTGTATAAGGTTTAAAACCATAATTTATACATAATATTTATTATGAAAGGGTTAACCTTAAAAAAGGGTTTCAAATATGTAAATATTATTCTAAAGAGAGAACTATAATTTTAAATTAATGTTTTATCAAAGTTATTATATCATATTCTACCCTCCTTTGGGGTTATCCCTATTAGGCATGGGTTATGACCAATTCCATAAATAACCTCATACTTGGTTTATCCCATGAACATACTCATGAATGCTTATTAACATTTAGTCATTTTCAATAAATGAGTCACTTGAACTTAGAATATCTATTAGGGCATTTCTAATACCTGATACTGTTGAATTATTTGTTATTCTTATATCCCTATGACATGCATGATTTGTATCTTGTATATATTTTTTAGTATTCATGATATAGTATCTTTGAAATATACTTGTTTTATGCCATGTATCTATATACAAGTTGAGAACATTCCATATTAATATGATAGCTAGTATTACATTGATAGTATGCCTACATTCCATGTTGATTAGCATTATTATTATTATATTTTATTTACATTTATAGATTCATTATACTTTATGTATTCATGAGAATGTTATAAGGGATATGAGTAAATTGATTCTTATAAGTAGGAACACTTCCTATTAACGTATAGGTTGTTAAGGGGTGTGTTGTACGAATTCCTTACCCTTATGTGGGATGGTCTTTCAATACATAGAATTGTTATACCCATTCCCCCATCCCTTAGATGGGATGCAAGATTTCACAGATTTGTTAGGTCTAATTCTATAGCCTAGGATGGGTCCCTAATACCCTGACTTATTTATACCAATATACTCATATGTGTGGGATAATATCTATATATAGGCAAGTTGTTTACAGGTATTGGTATTGATTCCCATAAGAGATGACCCTAAATTATTGTCTCTGAATTTAGGTTAAACTTGAAGTAGGTATGATAGGTATAAACCCTCCCAATATAGGGACTTATCTATTATAACTGATATTGATACATGGATTTCTTCTTTGTTGTTATACTATTTAACTCGATTTTCTTGACTAATAAAAATACTTTTTATTTACGTATGTAAATAAGTACACCTGCTCATTTGTATATCTAGTTATTTATATATGAGATAATGTGTGTTGGTGGTTCCCCACTGAGTATGTTTGTGCTCGCACCCTGCATCCACTCCTCAATGAACATGAAACTTCATGAGTTGGTTATCAATAACCAAGTGAATTGTGAAATATTTTCATCTCTATTGGTATTGGGTGTTACTAAAATTTAGAGCATGAATATAGTATATTTGAGTTCTTGGTATAAAAGTAGAGTGTGCATGCATAAGACGTATTTAGTTGGTTTACTAGATTTTCCATGTTGGGATTCCCATATTTTATACTTATTTTGTGCTTAGATCATATTATTTATTCTTAGTGGGTTTTTATTCATTTCACATACTTGGTGGATTGTATATGTCTATTGATCTAGTTTGGTATGTCTACATTATTTCATGTAGCTGTTACACCTCTTATTGCTTATATGGACTAATTTTCAATACAAAAATGGTGTGTACTGGTGTTTCAATTTGGACATATATCAACCCCCAGTGTCATACCAAATTCTCTAAAGATCGCTTGTCTCTTTTATTCATTTCTTGAAAGAAAAAACCCTATATTTTATTTTTTATTAAATCCCATAGTGCTTAAACCTACCTCTTGAATTTGTGAGGAGCACCCAAGGTCATGTGATAAAATGAATTGGATCTATTCCAATAACGGTATTGTGGTTATTAAAAAGTGGTATCAATATAGTACTTTGGGGTTATCTGGGATTTGAGATTTCACAGTTTTGATAGCAGAAAGGATGTCAGAACTCAGGAGGGTATATTGTGTGTATATATATCCAATATAGATATATTGGAAGCTTTAGTTACTAGGGTTGTTTGGGGTGTGTGGTCTAGGCATTATAGGAAATGGTGAGCTCATATTTTAAGTGTAATGGAAATATTTTTGGGGAATTTTTTTATGAGGGTTCTAGGGATCAACTAGGAGAAACTCCTTGGATTGGTTTTGACATCATCTATTTTAGTGTCACATTAAGACACATGAATTCCTTGTTCATTATATAGTTCCATATTGACTCTCGAATAAAATATATAATTGTATGAAAATTAAACTAGTGGTAGATATTTAGTCCACATACCTTGAAATTCAAGAGATTATGATCTCAGTATGTTTTTTAATGCCTGAACTGTCTTCTTAGATTTACCATCAGTTTGTTCATGAAAGGCTGTGATCAAATGTATCTCAATGTTGAGAGTTTTTTTTACTACTTTTCTATAATTTTTATGTGAATAAAGGGTAATGATCATATAAAATTGATATAGGTTCACTGTGAAGTATTTAAAAATCATTAATATAGAGCCAAGAAAGGTACTAAAGGGGTAAATATTAACTTACTTATAAAAAATGTGAAGACTTAGTAAGGAAATCAATAATGACTCATATAAAATCATTATTCCTAGGATTCTTCATATGTATAGTGAAAAAGACCATTATAAAATTGTCCCACATCCATATGGGTATAAGTAGAGGTTTCATGACACCCTCAGGATGTTTTCTTTCACCCTTTACCTACTAGTACATCAAGAATCAAGACACATAGTCCAAAATTTACCACTTCATACCATCCCAATAGAAATTCACTCTTAAATACATCTATATCTTTATGATTCTAGGGTTTCTAGATAAATTTGATCTATGTGGCTCATCTAGTAGCTCTCTATTTAGATCTAGTATAGATTGAACATAAAATATCTTCCCAAACACAAACACTCTATATTTATAGATGAAGTATATCAATTTCACAATAATCACATATTTTATCTTGAATTATAAATCTTTATCATCCTACTGGGACATCTATATCATTTATAGTAAATATGGTTTAACAATTACCTGGAAAAGGAATGATGTTTCCCATTTCCTAACAATTACAATATCTAAGTTTATTAAATCCCTAAATATAGGATCCTTATTAATCCTCATCATGGTAATAACTCCATAGTCCCTCCTAATCAATGCATCAAATACCTTTTTTTCCTTTCCATGATGGTAGTGTGTAGAGAAATCATAGTTCTAGATTATTTCCAATCATCTCCTTTTCTTCATGTTGAGTACTTATTGAGAGAATGGAGACTTCAAAATTTCATAGTCTATATATATGTGGTACCTTTCACCATAGAGATAGTTACTCCATATATTTAAGGAAAATATTATATCTAAAAACTCAATATCATGATTGTAAAGTTTTTTTCATGGATCATTAATTTACTTGATACATAAGAAACTACTATATCATTATATATTAGGATACAACTTAGTCCTTTATTTTATATATTGATTTATATTACAAATCCTTACTTTATGAATGGTAAAAGAAATATCAGTGGTTTAACCAATATCATCTTTAGATCCCCAAAACATTCTTCACATTCACTTGACCATGTGAATATAACCCCTTTACATGTCAACTTGGTTAACAAGTTTTCTAA
Organism: Viscum album; assembly: GCA_963277665.1. Taxonomy (NCBI): domain Eukaryota; kingdom Viridiplantae; phylum Streptophyta; class Magnoliopsida; order Santalales; family Viscaceae; genus Viscum; species Viscum album. Next base: position 135,513,879 of record OY728134.1, read on the forward strand.
TCAGAATTTTTTTGAAACAAATTACTGATAGTAACCTAATAAACCAAGGAAACTATGTATGAAATATATATTCATTGGTGTGGTCCATTTTTGAATATATTTATCTTTAAATTATTATTATATATTTAATCCATAGATACAATATGACCAATAAAAGAATCTTCATAGTTCCAAAATTCACACTTTTTGAATTTTCTATTTAACTTTCATTCTCTAAGAGTTTCTAGAGTAAATCGTAAGTGATTCTAATACTCCTCATAAATTTTATATTATTTCAAGATATAATCAATAAATTCTATAATGAATCCATCAAGATATTCTATGAATACAATATTTATTAGATCTATAAAAACAAAAGGTTCATTATTCAATTCAATTGGAATTACATTAAACACATAATATCCATACATTGTATGAAATTACATCTCTAATATCTTATCCTTATTCCACATTAATTGATCATAACCACATAAAAGATATATATTTGAAAAATAATAATATCCTTGAATTTGATCAAATAATTCATCAATTCATAGAAAATAATACCTATTCTTTATAGTAATGGTATTGATCTCATTATAATCGATTCAAAACCTCATAACCCATTATTTTTTTACAAAATTGGATAGGGGGACCTAAGGTTAAACAATAGGGAATATAAATCCTTTATCAAAAAACTATTGAATTTTTTTATTCAACTATTACAATTCCACATGTTATATTCTATAGGGAATCTTGGATATTGAGTTTTCATAAGGGATGAGTTCAATAGACAACTCAACTTCACGCTCAGGTGGATATCCTAAAAATTATTCTATAAATACATTAATATATTAATCAATAATAGGAACATCCAATATCATTATCATGTATTTAACATCCATATATTGTGTTTTATCTTCCTCTATTATCTCATAATTTCATTAAGATTATTTACTAAAGGTCAATCTATAAAAGCTTCTTGTAATGAATCCTCTCCCTTAAAAACATAGGATTCCCTACCCATTTATAAATATTAATCTTCTTCACTTGATAATAAATTATTACCTTATACTTTTACATAATATACTTATTGAGGATTATGTCAGATTTAATCATAGGTATGATAATCAAGTCTGCAAATAGGGAATATTTATACATTTGAATAGAGACTACTTGATATATCCTTATTATAATATTATTCTCACTTGGTGTCTTGAATGAAAACACTTTCCTTAGAGTTTTAAGAGATAATGAAATGTTATAAATAAACATGAAATATATAATAGAGTGCATAGATCCAAAACCAAATAAATAATTAGATAACTGTTGAGTTAATAAAGTTTCCTTATGACTTTTCCATTCCTCTATGTTTTGAAAATCACAAACACTCTATCTCAAGGTAAATTTCTCTCCATGAGTTTTATCTTAATAAGTCAAATTTTCCTTCCCAAAAGAAATTTATCCATACCATGCTTTTCATTATTCATATTTTAGTTTCTCTAAATCCAACTCCTTTTATTCATAAGTGTTAAATTTAGTTTCATTTTTGAAACCTTATAATTCTATAAATATTTAGATATAGAGTATTCTGTTTTCAAGATCCGAATTTAGGTTCTGAATTCTATGAAATTCAGACTCTGAATTCCTTAGAATTCAAACTCTAAATTCTCTAAAATTCAGACTCTGAATTCTATGAAATTCAGACTCCGAATTCTCTGAAATTCAGACTCCAAATTCTCTGAAATTCAAACTTTGAATTCTCTGAATTTCAAACCCTGAATTCTATGAAATTCAGACTCCGAATTCTCTGAAATTCAGACTCCAAATTCCTTAGAATTCAGACTCCGAATTCCTTATAACCCAAAATCTGAATTCCTTAGAATTCAGACTCCAAATTCCTCAAAATTCCAGTTCTTAATTCCTTAGAATTAAGACTCTGAATTCCTCATAATTCTAACTCTAAAGTCTACAGAACTCTGATTCTGAATTACTTGAAAAACAGAATCTGAATTTCCATATAATATAGAATCCAAATGTTCTTAGACTTTGAACTTTATTTTCCTTAGACTCTGGAAAAATAAATTTGATAGAGTAACCATATTTTACTTACCCTTGTTATTTTTATAAAATGATGTCGTGCATTCTGTTTCTAACTAACCGTTGTTTGAGTGACACATGTATAGGTCCCTCCAAAATTCAAGGAAACATATGACCGTTGGTGGAGGGAGATGACCGTTAGAGATGTGCCTATAAATAGGAGCTCATTTGAATGATCGTAGAACTTTGATGATTGTTCTATGACTCTAGAGATTACATGATGCTGAAGTGATTTCTAGATAGAGAGACTCTCATGCTTTGTGTGTACTGAACATCTTGTTCAGATTGCTTTGTGTGACTCTGATTGTTGCTGTGTACAATTGAGGGCTTCCGGGGATAGAAGACAGAGGTGCTGACTACCTTAAAGTTTGAGAACTTCCTTGATAAGGAAGACAAAGGTGCTGACTACCTTGAAGTTCAAGGGATTGTGGTGATAGCAAGAAAGACCCTGATATTATTATCGAGGGCTTACCCTAGTATGGGTAAGACAGACTTTCTTGAAAGTATAAATCAAGGGACCTTTATCCAAGGTTGTTGTATACCCTACTCTTTGGGTAAAAAGATTCTATACTTTTTACTTGTATTGTTTCAAGTTTGTTTTCCACTGCATTTTGATTAAAAAGGAAAGTATAACTATCTTATACTTTCTTGCACTTTTACTCTGATTAGTAAGATTCTATACGCTTTAAGATAGAATATTTGTCCTTGTAAACTTTTCTTAACTTTTATTTCTAGAAACATATTTCCAGAATCTAGAATGTTTGTAGAACGAATAGGTCTTGTGAATTTACCTTGTTTAACATTGTTAAATAATAAAAAGGTTTATACCATCATTTTAAGTTACAAATGAATTTTTTAAAGTAATCAATTCACCCCACTCTTGTATATTGAGAATCCACATCATATTTCAATCCTACAATTGGTATCAGATGAGGTATCTGAAATACTTATATTCACATATAAGTTTTCTTGCTCAGTTTTCATTGTTATATTTTTTCCTGCTTAGGATATTTTTATCCTTGTTTACAAACTTTTTATTACTAACATGTTTTTGTGGAAAGATATTTTCTTTGAGATGGCAGGAATTAATGTGGTTCGATTGATAATATTAATCCTACTAGACCACCTATTTTTGATGGGAATGATTATGAATATTGGAGGGATCATATGAAGACTTTTATCATTAACAATGGAGTGGAAAAATTTTTAATGCTTACTAGAGATTACAAGATTCCTGATAAGGAAGTCAGAACTTTTACTAATCAAGAAAATTCAGAATATCAACTTAACTATAAGGTATGCAATACTTTGTTGTGTTCCATGACCATGAATATATATGACCAGATTTATTCATGTGAAACTGCAAATTGTATTTAGAAGAAGCTTGGAGGTAACCCATTTTGGAACTTCTAAAGTTATCGAAACTAGAAGAGTTATGCTTGGAGTTGAGTATCATGGTTTTTTATTTCCTTATGGAGAACTAGTTTGTAAGGTACAACAAAGGTTTATGACCATTGTTAATAGTTTAAAATCTTTGGGTGAAAAAAGTTTAGATGACGAGGCACTTATGGACAATATTATAGACGTCATTCCAAATGAGTGGGAGTCAAAGAGAACATCTATTGATGAGAATAGGAAAGTCTCACAGATTACTCTCGATGAGATTTTTAGAACTCTTCTTCAACATGAGACAAGAATAAAAAGAGATACTGATCTAAATAGGAAGAAGAATGGAAATGGAAGTGTTGCTTTTACAACTACTTCAAATCATATGAAAGCCAAGACTCCTGACAGAGTTACAAGATCCAAATCAAAGATGGTCACTATTTTAACTGAATCATGTGAAAGTGAACATTCTGAGAATAAACTAGCTAATCTTGCTCGAAGGATGAACAAGATAGTTGGAAAGAAGTACTTTCAATATAGATACAAGAATAAATAAAGAAAGGATAAAAAAGACTCTGAAGTCACTTGCTATGAATGCAAGAGTGCAGGGCATATAAGGCTAGATTTTCCTATGCTTAAGAGAAAATATAGAAAGGAAAATCATTTTGTGAGGAATAGAAAGAAGTATTAAAAGGCTAAATATAAGAAGGTTTTAAAAGCCAAAGACACCTGGAGTTCCAGTGGTGGAAAATCTTCTAAAGAATCCCCAGAGTATGAATCTTTTGGTTAGAAGAATCTTGGTCTATTAGCCAAGTTACCTATTGAAAATCATTGTTTAATGGCCAAGGTACACAATGTTTAATACATAACCAATGTATCCTTGAATGATAATTATAGTGATATTAAATATTATGAATCTTCAGATGAAGAATATTCTTATAATGAAGATAATACTTTACCTATTTATAAAGAAGTGTTTAGGTTTGATAAGCTCCTTGAGAATGAAAATTCTAAAGTCAAGAAAAAGCTTGATAAGGAAAATTCTAGGATTTCTATTCTTACTAAGGAAATATCTAAATATCTTGATAAGAAAACCCTTAATTTTGAAAGTATTTCAAAAAATCCCGAGGATGTTAATTCTGAGAAGGATAAACATTCTAAGGATCTAGAAAAAGTAATTTCCAAGAAAAATGTTTTCGAGACTAAAACTAGTGATAAAACTAACATTTTTTAGGATAAAAACTTAGTTATTAAGCTAATGTCAGAAATATTTTCCTTGAGGAAGTGTTTTTCAAACTTTACCTTAGGCAAGGAAAACTTTGATAATATGTATTCCCAAATTCGACCTCTAAGGAATAATTATGGTTTTGGTTATACTCATTCAAAACCAATTTTTAGTAATAATTATTTTGTTCTTCAAAGTGCTCCATTCTACACTAAGTGTTAGTGTGGTGGGATTTGGGAAAAAAATTGTTCCTTAATCAAAACTCAGTTTTTAGGTTTTCATAAAGCTTATTTCTCAAAGAAAATGTGGATTCATAAAATTTTACTTTCTGAAGTTTCTGGATCCAAGAAATTTTGGGTTCCAAAAGTCGAACACTCATATTTTCAGGAAAGTAAAGATAGTACCAAAAAAAATACATGGTACATGGATAGTGGATATTCCCGACATATGATTGGTAACAAAAACTTCTTTGAAAAGATTATCAAGATGAAAGGAGGAAAAGTAACTTTTGGAGATAATGCTTAGGGAGAAATTATTGGTATAGGTAACATTGTTCTTCTTGTAAAAACATCAATTTCAAATTTTTTATTTTTTAAGGGTCTTAAGAAAAACCTTATTAGCATAAGTCAATTATGTGATGAAGTTTACCTTGCAAATTTTAGGAATGACAAGTTTTTAGTACACAATTCCAAGGAAGACTTTATTCTTTCTTCCCATAGGCAAGAGAATGTATACACACTAAACATAAAAGACCTTATGAGCCAAGATCTACCTTTTCTTAGTGAAATGGAAGATCATTCTTGGTTATGACATAGAAGGCTAAGACACTGTAACCTTAGGAACCTATGAAAAATCTCTAATAAAAGACTATTTAAGGATATACCAGAGATTAGATTTGATTCTTCAAAAATTTGTGATCCTTGTCAATATGACAAGCAATATAAATCAAGTTTTCAATCAATCGGTGAAGTCTCAACTACTTATGCATTACATTTAGTGCATATGGATCTTTTTGGTCCAACACAAACTAGTAGAATTGGAGGAAAATATTATGTATTTGTCTTAGTTTATGATTACACTAGATTTACATGGGTCTATTTTCTAGTAAATAAATCTGAAGTTTTTTCTTATTTCAAAAGTTTTAGAGCCCAAGTTAAAAATGAGAAAAACCTTTCATTGATAACTATTCATAGTGATCATGAAGGAGAATTTCAAAATTCTGATTTTGAAACTTTTTATAGTAGAAAAGGCATTACTCATAACTTCTAAGCACCAAGAACACCTCAAAAAAATGGTGTTGTTAAAATAAGAAATAGAATTCTTCAAGAGATAAAAAAAACTATGTTGAGTGAATATTAGATAGCCAAACATTTTTGGGATGAAGCTGTAAGTACTACTTTATATACTATAAATCATGTTTTGATTAGACCTTTTCTTAATAAAACTTTTTATAAGTTATAAAATGGTAGAAAACCTAGACTTTCCTACTTCAAGGTTTTTGGTTTCAAGGTATTCATTATGAATACTAAAGTTAATCCACACAAATTCACACCAAAATCTGATGAAGGAATTTTCTTATGATACTCCACAACCTCTAAGGCCTATAGAGTTTTCAATAAAAACACTTTTACTATTGAAGAAACTGTACATGTCAAATTCGATGAAACTAATCTTTTTGTTTTTAAACAACCTCAACCTACATCTTCAGATGTGTTTTCAAAAACTTATTATCAACCCTTGATAGAAAATACTTCTGATAAGGAAAATATTCAAGAAAATGTTTCTGGAGAATTTACTCCAGAATACTTTCTACCATATGTTGATGAACATGTTTTACAAAACCCAAATCAGTCTTTTCTAAAGAATCATCCCAATGATAGTATCATTGGTGATGTAAATCAACCTGTAAGAACTAGAAGTTCCTTAAGAAATGAAGTATAACATCTAGCATTACTTTTCCAACTAGAACAAAAAATCACTGATGAAGCTTTGGGTGATGATGATTGGATAAAATATATGCAAGATGAGCTAAATGAATTCAAAAGGAATAAAGTCTAGAACTTAGTTGAAAGACCTAAAGAAACTTCTGTTATTGGAGTAAAATGGGTCTTCAGAAATAAGTGTGATGAAAATAAAATCATAGTAAGAAATAAATCTAGGTTGGTTTCTAAAGGATATAATCAACAAGAAGTAATAGACTATAAAGAAACCTATGCTCCAGTTTATATACTTGAATCTATTCGTATTCTACTTGCCTTTATAACATTATTTAATTTAAAACTTTTTCAAATTAATGTTAAATGTGATTTCCACAATAGTTATGTTCAAGAGGATGTTTTTGTTGAACAAACTCCTGGTTTTAAAGATACAAAACATCCTGAACACATTTTCAAACTTACCAAAGCTTTATATGGTCTTAAACAAGACCCAAGATCCTGATATGATAGAATTACAAGGTTTTTAATTCAAAACATTTATGTTAAGGGAAATTATGATCCACCTCTTTTTATAAAGAAAGATAATAAAAATGTTTTTATTGTTCAAATTTATGTTGATGACATTATATTTGGTCCAACTCAGCAATCTTTAACTGATTCCTTTGAGAATCTAATGAAATCTGAGTTTGAAATGAGTATGATGGGTGAGTTAATATTTTTCCTTGGTTTTAAAATTTCTCAAAAACCAAAAGGAATATATATAACCCAACATAAGTATATTAAATATCTTCTTAAAAAGTATGTATATGAAAACACTAAGAGTATAAGTACTCCCATTGGTACCTCAAATTCACTTGATCTTGATGAAGCTGGGAAACCAAAAGATCAAATATCTTTTAGAGGTATGATAGGAAGTCTACTTTACTTGACAGCTAGTCATCCAGACTTAATGTTTTCGGTATTCTTATGTGCAAGATATCAATACAATACTAAGGAATCTCATTTAAAGTCAGTGAAAAGGATTTTTCACTACTTAAAGGGAACCATGGATCTAAGACTCTTTTATACTTCTGGAAATGATTTTTTTTAAAACGTTTTTCAGATGATGACTTTAGTGGATGTAAAATGGATAAGAAAAATACATCCAAAACTTGTCATTTATTAGGAGATTCATTAGTTTCTTGGTCATGAAAAAAATCAACACTCAGTAGCACTTTCTGCTGCTGAAACTGAATATGTAGCAGCTATAAGTTGTTGTGCTCAGGTATTGTGGATGCAACACACACTCACAAACTATGGTACGAGTTTTACCAAAACAAAAATATTGTGTGATAATAATAGTTCCATTTCCTTAAGTAAAAACCCTGTACATCACTCTCGTATAAAACAAATAGATATTAGGAATCAGTTTCTTAGGGATCACACACAAAAAGGAGATACGATTCATCAATTTATTGAAATGCAATATCAACTTGCTAATATTTTCACAAAATCTTTACCATCTGATAGATTTGAATACATAAAATAGAAGTTAGGAATGATAACCGTAAGGTAATCTTCCAAATTAACTTTTTGTTGAAACCTGTCCCTTAACAATAAGAAACTCCTTTTCATAGGGGGAGTACATTTTCTTGTTAGTCAAAAATTTTCATAGTTTAAATTTTTTCATAATTTAAATTTTTTCGTAGTTTAAAATTTTTCGTAGTTTACAATTTTTCATAGTTTAATTTTTTTTGTAGTTTAAAATTTTTCGTAGTCTAAAATTTTTTTTAGTCTAAGATTTTTCTTAGTATAATTTTTTTTGTAATCTAAATTTTTTTCGTAATCTAAATTTTTTTCGTAATCTAAAATTTTTGTAAGTCAATTTTTTTTAGTTAAAATTTTCATAATGAATATTTTTATAGTTAAAATTTTCATAATCAGATTTTCATAGTTTTTTTATTAGTAGTATAAAATTTTCGTAGTCAAAATTTTCATAATCAAATTTTCAGAATCTAAATTTATTCAAAAAGAATTATTCCTCATTATGAATTATCTTCCTAGAAATCCAAAAGATATGTTTCCTTTCCTAAATTTTTGTAATATTCTTTTAGTTGTTGGTATTTTCTTTCTGTTTTAAATGTTTCAGATTCACTTTTCCTTAAATCTGAAAGTTTTAGCTTAAAAAACCTCAAAAGATCAGAATCTATCAAAATACTTCTTCGGCTATCATCTCAACCGTTAGATCTTCTCAAGAAGCTTTCAACCATTGGATCAATTAGGGAAGATGAATCGTTGCTTCAATTTCATATTTAAAGGACCCCCAATAGTCATCCCTCAACGAACCCCAAGCCTTTGCGTGCTAAAGATCTACCTCTGTTTTTAAAGTCATTCTGGATTTTTAAAGTTTCCTTACTTCCGAATTTCTACTGAAGCCTCTTCTTAGAAAGAAATGTCAACTGTTAAGGAAATCTCCGAGTGACAGATCTACCGAAAAAGGTTATTTGATCTTAAGTTTTATGCCAACTATGATTCCATTGTTTCTAAGAATGTCAAGATGAATATTTGGGAGAGTGTATGTATATCCAAACAAAGAGCACGAGATCCGGTGTATCCGGAATTGTTGGTTGAATTCTTTGAGACAATTAGTTTTTTCGATGAAGGAGGAAGAGATAAATTTTCTTTCAAGAGATATGGAAAGATATACTCTCTTTATTATAACATTGTAGAAAATCTAATAGGAATTCCTTATGAAGGAGAAGTAGAGTTTTGCTCACACAAGCTACCTGATGTAATAAGATCTTTTGATAAGAAAAAGGATCTATATTGTCTTGGTCTTTCAGAGGAAAAGACTCCAAAAATTATTCATCTCTATACAAATCTTCAGATTCTTTAGCCATGGGTTCATGGTTTTCTTATTCTGAGAAAATGGGACAAGGATACCCTGAAGAAAAGTGATATTTATATTCTGGATTTCCTGGTGAACCTAAGAAAGATAAACCTGGTTAAGCATATCTTGGTTACGATTGAGAATATAAAGAATTGAAATATGAAGTCTTAAATTATCATGTATCCAGCCATTCTTCCAAAGATCATTCTTCTTTGTCTTTAGTCTTTCAATATTCCTTATAATTATAAGCCGATAAATTGAAAGGTGATGCTTTTGAGTGATGATACTCTAAGGAGGATGAAGATTGGATTTAATAGTTAATCCAGAGAATTTTATGATTTGTCAAAAGCAGAAGTTGAAGATCTATCGAAAAAGCAGGAGGTGGCGGAAACATTTAAAAATGGTGGAAGGAAGAGGAAGGTTAAGGAACCAGAAGGAAAATAAAAAACCCACGTGGATAAGAAAACTAAATCCGCACCCCCAAAACATAAGAATAAAAAGGCATATACTAATGAAGTGGATGCTAAATAGAGAGAGGAAAATAAGAACAAGAAAGCAGGGGATCCTTGTTTTGGTTTGGATCTTGATGAGTCAAAATCCTTGAAGATAAAGGCTGATTAAGAACTTGAGAATCAACAAAAAGAGAAAAAGAAAAAGAAAAAGATGTCTGAGGCTGAGATAGTTCAATCCCCTATTAAGGATGCTGAAAAAGTCTCTGAAAAAATTCTAGTACTAGAATATTTTTTGATAGAACCTTTACCAGTGACTTCGGGAAAGAATTTAGTGATTCTGGAACAAGATCAAGTAGAAGAAATAGTGCAAAAAGAAGAAGTGGAAGAAGAAGAGGAAGAAGGGAGTGGTGATACCAAAGATATGATAAATAAAGTATAAGATTATCATGAGAAGGAGAGTCCTTTTGAGAAGTTATCAATCTGAACTTCTGAAGCCGGGTCTTAAAAACTTGCTACCCCAAGAAAAGATGAGAAGGGTGAGGAAGAAGTGAATAAGTTGTCTGAAAATGAAAGTAGCAATCATGATTTCGTTCACCTAGGGGATGTTGAGGTAGGAGCCGAGAAGGAATAAGTTGATGAAGATAAAATTGTTCAGCTATCAGACAGTGAACATGAATCTCCTAATATATCTATATTGGATATATATACAATTCACCCCCCTCATGTATATTGAGCATCTACATCATATTTCGATCCTACAATAACTTTGAGTTTATAATCAGAGTACACACTACCGCATAATTTGGAACTTTATCCTCAACTGTAGTGATCGTATAAGCTTATAATTTATCCCTTGTCCTTTTTTGAATTAAATTCTATTGTAATATGGGGAATTAATTTGAATAGTTCCCCATATCATTATAATTTAATAATTGTAAATTAACAGCTTATTTATTATTGCTTCATTCATGATCCTGATGGACTTTATCTCCACACATGAATAAAACTCCCATTTTATTCAAGCATGTTCCATAGTGTCTCTTTCCAAAAATATCACATGTTAGAAATTCCAACCCTAAATTATTTCCTTTTTCCAAGTTTCTTTTCTACAATGTGCTCATCCACCTGCTTCTTTTATTAATTTCCCTAGAAAACATAAGACTTTGAGAATTTTTCTCTACATTTATGGAACTTTATATACAATATCTTTCTATAATTTTTTTTGAGAGACTAATTACTTTTTGAGAATAGGTTTTTCCCATGAGATAAGTGATCAATCATAATTCTTGGATTATGTACATAATCAGCAACATGGGTTTCTAACCATTTAATTTTAGCTTTATATTAATTAACATTTTTATCTTTATTCTTCCATAAATTGAGGAATTTACTTTATATATATGCTCGTTTCTCATGAGGAAAGTATTTTTTGAATAATACAAGCATAAAAGTATTTCAATCCATACCCACTATATTTTCCATCTCCTTAGTGTTTTGGATTAATGACCACCATTGATCAACATCTACTTTTCGATAATAAATAACCAGGGTAATTTTATCCATTTCATTACTTCCAAATGTGAGAGATATCTTCTTTAAGGATTTCATTCATTTCTTAGATACTAATGAATTGATGTTCTCATTGAATGAAAAAGGTTGTGTAAAGTCTAATGATTTATATATATAAATATTAAATCATTTTAGATGAATATTTTATATATAATACTACGATCCACACCAGAACCATAAAGGTTTAGTATATTTGCAGAATAGATACATAAATATCTTATTTAGATACATTATTCATCATATACTATAATGTTCATCCAACTTTTAACCCTCCTTAACATACCCTACTTAAACCTTTCTTCATAAGTTGGGGAAAGGAAACATAAGAAATGGTGATATCAAATGTTAAGTAAGTGTATACATGAGAGATATCAATTGATTATCATAAAAATGCATAAGATAAGAATAAGGGTATGAGATCATGACCATAAAATAAAAATTTCATACTGCTGAAATACTTTTTATTATTATTTTCCAAACTCTTTTAGGAAAAGTGAGAAACCCATAAACCACACACCACATTCAAAATTTAAAAATTCCACATTCAAAATTCAAAGGCCAAAATTCAAAACTACCGCCATATCCACCTCGATCCACGAGCCGATCCACAAATCATCACGACCTCAAAGCACGAGAGGTCACGTCGCTGCCATCATCAGAGTCATCATGAATTCCATCCTCACCGTCGGAGAAGAAACCATCAACGCCATCAAGCGCCATCATCATCACCATTCCAACATCACACCGGTCGCCGGAAAACACAGGAGACCTTCATAACCACCTAATCACCCACAAAAATGTTATGAAACTATAACCACAACCATCATCATTTTCTTCTCGATCCAAAATTGTTGAAGTTGGAAGAAGCAGCTCGTCACCATCAAAATCTCCGTGGACCACCACCAACACCCGTAGACATCGGTCATCCAAACCGAAAAGAAGAGCCTCCTAGAGAGGATCACCTGCAAGAACGGAATCCAAAAACCCAATAACGCTAGAAGAATTATGCCCTAAACCGAACCGACCCAACACCAGATCCCGTCACCTCCAACACAATAGCCGAAGAAGACCCCTTCGAACCTTCGAAGCACTGAAGCCACTGTAGAACAACCCTCAAATGCCGAAACAAACTACCGGAAGATGCCACACCGCCAAGAATCGTGAAACCACGAATGCTCCGAAGAGAATGCCAGTGAACAAAGAGACCTTCACAAGCCGGTATTACGGACTGAGAACACGAACCGATAGTGCCGAAAATCCCATAACAACGTTGTCACAGCAAGAGGGGAGAGCCACAAATAGGACAGGAGAACAACGGAAGAATCCACAGAGATCCACAAAATCATAGGTATAGAAACAATTTCATATTTCAAGGTTAACTATCGATACCATAAAATCATAGTGTATTAGACATCATATCATATTCCTTATAGTGGATCAAGCACATTTAATTGTTTCTTATATTGGATCAAGAACATCAAATTTTTTCCCATAATTACCTCATGAGATATAAATATTTATCCACTGTATTTTAGGGATATATCATTATAGTCCCACCAGTCACATAATGAAAACCATATATGAGTTCTATATGATCATAAAACATTCATCATATTATAACCCATATATAGAAAATGTGTTTCACAAACATTTCATAATCTCATCATAACATAGACCATGGAAAATAAATGGGTTTCATAAATATCTCATCATCATACTTATAAAACATCTATAAAAAGAATAATGATTTTATCATTGGATCATATCCCCAATAAAATATAATTTTCACTAAAGGATGTTATCATATATGAATATTCCTTTAAAATAATTATTGGAATATTTCATGAGGAAAATACCCATTTCACTTTTAAATCACTTATTTAAATCTAAATTTTTTCCAAATATAAAGGAAAACATTTTATTTGAAAATAACTTTGTAAAATTATAAAGGAATATTCAAATAATTTATAATTCATTATTTATGTAATTTTTTTTCATGATGTATAAGTTAAAATAAGACATTCCTTTCCCACTTTTTAAAAAGTCAAAATGTACCTCATTTAGAAAGCAATGAGAAGATTCCTTTTAATACTTTTTTTTAAAAAAAGTAAATCACAGGTAAAAATTATTTTAAAAAAATCATATGATAATATTAAAACATTCTTAATTTTTTTTGAAAACATGTATATGGAAGAAAAAAGATTTTTAACCGAAGAGAGAAATAAAGTCGATTTTCCTTAAAAACATTATTTTGGTCTTTTGAGTTCTTAAATTAATGAAAATTAAAGGAAAACATGTTATCTCAAAAAATAACTAGTGTTTAATAAAAATTAAATGGATTTTTTTATAAGTATTACATAATTTACTCAATGGATATTCAATCATAAATAATCCCGATTAAAATGTGATTGAAATATAAATCCCTTACCTAAAGTCTCGTTTTTCTTTATATGCATTCGAAAATCCTGTGTAATAAATATAGATTTATTTTACATGTCTTATAGAACCATAATAATTTATATTATACTATTTATTTTTTAATTTTTACATCTTATCTCTTATTTATTAACAATTTTTCATTAAAATCACTGTTCTGGATGATAACTACTTCGTCATTTATACATGTTTCAGATCGGCAGTCCCAACCCTTATACTTTGATCATGGTTCTATATTTAATGAATTTTAATTATAATATCTATATAGTATATAATAATTATATATATATTTATTTATATTCATCTATAAAATGTAGATATATAAAAATTAATTACACCATTCATGGATACAGTAGACCGTACGTACGCATGACCAATATTTTCACTTTTAGATGAATATAATGAAAGAAAGGAATATAATAATTAAACTTTAAATAATCATTATTATATAATATATATAAAGTATATTCATTAAAACTATCCTTATTACCATCCAAGTAAAATGGAAATGAAAAAAATCACATCGCTTTGTGGAGGTGGTAGCCTATACGTACACACAAGAAACGTTATCACATTATAATGGATGGAAAGGTAATAATATAGATGAGATATTATAATTATATAAGTATAAATATGGCATAAATATAATATATAATATTTAAACCCATAATAATAATCATCCTAAAATATGATGATGGAAAAAGAATTATATCTCTATATTGAGGAAGTAAGCCGTACATACACATGAGCGATACTTTTACTTCATATTTGATAAGAAATAGGGTGGATAATGGAAATACCATAAAAATAATAACATTTAATTATATTTAAGATATTTAATTTTTTATTTTATGATGAATATCATATAATTATAGGATTTTGAATAAGAAATAAATTGAAAGAGGTCAGGTAAGATGATTACATCTCTTTCTGTTATCCTCTATTAGATCATCTCTTAAGGACCCATAGAATAGTATTTTAAGTATAAAAAACCTATAATCCATGTATAAGTAAGTTTATATGAGAAATGGGTAGGGTTTGGTCAATATATAATGCTAAAATTGATGTAAATAAGAGAAAGGAGGGGTGTACTTTTATAAGGGAGAGGACACACTTGAAATTTCTTAAAATATTGAAATATAATAAAGTAATTCTAAAGAAAATAATTTCAAATGGGAGTGAATTTGAATAAAAAGAGTATTGGGTTGAAATAATATCATATAATGAAATTTATATAGGTTTTGAATTCATTTTAAACCTTATCTTTTTTATTAACCCCTTTGTTAGCCTTTATTGACCTTAACCATGATATCAACTATTTAAATCTTAAAGGGTTAAAAATGTTTCCATAAGTGGTAAAGTGACTCAATAATGGACCATGGAGGATATGTGAATCCACATTCCATTCACTTGGATGAGGATAATATTTCTATGAATTTTACATCATTTAATAATATTATATTTAACAATTTGTTTTTATTAATGTCAATTATGGAACTATTAATGTAATTTGACATTAAAGACACCCAGAAAAAGATGGAATTAAAAAAATAATCCATTCATACATAACTAATATGATATATTTATAAAATAAATTTGCATAAGACTATAAAATACTCAAATTTTATTACTTTTAATATTTTTAAAAACATTTATTTTATTATTCTCTTAATTAAATAAATATTGTGTTGGCATTGCGTAAGAATTTAAACTAATTATGTAATTACAAAAAATTAGAATTACATTACCATCCTGGAAAATATAAATTATCTTTAAAATAAACATTTTAAACTAAACTTATCCTAATTTTATCCTTATTTAAATTTTTTAGAAATATTAAAGTCAAGAGAGTGACATTTTATATTTATTATTTTCATAAATTAATACAAAGATCATAATCATATAAATATGGAAGAAAGTGAAAATATATTCTATAATTTTATGTAAATGGATAAAATCCACTCATATAATAAGATAAAGGTAACTTTTATAGGAATTTTAAAGCCTTATCCCAAAATTTTAACCATATTTTACCCATTTTACCCTTAATAGGGCGATAAAATTTTTATATAGTTACTATTCATATTTACAAAAAAATAAAAGGGAAATATTTAAAAAATTTGATCCACCTAATTCCAAATATGGAATCAATTTTTCCATATTCAATTTCTATAATTTATAGAAATTTATTTTAAAATAATCTTGCAAAATGCAATGAAAACCATTTTTAGAAAAATAAATTTTTCAGAATAAAATTGGATTATTCTTATCTCATGTTTAAAAAAATATTAGATGAAAAATAATTTTTTATTGAATATATAATATATATATATTTAATTAAAGTCACTCACTAATAGTGATCAATATAATTTAATATGATAAAAAACACATTATATGCATAAAAACCGTTTTTCATAAAATCATATCTTTTACTTTGAGATGATTTTATTTTAATTTATAATAAATTGAAAACAAATCAACTTATTTTATACCAATTTTATTCATAATTTAGTTATTTATCTTCCCCCATCCAATTTAACATCTATTATATAGATATATACTATATTGAAGTTCATTTAGACTTAGGGTTGCGTGTATCGCAATCTATTAAAAAAATTATTTGAAGATAAATATTAATATATTAAAATCTCAAGGTGTTACATCATAACCTCCTTAAAATTATTTTTTCACTCAAAATTACATCACTATGATAAAAATTTTCTAGGATATCTTTGTTTCACCACATCCTTGAGTTCCCAAGTAGATTTCTCTAATTTATGGTTTCTCTAAAAAACATTGAATTGGTATGTGGTATTGTTTCATTTCACTTTCTATCTTGGATCTAGAATATCAATTAGTTGTTCTTCTTAAGAGAGATATTGTTATAGAGGTATGACCTCTGAGTTTATTACATGTGGAGGATCATGTATGTACTACCTCAGGATAGATATGTGGAACACATTGTGAACTTAAGTGATATTCATTGTAAGTACCAAGCAATAAGCTACCATCCCTACTCAATCAATAATCTCAAAGAGACCAATATACCTTGGGATTAGATTTACATTCTTTATGAATATCACAACCTTATTTCATATAGAAATTCATGAAATACCTTTTCACTAACTTTGAAATATATATTTCTTTGATGATTTTTAGCATAACGTTTCTTCTAACTTTGAGATACCCTTAAGTTCTAATGAATGGATTAAACCTTATCTATTATTTCCTCAGCTAGATCAGGTCCCAAAAGATTTATTTCTCTAACCTCAACCCAACACATTGGATTTCTTCACTTCCTAACCAAGAAGGATTCATATGTATCCATCTAAATACCTGAGTGAATGCTATTGTTATATGAAAACTCAACCATTGGAAGGTGTTGATACCATCCACTTTTGAAATCTAGAGAAAATTATATAAACATATCCTCTACGGTTTTAATGGTTATCTTAGACTGACCATATTTATGAGGATGATAATAAGTGTTGAAACTTAACTCTGTATCTAGAGCCTATTGAATACTTTTCTAGAAATTCAAGGTAAACCTCATATCTAAATTAGATATAATAGAATGTGGTACTCGATACAACCTTACCTCTTTATTAATGTATATCCTGCAAAAGTTTATAAATAGATAAATCATCTCTAATTGAAATTATGCGTTCAAACTTCATAAGGTGATTGACTACAACCCAAATAACTCTATGCCCTTTAGTTTTTTGGGGTTTCTGGAAGAGAAATCCACGATAATATTTTCTTAGTTATAATCAGGTATGGGTAATGGTTGTAATATCCCCTTAGACTTATTTATATTATCCTTAAGTTTTTGACTTACCAAGCACTAAGATACATAATCTGAAATATCTATTTTCATATTTTCCCACCAAAAACACTCTTTCATATATCCATACATCTTTGTAATTCCAGGATGAAGGAATAATGATGAACTATGAGCATTATTAGATTGCTCCTTCATCAAGTCTAGTTTTTTATGGGACACATACATGATTCCTGAACTTTATCATTGCATCACAATCAAGGTTAAACTCAGTAACATGTCTTACCTTCATATGAAACTCCATATCTTGCTTATATGCCTCTTTGATCTTCACTTAGATAGATGGTTGGAAACTCATTTAAGATAGACAATATTTCTCCCCTTCCTTTAAGATATCCTGATACATCCTTTTCAAATATATAAATATTGTATCTTTTGTTATTCACATAATAGATAAGCTATCATGATTTTTCTAACTCAGAGCATCTTCCACCTTGTTTAGTTTCCTAGGGTGGTAATATATTGAGCAGTCATAGTCTTTAATTAGATCAAACCATATTATATAGTGCATAATGAACTCTTTATGTGTGAAAGTATACTTAAACCCTTTATTATTGATATATATATATATATATATATATATATCACACTTTTCTCCATAAATATAACACCTTCATATCATTAATGTAAAAAAATATCATCGTTATATCCAAACCATGAGTTGTTTAAATTTTATCATGTGTTTTCAATTATAATGAATCATATAATACCACCATATAATTGTAAATGATGATTCATCCTAGAATCTTTTTTGATTCATCAATAAAGAACACAGACCCTTCTATACTATAGGGTAATGTGAGCAGAGGTGCCCTGACCAAAATTCTTTGCAGATCCTTGAAATTTTCTTCACATTCATCTATACACATGAACTTAACCCCCTTCCATGTCAACTTATATTCTTTATAAATCTCTCAAAAATCACCATTAATATCTATAAAATTAAAGAAAACTATAGATTTTGGTTACCATGGTTAGTCTAAGACATTGTGAAATAATTTCAGCCTTTGAAGGATCCACCATTATACCCTCATTGGAGATTATATGACCCAAGAATGAAGCTTTATGAATCCAAAATTCACACTTGGTAAATTTTTCATACAACTTATCCTTTCTCAAGGTCTTAATAAAACTTCTCAAATGATGTTATTACTCTTCATTTCTCTTTGAATATATAATAAAATAATTTATAAACACTATCACAAACTGATGAAGGTACTCTCTAAATACTCTAATCATTAAATCTATAAAGATAGCAGGGGAATTAGTAAGTCCAAATGAAATATCTATAAATTCATAATTCCCATACCTCATATAGAAGTATTTATAGAGTATATCTTCATTATTGACCCTAAATTGATGATATCCAAAACAATGATCAATCATAGAAAAGTATTATTCTACTTGTAATTGATCAAAAAAATCATCGATACTGGGTAGAGGATACTTGTTCTTGATAATGATCTTGTTGAGTTCTTGATAATCAATGCAAAGATGAATTGAACCATATTTCTTATTAACAAAGAGAATATGTGTACCCCATGGTGGGGAAATACAGTGTATGAATCCCTTATCTTCCTGAAGTTTCTTCATCAATTCCTATAACTCAATTAGGGCCATTCTAGAATGATTCTTTAAAATAGGTGCATCACAAGGTATTAGTTCTATTAAAAACTCAATTTCATGATTTAGTGGTAGAATAAGAAATTAATCTATAAAGAAATATATATACTCCCATACAACTGATATATCCTCAATTTTGAGTTTCTCCCCAACCATTTTAGATATATACCCTTCAAGGATAAGAATTAGGACCCACAAGATAAAAGTAATTTCTAATGTAATTTTATATTCATCCTCATACCAATAAAAGATCATAGGTTTATTCTGAATATGAAATGTGACTTAACATCACCATAAATTAATATGGTCTCTATAAAAATAAATCATATCCATGCCTATAATCACATCAAATTTACCAAAAGGGAGAATCAAAAGATTTGTAGGAATCACTTTCCCACAAACTTCAATCAGATAAGAACTATAGACTTGAGATGCAACCATCGTACTATTTGAAGTTTTCACCAATAAATAAACATATATTAATTGAGGTGGTAGCTCTATACCATTATCAAATTCCATAAATATAAAAGAGTGGTTAGATATAAGAATAAAATAAGACATTATTTGTTCTAGAGTAGATGAAAAATGTACCTTTCAAAACATAATTCTCATAACCCACGTCAGTAGTCATGATAACTTGATATTTCCCTTTGTGTCTTTGGTATTAAGAGGTAATTGACAATGATCATCATAAAAAATCTTCATATTTTTTCACTAATTGGCATAATTTCCATACTCCTTACATTTGAAGCATTGTAGCATGGGTAGTGAATTAGTTGGAATCCTCTTTTACTCCATTATATAAAATGGACCATTTATTAACTTTCAATATTAATGGGATTTATGACCAAACTTTCAATATTTAAAGTGACTCCATATTCCATTCATGAAATTCCCTTGATATTTCTTCCCATATTTATGGCATATAAATGGATATAATTTCTTTCCATCATTTACTTTATTCGAGTTTTAATGAGACCCCATATTTATTTTCTTTTCAAAACCATGGGAATGGTGGAAATCTATAATTTCCATTTCAACCTTGAGTTCACATCGAATAGTTTTATCATAGATACTAAATTATATTATAGATAATTCCCTTAAAAGATAAGGTTTCAAGTATTTAAAGAATTGATCAATTTTTCTTTCAAGGATAATGATTAAACTAGAACCATACCATGAAAGTCTTGTAAAATTTTCCTTATAAGTACCAAAAGATTATTCCTAATTTTTCTTAAGCTCAAGGAATTAATTCTCCACATTTATAAAAAGAATATAAGGAAACCACTTACTAAAAAATATCCTCTTAATCTCATCTCAATCCCTAGAGTTAATTTCTTCCTATTGACTCATATTCTAAATAAGACCCCATCACTGATCAACTTATCCTTGCAAATGATAAATGGATAAGAAAACCTTTTCATGTTTCAAGCACTGTAGAATAGAAAATATTTTCTCAATGGAACTGATCCATCACTCAACCACCAATGGATCAAAATACCCCCTAAAAGAAGGTAGATGCATTGCCTCATAAAATATTCAATAGTACAATGTTCCCTCATTTTATCTTCTAGATGCTCAAAATGATTCATAGTCTAATAAAGTTATGTGAGAAAATATTTACATTACATCTCTCATATAATTTGGTTGTTTAGGTGGAAAATAATTTCATTGTACACCACATTCATTGTTATCACAATGTCTCTTAGTTCCACCCATTGACTAAAACCAAAAAGTAAAGTGTAAGCATAAATCTATAATAATCATAGTGATCTATTAAATAATCATGAAATATCATTAATAGGATTTTTAGATCATTACACATTATTCTAAATATATGAAACCTTATGTTTAACCAAGGTTATCCATGGTCCTCACCAAAATATTAGGAAGTTATCATATAATTAGACTTATCCCCAGGGGTTTCAACCAAATTTCTCTAATACTAATCTCTAAATATTAACTAAACTCAGATCTAATACCTAAAATAAAGGTTTAAGATTTTTATACATAAATATTACATCATTTTAGATGAATATTCCATATATAATATTAATATCTATGCCATAATTTTGAACGTTTAGTGTATTTAGAGAGTAAATACATAAACTTTTTATATAGATACATTCTTTATCATCTTCCATAATGTTATTCACACATTGTATCATTCTTTACATACCCTACTCAAACCTTTATTCACAACCTAAGGAAAGGAAAACTAAGTAATTGTGAGCTTAGATGCTTAGAAAGTGTAAAAATGGGAGATATCAATTGGTTATCATATGAATGCATAAGATAAGAATAATGGTTTGAGACCATGACTATAACTTATAAAGTTCATAACCAATCTTTTAAAGATCATAAACATGGGTTATAGAATAAATCATTACCATTTTAAAATAAATTAATCATAAGAGATAGAAATATTCATAAATCAATCATGAACCATAAGTTCATGTCATAAAAGTGTGAAACTATTATAGATTTAGAATCCATTTCATATGTCAAGGTTAACCACCGAGATCATCAAATAACAGTGGATCAGGTATCATCACCTATTTCCCATAGTGAATCAAGAACATTGACTTGCTTCTCATTATGGGTCAAGCACGTCAACTTGTTTCCCAAAATTATCTCATGCGATTTAAAACTATAACCAATGCATTAGAGGGATATATAATTCCAATACCACCCATGACATAATAAAAAACATACCTACATATTCCATAAATTCATAAAACATTCATTAAATCATCATATCATAACCAATGAAAATAAAAAGGGTTTTATAAACATTTCATAATTTCATCATAGCATAACCCATGGAAAAAAGGGTTTTGTAAAATATCAACAGAATACTAATAAACTATCATGTGAAATAATAAGGATGGTATCACTGGATCATATACCTAGTAAAACATAATTAAAATCAAAGGATTTTATCATAGTTGAAAATTCCTTTAAAATAATCACTAGATAATTTCATGAAAAAAATACCATTTTCACTTTGAAATCACAAATTTAAATCTTGAAATTTTAGAAATATTAAGGAAAATTATTATTTGAAAATAAACATGAAAACTTGTGAAGTAATTTTAAAATCATTGATTAGTCATGATGGTTTTAAATTCCATTAATTCCATATAATTTAAATTAAAACATTCCTTCCACACTTTTGTAAAATATCAAAAAGTACCTCATTTATAAAGAGACAAGAAGATTCATTTTAAACCATTTTTTTAAAATTCAATCATGGGTAAAAATAAATTTTAAAAAATAAAAAATTAATATTAAAACTTTCTTGAAAACATTTTTTAAAAACATTTAAATGGAAGGAAAATAATTTTTGACTAAAGATAGAAATAAAGTCAGTTTTACTTAAAAAACTTATTTCAGACTTTTGAGTTATTAAAGAGAGAAAAATGAAAGGAAAAATGTAATATCTAGAAATAAATAGATAAAAATAAAAATAAAAGGTATTTATCAATAAGGATCATATAATTTCCTTAATGGAAATTCAAGCATAAACAATCCTGATTAAAATGGGATTGAAACATAAATCCCTCACCTCAAGTTTCATATTTCATCATGCGCATTAAAAACTCCTATATAATAAATATAGTTTTTTTATAAATGTATTAAAAAACTATAATAATATATATCATACCATTTATGGTTTATTTATGACATCTTATCACCTGTTTATTAACAATTTGTTATTAAATTCACTATTCTGGATGATAACTGCTTCATTTTTTATGAATGTTTCGATTCAGAAATCTCAGCCCTTGTTCTTTGATCATGGTTTCTTCATCTCAATAATGTTAATAATATATATATATATATATCATATATATTAAGTATATATATATATTTATATTCATCCATAAAAGGTAGAGATAAAAAATGAATTACATCATTCATGGAGACGGTAGGCCGTACGTATGCATGAATATAGTTTTCACTTTTCAAAGGATGACACAAAATGATAGAATATAATAATTCACATTTAAAGAATAATTATTATATCATATAAATCAAATATATTCTATAAATCCATCATTATTATTATCCAAGTAAAAGAAAAAAGAAAAACAGATCATGTCGCTTTGTGGAGGTGGTAGTATACACGTATGCATGAATGAAATTATTTATTTCAAATAGACTGGAAGCTAAAAATGAAGATGTGATATTAAAAATAAAAAATTATAAATATTTCATAAATATAATATATCAACTTTAAACCCATCATAATAACAATCCATGCAATATGGTGATGGAAAATGATTTGTATCGCTATGTAGAGACGGTAAGTCACACGTACGCACAAACAATACTTTCACTTACCATTTGATGCTAAAGAGTGTAGATAATAGTGATACCATAATCATAATAAAATTTTATTATATTTACGATAATTAATTTATTATTTTAGGATGAATATCATATAATTAATGGAATTTCATGAAGAAATAAATTGAAAGAGGTTCGGTAAGATGATTACATATCTTTCATTTGGCCTTCATTAGATCCTTTATTAAGGACTATTGGAATAATTTTTATTGAATAAATGACCCTTTATTTCATGTATTGAGAATTTTAGAAGATATATGGGTAGGTTTTGGTCGATCTGGAAGAATCAAAGTGATGTAAAGAAGAGAAAGGAGGGGTGTCATTTTATAAGATAGAGAGAGGACACACTTGAAATTTCTTAAAAGATTAAAATATAATAAAGTGATTCTCAAGAAACATTCTTCCAAATAAATATTACTTTGAATAAATATAGTATAGGGTATAATTAATACCATCTAATGAAATTTATATAGGTTTTTGTGACATTTTAAATCTTATCTTTTTGATTTACCCATTCGTTAAATTTTTTTGACCTTAACTGCAGTAACAACTATTTCAATCTTAAAGGGTTAAACATGTTACCATAAATGGAAAAGTGACTCATAAATAGAGAATGGTTTATATTTTTAACCATATTTAATTCAATTTTTTGAATATAATATTTTTATAAATTTTAAATCATTTAATAAAATATTATTTATTAAAAAATATAATTAATGTGAATTTTGGAACTATATATTTAATTCAACTTTAAAGACACAAAGATAATGATAGAATTTGAATATAATCCTTTTACACATAACTAATATGTAATATTTATCTAAAAAATTCACGTAATATAATATCATACTCAATTTATATTAATTATTATTTTTTTATCATTATTTATTTTAATTTTATATTAATTGAAGAAGTATTGTATTGACGTTGTGCAAACATTAGGTAATTATATAGTCAATAAAAATTAGAAATAAATTACTATCAGGGAAAAAATTTATATTTAAAATAAAGATTTAAAATAGAACTTATGTTTTTTTTATCCCCATGTAAAAATTTAATATATACTAAAGTCAAGAGAGTTACATTTTATATTTATTCCTTTATTAAATTAATATAAAGGTCAAAATCATAGAAATATGGAACCAAGTGACCATTTATTTGAAAATTTGATGGAAATGGATAAACACCACACATTAAATAGGATAAATTCAAATGTTAAAGAAATTTTAAATCCCTATCCCAAAGTTTTAACCATATTTTACCCATTTTACCCTTATCGAGGTGAAAAAACTTACTATGGTTATTACTCATATTGACCAAAAATAAAAGGGACATATTTACCAAATTTGATCATCTTGATTAAAAATATGGGATCCATATTAGAAAATTTAATTTCTATAAGTGTCAAGAATTCAATAGCTATGTTATCATGATATACTATATTATGGTTCACTTAGACTCGAGGTTTCATGTATCGTAAGCTATCAAAAAAGTTTTATTTGAAGAGAAATATATATATTAAAATCTTAGGGTGTTATAAGATGCTCCCATATGAATCAGTCCAAAATTATTGCACCATATTGGGTATTATTTGGTTTAACCTCAAAGAAAACTATATTGGTTATGACCTAATTCAACTGACCTAATACAGCTATAATCCACTCAGTCCTAACACCAACTTTATTGACTTCATTGACTTGATCATAAGAGAAATCCCTATATAGATTAATAGTATTGATATAATTTATGCCCCATACAATAGAATCAATTTCTAAATAATGGAATACACATATTAAATCATAAAATTATGAATTTAAAAAAAAGTGAAAATTTCCGATTCTAGTGCAACACTTAACAGAAATTAAAAATTTATTCATAGATAATCCCACAATCTTAAACTTTGTGTCTTTGGGTAAATATTAAAATCATAAAAATATTTTCAAATCCATAATAGTGGTTCATAAAGGGAATGTAAACCAACCAAATAATATCCCAAGTGAGTTTCATACTAGGTGAGCAGTTATGCCTCTTTGTCGTGCACCAGGTGAAGATCATGTTAATTCCCAAACAAACTATTTTAGGTTTTTACCCCTAGTTACATCTATGCTAGTGCCTATATACATTTGTTTATATCTAGAGATGGTTTTCATTACTAGAATATCACCAATCTATATTTTACCAAAATTTTAGGATGTTTCCTATAATTTGAATTATTCTTAGAGTCTATCATCGGGTTATGTTATCTTATCTACGTTTTCCTAAATATATTTCCCAAGGTTATTAAAATACTTTCTTTAAAACCATATATTATAACCCCGACTCTAGTAACCTAGATACAATGTTTTTTATAATAAATTGGCATAATATAAAGATATTTGTCCCCATAAGATCATATATTTCATTAGTTTTAAGTGACTAGATGCATACATAATTTCCATGTTATATTTTAAAACATGAAATACAACATAAATTCAAGTGATAACTTTATTATTTCTTCCAGTATATTGTAATGCCCACCGGGTGACTAGTATGTCTAATTTTGAGTTTTATTTATCCTTGAGTGTGTTCTTAGAGTTCTTGGGTTCCACGAGTTGAAACCGAGTGTTTTTGGGGAGACAGACTAGGGCATATGGTTAGCACATGGTTTGTCCAAACCATGCAAAAACCGTGTGAGGGGTGTTGCAGTTTTTGATAGTGCATTTTTTCATGGTTTGAGAATGGTTTTTCAAACCATGTAACACCAAGGGAAAACTGTGTGGCCAATTTGGGGTGTATAGTGGCACCCGCATGGTTGGCACATGGTTTGCCTAACCATACGACCAAACCGTGCAACCTTGTCCATCTCATTAAAAAGATCAAATTTCCCTTCTTCACTGTCTATTTCTCAAGGTTTGGGGGATATTTTTGCTTCCCCCACGTGTGTATCAACTACAAAAAAGCACTAATTAGCTTCATTTTAAAACATTTTTTTTCTAATTTAGTGACTTTTAAATGTTTCTATTTAGAAACACCTCATTTACTGAGATTTTTTGAAAACATTGGTAAATAAGCATCGTTAAATTAGCGACGTTTATAGATATCACTACTTAGAGACACTTCATTTATTGATGTTTTTATGAACTTTTGGTAAATGACACCTCAATAACTGATATTTTAAAAAAACATTGGTATTTTTTTTTTGAAATTTATACTTTTTTTTTGAAATTTGTAATTTTATCACAATATAAAAATAAATATTTTTTACACAATACACACCCTATCTCACTACACCCCTCCCAATACATCCATCCTCCAATGATACACCCAACCCACACCATCCGGCGCCACACCCCAAACCCCACCCCCACATCCCTCATCTAGCACTGCACCCCCAATCCCACACATGTGCTAGCTCCACAAGAATTTGAACCAACAACCTATTGGGTTATACCCAAAGACCTGACCAACTCACCTATACTAATTATGAATATCAAATTTTATTATTATTATATATATATATATATAAAAATAAATTTCAGTATATAAAAAATTAATATTATATATAAAAATAATTTTATATATTAATATACATATATGAATATATATATATATATATGTTTATATGTTTATATTTTATGTTTATATATATAAGTTTATATTATATTATATATATGTTTATATTTTATATTATACATATATGATTATATTTTATACTATATATATATATATATTTTTATATGATATATATATATATATATATATATATTTATATGTCTATTTGTTCATATTTTATATTATATATATGTGTGTTTATATTTTATGTTTACATATATGTTTATATTATATATATGTATGTGTATATTATATATATATATGTTTATATCATATATATAAATGTATATATATATATATATATATATATTTGTTTATATATATATATATGTGTGTGTGTGTGTGTGTGTGTTTAAATATATATGTGTGTGTGTGCGTCTGTAAATATATATGTGTATATATACATATATATAATTATAATTATATATATTTATAGTTAGTCACATTTTAAAACACTGATAAAAATGTCACTAAAATATCCAAATTTTCTTAAAAACATGATTTAATTTAATATATTATATATATATATATAAATATATGTGTATATACATTTATATTTTTATAAATATGTGTGTGTGTTTACATATATATATATATATATATGTTTATATATATGTGTCTCTATTTATTTATATTAATATATGTGTGTGTACGTGTTTATATATGTTTATATATATGTGTGATTATTTAAAAAATTAATATTATATATATATTATTTTATATATTAATATACATACATACGTACATATATATATTTTATATTTTATATTTTATGTTTATATATATAAGTTTATATTATATTTCATATATGTGTTTTTATTTTACATATATGTTTATATTTTATATTATATATATATGTTTATATAATATATATCTATGTTTATATATCTATCTATTTATATTTTATATTATATATATGTTTATATATATATGTTTACATTTTATATTATATATATGTTTATATTTTATGTTTAAGTTTTATGTTTAAGTTTTATGTTTATATTTTATGTTTATATTTTATGTTTATATATATGTTTATATTATATATATATATATATATGTTTATATTATATATATATATATCATATTTTTATATTAATATATATGTTTAAATTATATATATATGTTTATATATATGTGTGTGTATCTGTATAAATATATATGTGTATGTATACATATATATAATTATAATTGTAATCATATATATATATATATATATATATAATTTACAGCATTTTAAAACACTAGTAAAAATGTCACTAAAATAACCATGTTTTCTTAAAAGTGTGACTAAATTTCAAATATATATGCGTTTTTATATATAAATATATTTACGTATTTATATATATGTCTGTGCGTGTTTATATATATATAAAGATATATTTTTATTTATATGTTTATATATATGTGTATGTGTTAATATATATTAATATATATATATATTCATCGATGGGAAATGATCTATATAAATAAATATAAATAAATAAATATATATATATATATATATTGCGATGTTTCCTGAAAAACATTGCAAAATTAGGGATGTTTCCTAAAAACGTGGCTAAATTAGTGACATTTTTCACAAATCATCTCTAATTTAACAACATTTTCAGGAAACATTTCTAAATTATCAATTTTTTTAGAAAACTTCGCTAAATTGGCGATGTTTTTAAGGAAATGTCATTAAATTAGCAGAGTTTTTCATGAAACGTCGATAATTAAGCGACATTCCTTGAAAAACATCGCTAAATTTAAAAATTATTGACATTTTTAAAAAATATCACTAAACAAATGTCATTATATTAAAGTTTTTTGTAGTGATCCCATCCTCCTTGGTCATGGAGCTCTCCCCTCATTAGTAGATTTCCTCTTGGTTTCATTGTGGTTTGGCTTGAGGTAAGGTAATTTCCCATTGATTTATTCTTCCTTTCCCCTCCTAAAGCCTTCTTCTTCCATTTTTATAGAGTTATAGAACCCTAAGGGTGGTGTCGAAAAAATTTAGGATTTTTAATGGAGGTTTTGGTTTTATTTCTTCCTTTCTAGGTGTGTGATACTTTATTCTACCTCTTCTGGGTGGTCTTTGTCAAAGGCGACAAGCATTTGACTGAATTCAAGGTAGGTTCCTCTATTTAAGGGAATTTTCCATGGCATGAAATTAAATTTCTTATCAACTTTGGTTTTTTTGTTTAAATTTCCATTTAAATAATTTATTCTTGGTGTATATTTCATGTATGATGTGTTTTATGGATTTTTTTGGCAATTTAGGTATTTCAAAAGGGTTTTCCAAATGGGGTTGGAATGAGTGCACCCCAAGCGTTTGATAAAATGAATCAAAGATGTTTTATGGGATTAAATGGATTTATAAAATTGTTTTCAAAATGGTTTTACCTTGGGAAGAGTGTTTTGATAAAATGGGAATGTTTTGTTTGAGAAATGTATTGTGTTATGACTTGATTGATATATGCACTTGTTTGTGATTATGTTGGCATGAAGTGGCACATGAGTTAACAAGGGTGTGAGTGAGGGGTTTGTTCTAGGGATCGTGTGAGCCTTCAGAAGGAGGACCATGAAAGCCTCTATTTGTTTCCAAGGGACTAAGTGAGCCTTTGGGTAGGAATATCATGTGAGATTTCATGTGGATTTTCGAGAGACTGCATGATCTCTTAGAGTTGGATCCAGGGAAGACCATGAGATATTCCATTGATTAGCTAGATAGCTAGCATACTTTCTTAAACAAACATGATAGGATTGGTGGTTATATCCCTTAGGTACTCATAACTCATTTCTGATTGGTTTATATGATTTATGCATTATATTAGTTCTATTTTATGTGATGATATGTATTATGATAGTTTGTTTATTTTCCATTCATATAGTTATATGATATTGATGTTATACTCAAATTTATTATGCCTTTTGGTTATTATTTATCATGTTGTGCCTTTTGGACTTTTTTATTTATTTAACCCATGTATGGAAATTGTTTTGGAACACTGCATTTTGTTTTTGTAAGGAAAAACTGAAGGGGTTTAAAAATGTTTACCTAAAATTGATTTGTTTTCAAGTGGTTTAGTTTTAAAATTTTTTTGAAACTAGATTTTTGGTTTCATGGGTAAAATCCTTAAATATATTCTTGGTGATATCCTACTGGGATTTATGAATTACACCCTTCTTGGGCCCTTTTTGGGTGTTTTTAGATTTTATTTTGCTGGACATAGGTAAAGGAAAGGGCACCGTGTTCCAAGGTAGATCTTCTTAATTACTACCATCTAGGGTTTTATTAAGAGACATAGTATCACAGGGATAGAATAATGTGCAATAATTTTTGGTATTTTGTACCTACAGGTTCGTACATGGGATTGGATTGGAATTGTACCCCTTTCTTTGAGTTTGTGTTGTTTATTTTGAGGTACTATGTATATGCCTTGTTATGGATGTATTTCATTGTTTATAGTATATTCTTTATTTCTAATATTGAATCAAATGATATTGGTGTTTATATATAATTTTATGGATGGTCCATTATTGTTCAACCATGTAGAAACCATTCCTAAGTGCTAGTTGGTTATGTCTGGTGCTTGTTGTCAGGCCATAGTGATCGGTAACCTGCTTCGGGTCATGTGGCTGGCTGACTCGAGCGACAGGTTAGGTTAACCTGGATTGGTTCATTAAATATATCTCTAAATCAATCAAAGTTTACTTATGGGTTCCCTAGGGATAAAAAAAATAAGTGGGTGAGCTCGGATTCATAGTAAGAGAAAGCGTACAATAGAAGCTATCATAGAATAAATAAGGCATGAATAATACAACGAAGATAAAAAATAATAAAATATTTTATAAACTAATATCATGAATTATTAATATATCCATGGAATACATATCAACATAAATAATCACATAGATAACAATAACTGGTTTCCTAGTGATAAAATGCATAATTCTATACAACATAATCTTACCATCAAGGCCTCATGCAAAGGCATCATACATAAATAAAATATAAACCAAAGACACAATCTATTTTGTCTCGTGAGACATACCTATGCATCGATGGGCTATATAATATTAGGCCCACCCATCACTTACTAACTCTAATTAATTTATTATATGAAGGAAATGAATAATAATACAATACATAATCCACTTTCCTTGATAATTAATTAATATTCATATGAATCAAGTATACAGAATATCAATATTTATTAGTACATAATCAACCTTCCTTATCCATCAATTATCATTCATATAGAAGTAATAATTATAAGTATTTTCAATGATTCCCTAGTAAATAATTGTGCTCTTTTTTTAGTAAACCCCCCAAAATGATTTATATAAAATGAAGTTTTTACGTCATATAGAGTAATGGGTACATAGAAATGTGAATAATATAAATGATATAGAATATAGTGATGATAATAAATAACATGGACATAAATGAGACTATAAATTCATAAAAAATGAAGGATTTTAGGTAGAGTAAATTCTTTTGAAAGACAGAGTGTAAAATATAAGCAAAAACATTTATAAGATATTTCTTAAAAATATTGTAACTTTTTTGAAAAAAACATAGTTAAAAGTAACTTCAAAAAGAAAATTTCATGAGATTTTTATAATAATTTTATAACATTATTTGCAAAATTATTTATAATAATGGAATCATGAAAATAAACTACACTTAAGTAAGAAAAAATAGAGTGTAAGATAAAATATTCATAAGTAGAATTTAAAAATTTTAAGAAAATAATATCCATTTATTTTGAAAAAATCATATAATAATTAGAATAAAATAATAATTTAGAAAAAACCATCAAACATGAAATGTAATCTAAATAATTAATAATTTTAATGACAACATGAATATACATTCACGTGGAAAACATTTAAAAAATATTATTTTCACACCATAAAAAAAATCTTGTTCAAAAAACATTAAAAAGATTTCTTTTAAACATTTGAATAGAAATTAAAATTATAAAACAAATTATCTTATGAAATCTTATATAAAAAAAATTCTTGAAAAAAATAAAGAATATATATATGGAAGAGAGATATTCCCAACTAAAAATTAGAAATAAGGTAAGATTTTATTATAAGAAGTTTCTTGATTGTTTTGAGTACTAAAGAGATGAAAAATGGAAATAATACTTGAAAAACCTTAAAATAACAAGTATAGAGGAAAATATAATGGTTTTAGGATATAAAAAACATATAATTCCCTCTAATTTCAATTGGAATAGAAACAATATTGAAAATAGTGAAATTGTAAAGTAAACCCTTATGAATTTGGTAACCTTCAAATCAAAATCCAAATAAAGTTAAAAAATTATATAGTACTATAAATCCAATTAATTAACTAAAATAATATTTTGAAATATATTCATGGGTTGTTAGGAATAACATATAACAGAAATCATGGTATACAACATGAATCATGTCTCAAGGAACCGAAATTAAGAGCAATAACCCTTACAAATTTCATAACACTTGAATCAAAAACTCATGAAATATTGAAATTGAAATTGAAAATTAATTACCATGATTATAGAGAGAATAATGATATAATATTTAAATGATTTATCATTTACCCAATATAATGGAAATATGCGTGTAATTCAAAACATGACCCAAAGAATAAAATTTGAGATTATAAACCTATACCTTCGATTCCCACTTAGTCTGAAGAATTAATAACACTTGAATAATAAATTTATATTTATTATCAATAAATATAATATCTATATTTAAATTCATTTTTTGGATATCATAACCTATTTTTACCCATTTACTCATAATTCCTAGTTAAAATACAATATTTAGGTGTTATCTATATTTTTATTATACTTATTTTAATTTGGAGATTCCGGTACTTCCACTATGTTTAGGGTTTCATCACTTAAAAAATGTTAATAATTACATATATATATTATTTATACATAAAATATTCTTTTATGTCTATCCATGTAAGGAAATTATAAAAAAGTAATTACACCTCTTTGTGGAGGTGGTAGTCTACACATACACATGAGTGCCGTTTAAATTTTACAACTAATGAGAGGGAAGTAAATTAGACAAAACTTTATATCTTAGGAATAATAATTATGTTATAAATATAATATATATTCATTAAATCCATATATATCACTATCCATGAGAGGTGGTGATGAAAAATGAAATACATTACTTTAAGAAGGAGGTATTCTTCACATATGCACGCGCGACGTTTTCATTATCCATTAGACAGAAAAGTTGTAGAAAATAGTTGAGAAATTAATAAAAAAATATTTTCTTTTAGTAATTATAATTTTATAATTAGTTTATTATAGTTATATAATATTTTTATGAGGTTTAATAAGAATGAAACCTAAAAGGTCATGGTAAGAACATATACCTATTCCTTAGATAATATCTTTTAAAAAACATATTAATTATTATTAGATGGGTATTTTAGGAATAAAATAATATTGAGGTCATGGATAAGGGTATTGGGATGGTATTTGAAAATATCAGAGCCATTCTATAGGGATCAAAGTGTGTGTACAAGTGTGGAGATGATGTTCCCTTTTATAAGTCAGGGGAGTGAGACTATTGTAAATATTAAGATCTTTTTAAAATAATAATTTTGTTTCTCATAGAATGTGGATCAAATTTAATGAAATTAAAAATATAGGATAATTTAAAGTCTCAATAAACTCAAAAAATAAAATTTTAAAATATTTTAGAGATATTTAAATCCTTATCTATTAGTTTAACCCCCCTTGATCCCTTTTTACCCTTAATTGTGGTGATAAAATTTTACCTTGGTAACTTATTTTTATGAAAATAAATTAAATTGTAATTTTTACCTAACATTAACTATTATAATTTAATTTTTTTATTAATTTTAAAAAAATCAATTTTTATATGTGGTAAAAATTAATTTTAATATAAGTATGAAAAATGCGATGAAAAATAGTTTTTTTAAATGTTTTTAAAACTAAATAACGATTTTACACCAAATTCATGTATAAAATTGATCTCCATTTTTTTTAAAAGGTGACATGGATTGGTTTCCCAATCCATGCCAAGAGAATTTTGTTAAAACAAAAAAGGGGGTCAAAGTACACACGAGGTGTAGTAAGCCTACACCAGCAAAAACCAAAATACAGCCCACATGAATGAATAATTAAACAACCTAGGCTGACAAGAACCAACCAAACACACTCCAATAAGAATATCCCACCCAGCATTCCAGAAAACCAGTCCCAAACCATCCGAGCTATGCAATCCAGGTGGGCCAAAGTCTATCAATAAGCTTTAAACAAGAACAGGAACTCCAGCTCTAGCATCATGATCTCCCAACAATTCATTCTAGAAGAGAAAACCTGCTCCAGGCTCTGAATTTAACTCAGGCTCTGAAAATTTATGCATGAGTTTCTCAATTAAACATAATAGTTTTAGAATTTTTATTTTACTCCTTAAAAACATGTTTGGTCAATCCAATAGATTTATACATTTTAAGTAATTATTATACCATAATTATGTCATAAAAGTTATAGTATTTGTAAAATTGGTATTTGTCACTATTCACCTAAAAAGCATATTTTTCAAAAAAAAATAAAAAAAATCCCTAAGATAAATCAACCATATAAACTCAATAATGATATCCATTTTATCAAATTTAAATTATAAAATTTATAAATTTTACTTTTAAATATAATAGTGAAATATTTCTATTATAATGATAAAATAATAGAATGTGCATTGATATATAGTTTAGGGATGTAATGTTTACCAGATAAAATAATATCTCAGGTATTAAAATTATTATTATATAGTGAAATGATATATTATATTAAGATTTATTAATTTTATTATTGTGTTTCTTCAAAACTATGATAAATAAAATTTTAAAAAGGGAGCGGGAGAAAGATTCCCATGGTCGAGGAAAATTAATGTGGGTCATCATAAATTTAAAAATAAGTGATAGTTTTACCCATTTTCATTGTTTTTTAATATTTTTAATAGATAAATACTATATTTTGTTAAAATTCTAGTTTTTTTGTAATTTGTTTTTATTGAATAATTATAAAATTAAAGGTAGTAGGATGTTTCCTTTGGATCATGTTATTATTTTGGGATATGTGTTTTCCAATTACAGATTTAATGAGAGGTGTATTATAGAATGTAAAATGTTTAATTGATGGAAATTATTTTAAATTTAGGGAATCAATATTTTGTGTTGGTGTTTGAAATTATATTCACTCTCCCCTTCACACATCCTCTCCTTTTTTCTCTTTGGTATTATCTCTTGATTTATTTATTAAGTGGCGAACAAATGATGGTGAAAAAGGACAATTAGTGATAAATGATAAATTTTCATGGAGATTAGGGTTAGTGATTTTAAAATTTATTATTATTTATCCATATAACTATAGTTTTTTTGTAATTCACTGTGATCAGATAAGTCGTGAAACAAATTGAGATATGGTGAACATGATTATTCATAAGGATATTTATGAAAAATGAAAATTTAATCATCCTGAAACTGTTCTCCATTATTTCTAAAATAATGAAATAAAAATTTATGGATGATATAATAATTATGAATAATAGATGGATTACATTCATACTATGAATATGATATAAAAATATATATCATGAATCAATCAAATACATTGATGAAAAAATACATTTGATTATAATGGAAAGAGATAATAGTAGATTTTAAAAAATAAATAATTATAAAAGAAATGGATTTTATAATATGTTTATGTATTTTTTTCCACTTCATTATTATTAAATATTTTTAATGATGATGGAATATTGGAAGTTTTATAGTGAAAATGATTGTGGCATGGGTTTATTCTTAATTATGATGTTGTTTTTCGGTAGGTATAATAATATTCTATGGATGAATATAATGTTAAGCAGAGATATATGATCACCATATATATATAAGAATTTGTTTTTCATAATTATTTATAGAATATAATTTGTGTCTTAAAGAAATAATTATTAAATATTGATGATGTTTTAAGATATTTGATAAAGTATAATAGTTATGAATTATATGAGGTCATGATGATTTTGAATGAATGTGTACCATTTGAATAAAAATATTTAATTTAACCTATTATGATTATGATGTAGAAATATCATGGTTAAAAATTTAAACATGGGGTCATTCCACCTAGAACATGTGTTTTTACACTTACTATTTGTAGATAACTTCCTTCTATAAAGAGTCGTATGGGGAAAATTTCAAAATAATATAGGGTCATTTTGGAATCAACATGGGTGTCATGATATACATTTCTTCATCATCATCATATTATTTAATCTAAAAGTATGGGTGTATACTACACTTTTTATTAGTCTCTTAAAGTCTCTTCATATCCCTTAAGACATCATTGAATATAAATCAATGATTGGTGTGATGTTGTATTTTCAATAGTCGATGAAAATTCTATATTCTATAGTATTTCTTTGAGGGAATTAGATATTATATTCCAAAGTGATGGTGTGGAAGTTTTATTATATTATATCAGTGTGTATATATTGTTACAAATGATTCATGTATAGGTTAGGTCAGATAATATATTATGAAGATTTAATTCCAAAGTTAATATAATGCCTCTGGTAAATTTAGGAATGATTCATAATTAATTTTTTCTTTTAGATATTAAAGTATGGATTATTTTTCGTTGTTTTGGAA
Organism: Viscum album; assembly: GCA_963277665.1. Taxonomy (NCBI): domain Eukaryota; kingdom Viridiplantae; phylum Streptophyta; class Magnoliopsida; order Santalales; family Viscaceae; genus Viscum; species Viscum album. Next base: position 135,550,934 of record OY728134.1, read on the forward strand.
TTATTTAGGATATTTATAGAGGTTTTGGGATAAATAATTGATGTTGGTTCTATTAAATTTTTTTATACACCACTAGATGTAATCCCCTAATCTAGGTTACTAGTTCAGAGCTTGAGCATTGCATGAAATCAAATATATCTCCTTGTATGCATGAGGTTTCCAACTAGAAGTGAGAGATAAGTCTGAAAAATAGGGAGACTATGCCCGTAGTTTCATTCTACATATGTAAATAAATAACTAATAAATTAATACTATAAACCAGTAACATCATAATATGGAATCAAAGCTATATGAAATAATTTAAATAGAAACAAATGCAATAAAAAAACCCATGATAGTCAAACATCATTAGTAAAAAGAATGATCCCCATTGGTGGTAGTGAATAAATATAAAAAATAAAAAATAAAAAAATTATATGGAGGTTTTAATATAAAATTTCCTATGAACTTATAATGTAATTACCTCTAACTACAATTCAATCACACCAAGCTCAATGATCTGACATCACACCTTTCCCTTTCCATGGATCCATAATGGTGAAATATGCATGCTCGTCATGGTTCACATGTTGAGTGTGAGTAAGAAACTTAACATGACACTACCAATTACCCTTTTAAAAAATACATAAATATATGTGAATACATGTACTAAATAAAATATAAACATGTAATAATCATAAGCCTAAGTGGGGCTGTAAATAAGATCAATTAATCGTATGTTACTCTAGATCATCTTAAAAATATTAAAATTTGGATCGGTTTATTTTGAGTCGAGATAAATCTAAAACTAATAGAGTAGCGACTGGAAGTGATTTTGAGTATTAGAATAACATAATCGAGTATCTCATATGCCTAATAGAGCATCATATATTTTAATAAATTATTTTTATTCAATATATATGTATTTAATTTTGAGCTCAAGATTTTGATCTCAAGTAAAAATTAAATCTCAAGCTCAAATTTAAACTAGATTTTGTAAATAAATTAGGGTAATATATCATAATATAACCAAGTTGAGCATAATCACGTATCTTAATCAAGATCAAGTTGAGATCTAGATATATCTCAAATATGGAAATTGATACTCGATTGAGCATTAATTCGATCTCGATCACCAAGTTCAAGTACCGAAATCAAGATTGAGTACCGATATACTCAGATCGACTCAACTCAATTATACACCTACACATTTTTCAGGTCATCATGTGATGAACATTCCACCATGAAACCATTCCTTAACTGATTCACCAATACAAGTGGATGGAATAACCAGTACCAGAATAATACCCACACACCATAAAAAGAATATAACATGAAATCATGTATACCATGTATAAGGTTTGAATTTTAAAAATAAGATAAACCAAACTTATATTAACTCTCATGAAAGAATAAAAATCATAATGGTAAATAAATATTTGGTTAAAACCTTTCATATAAATGTATGAAAATTTTCATTCAAATAATTAGGATGGATTATCTCATCTAACCTCTTAAGAAAGAAACCATAATGAGAAGACATGAGTTACATTCCTGTATCTTGATATTTATCATAATGGAAAGTGCATCCAAATACTAAGTTAAGACAAACATATCTACCCTCTCAGTATAATCCAAGAATATAAGTCGAACAATACATTTTCCTTCAAGAAGACATGAAAATCATGCCCAACTATTCCTAAAACAGATTTATGGTGAATCCCAAGTACACTTGGATTCACATAACACCCAATCCCATAAATCTCATAAGGTTTGAGTTCCCATGGAAAGACCCAATACATGACCCAAACCCCTCTTACTAAGAGTTGAGACCAATAGACATATCTCATGACACCACTTGACTTAACTCAGGCCAACTAAGTATAAAATCAAGTTGTTCCTTTGTCATATTTAAAGGAAGTATCTAACCAAGCTTAAAATATATGGAAGGCACCCATAATTCCCTCTTTAATTCCAAACACACAACTAAAACCACACTTTCCCCAAGCAAAAAATTATTATTACACAATGTTTAATTACCAAAAAATTTGTTTCCAACATAGTGAAACCATCTCAAACAAGTTCCTAGGAGTAGTTTCCACCTCATATAGTTAATAAAAATATCTTAATATACTAAAAATATTAAAAACACATGCACAACCCACATACATAGAATTTCATGTAAAATTATACAAACAAAAAAAGTTTTTATGTACAATCACCTTAATCCAAGAGGAAAAATATCATGAAAATACATAACCTGATTTAAGATTAATCAAATATAAACAAAAAACTTGACATAATACATATAGATTGGGGATTAAATATAGATGAATAAGTATCAATTAAATAGAACTAATATTAAAACATATATGTTTTTATCATTATATAAATATACTAAATGAAAATGATAGGAATCAAATCAAACTCTAAGAAAAGGTTGGGGAGTTTAAAAAATAAAAAAGGTGTCTAAGACATGGTATTTGGTTCATAAAATCGAATATTGGGAAGAAGGGTCGGTTTAAAATATATCTTTAGATGTTTTTTAATTTTTTATGGCATTTAACACGCAATCCACCAAGTACCTAGTCAACAATTACTGAGTAACAAATTTATTAAAGCATGATACTACCCTTATATTAGTCACTGGGTACCCAGTGGCTATGGACTGGGCACCCAGTGTCTTAAAATACTACATCTCTACTTCAAGGATTCCTACATATATTTATGACCTTTTACTGACCTTTTAAATTCCCTAAACTCATGTATAATCAAACATAATAATTGAAATTAAATATGATACAGATATTCAAAACATACCTCAAAATTTGAAGGACATTATAAATACCCCTCTTTGGGCTTGTCTTCCTCGAGAAGTGTCCCTAATTATCCTATTCAAAAATACCAACTAATGGAATCTCATATCATATTTCTACTACCATAAATCATCCTATATATGCCTATATAATAATAATACATGCAATAGTTAAACTAAATTTCCTTAAACCACTTTCTCACCCTATTCTATAATTTTCAATGATAATTTTATAAAAGTTGAATCTCCCACTAATTCAATATGATAGCTATCAATCATCTTGAATGGGTCTCATTTATATCTCTATATTTAAGATATGTGAAATAATTCCTGCATATCTTGACATATTAAAAAAATATTTAATAAGTGATGATAAACATACACTATAGAATCTTGAATAGACCAACAAACCATGAAATTATCTTCCCATACTACCTCAACTAATGATCTTTTAATCGAGATAATACCTTGTAGAACACCCAATAACTCCTGAATAATTAAAATGGTATTTGTGATGATCCACTTCATCTTGTTTTATGAAAATTAGGGGAAATTTTAACCTTTTTTCCTTAGGAGTGTTCAGGGTATAATTGAAAATTATCCTATAATATGAAATCAGATAAAATTTTGACCACTTTTTTAGACCTATAATATAGTGTTTACATTGATATTCTTACTCTGTAGTTGATTCTTTATTGAGGAGTTTTTCCTAGGTGAGGCATAACCTTATGTTGGGCATTGGGGCTTATCTGGGGTCCCTTTTCTCTCCCTTTTTTCTTTTCATTTTTTATTCACTTTTATTTTTTCCTTTTCCTTTTACCCTTTATCACATTTAGATTCCCATGAAAACATATTTGGGATTTGGCATCACATGGTCACGAGAGGGAGTGAGAGATAATTGTAAGAGGCTAGAGGAGATTCCACCTAGGGAGATGTGGTGGAGGTAGATCAAGGCTCAATGGGTGTGTGGTACATATCCAGTGTGAAGATTTGGTGATTTCCACCCAAAGTTAGGCTCTATTTTAATGTTTTTACAAAAAATACACAGAGATTTTTTTTATGTTTTAAATAGTTTTTTGGGTTTTTAGGAACCCCTTGTGCATGGATCTTGACTTAATCAGGGAGAAACAAGGGTTTTGGGCTATTTTGGAGATTTTCTATATGAGAAAACCCATGTACACGACACGTGGTTTAGAGAACACATTCCAAATGTTATTCTTATTCATAGAAGATGGATTTTTGAGACTATGCACCATGTATTGGGGGTACATTCCATGTAGTGGAAATTTGGGGTGTTCCCGGAGAACATGGACATTTAGGGTATAAGGCCAGATCCCATGTAAGGTACATGGCCAGAAGCCATGTACTATTCTTAGACAAAACCCATGTGGGGTTACATGGATAGGTACATATATGGATTCTCCTTATTGGGTACATGATGTGTATGGGGTGGTACACGCCATGTAGTTCAGTGGTGTACACGTTGAGTAGGGGCTGAGGTACATGAGAAGGTACCCATGTGGGGTTACATGCTATGTATGGGACCAAAATTCTATGTAATTGGAAAAGTAAATGTCGAGTGGCCATATGAATAGGGATAGGGGGAACCATTGGGGTTCATGTCGTGTACCCCAAGTACACGTCGATTACTTTTCCAAATGCAACCAATTTTTCTTGGTTTTCAGCCTAGAGTATTAATTAGACCTGTGATTAGTTCATTATGAGTGTTATTCCATGTATATCATGATGATAAAAACCTATCAATTTTTAGAGGCTAACTAGATGATGTTTGGGACTATGAGAGTTCAGTAGGTGAATTATATTGATGTACAGTTCCAAAATCTTCATGAGAGTTTGGATGTGGTATGCAAGGCCTAGGTGAGGGTTTTGAGATTATTAGTTAGATTGTTATTATAGATTCTAGGTTGGTTTTTTTTCAAGGTTATTTCAAAAAACTCCTAGAAGGTAGAACCAAGTGATATATCCGAGGATATATTGGTTTGTCTCTACATGTCGGGACTGGTTTCTTGAGATTAGATCAGTTGAGAATAACTCTAGGGTTTAAGGAGAAAAAAGTTATTTGAGCCTTTGGGCTGGGTTGACACCATGGGATGGGGATTACAGATTAGTTCCATTTATATATTTAGATGACTCTATGGTACTCCCAAGGTTTTCCTTCTAGACTGGTTATTCATTGAGTGATTAGTGGTGGTTGTGGTTTATGGTTGAGAATTACCATGTGGCATGACATTATTTAGAAGACATTGTTGGAGTTTTGGCACCTATGAAAGGGTTGCTTACCGAGAAGGCCCACTAATATTTTCTTATAGTGGTCTTTTCCCAGATGCTTATCTTATACTAAGGATCCCTTGTAGGTTCCAACTTTTGAGGTGGTCACAAGGATCGTTGAGAATTACCTTATATACATGATTTTCTTATGGATAATAATTGGACATGTTGTTGATCACGGATCAGTTAGAGGCCACTAAGGAATGTTTGGGATGTTTCCACATAGGGCATGTCTCATGCTTTTGGATGAGCTAGAGGAACCTCTTGTTGGGTGTCCTTCCCTTGTTGTGGCCTTTTTTCTATTTGAGTATTTCTAGAAGATCATGGATTGAGAGATTGGGTATAACATGGGATTCCCTAGTTGGACTTAATTTAGTGTTGTGACCTTGAGGACCATGGGATTCTACTGTTTGGTTTATCCTTGAGGTGGTTTATTGAGAGCTTATGATGGCTACTTTGTTGGATGATGAGATCCAGGGGACCAGGAGAGGCCCTATGATTTTTTAGTTAAGAGTTGATTGGCACTACTAGTTTAACTATCTGGATAGAGGTGTTGAAGTTGGATCATCCCACATTTGGTCGACCTTTGTCCATGTTGTTTGAGGTAGTTTCTACTCCGGACATTATTTTGAGGAGGAGACCCTTGGGATAACTTGGATCGAGCATTGTCTCTAAGTTTTATTTTGTTATATCCTCTATTAGATGATTGTTCTTAGATGGGATTAGGGAGACATTGTATGATATGGATGAGTGAAACCCCCCTCTAGTTGATTATGAGCCTTAGATTGAGTAGATTCAAGCTCATGAGGTGTCGAGGTATTCACAGAGTGGATTTTGTGTATCATGGATGCTAAGTGCTCTCGAGACCACATATGATGAGCACTATAAGGTTTATATATGTATCCCACATATTTTTGGGTCTATAGATGGTTCTTTATGCATTATATAGAACCTTATGGATTGAAAATTTCTCTAGTTTTATTAACCTAGATGTTCCTATCCCCAATTTAGATCATGCTATTGGAGTTATAGATCTTGGCATATGCACTTTGTACTATAAACACCTATTTTTATGCCCTGGGTTCTAACATTCATGACTTTGTGTTTAGAAATCTTGGAGATCCTATGTATATCTGCAGGACTCACCATTTGTTATGTGGTTGGGTGAGTCATGTGCTATAAATTGTATGGCAGGGGCCAGAGCATGGGTAGATTTATGTCAGGAGTCATAGCAAAATGCATGATTTCTTGTTTTTTATTTTTTAGCCTCCTTTTTAGGAAGTTGTTTTATTTTATGATAGATATTTTAGTTTTCATCTAGGTTGAGAATATCATGTGTGCATGCACTTATTATGAAAACAAATTATAGTTTCACCATTGGGGAACCTTAGTGTGTGTGAAGAACTCATATCTATTTTTAGGTTAGAGAAAAGGTTGTGCGATGGATGGGGTTGATTCTTATTGTTGCTTGATTGAGCAGAGATGCTCTCATGGAATCTTGAGATCATGATGGAGAAACTCGAGCATTGTGGAGACATGATATATTGTTTATATTGGTGTTGGAAGTAGAACCTGCAATATTTTGTTTTCAGTTTGTTTATTTTGAATATGTGGCCTACCCAGTGGGTGACTATAAGTTATATGTTTTATATTATTTAATTTTCTATGGATCTATGCTGCATTTCATTTATTATAGTATTATTTTGTTTCAATTTATTTATTATGAATAATCTGATGTTTATCCCTATGTATGAGGCGGGTTATTTTACGTTATTATTATACTCTTACTAGATGTCATAGTCTCCCCAATATATCTTTTAGACCCTCACCACTGGTTGGTTGCCTCCAGTGTTTGGGGTGGTGCAATGTAATGAGCTAGATCGGGTGATGTGTTTGGTCAACGTAGGATGATTCCTTATAGTATTCATCTCTTTTCATCATAAGAATGTTACCTAATACATGTGATGAGAAGTGGGTTCATGATCAACCCCACCCTTTTCAAGGTCTCCTATACCATGATCAACATGATGACTATTGGATCACTAGATTTTAACTCTCATAGAGATGAAAAATATGGTTAACCATATAAAGACTTAATGTGATCTATTTGTATCGAATCTAAAAAATTAGTTTTTATAAAAATTATTCACAAATCTTGATGGTAATAACATACTCTATCAAATTACAACACATAATCCCCAAGTATATCCTCAAGGATCCTAATCATCATCTATGATATTCTATATATATATGGTTGATAAGTTGTTCTGATCTATAGTTGATTCACCTTAGCCATTTGTAACCACTACAAAAATCAGGATTTATAGAACGCATCTCCATCTGACATGATTCTCAAAAGAATATCTTACTGGAGAACAATATCCTACAAATATAACCTTTCTAGCTTATCCACATACTAGGTCTCTTTAATACCTGAGAAATGAAAGGCTATTTCAATGAATTGATTACAAAAAATACTATATAATTAGCCTTAAAAATCCATGAAATATTGATGATAAAGTCCATGTCCACTTCATCCCACTTATATATGGGAATTAAAAGATAGTGACGCGAAATTAATGATATTTGGTGCTCTTCCTTAACCCTTTGACAACTGAGGAAATGATACACCTAGCAAAAAAACACCCATCCTCATTCCAAGACACCACATATATCACCCAATATATTGGTATATCTTTATCATTCCCGAATGAACTACCCATTGACAGTCATTGGATACCCAAATTAACTCCACCATCATAGATATAAGGACCACTATTTTAATTTACACATAGGAAAATCCATCTCCAAACTAAGTCCACCATGGGATGGGATCTAAATCAAAGATCCTATCATGTATCATAATGTAATCTAAATACTATTCCTAGATGAACTTTATCTAATCTACTAAATATGGATTGATAATAATAAGAGAAAAAATCACTATCCAAGACTCATATGTCATAACTAGGTTCCATTCTAAGAAAAATCTCATCAAATTACACTTCTCAATGAATTCTTGTACTATATGATCCTGATCCTTTTAACTAAGGGAATATTTTACAACATTCTTCTTACTCATGGATAATGCAATATTAAAATCAAATTTATAGAGGTTCTTGAACCAACACCTCTATCACAGGTTCATGAATCCCCATAAAGAGATATATCAATTGTTATTATGGTCTATAAAACCTAAAAACTTGTCTCTATATAGATAGAAGTTCTATAAATTCAAATAATATAGTACAAAAACTAACTCTATATCATGGGTTAAGTAGTTCTTCTCATGGTTCCTTAGTCAACGAGATCTATACGTGACTACCTTATCCTATAAAATCAATAAAAACCATATAATAACACTCAAATCATCACAATAGAAAATATATCCCTTACCCATGTTAGGTAAAATCAGAATCAATATAGTTGTAATCATCCCTTACAACTCTTGGAATACAGATTCACATTGGATGGACCACTAAAATTTCATAACATTCTTAGTCAATCCAGTCATAAGTGTTTTTAAAAAGGATAAACCTTGAATAAACCATCTATAGTGACCATATAAGAAAAGGAAAATCCTGATCTCATACACGTTCTTAGGAAAATAAAAAGATTCAACTATATCCACTTTATCATGTTCAACATAAATCCCATTTTTATATATAAAATGACATTGGAAATATAGCTCTCAAATCAAGAAATAACACTTTGAGATATTAGAATATAGCTGATACATTCAAATATAACCAATAAGTGAACTCTATGATTCTCTTAGGTCTGAAAGTACACCAATATACCATCGAATAGAAACATTGCAATGAAATGTAGGTGAGGATGAAAAATTCATCACATGATATCCATGGAAACTACTAGTACTTTCATTTTTATGGATAGTATAATTATAAATTTATATATATTGTACCTACTCTAATGTTTCATCTAGGGCATATCCTCTATCCTGATCCAAAGACGGTGATAGATCAATTAAAGATCAATCTTAGAGAACCATAGGGACCCCCTAAACTAATCAAAAATATATTATATTCATTATAGTGAATACCTATATTTCATGATAATCAGATTCAAATTCTTTTCATATATGAAAAACTTCAAAATGTTGTCACCTTTCATGGGGAATAATACTAGATCAATCTAGGGATAAGTACTCAAACGTATAAATAATTTTTCCTCAATTTACTTTTGCTGAATCATTAAATACCTCAAATATGATAGTTTTATACAATTAAAGGGTATTAATATTGGATTAACACTATCAACGAAGTCAATTATAAAGTGAATTTTCTACTTGAAAGGGAATATGAGAAATCATTAGAAAAAACATCTTGGAAATTGTTCACTATTAGAAAAAAAATGGGTGAAACAATCACCTAATTGGTTGCAAAGACCATACTAAAAATTTATGTTATAATCTCTCTCATATCCGTCAAGGCATCAGACAATGTATAAGTAATTAGAATAGTATCAATAACTGGTGAGGAAACCTTACCTGTGTCTTCTATAATCTTGTCCAATGAACAATGGTATCCTATGTTAGATCCATGACCCTTCCCCCTAATATCCTTGACCATCCTGAGGTATATGTCCCTACTATAAATTTTATTTTAGACCCCAGTGTCCTTAGACACCTTTGTGCCCTAATCTTCCTAATAAATCCATACTAACAGACTATGGAAATCACTCTTACCAGGTCCTAGAAGCCTAAGACTAGCCTAGGACTCACCATAAAAACTATTATGATATCCTCATTAAATAATGTTATACATACCCCATCATTTCATAAGTATAACACTCCCTTGGTAAAATTTCTCAAGATGGAAATATAAAACTTGAATTCCCACACTAAAATAATATCACAACAAATCTACTAGAGGTGGAAGTGAAGATCCTTATAAATGACCATCCTATCAATTCTTTCTCTAACATATCATATCTACTTCAATATTCCATCAATAGGAGTAGATACCACTGATACTACTAGATGGGCTTCTATTCACACCACTAAAAATAGAAAACATTCCTTCTACACCACTCCCCACAATTCCCTTATCCGAAATTGGATCCTTTAGAACTACATTTGAATAAAATGTAAAATTTTAAATCCTCACCCATTGAATGAGATATGGTCGCATGCTTATCTAAACCTATGATATTTTTAGGCCTCATTATTTTTTAGTAATAGTGTGAATTAATGAAACTTTTAAAATTGAATTCCATAGTATATCAACATAATACCACCCCAATACAATTACATAAACTCCTATTACCAGTTCATTTTGAGTATATCGGGAATGAAATCATGAAAGAATAGGTCATTAAAGTCATACCATGTTAATATTTCAATCTTTATAGATTAAAAAATCACACCCTTTACCAACTAAACATACCTTAGGAAGTATCCCCTATCCCTATACTTATAGAAAAAGAAAATCATATCTAATCTGATCACAGTGTGATCATTGATGCATCAGTGAAATCACACTTTAAATCTCCTACTCACACTAGGATAGTGGAAAGTAGGGTCAAACCCAAGGGAAGGTTGGTGAGATATTCAAAGGGATTAATTAATGACCCAATCTACTAAAAATAGTGGGAAATAGTGTTGAATGAATTTTAATATATTTTATTAAAGAAAACAGAAGTTGGAAGAAGAAATAAAAATAGAAGACAAAACAAGAAATAAAATGATAAAAGAAGATGATCATGGAAAGAAGAAAAAAGATGCATTGGAATTTCAACTATTAATTTAAAATATTTTCTTAGTTCATAGAAAAAATAATTTCCTGTGCAATAGCAGAAATAACTAGATAAATATACCTCACCCAGAGCTTGATCTAGTGGAAGGACAATTATTACTACGTGCCACTTCCATGATTCATCCAAATATGAAAAGTTTAAAGAAATTATGTTTAGAATCCATCTTGTTGAAGGATTTTTATGTTTTGAAAATAATTGTAAGAAGATTAAATGGTTTTACAATTATAATCAATCTCACTGAAAGATTTTGATTTTAATTAAGAAACAATGTGAAGAAGTAAAAAATGGAACCAAAACAATTTAATTCCCCATGAATTTTTTTAATTTTTCATTTTCAATTCAAGAAACAAGAGTGAGAAAATTGGAATAGAAATAAAGAAGAAGAATAAGAAAGGGATTGATCAGTATTCTTCCCCCACTTCATCTTTGTCTTTCTGCCTTCGATGAAGTCCATCTCACACTTTCTAAGAAAATCAATTGCTCTTGACTCACCAAGAAACTTGCATTCTCTTGGCTATAGAGCTCACCATCCATCCTCATCCAAAATCTTATCTTTGTAAAAATTGGCATTATTTAAGAATAATGGTGTATTCTTCTTTTATTCTCTCCGAATGTCACCAACACAACCACCACATAAATTGGTGATTGTCCAAAGAGATAATTAATTTCCCATCCTCCTATTAACACTAACATAACTATTGGAAAATTATTTATCATTATTTTCCTTTTGTAGAAAATAATTTAAAATTCTATGTAATAATAATTTAATTCCTTGAATAAAAATTATGCAATCCTCACATAGGGTTGGTTCTCCTGCACCAAATCCAGCTTTATCAAAGGTTTAACTGGAGCCTATCTCTCGAAAACCATAATAAATATTATGCACAAATAGGTTAATCAACATTTAAAATTCATATCAATTTGGCTTCCAAGCTTCATATTTCATTTCATATTCATCCACTTTCATCTTCTTTGTCTCTACATAAAAGGTAAACCTATTAATCCACTCTAAAAAACAACATATCGATCAAAGAATATTATTTATATGTTATTAAACTGGATATCTAATATGAAAACAAAACCATGGATGAGATCCTCCTTGGAATTAGATGGACATCACCAGTGAATTTAATTCAGCATTCAAACAAGAACTAGGTGTATACTGTTATACAAGAATTGGAAATCATGAGGCCCTCATCATATTCTTTAATCCAATTATACAACATGAACATATTCTAATGAACTATTGGAATTACAAACCAAAAGAAATAGGAAACTGTTTGTTTTCCAAAGTAGTATATAATCCCCATGACGCGCCTCTTCCCTATGCAGATTAATTTTTCAAGAGTCTGTTTATTTCCCAAGAAAGTCATTTAATGTTGCCTTTATTTTTGTTCTGTCAATTAATGATATAGTTTGTTTGTTTCTTTTCATTTGTTGGAAATATTATATATATTATATTAAATGTAATCTGTAGATAATAGATGTGAAATACAATTTTTTTTTTGTTTTTTCCCCTCTTGTAAATTAGGCTTTGTAAAGATAAATGTTTCCAATAAGCTGGTATCAGAGGAGGTACCAAGGTATCCCACAATTTTCGAAGATGGCCACCACAATTTAACCACAAGTTACAAAGCCATGTAATGACAACTATAAGTACATTAACCTCATCCCAGTTAGTGAGGTATCCTTAAGTGCATCCACGAGACCCAGGTTATAAACCAAGTAGAGGCATATTTCTGGGTACTATAACAGTACTATAGCAGGCACTGTAGTAGAACTGTACACTGTGTGGGCACTGTAGCAGATCTATACACTATACAGGTACTGTAGCAGACTATACATTGTGCGGGTACTATAGCAGGCACTATAGAAGGTATTGTAGTAGGTACTATTCGGTACTGTATCTTCTTAAACTATTCACCTTGGGCCACCTATTTGGGCTTGGAGTCCTTAAGGCTTTCGGGCCACCTTTAAGGCCTTAGGGCCACCACAAGGCCTTCGGGCCACATGCAGTTGCCCCAGACATACTCCACAAAAAAAAAGAAGCAGCCCCAGAAGAGGATTCAGAGTAGCTGCACTTTCCAGAGCAGAGCAAAATGGATTTTCCAGAATGAGAGGGTATGACTATACCTTTAGGACCAGCCTGTTCTTGCATGGAAAGCCTAGCCAGACAACCATGTGAAGGTGGAGAGCTACTATCATGATGGAGATGTTGGGGAGGGGCAGTTTCTTGTAGATATTCTGGTTGAATTCCCTAAGATATTTGGGTTATATAATCTTCTATGCCTATGGGCCATGTAATCTATGAGCCTGTGGGCCTTGTAAGGGTTCCCCCTCATCCCTTGAAAGGGGGGTTATCAAAAATAAACAAAAATGAAGTCCTTCGAGCCATTTGGGTGTAATGAAAACTATAAAAGGTGGTGCATCCAAATGAAGGCTTTATTTGGGTCACAATAATTATGGGATACTTTCATTGATGGGTATATTGTACCCTCTATAGAGGAAGAATCTGCCTTTATGAATGGAGAAAAGACGGGTCTCAAAAATCAAAGGAAGAAAGACAACAAGGCATTGTTTCTCATCTATTAAGGGTTGGATGAATCAATGTTTGAAAAGATTTATAAAATAAAATTATGAAATAAATCTTGGGATACCCTTGACATTATCTTCAAAGGTGTTGATTGAGTGAAGCTGGCTCGTCTTCAAATACGAAGAGAAGATTTCAAAGTTTTGCACATGAAAGAAGGTGAGATTATCTCTGATTACTTCTCACACGTAATTGTTATTATTAACAATTTGAAAATAAATGGTGAAAAAGTGTAGGACATTCCATTCATTGAAAAAGCACTTCATTCTATCACAACCAAGTTTGAGCACGTGGTTTTGGAAATTGAAGAATCAAAATATTTGGAAAAAAATTCCATTGAATAATTGATGGGTCCATTGCAAGTACATGAGCAGCGAATGCAGAAGAATGCATGATCAACAATAGAGAATTTCTTAGAGTCTAAGTTGACTCTACAAGAATAAAATAATGGGAAATCACAATGTGGAAATTATCATGCAAGAGGAAGAGGGAACATATACCACCCAAGCCATCAACAAAATCAACAAACTTTTACTTGCTTCCACATAAGAGGAAATGGTGGAGGTCGATTCACACATGGTCTTGTAAATGCAAAGAATGCTCAATGTAACAATTGTAAAAAATTCGGCCATTATGCTTCTGATTGTTAGAGTAAAATTGGTAAAGATGAGCAATACAGCTATGCTAAAGAATCTCACCATGAAGAAAAAGGCACCACACTCCTCCTCACACAAGAAAAGGCATGTAAATGACTAGATTTGTGGTATCTGGACATGGGTGAAAGTAACCACATGAGTGGTAACAAAGAGATGTTCAAGTTACTTACCAAAGTAGTTCATGGAGATGTGAGTTTTGGAGACTCATCAAAGGCACCCATGATTGGAAAAGGTAAAATAATAATTTATCATAAGAATGGTGAGCCAAATTACATCTCTAATGCGTATTATATACCAAACATAAAAAAATATCATTAGTCTCATCCAACTCCTTGATAAGGGGTATGTTATACACAAGGATAATTATTCTTTGTCTATAAGGGATTATTATAAGAGCCTTGTTACTCAAATCCAAATAGTGAAGAATCACATGTTTCCGTTGCATATCAACACAAAGGTTGAGCAGTGTTTCTTTGGAATCACGAATAATGATTCATGGAGATGGAATCTACATTTTGGGAACCTCCATTTTAGTGGACTTAAACTTATATCATCATTAATCATGGCATGTGTCTTTCCAAAAATTGAAGTTACAAATCATGTGTGTGAGGTGTTCACACTCAGTAAGCAGCAAAGGAAATCCTTCCCAAGTGGAGTATCCAGAAGAGAAAAGTAACCACTTCAGTTGGTCCACACTGATATCTACAGACCACTTAAAACACCCTCACTTAGAGGTAATAGGTATTTTATTAATCTCATTGGTGATTTCAGTAGAAAGTTATGGGTGTATTTCATCAAAGAAAAATATTATTCTTTCACTGTATTTAAAACTTTCAAAGATCGTTTTGAAACTAAAATTGGTCACAGAATCAAAGTACTTAGATCTGATAGAGGTGGAGAATACACTTCAAATGCATTTCAATATTTTTGTAGGGAACATGGCATAAAAAAACAATACAATTCAGCCTACACGCCACATCAAAATGGCATTATGGAAAGAAATAACCACACTATCCTAGACATGATGAGGACCATGCTGAAGGAGAAAGGGCTGCCGAAGAGTTTCTAGGCAGAGGTAGTGGCATGTACTGCCTACCTGCTCAATCGGTGTCCAACGAAGAGTGTTAGAAATTTGACACCAAAAGAGGCATGGAGTGGCTAAAAACTAAGTGTAGTGAACCTAGGAATCTTTGGGTGTGTTGCCTATGCTCAAGTTCCAGAAGTGAGAAGAAGGAAGCTTGATGATCATGGTGAAAAGTGAATCTTCATCAGCTATTATAAAGAGTCTAAATCCTATAATCTCTACAATACACTAACCAATAAATTAGTGGTGAGTATAGATATGGTATTTAGTGATGAAGAAGCATGAAAATGGAATTATGAAGAATCAAAAAAAGATATTCCTATTTAAATAAAAGATCCGGAGGAAAGACATGATCATCAGGAGAAAACTCCTGCAACAACTTCCCCTAGAGAATCGTTAGTAAACAAGAGTCCAAAAGTATATTCCATCACTTTTGAAATGACTCCATCAACTCAAAATTCAGAAAGATCATCCTAACCTATGGCGCCTATCAAGATGAAAAATTTGAGCGATATCTATGAGAAAACTAAAGAGGTAAATCTTTTTTTCTTGTATGCAGATCATGAACCTCTAACATTTCAGAAATCCATGAGGTAAGGATGTTGAAGAATGTTTATGGAAGAATAAATTTGTGCCATAGAAAATAATGAAACATGGGATATGAACAAACTTCTTAATAGCCAGAAAACCATTGGTGTCAAATTGGTGTACAATATCAAGTAAAATGATGATGGCGAGATCAATCGATACAAGTCAAGGATTGTAGAAAAGGGGTATAAACAGAAGTACGGGGTGGACTATGAAGAAGTCTTCACTTCTGTTTCTCACCATGAAACTATGAGGATGATTATCTCCCTTACTGTCTATAACAGTTGGATGATCTATAAAATGGATGCGAAGTCTGCATTCCTGAATGGAATTCTGGAAGAAGTGGTCTATGTTGACCAACCTAAAGGCTTTGTTATGCAAGTGGAGGAAGAAAAAGTGTATTGTCTGAATAAATATCTCTATGTATTGAAACAAGCTCAATGATCTTGGAATGCATGAATTGAAAACTATCTTTGAGAGAAAAAATTCACCCAATGTCCATAGGAGCATAAAGTTTACATTAAGAATAATGATTGTGGAGATATACTTATTGAATTCTTGTATGTTGATGATTTTTTGCTTATAGGGAATAGTCAACCGATATTTGATGAATTCAAGAGGGCCTTGTTCAAGGAGTTGGAGATGACCAATGAAGGTCTCATGTTATTTTTTATGGATATAGAAGTATAGAAACAACATGGAGGAATCTATATATCTTAGAAGAGGTATGCTAAAGAGTTTCTTAAAAAATTCAAGATGGCCAATTGTAATGATCTAAACACACCGGTAGAAACGATCTTAAAACTGAAAAAATATGGATAATAAAGAAGTATTTAATCGAATCTATTCAGGATTCTGATTGGAAGCTTAAGGTACCTCACAATCGCAAGGACACATATTGTTTATAGTGTTTGGATTATAAGTAGGTACATGGAAGCACAAAAATAATCACACTAACTAGATGAAAAAATAATTCTTAGGTACATTACGGAATAATGGATTTTGGTCTTTTTTATCCATACAATGAAAAAGAAAAGCCATATGGTTAATTAGACAGTGATTCGGGAGGTGACCAAGATAAAAATAAAAGAACTATTGGGTATGTATTTTTTCTTAGATCGACTAATTTCACATGGAATTCAAGGAAGCAAAGTGTGGTTTCCTTATCCACATGTGAAGTAGAGTACATGGCAGAATCATCCACAGTTTGTGAGGGAATTTGATTGAGAAATATGTTAAAGGATATCAAGCATCTTCATGAGGGATCCATAGTGATATATGGGGATAAAAAGTCAGAAATTGAACTTTCTAAAAATCCAGTGCATCATAGAAGAATCAAACACATTGATACCCGATTCCATTTTCTGAGAGATCATGTGAAGCAAGAAATGGTAAAATTGGAATATTTCCATACTATGGAACAAGTGGAAGATATTTTCACGAAGGGAATACTGAAAAATTCATTCAAAAAATTTATAATAATTCTTGGGATGAATTCAATTTTGGTTTGAAGGGGAGTGTTGGAATTACAAAACAAAAGAAAGAGGAACCTATTGGTTTTCCAAAGTATAATATAATCCCAATGCAGCACCTCTTCCCTATGTGGCTTTATTTTTCAAGAATATTTTTATTTCCCAAGTAAGTTATTTAATGTTGCTTTTGTTTTTTTTCTATCAATTAATGATGTGGTTTATTTGTGTCTTTTCATTTGTTGAAAATAATATACATATTAGATCAAATGTAATCCATGGATAATAGATGTGAAATACAAGCTTTCTTTCTTGTGTTTTTTCCCTCCTGTAAATTAAGACTTGTAAATACAAGTATTTCCAACATGAACAAGATATATCAATCAAATAAAATTCTTCATCAAACACTCATATTAATTTATGATCAAATCAACTTAACTATTTTCATATTTCTTTTCATAGACCTTCTAACTTTATCAAACCTACTTTATCCTTCAACCAAACCAAACTTACCCTCACTAAAAAATTTCAATCAATTTTTGACCTTTTTATTGTTTTATTTAAGTTGAGGATTCTCCACTAAATCATTATTCATTGGTTTAATATTATTCATAAAGATTGTCCTCAAATCTTCTTTGACACACATCAATCAGAAATGTATTCTTCAAAACTAAGGTAAGTTAAATCCCCATTAATTGAGTTATTGAGGCACAACTTGATCTCCGTTTTCATTCTTGGTATCGTATGGATCTAAAATTTTATTTTTAGGTTTCATGAATAATAAAAAAGCAACTTTTCAGTTAATATTTCATTGTTTAAACATTGGTGAGATGCACTAAACTCAATCATTCCACCATGGATTTTCACCATCCTCAAAAATCCATCTTCAGTAATGGAAAAAAAACTCATCATGATTATTCCTCAAAGCCCTATCCTATATAATATTATTATTTGGTGACTGATGGCTTCAAAAAATTTATATTTAAATGAAAATTCATGTTTGGTCTATTTTAGGTTGGATCTCATTTGTCTTCATCTAGAAACGCAAAAAAAGGGCATCAAAACTTACTTTGGATTAGATCTAGTTTGTCTATGAACTTTGTACATTTGGGTTTAAACTCTAGATACAGAAACTTACTTTGGATTGGATAGATTTGGTTACATAGTGGGAAAATTTAGATACATCACTAAATTTGGAAATCAAGTATGTTAATATTAGTATAATTCCTTATATTGCAAATTACCTATGTGAAATGACTTTCAAATTGGATACGTAGATATCAATAGATGAATCTATTATGTGGTTTTACCTACACACATAAAAATGAGAAAAAAAAATTGAAATAAATAAATAAGATAAATGGAAAATATAAATTTAAATCATAACTTAATTAATTAATTAATTAATAATACTAAGAAATAATAAAAATTACAAAATTGTTATTTTTTAATTGAAGTTAAAAATTATTAAATAATTAAAGTTATTAAATTTCAATTAAATTTAGAATTAAACTAAATAATTAATTAGAATAAAAAAATGAAATTTTAAATTTAAGAACAAAATAATAATAATGACATTTTAAAATTAATATTTAAAAAAACCATTCAAATAAAATATAAATATAAGAAACATAAGTTCAAAGCGTGAAAATAATTAATAACACAAATATAAAATAAAATTTTAGACAAGAAAATCAAGAATTTACTATTTAAATAACCAAATGAAAATAATTATAAAATTAATGTATAAAATACAAATATTTAACATGGTTTTGAATAAATTATTAATTTTCTATAAATTATCTATAAAACCATAATCAACTATAAAAATACATATTTCAGCTTAAAAATTATATTATAAACAAAAAAAATGATGTAAAAAACACATGAAAAAAGGCCACAACAAATTCCCTCACACTTATGATATTTATTGTAATCATGCAATATTTAGTCACATTAAATGTAAATTTTCATCTAACTGAAATTCAAAACTTCTCTTTACCTCAAGGAGAACAAACTCACATAATTTAAGAAGTCGTAATACATATACACGCCATATGATGAGGTGTAGTGAATTTTTTTTGGTGGAATAAATAACCCTTCCAAATGATTAATGAATAAAGAATGAAATAAAAAATTCAATTTTCAGTCAATGAAACAATATCATCCATTGAAAATGTATAAGTTAGGATAAAAAACCCACAATTTTTAAAAAAATTAAAGGGGTTTTGAGGGGATCACATTGGAATATGGATATTACAAAAAACCTCATTCCTAACACTTAAAACCCAAAATTGTCCCCAATATTGAATTAAAAGTGATAAAAACAATTAAAAACAATTTAGTTCAACAAATTTTTGTAACATAAGTAGTTCAAAGTCATGTTCAAGAGGTACAATCCAGTTCAAACCCATGCTTCCACATTTTCTAGCACTAAAAAAGGTTTTAAAAAGTACATGTATTTTTTAATTGTAGAAACACAAGATTTTTTTAATTAAACTAAATAAATATCATGTTAATCATTGATTCTATAAAACATCAAAAAATTAAGGGTATTCAAACTATGGTTAAAATCAAGTTTACAAGGATTTATAATAATAAACAATAAATCCATAATTAACACACTTTAATTGCAGAACCAAAACATTTTAAACAAGTCCAAACATGAGGGGAAAATCCCCCATACATAATTCAAAAAAGAGACTAGATTTTTAAACATCAGAATAAAAAGTAAAATTTCTAGAGATCATGCAATTGTTTTAAAAATTATACATTCACGAAGAATGAAATATAAAACTCACCAGAATTTTTTTCATTGTTTCCTTTCAACTTAGATATATAAACACCCTCTATAGGTGTTTTAAATGATACTTTTTATCTCTAAGAAATCACATTCAAAGATAAAATAGAAAAAACAATAAGACCATATATTTAGAAATAAAAAGATGAGACCATGAAAATGTGAGAGTGTTTGGTAGTAAGAACCGGGCCATGTGAGTCGGCCAAGAGAGTGAAAATTCACTAACCCGGCTGATGATGAATTTTTATTACTAAAAACAAAAGAAACAAAAAGAAACAAAAATTTTATTCATTCATGGGTTTCCTCTCAAGAATATCTAGTTTTATAGTCCCCAACCGGACTTCCTTAGAAACTAACTAAGTCTCTATATGGATACAATTTCCTAAGTAGGAACCACCACATGTTGACAACCCAAATGTTTTTGAATGAAAAATCAATTTTATGGACTTATAAATATCTAGTAAAACAACCCAATCCCTTTGAAAGTGAAAATAACCTTGAAAACACCCCTTGATAGAGCTAGAAAACATGCTATCCACTTCATAATTTTTCCAGGATTGATGAATAACACACTTTTTAAAAGGGGAATACTTACGTAGGGCATTTCAAGGGGGTTGAAAAGATTCCCAAAACCCACCTCATCATTAGATATCACTAAATCACCAATAAAAACAGTATACATGGATTAGTTTCAAAGGAAATATTCAAGAAGAGGGTTACCAAATTATTTGTGAAACAACTTTGAAGCATTTGAAGTCAATTATAGATCCTATTCCACTTTTATCTCAGTTTAAAGATCATGTTCAACAGTATCAATTTCCAATTCAAAAAGTAATAAAGTGTTAAAATTTAAAATGTAGTAAAAGATGTTAATTTTAACCTCCATGAAAAAAATTACACAAAATATTAGTTTTTAATTTAAATTTCATGATTATGGATTGGATATTTCTTTCAAAACAAGATCACTAAATCCAAAGTCTTCAAATTCTATTTTGTAAAAAATTTGACCTTATTGAATTTTCGAACCATGAAATTTTAGTTTCAACTGTTTGAAGAATTGCATAATTTAAGTCCCAAAAATATTTGGTCAATTGATCACTTTGTTTACACATCAGTTTCATTTTCAATGTTCTTTTTTTAACTTTGATAAATTCAAAAATATTTCTCTCTTCATTGATCACCATTTCCAAAATGTTCTCATTCAGAGACTCTAAATATGATAATTTATTTCTATCGTCTCTAGCCAATTCATCAAAAATTTCCCACAAATTTCCCTCATTGTGAAGCATTATAAATATCTATTTGAGTTTGTTCAATAAAAATTTCTATTCATCATTTAATCCATTAAAGAAAAAATCTTTCAATTTTATTTTATGAAATCCATGATCGTGACATTGAATCAAAAAATCACTAAACCTTTTCCATGCACTAAAAAATCTCTCTTAAACTTCTTTAATGAAGCTGGTAATCAATCAATTGAAGTGATTACATCTTTGGATAACTATTATATGATTTTTTAAATTTAAAATATGTGATTTCACAACAAAATTTCATAAAGAAAAAATATTTCAGGATCAACTATAGAGATAACGGAATTGATACAAGCAGTTTTCAAAAGAAACATATATCTTTTTTTAATTTGTTCGGGTGTCTATTATATATATTTTTTTGTATTTTTTTTTGAAATATCTAAACCTAAGAAACTCAATGCTCTCTCTTCTTGGAAATAGTGCCAAAATTTGGTGACAACATAATCATTTACATATGTTGGTCAAATTGAAATTTAATTCTCTCACCCATACTAGAACAGTGAAAAGCTGGGTCAAACCGAAGGGAAGGTTGGTGAGACATTCAATGGGATTAATTAATTACATAATCTACTAAAAACAACAAGAAATAGTGTTGAATTATTTTTAATATTTTTGATTAAATAAAAAAAAAATAAGTAGAAAAGAAGAATATGGAACATGAAATAGATTGAGAAAAGAAGATGAACGCAAAAGAAGATCTAGGGGAATTTCAACCATTTGGTTAAAATAATTTCTTTTTTCACATAAAAATCAATCTCATTCACAACATTAGAAATGATAATATAAAACTTTATTATCAAGATTTTGATCCAATTGAAGAATGATTATTGCAGTGCACTACTTTCAATATTCATCCAACCATAAAAAGTTTGAATAAATGATGATTATAATCCATCTTGTTGAAGTATTATGAATTTTTGAAAATAATCACAAGTGTAAATGATTTTATAAGCAGAACCGATCATGCTAAAAATATTTTTATTTTAATGGAGAAATAATTTGAAGAATAAAAAATAGAATGAAAAAAATCTAATTCCATATGAAAATGTTTAATTGATCATTTTAAATTAAATAAATATGCATGATTAAACTAAAATATTGATATAGAATAAAAACTAGATTGAGATCAGCATTCTCCCCCACTTCATATCCATCTTTATTTATTCGATGAAGTCCGGCTCAAGATCACCAATTAAATCACTTTCTCTCAACTAGATAAGAAAATATCCTTCTCCACTACCCATCCTTATCAAGAATTCTATCCTTGAAAAATTGGGTTTCTTTAAGAATAATGATGGAGTGTTCCTTAATTCTCTCCAAACATCACTAATATAATCACCATATAAATTGGTTACCATCCAAATAGATAATTAATGTTCTATACTTTTGTCACCACTGTCATAGCTGTAGGTGAATTATTTAACATTATATAACTTTTACAGAAAATAATTAAAATCCCCAAGTAAAAATCATTTAATACCATGAATAAAACTTACACTATCCTAACAAGTGGTTGGTTCTCCTGCACTGAATCTAGATCCATCAAAGGCTCATCCAAAACA
Source organism: Viscum album (assembly GCA_963277665.1). NCBI lineage: Eukaryota > Viridiplantae > Streptophyta > Magnoliopsida > Santalales > Viscaceae > Viscum > Viscum album. Next base: position 135,573,854 of record OY728134.1, read on the forward strand.
TCTCCCAAAAACCATGATTAATAGTCTACACAAATAGATCAACCAACATTGAAAAATTATCCTCAATTTGGATTCCAAGCTTCATAGTTCAATTCATCTTAAACCACTCATTGGATTCATCTCAACCCAAGAAAGAAACTCATTTAGCCACTCTCATAAAACCATATCTCGATCAAAGAATCTTCTTTATCTATTATTTAACCAACCAGACAGCATAAAAACACAACCTAGGATAAGATCCTCCTCATCCTAATATGAACATCACTAGTGAATTCACTTCAGCATTCAAACAAGCGCCTATTGTGCACTACTATATATGACTTTGAAAACATGAGTAACTCATCATCTTCTTGAATCCAAACCCATAATAAGAAGAAATCCCAGTGAACAAGATATCACTATCAACTAAAATTCTTTATTAAACACTTAACTTCATTTAATCTTATCTCAACTTCTCTATTTATATATTCCTTTTCATTGACCTCCCAACTTCATCAAACCTATTTTATCCTTCAACCAAATCAAAGTCACCCTCAATAAACAACATTGGTAAATTTAATACCTTGTTATTGTTTAATTCAATTCTAGGATTCTCTATTAAATCATTCTTCACTGGGTTCATCTTCTTGTAAAGATCAGTCTCGAGTATTCTTTTACACACATCAGTCAGAAATGTCATCTTCAAAAAATAGGTAAGGCATATCCCCCTTAATTGAGTCACTAATGAATAGATCAGCCTCCATTTTCATTATAGGAATCCTACAGATCTCAGATTTGATTTCTAGGTTTTGTGCCAAATAAAAAAAACATGGATTCATAGTGTAGATTTCTTCATTCGAACTCTGGAAAGCTGTGCATGACTCAGTTAGTCCAATATGAATTTCACCATCTTGAAAAATCCATCTCTTATTGCGTAGTACAGACTCATCACGATTATTCCTCATAACACCTTCCCCGATGCTATTCTTATTTGGTGATTGATGGATTCAACGTATGTGGATCTGGGTGAAAATTTTCATTTGGTCCTCTTCCAGTCAACTTTGACTTGTCTTCATCTTGAAGTGTAAAAAATGGTATCAAGTTGAGGTCATTGTTTCAAGTTCATTTGGTTTCAGTGATTTAGTCTTCATCCGTGTACTTGAAAGCACCTTTGGCTCGAGCGAAAACTTAATCCATAGACTTGGTGGTTTTGGGCTCAAACTCTGGATGCAAAAATACTAATTCATCTAGGTTGGATTAAGGTATGTCAAGGAAAAGTCATATACATCACTGATTTTGGAAATCTATTATCTATTACATCTATTATCTATTATATATTCTAAAGCTAGGTACCTCGAGCTACACATGTCACCTCTACAATGTTAAACACCTCCAAAAAATTCCCTTCCTTTCATCACTCCCACCCTCGCATCTTATTCACATTCACTAATTCCACTAAAATCAAAACCACCGCTCGCTGATTCCATGACCTAGGGTTTTCGACTCTGCCTGCGGCTCTGTCTCCCTCTCCGGCCACCCTCTCCACCTCCTCTATCTTGGCCTCCACCTACTCGACCTCAATACACCACCCTTAATCTCCCCATATCTGGAACTCCTTGTTACTCATCCCAATCTATTCCTATTCCCCATATTTATCACTCATCATCTCCTCATATCCGTCTCCATTCATCGCACCCCATCTCCATCTCCATTCATCGCAACCTATCTTCCATTCCGTATCTACTTCGAACTTCAAGTATGCAGTCATTTATTCTTGGGTCACTACCTTAGACTATGGATCAAAACCCCTATTCCAACCCACATATGCTTTGTAGTTCAGGTATGTGATTATTTCTTCTTGGCTTACTTCCTTTAACTATGTGTCACATCTCATATCTCCTCCCGCATCAGCTTAATAGTGTAGGTATGAGATTAATTACCTATTCCAAAACCTAAATCCTTGATTCTACATTTCTAAAATCATTTAACCTGTATATTACTTCAAATTCGAATTTAGTTGTCTAATTTTTCATGTTATTTTTGAAAATAAAAAACTTCTACTATGGTTAGTTTTATGTTTGTGATTATATCTTATCATCTCGCTTCCTATATCTCCCATTCCCTCCCGCGGTATCTTTTCACTTCAAGAATGAGATTAATTACTATTCCAAAACCTAAATCCTTTCTTCTACATTTCTCACATCATTTGACTTTTATATTACTTCAGGTTCAATTTTTTATGATTTTTCATGTAATATTTGAAAATAATAAACTTATACTATGATTAGTTTTAGGTTATGGCTTGAAACTTATTTTGATTTCATTTTGGTTATGCATGTTGATATCCACCTATTCCCCACCCTCGACCATTGCTATAGACTCTCAGAGTTTCCCACTAATTTATCTTTTACTTACTTAATTGCAAGTTGTTGAAACATTACTATTTCCAGATTATTTATATGTAAGTGAATCCCTATTACTCATACATGGATATTTTTGGATTTTTTATTGAAGTGTTTCCAAATTGTTCATACATAGTGTTTTTATAGATTTCTTATATATATATTTCTGGAATTCTTATTGAAGTGTCTCCTTATTAGTCATACATAGAATGTATTCTTATTTTTAAACATTATTGTATATGTAGGTACTGAAGTTTGAGTTTCCTTGAAACAAGCAGTATATATTTGTGTTTTATAGTTACAATGCATACTATTAAAGTTACGGGACCAAATATATTTGGAATTTTTATTCTTATATGTTTTTTTTTCATTTTTAACTTTGTTTCTTTGCCTTCAGTTCAGATTATTCTACTTGAAAAGAAGTTTCAAGGGTAGTTTGAGACCCAACATGCATTGGAAAAAGCACCTAATTGTAGGTCTATTACATTTAACTATAGTTTCATCATCATTTTAGTTAAAAAAATTAATTTAAATCCTTTAATTGACCTTAGAAATAGGCCAATTGTTATTAAATATAACATGAAGGGTATGGAATCTCTTTATGTTATAATCAGTATCCTTTTATATGTATTTTTTCCAGGTCTTTAATGGTATTATTTACTACTAATTAATATACAAGATGAAATGTATGACATGTTATTATGTACTAGCCCCATAAAATTATTTTTAGAATGGAAGAACTTTAAGAAATGTTTTCCTGATTGCTTTGAATTATGAAAAAAATAATCTCCATCAATCAATTGAAGGATTTTGTAAATCCGATAAGTAAATAGTTCATGGTACTGAAGTCTGAAGTTCTTTGACACAAGAGGAACAAATTTGTGTTTTCTGGTCACAATGAATACGATTCAAGTTAGGGGACTGAGTATCTTGAAAATTTTAATTCTTCTATGTTTCTTCTTCTTTTTTAACATTGTTTTGTCACCATATGTAAGATTTTATTTCTTAAAAAGAAGATGCAAGGGAAGTTTGATCCCCACTATGCTATTTAGAAATCCCTTGGTTGTAGTTTAATTACTATTTACTATAGTTTATTCATTATTTTGATTAGAAAAATGATATAATTTATTTCAATTTTCTTGAGACACTGTGACTACAATAAGTCAAGTGACTAAACTACGTAACCAAACAAAGGAGTATTTAAACAAGATGACTGGAAAATATGACTTAATTTTTCTACTGCAATATCAAGGTAATACTACATGTATGTTTTTTTAATTTTTAAATTTGTTTTCTGATTAATTGTTTATTGTAAGTAGTGTATTATACTATGTAGTTAAAAATAGCAATGTAATGGAACATATTGATTGTTTTATTATCAATATCTAACTTCATAATTACTTTTTAGTATATAGAATAATGTTATAGTTCATACAATAATCTTGGATAAGAAATTAAAGTAGTAGGAATTTAAAAATTTTGAAAGAATAAAATTTTTGTGCAAGAAACTGAAGCAAAACAAGATTTTAAAAGTAGATGGAAATTTGAATCACATGGTTCTGTTATTGGAATTAAAAACACACCAGAACATATAAGGAATTAAATATATATATTTATTGAACAACACATAGATAACTTATGATTCATTTTAATTTTTTTTTCATATTATAAAATGTATGGTTTCATAATTTTTGAATATTTTAAAAAATTCAGTATCACCATGCAATGCAATCAACAACAATATAATGTTAGTGAACCGAATTTCATTGGATTTTCTAGTTTGAAGGAGTCTACACAAAAACACAGTGATTTCAATATGATGTGTCTAAAATGAAATTAGAGATTTGTATTTTTTATTTACCTACCATAAGGATTACACATCCCTCCCAAATAATAAAAGTTATAATTAAGTAGTATTGTAGATTTTGGGATGCAAGCATTGTGGAAGTGTAGACATGAGGTCATGTTGCAAGATAAAACCTATACCGTAAAGAAAGTTTAGTTGAATGTTTTTTTTGATTATTATTGGGAGACATTCACTCCATAGGTGAAGTTTATACTGAATTCTATGAAGAGAAATATATAGAATAAGGTGAATGCTTTTCATGATTATTATTTTGAAACCTTCATGCACTAATTTTCAAATTTGTATTCCGATTAGTAATATGCAACATGAATTTATCCATGTTTCTCTTTCCAGGCATGTTATGTCTATTACAGAATTTTTTTGAAAGTTATATTTCATATGTCAACTTCTCTCAACAACCAAGAATCAGAAAATAACACTCACCCACCATTTTGGCACACTCCTCACTTTGTTTGGAACCATTTTTCAAGAACATGGAATACCGATCCACATTTAGCCTTGATTGACCATTGAAGTATTTAACAACTCCATCTCTAAAAATCACACAATCTATGAGTTCCTAGACATGCATTCTGATAGAAAAATTCATTAACACCACCATTTATAGTGTATGTAGAATGTGTACCTAATATTTATTTGAGCATGTTTCTTCACCAGAACTTTTCTTGATACTGAAATATCTTTTATTTGTCATGAAAAATGTTTATTTTCAGCTTTCAATATTCATTAATATTTATTCTTCTCTATTAAATTTCATTTGAACTTTTGATGATGGTATTTCAATATTCATTAATATTTAGCTTTATTTTTATAAATTATTTCATATAAAAATAAGAGTGGATGTAGATTTTAAGGTTGAAGGTCACATTGTGATTGGAAGATTCTATAACTTCAAGTGACTGAATTTGTGATAAACTTGGACAAATATAAACAAAAAAATTTATGGTGCAATTTTGTCCAACAATTTACTATTATCTATTAAATTTTATTGTTTTCTCTTTTCTTGTATTTATTATCAAAACCATTGTTCTATATTTTAGTTATCACATAGCATTTAATTGTAAAAAATCATGTTTTTTTATGTTCTTTCAAATATATTACATTCTTGTAATTGAAATATCCACCATAAAAAAACAAAACAAAACTAAATTCCTTTAAATTTATTGTTTTTATTTTATACTATTTTAATGATGTCTTTATATTTTCTCCACTTGTATTGAAATATTATGCACTATTAATTTGTGATTTAAATAAATTCAATATAAATTTTCATTATTAAGTTTGAAAAATAGTATTCTCTTATATAAAATAATCATTGATCGATTTTTCTATGTGAACGCATGGGTGAGTACTAGTAAATAAATAAGATAAATTAAAAATATAACCCTTAATTAGATTTTCATTAATTAATCAACTAATTAGTTAATTAATAATACTAATAAATAACAAAAATTAAAAAATATTCAATTTTTCAATTAAATTTACAAATTATTAAATCATTAAAGTTATTAAATTACAGAAATAATTTAATCTTCAACTAACTAATTAATTAAAATAAAAAACAATGAAAATGAAAATGAAAATTAAAAAATAGAATACAAAATATAAACAATGAAATTTTAAAATTAAATTTTAAAAATAATCTTCAAAATAGAATATAAATATAAGAAACATAAATTCAAAGCATGAAAATAATTAATAATTCAAACATAAAGATACACTTTTAGACAGGAAAATCAGAAATTTACTATTTAAACAACCAGATGATAATAACTCTAAAATTAATGAATACAATACACTTATTTAACATAGTTTCCAAAAAAATTACTAATTTTCTTTTAATTATCCATAAAAACACAATAAACCATGAAAATACATATTTTAGCTTTAAAAATACTGTAGAAAAAACAAGAATGATGTGGAAAAACACCTGAAAAAAATGCCACATCATAATACTTACCCAAGATTCAAATTCACAAAACTAGTAACTATATTTTTATATATATCATAATTATATACAATAAATAATCATAAAAATTAATTCATTTTTGGTTTTAATCATTTAGAACGACACTAATTACTTATTTTAGAAAGTATCAAATAAATCATTTTTGGTATTTAATTAATTAAAACCAATTTTTGAAAAACAATTTCCCAAACACATACTAGAATTAAAATGATATGTGATAAGAACAAGATATTATTTTAGTATTTTGGTGATCTCATGAAGAAAAAAGTAAGAAATAAGGATGATATGAAGTTGATATGTTTAATGTGTAGACTTTTGTTATTAATGCACGAATCATATTAAAAATCAAATAATACAATTTTTATTACGTGTGGTGAATAATTTTAGATGTTTGGAGTGATATAAAATATTTCTGAGGATGTTCAATTTCATGACCCCCTCCCCACAAAGTGTACCCCTCCTGGGCCGGCAATGTGAGAAGGGAGATAATGACCCCCCGAGTCCCGCCTCCAGTAGACCCCGAGTTGGTGACTAGCACTGAGTGTATAATAAATACACAAATGGGAGGCATTACCCTCTAAGAGAACACATGCGGAAGAGAGAGATAAGATAGACACCAACCAACTCCAACTAAGAACTAAAATATAAAAGAAACCCTTGAACATATATGAAATGCCATGAAAAAGTACTACAACTAAAAGGGAAAACTACCAGTACCCAAAAGAAAGTAAAACGGCAGCGACCATAAGCCCAAACAGCTCCTCCAACCACAAGCTAGTAGTAACCAGCTTGATATCCAACCTGCTCCAAGTGACCTGAAAAATAGTTTATATAAATGTAGGGTGAGTATAACAGTATGTTCAGTTGGGTCCTCCCCGAAGCCTCTAGTGCAAAACTAAAGAAATCATGCTAAAGAACAGTGGACAACAAGCGAAACTAACTTGTCACCTAAACAAGTATACTAAGTTCCCAACCTCACCATGGCTACTCTCACCAAGTAACACATAAAAGAATATATCATATAGTAAATAATATCAGGGGTACCCCACTACTACTTCACCACTGGTTTGCCACTTTTCCTCAATGACATACGTCCTGTGCATCTCTCTCCAAAGGCTTGCCCGTATACACCTAGGCTAAGCTCCACAATCTGCACCACGTGCACCACAAAGGCTTGCCCGCAGACACCTGGGTGAAGCACCACACCATCCTCACAACCAAAAGTAACTAGGTAGTTTCTGGGAGCCACCACAGCTCGCATAACGTGTATCATACATCGGGTATTATACTTCAAGCCATTACAGCCCATACACCGAGTAAGGATCCTCAAGCCATCACAGCCTATACATGTTACACCTATAGTAGTCCATAGGATACTATATCCAGAATATATGTGTGTGAATAACCACAAGCCATTATATCCCTCTACACACATATATGGGGAAAACTAACTACTGTGCCTAATGGCACTAGTATCTACCAAGAGAAGAGAGCGGGGTCAAAGGGGGTAGTCATCCATTCATCCTCCCATTAGAATGTTGGGGAAAACACCCCCCAGGGCTCAGAATCCCCGGGGTGCCAGTTGCCTTACTGACAGGGTGGATTAGCGTATAGAAACACAAAAAGTACAGAATATACCATAACTCACAACCACACTATGGGCTTAACCTAGTCTTAGACACAACTGCAGCTAACGTCTCTCTCATACTCCATGCTTCCACTTCTAAGACTAGGTATCCTATAAGCACACAACCATTTAAAGGCTCCATTAGATTACTTCATTCCCTTTTTATCAATTCCACTATATGTTAATTAATTCTTCAAACATTAATTAACCATAAACAATTTCACATTAAATTCTATTAACATCACATTCAAGAACCACTGTCCCTTAAAAAGTTCTCAACCTCATCATTAAGTTTTAATAACTCCAATCCCATGGGTTAACATCATTTATTCAAACATTCATTACATAATTACTTTCCCATATTCCTAGGCATTCTAGAAATTCATTATATGCTACTAAACACAAGGTCCTCAATATGGTGAGTAGGTGTACTACCAGTCGAGTCTTTTCCACCTATAAAAAGAACGTATAACCATTCTCCCTTGATAGGTTAAACACGGAAAGCACATGGCATACCCCTCGTGTCTTCACCTCCTTTAGAAGAAGGGTAATCAAAACCAGCTACCTTGAGTAGTGGGGAAAAGTAAAGAAGATAAACAACCAAAGAATCAACAAGCCTCCAAAAATCACATCCATCCCTTTCCATCATCCCTAGTGTCCTCCATGACACCCACATGCATAAACCGATGCATCCCGCCACTCTAGGTGTCATCCGCTGCCACAACCATAAGGCCTCCATGCCCCCACACATCACAACATCCATCCAGGATCACATTACAACACAAGCAGCAAGAAAGTAAACACCACATCAAATTTGGGCTCTTGGCCCTTCAATAAGGCATCCAGCCTTCAAACAACAAGCACCAATAGTTTTTAGGTTTACCAACCAACTTAATTAATCACATACAATGACATCAATTTGATTAACATCAATTTTGATCAACAACCACAATAACAATAACTATATTCATTTACATGCCTCTTTATCTTTATCCAATTAATTATCAATTAATCCCGGCTTTACATTCATTATCAATTTCATCAAGAACGACATCCTAACAAGCAAGGCATAGATATCACACTATCTAGCAAATCAAGAGGCCAACCATCAACATGGTACAAAGAAAAAACATGCGATCAAACCAATTATTTTAATCCTGTTCAAGTATTTAATTAGGTCAATTTTATTGTGATCCAAAGGGATAAATCATGCTAACTATACGATTGCACATAAACAATTAGAGAAGCCATGAATCCCTTACCTTAAGGTTTTTGACGAAAACCCCAATAAACGAAGAACACACAAGAAAAACTGGGTTGATTCTCCACAAATCCTCCTTAGATCTCCTCTCCTAACACAACCAAGACCAAAGCTCAACATCTTCTACATACAACACTTAGATCTACCCTTAATGGGCGTATATCTAAGAAACCAAGAGAAGGGAAGGAGTAGATCTAAGTATATCTAAGAAACCAACAAGAACGAGCATATACCTTAAGAAACCGGCTTTGATTCACCAAGCGAAACCTTTGAATCGCCTCCAAAACTCTTGGGAGAGGTTCTTCTACCTCCAAGGAAATTTAATCCTGAGTTATGGACTATTAGAAGATTAAACGAGCAAGTTAGAGGCTAAAAAGTCAAGATCTTAAATTTTAGGATCTAACATTAAGTGCCCGCATGGCCTAGTCGCACGGTTAGACAAACCGTGCACTAACCATGCGGTCACCACTGCCTTAGCCCCCCAGATCGCATGGTTTGGATGCACGGTTTAGACAAACCATGTGCCTCCTGTGCGGTCTCTACTTCCATCAAGGCTAGATACGCACAGCTTGGCCGCACGGTTTGACAAACCGTGCGCCAACCATGAGAAAGCTACAGAACTTCCAGTTTTCTTCAAAAAGGTCACCCAAACACACCTCCAAGCCACCTTAATCTCCCAGAACACCTTTAACACCACATTTCCACAAATTAATGGACTGGATAGGTTCGATCCATTACATCAGATACCTATCAAAATATTATCGTCCCCAGGAATCCAAAACCCACCTAAAGAGAAAACAGAATAGGGTCTGAACAACCACCCAACGAGATACCTCTCAAAAGAGACCAAGCCAAAAAACAACAAGAAAGCCGTCTCAAAACATGAAAGATTCATAACCACATAAGTCACATTGATATAAGAAAAGAGTTAAACATCAAACAAATCTGGGTACTGAGAACGTATCTGTGATTCACACTCCCAGGTACTCTCCTCCAAGTCACCGTGTCGGCACAAGACACAAACTAAAGGAATAGAATGCCCACGCAACACCTTCTCCTTGCGATCTAGGATCTGCACAGGTCGATCCTCAAAGGTTTCATCATCATCAACATCGATCTCTCCCCAATCAATGATGTGACAATCATCATGAAGGTAACGAAAGAGCTATGATACATGGAAAACATCATGTATCTGACTCATCTGAGGGGGGAAGTTCTACTCAGTACGCCATAGCTTCAACACGAGCAAACACCTCAAAAGGCCCAACAAACTGGGGAGAAAGCTTACTCCCATGACCAAACATTCGATGCCCACAATGGGGAGATAACTTCAGAAACACATGATCCCCAAAATTAAACTCCAAGAGTCTCCTTATTTGAACGACATATGATTTCTAATGATCTTGCGCTGTCTTCATCCTCTCACAAATCACCTAAACCATCTTTGTTGTATTTTCACTAGTTCCGGTTCGAGAATTTATGACTTTCTGACCCCAGTCTAGCACAACTGAGAACGACAAGGTCATCCATACAAGGCTTCAAATGTCACCATACCGATGGTGGAGTAAAAAATATTATTGTAAACGAACTCCACCAAGGGTAAGTGCCTCTTCCATGAACCTCTGAAATCAAGAACACAAGAGCACAACATGTCTTCAAGAGTCTGGATGGTTCACTCCATCTGACCATCCGTTTGAGGATGAAAAGCAGTGCTAAGGCATAGCTGAGAACCGAAAGCATGTTGGAGACCTCTCCATACCCTGGAGGTAAAACGAGGATCTCAATCAGAAATGATCGTCCTTGGGACTCTATGAAGTCTCACCACCTCCTATAGATACTTCATTGACAAAACTTCCACTGAGCTCGACTCCTTGATTGCTATAAAGTGGGATGATTTTGTTAAACGATCCACTACCACCCAAATAGCGTCATGACCTCTCAGAGCTCAAGGTAAAACAGTAAAAAAGTCCATTGATATGTCCTACCACTTCCACCGAGGAATCTCTAATGGCTGGAGAAGACCACTAGGAGCATGGTGTTCGACCTTCACCTTCTGGGAGAATAAACATCGAGACACAAACTCCGCAACCGCACGCTTCAGGCCAGGCCACCAAAACTGACTCCTCAAGGATCGGTACATCTTTGTCACACCAGGATGTACTGTTAAAGGTGAACTGTGGAACTCTCTGAGAACTGTTTCGCGCATCGTCAAGGGAACAAAAAGCATTCCATGGTACAAAACTCTGTGTTGTTCATCCTCAGACCAACCATCAGGGGCATTACCACAAACAACTCGGTCTCTCCAGACTTACACCTCTAGATCCCCCAACTGGGACTCTTCCACCTTCTGAATCAGGGATGATTGTATCGTCATCTGGAAAAGACAGCCTCTACCTCAAAATTCTCCCATATCAAGATGTAAGGTTGACAGTTCTTCCATTAATCGCCAGGAATCACTATATTCACACACAACATCACTACGTGACTTTCAGCTCAACGCATCAGCTATAACATTCCATTTTCCAGGCATATATGATATTTCAAAGTTGTATTCCTGCAAGAACTCCATCCACCGACGCTGCTGTAAGTTCAAGTCACACTGGGAGAAAACATACCTCAATCTCTTATGATTAGTGAAAACCAAAAAGCGTTCACCAATGAGGTAATGTCTTCCCAACTTCAGAGAAAACACCACGACTTCCAACTCAAGATCATGGGTGGCATAGTTGCGTTCATGGGGACATAACTATCGAGACCCATAAGAAACAACTAACCTCTGCTGCATGAGAACTCAACATTACCCCAGATGTGAAGCATCGTAGAAAACATCAAACTGAACTCCCTCAGTTGGAAGACAAAGGAATGGAGCACTTACTAAATTCTCCTTTAGATACTCAAAAGCTACCTAACACTGATCAGTCCATATGAAAGCCTGATATTTCCTGGTCAAAGCTATCAGAGGGGTCGCAACCCGGGAGAAATTGGCTACGAACCTCCTGTAGTAGCCTACAAGACCAAGAAAACTTCGCACCTCTAAAACTGTATTGGGGGTTTCCCAAGACACAACTGATTCTATATTATATGGATCTACATCTAATCCCTGTTGGGACACAACATGCCCTAAGAAACGGACTTCTCGAGCCCAAAAATCACACTTCGACAACTTCCCGAACAGCTGATGTCAACGAAGATCTCCCAAAATGGATCGCAGATGCTCTGCATGCTCCTCTTCAGATGTGGAGTACACAAGGATGTCATCGATGAAAACTACCAATAACTTGTCCAAGAACTCACGTAACACAACATTCATCAATCCCATGAACACAGCTGGAGCGTTCGTCACACCAAACAACATTACAATGAACCCATAATGACCATGATGACAACAGAAAGTAGTCTTTAGAATATCCTCATCCTTCACACACATCTGATGATATACTGACCACAAGTCAATCTTTGAGAACCAAATTGGACCCTTCCGTTGATCGAATAAATCATCAATCTGCAGAAGAGGATATCGATTCTTTATTGTCACTTTGTTTAAGCGACGATAATCGACACATAACTGCAAACTGTCGTCGGCCTTATTCATGAACAGAAATGGTGCACCCCATGGGGACACACTTGGTCGAAAAAAACCACACTGCAACAGACCATCAAGCTGTATACGCAGCTCCCGCAACTCAGAAGGGCCCATCCTATACAGAGACATTGAGATAGGAGACACTCCTGGCTATAGCTCGATTCCAAACTCGATCCCTCATCGAGGGGGTAGTGATGCAACCTCTTCTAGAAAGACATCAGGGTACTCCTCTACGACCCTAGGAATCACCAACTGCTGAACCTCTAAAGAACTCAGTGTCATCTCATCCGCCATGGATGATAAGAAAGGAACACGCCTATGACCCATCTGAGGATCTCGCTCACCAACAAACACCACTTGCTCTCAATCTGCACTGATGAAGATGACCTTCTTCCTGTAGCAATCTATGATAGCCTACACCGAATACAACCAATCCATGCCAATGATGAAATCATATGTTTGTATTCGTAAACATATAAAATCTCACCAAGAGCGGTGCTGCCCCAAAACTAGCTCACAATCCCCGCATACTTCAAACAAGTCAGCTCGACCTCTAACTGGCATAGTCAACGCCAAGGGAACTGGAATCCTCTCCACCTCAAGTCCCAAAGCATGGAAAAGGGCAGGTGATATGAAGAATTGTCTCACTCTTGAATCAAACAAGGAATACACCAAGGAAGAAAACAAGCAAACAGTACCTCGAATGACATCTGACTCGTCTGGTGCTGGTAACGCTAGAGCATGAAGCCGACCACGACCTCCTCCATAGCCTCTCTGACCCTGATGACGACCACCACCACGACCACACTCTGATCTCTGAGGATGGGGAGCATCATGGGGTTGTCCTCTACCTTCCCCATCTCTCCTCTGGAGATCTAAAGCTGGTGAAACTGGCTGCTGATGCCTCGGTGGAAACTGCCTGAACGGAGGAACATGGAGCGTAGCGCCCAGTGCACGATGACCGCTCTGAATGGTCGAGCACTCCCGCTGCTAATGGACACGACCACCACAAGAAAAAAAGTGCATGATCCCTTGGCATAGGTCTGATAGTTGCTGCCCCCAGAGAAATAAGATGCAAAGGGCTAGGACCTACCCCCGGCTGAACGAAAACTCTTCTGCCCTGAAAACCGGTAACCCCATACCACAGATCTACTTCGTGAGGAATCATGCTGATTCCCTTCTCGTGATGATCCAGTCCTGGACAAAGTCCTCTCAATAACCTCTGCCCTCTCCAGTACCTCAAGATATGTCTTCAACATAAATGGGGTGACTTGGCATTGGATCTCTGGACGCAAAGCCTCCTCGAAATGCCTCGCCCTGACCTCCTCATCTGGTAATAGGTCTGAAGCATATCGTAAAAGGTTCTGGAAATAGATTCTAACTCTCGGACAATAGAGCTCCCCTGTCGAAGGGTAAGAAGCTCTTGGTGACTGGACGCCTTTGCAGTTGAGGAAAGGAACTCAACTCTGAACTTATCTCGGAAATCCTCCCATGAGATCGCTGACTCCTCACGATCCCTGAGGAATAAGAACCACCACTACCTCGCTGCTCCACGTGGCATCGTCACAGCTAAGGACACCCAGTGCTCCTTCCGAGAACGAATCAAACTGAAGCCGACCTCGACCTCCTCTAACCAGTCTTCCATGACTGCATCTGAAACGGAGCCCTCGTACTTCTGCAGACTCTAGCGCTGAAACTCTTAGAGTTTCTTCCTCCAAGTTTCATCGTCGTCGACCTCTATCCTACGACGACCTACTGGAACGGCCTGCTGAACATTTTCTGCACAAACCTGATGAGGACGTCGACCTGGATCCATACCTGTAAAATAAAAACCATTAGAGCTCCTAAGCCTGGAATATGGAAGACTGAACATTCATTCATTAATTGTTTTCTTTTATTCGTTTTAGGTTAACCTATCCCAAGGTCTACCCATTCAAACACATGCACAAAGAAGAATGATGCATGACCCGTTCCTAGGTCTCTACCCTGCAACTAGTATCATCATGTTTAGTAACCATTGTAAACTTAAAGGTCCATACATCAGATCATAGAGGGCCCTAAACGCCTATGTCTCAGACAGTCTCCAGTGTTTACCTCACTTTTTAAAGATGAATGACACTGTTTCCCTACCAACCCATGCAACCTCACATGTGCCTAACTCCAAACTCCATCCTATCCCTCAACCAGAGCTCTGATAACACTCTGTCACGACCCCCTCCCCACAAAGTGTACCCCTCTAATGTCGGAAATGTGAGAAGGGAGATAATGACCCCCGAGTCCCACCTTCAGTAGGCCCCAGGTTGGCGACTAGCACCGAGGGTATAATAAACACACAAATGAGAGGCATTAACCTCTAAGAGAACACATGCATAAGAGAGAGATAAGATAGACACCAACCAACTCCAACTCGGAACTGAAATGTTAAAGAAACCCATGAACATATATGAAATGCCATGAAAAAGTACTACAAATAAAAGGGAAAACTACCAGTACCCAAAAGAAAGTAAAACGGCAGCGACCACAAGCCCGAACAGCTCCTCCAATCACAAGCTAGTAGTAACCAGCTTGATCTCCAACCCTCTCCAAGTGACCTGAAAAACAGTTTATATAAATGTAGGGTGAGTATAACAGTATACTCAGTAGGGTCCTCCCCGAAGCCTCTTGTGCAAAAGTAAAGAAATCATGCTAAAGTATAGTAGACAACACGTGAAACTAACTCATCACCTAAACATGTATACTAAGTTCCCAACCTCACCATGGCTACTCTGACCAAGTAACACATACAAGAATATATCATATAGTAAATAATATCAAGGGTACCCCAATACTAATTCCCCACTGGTTTTCCACTTTTCCCCAACAACATACGTCCTGTGCATCTCTCTCCAAAGGCTTGCCTGTATACACCTGGGCTAAGCTCCACAATCTGCACCACGTACACCACAAAGGCTTTCCCGTAGACACCTGGGCGAAGCACCACACCATCCTCACAACCAAAAGTAACCAGGTAGTTTCTGGGAGCCACCACATCTCGCATAACGTGTATTATACATTGAGTATTATACCTCAAACCATTACAACCCATACACTGAGTAAGGATCCTCATGCCATCACAACCTATACACGTTACACCTATAGTAGTCCATAGGATACTATATCCTAAATATATGTGTGTGAATAACCACAAGCCATTACAACCCTCTACACACATATATGGGGAAAACTAACCGCTGTGCCTAATGGAACTAGTATCTACCAAGAGAAGAGAGCGGGGTCAAAGGGGGTAGTTAGCCATTAATCCTCCCACCAGAATGTTGGGGAAAACACCCGCCAGAGCTCAGAATCCCCGGGGTGCCAGTTTCCCTTACTGACAGGGTGTATTAGCATATAGAAACACAAAAAGTACATAATATACCATAACTCATAACCACACTATGGGAATAACATAGTCTTAGACACAACTGCAGCTAACGTCTATCTCGGACTCCAAGCTGCCACTTCTAAGACAGGGTATCCTATAAGCACAAAACCATTTAAGGGCTTTATTATATTACTTCATTCCCTTTTTATCAATTCCACTGTACGTTAATTAATTCTTCAAACATTAATTAGCCATAAAAAATTTCACATTAAATTCTATTAATATCAAATTCAAGAACCACTGTCCCTTCAAAAGTTCTCAACCTCATCATTAAATTTTAATAAATCCAACCCCAATGGGTTAACATCATTTATTCAAACATTCATTACAGAATTACTTTCCCATATTCCCAGGCATTCTAAAAAATAATTCTATGCTACTAAACACAAGGGGCTAAACACGGTGAGTAGGTGTACTACCCGTCGAGTCTTTTCCGCCTATAGCAAGAGTGTAGACCCATTCTCCCTTGAGAGGTTAAACATGGAAAGCACATGGAATACCCCACGTGTCTTCGCCTCCTTCAGAAGATGGGTAAGCAAAATCAGCTGCCTTGATCAGTGGGGAAAAGTAAAGAAGATAAAAAACCAAAGAATAAACAAGCATCCAACAATCACATCCATCCCCTTCCATCATCCCTGGTGTCCTCCCTGACACCCACATGCATAAACCGATGCATCCCACCACTCTAGCCGTCATCCGCTGCCACAACCACAAGGCCTCCTTGCCCCCACATATCACAACATCCATCCAGGATCACATCACAACACAAGCAACAAGAAAGTAAACACCACAACAAATTTGGGCTCTTGGCCCTTAAACAAGGCATCCAACCTTCAAACAACAAGCACCAACAATTTTCAGGATTACCAACCAACTGAATTAATCACATACATCGACATCAATTTGATTAACATCAATTTGGATCAACAACCACAACAACAACAACCAGATTCATTTACATGCCTCTTTATCTTTATCCAATTAATTATAAATTAGTTCTGGCTTTAGGTTCATTATCAATTTCAGCAAGAATGACATGATAACAATCAAGGCATAGATATCACACTATCTAGCAAATCAAGAGTCCAACCGTCAACACGGTACAAAGAAACAACATGCAATCAAACCAATTCTTTTAATCCGGTTCAAGTATTTAATTAGGTCAATTTCATTGTGATCCAAAGGGCTAAATCATGCAAACTCTACCATTTCACATAAACAATTAGAGAAGCCACGAATCCCCTACCTCAAGGTTTTTGACAAAAACCCCAACAAACGAAGAACGCACAAGAAAAACTGGGTTGATTCTCCACGAATCCTCTTTAGATGTCATCTCCTAACAAAACCAAGACCAAAGCTCAACATCTTTGACATACAACACTTAGATCTACCCTTAACGGGCGTAGATCTAAGAAACCAAGAGAAGGGAAGGAGTAGATCTAAGTAGATCTAAGAAACCAACAATAACAAGCACATACCTCAAAAAACCGGCTTAGATTCTCCAAGGGAAGCCTTTGGATCGCCTCCAAAATGCTTGGGAGAGGTTCTTCTACCTCCAAGGAATGTTAATCCAAAGTTATGGCCGATTAGGGGCTTAAACGAGCAAGTTAGAGGCTAAACGGTCAAGATCCTAAATTTTAGGATCTAACTTTAAGTGACCGCATGGCCTAGTCTCACAGTTAGATAAACCGTGCGCTAACCATGCGGTCACCACTGCCTTAGCCACCCAGCTCACATAGTTTGGATGCACGGTTTAGACAAACCATGAACATCCCGTGAGGTCTCTACTACCATCAAGGCTAGCTACACACGACTTTGCCGCACGGTTTGACATACCATGCGCCAACCTTGTGAAATCTACATAACTTCCAGTTTTCTTCAAAAAGGCCACCCAAATGCACCTCCAAGCCACCTTAATCTCCCAGAACAGCTTTAAAACCACATTTCCAAAAACTAATGGGCTGGATAGGTTTGGTCCATTACATTCAATGAAGAATTGAAGTCAATATATAGTTTTATAAAGTATTTTTGATTTTTAGAGTTGAAAGTTGATTTTTATCGTATGTCCTCAAAAGTTCATAAGAGTCATTAGAGTAAAAAAATTTGGTTATGTAAAAGATCAAAAGTTTCATTACATCACCTCATAAGAGTAAATGTGGACTGTTAAAGAGCAAGAGATGTGTTTATAAGAGTCATTTTGACTCATGGATGGAAAATTCATGAGTCATAGATGTTGGTAAAAGTCAATTTCAGACTTCAGAAGTATAAATTATGACTTTTTAAAAGTCATATGACGAATTTTCAAGAGTCATAACTCGCTTTTTAAGAGTAAAGTTGGACTTCATAAGAGCAGACCTTGACTTTTTAAGAGTCATTCACACTTACTAAGTACTTATAGAGGTGGAGAAATGGAAAAGGTAGAGAGAGCATTGATAATTTTTAAGAGAGATTTTATGATCTAGAATAAAATTAACAAAGGGTTGGATACTTCATAGGATCCCTTAATGAATCTAGTAGAGTATTTATTTCTTATTAATAGTGCCTACATGAGTTCAGAAGAGTAAGTACTAACTTCATAAGTGTCAGGTACTTTGGGAAATTGTTATTTTTGTGAAGAATGAAAAATCAAGTTAGATGATTCTTTCCTAATTTAGAAATCTTAAATATTATAGGTTGTTCATAAAAGACATGATTTTAGAAAAAAAATTATAGAGATTTAAGTGGTTATAAATTATGAAGATTATGGAGTGATTTTTTTGGAGATTTCAAGTTCAAATATTTGAAATTATTGTCCATAATAAAGGATACTATTTTCAAGAAATAATTGACCA
Source organism: Viscum album (assembly GCA_963277665.1). Lineage (NCBI taxonomy): Eukaryota > Viridiplantae > Streptophyta > Magnoliopsida > Santalales > Viscaceae > Viscum > Viscum album. The sequence goes on from OY728134.1 coordinate 135,592,794, forward strand.
AAATTATTATGCAGTCATGATTGATGGGGATTTTCCATATTGTGTTATAGAAATTACATTGTTACTTTTTTTTCTATATATAAAAGAAATAAAATATGAATAAAATTATATCAATAGTTTGGAATATATTATTGATACCTTTCTATGTTGAAAACTCACTATATCAAGGAAAAAGGAAAGAAGAATGAAGATTGACTAGTGCTATATGAGGGTGAATATTTGCTGCATTGTGAAATTATTAAAGATTAGAGAGATTGTCAAGGATAGAAAAAGAATAAGAATAATAACTCACTTGTTTCTATGTAAGTAGAATAATAATAATAATAAGAAGTTATAACACTGTAAAACATTGAAGAATGTTCCATCTAGTGGAAGTATATTATATTATCAAGAATCATTTCTATGATTGTACCTATGTGGGATGTGTGATTTACATTATCGAGAGACATAATTGTAACGTTAGTTCAAGGATAAACCTTACTCATTATAATCCACTTGTTGGTAGTAGTGAACCATATGATCTTGGGTGAATCAAAATAATACCAAGGACTAATATTCTTATTATGAGAGATAAACCATGTAAATATGTTATTCAAAAAAATTATGTGTGTAACTAAGATCATATCTTACACTTTAATAGATGGTGAAGTTTGTTTAAAAAATGAACATTAACTAAAAAATGAAATAACTGATTCCTCCCCTCTCTCAGTGTTTTCCCAATGACCATGATAGTCCTTTGATTATGTTAACATATTTTCCAAATATAATGATTTTTCTCATTCCTTATTTCTACTTATCGACAAGATAAAAAAAATGAATTTATAATCTAATATCATCTTGAATAAAATAAAAACCATAACCATATTAATTGAAAAAATCAATACTGCCACCTTGGTAACTTGAGAACCCATTATACAAGTGTTGGCCAAACACAAGTATAGGTTCCAACCCATGTTCTGACTATACAATCTCTAATATATTGATCCATAAAATCATATATTAATAAAATGGCCTCATGTACCATTTCAAAATACCCCATACCCTGGTTATTAGTTATGATTCGAAGCGCTGCATGACCTCAAACATGTCTCCCTGTATACCATAGGTTTCTGACTAGTGAAGAGGTCTAAGTCCATATAACAGGATGTATATGATTTCAATATCATTAGATTAAATAATTAAATAAAAAAGGTTGAAAAATATAAAATAATCATTGAATAATATGAAATCACAACTACATAATAAGCACTAAAATAGTATCACATGTGATAATAAAATGAATTTTTGATTGTCATACCTCACCAGTCTATAAAATGATCCCTATTTATGGAGGGTAAATATACATGGAAAATTAAAAAGAAAAAAAAATAGTATTACCTACTATACAAATTTTCAAGATCATATCTCAATACTGCCTCTATCTCCAAGCCAAGCACACTAAGTTGGAACACCTATCATTAGGGATTTCATTGGGATCCCTAATAATGAAATATACAAACCTACCATAGTACATGTGTAGGTTGTGAGTATGAAATGTTATAGGACACCAAAAATAGTAAATATAATATATGTTAATGGGTGTACTAAATAATAAATAAAATATAAATAGACATAAAACTAAGTTACATCATCATGTATTAACTAAGGCTCTATAAACCCCAACTTTACCTGTTTTTACCAATGTTGTTGGAAGGAGTCAACCTGTACTAGTGGAATATCCGATATACTATAACATGAATATAATATGAAATCATGCACCCCAAGAATATGGTTATAATCTCAATAATCATAAAGTCTTAACATATCAAATATCTTAGGAATTAATAATACACATAGTGGGAAATGACTCCCATGAAAAAATCTTTACATCATAATAATTGGGAATATGCATCTAAATAGTGGATAAGGCCTATAATATCCAACATGTCAAAAAATTTACCATAATTATAAGGAATGAATAAATTTACCATTTCCTAGAGTATTTTATTACATAAAGTTAATCTAAATAATGAGGTGATCCTAACATATCCTTATTTTTATGAATATGTAAGCATATAAGAAATAAAATACATATTTTCATACACAGGAAATGAAGATCAAGTCCTACCATTCCCAAACAAGAATATTGATGCATCCTAAATACCCTTTGAATATCATGATAATGAATCCCACAACTCTCAAATGGTCTTTCCACTTCATGAATGAAAATACAGTCATAACCCAACAAAACCACCCAATTAAGCTTTTAGAGGTATTTTATACCCCCAAAAAGTTAATCCAAATATCTTAATATAATTGATAATTCAAAAACACATACCCACACTGCCAACCTGAATAGAAGTTTTTGAATAATCATATAATGTTAGAAAATGTTAAAGAACACTAACCATAATCCATGTGTGGAATTCTTGTTAAAGGGTGTAATTTTATTTAAGATTAATAAATTAGAAACTAAAAACTTGAAATAAAATCACTAAATTTGGTATTTGAGATAGAGGAAGAAGTAGAAGATATAGAAAACCAACATTAAACCATATAAGGGTGGGGGTGCATATAATTACCAAGATAGTATGAACGTAACTGATAGGAATCAAATTCGATAGAAAAAAAAGATCATAGAGATTAAAGAAGAAAATAAGAGGCAAATTAAGGGAATCAATCTCATGTTAGAGTGGTGAAAGAATAAGGGTGAATTTAAAATTTATTTTGATAGTATTTTATGAAAATTACCTTAAGACATTCATATCACATAGATCACCAAGAACCAGGTTAACTTGTATTGGGTACTCGATGCCTTACCACCTACCTGATTTAGAGCCAAAATATGGTAGGTTGGCATACATGGTCTATTATATCCATGTATTATATATTAGTTACCCAATGTTCTTAGATCAAGTCCCTAGTGGATCCTTCTATTACTTTTAAATAGTTTATCCTCTTACATCTATAATAAATATTCTAAAAAAATTCAAAAAATCCCTTAACCTATATATAACATATAATAATAATATAAATAAAAATAAAAAAATAAACTCTTGAATGTTAAAATTTGGGGTAGTTAAACTTGGTACTTGATAAGAGGAATCAGGTACCCAATGATATTTCTATTGTATTGAACACCACTATATGGTCACAAGGTACCAAATTAAAGTCACCAAGTACTTTTTGGTATGTGGATCTAAATTCTATTAATTATTTTTTCATAATTTTTTATAAATAAAAATTAAATATCTTACCCTCTGTCATTTATCAAGTTAACAGTTCCATAAGTGTGTTCTCCCTTGGATCAAAGTTTCCCTCCTCTTACTCTTTGAGATATACTTATTGTTTGGTATCATATTAATTAGTCGTTAGTTGTGTTGGAATCCTTAAGGTAAGTATAACATTGAAAATATTTTTTACAACTATTTTATGTCCTTCAACTATAAATCCCTATTTTGTATGTTTTCTATAAGATTTATAATATTTATTAATTGTGGTTGAATAAAATAATTATATTTAATGTGTATATTCTATACTATTTTATATTGGTATTCCTTAACATATTACTTGATTCATTTTGAGTTTCATATATAGTTTAGTATAGAAGAATTCTTCATCAATTATAGGTGTCTCATATGGGAATCATGAGGTTTTATATTTTTGTGATGAAATAGATAAAGAATATATGGATTGTGAAAGATGTTTCACATTTGGGAGTGGTATTTTAGATTTTCTTTGAGACTATGGTGATATGTGATCCAAGGGATAGTATTATATTATATATTTGAAATAGTTTTCCAAGGTGTGTGATAATTAAAATACTCACAAGGATAAGTGTGATGATAATAAATGATATAACTTGGGTAAACTAATTGATTAACCATCCTATAATATGTTTTTATGGATGGTTGGGTTATGAGAATGATTAGTTTTGGACTAAAGGATTTATTTTAAACTCAGAAATGGTAAATAATAAGTTATGTGTTATATAATTGAGATCTAGGAAGGGTACATTTTTTACATGTTACACATGAGATCTAATGAGGTTTTATCATAACCATAGTGTACTAAAAAAACTCTTAAGATATGGAGGGAGTTAATAAGTGTGTGAACCTTTTTTGAATTCCAACTAATAATAGATAATATCCTCAAGTTAGAAAGAAAACATTAAATCTTTTAATATCAATAACATAATAAAACATTCAAATTCTAAAGGATAAACTCATTGAAATAAGGGTTTTACATGGTTAACCACTAAGGCTACGTCTAACATGAATAAATCAATGATATGTCGATATACCTAGATCACTATGCAATTTATTTGATTACAAGGTTTTGGAGAGACTCATTATCAATCAAAATTTTATAACCTCCTATTATCTCACTAATCAATTCTTTAAGACATGTTATATGAATTATTGACTAAATTTCCACTCATATGAATCACTATAAAAAATTAACTACACAAAACAAAAATATTTTATTAATTTAGAATCAACCATCTTAAAAAATTTAGATATTTAATAATATTTTATAAAATAAAAACTCATTTCTAAAACTCTATATATGTAAATACACCTATCCTACCCATATATCTTACTTATATACTATATCTATAGTGTTTTTTCTTTAATTTTACTCTAGAATTTTCAAGAATTATTTGATCTCCATCAACATTAAAATTTTCACCAGTTACATAAAACTTATACACTATAAATTCCAACTTGGTTTATACAACAACCTATATGTAACTTACTAAACACACATATATCAATATCCATTAAAATAATTAAAATTTTCTAGAAACCACCATATGGAGGAGTGATGGTATTGATTATGGTGTGAGGACCTTCAACTACCAATTACTTTAAAAAACATAAATTTTATTATGGAGTGACCTGTCTCTTTATGGTATTATTCCATCATTGAAACATAGATAAATAAAAAATAAATTTCTATGGATTCTTGTTTCACCATGGTTTATACTTTATCATCCTAGATCAATTATGTATTATGGTGTGATCTTATGAATAAAAACATGATCTAAATTCTTTTATTTATTTATGAATAACATGTTTTGGAGTGATATGAGTCACTATGGAATGATCAATTTAAAAAACCTTTTGTGATATATATTTATCCTTACATGATACCAAGTATTTCATTGAACCATCCATTTTGTTACGAGATATTTCCCATCATAGTTTTTAACTCATATATAACCAGATGACTCTTCAATTTACTATTTAAAGAGTTTTATACATTCAAATTAAATATTATATGAACTTGATTCTTTTTTTTATTTATACTAACCCTTAAAATTACTTAATTTAATCAAATGTAACCGATTAAAGAAAAATATTACTCATATATAGCTCTTTTTATAGATTTTTATTCATACATAGACTGCTGAATCATTAATTAACTCTTATAAATCCTTTGAAAAATCAAACATAATCAAATTTAGACCCATAAATTTCCATTTTTATATCTAGATTTGTCTAAATGTATTCACCCATGACCACTTATCTTCCAATTATATAACAAACCAGAATATCACTATCAAGGTTTATTCCCAACAACCAAAATATTACATATAGATTTTAATCCCAAGTCTTAATATTCTCTTCCTTTATTAACACATGTTAAAATACTATTTTATTTAACTAACATTCATCCAATATTATTCCCCTTTGGATTTATTAGCAATCTGAAGACTAGCGACCCAGAATCTTCCTTGAAGGGGACTTAACTCATTTTTTCTTCCTAAAGTCCCTTATGTTCTTAAGGGGTAAAGTGGTAAATTTACCCTAGTAAATGTTGTTGAAAAACATATAATATGGTTATAATGAGTTTAAGGCATGGTGATTACACTCAAAATAAGTTATATAATGATTTTTATCTAGTTTATTTTTAAAGGATATTTAATATTTATTAAATTAATAAATATTTATTTTGTGAGTGTGAACATTTATATCATCTAATTGGAATCTCAAATAGAAATTTTAAAACCATAGTAGTGTTCTAAATAAAATGGTTTACTTAGAAGAGGTATAATCATTATGTTTGGGTTTAAGTTCCATATTGAGCAGTTTCATGTCTTTTATTTGAAATACTAGAATATTTAATTCCCATTTTTAAATTACTCAATTTTTTCTTAGGGTTATCTTCTATTTTTGACATTGAACCCTATGAAAATTAAAGATGATAAAACTTCCATTCTAGGAGTAATTAATATTATATTCATGAAGAAATTATGAGTAAATTCCATTGTGCCAATATAACATGAAACATTAGAGTATTTTCATCATGGAAGGTAAATTATATGATTTTTATCACCACATTATTCATATAAATAAATCCATTTTATTCATGTTTTTTAATAATTAGCTTTTGTGAATATCATGAGTTTTAATCTCTATGTTCACATTTATAAAATATTATATCATGTTCCTGATTTTTAATTGATTTTAAATCAAAAAATCATTTTGATATAATGGAATGTATTTTTGATTGTTTAATCTTGAACTATTTATTTATTATTTGTTCAAAAAGTTTATTAAAATTTTGACGGGGCCCCATGAATTTATTAATTTTTTTATTAATTCCAATGAATTATATTATCAGATGATTTGTCTATGAATCATTTCTCATGGAATTTCTTATTGATCATAAGGAATTATTAGTTTTATTTATTATTTAATGAATGAGTTTCAATAGAAGCTTTGGGTAGCTGGAATCCCACAGGATTCTAATATTTGTCTCATTTTCACATTTCCCTTCCATTTGATGATAATCACCATTATCCTTTTCTATGGTTAGTGGTTCAATAATGGTGTCTTGAGATGGTGGGATAACAAAAAACTAATAAGGATCCCCATATAAGAATAATGATAATAGAGGTAATTCTACCAGTGTAGTGTGATATAAAAAAGGAGCATGATATTTAGTGAGGTACAAGATGGAGGATGTTTTAGGGGGTTTAACTGTGTCTTAGTCATGTGGGTTTAGGTATGATGAGGTTTTGGTGTGAGGACCCATGGTGGAAATGTAGGGGTACTATAGAATAGTAGGGATGGTTAGTAGTGACATGGGAAGACAAACAAGATTGTGAATGCCAGACAACCAGTGGGATCATGGGCCAGTTCTATAAAACACATCAATAGTGGATCATTTAGAAACGATTATTTATTTGGTTTCAATTTCCTAAGAACACAACATTAATCCTCTAGATCATGCACTATGTTTATAATTACTCTATAGTTATAGGGTTTCTAAGAATAATAAATATCACATGATGTGTATCCATAAAGATCACATCTTGAATAACTTACCTATAGTGGATAATTTTATCCATGGAATTAAATAACACATAATGTATAAATATAGGACACATGTTTTGTAATATGTATTTGGTGCATCACCCCTTAAAAGGTAGGTACATATAATTAGGTATCTCCCATATTTTATTACAGAAGATATGTGATTTTTCTTAAATGGAAGAGAAAATTACATATTAGGGTTCAAAGTAATTGTGAGTAGATATATAAATGTAGTGGGTAGCTTTTTAGCATGTTAAAAGGTAGTGCATTTATTCCAATTAGGTGCTCAACTAAGAGGGCCAAGAAGATAAAGGATGGGTTTGTATTTGATAGGGGATATCTTCATGTATAATATATTGGATATAATATTTAGATAGGTAGGATAATGATCTATCATTTTGAAAACATTTTTTATAGAATTTATGGTCACATTCACAATTTTATGAGACGCTTTCTATCATTCAGGGTAAATTAAAATTTCTGGTCAGTGTTATAACATAGATTCCCATGCATGTTTTATCAATTATTAGAGTTACCAAGGGTGTTATTAGGAATACAAATAATAATATTAATTATTTCATATATTATTATATTTAGGAAGGAATGTGTCCTTCAGAGAGATAAAAATTCTTAGTGAAAACCCTTAATGGAGGGGGTAATTACCTAAAAAGGTTTAATGAAGTCATTCATGCCGTAAAAGGTCATACTCACCTTGAATCACTTTGATATGGATTTATTATGGGCATAATATATTAATAAAATACTATAAGGATTTAAATAACATTAAACTTATAAACTCTATATCTTTATCACTATGGCGGAATATCTAACATACTCTCAGTATCCTTTAAGGGAAATCTCTATGTATAATTGGAAAATAGGGAGTTAATATTTATGAGATATAATTTTTTGGCGAATCCACTTCACTTACATATATTATCAGCACCTGATATGAATTTTAAGGTTTATAGGAAGTTCCTCAAGCTCACCCATGTGAACCTTAATGATGAATATAAGGTTATATTCAATAGTATATAAATATAAGAAGATCCATACCATTGTGTCTTCAACTTGATTCATTCAGGTCACTTCATTATGAAATAATACTATAAGCTCATTCATGTTTAGTATGAGAAATATAAATGGTGTGAGATGCATACCCTCCAAACATAGATGTTTGGTTTGGAATGTGTGGCACAAATTTATCCCCATTGAGTCTATTATCTAATTATATAGAATCTAGTTGGATTAAAATGAATATGATACCTTCATTCCTAGGTGTATTAATAGAATCATCTATTTATGGAAGATGGATTAGTGTGTTTCATCTAGTATTTACTTGTGGAATGGATGGTAATCTCTATAGTATTGGTGTGGTAATGTAATTTATGTCAACCTAGTTCCACAAAACCAGATCTTCCTCACAATTAGTATTTCTCATACTATTTCATTTGTAACTAGATGTTAGATGATTTGAATAAGCTATAATAAATCTTGAAAAAATACTTATTATCTCATTTTACATCAGTGGAAGATTAAATTTTTTTATACAATATGAAATTTCACTTATCTCATATAATGGTGAAATTATTTATCATCCTTAATCAACCTGTATGTTGTCTCTCAATGTTAAGGTATGATCAGTCCGTGATTAGGTCATCGGGTCTCATGGCCTCCTCCAGTCATAGGATTCAAGACAAAATTGATGGTTTATATTCTATTATATCCATGGGAGGTGGGGGTTTTGTTTATGAATAGGTTGTATAGGTTATAATTTTCTTTAATTAGTTCTATATTAAGGGATTCCCACTTAAAATGGAAACCATGATGTTGAATACCAGACTGTATACCTACTAAATTTTTAGTATCCCGTTTTAGTGGTTGAATTTGAATATGATATGGTCATTAGGTTCATGTGGGGTATATTTATTACCAAATTATTAGTTATCTATCTTATTTTTGAATAAAATAGGATAATAAACCCTATGGAAATTATCCTTCATAGTTGGGGGTAAGTGAATAGTGTGAAAGATTATTTGGTGATGAAAGGTGATATATCATCCCCTTAAAGTATCTTCTCCACTCTTGAATCCCTACCCATCAATTGCAAGAATATTATATTTTAGGATTCTCATGTAGTTTACTATTTTATCACCCTTTTAACTATTACATTGTTCTTTTTATCCTATTATATAAAAAACTATTTTTCACCCATTGGATAAAACACATTCCATGTTTAACCTAAGGATAGAGGGCTAGGTATACTAGAGCACATGCCCAATTCAACCTCAAGATTCAAATGACATGTATTTCATAAGGTATTACATGTATTTACTAGTATTATGTGATAAATAATCATGGAAATCCCGACATTAGGTATCTATATCACATATCATGTCTACAAGGGTTTACGACTTGGGGTGTACTTGCACTATATGCCTAGATGGTTTAGCTGGTCCCACACACCATGTACTTTCATGAGGGAACATCATGTGGTTTGAACCCTTTTGAAATATGAAATGATAGTACATTCCAAACCACTATCCAAGACTCATACACAAATTCTTGGAAAGTACATTCCTCTTCCTATTCCTTTTTAGTGTTTTTCATATCTTCTTTTATGGGAGTCATAACTAGAAAAGTGAGGAGTCCATTCTAAGTATTTTTTATGTAGAAAATGATGTTGTTCATATATTCATATACTTGGTTTTCTTCCAATATTTTTTTATTTTATGATGTATTTTATCTTTTTAGAGATACTGATAGAGAGTGCGTGAGATGGTTGGAGTAGAAACGAGGTCAGTAACCCCTAAAAGTACATTATTTCCAAAGCATGAGTCCTCCAAAAACACAGTGGAGTTAATAAACCCCTTTTTATGATGAATATGTCCTCAAATTATATAGTATGTAATCCCATTTGTCATTTTACATTCAACATGATGAGGAATGGGTTCTTCAAAGAGGTTATCACCCCCTTATCTGGCATGGAATCCTCAGTGAGGCGTGGTTCCCACAATATGGTTATAGAGAATTGGTGCATAAGTTATATGTTATGATTTGTTGTGGTTTATATATGTTTTGGATGTTATGAGTTATGTCAATTATTGGGAATATATGGTTTCATTTAAGATAAAACTTATAACTGGACTATAAAATTCATGATTTATGAGTCTTTTGATATTCCAAGTATCTATAGTAGCTTAAGATATAAGATCCTTTATGGAGATGAGATCATATATTTGGACTCTTCCATTATATATAGTTGTCTTGATATTAGACAATATAATAAATATTTGGGTTTATTCATATTTAATTTAGTCACAGGTTTGATCTAAATTATTTTTTTACCTTTACATTTTGTTTTTGAGGAATCATAATAGGTATCTTTACACTCACTCTAATATGGGCCTCATACCCACACATGTTGTGTTTTTTTAGATATCATATATCTTGGAGGTGTCTTTGAGGGATCTAGTAGAGTTGGTTATTATAGTTTCATGGTAGTCCTTGGTGGAGATAAATTTTGTTCGATAACACTTAATGTTTCCTAGGGATGGTGGTTTCCATTGGTGTCCACTTTCCAATAGTCCTTAGTGTGAGGATGTTTTTCCTTGTTTTTATTCCTTATAGCTGGTGATATTGTCAGATTTATTTATTTTATTAATAGTTTCCCATGTGGTTTTATAGTGGATAAATGTTTTCATATCATGTATTTATATATATTTAAGTTATTTTTATATATTTTTGGTTATTGGTTATATTGTCTTATGGTGTTTTATATTTTGTTGTTGTTTTATATTGGATAATGCCTCCCATGTATGTTATGAATTCTTGGTTCTAGTGACAATGGACCATTGAAGATATAATTGGGGTGGTACACTCATTTCACTACCACCTAAAGTGGGGTTACGATGTAATGGGTCATGTTAGAATAATATCATAGTGGTTTAGTCCTAGGAATGGTGTTTTAAGATATTAGTTTTATGAGTATTAGTTTAGGAATTTAGTGAAACAATGTTAATTAGGGTTTTAATTATGTTTTTAGAATAAGGAAACTAGTGGATGCGAAATGGTTTTTTTATCCATTCAATTGGACATTGATTTTTTTATTAACTTGATATTTGGAGGAATTGGATGTAGGGTGCAGTAAGGATGGTACATGCATCACACAATGGTTATTTTCAGTTTTCATTTAATTTTTAAGTTAGCTCAACTAGATATTCTATAGTAACCATGAGTTTTTTATATTTAATAGTAGATTTATACCATATATAAATATATCAGATTTATAGGTATGGTTATGATGAGCTCGTTCAAGTGATTTGGCCTCTTACTATGTTCAGTTAAGCAATGAGGCATCAATTTAGGGACGTGATTTATATGTATATTTTCATTAAAGTACAAAGTGGATCTATTATTATATAAGCATTGAGAATAAAATTTTATAAATTTAATTATGGTTACAATTTATTTGGATAAGTATTTCTATAGATGGAATGTGCATCATGTCTTCCAATGATAGAGGTCTCTTAGGTATTACAATGATCATGAACCTCATGGTGAGGAGGACTTGTTTGGGTTAGTTATTCACGTTTCTTGATTAGTTTATACACCTTATTGATAAATTATGATTCTTTTATTGTGTTCTTATTATAGTTAAATGACTAGTTTTTTTAAAATTTATCAATATCATGATGGTTTTACTCTATCATGGTTGTAATTTTAACTCGTTTTTAAATAGATTTCTATCTAGTGATGCTGAAGATAGTCTGAATTCAATAATGATAGACCCACTTCAAGAAAACATGATCATGACCAAATATTTTTAGAGGTTTATTAATGAGGTATTCCTTGAACATGATTTTGAATGTTATTTTTCAAGATTAAGAGTTTAAAATATTTCTATAGATATATATTCAAGCCAAAGTTATGCCTTTCTGCATCCTCCAACTACACTAGAGTCCTTGAAAAAGAATTGTCAGATAATATTTTTCCAGTAGAGGTAAAGTATGGTTTTGGGTCAACATTAAATTTCCATGAGTTTAACTAGAGCATGTTTTTGGGACATTGTTGACGCTCTTTTCCATCACAGAGTCTAACAAATTGAAAAGAGAAATAACTTGAACCCAAATTGAATCATCCTTTTAAGAAAACATCAAAAATTGAAAAAGGCATGAACAAGGGTTCTTTTCCCTTTGGGTCGCGCAAGTTACCTCACTGTCGCGCAAGTACACTTGTGCGCCGCATAATGGTCGCGCAAGTGACTTGCACACCCTCTTTGAAAACCACCCAGGGTCTTCTCCAGCCTATAAATAGACCCTGTGGGCCCCCCATTGAGGAGGAATTTTTCCAGAATTCAGATATAGAGCTCTAAACACCCAAGTCTCTTCTTCAGGTCTTCCAAACACTTCTAAGGTAATTCTTTACCTAGAATGGAAGGTATAAACAGGAGGAGTAAGGTCAAAGTTTTATAATTCACTAACACTTGAGCACCTAAGTGTTTTACCCTTAAGGGAAATGAACACACTTGCACGCCGCCTTACTTATTCACCATAACTTGCGCGCCATCTTCTGGAAAGCCTCTAAGGATGATTCTAAAGGCTTTGATCAAGGATCTCCCAAATATTACTCTAAGGGTTGACAATCACGCAAGTACCCATGTGCCGCACAGTTATACCTACGTGACCAAGACTTGCGCGCCCACGCAGTGCCTGCGCGCCTGCCAGGACTTGCGTGCCCCTACCTTTTTGGGTGCCTTTCCTGTCCATTTTCACCCCTTTTATGCCATTCCACCTCTCCTATTCAAAATTTAGTCTTCAAGACACTCTTCAAAGCCATTTATGGCATGATTTCTTGATTTGGATTCCTTATCTGAAAGGAACTCCATGGAACATCTCTCAAAATCTAGCGATTTACACATCTTTATGTCACTAAAGATTGATATTTCATTCATTCAATCTCATCCTTTAAGATAAGGGAATCCTTAACCTGGGCCTCCTTTTCGGGAGTAATCCCCAGTCCAAATTCTCATTACTATGGGCATCCTCTTTAGGAGTAAGCCCCAAGTCCTCTAATCTGGGCATCCTCCTTAGGATTAAGCCCCAAACATAATTCTCTTAACCTGGGATTCCTTTTCAGGAGTAATCCCCAATCTCAAATATGGGCCTCCTTTTCAGGAGTAATCCCCAGTCTCAAATATGGGCCTCATTTTCAGGAGTAAGCCCCAGTCCAAATTATCATTACTGTGGGAATCCTCTTTAGGAGTAAGCCCCAAGTACTCTAATCTGGGCATCCTCCTTTGGAGTAAGCCCCAGTCTTAAAGTTCCCAAATTTTGGGCATCCTCCTCAGGAGTAAGCCCCAAACCTTAATTCCTTTAACACTGGATTCCTTTTCAGGAGTAAGCCCCAATCTTAAATATGAGCCTCCTTTTCCGGAGTAATCCCCAGTCTCAAATATGGGCCTCCTCCTCAGGAGTAAGCCCCAAGTACCTTTAATTTTTAAATCCCTTTAACATGGGCCTCCTTTTTATGAGTAAGCCCTTGTCATAATTCTCAAATCTGGGCATCCTCCTTAGGAGTAAGCCCCAAGTCTTCTTTAACCTGGGACTCCTTTTCAGGAGTAAGTCCCAGTCATAATTCCCAACAATTTTGGGCATCCTCCTCAGGAGTAAGCCCCAATCTTAAAATTCTTAAATATGGGCTTCCTTTTCAAGAGTAATCCCCAATCTCAAATATGGGACTCCTTTTCAAGAGTAATCCCCAGTCTTAATTTCCTTTTGATCTGGGCTTCCTTCTCAGGAGTAAAACCCAATCATAAGTCCCCTCCTAACTTGGGCATATTCCTTAGGAGTAATCCCCAAGATTAGAGTATCCAAATCTCCATGAAGCACATATACCTTTATGGACCATGTTCCTGGATTTACTCCCTGAATTAAATCATAATACTTATTTATTTTGGGCAGTCATACACACATAAGCCCCACATCATTGCATCTTTTGTGGCACAAGTTTTCTGGTTTCACCGATACCTCTTGTTTCTCACACCGATCATGACTCACGTGAGCTTATAGTGTAAAAGTAATCATGACATCTTTTATGAGCCATCAATCATGCATAAACATCATACTCTCTTAATCAAACTACGTGGGTTCTGATTAATTTTCTAAAACAAAGGATACTTAGGTATCCCATCAGTGGGTATGATCCCAACTCTGAAATAATCCATGTCCTCTTGAATGATAATAAACTTCAAGTGCCCCACTGAGTGGCTTTAAAACTAGTATGGTCATCATAATGACCAAGAGACTTTTTATGTATTTTTAGGGATACCATAAACTAAGAATCTCTAACAAATACAGATGATTCTTCATCGATGAAGAACCTCAAATACATATAAAAGATTCTCTAAATTTCCTACATACCAATCATTGATTGTCACACTAAAGGAAAGCTCATTTTATACTTGATAATGTAATAAGGATTCACAAATATAACTTAAATCTATAAAGAGAGTCCCAGAGTAGACAATAATTCCCCTAAAAAAGGTGTGATGAGTCCGACCTCCCATCCTCTCGACCAATGCAAATTTATAAGCCTTATCAGTCAACAAATAATGAGCACCTACCTTTGGAAAGTAGGTCCAAATGGATATGGAACCATTGGATGTTTCCGGTTCTACGAAAAAACCTGTTAGAAACCGATTGGAATGTTTGAACCTTCAATAAATGAGGTCATCCCCAATTTCCAGAGGGAAACAAAAAATGGTGAACCCGATGTGAATCCTTAACCAAGTTAAAATGATTTTTTACTTATTTGTTAGGCCCCTATTTAAAACTCAATGAGAGGTCCAACAAAAACAATCATTGATATATGTGCTCATCCAAAAGATGTAGTGGCTTAATTTACCTTGATTACATCTGTTATATCAAACATGCACACTTTTTCAAGATTTTTTGCATTATAAGAAATGGATGCTCTCAAGTTCACACCTGTGAATACTGCTGCTATGAATGCCACTGCTGCTACCCCTGTTGGATCATTGTCCGCTCTGAGGATGACATCACTTACTCAGCGTCTTCAATGATGGGTATCAAATGCGCTGGTTAAGGAGTACTGTTAACACAATACTATTCCAACTCTAGAGGCTGCCCGACAAGCCCTCCAAGTGAACAATTCACCCTGGTCGTCCGGATAGCGACGAATAGTGATCAAGAAGCAGGTGGTGCTAACTACCATCTCCAACCGTTTCGGGTCGTTATCCCCTGAATTCAATCACCATTCGTTCCCTTATTCTTGGGAGGTGAATGAGCAGGTCCCTCAGTGCCTTAATTCAAATAGACAGGAGTCCTTCCTGAGGGCTCCCATCAACAATCGCCTCCAGACTTGTGCGGAAGTGCACCCTCAACATGATGAGGGTACCGAATCCAGGAGTTCGACTCAGGTTCCTCGAACCCGAGAAGGCAAGACGAATCGCCAGAGGCGAAATCTGGTTAACAGTGAGAAGGTTCTCATCTCTTCCTTCTCCGGAGAAGTCCACCAACCTAACTTGGTGGAAAGAAACGAACGGTCACAAAAACCTGCCCATTTTAATTCCGCTGTCCAGCAGACTCGTCTGGAAGCATCACGCCAATCCCGTTAGGCAATTCCGGTAGAGTACTACAGGCAAGAACATATACCTATTTATACATCATCAGCTAGTCAGCAGGCTCGTCTGACTACATATGATGGAGCTTGTCAACCACGTTCAGCGAAGTGAAATCAGCAGGCACATAAACCTGCTAGTATTGATCAAGCCTACCAACAGTCTCTCTTGGTAGCACACAGAGAAATCAGTCGAAAAGCTCCGACGACAAATAGTAGGCAGACTCAACTTTCTGACCCCACACTTGAGTACTATCAAAATTCACTGACAGAAAAAGGAGAACAGGAGCAGGCACATACACTTACTCCAAGCACGGAATGGACGTATATCCCCATTCTAGCAGCTGAAGTCACCAATCCTATTCTATCAATGGTGAAAGAGCAGAATAAAATCCCAGCTCATATTCTGGATGCTTGCCAGGATATTATAATAGCTTCAACAGCATCTCAGGGAAAGACACATAAATCTATCCCTACCAGTGGAGTGACAAATCAACAGTTCACTCTGAAACAGACACACACATCTATTCCAGTCCAAGAGGGTTGTGGGGTGTATTCCCCCATATCATACGGATAACCTAGTCAGGCACATACACCTGATTTGAGTAGAGATTATCAGCCTAACCTGGCCATTTCTCCTGATTAGGCACATACACCAGTTCAGAGTAGCCACTTTCATCAACAAGTGGTTTCCAGGGTGATTAAGAAAGCATCTAAGAAAAAGACCCGCCCAGCACAGTCAAGAGATCAAGAGCTAATCGGTAACAAGGCCCTTCTCGATGCTAGAGTTCTTTAATCCCTCAGACAGTTATCTGTTGGAATTCAAGATTCTACTCCCTCAATAGTGGGAACATTAATTCCGAAGGTATTCAACAGACAATTCCTCATGAAGGCTTGCTTCATGACACTTCGGACGATCTCGAAGTTTCATCTTCAGATGAGAGCTACAATAACCCTATGTGTGGTCAGAAGACTAAGGAGCAAGAGATATCATCTTTTACTATAACCCACCATGGTGGTCCTCCCCATGATGATGAGTTTCACTGTGAAAGTCCTCTCCACAGTAGTGATGCACATTGCCCGAAAAATGCTCCAGTGGACAATGTAGTGCCGAGAAATCCCTCTTATCTGGAGGCACTTGAAAATGTGAAAACAGTCATGTATGATGCTTCATCGCTAGCAGGTGAAATACTTTCTCAACAAGAAGATAACCCAGGGTGTAGGTTGTTCTCCAAACCACCCCTAAGTCATGTATCTTCTAGTTTGATCAGTGATTTCTATACCAATCTTGTTGAATCCGATGAAGCAACAAGGAAAAACCAACTCTGGTCAAATCAGGTAGAATAATATTCATTGAATGATAAAGAGGAAATGCTGAACATGAGAAAACAACTAGTGAAGGGTGAAGTGCCAGTCATGTTTTGGCCTCTGGCTGACTCTTAGTACGACATTACAGGGATGTTGACGAAAGATGGGATTCATGATATTCGTCTCAACATATGGAAAACTCTTTGTCAGTTGAAAAAGAAAATATTATTTTATGATGAATATGAAAATCATGTTAAAATAATAGAAGGGTTACAATGTCAAATTGACTTGGCATCTCTATCGGTATCTTGATATCCGAAGGTTGAAAAGTAGCAGAGAGCCCTTCAGCGTTCATGCCTTGGCGCACTAAGAAGATTGTGCCAGTTAATTTCTAATGCCCCATCTGGTATTCATGTCAAAGGATGGGGTGTTCATGGAGCACTACATTTCACTGTGATCTCCAGTCAGCATAGCCCATCGAAAATGGTCTCATGCAATGTTATTGTCCGTGGCCGGCCACAATCAATGGGTTTTGTTTGTAATCAAAATATTTCCCAAGAACAGGCCCCAACTTGTTCTTCTCAAAAACAAGAATACAGAGAACAAGTTGTTGAATTACTCCTGCATCAAGCAAATGAGAATATTGAACATACCTCTCGTATGGAGAAAGCACATCATCAAGTGACAAAAGTATCAGAAATCATCCAACGGTCTTTCGAGCCGGGTGATAAAAGTAGATACAGGTTGATGCATCCAACTAATTTTTGGACCAATATCCGCAAGATCATGAGAGATTTTAAGAAAGTATCAGACATAGCATGTCAAGAGACACCCCAGCTTGCCAGACTGGGGACTCTTTTAAACCAACCCTCGGAATCAACAAATAGAATTCGAGGAGTTGAGCGGGAACAACAGGAACAGCCCCAGTCCACCGGACTGGGGACTTTTTCAAATCATCAATCCCCTACTCAGAGAAAGTCGGTCTTTTCTCAATTGGGGAAGAAGCCTCAAGAGGAACAAAAGCCAAATTATCAGGAGATTTCCTCCAAATTACGGTTCGTCAAGAAGTTCCTGAGGGATTGAATCAACAAAAGGCAATGTCACATCAAAGAAATGGAAGAAGAAAATATCACAGAAATGCTGATATAAGGGATGCGATGCGTTATGCATCAATCAATGTCATCAATGCCGTTATTACTGATCCACCAGATGAGGCTCACTCAGGGGACTCAGATGAAGAGGTTCCTACTCAGGAAGTTGTACGTACAGACACAAATGAAGAAGGTGTGCATACACGAAATCAAAGATTTACCCAAAATCTGAGTGTTCCTTCAAATAACCCACATCCCCCTCTCTGAAAGGGATCAAACAAGGGGAATGGAAATAATTAGGTTACATATCCTTCCTCTGGAGAAGGAAAATCTCTCTCACTAGAGCAAAGGTTTTTGAAACAGGAGGAAGAAATGAAGGAATTGAGGAGGATGAATGCAGAACTACTTTAGGATAGTCTTCCTCCTAAGCGTGCTGGACTCAGTCATCCAAGGGAGTTTGTTGCAGCTACTGAGATGGATCAAGAATATCCTCCTTTATTAGTTCACCCTCACAGGTCTAATCCTACAGGTCAAGTTCAACAACAATTTTCAGTGCTGCCATCAGTTGCAGTACCAGCTGCTATACCTGTCCAGACTCTAGTCATTGCACCTACCCAAGTCTAAGTTCAACCGGATGTTTCTCAAAAGTTAATAACTACCATTAAGTCAATAACAGCTCGGTTAGAGACTATGGAAGGGAAGCATGCGTAGGTTCAACCAGAAAAGAAATCTTACCCTGAATGGGTAGATTTAATCTCTCCCCCATAAAGTTTTAGGAACCCTGTATTCTCTATTTTCAATGGATCAGGCGACCCTGAACAGCATTTGACGCATTACGTATCTTGTTGCGATCCTATGATGGGAACTCCAGATCAGCAAGAAGCAATGAAACTCATATGCTTTGTGCGAACCTTGCAAGGACCAGCCTTTTTCTGGTACACAAGCTTGAAATCCTGGCCAATTACCGGATGGGAAGACCTTTGTCAACGATTTCTTCTTCAATTCAGCTCAACTTTTCCAAAGACAACAGTTTTCGATCTTACAAACTGTAAGAAAAGGGAGAATGAAAGAGTCTCCGATTTCATTACTCGCTAGAAGGGATTAACATATTCCCTGAGCTTAGCACTCCCTCAAGAGGAACTGTTGCCAATCTGTGTGGAAAATCTACGTGACAAATTATACACACCACTGATCCCTATGAAATACATAGAAGTGTTTCGAGACCTTACCTCAATCGCTCAACAGATTGAAGATTCTCTTATACAGACTAAGGCTAAATCTCGTGTAATTCCATCAGCTCTATAAAGGAGAATGGGTAAAGTAGAAACTGCTATAGTTATGCTTAAACAATCACCTGTACCTGCTTCTACCTCAAAACCTTCATCTTGTTGAAGGGCTCCACCTCTTGAGCACCAATAACACATGCCGTTTCATCAAGACGATCAAAGAGATCAAAGATGAAAACAATTTGAGGATCTGAAGAGAAAAACATACTCTTTACGAAATGAACAAGTTCCTGGTTACTTCATTTTAGCTCTGGAAAATAATTTGGTTCAGTTGCCAAGGCCCAAAAGGCCAAAAAAGGAAAGAGATGAAGACCATCCCAATTATTTCCCCTTTCATCAAATGTTAGGGCATCCCATCCAAGAGTGTTTTGTCTTCAAAGACCTCCTGCAAAAGATGGTTGACTCGGGATAAGTAAAATTAAAAGGTTCTTCAGCTCAGGTATCATGTGTTACTGCTACAGTTCCAGAGGAGGAAGGCGAGTGGAAAGAAGTTAAGAACAAAAATGAACAAAAATATGATGATTGGATGGTCAGAAAGACGATCAACCTAACTCATGCTATTTTGCAAACGCAATTGAAGAAACCCATTGTACCTTCTTCCATGAATGTCGTAGAAAAAACCTCTCCATCAGAGAAAAAATCCTCAAAGAAACAACATGATTCAAAGAAAGAAAAAGAATCAGAAGAAGATGAGTACGTGTAAAAGCCTATGTTGTCTCTGACCCTGGCAGACTTCATGCCATCTACTTCAAATCAATGGGCACCGTCCCACTAAACGGAACAACCTAAACAGGCTAATCAGGCAAAGTCTTCATCGAATGAAGAGTTGATTTTCGGTTTTGTTAATATGATTCAATTAACAGATCCATATGCCAGTCGCAGTTTCGATTTCGACGAGCTTGAATTCCCTGTATCAAACAGAGGAATCTGAGGAAGTTCTAGCGGATCAGGATACAGGGGAAGACGTGGATCTTTTAGAAGCCACTATTCCAATTCTACCCCTGCTAGAACTGTGTACGCAGCAAAAACTCATGGTAGATCCTTTCAGCGAGCTCAGCAAGAACAAACAAGTTCTTCTACCAATAACAAATTCAGTCCTGACATAGTTATTTTGGAGGATCGGTTGGGGGTTCCACCTTCATCCTCTAAAAAATTAAATAGATCTAATCGGTCTAATCTTCCAAAACCAGGAATATTGCCAACTCCTATCCCAATACAAGATGCATCAACTTTCAAAGCATCTTCTTCCAAGGCACCTGCTAAACCACATGTTCCTGTTGGGAAACATAGACCTCTGGATCAAAAGTATGATGTATTGAAACACTTGGCCCAAGTACCAGCCAATTTATCAATTCTGGATGCTTTGAATCTGTCAAAAGATCTTCGGGAGGCACTCATCAAGGCTTTGTCAATTCCTCAGGAGTTTGAAACTGAAATTACTGCAGCTGAAATCTATCACATAGAGAATAATCCTGCAGAATGCCATGCAATAATATCTTTTACTGATGAAGATGAAGATGATTTTGTTCATGGGAATATTAGACCTTTGTACTTATCTGGTAAGGTCAATGGCGTAGAAGTCTGAAGAGCTTTCATTGACAATTGTTTAGGAGTCAACCTCATGCCCATTCGTACACTTCGTCAATTGGGTCTCACCGAATCTGATTTATCTCCTTCTACCATGATGTTACAAGGATATGATAAAAATGAACAAGAACCACTGGGCAAAGTTACACTCAGAACTCAGTTTGGAGATCTTGTATCCAATTTAGATTTCATGGTTGTTGATCAAGACTTAGTTTTCAACATCTTGCTTGGAAGACCCTGGCTACATCAACATCCGGCTATCCCTTCATCATACTATCAATGTCTCAAATATTGGTTTGATGGTAAAGTTGGGACATTATATGGGGATAAGGCCCCGTTCAAGACATGTGACTCTCAATACATTGAGGCGGAATTCTATCACATGAAGGAAAAGGATAAATCCACAACAAAGGAGATTACCAAAGTTAATGCTCCATATGGTTTGGAGAAGATTCCAGTAAATCAATTTGTACATGTGAGTATAGATTATATGTTTCCTATTAGTAAAATTGACAGGATAGACCCAAATCAAAATACTCTTATGGAAAGATCCATAATGTCAATTACGACAATCAAGCCAGACAACATGGGAGAAATTGGTGATCCTCCAAGCAGTGATGAAATCCCAAATGGTGACGTATTCATTTCATCTTCTGAAATACAACAAGTATATACTTCGCCAATCAGGCCAGAAGAAGTTATAGCAACATCGAAGGTGAACAATGATGTCAATTCTGAATCCATCATCTCCTCTTTATTTCCCAAGGAAGACCCTTCATCATCAATTGGGTCAGAAATGGAAGATTCTTTTCAAAGATGTTCAAATTTTAACATCTCTTCTGATAATGTAAATTTTGCTTTATCATATACTATGTAAGTAGAAACGGAAGAAATAACACATTTTGAATAAGAAGAGGAAGATCTTAGAGATGCTCCTCCAGCATTTGAAGAGGGCATCTCTACCACCATGGAGGAACTTAGAGAAATAAATCTGGGTACAAAAGAAGATCCACTCCCCACTTTAATCAGTGCGGCCATGACTCTTGAAGAACAAGAGATGTATATTTCCTTTTTAAAGCAAAATTGAGACATATTTTCTTGGAACTATACAGATATTCCCAGTCTTGATCCTGATGTTTCTACTCATTATTTGGGTTTACCAGAAGAACATCGAGGATTTAAGCAAGCCACGAGAAGAACACACCCAACTTATGCTTCCAAAATTGAAGCTGAAGTGGATAAGATTATCAAAGCTAACTTCGTCAGAGAAGTTCAATATCCCATGTGGTTGGCTAATATTGTCCCTGTAAAGAAGAAGAATGGACAAATTAGAGTTTTCATCGATTTCAGAGATCTTAATCAGCATTGTCCTAAGGATGATTTCCAAGTTCCGATTACAGAACTTTTAATTGATGCAACGGCTGGCTATGAATCAATTTCCTTCATGGATGGATATTCCAGATATAATAAAATCCAAATGTCCCCAGAAGATGAGGAATCCACAACCTTCAGAGCCCCTAAAGGTGTGTTTTGCTACTGAGTAATACCCTTTGGCTTAAAGAATGCAGGTGCAACATATCAGCGTGCTATTCATCGTATCTTCAAACCCTTTTTAGGGAAGTTTTTTGAATGCTTTGTGGAAAATTTGGTGGTCAAATACAAACAATGTTTTAATCACTTGACTGATTTGGAAGTCATATTCTGCAAACTTCGACAACATAATTTTAAGATGAACCCCTTAAAATGTGCTTTTGGGGTAACCTCAGGAAAATTTATTGGCTTTGTTGTATGCCATCATGGTATTGAAGTCGATCCTGAGAAGACAAAGTCAATACTTGGTATGTCACCTCCTCGAAATTTGAAATAATTAAGAGGACTTCAAGGACACTTAGCCTATATTCAGCGTTTCATCGCCAATTTGACAGGAAAAAGTTTAACCTTCACCAAATTGATGAAGAAGGGAGTCACTTACCAGTGGAATGAAGAATGTCAAGAAGCATTCGATATTCTCAAGAAATTATTCTTGAGTCCGCTGGTACTCATGCCACCTGTTGAAGGAAGACCAATTATCCTCTACGTGACAGCTTTAGAGTGATCATTGGGTGCCTTTATTGCTCAGTATAATGATGCTGGGAATGAAAACAACCTCTACTACCTCAGTCAGACTATGATTGAAGCAGAAACCCGATATTCAAGTATTGAGAAGTGATGCCTGGAATTAATCTCTGCAGTTTAGAAGTTGAGACACTACCTACAACATCACGAGGTCCAATTGGTATCTCGTAATAACCCGCTCAAATTCATCCTTAGTCGTCCAATGCTTACAGGATGTTTGGAAAGGTGGGCAGTTATTTTGCAGCAATTCGATATTCAGTATGTGTCTCAAAAGGCAATAAAGGGCCAAGCTCTGGCTGATTTCCTGGTTGAACAACCTTCAGTGGAAGACACATCCTCAGATATTGAACTCCCTGATGAGGAAATCTTCTCTATTCAAGAAAGTACTCAGGCATGGGAAATGTATTTTGATGGTGCTTCCAGAAGTCCAACAGGGAGGAAAATGGAAAATCCTAAATTCAACAAAGTTGGCTTAGGAATTGTGCTCATTTCTCTAGAAAAGGCAGTGTTACCTTATTCCTTCTTATTGTGGGAATGTGGTACCGTAATGATGCAGAATACCAAGATCTCATCGTAGGCTTGGAATTGGCACTCCAAGCACAAGTGAATCACATAAAGGTTAAAGGTGATTCAGACTTGGTAATCAAACAAGTCAATGGGGACTATGCCATCAGAAAAGAAGAACTAATCCCTTTGTATGATTACGTCAGAGAGTAAATGGATTAATTCCCTTCAGAACCAACATTTTCTTATGTCCTGCGATCACAAAATGCTCAAGCTGATGCACTGGATAGTATAGCCACAGCTCTGGCAGATCCAAATCAGGACAAGACAACCATCAGTATTGCCCACCGTCGTGCAATTTCACCTTATGTTCGAATCAGAATAGAGGAAATTAATGAAATTAGTCCCATTCTTGAACTGTATAGTCATACTACAGGATGGATGTCCCCTATCAGGGAATACCTTCTAAATGGAACACTTCCACCTGATAGAGCCGAGAAAGAACAAATCCGGCGACGTGTGGTCAAATTTACTCTTTATGATATCCCATATCACCTAGAGAAAATTATATACAAACCTAGTTTTGATGGAGTTATCTTCAGATGCATTGATGGTGAAGAGACAATGGCTGTCATGAAAGAAGTGCATGCTGGAGTCTGTGGTTCCCACCAGTCTGGACATAGACTGTCTGATCAGATTCGAAGGCTTGGATACTTTTGTCCTGCAATGATACAAGATTGTGTTGATTTCACAAAGAAGTGTCATTCATTCCAAGTACATGCCAACTTCATTCATCAACCTACAAAGTTTCTTCATACAGCTAAATACTCGTGGCTATTTGCCACATGGGGAATGGATGTGGTGTGACCTTACCCTGCAGCTACAGCCAAGCAGTTTATGTATATTCTTACTGCTACTGATTTCTTTTCCAAATGGGCAGAGGAAATACCTCTTAAGGAAGTCAGTTATAAATTCATTGTTAGCTTCATCAAGTCTAACATCATTACTAGATTTGGTGTCCCTCATACCATATTGACGGACAATGGCACCAACTTCTGTTCATCCGAGGTGAAGAAATTGTATCAAGAATACAACATCAAATCCAACCATTCATCTCGGTATCATGAAGCGGCCAATGGACAGATAGAATCCTTCAATAAGACTCTATCAATATACTGAAAAATATGGTGGATAAATATAAGAAATAATGGCCTGATAAACTCTTCCATGCTATATGGTCTTATCGGACTACCACCCGTACTGCAACGCGATCAACTCCATATTCACTGGTATATGGAACGGAAGCAGTCTTTCCCATTGAAGTTCAATTACCCTCGCTCAGAGTAGCCATTTGTGATCAGTAATCTACAGATGATCAATCTAAAAAGCGATTTAATGAATTGGAACAGTTAGATGAGAAAAGATTGTGCACTTTGCACCACTTAGAAGTCTATCGGAATCAAATAGCACGAGATTTTAACAAAAAAGTTCATCTTCATTCATTCACTCATGGAGAATTGGTATTAGTTCTCAGAACTCCAATGATACCAGGAAAGAAACCTCCCAAGATTGAGCCAAAATGGGAATGACCTTACTCAATACATAGGGTATACTCCAATGGAGCTTATTCATTAATCTCGATGGATGGAGAACTCATCACTACTCTAACCAATGCCGGATTTTTGAAGAAGTATTTTGTATAAACACAAAATATATCATCATTGGTCCGGTGTGACCTTAAAATTCACCACCGTCCAACAAGATGTTAAACTTCATAACCAACGGTCCATGCATATGACCCTAAACTATTTGCACATACGTCCAACATGACTTTAAACTGTGTCCCCCTTCATCGTCCTTGCTATATGACGTTAAACTATATAGAAGTACCTTTCGTCCAACATGATGTTAAAATGCATAACCAAAAATCCATGTATATGACCTTAAACTATTCGCACTTACGTTCAACATGATGCTATAATGTATTGTCCCTTTTTCGTCCAACATGATGTTAAACTATGAAAAAGTCCCTAATACGTCCAACATGATGTTAAATGGTGTACTCTTTTGTCCTTACTGCATGACATTAAAATGCACAATCCTCTTTTTGTCCAACATGACATTAAACTGTGTTTTCCCCATCATCCTAACTACATGACGATAAACTGTACAAAATTTCCTTTGATACGTCCTACATGACATTAAACTGTACTTTGTCCCTGCTACATGACACTAAACTATGCAACACTTATAGTCCTAACTGCAAGACTTTAAACTACATAGTCCCTTTATATGTCCTACATGACATTAAACTGTGCATTGTTAAGGTTGTTTCTACCTCTTGTTTCTCACACCGAGTATGACTCACGTGAGCTTAGAGAAAACTTCAACCATAACACTCTCTCTAGGCTACTAACCATGTGTAAGTCCCAACAAAATCATTTTTTTAGGTCGTTGTCCCCAAGAACAACTTGATCATTAATTCATTCTTTAATTGAACTACGCAGACTTTGATCCTTGCCTTCCAGGCTGGGTATGTAGGCAACCTCCTAAGGTTCAATCCCAAAACCAATCTCTTCACATCGGTTCACCTCCATCTTATACGATGTTGATTCGTGAAACCGTCCCCAAAATCAATATCTTTACATTGGTTTACTTTTGTCCTTGCTATATGACGTTAAACTGTACAACACTTTTTTGTCCTATATGACCATAAACTGTAACATTCTTTGATACCCTCACCTGAGAGGGAATCATTATTTACATTGATTTTAAATCATGTTTCATTCCAAAGACTACGTGCATACATGGAAATGCCCGAACCTTTTATCTTGGGTTAAACCATCATTGCACTAAAGTCCCTTTTCACCCTTCACATGTATGAACCAAATTTGTACAGAGGGTAGTTATAGAACTACGTGGGATTGATTCCCATCCTTATGGGATACGTAGGAATGTTCGAGTGTCCCTCGAATCCAGCCTCAATTCTTTGGGCCTAACCCCAAATTCCACTTTCAGTCCCTTGGCTGAGAAGTCCCTGTGAAAACACACACTGTGTATTTCTTATAATGGTCCAAGATCTATGACCCTAAACTAATATCTCCAATCCTTTTGTCCCACACAATGTTAAACTGTAGTTCAAGAATTAGGTATGGCTTGATTCTCATCCTTATGGGATACGTAGTGAAGTCCAACATTTCAATTAAAGATCCAGCCACAACATGATTATGTTTATCATTGATCCATGTATCTCTGCATACATTGGACAATACCCATCTTTATGTGTCATAATACTAACCTTAAATATTTTCAGATCTTCATAACCCTTTTCTTGACTTCTAATCACAAAAGGCCTGAAATTCTGAGAGTTCTTTTGCTTGACCATGCAGCACGTGCCCTTAGGCGGCCTTGCATAAACAGTCTACATAACGGACATGTCAGCCAAAAGATGCTATTATTTGACTACGCTGTAACCCCCCAACCCCAGTTACCCAGAGTCGGTGCATTATTTTAATACATTTTCATGATTACAAGGAATGAAGTCCCGAAAGACCGATCGGTTTAGCAGTCTTGGAAAATAGATTACATACATGAATGTTACATTGCATTTTAAGACATACAAAACAACATAAATAATATTTATGAACGCCATTATTCCATTGTCTTAACCCTGCATATCAATCACAATACACTTCTTGGAATCCTGGGAAAAATAAAACATAGAAAGGGGTGAGCTCAAATGCTCAGTAAGGGTAAGCAATACAGCGGAAACTTTCATAAATAAGAATAAACATTTAAGGCAATGTATAACTAAAACAAAAGCCTTTAAACATGAACTTCAACATAATATGGCAAAGATAAAATGAAATAATTCCATTTACTTATTCACATGGTTATTTTTCTAGTCTAATAATCACATGCAATATCAATAACCACTTTAATAATGATGGAATGCATAGTGCCAGACTATCATAACCACATAGACAAGGCCTCGTTCCAAGACTACAAATAAGATTTTGTCAATGCCTTGTGCCAAGACACTAGTTTGTCTCATGAGACCTACCGATGCATCGAGGAGCTATAGCAGGCTCCAACCATCACATATTAAGTCCAATGCATTCCTCATATGAACAGGTTTAAACATAACACAAACATTCGTATTAAAACTAGCATACGAAATGTAAATACTTTATCCATAAACCATGAATGGTATAAAAATAGAACATCCACAGTCAAACATATCAAAAAACCTTCAATAAAATATAGAAGTTTTGTATCATAATAAATCAACTTCAAATAAGTGTAAAATCCATCAAAGGATGTTGACATAGATGAAAATGATGATGAAAACTTTTTGAGAGAAATATCCTTTTTGTAAAATCATTTAAAAGTCACACATTTATAAAGGAAGTAATTTAAAAGATATTTTTGAATCAAAGTGTCCCATACCACTTTGAAACTTTTAAAAATAATTATCATTTCAAAACATTCATGTCCATTTAAATAAATCCTTAAAACCATTTTGAAAACATGGACATTAATTAAAAATATTTAGAAAGATAAATCTTTAAAACATTTGAAATTCTGATCTTGATAAAGAGTACCTTTCAAAATCCTATAAATCTTCATTTTAAAGTCATTTTTATGAAAAATGGACATGGATGATAAAAATGTCCCAGTAAATACTTACACATAAACAATCTCGGGTAATAATGAGATTGAGGAATTAACCCTTACCAACTTGGTAACTTACGAAACATACAACCCATGAAAGAGGTATCATACAATTAATATGTAAATACAAATAAATTAAATTGTATTACACAAAGAATACAATTATGGGTAGTACATACACCACACAAAAGGTAATAGTGGAAATATGACATGAATCTCACAGGAATACGGAGTGAGATGAAAACCCCTTATCTTGCACTTTCCTTTATTTAAGGGTATGTTTAACATCCTGTACGAAGATCGTAGTATGTTATTAAATTATAACAGAACGATATTAATATTTATGATATCATACATGATTCATTTATTACTTTATACTACCCATTTAATAATAATTTCCATGTTAAATTAATATTTCGGGTAATAATCGCTTTCTTTATCGTACGTGTTTTAACATGTTACTCTTGATTGTATCACATAGATAATGATTTAAATACTTCCAGAATATAAAAAATGATAAATATATCATATATATTTAGAATATAAATATGTATAATAGACATATATATAAAATTGAAAGCACCGTTTATGGAGATGGTAGTTTGTACATACACATAAACATTGTTTTTGTTTTCATATAGTATTGAACGGAAGTAAGTGAATAAGATATATGTAAGTACATAAATACTTATATATATAAATATATATCTCTCCAGTATTATTATTATGTCATATATTACATACTTATTACTAATATATATTTTTATAATCGTCGATGAATGGTGAACTTGGAAATGAATCTCATCGCATCGCGGAGACGGTAATCCGTACGTACGCACGAGTGAAAATATCATTCATTTGATATTAAAATAATACATAATTCAATGGTATATCATATATACAGAATCATTATCATGTTATATTTATTATTTACATGAATTATACATCATTATTATAACCATCTAAATAATAATATATTGAATAACAATTACACCACAACGTGGAGACGGTAGGCCGTACGCACGCACGTATGGTGACATGTCATTCAAGGGATGGATAAAATAGTTAATTTGTTTGTTCCATAATTATAATAACATAACATTATATAGAAGATACTAGAGTTATTATTTTAGAATGGAAATAACAAGGAAAGAAGAAGTTGAAGAAGAAAGGAACTTTAACGAGGGTGGTGAAGACGTTACCTCTTCTTCGGGTTATTCCTTTTGATTTGATCCAAATGGACCCTTAGGTTGGATTTATGATCAAACTAAGGCCTCTAGGATGAAGTTAGGATAGTTGCGAGATTATTTTGGCAGGTCTTGGCCGAATCAAAAGGCTTTTAAGGTGTGAATAATTGGTTAGAAGTTGAGTCCTTTTATAAGGGGGAGGAGGGGCTCTTTAAGAAAAACTAAAAGTATTAATTTATAATAAATTCATATTCAATTTATAATGGCTCCAAAGTGTATTATGTAAATTTTAAGATGCGTATGGGTCTAAAACCACTCAACTAATAGGTTTTAGATAGGTTTGGGTCACTATATTAACCTTATATTTTAGTTTTAACTCTTAGTTAATTAGTTTAACAATTACCATGTCACTTTGTATTTTTATATTATATAGTTAATAAAATTACTATATACATCCAAGAGACCCCCTAGTGGTCCATTAATGATACACCTATCATGATATGATTCTCTTGGCCAAACATTAGATTTTTAGAAATTTAATATCAATTGATAATATAATATTTTTTTAAGAACTCTTTTATGTCAATTTTGACACTATCCAATAATTGAATTTTGTAAAACTCATAACAGAATGATTACTTAGAAAAAATTTAATTAAATCAATCCTAACATTCCATATTAACCTAGAAAATTATTTTTATTTATAAAAATTCTCAAATTAAATTTATTTGGGTATTTATAATATCAATTATTCTAATTTTTCACTATTATGGTAATTACTGCATCACCATTGTGTCATAAATAAATTAAATTAATTAATGTATAAGAATTATAAATAAAATACCATTATGTATGAAATCGTTTTATATTTCTAATGAATATTTATAGTTGAAAATACAACATATATAACCCTATGTAAATTTTTTTTTCTAAAAGATATATGCTTGTGTCATTTTTGTATTCATTTTAACTTAATTAAAATAAAGTGTCTTTATCACTTACAAGTGGCTCCATGGCGTCCCAAAATCGACCCAAAGATGCCCATGGCCGGACATGTATCAACCAATAAGGTTATGACACGTTTTAGGGTAATTTTTTATTATTATAATATTATTTTTTAACCCTTATTTAGTGGATTTACCTTTTAACCATGGTAAATAAAATATTTACCGAAATAATTATTCAAAATGTCTAAAAATAAAAGATACCTATTTACACAATTTGAACATCATAATTCCAAATATGGAATCCATTTTTCCAAATTCAAAACACAGAAGTGGCAGAAATTAATTTAAAATTAATTTCCGTTGTTAAAACAAAAAGCGTGTTTTTAAGAGATAATAACTATCAAAAGATTGACACTTGTTTATGTCCGGTTTAATTGTGAAATTTTGTCCAATGACCAAAATTTTATTAAATGGTAAAAATATATTATAAATATACTTTTAAACCACTCAAATTCATAATTTATCACTACCAATTATTTTGATTAAAAAAGTTGTTTTTAATTAAAATTTAGTAATTTTCACTATTCATCAAAATATAAAAGTTATCCGAAAAGTACCAAAATTTCACCCTAGGCTAAATTAGATATTAAGAATCCAAAAATTAAGTCCATTTTGAGAGATAAAATTTATAAAATTTTAAAAATTAGGTATTACTATTCATTACGGCTAGTTTGATTGGTTGTAGTGTGTGTTAGAACTCGAAGTTGCGTACAACACACGCTACTGTATAATTCAAGGAGAAGAGTACCATGGAAGCTTGGGGTGTTACATTTTAATTTCTTTATGTCCCCATAAATTTATTTACTCAAATTGAATATAAAAAAGTTTAAAATATTAGATTTAAAAAGGGTTCACTATTAAAGTTGGTAAAAGTGCATTTTTGAAAAATACTTGTTTTATCTGAAAAAAAGGAATTTGTTCTTACATTATGTCTAAGAAACTCATAATATGGATTCTAAAATTATAAGGATTATATAAGGTTCAAAATTTAGTTAATACTATTCATAACCTCTTTTGAACGACTTATTTGGTAAGTCATGGTGCGCTTGAACTCGGTGTTACGTGTAGTGCAAGTTATTGAATTATTTTGAAGAAGTACATACTATGAAATCTTGGGGTGTTACATTCTTCTCTCCTTCAATAAATTGCGTCCTCACAATTTGATATTCTTCTTCGAAAATAAAGGTTGAAAATAGAAAATATCTTTGTGGGAAAACCCACATCGGAAATTTGGTTAATAAAATTTAGTCTTAATAAGAGGGAAAAAGAAATGAAAGGGTCACCACCAAATTATGATCTCTATTAGGAAAAAATTGGTGGAAATTAGAGACATTTAATTGGAGGAAAAACGTAAATATTTATAGGTAGTGATTGAAATCATCAATCACAAACATGTATAAAATTGAGGTCCTTAAATTCATCAATCTATGATGATTTGAAATACCATCAGTTCAACAAAACATAGGGTATTAGGATAACACATTTTTGGTTTTAGTATCCCTTAAATAAATTATAATAATTAATTTCTTCATTGAATAACAGAATAAGAAAAATATATACTTGAAAAGTAGAGTCCATCCTTTAAGTACGTTCTACCACAAACTCATCTTTCACTCTAAAAGTCAATAGAACTTAAAAATAATATTCTATTTATCCTATTCGTATAGGGTTAAAAAAATGAATTTATAATTCATATAGTAAAACCATTAAAAAAAATGACATTATTCAATCCAGGACATCTCGTGGGTTAATGGTAGGTGATAGACCCTTGTCGCCATTCGGTTGTGGGTTCAAGTCTCACGGCCTTGCCAGACGCGACTGGTTGCCGCTCGACCTCTGGGTTGTCCTTTTATGGAAATCCAAAAATAATCCAAACTAGAACTATCAAAAATACTTCAGTCCAAAATTTATAAGGAAGGTAAACACAATTAAGATCCTTTTTTCCGTGTAATAACATGTGAACACCTTCATCATGTATTCTTTTAAAACACTGCAATATCATGAATTACCATAAAACCTTATTGATTACATTCATGATCCCTTATTCCTTAATGAATAATGGATATACTCCTTCAATCCAAATTTTTTTTAAACCCCAACAATTATGGAATATACAAATCATTAATCAGTATCAAGACAGTCAAGAATATCCAATATAATTTACCAAAATCAACCATATCTTATTCCAAAATAAGTACCTCAATATTAGGACCATATTAAGGTTTATCTTTACTTAAACCATGTAATTTAGAAAAAGTTTAACTTGTTGTAGAGACACTTTTCTTAGTACCATAAAATCTCAAATCCTCAATGAAATAGTACTGCAGTACAATCCTTATATACTTCATAATTATTATAACAAGTACATTGCTGATACAACACTCAAATGACATAATCAACATAAGAACTCTAATAATTCTTCTTCATTTGTGGTAGTATCATAACTTGATTGTTATCCAATAGCATCATTTTAGGCATAGTCTGATGATAGGTTTGCGTAGTGTCCAAACTCCTTACAAATGAAGCATTGTACATTTGAAACCATTTTCTTACCCTTGCAGTCACGTATTTGGTGCCCTTTTTCCTACACACCTATAACGAACTCCCATTCCTTTCATGCAAGTTCCAGAGTGTTTCTTCCCACAGTTATCACATATGAGGAAATTATTCTTTTCCCTCTTCCCTTTATCCATCTTTCCCTTTTCCATATTTTTCTTCTTTTTCTTCCCTTCAAAGCCATAGGACTCAATAAACTCTTTAGTTATCTTATCCACACATGAAACTATTTCTTCATATGATGATAATACGTGGGAGACTATTTCCCTTCTAAATGATGGATTAATACCATGAAAGATACGATCCTTCTTACTCTTTGGATCATACGTATTACTGGAGTTCACATTCCTTATACTGGGTGCCATTTCTATACAATATCATAAACTAGGTCAGTTTATGAATTGCAATGAATAATTCAAAACTTGTAAAATACCTAACGCAAATTGAACAGTTTATGGATATAATCCATAATCAAAAAAATGTTTTCTTTGAGTAAGTATATACTCATGAGCCCTTCATAATGGTTTGTAAAGAAAATTAGAATTATCCTAAGCATATCCCCCAGGAGTGTCGTAACCAAGAGTGCAGCAAGGCCCGTTGTCGTGCACCAGTTCCCGTTCGAGTCTAGCTCAAAGAGGTGTTTTCAGGTTTTACCCCTAGGTACATCTGTGCCAAAGCCGCCTCTACCTGCTCGTATCCAAACAGGGATGTATTGCTCGGAAAACTCACAAAATCTCTACAATACCAAAATTCTAGGAAGTTTTTCTATACTAATCCTCAACGTCTATCTTAGGGCTATGTGCTCTAATCAGAGTTTATCTAAATCTAGTTTCCAAGGTTATTTCTAAACTTCCTCTGATACAAAATGTAACGCCCTGACCCCAGTTACCCAGAGTCGGTGCATTATTTTAATACATTGGCAAGATTACAAGGAATGAAGTCCCGAAAGACCGATCAGTTTAGTAGTCTCAGAAAATAGATTACATACATGAATGTTAAATTCCATTTTAAGACATACAAAACAACATAAATATTCTTTATGAACGCCATTATTCCATTTTCCTAAACCTGCATATCAATCACAATACACTTCTTGGAATCCTGGGAAAAATAAAACATAGAAAGGGGTGAGCTCAAACGCTCAGTAAGGGTAAGCAATACATCAGAAACTTTCATAAATAAGAATAAACATTTAAGGCAATGTATAACTAAAACAAAAGCCTTTTAAACTTTAACTTCAACATAATATGGAAAAGATAAAATGAAATAATTCCATTTACTTATTCACATGGATATTCTAATAGTTGAATAATCACATGCAATATCAATAACCACTTTCATAGTGATGGAATGCATAATGCCAGACTATCATAACCACATAGCCAAGGCCTCGTGCCAAGACTAAAAATACGATTTTATGAAGGCCTTGTTCCAATACACTAGTTTGTCTCATGAGACCTACCGATGCATCAAGGAGCTATATCGGGCTCCACCCGTCACATATTAAGTCCAATGCATTCCTCATATGAACAGGTTTAAACATAACATAAACAGTCGTATTAAATATAGCATACTAAATATAAAAAATTTATCCATAAACCATGAATGGTATAAAAATAGCACATCCAGAGTCAAACATATCACAAAACCTTCAATACAATATAGAAGTTTTGTATCATAATAAATCAACTTCAAATAAGCGTAAAATCCATCAAAGGATTTTGACATAGATGAAAATGATGATTAAAACTTTTTGAGAGAAATATCCTTTTTGTAAAATCATTTAAAATTCACACATTTATAAAGGAAGTAATTTAAAAGAGATTTTTGAATCAAAGTGTCCCATACCACTTTGAAACTTTTAAAAAGAATTATCATTTCAAAACATTCATGTCCATATAAATAAATCCTTAAAATCATTTTGAAAACATGGACATTAATTAAAAATATTTAGAAAGATAAATCTTTAAAACATTTGAAATTATGATATTGATAAAGAGTAACTTTTAAAATCCTATAAATATTCATTTGGAATTCATTTTTATGAAAAATGGACATGGATGATAAAAATGTCCCAGTAAATACTTACACATAAACAATCTTGGGTAATAATGAGATTGAGGAATTAACCCTTACCAATTTGGTAACTTACGAAACATACAACCCATGAAAGATGTATCATAAAATGAATATGTAAATACACATAAATTAAAGTTTATTACACAAATAATACAATTATGGGTAGTACATACACCACACAAAAGGTAATAGTGGAAATATGACATGAATCTCACAGGAATACAGAGTGAGATGAAAACCCCTTACCTTGCACTTTCCTTTAATCGAGGGTATGTTTAACCTTCTGTACGAAGATCGTAGTAATGTATTAAATTATAACAGAACCATATTAATATTTATGATATCATAAATGATTCATTTATTACTTTATACTACCCATTTAATAATAATTTCAATGTTAAATTAATATTTTGGGTAATAATCGCTTTCTTTATCGTATGTGTTTTAACATGTTACTCTTGATTGTATCACATAGATCATGATTTATATACTTCCAGAATATAAAACATGATAAATATATCATATATATTTAGAATATAAATATGTATAATATACATATATATGAAATGGAAAGCACTATTTATGGAGATGGTAGTCGTACGCATAAACACTGTTTCTGTTTTCATATAGTATTGAACGGAAGTAAGTGAATAAGATATATGTAAGTACATAAATACTTATATATATAAATATATATATCTCCAGTATCATTATTATGTCATATATTACATACTTATTAGTAATATATATTTTTATAATCGTCGATGGATGGTGAACTTGGAAACGAATCTCATCGCGTCGTGGAGACGGTAGTCCGTACGTATGCACAAGAGAAAATATCATTCTTTTGATATTAAAATAATACATAATTGGATGGTATATCATATATACAGAATAATTATCATGTTATATTTATTATTTACATGAATTATACATCATTATTATAACCATCTAAATAATAATATATTGAATAACAATTACACCACAATGTGGAGACGGTAGGCCGTACGTACGCATGTATGGTGACATGTCATTAAAGGGTTGGATAAAATAGTGAATTTGTTTATTAAATAATTATAATAACATCACAGTATATAGAAGATAATAGATTTATTATTTTATAATGGAAATAACAAGGAAATAAGAAGTTGAAGAAGAAAGTAACTTTAAAGAGGGTGGTGAAGACGTTACCTCTTCTTCAGATTCTTCCTTTTGATTTGATCAAAATGGCCCATTAGGTTGGATTTATGATCAAAATAAGGCCTCTAGGATTAAGTTATGGAAGTTGACAGAGTATTTGGGCAGGTATTGTCCGAACCAAAAGGCTTTGAAGGTGTTAAGAATTGGTTAGAAGTTGAGTCCTTTTATAAGGGGGAGGATGGGCTCTTTAGGAAAAACTTAAAGTATTAATTTATGATAAATTAATATTCGGTTTATAATGTCTCCAAAGTGTATTATTTAAATTTTAAGATGGGTATGGGTCGAAAACCACTCAACCAATATGTTTTAGACAGGTTTGGGTCACTATATTAACCTTATCTTTTAGTTTTAACTCTTAGTTAATTAGTTTAACAATTACCATGTCACTTTGTATTTTTATATTATATAGTTAATAAACATATTATATACATCCAAGAGACCCACCAAGTGGTCCATTAATGATACAACTATTATTATAGGAGTCTCATGTCTGAACCGTATATTTTTAGGAATTTAATATCAATTTATAATATAATATTTGTTTTAAAAACTCTTTTTTGTCAATTTTGACACTATTCAAAAATTTATTTTTGTAAAACTTATAACATAATGATTACTTCAAAAAAAGTTAATTAAATCAATACTAACATTACATATTAACCTATAAAATTATTTTTATTTATAAAAAGTCTCAAATTAAATTTATTTCGGTATTTATAATATCAATTGTTCTAATTTTTCACTATTATGGTAATTACTGCATCACCATTGTGTCATAAATAAATTAAATTATTTAATATCTAAAAATTATAAATAAAATAAAATTATGTAGGAAATATTATTATATTTCTAATGAATATTTATAGTTGAAAATCCAACATATATAACCCTATGTAAAAATTGTTTTTCTAAAAGATATATGCTTGTGTCATTTTTGTTTTCATTTTAACTTACTTAAAATAAAGTGTCCCTATCACTTACAAGTGGCTCCATGGGGTCCCAAAATCAACCCAAATATGACCATTTCCGGAAATGTATCAACCAATAAGGTTAGGACACGGTTTAGGGTAATTTATTTTTATTATAATATTATTTTTTAACCCTTATTTACTGGATTTACCTTTTAACCATGGTAAATAAAATATTTACCGAAGTAATTATTCAAAATGTATAAAAATAAAAGTTACCTATTTACACAATTTAAACATCCTGATTCCAAATAGTGAATCCATTTTTCCAAATTCAAAACACAGAAGTTGCAGAAATTAATTTAAAATTAATTCCCGTTGTTAAAACAAAAAGCCTGTTTTTAAGAGATAATAACTATCAAAAGATTGACACCTTTTTATGTCCGGTTTAATTGTGAAATTTTTTCCAATGAACAAAATTGTATTAAATGGTAAAAATATATTCTAAATATGCTTTAAAACCACTCAAATTCATAATTTATCACTACCAATTATTTTGATTAAAAAAGTTGTTTTTAATTAAAATTTAGTTATTTTCACTATTCATCAAAATATAAAAGTTATCCGAAAAGTACCAAAATTTCACCCTAGGCTAAATTCGATATTCCTAATCCAAAAATTAAGTCCATTTTGAGAGATAAAATTTATAAAATTTTAAAAATTAGGTATTACTATTCATTACGGCTAGTTTGATTGGTTATAGTGTGTGTTAGAACTCGAAGTTGCGTACAACACACGCTATTGTATTATTCAAAGAGAAGCGAACCGTGGAAGCTTGGGGTGTTACATTGTAAATTTTTTTATGTACCCATAAATTTATTTAGTCAAATTGAATATATAAAAGTTTAAAATATTGGATTTAAAAAGGGTTCACTATTAAAGTTGGTAAAGGTGCATTTTTGAAAAATACTTCTTTTATCTGAAAAAAGGAATTTGTTCTTACATTATGTCTAAGAAACTCATAATATGGATTCTAAAATTATAAGGATTATATAAGGTTCAAAATTTAGTTAGTACTATTCATAACCTCTTTTGAACGACTTGTTTGGTTAGTCATGGTGTGCTTGAACTCGGTGTTACGTGTAGTGAAAGTTATTGAATTGTTTTGAAGAAGTACATACTATGAAATCTTGGGGTGTTACATACGAAGTCAATGCCATTAGGTGGCCCTGCATAATTTGACCCCCTAACGGGTTTGTTAAATACTGGTAACTTCATTCTTGGGAAGAAAGCTTCTTTTTTCCTTATTTGTCTTAATGACAATATGTAGGGATCCGCAAAAATAGCCATCCTTAACATACTTGTCCCATATCCTTTCTCATGATCTGAAAGTATTCAAGTCTATGGTTTATATTCTCCTTCCCTACGTTTGGGTCAGACCTTCGTAGGAGTGATATTCATCCAGTTCTTTGATAATATTGTTTGGAAATATCTTCTCCATATTCAAGTACCTCTTTACATACACCAAACTCTATACTTTGGAAAATTTGAATCTTCATAAACTTTCACTGGATTTTTAGCACTAGGAAAGTAAATTTCTGAGAGTTCTTTTTCCTGACTATGCAGCACGTGCCCTTAGGCAGCCTTGCATAAACAGTCTACATAACAGACTTGTTAGCCAAAAGATGCTATTTATTTGACTATGCAGCCAATACCCTTAGGTGGCCCTGCATAATTCAACCCCCTAACAGGTTTGTTAAATAATGGTAACTTCATTCTCGGAAACTACTTCTTCTAATGCCTTTTAGCTCCTTTTCATATAATTCATCAGATTCAAATTTTCTTAAGTTATAGTTTACATATTTTCCCTCATAATTGAGTATGGTAATATGTTTTCAGTTAAATTGCCAAATAATTGAGTCAATTCTAATTCATTCAGTCAAATCTATTTAGACCTTAAACATTTGCCTTTTTATGTCTGACATGCATGACCCTAAACTACCAATAACCACAAAGACCCCTGGTTTCTCTTTATTCCTTAGAGTCAAATCCTCTTTTCTTTCCGGATCCAACTCTGAAGGGGGGACTTTTGTTGACGCTCCTTTCTATCACAGAGTCTAACGAATTGAAAAGGGAAATACCTTGAACCCAAATTGATTCATCCTTTGAAGAAAACATCAAAAATTGAAAAAGGAATGAACAATGGTTCTTTTCCCTTTGGGTCACACAAGTTCCCTCACTGTCGTGCAAGTACAATTGCGCGCCGCCTAATGGTCACGCAAGTGACTTGCACTCCCTCTTTGAAAACCGCCCAGGGTCTTCTCCAGCCTATAAATAGACCCTGTGGGCCCCCCATTGAGGAGTAATTTTTCCAGAATTCAGATATAGAGCTCTGAACGCCCAAGTCTCTTATTCAGGTCTTCCAAAAACTTCTAAGGTAATTATTTACCTAGAATGGAAGGTCTAAACAGGAGGAGTAAGGTCTAAGTTTTAGAATTCACTAACACTTGTGCGCCTA
The DNA here is from genome assembly GCA_963277665.1 of Viscum album. NCBI lineage: Eukaryota > Viridiplantae > Streptophyta > Magnoliopsida > Santalales > Viscaceae > Viscum > Viscum album. The sequence goes on from OY728134.1 coordinate 135,632,758, forward strand.
AGTGTTTTACCCTTAAGGTAAATGAAAACACTTGCGCGCCGCCTTACTTCTTCACCATAACTTGCACGCCATATTTGGAAAGCCTCTAGGGAAGATTCTAATGGCTTTGATCAAGGATCACCCAAATATTACTTTAAGGGTTGAAAATCGCGCAAGTACCCATGTGCCGCGCAGGTATACCTGTGTGACCAGGACTTGCGCGCCCATGCAGTGCCAGCACACCTTCCAGGACTTGCGCACCCCTACCTTTTTGGGTGCCTTTCCTGCCCATTTTCACCCCTTTTATGCCATTCCACCTCTCCTATTCAAAATTCAGTCTTCAATACACTCTTCAAAACCATTTATGGCATGATTTATTGATTTGTCTTCCTTATATGAAAGGAACTCCGTGGAACATCTCTCAAAATCTAGTGATTTACACATCTTTCTGTCACTAAAGATTGAGATTTCATTCATTCAACCTCATCCTTTAAGATAAGGGAATCCTTAACCTGGGCCTCCTTTTTAGGAGTAATCCCCAGTCCAAATTATCATAACTGTGGGCATCCTCTTTAGGAGTAATCCCCAAGTCCTCTAATCTGGGGATCCTCCTTAGGAGTAAGCCCCAGTCTTAAAGTTCCCAAATATGGGCATCCTCCTTAGGAGTAATCCCCAACCATAATTCTCTTAACCTGAGCTTCCTTTTCTGGAGTAAGCCCCAATCTCAAATATGTGCCTCCTTTTCAGGAGTAAGCCCTAGTATCAAATATGGGCCTCCTTTTCAAGAGTAAGCCCCAGTCCAAATTCTCATTACTGTGGGCATCCTCTTTAGAAGTAAGCACCAAGTCCTCTAATCTGGGCATCCTCCTTAGGAGTAAGCCCCAGTCTTAATGTTCCCAAATTTTGGGCATCCTCCTCAGGAGTAAGCCCCAAACCTTAATTCCTTTAACCTGGGCTTCCTTTTCAAAAGTAATCCCCAATATAAAATATGGGCCTCCTTTTCAGGAGTAAGCCCCAGTCTCAAATATGGGCCTCCTTCTCAGGAGTAATTCTCAAGTCCCTTTAATTTTAAAATCCCTTTATCCTGGGCCTCCTTTTCAGGAGTAACCCCCAATCATAATTCTCAAATCTGGGCATCCTCCTTAGAAGTAAGCCCCAAGTCTTCTTTAACCTGGGCCTCGTTTTCATGAGTAAGTCCCAGTCATAATTCCCATTAATTTTGGGCATCCTCCTCAGGAGTAAGCCTCAATCTTAAAATTCTTAAATATGGGATTCCTTTTCAGGAGTAAGCCCCAATCTCAAATATGGGCCTCCTTTTCAGGAGTAAGCCCTAGTCTTAATTTTCTTTTGATCTAGGATTCCTTCTCAGTAGTAAAACCCAATCATAAGTCCCCTCCTAACTTGGGCATCTTCCTTAGGAGTAAGCCCCATGATTAGAGTATCCAAATATCCATGAAGCACATATACCTTTATGGACCCTGTTTATGGATTTCCTCCCTAAAGTAAATATTAATCCTCATTTATTTTGGGCAGTCATACACACATAAGCCCCACATCATTGCATCTTTCGTGACACAAATTATTTGGTTTCACCGATACCTCTTGTTTCTCACACCGAGTATATAACAACACATACTTTACATACATTGTTAATACTTCAAAATTGAAGCACACTTATTACAACATATGACAAAACCACAAAGGACCGTATAGGTATAGTGTCTTTAGAAATTGGGAAACATAAACAACTGGTTCATAAATCTTCTACAGTGTCTCTCATTTATTTCATCATATCTAGGGTCCCTTTTAGCATATTTTACTTAATATCCATCTTCCTGACCTGGGGAAAAGAAAACATAAAAGGGTGAGCTCAAATGCTCAGCAAGGGCAAATAAAGGAAATAAAAATCATATCATATATTTTTTGAAAATCATAACCTCCAAAAGAGATCATAATATATTAACATGGAATAAATCATAGAAGTGAAAATGAGATCACCATAATCATAACATGAAACTTGAAACTTTGTGGAATGCACACATAATCTTGGAAAATCATTTCTTGTTAGTCATGACTCATTGCCAAGACTATCTTAGTGGACAAAGTCCCTTTCTGAATCGAGTAACCCTCGTTTCAGTCCTGTTTCACTGAACCGGTATAACCTACCGTTCCAGCCCTGTCTATCTCATGAGATATAAAATCTTTACCCAATGCATTGGAGGGAGATATAGGTCCCACCCATCTTATAATGAATCCTTTCTTATGTGTGCCACATAATCATAAATCATACATCATCGTATAACCCATGTAATAAATATGGGATTCTTAAACAACATGACATCATAAAACAATTCATATAAGATAAAGGAATTCATAAAAATAATTCAATCACAACATGATCAAATCAATGTAATAATAGGGATAAAAACAGAACCCTTTTATTATCTTAGATGGAAAATAATTTTGATAAAATACTTGAACTCCATTCTTGAGGAAAATATCCTTTCTACTTCAAAAACATTTTTCCTTTCATAACATGTCATACGACTTTAAAATAAAAGAAGTTGATTAAAAATAAACTTGAAAACTTGTAAAGGAATCTTCTTGGAAATAATGTTTTAAAAATCTATACATGCCGTATAAGTTAAAAAAAACATTCTTCGTACCTTTGTCGGAAAAGTCAAAAAGTACCTCGTACGAAAAAAAAACGACAAAAGATTCCTTTCATATTATTTACTAAAAAATCATCAAAGGGTAAAATTGGATTTAAACTATTGTAAGTGGATAGAAACAATATTACATATTGAGGGAACATGGATGTGGATGATAAAATACACCCCAGTAAATACTTACGAATAAACAATCTCAGATAAAAATGAGATTGTGGTATTTTCCCTTACCTTAGGTCCGATTTGCTTTGTACGTGTCCGAAGCTCTTGTATAATGGTTTAAATAATGTTATTGACTTATTCCAGAATCATACATATTGATATGATATCATATATGGTCATATTCTTAGCTTCTTGTTAGTAATATTTCATTGTTACTTGTTACTCGGGTCTTTATTGCCTTTTGTTCTTATGCGTGTTTTGCCGAATAAATTCTTATTATTCTTTTAAGGTTATAGATACCTTATATCCAGAATGGTATTAGTGTAACATATATCATATTTATTCATTCAATTCATTTATATAATTATTATGTAATGATGATCATGTAGAACGAGTCGCTTCACATCGTGGAGACGGTATTCCGTACGTACGCACGAGTGATGATATCGTTCCTATGATCATGGAATTGTATTGGAGTATATATATATATATTATTTCAGTATCAATATTACTTTATAATAATCATAAATAGTTACTCATTACACCATTATACCCATCCTTGTAAAGTGATGGTGGAAAATAGATTACACCACGGCGTGGAGACGGTATTCCGTACGTACGCACGCGCGGTGATTTCATTTTTCCGTAGGATGGATAGAAGGTGAATTAGGGTTGTTTCATATTTATAATAACATATCAGTATGTAAGTAATACTGATTTTATTACTTTATCATGAAACAACTAAAGAAGAAGAAGTTGAAGAAGAAAGAAATTGAAAAGATCGGTAATGGATATTACCTCTTCTTTGGAACGCTTCTTTGAATCCTCCACTTAGGGAACTAAGATTGGTCTTTGAAGAAGACCAGGACCTCTAAGATTATTCTAGGGAAGTTTAGAGGAGAAAATGTCAGGGGTTGGCCGAGATGGAGTGCTCAAATTGGTGTGAGGAGGAGGGGGAGGAGGTGCCCTTTTATAAGGGAGGAGAGGGGCACCTTAGGAATACCTCAAAATATTATTTTATATTAAAGTCAAAATCGGTTTATAATGGTTCCAAAGGGTCTTATTTCGAAGGTAAAGTGGGGATGTGTCGAAATACTATCAACCAATAAGATTTAGACAAGTTTAGGGTATTATTTTAACCTTATCAATTAGATTTAACTCTAAGTTAAATAATTTAACTTTTACCATGTCTTTTTGTTTTCTTTCACTATATGGTTAATAAACTTACTATAACATGCCAAAAGAACCCCAAATTGTTTATTATTAATATATATCCTTATCTAAGTCATTTGGCCGAACCTTAGAGTTTTAGGAATAAAATAACAATTAATAATATAATATTTGATTTAAAAACTATTTTGTGTCAATTTTGACACTATTTGATATATGATTTTTGTGAAAGTCATAACAGAATTATATGTTCGAACCAATTTGATTAAATCAACACTAATATATCATAGTAACCTATAAAATTTGTGTAATTCATAAAAAGTCTCAAATTACATTTATTTTGGTGTTTATAACATCAATTATGTCAATATTTCATAAATAAGATAATTACTTCATCATAATTGTGTCATAAATAAATTAAATTATTTAATGTCTAAAAATTATAAATAAAATACCATTATGTAGGAAATCTTTTTATCTTTCTAATGAATATTTATAGTCGAATTTATCTTATGTGTAACCCCATATTAAAAATGATTCACTTATTAAACTTTGATTTTAACTATTTTAACCCTTCTTTAAATAAATTAATAATAAATGTCCTAATCTAACCCAAGTGGGCCTAAATGGTCATATTTTATTCATAAGGTTGTTTTTGGTCGAATTAAACTTATCCAATAGAATTAGGACATTTGTTAGGGTAATAGTAATATCATATTTACCCTTAGTTACCCTATTTACTATTAACCGCGGTAAAAAAAGTAAAAAGTTACTATTCACCAAAAAATTATTTTTATCTCATTGAACCACATTTTACTTACTGATATCAACCGTGTCTGTCGGATTTTCGAAATTCCATTCACAGAAGCGGTAAAATTACGTTTTATGCAAAATTCAGTTTTTAACCTACCACTTAGTGGTTTCACTATTCATCAAAAATTGAAAGTTTTCAGAAAAATACCAAAATTTCACCCTAGGCTAATTTCAGTATTCCAAATCCAAAAATGAAGTCCATTTTGAAAGATAAAATTTATAAAATTTCAAAAAGTGGTTATTACTATTCATAATGGCTAGTTTTAATAATATTTTAATAGCATATCGTTGTTTAGTGAAACTCGGTATTGCGTACGACGCAAGATATCGATGAAGGTCGCGATTGCGTGTAAAGTAAGCCAACCAAGTGTGTAGTGAAAGATTCCTTTGAACAAAATATTACTCATAAAAATCTCGGGTGTTACATTCTACCCCCCTTAAAAAGAATTTCGCCCTCGAAATTTGTCACTTTGTAACAAACAGATGAGGATACTTCTCCCTCATCATATCCTCAAGCTCCCATGTAGCTTCTTCTAATTGGTGGTTCCTCCATAAAACTTTCACCAATCGAGTGGTCTTGTTTCGTAGGACTTTTTCGCTACGATCCAGAATCTCTATCGGTTTTTCTTCATAAGAAAGATCTTGCTCCAACGGTACAACTTCTGAGCTGAGTACATGTGAAGGATCAGGTATGTACTTTCTCAGGAGAGATACATGGAACACATCGTGAACTTGAGAGAGATTCGGTGGAAGCGCCAATTGGTAAGCTACCTTCCCATCACGATCCAGTATTTCGAAAGGACCGATATATCTAGGGCTCAACTTCCCCTTCTTTCCAAATCTCATAACCCTCTTCCAGGGAGATATTTGTAAGAACACTTTATCACCCACTTCAAACTCTAGGTCTTTTCTTCGGTTGTCGACATAAATTTTCTGTCGACTATGAGCTGCTCTTATGTGTTGTTGAATAGATCTAACCTTTTCTGCCATTTCATCAACGAGATCAGTTCCTAACAGCTTTCTTTCCCCAACTTCATCCCAGCAAGTTGGAGTCCTGCATTTCTTTCCATAGAGAGCTTCATAAGGAGCCATCTGAATACTGGAGTGAAAGATATTATTATAAGAAAATTCCACCAAAGGTAGGTGTTGATCCCAACCTCCTTTTAAATCCATAGAGAAAGCTCTCAACATATCTTCTAGGGTTTGAATTGTTCTCTCAGACTGACCGTCTGTCTGGGGATGATAAGAAGTGCTGAAATTCAACTATGTATCCAGAGTATGCTGAAGACTTCGCCAGAACTTCGAGGTAAATCTCGGATCCCGATCAGATATAATAGAAAGTGGTACTCCATGCAATCTTACCACTTCCTTTACATATATCCTGGCAAGCTGATCTAGAGAGAAATCCTCTATAATAGCAATGAAGTGTGCAGACTTTGTAAGACGATCAACTATGACCCAAATAGCATTATTGCCTTTGGATGTTTTAGGAAGTCCTGTGACAAAGTCCATAGTGATGTTTTCCCATTTCCATTCGGGTATGGGTAATGGTTGTAACATCCCCTTAGACTTCTGTCTCTCAGCTTTAACTTGTTGACAAACCAAGCATCGAGAGACATATTCAGCAACATCTCTTTTCATGCCATCCCACCAGAAGTACTCTTTCAGGTCTCTATACATCTTCGTGCTTCCAGGATGAATAGAGAATGAAGAACTATGAGCCTCATCCAACAGCTCCTTCTTTAATTCGGGGATGGGAGGAACACAAACCCGATTCCAGAACTTTATTATCCCATCACAATCAAGGTTGAATTCAGGAACATTTCTCACCTTCTTTTGTAACTCGACATCTTCTTTCTGTGCCTCTTTAATCTTCACATGTATAGATGGTTGAACATTCATTTGAGAAAGATAATATTTTTCCTCTTCCATTATAATTCCAAGATCCATCCTTTGTAAATCCATAAATATTGGATCTTTTGTGATCCTCATCATGGATAAACTAGAATGGTCTTGTCGACTTAATGCATCTGCCACCTTGTTTGCTTTCCCAGGGTGGTAATGGATTGAGAAGTTGTAATCCTTAATCATCTCCAACCATCTTATTTGACGCATATTCAGCTCCTTTTGTGTGAAAATATACTTTAAACTTTTATGATCAGTATAAATATCACACCTTTCACCATAAAGGTAATGCCTCCAAATCTTTAATGCAAAGATTACCGCAACCAACTCCAAATCATGAGTTGGGTAATTTTGCTCATGGATTTTCAACTATCGTGAGGCATAAGCTATCACCATATCATTTTGCATAATAACACACCCCAATCCCTTCTTGGATGCATCACTGTAGATCACAAACCTTTCTCCACTACAAGGCAGTGTGAGCACAAGTGCACTGGATAACCTTCTTTTCAACTCCTTGAAATTCTCTTCACATTCCTCTGTCCAAACAAACTTAACTCCTTTCCGTGTCAACTTGGTGAGTGGATTAGATAATCGTGAAAAATCCTTTACAAAACGTCGATAATATCCAGCCAAACCAAGAAAACTTCGGATCTCAGTTACTGTTGTTGGTCTTGACCATCTTTCGATAACCTATGTTTTTGCTGGATCCACAGATATCCCCTATTTTGAGATTATGTGACCCAAAAATGCAACTTTTTGAAGCCAAAATTCACACTTGGTAAATTTGGCATAAAGCTTCTCCTTTCTCAGGGTCTTCAATATAATTCTCAAGTGATCTTCATGCTCTTCCTTTCTCTTTGAATAGACAAGAATATCGTCTATAAAGACTACCACAAATTTATCAAGATAGTCTCTAAAGACTCTATTCATTAGATCCATGAAGATAGCAGGGGCATTAGTAAGACCAAATGGCATCACTATAAATTCATAGTGTCCATACCTTGTACGGAAAGCCGTCTTTGGTATATCCTCCCTTTTGACCCTTAATTGATGATACCCTGAACGAAGATCAATCTTGGAAAAGTATTGAGCTCCGCGTAGTTGGTCAAATAAGTCATCAATGCGTGGGAGAGGATATTTGTTCTTGATAGTGATCTTGTTAAGTTCTCGATAATCAATGCAGAGTCTCATTGATCCATCTTTCTTCTTAATAAATATAACTGGTGCTCCCCAAGGTGACGCACTAGGGCGTATGAATCCCTTATCAAGATTCTCTTGGAGTTGCTTCTTCAATTCCTGCAACTCAATTGGGGCCATTCTATAAGGTGTCTTTGAAATTGGCAAAGCGCCCAGTACGAGTTCTATTGAAAACTCAACTTCACGATTTGGTGGAAGACCCGGTAATTCCTCCGGAAATACATCATCAAAATCCCGTACAATGGGCATATTCTTAATCGTGAGTTTCTCACCAACCATTTGAGATAAATAACCTTCATTTAGTGGGATCAATACCCATAAGATGGAAGAAATTTCCACTGGAAGGTTATGTTCATCCTTGCATTGATAGATGATCGTAGATTGATCTGGAATATGAAATGTGACTTCCCTTCTTTGGAAATTGATATGAGCTCCATGTAGAGAAAGCCAATCCATGCCAAGAATCACATCAAATTCCACTAAAGGAAGGATCACAAGATTTGCAGGAAGCACTTTACCACAAACTTCGATCAGAGAATAATTATAAACTTTTGATGCGACTGTTGTGCCATTAGGTGTTGTCACAGCTAACTCAAAATCTAATTGTTGAGGTATTACGGTGATACCCTTAGAAAATTTTTCAGAAATAAAAGAGTGGGTGGATCCAGAATCAAATAAAACATTTTCTACTTTAGAGTGGATGGTAAGTGTACCTTTCACCACTTCGTTATCGTACTCCACATCGCTGATAGAAATTGCATGTGACTTTCCTTTGTCTTTAGCCTTAAGATTTTGTTGACGTCGACCATCATCATCAACCCTTGGATTTGGGCATTGATTGGCATAATGCCCCATCTCCTTGCACTTGAAACATTGAAGTGTAGTAGGTTCATTCTGTGTATCCCTTCCTTTGTTTGCATCATTAGACATCTTCTTCCCATTATCGCAACATTCAAATGCCCGATGACCTTCCTTTCCACATTTAAAACATTTACTTGTCCCTTTAAGACAACTCCCTCCATGTTTTTTCCACACTTTGAGCATAAGGGAAAGCTCATCTTCTTTTCAGTGTGCTCTTTAGATTTTCCTTTGAATTCCATCTTCCTCTTCTTATCAAACCCATGTGACTGATGGGTTACTCCAATCTCCATCTCGACTTTGAGAGCACATCGAACGATTTCCTCGTAGCTATTGAAGTCCCTTATGGCTAACACCCTTCGAAGACTTGGTTTTAAGCCACTAAAGAATCGATCGATCTTACTCTCAGGTTGGATAATAATACCAGAAGCGTACCTTGCAAGTCTTGTAAAATTTGCTTCATAGGTACCAACAGATTCATCATCCCTTTGCTTCAGTTCAAGAAACTCTTTCTCCATATTTGTTCAGAGAATACGAGGGAAGTACTTATTGAAAAATAAGTTCTTGAACTTGTCCCATTCCATAGACTCAATTTTATCCCTTTGCCTCGTATTCTTAATAAGATTCCACCATTGATCAACATCTCCTTCCAAACGATACACAGCTAGGATGACTTTATCATGTTCAGAACATTGAAGAACTGAAAATATCTTTTCAGTAGTACTAATCCATTGTTCAGCAACTAATGGATCAGTAGAACCACTGAAAGAAGGTGGACGCTACCTCATGAAGGATTCAACAGAATGTTGCTCCTTCCTTTTCTCGTTTGGAAGTCCTACATGATTCATAGCTTGAGAAAGTTGTGTGAGCATGGCTACAAGATTTTGAATTCCAGCTCCCATATCGTTTGGTTGCTCAGGGGGACAATCATTGCATTGCCCATCGAATTCCACATTAACACGGTTCCTTCGGGTTCCAGCCATTGACTAAAACCAAGAAGAATAGTGTGAGCAACACTAATTACAATAGGAAAACCACATAATTCAAGAATAAAATTTTCATGCTTAAGGTCTTATCCTAGGTTATTCATGGACATTTCTAAAACACTAAGATTGTGTTCTATGCTTAGACTTATCCTTAGGGTTCTTACTAAGGCTTTCACATCCTAGTTTCCAAAGGTTGAATATACCTTTCCTATGATACCAACTATAACAACCCATACTTTACATACATTGTTAATACTTCAAAATTGAAGCACACTTATTACAACATATGACAAAACCACAAAGGACCGTATAAGTATAGTGTCTTTAGAAACTGGGAAACATAAACAACTGGTTCATAAATCTTCTACAGTGTATCTCATTTATTTCATCATATCTAGGGTCCCTTTTAGCATATTTTACTTAATATCCATCTTCCCGACCTGGGGAAAAGAAAACATAAAAGGGTGAGCTCAAATGCTCAGCAAGGGCAAATAAAGGAAATAAAAATCATATCATATCTTTTTTGAAAATCATAACCTGCAAAAGAGATCATAATATCTTAACATGGAATAAATCATAGAAGTGAAAATGAGATCACCATAATCATAACATGAAACTTGAAACTTTGTGGCATGCACACATAATCTTGGAAAATCATTTCTTGTTAGTCATGACTCATTGCCAAGACTATCTTAGTGAACAAAGTCCCTTTCTGAATCGAGTAACCCTCTTTTCAGTCCTGTTTCACTGAACCGGTATAACCTACTGTTCCAGCCCTGTCTATCTCATGAGATATAAAATCTTTACCCAATGCATTGGAGGGAGATATAGGTCCCACCCATCTTATAATTAATCCTTTCTTATGTGTGCCACATAATCATAAATCATAAATCATCGCATAAACCATGTAATAAATATGGGATTCTTAAACAACATGACATCATAAAACAATTCATATAAGATAAAGGAATTCATAAAAATAATTCAATCACAACATGATCAAATCAATGTAATAATAGGGATAAAAACAGAACCCTTTTATTATCTTAGATGGAAAATAATTTTGATAAAATACTTGAACTCCATTCTTGAGGAAAATATCCTTTCTACTTCAAAAACATTTTTCCTTTCATAACATGTCATACGACTTTAAAATAAAATAAGTTGATTAAAAATAAACTTGAAAACTTGTGAAGGAATCTTCTTGGAAATAATGTTTTAAAAATCCATACATGCCGTATAAGTTAAAAAAAAACATTCTTCGTACCTTTGTCGAAAAAGTCAAAAAGTACCTCGTATGAAAAAAAACGACAAAAGATTCCTTTCATATTCTTTACTAAAAACTCATCGAAGGGTAAAATTGGATTTAAACTATTTTAAGTGGATGGAAACAATATTAAATATTGAGGGAACATGGATGTGGATGATAAAATACACCCCAGTAAATACTTACGAATAAACAATCTCGGATAAAAATGAGATTGTGGTATTTTCCCTTACCTTAGGTCCGATTTGCTTTGTACGTGTCCAAAGCTCCTGTATAATGGTTTAAATAATGTTATTGACTTATTACAGAATCATACATATTGATATGATATCATATATGGTCATATTCTTAGATTCTTGTTAGTAATATTTCATTGTTACTTGTTACTCGGGTCTTTATTGCCTTTTGTTCTTATGCGTGTTTTTCCGAATAAATTCTTATTCTTCTTTTAAGGTTATAGATACCTTATATCCAGAATGGTATTAGTGTAACATATATCATATTTATTCATTCAATTCATTTATATAATTATTATGTAATGATGATCATGTAGAACGAGTCGCTTCACATCGTGGAGACGGTATTCCGTACGTACGCACGAGTGATGATATCGTTCCCATGATCGTGGAATTGTATTGGAGTATATATATATATTATTTAAGTATCAATATTACTTTATAATAATCATAAATAGTTACTCATTACACCATTATACCCATCCTTGTAAAGTGATGGTGGAAAATAGATTACACCACGGCGTGGAGACGGTATTCCGTACGTACGCACGCGCGGTGATTTCATTTTTCCGTAGGATGGATAGAAGGTGAATTAGGGTTGTTTCATATTTATAATAACATATCAGTATGTAAGTAATACTGATGTTATTACTTTATCATGAAACAACTAAATAAGAAGAAGTTGAAGAAGAAATAAATTGAAAAGATCGGTAATGGATATTACCTCTTCTTTGGAACGCTTCTTTGAATCCTCCACTTAGGGAACTAATATTGGTCTTTGAAGAAGACCAGGACCTCTAAGATTATTCTAGGGAAGTGGAGAGGAGAAAATGGCAGGGGTTGGCTGAGCTTGAGTGCTCAAATTGGTGTGATGAGGAGGGGGAGGAGGTGCCCTTTTATAAGGGAGGAGAGGGGCACCTTAGGAATACCTCAAAATATTATTTTATATTAAAGTCAAAATCGGTTTATAATGGTTCCAAAGGGTCTTATTTCGAAGGTAAAGTGGGGATGGGTCGAAATCCTATCAACCAATAATATTTAGACAAGTTTAGGGTATTATTTTAACCTTATCAATTAGATTTAACTCTAAGTTAAATAATTTAACTTTTACCATGTCTTTTTGTTTTCTTTCACTATATGGTTAATACACTTACTATAACATGCCAAACGAACCCCAAATTGTTTATTATTAATATATATATCCTTATCTAAGTCATTTTGCCTAACCTTAGATTTTTAGGAATAAAATAACAATTAATAATATAATATTTTATTTAAAAACTATTTTGTGTCAATTTTGACACTATTTGATATATGATTTTTGTGAAAGTCATAACAGAATTATATGTTCGAACCAAGTTGATTAAATCAACACTAATATATCATAGTAACCTAGAAATTTTTTGTAATTCATAAAAAGTCTCAAATTACATTTATTTTGGTGTTTATAACATCAATTATGTCAATATTTCATAAATAAGATAATTACTGCATCATAAATGTGTCATAAATAAATTAAATTATTTAATGTCTAAAAATTATAAATAAATTACAATTATGTAGGAAATCGTTTTAGATTTCTAATGAATATTTATAGTCGAATTTATCTTATTTATAACCCCATATTAAAAATGATTTACTTATTAAACTTTGATTTTAACTATTTTAACCCTTCTTTAAATAAATTAATAATAAATGTCCTAATCTAACCCAAGTGGGCCTAAATGGTCATATTTTATTCATAAGGTTGTTTTTGGTCGAATTACACTTATACAGTAGAATTATGACATGTGTTAGGGTAATAGTAATATCATATTTACCCTTAGTTACCCTATTTACTATTAACCGCGGTAAAAAAAGTAAAAAGTTACTATTCACCAAAAAATTATTTTTATCTCATTGAACCACATTTTACTTACTGATATCAACCGTGTCTTTCGGATTTTCAAAATTCCATTCACAGAAGCAGTAAAATTAAGTTTTATGCAAAATTCAGTTTTTAACCTACCACTTAGTGGTTTCACTATTCATCAAAAATTGAAAGTTTTCAGAAAAATACCAAAATTTCACCCTAGGCTAATTTCGGTATTCCGAATCCAAAAATGAAGTCCATTTTGAAAGATAAAATTTATAAAATTTCAAAAAGTGGTTATTACTATTCATAACGGCTAGTTTTAATAATATTTTAATAGCATATCGTTGTTTAGTGAAACTCGGTATTGCGTACGACGCAAGCTATCGAGGAAGGTCGCGATTGCGTGTAAAGTAAGCCAAGCAAGTGTGTAGTTAAAGATTCCTTTGAACAAAATATTACTCATAAAAATCTCGGGTGTTACAGAGCATGAATCACATGAGCTTAGAGTGTAAAATTAATCATGACATCTTTCATGATCCATCAATCATGCATAAACATCATACTCCCTTACTCAAACTATGTGGGTTCTGATTCCTTTTCTAAAACAAAGGATACCTAGGTATCCCATCAGCAGGTACGATCCCAACTCTGAAATAATCCATGTCCTCTTGAATGACAATAAACTTCAAGTGCCCCACCGAGTGGCTTTAAAACCAGTATGTTCATCATAATGACCAAGAGAATTTTTATGTATTTTTAAAGATACCATCAAATAAGAATATCTAACAAATACAGATGATTCTTCATCGATGAAGAACCTCGAATACATATAAAAGATTCTATAAATTTCCTACATACCAATCATTGATTGTCAGACTAAAGGAAAGCTCATTTTATACTTGGTAATGTAATAAGGATTCACGAGCATAACTTAAATCTATAAAGAGAGTCCTGGAGTAGACAATAATTCCCCTCAAAAAGGTGTGATGAGTCCGAACTCCCATCCTCTCGACCAATGAAAATTACTAAGCCTTATCAGTCCACAACTAATGAGCACCTATCTTTGGAAAGTAGGTCCAAATGGATATGGAATCATTGGATGTTTCTGGTTCTACGAACAAACCCGTTAGAAACCGATTGGAATGTTTGAACCTTCAATCAACGAGGTTATCCCCAATTCCAAAGGGAAACAAACATAACTCCTTTTTAATGGCAAGAAAGATATTAAATACCCTTCTGTTGAATTATTATTGGCCTTCAAGGAGGCAGTTTTGGAAATAAAGCTCGTGATACAAGTGTAGTTTGGGGTAGATGTTGATTTGAGCCAGTTTCAATACCAGCACCTCTAGGTGGACCTCATCAATCACAATGTGTTGGAAGGCTAGGCTGTGTGATGGATGACATCAATTAGGTGGCATCCTATTTAGTTTTTTGGTATGGATTGTGATATCTTTACTGACACTCAAACTTATTAACACTAGTATGATACAGTCTTTATCATTTTCATTAATGTTCAAGATATGGGTGATTTTAATAGAGATATTTTCATGAACTCTTTGGATAGAGGATCATACTAGTGGAGATCACACCTTATCTATTTTTGTTTGAAAGTGTGAATCTAATATCAACATATAGTGAGAGAGGGGGTATTCTATGGTATTCTATATTGTTAAGATGAGACCCTATTAAATCTTCCATAGTGGATCATTTATTAAAATTTCATGTTTGGGTGGTTCATGGTTGTTTTGAGCTACTTTATTGCCAATAATATGGATTTAGATCCACCCTTAGTGGTAAGTAAGATCATCCAACATGATAAGTAGGCCAAACCTAAAAAGAATATAATTGATTTTCAACTAGATGGAGAGTTTAACTTTGTACAATATGGAAGCTCTATAAGAGTGGTTTCCTATAATGGTGGAGGACCACATAATTATTATTATATAGGATGTTCTTGGTTTTACTTGATTAATAAATTATCATTCATATTGTATTTCTTTTGGCACTATAACGATATCTTTTATAGATTATAAGATAGCTCAACTGAGCCCGGTAAGTTGATGGTGTAGTTAACAGAATTATTTGATAAAGTTTTCATTAAAATTAATGCAACCTCATAAAACAATATATAAAATAAACATGGTTCATGATTTAACTTATGTATTATTGGTATCATCATCAATTTTTTAAGTGGATATTATATGGATAGTGTTCAAGAATCACTATAGACAAAAAGGAATCTTAGTGAATGTTTTGGGTGTAATTAATTCCATTTCTGTGTTCATCAGAACCATGCATTAATTATGTTGTTATCCATTAGTGTAAACCTCATTTAATATGGGTAATATGAGTATTTGATATTTTTTTATTGGCCTAATTTGAGAATAATAACTGTATAGTGAAATCTTTGGGAGTGAGTTATGAATTTAGGAGATCCATCCATTTCGGGAATATTATAATAGAATAATGTTGTATTAGTTGGTATTTATGATGCTTAATTACATAATATATTATGTGAGCTGAGTTCCATGGTAATAATAAGGAAAATGACTCTCTTAATGAAAATTCTATGTGCTAAAAATAGAGGATATGTCTGAGTTGCTAGCCTTGATGAGGATGGTTCCAGTGGAAGAGGGGGAAATAGTGTGTTCTTTGATAAATATAGTGTTCCATAATTATAATTGAGTAAAATATCCCAATGTTCTTAGAATTTCATATAGAGTCATGCATGAATGGATATTATTTGTAAAATCTGCTAACAAATTCTAAAAATAGCGGGGAGTATGTATTCCCATTCCAAATATGGATAACGCTAAAACCATTAGTCCTATATTGGAATTTGTGATGGGATATTATATAATATGTTATTCCATCAGAGTACAATACCTTAGTGGTGTAGGTTTAAGAGTTACTTCATGTTTATTACATGGAGACTCGATCTATGTGGTGAAGGGAGATTCATAATTGGTTGAGGTTTATGGTTTCTTGAGTTCTAGAAGGTGTTATACAATGACCTAGATCTAATAGTAAAGTTCCATCTAAAAGTACTAAGACTATCCACTTTAGATTGTGGTGGAATGGGTCACTTATGATCTTAAAGATCAATGTGGTAGTTTATTGAGGCCGATTTAGTTTTCACGATGCAATTTTCTATAGATTTTAAAAAGGTGAAAAAAAGAACCTGAAAAAATTGTCCTCAGTGGTGGATTAAATCTTGTTTAGAGTAAGAGGTGTGATAACCTGGTTTCCATTAATGGTTGAGTAAAGACTACACTTCAAGATTAGTTTTGTAATCCCACTTAGTGGTGAAAATGTTGGTACATGTACCTTCTCAAGTGATGATAAGGAATTAAAGTAGGCCTCAAATATATTTTCTTAGGAACTCTATGGGTTTAGTGTGGAATATTTAGATAATGATCCATGTTATGGAGGTAGTTATTGTCCACTATTTAAATACATGGAGTATAGAGCTCTTATAGGAGGGTCTCTTGGTAATAGGCCTTGTCTATGCTGATGATAGTGGTCCATTATTTTTCATCATGTGATATGAATGAAAAAACAATATGGAAAGTTATATGATAAGGAATCATAGAAATATTTTTGTAATATGAGCTTATAATATTGTCAAGGTACTCCCTAGAATAGGATGGTGAAGATATATTTCTATGTGGTAGGGGATACTTAGCAAAGGTAAATAGAAGAAAATAGGTAGAGAAAGAGAATGTTTTCTTTTATGGTTATGTCCTAGTTTTCATATAACATGTACCTTCATAAGTGGATGAAGTTCATTAAAGTTTGCATTTTTTTTAACATGAGGTTATTTTATGAGATTTATAGATTATTATCTTAGGTTATTTTCATTTTAGGGACAAAAAGGCTGAACGGTGGGGAGGATGTAGTGACCTATATTTTTTATTGATAATGATTTAACTCATTTTTATTTTCAAAATCCCAAGCCCTATCAAAGGTTAAATTAGTGAATTTAATCTAGTGAATGGTTTTAGAAAAATTATCTAATGGTTTTTGGGTTTAGGATGTGGAGTTTACCTTCTGGTTGAGTTTTTTTGTAATTTTTATCTAGTTGAATTTTTAAGGGATATTTAATATTAATTAATTAAATAAATATTTATTCCAAAGAATAAATGATGATGTCTTCTAAATATAGGTTTAGATGAAAATTCTAGCACCACAACTGTGTTAAAAATGAAAGGGTTTACCTAAGAGAGGTATACTCTTTTTTTTTCTTCTGAGATTCAGGTTTAGGTTCAAGCTATTTTGGTGATTTTATTTTATATACTAATTTAGATAATTACTTGAAATAAAATCCTTGTTATATTTGTTTCACTTAGGTTTAGTCATCACTTTCATTGTCGAACCCTAAGGAGATTAGAGAGGATGAAAGATTGCATTCCTGGAGGAACCAACATTAGATTTGAAAATCTACAATGATGGAATTTCTTAGTATCAATGAAACTTGAATATTTAGCATATTTATATCAAGGTAGGTAAATTCTATGTTATCACTACCTTGTTCTATATAGAAATAAATCCATATTTTTTATTTTTTATTTATTTTACCTCTCAAAATAATATTGTTTTTTGGACTCTATATTTACATCTTATTACTAATTTGTAATTAGTTTTATATCAAGAAATAAATTTACTATCTCGAAATAGATTACTGATTATTTAATAAATAATTATTGATTTATTATATGTGATAATTTTTTATTTTTATTTTTATTAGATCTCATTAAATAATAAATTCGTTCTTTGATTTATGCTTATAAATTCTTATCATTGATGTTTTATTGAGAATTTGTTTCCCGTTAAATTTACTTTTGATAATGATGGATTATTGGTCATGCTCATTCATTAATGAATGAGTTATGAATGAAAATTTAGGAGGATAGAATCAAACATTCAACCAATATATTTCCCCCATTTTCACTTTCTTTTCCCACAATAGTGACCACCACAATACTTTTTATTGGTCGATGATTAGATGATGGTGGATCGTGAGGGTGAGTATATTGACTACTAATGATAATTAACACTGAGGTTTGACATGAGGATAGGAAAAAATGTTCATGTAATTAGGTATAAAATTAGAGGATCGATATTATGAATAGATCTAGATAGAGGATACTACTAGGGTTCACCATTGGCTCGGTCACATGGGTCCTGGTTCAATGATGTTTGGGAGAGGGCTCCCATGAAGGTAGTTTCGGGGAACAAGTGAATTGAGGAGAATGCCGATGGTGACATGATGAATAACATGGGTGGGTAGGATGGATGTCATGGGTAGAGAAGGTTAGTGGATTTGTGGGATCAAAGATATATTCCTGAAACTACAGTGGTGTCCAAGTGTTTGGTGAAGATTCTAGATCTAACATGAATTTTCTAACCACATGATGTGTAGTCCTCTGGGTGATATTTCATCTTCCTCATTATCCTATAGTGATAGGGTTTCCACGAATTATAAATATCATGTAGTATATTACCATAGGTTATAAATCATTTTTCTCTTAATTATAGTGGTTATATTTATGCATGGAATTAAATGAAACATGGCGTATAGAGATAAAACATATGAAATATTTATCTCAAGGAAAAATGACCAGGAATACCAGAGCACACAACCAGTTTGACCTCATGTTTCACACACTGTGTAGGCCTTAAGAAATTTCATACATGACTTGGAAGTGTATTATCAAAAATCTCAGAACTCTACAAGATAATTAGCAGAAGTACATGCTATTTTTGTTGGGATTTATGACTCGAGTGTACTACCAATACATACCCCTAGGGTTCTATAGGTCCCAAACATCTAGTTCTTCTATAAGGGAACACCATGATGCTTTAACCCAATTAAACTATATTGAATAATTTTACACCCAACTACTATCCAAGTCTCAAATGTAATGTCTTGGAAAGAAAATGTCTTATACTTTCCAATTTTTAGTGTTTTACACATCTTCCCACTAAAGTGTTAACATCAAACTAGTGTTTTACCACATAGAACGTGGTAGTACACATAAATTTTTAATCTAAGTTTTTTATGAGGAGTTTTAAAAAATAAGTCTCCTTATCTTTATAGAGATGATGATGGAGAGTGGGTGAGATGGATAGAGCATACATGGGGTTAGAAACCCCAGTGCTAAAATTTAGTTTAAGGGAACTTTTCCCTTATACCCTTATTAGATTCATTAACCCCCCTTTTTCAGGGGAATGGTTCCTCTAATTATGGAGTAGGTAATCCCTTTAATCATTGCACACTTCATATGGTGAGGCAAGGGTCCTATATAGTGGTCAGTACCCCCTCGACTAACATTATCTTCTTAGCGAGGTTTAGGTACCCTACTGCAATTATAGAGAAGTTTCATAGAATTTATGAGGTCTTAGTAGTTATGGATGATATATATATATATATATATTGGGTATTATGGGGTACATAACATTTCATGTAATCTTGGTTTCCTTTACGAAAAATATTACAACAAGGTTTTCGACTTTAGGATTTATGAGTCTTGAAATATTGAGTATCTCTAGTTTCTTTCAACATACAATCCTTTATTGAGATGATAGTTTAAGTTTGTATTATTTAAATATCTAGTGTTTTTCCTTACATTAGAGTATATATGGAATCTTTAGGTACCTTCCTATTTCCCTCAGTCTTGGGTTTGAACAATATTATTGTTTCACCTTTAATCAATGATTTCATGGAATCCTACTAGATATGTTATACTAAACCTTTCATGAGAATTGTTACTACAAGTTTTGTGTTTATGTATAAAAAAAATATTATAGGTATTAGTGAGGTATCTTTTAGAGCTCATAGAGTCAGTGGTTAGAGGTATATGGTAGCTCTTGGTGGAAACATCTATTGTTTAATGATGCTTATGTGTTCATGGTGATAGTGATTTCTATTGGTGTTTACATTCATAGATTTTTTTATAATGAGGAGGTGTTTTTCCTTGCTTATAGCCATTACACCCAATGATACTTTCCCATGTATCCTTCCCCTTGATTATTTCTCTCATGAAATTATATTGGATAAATATAGTAACCTTCATGCATTGTTATATAATTTATTCATCTGTGTAAATTATTAGTGGATGTTGGTTAAATTATCTATTGGTTTTGTTTGTCTATTGTAGGTTGGTATAGGCTAAGGCATCCCATGTATGTTATTTCTTCTTTGTGCTAGTCTCCATCTCTAGGAAAATTGGAGATGGTATCGGGGTAGCACACTTGGCCTACAATCAAAGCACGTGGGGGCCTATTGGGTTGGGTTATGTCACAATGTATCCCCAATTTCCTCTAGTAAAACTCTCATATATAGCTCAAGAAAATATATAAATAGGATAAACATTTCATAAATCTAATTCTAAGTGAGTGATGAACAAGGTAGAATACAAGAGATAAAAGAGAATTCTTTTCACAATGCAAACCATGTCTTTATAAAAATACTTATTGATAAACTCAAATCCTCTACCATCCTCCCTATATTTATACCCATATCAATATCATTCAAGTGAATCCTATTGTATTGTTTATACCTTTTTCTACCATACCCCTAATCATAGGCTTGATATCTAATATGTATTTCCCTTTAACAAGTACAAAGTACTTTAAGGATTTACGGAATTTTTCCTCATTTGTTGTTAATGTCCTAATTTACCTCCTTTAACAATAAACACAAAGAGGAAATCCCATTCCAGGACTTAAAAAATTATGAAAAAACAAATAAAAGAATACATGGATTGTGGATTTACCAAAAATACTCTATCCAAAAGAGTTAGTTGAATAATAAGGTTCAACCAATTCATTTCAATTACTAATGTGGTCAACAATTTTGTGAATATTTCTGCTACTTACTAATTTATTCTGATATGTTCTATCTTGATAACTTATTTATACACATTCTATTTAATGAAGTGGTACCTAATTTTGGTATTATTTATACGATAAGGATATACCAAAATATTCTTCAATTAAATTGAACTCTTATTAATATAATGAATCCCTCTATATACCTTTATATATTCACCAAGATATCATAGTTTCTACTTCAACTATAGAAAATGAGTGTACACCTTTTTATCTAAAATGTTTTTCCACTTAAGCCATACAAATAGATGTACTTTCTTGTTTCTTAAAAATATAGATAATGAAATTACTTCCCATAAAAAATTATCCACCACTTATATATTTTATATCTGATGGAATTCTACACTATATTAAAATCCATAATAGGGTAGTTTTGACAACATCATGGTCTACCATGGGATCCACCATGGCGTTTTGAGTGTCAACACACCATAGTGAAGTTTATTATCATACTCATACTGAAATAACATGAATAAATAATCCAATTTATCTCCAATTTATATAGTAATTTTCTATTAATCATGAGATGATGATTATGAGGAGTTTGAATATATCAAAAAAATGTTCAAGTGTTAAACATTACTAATACATAGGTTATAAGAAGTTATAATTCATGAATCATTTGTAAAAAATTTCATTAATTATGTCAAATATTGATCTTCAATGGTTTTTCCTTAGATGGATTTTATAATAAGTCTCTTAGTTTGGGATTTGTGTTGGTTATTCTATAATATGAACTAATCATCCAAAACTATCAATTTATCTCAATTTTATTTATCCTTTAACTAAAGGTTCTAGTACCTAGATCCTTCCAGAGCATCAAGAAATTAATTAAGCTTATGAATACCTTCATAGTAAGGATTCCTTTAGCTTATTATTAGAGATATCAATAAGACATCTGTGAAAACATTAGACATTCCACATTGACAAGTATAAGGTATATTTTTTATTGTTCTTTATTTATATTAATTCCAAAAAAATAAATGGATTATAATATTAATATTGTTTTAGATTTGTTCTTACACTGTATTCATCCCTCTAAAACCATTCAATGATATTATAGAAAATATATCAATGTTTTTTTAGATATTTGGTTGAATGAAGAAAACTAGAAAAACAGGTTTCTTGGTATAATGGTATTACACTGTTCTTAATAGGAATTTTTGTTCTTGAAACTACCAAACCACACCGTACTCTACTTGAATATGAAAACTTTGGTTTATTTTTTTTTCTTAACTATAATTTAGAGACTTAAAAATATCCATTTTAGGCATCATTACAATATAATTGAAAATCAAGCATTATATTCGTTGCCACTACACCAGTATGTAGAGATCAGTGTTCTATGGTGGTCTTAAAAATAACAATCACCATGATATAGTGTAAATGGAAAATACATTGAGGACTAATGAAGTCAGAACTAGAATGAAATATCTAAATGACATAGAAAAGTAAAATAAATACCCAAAATTACCATTTTCATGGTATGAGAATGACTCAAAATGGTTTCCAAAATGGTCACAACACATGGTGTTTTAGAGGACCAAAATGGATTCCCACGGTTCAAGCCTATTTAGAATGGATTTGAAAGAAAATTATTTTTGTTAAAATTCTTAAAATACTTCTTTAACATGAGACATGTGGGACCAAATTTAATATAGATGGTGGTTTGGTGATTTAAACCATATAAGAATCATTCTGGTAGGTTTTATCAAGGTATAAAGTTGATTTACATGGTAAATATTTTATAAACTATTTATAAATTGAAAATAAGGAAAATATAAGTGTTTTTATTTTTTTTTGAAATTTTAATATATTAAAATATAAAATATTTATATTAAGGATGTATTTTTAAATTCATTTAATCCATTTAAAATGGAGTTTTGAATAATGTTTTGATCAATCAAGTATGTGATATTTAATTTAGGGAAAATATTTACATAAAATGTGAAATGATTATTATGTGATAAATATTGTTTTTCATAAAATATATCATATTTTAAATATAAATGATTTCATATTAATAAATTTTAAATGATAATATAAAATTTTCATTTTGGATAAATGTTAATTCTCCATGTCTATAAATGATGGAATTTTGAAGTGTTCATAATGCATTTATAAATTTTCCATAATTTTTTTATCTAACACTTATATATAAAAAATATTCATTCATTAATTTATTCCCTGTATTGTTCATGGATAAAAATTGTTTATAATGTAACACCCCGAGCTTCCATGATACGCTTCTCATTCAATAATGCAATAGCTTGCATTGTACGCAACTTCGAGTTCTAAAACAACGCGACTAATAAAAGTAGCCGTTATGAATAGTAATAACCACTTTTTAAAATTATAGAAATTTTATATTTCATAATGGACTTCATTTTTTGGATTCGGAATATCGAAATTAGCCTATGTTGAATTTTTGGTATTTTTCTGAGAACTTCTAATTTTTTATGAATAGTGAAAAATACGTAAAAACAACTTTTTTAATAAAAATAATTTATAGTGATGAATTATAATATTTAGTGGTTTTAAAGTATAATTAGAATATATTTTTACCATTTTATCCAATGGTGGTCATTATAATTAATTTAACATTGAAATTGAACATAAACAATTGCCAATCTTTTGATATAAATTGTTTCTTAAAACACGCTATTTGTTGTGATAGCGGGAATTAATTATAAAATTAATTAATGCAACTTATATGTTTGAAATTTTGTAAAATAGACATCATTTTTGAATTCGGAATATCAATTATAGCTTAGGGTGAAATTTTGGCATTGTTCTGAAAAACTTCAATTTTTGATGAATAGTGAAACCACTAAGTGGTAGTTAAATAACTGATTTTTCGTTTAAATGAAATATTACCACTTATGTGATTTGATTTTCAAAAATCCGACATACATGGTTGTCATTAAGAAGTAAAATGTGGTTCAATGAGATTAAAATAATTTTTTTGGTGAATAGTAACTTTTAAGTTCTTAATCGCGATTCGAGGTAATTAGTGTAGTTTAAGGTACAAATAATGTTTTAATAATATGAGATGAGCATGAAACTTGTCCTAATCCAATTGGATGAGTCATGGCCGACCAATACAACCCATGGGTAAACTTGGGGACCCCATGGAGCCACTTTAGTTGGAAAATGACATTAATATATATTTATTTAATGTTAAAATTAAATTGACACAAACATGAGGTATTTTACTAAAATAGTTTTTAAGTGGGGTTACACAAGTCCAAATTTTGACTATAAATATTCATTAGAAAGCTAAAAATATTTCCTACATCATAGTATTTTTTTTTATAATTTTTAGACATTAAATAAATTAAATTATTTATGACATCATTATGATGCAGCGATGACCTCATTATTTAACGATTTTAATAAAATGAAAAGATAATGTAAAATCCAAGGATTACACTTGTCCAAAGACTATTGGATGGGTAGATTTATAACCCTTATCACCTTAGCCACGAATTATATAAGTGTGGGACCTTTAGAATCCGAAAAGAATTTTGTAATAATGTAACATTTCAATCTTTCCAAAAAAGCCCCTCCTCTCCACTTATAAAAGGCCCCCACCTCTCCCACATTATTCACACATTCAAGCCATTTGGCTCGACCAAACTCTGCCCAAATACTCTCCCAACTTCCCCCTCTTACTCCTAGAAGCCTCAAATTTGGAAGAACTCTTCTCAAGGAAGCCTTTGTCTCAAATCAAAAAGAGTTACCCAATTTTGAGGTAATGTCTTCTCTAATGTTGTTTTGTTTTATTTTTATTCTCCAACCCCCTAAACTCTTTTTATTAATTTCTTTTGTAACAACACCAGTATCCGCAATATACTAGGATGTTGTTATAAGAAGTATTCGAGCTACACTTACACACACCTACATCTAATGGTTAAAGAACATACGGTTTCTGTGGATGGCGAATTTCTGCCTCACGAAACGATGATTGTTCAACACTCATATAACACCTTAAAAGGTGGCCATTAAGATGTCACTATATTTATATATGATATAAAATATGTTTATGTTTTACTTATGCTTCTTTATTTCTCATTTATAGCATACTTTATGATTTCCATTATGGGTAAAACGTGATAATTTCATTTTAGGAAGTGCGGACTACCGCCCCCTCAAAGTGATTTGAATCGTTAATGCCATATGTGGGATGTATAAAGGATGGATTAAATGGTATTATACACTATATTATACTGTAATTATATTATAAATTTACATCATTATGATTTCATTCCATTAAATACGAAATAGAAATGAAAGTAGCGTTCATGCGTACGTACGGCTTACCGTCTCCATGAACGGTGCATTTCATTTCTTACCTCTAAATGTTACGTGACATTATGAATGAATGTATATAATGTATATATGATATATATGATATCTACATCATGAATATAATTCTGGATATAATGGATATTTCACCACATGAACAACTTGTAATTATAAGAAGTTTATTTTTGACTCAAGTACCAAAGATCGACAAAACGACTGTTATTAACTTAAATAATTACATAATGTTAATAACATGGTAATAAGTGATATAAAAGGAATAATGAACATGAAAAAGGTTCTTAATTAAATATAAATTAACTCTAGTTTATTATTCAGGAGGTTAAAGAACGGTCGAGTCAGGACAGGACGCAAGGTAAGGGAATTTCTTAACCCAATTTTCATTCTTTGGGTTAATCTCCTACTTTCAAATTATGTCATGATATTATTATGTCCTATGTTGTATTTGTAAATTATTTATGTGTACTTATAGTGAATACACATTATAGATGTACTTTATTTAAAAAAATGATCTTTTTAAGGACTTCGTCTCAATCCCCATTCATTGAGGCATATTTGGTTTTATACAAAACTTTCTTTTATACGGTGTATAAACCCCTTTGACTTTTACGTTTATTCAAAAGGAATATTTTTTATACGAAGCGTTTTACTAAATGAGAAAAAGGGAATGTTTTTCTTTCCGTACTTATGCGGCGACAACGACGTCTCTGCCGCCGTGACCATTATTTGAGTTTTGGCTTCCTCTACATGCCATCATTTTTTTTAATGAAAAATAAATACAAAGTTTTAACTTTCTTTTATTTTGGTATTGAAAATGGTTTTGAAAGCGTTTTTATTATATCAATGTGTTGTATTTATATCTTGTGATTGAAATGTGGAAATGTTATGTTTCATTTATGCATGTTTTATGTGATACAATTATGTTATAGTTTATGATATGTTTAAACCTATTCATATGAGGAATGCATTGGACTTAATAAGTGACGGGTGGAGCCCGCTATAGCTCCTCGATGCATTGGTAGGTCTCATGAGACAACTAGACGTGGAATTGGCTGAGGCCCTTTCCCAATTTGATTTATGGTTTTGGCCGAGGCCTTAATCATTTTAGACGTCTTGGCCGAGGCCTTGACAAAATGTTTCAGAATGTCCGAAATTATACATTCCCTCATTATGAAAGTGGTTATTGATATTTCATGTGATTATTAGACCAGTAGAATATCCATGTGAAGAAGTGAATGGCATTATCTCATTTTACTTTTGCCATATTATGTTGAAGTTCAAGTTTAAAAAGCTTTTGTTTTAGTTATACATTTCCTTAAATGTTAATGTTTATTTATGAAAGCTTCCGCAATATTGTTATCCTTACTGAGCATCTGAGCTCACCCCTTTCAATGTTTTAATATTTTCCAGGATGTGAAGAAGTATTTTATGAATGACCTGCAGGGATAGTCAGAAGAGGATATGAGTGTGGACTATGAAGACTTTGTTATTAGTTTTTCACTTTATGATGTAATGTAAGACTTATGAATGTATCTAGTGTTTCCAAGGCTACTAAACTAATCGGTCTTTCAAGACTTGATCTTTTGTGATCATGCCAATGTTACGAAGTAATGCACCGACTCTGGGTAGCTGGGGTCGGGGCTTTACAGTTTGTATCAGAGGCAGTTTAGTACTAACCTTGGAAGCTAGATTTAGATAAACTCTGATTAGAGCACATAGCCCAAAGATAGACTTTGAGGATTAGTATAGAAGAACTTCCTAGAATTTTGGTATTATAGAGATGTTATGAGTTTTCCGAGCAATACATCCCTGTCTAGATACGAGCAGGTAGAGGCGGCTCTGGGACAGATGTACCTAGGGGTAAAACCCGAAAACACCGCTTTGAGCTAGACTCGAACGGGAACTGGTGCACGACAACGGGCCTTGCTGCACTCTTGGTTACGACACTCCCGAGGGATATGCTTAGGATAATTATCATTTTATTTACAAACCACTATGAAGGGTTATGAGTACATACTTCCTCAAAGAAAACATTTCTTTTTATGATTATGGATTATATCCATAAATAGTTCAATTTATGTAAAGTGTTTAACAAGTATGGAATTATGTATTTTGATTCATAAACTAATCTAGTTTATGCCATTGTTTAGAAATGGCGCCTAGTGGAAGGAATGGAAACCGTATCAATGCACGAACTCCGTGTAGGGATTTCCCTCCTGCTCAAGATAATTATTGTGGATCTGGAGATACAACTGGTGCTGATCAGATTCTCACTGTACTGGGACAACTCACGCAGGTTATGAATAATAACCTTACTCGTATGGAGCACCCTGATCCACAACGTGGAGGATCAATGCTAGACCGTTTCATGAGGCAACAACCACCAACCTTCAATGGGAGTACAAATCCTACAGTAGCTGAGCAATGGATAAATTCCTTAGAGAAAATATTCCATGCCTTGGGGAGTAGTGAAAGGGAGAAGGTTGTCATGGAAGTTTACCGCCTCACTGGAGATGCCGATCAGTGGTGGTCTCTGATTCAAAACACAAAGGAAGATGATGACGTATCGAATATGGAATAGAGGGAGTTCAAAGAGATTTTCTTAGAAAAATATTTTCCTCGTGACTATCGAGCAAATATGGAAAGGCAATTTCTGAGTTTGAGGCAGAAGGAGGATGAGAATGTCGCAAAGTATGAGGCTAACTTTACAAGGTTAGCGAGGCATGCTGCCGATTATATAAGTAACCCAAGGAGTAAGATTGATCATTTCTTTGATGGGTTAAAACCATTTCTCCGTCGAGCTTTAGTATCAAAATCCTTCTCATTATACGAAGATATTGTCTCGTGTGCTATCAAGACAGAAAAGGAATTCTCTAAGTCTTATGACAACAAAGTAAAGCAAGAGAAGAAGAGAATGGGGGAACAAGAGACAGATAAAGGGAAAAAGGGAAAGAAGGATTTTCCATTATGTGATAATTGTGGGAAGAATCACCCTGGTACGTGCCTAAAAGGAATGGGAGTTTGTTATAAATGTGGAGAAAAGGGTCACCAGGCTCGTGATTGCAAGGGAAAGAAAGAGGCTGTCAAAGTTGAATGCTACAATTGTAGGGAAATGGGGCATTATGCAAATGAATGTCCTAAGCATCAAGGAAACTTACCTCAGAAAAGGCCAAGGGATCAAGACCAATCTTATGCTGTGACTACAGTTGAAGCGGAATAATTAATGTATTGGTGCTTTTGGACTCAAGGATTATATTCTGGTTATAAGAATAATGTGATATATATATATGGATTGTACTGTAGTACTTTTTGATTTTAGTAAGGTTTTAATATGATTAAGGTAATCATATTTTTAGTATGTGACAATAAGAGAAACTTTTCTTTGTTTGGGGAATCTGATAAATTGATTTTGGAATTAAGAGACCTCTTAGAGAAAGTCTGGACAGAGGTATTTTGGATAACTACAATGGTTGGAGTGGATTAAGTTGATCTTTGGATAGTATTGTTTAAGGTTAAAAAATTTATGAAGATTATTTTTGGAATATTATGATACTATAGTTTTAGGAAAAGGAAAACCTGCAGGGTGGGGAATAACCCGTCACGTCGGACAAAGCTGCAGGAATCGAACCCACAACCATAGTGCGACAAGCCTTTATTTCCTAGCACTAGCCTACAGGAATTCTCTGGTTATTACAAAATAGTTTTACTAATCTAAATGGTATGTGTTAACATTTTGAACCTTATACAATTAGGATAAATAGAATATTTTTGAGTTCCGTTACCATTTGGAGTAAAAGTTGGGTTTGTGGTAAAAATTTATTAACGAATGAAAGTATACATAACAAGTATGTATATTCCCTTACGTTCTTAGTAAATCTCCTAAATAAATTCTTCAACATTATAAAAGGTAACTTAAAACAAAAATGTTGTCGGTTAACTTTTCCAACTGGGGATTCAATGACCGTTTAACCAATCACAAGTTTGTGATTTTCTTGTGGTTAAAATTTCTCCTAATCCTGTTTTCTATAACTCTCCATCAGACCTTGATGGTTTGTTTCTCCTCCATATCCATATTTTCATATAATCCTAGAATGGGCTATATCGGGTGACCTTTGTACTTATCTTGCTTTCTTTTAATGTTATATATTTATTAACCTTATTTCCGATGTGGGTTTTCCTCAAAGGTATTTTCTCTTTTCAACATTTTATTTTCAAAGAAAAATTTCAAATTGTGAGGACGCAATTTATTGAAGGAGGGGAGAATGTAACACCCCGAGCTTCCATGATACGCTTCTCATTCAATAATGCAATAGCTTGCATTGTACGCAACTTCGAGTTCTAAAACAACGCGACTAATCAAAGTAGCCGTTATGAATAGTAATAACCACTTTTTAAAATTATAGAAATTTTATATTTCAAAATGGACTTCATTTTTGGATTCGGAATATCGAAATTAGCCTATGTTGAATTTTTGGTATTTTTCTGAGAACTTCTAATTTTTTATGAATAGTGAAAAATACTTAAAAACAACTTTTTTAATAAAAATAATTTATAGTGATGAATTATACTATTTAGTGGTTTTAAAGTATAATTAGAATATATTTTTACCATTTTATCCAATGGTGGTCATTAGAATTAATTTAACATTGAAATTGGACATAAACAATTGCCAATCTTTTGATATAAATTGTTTCTTAAAACACGCTATTTGTTGTGACAGCGGGAATTAATTATAAAATTAATTAATGCAACTTATATGTTTGAAATTTTGTAAAATAGACATCATTTTTGAATTCGGAATATCAATTATAGCTTAGGGTGAAATTTTGGCATTGTTCTGAAAAACTTCAATTTTTGATGAATAGTGAAACCACTAAGTGGTAGTTAAATAACTGATTTTTCGTTTAAATGAAATATTACCACTTCTGTGATTTGATTTTCAAAAATCCGACATACATGGTTGTCATTAATAAGTAAAATGTGGTTCAATGAGATTAAAATAATTTTTTGGTGAATAGTAACTTTTAAGTTCTTAATCGCGATTAGAGGTAATTAGTGTAGTTTAAGGTACAAATAATGTTTTAATAATATGAGATGAGCATGACACTTGTCCTACTCCTATTTGATGATTCATGGCCGACCAAGACAACCCATGGGTCAAATTGGGGACCCCATGGAGCCACTTTAGTTGGAAAATGACATTAATATATATTTATTTAATGTTAAAATTAAATTGACACAAACATGAGTTATTTTACTAAAATAGTTTTTAAGTGGGGTTACACAAGTCCAAATTTTGACTATAAATATTCATTAGAAAGCTAAAAATATTTCCCACATCATAGTAGTTTTTTTATAATTTTTAGACATTAAATAAATTAAATTATTTATGACATCATTATGATGCAGCGATGACCTCATTATTTAACGATTTTAATAAAATGAAAAGATAATGTAAAATCCAAGGCTTACACTTGTCCAAAGACTATTGGATGGGTATAGTTCGAACCCTTATCACCTTAGACACGAATTATAAAAGTGTGGGACCTTTAGAATCTGAAAATAATTGTGTAATAATGTAACATTTCAATCTTTCCAAAAAACCCCTCCTCTCCACTTATAAAAGGCCCCCACCTCTCCCACATTATTCACACCTTCAAGCCATTTGGCTGGGACAACCTCTGCCCAAATACTCTCCCAACTTCCCCCTCTTACTCCTAGAAGCCTCACATTGGTAAGAAATCTTCTCAAGGAAGCCTTTGTCTCAAATCAAAAAGAGTTACCCAATTTTGAGGTAATGTCTTCTCTAATGTTGTTTTGTTTTATTTTTCTTCTCCAACCCCCTAAACTCTTTTTATTAATTTCTTTTGTAACAACACCAGTATCCTAAATATACTAGGATGTTGTTATAAGAAGGATTCCAGCTACACTTACACACACCTACATCTAATGGTTAAAGAACATACGGTTTCTGTGGATGGCGAATTTCTGCCTCACGAAACGATGATTGTTCAACACTCATATAACACCTTCAAAGGTGGCCATTAAGATGTCACTATATTTATATATGATATAAAATATGTTTATGTTTTACTTATGCTTCTTTATTTCTCATTTATAGCATACTTTATGATTTCCATTATGGGTAAAACACGATAATTTCATTTTAGGAAGTGCGGACTACCGCCCCCTCAAAGTGATTTGAATCGTTAATGCCATATGTGGGATGTATAAAGGATGGATTAAATAGTATTATACACTATATTATACTTTAATTATATTATAAATTTACATCATTATGATTTCATTCCCTTAAATACGAAATAGAAATGAAAGTAGTGTTCATGCGTACGTACGGCTTACCGTCTCCATGAACGGTGCATTTCATTTCTTACCTCTAAATGTTACGTGACATTATGAATGAATGTATATACTGTATATATGATATATATGATATCTAAATCATGAATATAATTCTGGATATAATGGATATTTCACCACATGAACAACTTCTAATTATAAGAAGTTTATTTTTTACTCAAGTACCAAAGATCGACAAAACGACCGTTATTAACTTAAATAATTACATAATGTTAATAACATGGTAATAAGTGATATAAAAGGAATAATGAACATGAAAAAGGTTCTTAAGTAAATAGAAATTAACTCTAGTTTATTATTCAGGAGGTTAAAGAACGGTCGAGTCAGGACAGGACGCAAGGTAAGGGAATTTCTTAACCCAATTTTCATTCTTTGGGTTAATCTCCTACTTTCAAATTATGTCATGATATTATTATGTCCTATGTTGTATTTGTACACTATTTATGTGTACTTATAGTGAATACACATTATAGATGTACTTTATTTAAAAAAATGATCTTTTTAAGGACTTCGTCTCAATCCCCATTCATTGAGGCATATTTGGTTTTATACAAAACTTTCTTTTATACGGTGTATAAACCCCTTTGACTTTTACGTTTATTCAAAAGGAATATTTTTTATACGAAGCGTTTTACTAAACGAGAAAAAGGGAATGTTTTTCTTTCCATACTTATGCGGCGAGAACGACTTCTCCGCCGCCGTGACCATTATTTGAGTTTCGGCTTCCTCTACAAGCCATCATTTTTTTAATGAAAAATAAATACAAAGTTTTAACTTTCTTTTATTTTGGTATTGAAAATGGTTTTGAAAGCGTTTTTATTATATCAATGTGTTGTATTTATATCTTGTGATTGAAATGTGGAAATGTTATGTTTCATTTATGCATGTTTTATGTGATACGATTATGTTATGGTTTATGATATGTTTAAACCTATTCATATGAGGAATGCATTGGACTTAATAAGTGACGGGTGGAGCCCGCTATAGCTCCTCGATGCATCGGTAGGTCTCATGAGACAACTAGACGTGGAATTGGCCGAGGCCCTTTCCCAATTTGATTTATGGTTTTGGTCGAGGCCTTAATCATTTTAGACGTCTTGGCCGAGGCCTTGACAAAATGTTTCAGAATGTCCGACATTATACATTCCCTCATTATGAAAGTGGTTATTGATATTGCATGTGATTATTCGACCAGTAGAATATCCATGTGAAGAAGTGAATGGAATTATCTCATTTTACTTTTGCCATATTATGTTGAAGTTCAAGTTTAAAAGGCTTTTGTTTTAGTTATACATTGCCTTAAATGTTAATGTTTATTTATGAAAGCTTCCGCAATATTGTTATCCTTACTGAGCATCTGAGCTCACCCCTTTCAATGTTTTAATATTTTCCAGGATGTGAAGAAGTATTTTATGAATGACCTGCAGGGATAGTCAGAAGAGGATATGAGTGTGGACTATGAAGACTTTGTTATTAGTTTTTCACTTTATGATGTAACGTAAGACTTATGAATGTATCTAGTGTTTCCAAGGCTACTAAACTAATCGATCTTTCAAGACTTGATCTTTTGTGATCATGCCAATGTTACGAAGTAATGCACCGGCTCTGGGTAGCTGGGGTCGGGGCGTTACATATAATATTATTCATGATTTATAATTTAGTTTTATGTGTTAAAATAATTTTGTAAATTTTCATAAATATATCAAAGGAGTTACAATCTCGGTATGATAATAGATTTAGTTTTATTTTACCTTGAATTTGGCCCATATAAGGTTATTAACTTGAATTTAATGTTTTATTCCAGTTTATACATATTAGAAATTAAAATTATGATGATATTTAAATCCCTATTATGTAATTTATACTTGGGAAGATTGAATTTGGGTCAGACTACTCGCTATCCTGGAGGCTTATGGCTAGTCTATAAAAGTGGGGTTTGGTTACCTATCACTATAGGCTTACTCATTTAGGGATTGTTAGTTTCATATGATTCTAAACTTACACAATAAAATTTTCATATAACTTATGAATGGAATATACTTGTATATTAATAAATATATATGGATTTCAGTTTTGATTAGTAATATAAGCTCTCAGTTGTGTAAATAGTGACACATCAATATGGTTTGAACATATTGATTTGGTGAAATTAATAAAGTATTAAAATGAATAATTAGAAAAATTCATACTAAAATTGAATAACATGAGATAATATTTTGATATCAAATACCATTTTAAAAATACTAAGTATTATATTCCTTCCAAATAAAATACTTTTGAAGGCCTCGATCATCCAACTGGGAAGGTCATGCTATAGTTAGGTTCCCCTAGATTTCCGCATGTAAGGTAAGTAATTAGCAACTCTAATAGGATTAAATTACTATTATTTGAATTTTATTTTGGAAAATATTTTCTAGAAGAACCCAATACTACTTGGTTACTAGTGGAATAGTTTTGAGTTCATTCATATGATAGAATTGAAAAAGTGTTGTTCACTTAACTACCTAATAGTTATATAGGATATGATTGGGATTATGCCCATGATAAATATATCAGTGATTATATATGTGATAAAATTAACCAAATACTAATTAAATATAGATCTTTTCCCAACAAGGGATATTATAAATTTAAAAGGGTTCATCATTTTAGTGGGAACACATTTAATAAATGCACTTATTAAATAAATATAAGACGTGATACTCTTCCGATAAAAGATTCTATTTTTGATATGTGTAATAATCATAATAAAAAACAACATTATGATAAATTATATATAAATAATAAGATTAATGTAATCATATTCTTGGACTAGTATAATGTTATTTGAATTATACTTACTAAAGTTAGAAAATTCTATGTGTTAAAGAAATACCTTCATGAGTAACCAACTATTGAAGTTTTTAAACAAATAAATACAGTTTCTTATAAGATGAATATAATGATTTATTTTAGGTTTCAAGATAATTTGAGGAAAAATGACTTAAGAAACTTTAGTCACTACTCATTTACTCAATATGATTCATCATGTTAATGTCTTCATGAGGCTGATGATTTCCTATGAGGACTATTCAGGGTAAAGAATTTATTCTATTTTAATTTTGGATTTTTTATAATATTAATTAGTTTAATAAATTTTATACCATTTTATAAAATTGATGATAATATATGAACTAGGGAATGTGATGTACTAGTTTTGGTGATGTGTTTTTAGTAAAAGTGGGTAAAAGTTCAAATAAAAAGATAAAATGTTAGAAAACCAAACAAATTTCCTTCAAACAACCAACTAAGGTCATTAAAAAATAAAATAGGTGTCTATAAGGGGGGATATTGTTTCGAATTAATGAAATATACTATATTACTTGATGAGTTTTAAAAAAATACATGAAATTTAAATGTTAGATATCAATGTTATTGAAATATATTCCTTAATTTTGAAGGGTATATGATACCAAATATATATTTTACAATTATTGTAAATATATAGGATCTAAAAATGAATGAAAGAATTGATGAAGCTTATAGTTTTTGTTTAAATTTTTTCTAAAAGGATTGATAAGTGATAGTTTGAATGAAAAGGAATAATCCAAGCTCAGATAAATCTATGAAAATGATATGAATTTTTTATCTCATTCTTTAATATGATAAAAGATTTTTTTTGTTAATAAGGAGTTTTTTAAACAACATGGGATGGTGGATTTAATATAAATTTTTTATGATTC
Source organism: Viscum album (assembly GCA_963277665.1). NCBI lineage: Eukaryota > Viridiplantae > Streptophyta > Magnoliopsida > Santalales > Viscaceae > Viscum > Viscum album. Next base: position 135,668,180 of record OY728134.1, read on the forward strand.
ATTATATTCCATGAAATAGTTTGAATGGATGTAAAGGATAAAAGGTTTTTATTACAGATAAAAGTATTTATCTAAGACATTCATTAAAATAGGGGAGAATTCTTACCACCTACCAGTTCCATATTTTAAGAATAAAATCTTATTTTTAGATTAGTACTATAAACAATTATAATTCCATATATGATATGGATATAATAATTTTATTTGTTAAATATTACCACTAAAGGGAATAATTTTTATTTCTTGAACACTAATGTGTTTGTTTATATTTTCATGATATGTTTCAAGAGAACATAGTTTATAAGGGGATAATATGAGATTTTTTGGACCTAAAGAACTTAAAATATTAAAAATAAATGATTATACTAGTAAAAAATCAAATTAAAATTCACTTAATATCAATAATGTGTTTATGGTATATTGGTAAATGGAAATATAAATAATTAAATTCATTTACCTTAGAAAATTGAATTCCCATTTATATCATAAAATATTTTAGGATTTATTGGAAAATAAAAATGTAAAGAGTTAAATATTCTACTAAAATTATCTCAATGGAATATTTTTATAGAAAAGATCCAATAATGAGGATGATGATAATCTTAGAATGAAGTATAAGTAGAAAACAAAAGTTATTAATATTATAACATTTGATATTAGGAATAAGAGGAGTTTGAATACCAAGTAAAAGAGATAAATATTAGGAATATGACTATTATGTTTCACCATTACTCAAAATTTCCTTCTTCATAGATTTTACTCAATAAATAAGTTTAGTGGGAGGGTTTTATTAGATGGTCACATAAATATGTGGTGGTAATTACATAAATATATAATGATTTTAACAAAAACATGAAAGGTGTTTCAAACATCAAGCTAATCTAGTAGTCAATCATATGTTATATGGTTATATTAGTACTTATATATGGTTTTGTTAAGTATTACTAAAATATTTTATGAATTTAAAATGAATCAACTTATACAAAATGAATAATTAATATTATCTTTATTTCACATTGGTAATATATATTTCATGAAGTGAAATAATAATTAATCTCTTTAAAGTTGAGTTATCCCAAACTCATATTCCTGGAGTATTAATTTTTTTGATGTAATTTTATGGTTATTATGTGTAGGATTCCATATAGAGATATAAAATATGATCATGAGTCATAAAATAGTTTTTTTTCACTGCATGATCCCCAAGTATATATCACTTGGAATTCCATACACTATATATTTGGTATACTAGAAATTAATTTTTTATATTGAATATACATAAATACGGTTGGTGAGATACCTATCTTAAGAACCATTATTCTTTTATACCTTTCTTATTCAATAATTTAGGTTTAGATAATTAGTAAGTGGTTGGGTATTTCATTATTCATTTTGTCAATTAGAGCTTAACCAAGTTAGTATTTTCCCTCTCATATGATAATGATCACATTTTATCCATATGTTAAGATAGTATAAGAGGCATAAAAATGTACTGAGATAGTACAACTGATGCACTTAAATTTTTTGTGTGTGGGGGTAATGAAATGTACTCATCCACTAAGATGAATGAATTGTGATATATTCATTGATCTGGTCAATCTATTTTCGGAGAATCAACAATGTAAAAGAATGGTATATGTGATAGAAATAATCCATTTATTATGGTCAATAAATGTCTTTGACTAATGGATTATGTTATTTTTCAAACTTTTATACGATACAACGAGTGGAAAAAGGTACAATGATACATGTGTTTTATGGATATTATGAAATATATATTTATATCTTGAGTGTCATTGATATTTTTCTAGAGACTTCTCTTTTATTACAGTTATATATTTTGGAATTTAAAATTGTTTTCCACAGAAACAATTATTTTGGGGTCATACTTTGTAGTAATGTGAATTAGGATCATGTTTTTAAAAATTTTAGAGCTTCCCAAAAAGTGTTTTGGAGGATATCTAGATGATTTTATAGAGGCATTTACCAAATTTTTATATATTATGCAATATTAAATATATTTTTTAGTTTATTCCAAAATGATTTTTGGAAATAGTGAATAAGTGTTTTGGATATGGTTTCATGATTTATTGTATATGAAGATACATAAGGTAAATGAGCTCTAAGATTAGGAGGATTTAGTGAAAATGGAAGATTAATTGAATTTTCTACTAAAGGAACCGCCATGATGTGGTGGTTTGGACCATGTTATTTTCTACCTTAGGATAAATCATGGAATGGTTAGTGTCACCATATTATAGTGAGGTTCATGTTAATACACATAGTGTGATAACATGTGAGAATCATTATTAGTTATCTTCAATGGATATTGTATATAGATATTCATCATTATAAAATTATTATGTGAACTATGAATATCTAAAACAAATGTTTAAATGTTAAAAAATAATGATATATAGCTTACAAGGAGTTGTAACCTATAAATCATTTATTAAATGTTTTATTTATTAGGAAGGATGTTGATCAGCTAATGAGGGTTCTTAAATGTCTTATATAATAAGACTATTAGTTTGGGATTCATGTGGGTGATTTTATAATATAAACCCATTGAATAAAATTATATATCACTATTTATTCTCTCTATACTTTAACCAAATGTTCTAGAAAATCATGTATATGAAGGAGACTGTCCCTGATAATTAAGAGATTATCCTAACCCATGGATACATCTGTATGAAGGAGTCTTTTGACTTCATCTTAGTGATATGAATCAAAATCTTGTTAAAATATTTAAAATTTATAATTTATAGGTTTATTTTATTCCATTCTTATAATTCTTCATTTATTCTCATTCCAAACATATAGATATATTCTAAGCTAAATGGTGTTTTGAGTTTTTTTTCTACTATATTTAGGATGATAGACATCCCCTTTAAATCCCTCTCTATCCAATATATATCAATCCCAATACATATCCAAATATTCCATAATTTTATTTTATTTCCCCATATCAATCATAAAACCATAGTTTAGAGTACCTTGAATGTATCACAAGATTCTTTTCACAGTAGTACAATGTTTATCCTTTTAATTACACTCGAACCAAGTAGATAAAAAATATAGCATAAATTATGTTTGGAATCATTAATATTAGATAAAATCAAAATCCTAATTGTTATATAGTATAATATGGGATCTAAAACTTTTCTACATTCATGAATTTAATGTTTGGTTACAATTGAAATTAACATGAATCCAATTTACCCTCATGAATCTCAATATTATTTAGTAATACCCTTATACATTTTTCTTAATAAATAAATGTGTATTCCATATTTGAATTTACTTATAGCCTAATAAAATATTTTATCTATCCAATCATTTAAATATCAAAATATGATCTCATAAAACATGCAAATCCCTCAACAAATTTATTCTTGTTTTTTCAGATATGATATCAAAAATATATATATGAGTAATATAAAATTTATTATTCTCATGTGTTTAGTTGTATTTTCTGTCAATAAGTGCATCTATAATAATTTGAAAAAGGATGTTGATATTTTTTCATGTGATGTGAAGTATAATGATTTAAATTCTCTACTATTGAATGTGCTAATCACTATATAAAAATTGTTAACTATTATTAACAATGGTTAGTGCTAGTTTGAATAGAATATATAATTAATAGAGCTATAAAGAATCCATCCTTGAGTTATTAAGTAGATAGGTTTTTGTACTTAGTGTTTGAACATTCTTGGATGATGTTTTGAGATGAGTAATGACATTATTAAAGTTATCTTAATAATTATGAATGATTTTTTTGTAATAATTTTCCACACCCAGAGATAAATTGGAAGTGGTAAAGTTGTGTTATCATCCCTCATTCTCCAATTTAGAATTATCCAGGTTTGTATAAAAATCATCTTACCCCATGTAAACATTAGTATCCTTCTGCGTAAGCATCATCTGGTTGTATATGAATAAATCATTTTCAGCATAAGCATCATCTATGTAACAATCATAAGCATAGAAATCAACTTGTGTAAGGATGATTTTGGTTTTGTGTAAATAGGAGATAGTATGAATAAACATCTATAATTATAGAAATTTTATGATTAAATAGACTAAAAACTACAATTTTTGGATTTAAATTCTAAAAAGATAAATCAAATGGGATGATGCAAGAGCTATTCTCCATGGATTAAATCATCAAAAAACACTCAAAGGGTGTCTTATAAAATATGGTTATCTAATTAATAATAATCTGAATAAATAAGAGGAAATTTCATGTGTTTTAAAGAATAATAAAGATATAAACGAGTCGAAGATCAAAATACCCTTTAGAGATTAAATATTACTAAATAATTTGTAATTCTTACTATGTTATGGAACTCTGATTACTATTATGAGAATGATAAGATTATATGAGACAATGTTTAACATTGAGGTGAGAATTATGGTGTCTTGAACCAAAATTTCCATGCAACGACTATATATTTTCTAGGTAGTTGTTCATATAGAAATAAATAATATTTATTTTTAGTTTTTAATGATATTGAAAATAGTTTCCCTTTCTTTATTTTCATTATAGATTCAAATCTGCTGGTTAATGAGTTTAAGAAGCTAATTTTTTTTGGTAACATGATATAGAGATATGGTTCACTTTGAATACTTTTTAAGAATTAAACAAATTATCATAGGGAAAATAAAATTAGTTATCCTATGATTGTGATTTTGGATGGAGGATAAAAAAGCATTATGATATTCCATTTATGTGTTATGATGTTGAAGAGGGTGAAATAATTCTATCAATTGGAGTGACTTTGTGATTTATGAGGCTGTTAAAAATCATATTTAGTAGAAATAATACATCACATAAAATATAATAAACATGTATTGATAAGTGTGTATGAAGAATTGAGTGAGTCTTGAGAGAACTATAATCTTTGGAGAAGGAAGAATACTGAGTATCTCAATACCCAAAATGTATCTAAATGAGAAAAAAAAATAAAGAGACTGAAGCCAATTATATAATTTTTTAGAGACAAAGACATGATAAATAAAGTATTTAGTACAGTGAGGGAGATCGAAATGGTTGATGATTTCGGAGAGAGTTTCAAGACCAGAAGAACCAATTGAGACATCAATTGAAATTCATGAATGAAGGTACAAGAGTATACCATTGATCTGGTATATTCATGGAAAAAGTTTAGCTTCAGGTGGTGTATAAGTTACTATTAGATGTTTTAGGTCTTTATTATTGTGGATCCAACTTGTTATGGTCAATGGGAATCTAGCTAAGATAATTTTATTTTGGTTCTAATTTGGTAAGTCTAGTGAGAATCTTTAAATTATTAAACTATGGGAAATAATGTTGGAGTGTGAAGCACCATGGGTTCAGAGAAAAATAGGCCACACCCTTTTTAATTCATAATAAGTTTATAGTGTAGAATCTATGGTTTGGGGGAGTAACAAACCATGTAATGTAGCATTCTTTATATAAATAAAATTAAAATCCTTATGTACTATGATTATTTTATTTTTATTATATAAAAATTGAGGGTGATTTATTATAGAATAATTGGATCAAGTTACTAACCATGCTGGTTGATTTTAAGAGGAGAACTTTTAAAAAGAAAAATAGATCACTAATTCACCCTATCCCCATCTTATAGATATCATATATTGAAGGTATAATCAAGTGGTATCATATATAAGGTTTAATTTAAAGGATACGATAAGTAGCTGAGAATAGAGAACCTAATCTCTACAACCAATAAGGGAATTCCAACTTTTGATTATAAGAACTATCACAGATGAAAGGGGAGAATTCTTCCCTACATTCTTCCTCTTAAACTAGAAGTGAGAGATGTATCAAAAATGGGATTTCCACCCATAGCTAATGATGATTTGAAAAACATCAACAATAAGGGAAATTTGGAACTAGATGGAAAATCAAAAAATTCTATATTGACATCTCTATTAGAAAAAGGTATATACAAAAGTAATGGGTCTTCAAACTACAATAGAAATTTGGGGCAAGATAATAAGTCACTATGAAGGAAATGTCAATGTAAGGGAAGATGATAAGTAGGTTTAGAGAAAAAAATATGTAGATATAAAAATATTATATGAGGAGAGTATTAATGATTATTTCACAATAGTTAATGATATTGTTAGAAACATCTATGGTTTTGGTGAGAAAATTGATGGTATGATCATCATAATGAAGATGATAAGAAACTTTATAGATATATTTGATCCTATGGTTTCATATTCATATGACATGGAAGATATCTCCCTTTATTAACATTAAAATAATATCATAGTATATGAGATGAAAAAATATAAAAATTTTAAAAATAATTCGTGTGATGAAATGGATTTCAAGTAGTGAGAAAATATAGACTCAAATATAAATAAGTGTTAGAATCAAGTGATTCTAATGATGATAACAATGATGAAGATTTCATAAAGATAATTTCACTTGTGTTAAAAATATTTATAAAAAGTAATAATAAATTAAATGGATTGAAATAACTAAGATACTACAACTTCAATGGCATTGATATTTTTTCTATTGATTATACTAAGAAGAATGTTATTGAATCTAATTATAATGAGGAAGACGAGGAATCCCAAAATCAAAATGTTGGTAGAAGAAAAAATATATATTTAATAAATATGAGGTATTATAATGGGAAGAGAAGAAAAAAATGTGTAATAAGGAAGAGACCAACTCATCAAAAATAATCAAATTAGATGACGAGGTTAAGTTTTTACCTTATACTAAAAATGGCTTGGATTCATTAATTAGTGTTGATGATGGATATGAAATAACTAATCTAGGTTGTATTATAAATGGTAATTTGAATGCCCATATTTAGTAGAATACATAAATAAATAAATGGAAAATAAAATTTGAGAAAGAAAATAACCAGGTTGTTTCTGAGAAAGAAGAGTATGTAAAGAAGGAAGTAATTCTTTTAATGAGATCAAGAAGAATAATTTGAAAGATGATGAGAAAGAAAATTGTTTTAGAGATCTGGAAGGAAAATTAGATACCATGGAAGAAGATCTATCCACAAATCCAAAAGTCTATGTTATAGATATAAAAGAGTTAAAAAATCCAAAATAAGAACTTAGCTGGTTAGTGGAGGTCAAAGACATGTCTTCTTAAGCTAGTGTGATGAATTATCAAAATAAAATAATGAAAAATACACCTAATTAATTTCACGGTGAATAAAAATTTACAAGAAATACAGGTCCTCAGAATAAATATAAGAAGGTTTTTACAAAGAATACTTGGGTGATGAACTACCCACCTTCAATGGAAGTGATGAAAATGTAAAGAATACCACTTCCCCCTAAGCAGAAGAAGGAAAAATTGAGTAAGGATAATAACATTTAATATTTGGAAAGATTCATCATCAAAATGAAATATACATATTAAAATGATATTACTAGTTTCATTTAAGATATGTATATAGATATTATTCATGGTGGTATAATAGATCTATTTTAGGATAGATTTATGAACCAAGGGGAGACACATTAAGAAAGAAAGAAAATATTCACCAAAGAAAACAATCCATTAATCAAAATCATTCATGTATTCTTGTGAAAATAATATTTTGGTTCTTGAATGACATATGTGGTAGGTGTGATTAGTAGGGTCCTAGAGATATGGAGTGAAATAATACCTTACCAAGAGATAATACATATGCTATAAAAGTGACGAAATTCAGAAGGTAAGAAAAAAAGATTGACCCATGATGAAGGCTAAATATATAATGAAAGAATTATTAAAGGTTTTTCTAAAAAAAGTAGATATGGATAAATAAATGGATAAAAATCAAATATATTATACTACTAAATTAGTGAAAGATACTTTAAAAGATATTTCTAAAGTTAGTGAGAGTTTGTTTACAAGTGATGAAGTAAAAATTCAAGTACATCAATATAAGAGATTAAAAAATGACGTGTATGAAAATAAATATTGTATGAAAATTTTACCTATCCAAGAATAAATGATAAAAAACGTTATAAAATCATAAGTAAATGATTTTTTATTGATATATGAGATCAAATAGAATACTCTACATAGGAAAATAAGTTATTTGAAGAATATTGGTATGAAATCTCTAAAGGGTATAAATATGAGTATGAATAATTATTCCCATACTAATATTGGAGGTAATGATAATTATTGGTTGAGAGGAAACTCAAATCCATGTTATAATTACCAAGTAGAAAATAGGTCCCTACTTATTATCTTATTTTATGATGATTTTGGGGGTAAAATGTAGGGATTTAAAGGGTATTATTGTTGGCAGTACACACTATACACAAAATAATTCATTTTTAATGAAGTTTTATAACTACCATGAGATAGAATAAATTAATTAAACCTTTGAAGAGGATAAAATGAGTATTAGGTTTTAAAAAACATGCATTCAATGAAAATTTACAATTTCTATATAACCTATGAGAATTTGAACATTTAAAACATTCAAGTCACGTTAAATGAATCTAAGAAGCCCCTAAAATGAAAAAATGAGTTATCATATATTGGATTGGACTATGAACAAATTTTCCATCCATGGTAATTCAATATTGTTTTCTACACTTTTTTATACCATGTATACTTAGAAGATAACTAAATTAAGGATGATTTCTAAGAAAAATACATGGTTCTATTCTTCTTTGAACAAGTGGAAAAATACTACAATTCATATTTTTAATGGAGTGAAAAGAAGATTATATAAGAAAAAATCTCCACATTATTTGTATTTATTATTATTAATATGGGGGATAATAAATTGATATACATATCACATATTGATATTTGAGGTTTGGTGGTATTCAAAAAAAACACAAAGAGGGATATTGTTATGCCTATGTGTTTAACTAATTTTTTTTACCAATAATAGGAGCTACTATAGTGTGGAAAGGGCTATAAATACATGTTTTCATGATGTGAATAATAAATATGTTAAGATATAATTATTTAAGGTTCAAGCTACTGTGTACAAATTTTGAGTTGTTATTAACAAAAGTTAAATATTTTTTGAATGAGACATTAAAGTGATAGAGCTATTGGGAATCCATCTGTAAGTTTTCATTTATAAAGGCTGATGTACATAGTTTTTGAACACTATTTTATGGAATTTCAAGAAGATTGGATATATCTTTAAAGTAATCTAAGGAATTTTGAATGATGTTTTACGTAATCATCATCTCATCATGGGGATATTAAAAATTTTAAAAGCTAGAGTTTAGTAAGAATCTTTCATAATCCACATAAAGCATTTTCCATGATTGTGTAAATATCATCTTTCTTTGTATAAAAATTAGTCTCTATCTATTTAAGAATCATCTATCTATGTAGGCATTAATCCTTGTCTGCATAAGGATCATCTTCACAAACATGATCTGTATAGGCATCAACTTACGTAAAGATTATTTGGTGTTTTCAAGAGTGTAACATCCTGAGATTTTAGAATATATTTTCTTTAAATAAATTTAAAGTATTTGATATATTTATTTATAAAAAAAATCAATATTAAACAAACCAAAATATACTATAATATATTATTTGAACATAACTGTTATAACATTGCCATTGTATTGGTGGATATGAATAACGGGAATGACATTATGAGATATATGTATATGGGATTTTCAAAATACAAATGTGTTAATTGATTCATGGGAAATAAGGAATAATTTTTTTAGAATATTCATTTAATTCTTCTATAATTAAAATATCTTATCCACATTCTTACCCTTATATATATTTGAAAATTATAACATCACATGTGTGTACTTGAGGAATACCACCTCTATGAAGTGATGTCATTCATTTTTCAATTCCCCTTTGGATGCCTAGTAATAAGGATATATTTAATTAATTTATATGATATTTATTATATAATAATGATTCTATAAAGGTTAATTATTATTTATGTTTCTTTTGATTCATCCATTAAAAATTTGAAACATCTATCGTGCCTACGTACAAAATTCCATCTCCACAAAGAGTTACAAGATATTTATCATCACCACTATATATAAATGGTTATAAAATTGCATATAATCATTAAATATAATAGTTATTCCATGATTAAAATTCTATATATGATGAAACAATGGTCAAATTACAAGGACTGGAACTAAAGAACCAAGGCATGCATGAAAAATGAAATAGTTATCACCCAAAATAGTGATTTTAATAAATAATTGTTAATTAATAGATGATAAGATATTATAAGTAAATAATATATGGTTTAATATATATTATTATCATTATTTAATATATTTATTATTACACTTGGATTTCTATTTTCATCCTTTATTATGGATTATCTTATGTCTCTTGTTTTTTCTCTTGAGTTTTGGGTGTTTCAGATTTAAATTTTAGGTTTTGGAGGTATTTGTTGGTTTTTGAACTATTCTTGGTTAGTGTGAATTTTATGGGGAGGAGGTGGCATGGTGGTTAGTTTTTGAAACACCTAATGAAACTTCTTTATGGGTTATGTTTTTTGGATGGTTTATCCCCTTGAGTTAGATGAGTTTTTAGGGGTGAAAAGGGTGATGTTTGGAGACTTTTTCCATGTCACATGATTATTTTAATCATGTACCCATGTGTGAACAGGTCACATAGTTATGTTTCATGGTTAAACTAACCATGAAACCTAAGTTTTCAACCCATTAAACTCTTGATAGTGGGAAATTTCATGGTTTGCGCACAATTTGTTTAACTGTGCGAGCAAAAATTACAACCCACCTGAAGAAGGGTATTTTTGATATTTTCCATCTTTTCTAAGTGTGGTTTCTTCCCTTGAACACCCCACTCAAAATACCACAACCTAGATGCATCCTATGGAGCATTTTGGCTCCCATAATCTCCTCCAAGATGATTTCAAGGTGGTTTCTTTGTTATTCTTAACCCAGTTTGAAAGGTGAGGGACCATATCTCTTTCTCTTTTGGGTTTCTCCCTTTTTCCTTCCTCCTATAACCCCAATAGAAATGTTTGGTCGATTTTCATACATAGAATGGTGAGAATTTTGGGGTTTTTTCTTAGGCCTCCTTGTGGATTCTCTTTCTTCTTGGAACCTTTCTAGATTCGTTTCTGGTTGGATTTGTTGAAGTGTAAGTGATTTGAGGTTGGTTTCCCTTTGCACTCATCCTTTAAATTTAAGATTCAATGATTTTTTGTGTTTTTCACCTTCCTTATATGTCAAATAGAGAAATACTATTTTTTGTAATAAATTTTTGATGAGAATTAAGTTGTTTTCTTTATTTTTTAAAGCACATGTCTTTGTTTTGTAATATCATGTACACAAAGTGTTTGATAAATTTCCCAGTTGGATTTTGATGTTGGAATATGGTTTTAAAGAATGAATTTGCATTGTAAATATACAGGTGTAATTTAAAATGGTTGTTTGTATTTACCAAATGTATTTCTAAATGGTTTGGACTTGAACATGGAATTCTGTAACCTTTCTGGAAAGATGGATTTAGTTTTTTTGGGAAGTGAGTGATTTCTCAAATGGTGTATGAGTCCCATTTAGTTTTTTTTATGAAATTGGTTATATATAAAACTCTACTTGAATAATTCTCTTTCATTGGTTATGTTGATTGTTATGGGAGGCCCATACCGAGAGGCTCCCTTGTGATCAAATGATTTAAATGTAAGAGATTGTTCCTTGGGGTGGCTCATGGGTGAGTTATTGATTGATTTGCTTGTGTATGATATATGTTCATGTTATTGGATTCATGTTTGGAATTGTTGGATAAACCCCAATTTAGTATTGACATGGGAACCTACCATATCTAGTGGATTTTTGGTGAATGGTTTCTACACTATCTTAGGATTTCACTTTGGCTAGTGGCTTACAGAGAGGGATTTGTTTTGTTTTGTTTATATGGGAGAGTGACCCTCAGTTAGGCCAGGAAATGTGAGATTAAGTGAGTGGGAGAGAATTGATTTCATTTAGTGATGCATTCCTTTGAGATGATTCACTATGCAAATCATGTTCAAGATTATTCTACTAATCTTCTAGGTTCTCCCATGTTCTTTGGAACTTATTTGTTTGTGGTGGATGATTGAGATTATTGGTTGGTTGGTTACTCTTGAGTGCTTATTTTTCCATTTCCCTTAATACGTAATCATTGTTGTTACTATCTTGTATGGTGTACTCATTTTTAAAAGTGTTGTGTTGGTTTTAAAAGGATTATGGAAGACATTTTTGGAAATTTTTTATACTTTACTTTTCCCTTTTTTATGAAAACACATTCTTGCTCCTCGAAAATGTTAATGTATGATTCTTGGAAAGAAAAATGGTTTTAAATGGAAAAAGGTAAATGTACCATGTTTGGTTTTAAATAGAAAAATGTATGGAAAATACTTGTTTTATGTATTTTATTTCTAACATGAAATTGATGTATCTTTTATTTAAAGGAAGTGTATTGAGAGTTGTCTATTTAGGCATGACCACTGAGTTTTTAATACTCATGCCTATAGTTCATTTTTTATTTATCTTTTATTGTAGGTTCTATCTTGGTTTTTATCACCATGGGCGATGGTTGGTTTTGGTATTGGAGAGTGAACCTTGGGGTCACACGGAAACATTATGGTCATCAGGTTCAATTTGAGTTTTTTTGTTCAGTTTGTTAAATTTTCAGCTTATGTATTTTTTTATGCTTTCACTGGGGTGAAAATCTATCCCTTATTCAGAGGAGGAAACAGGAATGTGGACCCGCATTCCCACTTTCCAAAGGTGGGCGACATCCATCTCTTACTTAGGGACGTTTTCTCCTCGATCGAAATAGGATGATGGGATATCGGTTCCTCCTTCCGTGGATTCCTCGTCATAACATGTCACATAGTCCAGGTATCCATCATAGACTTAAGATGTTGTTCATGAAACTATTCCTATTTCCATTTCTTCATGGATGACGGTTAATTACACTACTTCTATCAGGACATTACATGGGGTCCAGTGAGGGAAGCAACCTTCGGTCGGGGGAGTAGTCATGTTGGACATTGTTGGAGTGTCTAGATGCTAGAACCCTGGTGCGTCTGGGTTTTTTCCCCTTATTATAGGGATTCTAAAGGGCGCAAAATCTCAAGGAATCCCATGTTGAATGCGGGGAATTAAATTCCATAGGTATGTCTTTGAGGTTTTCCTCAGTTCCCATGTTTAGAACAGGGTATGCTACGGGTTTAACGTCTAGCGGAGACAGATCAGACTGATCAGAACATTGATAAGAGTGAATCTAATGGGTACGGCCTCTAGATGGGTCACTAATGCTGGGACTAATGCGTGGTTAGTTACCTAATTTTTACTAGGAGCAGCGAGAAATTTGATGATATGATCTCACCCAGATGTGGAGGCCCGAGTAAGAATCAGGATGGATATGAATGGTTGAGTGAGGGAGACGATAGTATTGGGATTGAGCCTCGAAGAGACTTCCTATATATCCCCGTGGCAGGGAATCAATGTCCACGTAGTTCAGAGGGGTGATGAGACATCTGAGGAGTCTTCCCATGAAAATGGATGCATGGATAGGATCTGGAGGAAGTAGAACCTCTAGGTTGGGGTGTGACCTTCCCAAAACACATGGGCTTGAGGGAGAGACCATGATGGGACATGATTGATGGGCTTGAACCTCAATGAGGCTTCCTATGTATCCTCGTGGAAGGGAATCAAAGTTCACATAGTTTAGGATGGTCGTATAGAATCGGGGTGTGTGTAGAGAACAACGATGTGATGACATGATGGGGATTAAGCGTGGTTAGTAGCCTGAGGTTCATCTAACGCCCTGGGGGTAGACCGGAGATGTGGGTCCCATCAAAGGGGACTATAACAGCTTACTGCCGAATGGGGAACACAACAGATTACCATCAGTTGGGGATGACAACGCCTTACCGCTGATTGGGGTTCCAACAACTTTCCGCTTGTTGGGGTTGCAATGGCTTACCATTGGTTGGGGTTGACAATGGATTAACGCTGATTGAGGTTCTAATGGATTACTGTTGGTTGGGGTTCCAACAACGTACTACTGGTTGGGGTTCCAACGACTTACCGCTGGTTGGGGTTGACAACGGTTTACCGCTGATTGGGGTTCCAACAGCTTACCACTAGTTAGGGTTCTAACGACTTACCGCTGGTTGGGGTTGAACCTCAGGTAGGATTCATATGTACCCTATCCAGGGGACAAGGATCAAAGCCCGCTTAGTTCAAATGGGTACAATTTAACGTCTTGCGGGGCAGAAAATGGGCATAAAGTTTAACGCCATGTGGGACGAAGTTGAATAGATGTGAAGGGGTTGGTACAAGTAGGTGTTGGGCTTGAACCTCAAGGATTCTTCCTACATACCTTGCCTTAGAAATGATCATAGTCTACATAGTTTATGATGGTTGATACAATTTAACATCATGTGGGATGAAGGTGAACCGACATGAAGGGGTCGGGACAAGTAGGTGTTGGGCTTGAACCTCAAGGAGGCTTCCTACATATCTTACCTTAGAAAGGATAAAAGTCCACATAGTTCGAATATGTGGATTGGGGATTACACGCTAAGGTGTCCCAGGAAGGATTCCATGTTCAATGATTACTCTAAGACCACATGAGTCACTCTCGGTGTGAGAAAAAAGAGGCAGCAAAGACCTAAAGATCACATCATGACAACTATGTCTGTTGGAAGTGGAGTGGAGCTTACATGTGGTTAGTATCCCAAAGAGGAAACATGGGATTATGCGTGGTTCACAGCCCAGGGAGATGGATATTGGGACTTACTCCAGGATTGAGGCCCGGTTCAGACAAATCCCTAAGGGAGAGGGACGGGATAATGAAGGTCCCTGTGCCCATCTCTCGTCTTAGTCTTTGGCATTGAAGAAGAAATGAGGAGTAGGGGTACTACCTCCTACAAGAAAGTCTAGGGGATTACACCAAGGTGGTTTCCCTTCCCCATGGATAGGAGCTGCTCCAAAAAAGATGATCTCATTCAATGTGAAGAAGATCTCCCTTCTGTGGAGATGAGCATGCATAGAGAATGTCTGAGATGAGGCACACTGTGTATGATTCATGGGAAAGGGTCATAGTTTAATATCATGTGCTGAGGAATATGTTGCTTGGTAGTTTAACATCCTGCAGATCAGACGAAGTGGGTTTACTCCACACCCCTAAGACTTACATAACTGATACCCACCCGTCCTTGGGGAAAGGAAGGCATCAACAATGCTGTGGAGAGGGGGTGTTGTGGAGTGATCCACTGAGGGGCCCACATTAGCGTGGATATGCGAAGAACCAATATCCATTACCATGCCTCTATGGACCAATAATGGTGGATAGGGCTTACACATGGAAGCTTCCTTGGTGCCTCTATGTATCGGTAATGGTGAAAGGGGATTACGCATGGAAGTATCCCATGATGTCTTCCTCATGTATGACCATGAAGGCATCCCAAATCTCTAGTGGGTTGAGGCATATAATTGTGTCGTACACCTATGTTCTAGTGCACAAGTGGTATAACACCAAGGTAATTGGATTAAGTCCAAACAAAGGGAGATGAAAATTTTGAATCACATGCCCGACGTTCGGAACACGGTAAGGGTGGTGTGAAGATAGAGGATAACTATTGACCATGTTCGAAACACAACATCCATATCACGTTAGCCTGAAATGGCGACAAACAAATGAGGGTTGACTGATGACCATGTTCAAAAGATAGAACCTAAATTGGAGTGTTGTCCAAATTCTTCCAGGGCATTGGCCTAAAATGGTAGGTGAGCCGATGCATCATGGGGTCAGGCCATTAGGGGGTCCCTTCAAACATGAAAAAAGATGAAGATCTGAATGAAGGACACATAGCGAATGAGTTGGAGTGGTGGAATGGTTTAATGGATTCCAAATCTCATGAAATTACACAACTGTAATCATGGAATGAGGCATATTATGCTTAGCACATAAGGCATCTATTATTTGGAACAAGAGGAACCCTATTATTGAATGATAGGGCATAATACAGTTTGTAGTCATGTAGATAGGGCTTTTGTCATCTTATTGTTGGAGCATAAGGCATATCTTGTTTGTATCAAGAGGTATCTTACATTTTTCATGTGGGGCGTACTACAGTTTAATTTCATATGGATAAGAATGTTGGCATCTTATGCTTAGATCATAAGGCATATCTTTTTTGGAGAAAGAGGCTTCCTATGTTTTTCACATAGGGCATACTACAGTTTGAAGTCAAATAAATAAAAATATTGGAATCTTATGCTTGGAGTATAAGGAATCTCTTATTTGGAGCAAGAGGCATCCTATATTTTTCATATAGGACGTACTACAGTTTATGGTAATGTAGAGAGGACTATTGGAATCTTATGATTGGCACATAAGGCATCTCTTGTTTAGATCACGAGGTATCCTATGTTTTTCACAAAGGGTGTGCTATAGTTTAAATTCATGTACAGAGAATTTTTAGGCATAAGGTTCCAAAAAATGGTTGGTGTTGGGACTTATACAAGAGCAACCCTTTTTGGTTCAACATGGTATAAAAGCTAGGTGATGGGGTGTGGATGAGTTACTTGAGGAATGGTTGAACTCAAGGTACTAGGGGGATTTGATGACGAGAATCTCAACTCACGACATGGGAAACAGACCAAGAGAAATATGCCGACTCAAGGTGTTTCATGGTGTTTGGAGGAGTATCTCAAACCATGGTATTCTATAGGTGGAAGGTGGATGTCCATAAGGACGCAATAGAAAATGCCGATGTCCCAACCTAAAAAGTTCATGGTGTGACTCTCCATTTTTCATGGGGGTGAGTGACAGAAGTGAAGGGACCGGCCTGGAGGGCCGGGACCGCAGCCCGACACTGACCCGAGTGGGGTTGTGGGGGAACAACCCACTCAGTATAGACCAATAGGTGCAGGCCTGGATATTGTTGCACGTAAAATTCACCATATGCAGGATGGGTTGTGCGCAAGATTTCACTATGCAGCATAGGTGTGCATAGGATTAGGCATTGTGGAACTGTTGCATGCAATAGGGAAGTTTTGTACACAAAAGGGAAGGATTGCATAAAATATTGAAGGTTGGCATACAATATGGAAGGATTGCACGCAATAGGGGAGGTGTGTGCACAATTAGACAGGTGTAACACTAGTGCACTCAAAATTGGGCAAAATGGCACTATTGTGCACAAAAAAATGTCTTTCATGCAAAATTGGTCACGTTGGCACATTTAGGCACAAACGTGATATTTTGTGCACAGGATGGGGCGCTTTGCACACAAGAGTGGAAAATGTGGACTTACACACATCAGAGCGGTGACCGACCTCTGGCCCCCCCTGAAGAAGGGGGTGAACCTGTATTTATAAGAAAAACCTTAAATGTAGGTTCATGTAAAATTCCATCCCAATTTTTCACACAAATCCATTTTTCACGCAAGATTCCATTTTTGCGCGCAAATCCATACTTTTCCCCAAAATCTTCCTGGATGGCTATTTCTTGTAGTCTGCCTTCGAACAACCATAACATCTAATCTGTAACTCTATTCGGGCTCCATGACTAGTCAAATCAAATCCTGTGGGACGAGCTTTGATCTGAGATCATGTCTCACAACATTCAATGAATTATATGGACACATTTTCCAATGCCAAAAATATTAATGATGTTTAGTTTGTATATTTATTTATTTTGGGATGCTCTATTTATTTTATACTATTCAATTTATTTTATTGGGAAAAATCATTCCCTTGTTTCTTTATTGATTCCCCGACACTAGTTTCTAGACCAAGAGGATTAGGAATGCCTATCGATCCTTGAATCGGGCCAACTCGGGTGACCGGTTCAGGGTCGACCTGGGTTGGTTAATGAAAAAATGGTATCAAAGGAGGATGGTTATTTAGAAGACTTTGAATTTAGAGCACCTTTCATTATTTTGAATGTCGAGGTAGATTTAGTAGAACCATTGAGACTTGGGATGTTGGAATGAGGGAGTGTATGGATAATAATTTCAATGCTGAACCTATGGTTTCCATGGGAAGTCAGGTTTCATTTTTTTTATTTGGTTCTTTTTGGTTGTTAGATATTTGAGATGAGAAATGGGAGTTTGGACAATGGTCTTAGTGAGATCGTAGGGCCTGGAATGCCATGTGGATCCAGAAACATAGTGCTAAAATACTCTCTGTAATAGTGGTGTGATTGGCATATAGACACCAAAAATATAAAAAATTTACCCATAAACACTAGATCCCCTTTGTGAGTTGTTTTGGGTACCTCTTGATTCTAAAATTATTTTGAAAAAACTTATTTTGAAATTGTGAAAACCAAATTTTAAGTGGTAATGGTTTGTATTTCGGGAAGATAGAAGATGGATTTTTATATTTATTTTGAAGAAAGCTTCAGTAAAATGTATTTTTATAAAATTATATCTAGGTAAAATGGGTATGGGTTTAACAAGATTGGATTTATATAATAAAAAACTTGGGTTTATCATTTTTTTTATAGGAAACTAAAATTTATTTTAAAGAGGGTTTTGTAAATCTGTTAGAAATGAGAAGGAATTTGTGATAAAATAAGTTTTCATCAAATTATTTTTTATGAAATGTGATTTTTTGAGATGATAAAAATGTTTTTAATGAGATGAATTGGATTTTTGGATGGAATCCATGGGAATGTTTTTGATTAGGATAAAATAAATTGGTGTGTAGAGTTTGAAAGAGGTTTTTAACATGGTGGTTAGTGAGATTTTGAAAAGTTTTATGAATCTTGAAATGGGAAGTGGTTTGAGAAAATGAATATTGGATTGAACATATTTTTGAGAAATCCGAATGTTTTGTTTTAACCTTTGTTATTCGCATGAGTGATCACATGCATGAATATGTGTGAGAATGTGGTAAGATGATGAAATGGGAAGATGAGTGCCCAAGGTGGAATAGAAATTTGCACGTGTGAGGCTTCATGGAATACCATTGGTGTGTATGAAACCCACCAAGTTTGTTTTCTTTCAAAAGTGTTTTCGATAGGAAAATCAGGATGTTTTGAAAAATAATGGCTGTATAGCATGTTTTCTTATGACATTGAAATATTGTTTAAGTGGTGTTTTGAATATTTTTTCTTGATGATGTATTGGTTTTGATTGAGTACTTAGTTCTATTATTTTTTTAGTGTATGCCCCCACCAAATATTCAATGGATATTTGAGGTGCGATTATTGGTGGTTTACCTTTAGCAGACCCTCTAGTTGATAAACCTAAGGACTTCCTCCTTGAGTTTCTAAAGTTAAAACCTAATCTATTTTATGGTCAAGTGGATCCTCTCGAAGAAGAAGAGTGGTTGTATAAAATTGAGAGAAACTTCTATTTTCTTGAGTTTCCTGAGTCATTGAAGGTGATTTTTTTTACCTTTATGCTTGAAGATCCAACCTAGAAGTGGTGGAAGTCAGTCTCTCGAACCAAGCCTTGAGAAGATATTACCTGGGAGTTATTCAAGGCTTCATTCATTAGGAAGTATTTCTTTGAGGTAATGAAGGTGATGAAGGGGATAGATATGTGTTGTCTAAAACAAGATGATTGATCAATGTTGAAGTTATTTTTCCATTTTGTGGACCTAGTTCCTTACCTTCTAGAATAGACTGTAGATGATTCTTTGAAGGCCTAATATTTTTAGAGTGGCCTCCATCTTGATCTACAGTTGAAGGTGTTAGAGTTCATTCTATCCTCCTTTCTTGAATTGGTGAGGTAAGTTGTTCATGTTGAATCTATTCTAGCAGGAGTGATTTTGGTGGAAAACCTTCCTCCATTTTCTAGAAGTAGTGAAGGGAACTATACTAAGGGGATGAGAAGTCTTCCAGAAACTATTGTTGTTGGTCGGGGAATTAAAAGGCCTCTAGATCTATCATCAGCCTCTTCTAATCACATGATCATGGTGTTTAATTAACATGATAAGAAAAATTCTAATAATTCATCATGTCCAAGTGATCCAAATATCTTCTATACATGTGGATTCCTGTTTCACTTAGAACAGTTCTATCAGGGTGTTTCTAGGAAGCGATGTGGAGCTATATATACCCCATCAAAAAACACCCCATCCCATTTATAGGTGTAAGGTGGCAGATTAGGTTCATTTTGAGGACTCTTTCTATATGGGTGTTCCTTATATTGAAATGGTTTTATTTTTTTTGTGTTTTTCTTTCCTTGTAACAAAGATGGGTGTTAAGTATCTTTTATGAGCTCATGTTTTAATGAATGCACGTCTTTTAAAAATTCAATTTTTTTTCATTCTAAGTTGAGGTGTGTTCTATGTATACTTTGTTCTTTTTAATTCTCATTAGGGAGAAAATGGATGATGTGTGTGCATATTCTAAATTCCTACCTTAGTGAAAGTGTTTTGAAGGAGAAAAGAGAGTCTCGTGGCATGTCGTGTTCTTTTGGTTCTACTTAGGTTGTTGTTTGGATATTAATTATACCAAGATAATGAGTTTTGATCGGGGATTATCATCTCCAGACTATGAGGAAATGGATGCTTCAAGACATTAGGGCTTCATTCATAGGCTTTGGAGTGAATCTTGTACATAGTCATGAATCCTAGGGGTGTAGAGGACCTTAGTCTAGTTTTTTTCTTCAGTGATGGGATGTGGATAGTTTAAGTTAGTATGTTGCAGTTTCATCATCTTGGAAGGTCCCATTTTGTGCTAAAAGTCATAGGGGTCCCGTTTCCTCATCAAAGTCCTTGTGGTTTGAAAGTCCCTCTTTGGTTATAAGAAGGGATGGTGGTATCATTTTATTGAAATTATAGTAGTTGTGACTTTTCAAATGCGAATCTATGATTGGTTTTCCTTATGTGGTTTTTCCTTATAGAGACGATGAATCTTGGATTGGTTTTTTCACATGGTTTTCATGTACTGTGATGTTATCACTATCAATGATTATTTTATATTTCTTATTTAAACACTTTTATGATTTTCCATTTGATGTGTACCTAATAAAAAATATATCTTCATCCTTATCACTAAAATTTCATCCAATTTTTTCATTTATCTTGATCAAACATAGCATACTAAAGATCATAAAATGTTAAACATTATTATTACTTTTTAAACATATCTCATAAGTATTCATTTTTGTGTTTGATGTTATGATACACCAATTCTAAATAATTTTTGTAGTTTTGATGGCCCAAATACAATTATACATTGAGGTGAAATGCTATTCAAGGATAGTGATAACCATGTCAACTCGGCTTTAATTTTTTCCTTTCACCCACTCCATTTTTTTAAAGAGTATATGGATCTCTAAATTCATGTTTGGTTCCATTCTTGTTAAGGTATTTAAAAAACTATTTTTTATAAAATTCATTTCTATTATCTGACTTTAATCACTTTATATAGAAGCTTATTTGTTTTATTAAAGTATTATGAAGATCTTGAATCTGTCTAGGGTCTGTGATTTATGAGACATAAAAAAATTAAATTTATCTTTGTGACATAAAGTATGAATGTGATGATACCACTTTTTCCTCTTACTGTAATCTTACACATAGTTCTACAATCATCAAAATGGATCAATTTAAGAAGCTTTTAGGTTGTAATTTTGACTCCACTATGAATTTTATGTACCAGTTCTCCTTTTTACATGTTTTAAAAATTGTAGCTATAACAACTATAGATTTTATGATATATTTTATTTAGTAAATTTGAAGTTTTTGATTGATTTCTTTACATGAAATACTGAGTTTAAACGATTCCCAATATACTTTTTAATTGTTATTATTTAATGTGATAGGTATCACATATTAATTAGACTAGAGGGTATGAATATGGATTTATAAATTATAAAAATATATTTTTTACACATGTAAGAAATGAATTCATTGGTTATCAATTTTTTAGAAAATAAAATAAAATCATTTGACAGTTAAAAGTGATGTTTTTATAAAAATCTATATTTATGCATGAAATGCATATTTACCTTAAAAAATTAAAATAATCACTATTTATAAATATTTTTAATTGAAATTTTCTATAATATATTTAATAAAATATATTAACATTCATTTAATAATGGTTATTAGGAAAGGAATTAGAATTAAGTCATTTTATGCTTAAAAATACATTTTCTCCCCAAATGGTTTTTATTGGATTTTGTGCATGAATATTATAATTAAATTTTTAAAATTTTTATAAATTATATTTGAAAAAATTGATATAATTTTTTAAATAATAAAACTATAATAGGATCAATCTATTTTTTTTTGAATTTTATGAGAAGTTTGATTTTTAAGTGAATAGTGAAAATACATATTTTTCAAATACTATCACTTTTATGAAATAATTATGATATAAGTGTGAATTAATAAATATTAATTTTTATATATTATATTTTTAAATAATTTAACTACTTGAATTATAATATCTTATCTACCTTCTTACCTTCTCATCCATTGTAAAACGATAATGTCGCTTGTGTGTTTATGTGGACCACCGCCTCCACAAACCAACAAGATTTCTTTTTTTTTTTTTATTTTCGTTTTCCATGGAAGGTAATAAGGATTTATTTAATGAATATTTATGATAAAATAATTATTCAAAAAAGGTGATTTATTATATACTTTCCTTTTTTTCCATTAAAAAGTGAAAACATCACCCATACATGCGTACACTCTATCATCTCCACAAAATGATGTAATTCATTTTACATCACTTTTTTTTATTAATGGTTATAAAATTATGTATAATGAATAAATATTATAATTATTTCAAGATTAACAATCTTGTGATAATAAAACCATGTCCAGGGTGTATGTACCAGAACCATCGAACTGAAACATGCATGGAAAACAGACCAATTTTCACCAGAATGTACATTTTAATGAATAAATCAATAATAAAAAGAAAATTGAAAATTATAAAGGAATGATAAATTTTATATTATTTCTAAATATGTTTATTTAATATATATATAATGAATATATATTTATTATATAGGTGGTTTGAACATGTATGAAGCAAGATGGTACTTGAGATATGGGTTTTATGTTACAATATCATTTCCTTTTTAGGATTGTTTATTTTAAATTTCTATTAAGTGAAATTACATAATCCTTATCCTTTAAACCACAAATATTTTCTTAACCTATCAAAATTTTTAATGTTTTAATGTTTTCCTTTAATTATTATCTCTTTGGTACATAAAATTATTAAGAAAACATTTTAAAGAAAAGGCAACATTATTTTCTCTTTGGTTGGGAATATTTTCTTCCATGCCCATATTGTCTTTAAAAAATTTCACGAATGATTTAATATTCTAAAATGATTGATTAAATTCATTTTTAACCATATTTTAATTTCTCAAAATTATTTTAAAATGAATATTCTTCTGGATTTCCATGTGAGTTACTTTTTACCAAAAGTGGGAATAAAATATTTGTTTTAATATACACCGCACAAATTAATTTTCCTATTGTCATGAATAATTACTTTCTTTGAATATTCAACTATATGTTTATAGGGTTCATTTCAAAGAATTTATTTCCAAATATTTTGAAAATTTTAAAATTTTAAATAAATGATTTCACAATAAAAAGCATATTTCCCTCATGAAATATTCTAGTGATCATTTTGTGGTATTTTTATCTATGTTAGAGACCATTAATGTTACATATGATTCACTGGGTATTTGATCCAATGATATCATCCTTATTATTCCTTAGTATGGTTATTGGTTATGAGGATAAAATATTTATGAAACATATTTTATGTTCTATTTGTCAACCTAGGATGAAATGATAAATGTTTCCATGATCTTATGGATTATATAATAATGAAATATGATTATGTGATGGGTGGGTCTGTTATATACATCCAATGAATTAGGTAATGTGATATAGATATACAATGATATAATTATAGTGATAAGTGTGGACATGATTATGTATATCTATGTTCACTTTTTGATGTGTGATTGTGATTTCCTCTAGCTATGATCATAATATTATGTGTAGACATGATTGTGAATAACTACATTCAAATTTTGATACATGATAATGATTCATCCTAATTATTATCACAAGATTATGCATGAACATGATTGTGACTTTCTATGATCACATTTTGATGTGTAAGTATTATTTGTTATATTTATGGTCATAATTTTATTCATGGAAATTATTTCAAATTGCTATGTTAACAATATTATGATTTAATATGATTATTATGAAACATGACAATGTTTTGAATCTTGAATGATGATTTATACTTTGAAACCCTTATTAATAATGCTTCATAATATGCCTATATTTAAGAGTTTATGATCTAATAATTTCTATGTATGAATCATTTACACTGAGAATGTGAACTTTATTATGTTATCATAGATTTATGATCATCTTATTATCTATTTTGATTAAAATCTCCCATATTTACCATCACTGGGTATATAAGATCACCCTTTCTTATGTCTTCCTTCCCTAAATTTTTATGTAAGGTTATAATTATGATATGTCTACAAGGGTAATAATATGGAAAACTTTTTAGGATATATTGAAGATATTTTATGTATTAATTTCATTATGTATCTAGTATCCAAAAATATTAAACCATTACAGTCCTTAGGAATGTATAATTTTTAAATGTATTGAATATTACTCTAAAATGATGTAATATTTATGTATGTTATACTTGTTTCATATCAGTTGGTATTAGAGGAGGGTTTAGTTTTTTGTATATTAGGTTTTGAGAAATATGAGGACATAACCAAATAAACCCCATGGAGAAAAAACATTGATATAGGATGAACCTAAAGTGTCATAGGTTGATAATAAGGTGTCAAAAATTAGGAAATTTAATGAATTATTTTCAAATTATGTGATAGTATATTTATTGTTTCTGAACACTTATGTTAGCTATTTTTGGTTTTAGTTTGTGTATGGAACTAGAAGGAATCATGCTAGCAACGAATGTGATGGGAAATGAAATAAAGTTCCTAATGAGAAACCAAATTACATTGTTTCTAAGAGGAAATATATTATGGATATGATCAATCATATCCCCTAATATATGAGAAATAATGTGAACCATATTGAGCTTCCAAATGCACTAAGGTGGGAGAAACAATACATTTAGTCTTTTATGAGAAAATGTAAACCCTCCATTCATGGTTCTTATGATCCAATAGTTTCAAATAAATGGATCAATTTCATAGAAAAGATATTTTCAATTATTTTATGATTAAATGATGAGAATGATTTATTAAGAGTATATCACTTTGAAGGTGAAGTTTATTAATAGTGAACTCATATTAAGAACATGAGGATAAATAAAGAAATAAAATACTTGGAATAAGAAGATTTTAATAGAGTATTTACCCACAAATACATTAAAAAAACACTTCATACTAAGATAGAAAGGGAAATTATAGATCTAAAATAAAATAAATATGAATCCATTGGCACCCATGAAAAAATATTTACAAGAATTTCAAGGTATGATTATGGATTTATCATCAACCATATAAGAAAATTTCATTGATTATTTAGATACCTGAAACCATTTATTTGAAATGTGTTATCCATAATATACATTGGTAACTATGAATAAATTTCTCAATGTTCTCTGAAGGTAGAAATAAAGAGTGAGATCTATAATTATTATTCTAGTTTAAGTGAAAAGAATAGAAAATTAGAGCTTCGTGGAAGCTTGAATTTTAAATAAAATAGAGGAATGAAATTACAAACAACTAGATAAATAATTTTTAGGGGAAGAATTAAAGATATCATTATATCTAAACTAGAAAATGTTTCAAGTGTGGAAAGGATGGCCATCGATCTAGTGATTTTTGATGAGGGATGAAAAGATGGGAAAATGAAATAGAGGATAAGAAGGATTCAAAAAATGATGATCGATGTTTCATATTCAAGAATATTGAGAATAATGTGAATCAATTCCCAAATCCAAGAGCTAATGAGGATGTTAGGCCTCAACAACCCCTATGAATAGTGATAAATTGGAGGAATTTTCTATCAAAATGGAAGTGCATTTGTAGAATCACACAGTGAAGGGTACAATTACCATCCAATCTAGAACTTCAAATGTCTTATTTAGTTATGGATCTACCCAATAATTTATTTATAAAGTATTTATTAATAGAATCACATCACTAACTCAATGATTAAATTATTAGTTGACACTAAAAAATCCTAATGGAACGATGATCGTATCTCAAGTTTATAGTTCCTAACCAATTACAAGTTTGTGGGAATTTACTTCCTAAAAATATTATTATTATAACTCTAGTTGAATTTTATATTATATTGGTAATTTATTGGATTTATTTATATATATCCAGTATTAATTTACAAGGGAATTCACATATTATATTTCAAATCAAACTCTGATTATATATAAGTGGGAGGATGAACATGAACATACACTAGTAAATACTTATATTATATGAGTCTTACAACCTATTAATGAGGGATATTTATCTAAAATGGTTGGGGATAAACTCCAAATTAAATATGTTCCTCTTTTTATGGAATATTTTGATGTATTTAATGAATAATTTCCTAGTATTCCCCCTAATAATCAAGTTCAGTTTTCAATAAAACTCAAACTGGTTCTGTATATATTTCAATGCATCTTTATAGAATATACCCAATTTTGTTGTAATAATTTAATTAGAAACTCTAAAATAATATA
This sequence comes from Viscum album, assembly GCA_963277665.1. Taxonomy (NCBI): domain Eukaryota; kingdom Viridiplantae; phylum Streptophyta; class Magnoliopsida; order Santalales; family Viscaceae; genus Viscum; species Viscum album. The sequence goes on from OY728134.1 coordinate 135,694,857, forward strand.
GAAAAGGGATTCAAATATACGAGTTTTTCACCATGATATGCACCCATTCATTTTTAAGAAGAATTATTATTTATTGATTCTTTTTATTGATTAATGATAACTTAACAAGATCACCATCAAGAATAAGTATCCTTGACCCCATATTGTTGATTTATGTAATAAAATTAATAGAGATCAATACTTTTCAAAGATTGACCTTCATTATGGATATCATCAAATGGGGGTCAATAAAGAGGATATACCTAATAAAAATTTCCATACAAGGTATGGTCAATGTGAATTTTTTATATTTCAATTCATATTTTTCAATCCCCCACTACTATTAGAGATCAAATGAATAGAGTATTTTTAGATTACCTTGATCAGTTTTTGGTAGTCCTTAAAGATCATATTCTTATATATCCAAAGATAAAGGTATAGAATGAATATATTTTGATGTTTTTTTGAATTCAATGAGGAAGAATAAACTCTTCCAAATATACCATAATTGAATTTTGGCTACAAAGGGTTTCATTCGTGGGTCATATAACCTCATGCAAGGGTATATTAGTGGACCCTTAAAAGTAAGAAGTTATTAACCAATGAACCAAAAAAACTATGGTAACAAAGATCCATAATTTTTATTAGTTACATGGATATTATCGATTCTTTTTGAGAGATTTATCATGACTATATAATCCACTAACCTAGCTGGAATAAAAGGGAACCAAGTTCCTATTGGCAGATGAATGTGGGGAAAATTTCATGGAGATAAAAAGTAGCTTGGTTAGAAAACCTATGCTCACAATAACCTATAATTGATGAGTGTTTATGATATATAGTGATACATGGACTAATGGGATATGATCTGTGCTCATACAGAATTATAGGGTGGTAGCTTATTCTTCACGCCAATAGAAAATTCATGAGAAAAATTACCCGACTCAAGATTTGGAGCAAGTAGTGGAAATTATTGAATTGAAAATATGTGTCATTGTATTTATAGTTAAATGTGTGAAATATAAAGTGATCATAAAATCTTTAAGTATATATTCATAGAGAAATATTTTAATATTCACAAAAGGTGATTATCAGTGTTAATTAAAGATTATGACTCCTCAATACATTACCACCCTCATAAGGTAAAAAAGGTGGATAATGCTCTGAGTTTGAAAGGACATGGTAGTTTGTCTATAATGATAATTTAAATAAATACAATAATTATGTATTTTTATAAAATGGATCTTTAAAAAATGATTAAATGGGAAAGATACTCTCTTTCTTAGATGAATGTTCAACCATCAATCCATGTGAGGATTAAAGTGGTGCTGAAGGAAGATGTGAAACTGTAGAAGAAGGTGAGAAATGTTCCAAAGTTCAACCATGATTGTGATGTAACGATAAGGTTTAGGGGACAAATATGTGTCCCATAAATACCATATTTTAAGAATAAGTTATTAGATGAAGCTCATAGTTCACAATTCTCTATTCATCATGGAAGTACAAAGATGTATTGAGATATGAAAGAGTATTTTTGGCAGGATAAAATAAAAATGGATATTGTAGAGTATATATCTTGATGTATGGTATTTCATAATGTTAAGCATAGGATGCATAATTTTAAGGGGATGTTACTACCATTAGACATGCCAAAATGTAAATGTTAAACATCAATATGGATTCCATCATCGGACTCCACAAATCATCAAAAAGAATTAATTATTTTTGGGCTGTAGTCAATTTCATTATGAAGTCATCAAATTTCATTAAATTTAGATAAAATTTATCTCTTAATAAAATTTTTGGGACATTAATTAAGGAAGTTTCAAGATTGTATGGATTACCACATTCTACTATATCTAATCTATATATGATGTTTACCATGAAGTTCTAGAGAAGACTTCATTAATCTTTGAATACGCAGTTGAAAAATAACACTAAAATATCATCCTTAGAGACATGGTTAGTATGAGAAGACCATTTAAACCCTATAGTATATGATGATATCATGTTATATTAATTTAAATAGTTGATGGTATTAACACATTTCTATGGTCAAGTTTTATTATAACAATTGTTTTCACTCAAGAATTCAGATGGATCTTTATGAAACCCTATATGGATGGAAGTGTATAACTCTAATATGTTGGGATAAAGTTAGAGAAAAAAATATATTAGGACTTGATATGGATAAAGAAATTCATGATAAGGTTAGAATCACTTAGTATCAAATCAAGGTAGTTTAGAGTTGATAGAAAAGTTATGTTTACAATTATCATGAGATTTAGAGTTCAAAGTCGATGACAAAGATATTCATATGAATATATCCTTGGAAAGAGGTTATGATATTTAGAATTAAAAGTAGTCTGAGTCCTAGATATATCCTTACCTTCAAAATTATTGTTTATATCAGGATTATTTCATATCACATTTTACTTCCACCGAATCTCTCTCAAGTTCACAATGTGTTACATGTGTCTCCCTTGAAGAAGTACATACCAAATCCATCACATATACAAATATTAGAGGTCATACACCAGGATAGTGATATATCTTATGGATAAAAACTAGTGTATATTCTAAATTTAAGTGATAAAGTGTTGTGAAATAATACCACTCACCGGGTCAATGTTTTTTGGTGAAACCATAAATTTGAGGAAGCTACATGGGAACCCAAGGAAGTGGTGAGGAAGAAGTATCATCAGTTATTTGTATTTAAGTTTTGAAATTTCAAGGGATAAATTATTTTAATGGAGTAAAATATTTCACCATGATATTTTAAGACATATTTAACTTAAATAAATTTCAAGTGTTTTTATAGATTTCTTTACACGCAACACTAAGTTTAAACAAATCATGATATACTCTTAAATTATAATTATTTAATGTGATAGTTATCACATAGATATTGGATACGTGGTTTTTATAAGACCAAATAAATTATGAAAAAAGTATTTTTTTACAAATTTAGGAAATTAATTCATTGGTTTTCAATTAATTTTAAAAAATAAAATCATTTTAAGGATAAAAGAGATGTTTTTTGGGAAAACTATTTTTATTCACGCAATGTGTCTTTATCTTAATAAATTAAATTAACCAATATGGATTAAAAATTTGAAGGATAGTTTTAGATAAAATATTATATAAAAGATACTAACATCCATTTAATTATGGTTATTAGGAAAGAAATGATAATAGTGTAATTTCATGCTTCAAAAATATTTTTTTTTTCAGAAATTGTTTTTATTTGAATTTGGGAGAGAATATTATAATTATTAATGAAAAATTTAAAAATTTTATTTGATAAAATGAATATTATTTTTGAAATTATAATTTTATAATTTCATTAGGACATGTTTATAAAATTTTCCAATAAATATTTATTTCATAGTGAATAGTGAAAAAATATAGATATTCCAAATACTGTCACTTTTATGACATTAATATGATGTAATAATAAATTAATAAATTTAAAAACCTTTTTCATGATAATATATAATTTTATGGAGTAAACTAATTCTTTTAAAACATTTTTTTAATTTTTTAACCCATGTTTGACTTTTAAAAACATTAGTTGTACTTTATTCAAATTTAAAATTTATTTTGGGTCTTTGAATTTTATTGTATATTTGGAGGGTACCATTCAGTTTAGATATGATTTAAAAGTAAAAAACAATTTAATATTAAATAATTAATTTAATTTGGTTTAATGAACATTTTAATTTATTTCATTGAATTTTTTTATTCTTGAATTAGGTATTTTACGAAAAATAGTTTTTCATGAGTTTTGTGTTTTTATATTAAAAGTAATTTATTCCACCTATTGAAATTAAATCTAATAAATTTTTTTTAAATTTTTTAATAAGTATGTAAAAAATTTCTTAGAAGTATCATTTTATTTTTGGTCATATAATTAAGACATAATGGGAAATATTTTAAGTTATCGCGATTAAGGTTAAAATAGGATTAATGTGGTTTAACTAGGAGATAAAGCTTAAAATGTCTCCAAACAAATATCTCAATGTGATTGGTTGAGTTTAATTAAATATTATAACATATTATTTATGAATTTGTGGTTATTTTTTTCCACTTTACATGATTACAACATATTTTAAATTAAAATATTTTATGTAATTCCACATGTGTTCTTTCTGTCACTTATAAATGGCCAACTCATATTCTCCTTTATTCAAAAACATTGAACACTATAGATCATAAAATCAGTTACCTAATATGTTACTATATTTATTTAATTCATCATAGATCCTCTGTTCTTCCCCTAAGACTATTCTATGAAGGGTTAAGGTGTAATCTAAAAGAGTTGTCTCAAAGAATAGGTAACTGTCTTACCCGACTATTTGAATGTTTATTTCTTCTTATACATCCTTTAATTATATTTTATACATATTAAAATGATTAATCAACTATAATTAATATAATTTAATGTTATTATTATTATGGGACAATATGTTTTTACCTTCTTTCCATCAAATAGGAATTGAATGTATCCCCCATGTGTAAGTGTGGACTACCACCACCACATAGTGATATGATTCATTTTACAACACCAACTTTTGTGGTTTTATATTATGATGTATTTAATATTTATATATTATAATTTTAATATAATGATTATTTTATAATTATAATGTATTATCTCCCTTATTAACTTCCCAACTATTGGAAAATTATAATGTTTCTCATGCGTACGTGTGGAATACCACCTATACGAAGTGATGTGATTCGTTTTTAATTTTCATATAAATGGATAATAATAATGATATATTTAATTATTTTATATTATATTTATGATATTAATATCATTTATAATGGTAAATTATTATATATATTTCTTTTGTTTCATCCATTGAGAAGTGAAAACATCACTTGCGTGTAGGTACTGACTACTACCTCTACGAAGTGATGTAATTAATTTTTCACAATTTATTTATACATGTGGATATAAAGGTGTATATAATGAATAAATATGATACCTATTTTATGATTATGAATTCGGAGATGATAATACCTGACCAAGGTATAGGTACCAGAAATATCAAACTAAACCCTGCATGGAAAACATACCATTTTTCACTTGAATGTTCATTTTAAGGAAGAAATTGTAAATAAAAGGATAAATGGAAATTATATAGGAATGAAAAAAACATGTTATTTTGTAATATATTTTTTTAATATATTTTCAATAAGTATATATTTATTATACATGTGGTTTGAATGCGTATAGAGTAGGACAAGACTTGGGGTAATGGACTTATGTTACAATCTCATTTCCTTTCATGATTATTTATATTAAATTTTCACCGAGGGAAATTATATGATCCTTATCTTTTAGAAAACACACATTTTATTCTCATGCAGTTAATTCGGGGTATTTCATGTTTTCCTTTCATTCCTCACTCTTCTGTACATAAAATTATTAATAAAGTTGTTTTTTTGAAAAGTCGAATTTATTTACTATAAGGTTGAGAATATTTGTTACCATTTACATATTTTTTTAAATTGTTTTCAATAATGTTTTTATTTTTTACAAATAATTTCTAAATTAATTTTCACTATATTTAAATTTAAATATTTTTTTAAAATAATCAATATTATTTTTTCTGAATGAGGTACTTTTTACCAAAGGTGTGAACAAAATCTCTATTTAACATATACTTCATGAATAAATTTTACCACCACCATGAATACTCTTTTATTTAAATAATACCTTACATGTTTCCATGGTTATTCTAAAATATTTTTTTTCATAACATTATGGAAAATATTATATTTTTATTAAGTGATTGGAAAATAAAAAGGGTTCATTAAAATACGATCCAATGATATTTTAATGGAATTTTCATTTATGATAATAAAAATTGATGTTAATTATGTAAAAATAATTTTTTATTTCAATAAATCACTTTTAAAGAAAAGTGATAAACCAACAAGGTCACAATACTAAAAATTTAAACAACATATGAGAAAACATGACCATTCCAACAAAAAATAAAAGAGCTGGAATAACTAACTCTATATAATTTCCATTGGACAAAGGTTACCTTTAGATATGGATCTTTCTTGATGAGATTATCAAATTGAAATTCCATATTTTCCCAAGTCTATAAATTTTCCTCCAAGCTAGTATTCATATTTTTGAAGGAACATATCAAAATTCAATTAAATTTATCGATCCAAGAAACCAAATCTTCATTCAAATCGACTTGTAGTGGTCTTTAGAACATTCTATGAGAATATTCATTAGAAATATTGATCTTCAAGGAATACTGAAAAAAAGTTTCATTAGAATGAATAATTAGCTCTTAAACTTCTTCTCCATTAGAAGTCTCATTGTCTACACCATTCAGAGTACTTACAATTGAAATCGACTTTAGATAAGGGATGGATTCCCAATCATCCATAAATCCCATTAAAATCTCTGAGTCTATACTAATTCCACCTTGTTCCTAATTAGACCTGGAACTATAATTTTAGACTTTCCTTCCCTATATTTCAATATTATAAGAAAAATATTAAACACATGCTGATTCGATCCAAATTGTCGTAATACCAACATTTTTAACTTTACCAGAAGATCTAGTGACCATGTTTTTGGTAGATTAGAGTAGTCCTATAAAGGTCTTGATTCTTTCCCTTTGATGACTGGGAAATTTCTAGAAAGAAGGTTTCATTTATTTATATTTCTTGAACCAAAACCAACAATCATAATGGTATGAGTGTCCTACTCTTTATCCATCATTGGTCGCAAGTCCTTTTCCTTGTCACTCAGTTCAGTATCCTCATTGGAATTTGATCCAGCCTATTTCCTTCCATTTTAGAATATATGAACACTAACCTTCTGGATCAAAATTCTCCTTCCCATCCCCATTCAAGGAAGACAAGCAATTTTGGTGCTCTATTGAGCTTGATGGGGATTGAAGGCTTGGATGCCCACACCTAGGTGAAATATTCAAATCAAGAGAGACATGAATCAAAGAGACTGTGCTTGGAGTAGATTGAGTTTATTACAATCCACCCTAGTTCCCACTACTAGGATGATCTTCTTCCCCTTTCCCACACATCCATATTTCAATGCATCAGTAAAGGAGGGAGATTCCTTTGGTAGGGATCCAACATCTTCTTAGACCTATGGTATCCAATTGAGGACACCAAAATATCATTTTAAGATATCATAGATATCCACCACTATAGGATGAGCGTACACGATACCCAAATCTTTTTGAAGAGGAGAAAAATTGGGGGACTCTCTGGTATATGAATTCTCAATAGAGAGGGTAGTGAGAGTAGTACCATTTATCCTATGGGTTAGAAACAACCCCCTTGATGGGCCTTGCCTCCTCACTAGCATGAATGGAACAAGTGCCCCAGGAATTTATAAAGTGGGAAAAAATCCATCCAAGTATCGACAATAATAAATTATTTGAAGATAAATTCCTCCCTAATCAAGATGCACACACACTCAAATCAGGGTTATTAAACATCAACTTCAACAAAAATACATTTGGTGATCAGATTACAGACATAATTTTTTCTATTGTTTAAACAAAAAAACTCTAACCATATTCCCAAGCATGTAGATAATTGAAGGATTTTGAAAAGGAAGAAGAAGTTTAGGAACTCTTACCCACATCACCATTATTAGGGAATCTCATTTCATATTAAAATCATAGGATAATATAAAGAGGTATAAATGGGTTCCATTATTAGATTGAGGATCTTAGGACCAAGAAATTATTAGTTCTTCCTATCATGAGAAATGAACCATGATATTCTATTTTTCAAGGAGTCCAAAATTTTTCCACTCCGGTATACCCCAAGATCTGAACAGAAATATATTAAAAGGGTCAATAGATGGGTGTCAAGAGATGAATCAATCCATAAAGTTTTGATCCAAGAAAGATGACTCTTTATAGAACTCTAATGTCAAAATCATGATATGAGGAGATCCATTAAGAAGATCATGCTCTTTAGGGATTATTGTGATATCATAGAAAGGTAGGATGAATTTAGGGTTTGAGAATGGGACAAAATAGGGAATACATTCCCTCGAGGAAGGGAATATCTCCCCCTATGATGAGGGAGTGACAATGATGTCAACCATAACTTCCTAGGCCATAGATGTTGGCAATAGGAATCCAAGAGTGCCAAGACATTGATGTTACTTATGATTTACTTGGGATATGATCCAATGAAACCATACTTATTCTTTATCTAGATGGTTATTTTTTTATGATGGTTAAATCCTTATGATAACTTATTTTTTACACAGGTCAGTCTATGAATAAATGATTAATGATTTCAGATCTTATGACATATATATAAATGTATTATGATTATGTGATGGGTGGATCCATTATGGACCTCCAATTAATTTTGTAGTGTGATATAAATATCTCATAAGATGATGATAATGATAAGTATGGATGTGATTGAAAATAAATATCTTCACATTTAGATACATGAGTATAATTGTTTCTATCAATGCTCACAATATTATGCATGGGAATGATTGTGAATATCCATGTCCATATTTTGATGCATGAATATGATTAATTCAAGCTATTATCATGATATTATGTTTGGAAAATGATTGCGAATATATGTGTTCATATTTTGATCAGTGGGTATGATTTTTTCTAGATATTCTCAAAAATATTATTCATAGACATGATTGGGAATATCTATGTTCACAAGATTATCATTTTCTATGATTATGAGACCACATTCTTATGTTATGAATATTAAATTATGATTAATTCTTTGAAACCCTTATTAAATTTACTTATTGATATGACTTGATTTTGGAGTTTATGATCTAATACTTCTTGGGAATTAATATTTTATTTTGTGAATAAGCACCTGATTATGTTATCATATATTTTGACTATCTTATGATATCTTATTCTTGATATCACCCATATTTATCTTTACTAAGTATCTAAGATAATTTTTTCTTATGTTTTCATTCCTTAGGTTTTAATGGAAGGTTCTAAGTATGATATGCCTTGAAGGGTACTAATATGGATAAATTTATGGGATAAATTAAAGATAATTTAAGAAATAAGTTGATTATGTATCAATTCTACAAAGAAACTAAAAACTTATGGTCACTATCCATGCCTCATTGTGACATGTATTGAATATTCATCTAAAATGACATTGTATTTATATATTTTATGATCATGAAGTCTCATTAACAATGTTTTCATTTATTTGGGAAATTTTTTTCACATGTTATTATTTTATTAATCTAATCATATTCTTTTGACCTAGGTGGCCCAACCTTTAGTTCCATATCTCATTTTATATATGTTGTCTCAAGTAACAAACTTATTTTACTTCCCTTATTTGAAATAAGATTATAGGGGTTCTCAAACTCCATGTAACCACAAATACATCATTATTTTATTAACTATACATCCATTATTTTTAAAGATATCATTATTTATAGCATCACACAATTTTGAAACACTCAATAAGTTGTGATTTATCCCATCCACAAACAACACCCTATATAGATTGATTTGACTTTTACAAATGTTTAAAGATTGAATACCATTAATCATAAGAAAAATTTCATTACAAAATTTCATATCTCCCCTTTATATTTCTCAACATTTTTATGTTGTTAATATCACCTATCATGTGATATGAACACCCACTAACCATAATAAAAGAATTTTATGATCTGTAATATTTAAATGAAACTTCAATTTTTTTTTCATATTAGATAATCTAGCTTTGAGTTAGATCATTTAAAACCTTCTAATAGATACTAAATTGGGTTTTTATAAATTCTCTCTCTATATGTGAATTAATTTCTTCTTGATCACATCTTCCACATATCTCTTTCAATCATTAAAAACTATTTTTCAGTTCATGCATATTTTCAAACTACTGATGTCTTGTCTGAGTTCCCACCTATTCATATTTTATCCTACTTAACTAATACTATCTTAAAAGTCTAGAAAGAGACATATTGTACTATCAATTAAAATCCCCCTAGCCAAACATTTAGCAACACTAGAAATATACCTAAATCCTCTACTTTGATAAGAATTAGGATATTTAATAGGTTGATGTTTTCTTTATTTTATTCTCTTAAATGTGTAGATATCTCAAGATCATTTTGTAGATTTATTCCTTGAATATTTTTTATTGATGATGACCATTTTTTTAAAGTTATTTCATTTTATATTTGAGCATATTTGAGTCTTAATCTATGGAATTAATCCATTATAGATTGTGATAAACAATGATTTTCTTTATAAGGAGCAATCTACTTTTATAATAGAAACTATATAGACATAACTTTTTCAACTCAAGAATCTTTCTTGGAGTAACTATTTTCTATTTCCTTCTTTAAATATTCTCATATTTCTCCACCAACCTTGTTTTTTTTCACATTTGATTTTCGAAATATGCTTCCTATTTTTCTCATTTTGTCTTATGAGTTTATAAAATTCAATATATCCTTGGATAATAGTAGTGGTCATATATTTATTGGTTTTAACATTATTTTCACTATCAACCTTCAATATCTATATTTGTCTTACAAGATCATATTTTTATTCTAGAACAATAATTTTCTTAACTAAACCTTTTTAGTGAGTGTTATCCTCTCGTAGACTAACAATTTATTTTATACACATGTTGATCTCTATTACCATGGTATATTCCTTGGTAGCCTCTCAATCCCTACTATACATTCACTATTTTTATTGTGATTCATCTTCAGAAGGGTTTTCCTATTATTCTTTTTGTACTATGAAAACCTTATGAGAGACATATCTCAGAACTTCCTCATCACGAATTTATTCATTGTCAGACACATTCATCTATTGAAAGTAAGTTCCTTATAAAGGATCTAGTATAAAACTTCTTATTTCATTTTTATTGGGTAATTTATTGATATCTAGAAATAATTTTCCTAGAATATTCTTCATTTTAATTTTCCCTTTTAAATCTCTTAGGAAAGTTATTAGAGAAATTTTTTACCTTTACATATTTAAAACATTTAAAGATAATTTTTCCTATATACTTACCCCTACCCCTATTGTAAAATTTTGTGACATTTGAGAAATTTTCTTAACATAATTATACATGTTTTATTCTATATTTGAGAAGTCCTACTTCTCTTCAATATTCTCATCATTGAAGGATTTAAAGATAATTACATTTTCCTTCATTAATTTTCTCTTAAGAAAGTCCTATTTATATTTAATAATTAATGAGACTATTGTGAAGTTCATCAATGGTAAATTCATCAAGATAGCTATATTCAGGAGAAGATATTTTGACATAAAATTTATTTATTAGGATTATAATTAATTTCATAATAATATTTGAATCTTCCAGAGTTTCTCCAAACTATGTAATAGTGTTCAAAATCATATTTACCCTGGTAAAAAAATTTATCAATAGTTTCAGCCTCATGAATTCTAACATCTTTAAATTATTTTTTATGGTTCTATAACATCACTTCTTTCACCTATTTTTATTAACAAATAAAATGAACCCATACAAATTTTAATTAAACCATGGATAAATAAAAAATTAACGGGGGTATAAAATAATTTAGTCCCAAATAAAATCCAATAATAATAGTATCACAAACCAGGGGGAGGGATATAGGAGTGGAGAAATCCATAATAAGAGAGTCAGAGGATGCCTGTGAAGCCAAGAAGTCTACAACTTGATTGCCTTCCCACCATGTGTGGAGCAGCTTGATGTTATTGGAAATGTAGGCCTTTCATAAACACTTAAGGGAGGAACAAACGATTTTGAAGTCTATTTCTATACTTAAGAGAGGGATTTTGTGAGAGTGGAAAAGATCTAGGCTAGGGAGCATGGCCTTCTCCACCTCTTCTAGAGAGTCTTTAGGACCGAATGTAACATGATAGGAAAATGACACTAAGCTTGTGATATCACACATGACTCCAATGCCATGAATCACTCCCTATTTGAAAGCATTGTCTATGTTTAGTTTGATACCTTGGGAGGGGGTGAACAAAAAACCCAATGGACCCTAGATATATGTTTGGCCACCCTAGTGTTCCTGATAACAAAGAATTTGAGTGAGGGAGATATCTCTTAGTGATGATGCATGCGAGAAAGTTCCAACACAAGGAAGAGAGACTAAAAATTCCAGGCCATAGATGAAGGACATTGAACAATATGTCGTAACTAATTGGGAACTTTCCCTAGGTCTAGTAGCCAGTTATTAGAAGGATCGTCCATGAATCCTCCTCATGGTTCGGCCTGTTAACACCTGAGAACCATACCTGTAGAAACTTTTAAACAGAAGCCACCTCACTAGGTGGAGTAAAAAATTTCCCCAAGCCCCTCCAAATTCTATTTTTCCATTCACCTTGAAAAAAGAGGTGAAATGTGGATCCCTCACTAAGGGCTGTGCAAAAGGGTCATTTGGAGGCCATATAGATTCCTTTCCTCTTCACAGCTGTGTCCATGGGAACAACAAAATTCAAGACTCACTAAAAGAGGAAGTTTTACTTAGTTGGGAATAATTTTCACCACAATCTTATCCCCCAGGGGTCTAGGTTAGACTCTATCTACAGTAGATTCCTATAGGATTTGGATATGAATTTTCCTAAAGGCATGCTTTAGAAAATGCATTGATCTGGACTTTGATCAATCTTGATATCTTCAAAAAATTTCAGATGGATAGGATTGATAATTGGATGAATGAAGGAAGGGTGGGAGTTGGCCTAAATAAAAGTCAGGTCTGGAGTAGGGTAGCTTGGATACCCTAGGGGTTCCCTAACCCAGTTACTCTCCCAGAAGTTGACATTTCCCTCAAGTAATATCTAATTAGAAGGGTGTTGAAGAACCAAGATGTGACGATGAAGGTTTTTCCCAAGGGGGGAGGGTTGAATTTTTTTTTTCTAGGACCATAGCCATACTTAACTCAGATAAATTTACCCCAAAGGGACTTTCCCTCAAAATAGTATTAGTGGTTCTGTAACCCTTGTCTTTAGTTAGTTACTTTTCAAAGAAATATTTTAAATAAAATTCATAGTTTCCCCATTATTTTCAATAATTCTTCGATCTGTTAGATAAAATACTAGTTTTTCATCTAAAAAAATGAATCCATATTGATTAGAATTAAGAACCTCAATACCTAGTGAACGAATGAAGGGGACTATTCTATCTCTCTAAGAGTTAAACCATTTTCAATAAAATCTTACAATTCCTTAATTTTTAACCAAATTGTATCAATCCATATAAAAAAATTGAGTAAAATAGAGTCAATATTTCTTTGATACCAATTATTGGATCACATGAAGGGTGATACACACTAAAAGGGTAGGGGTGGATCAAGGAGTATAAAAAAATCTCTTAAACTCTCATACTTCTTCAACACCTCCCTCTTAACTTCGTTTTTACTGTAGCAATGAATGACATGATATAATTGTTAATGATGTTTGTATCATTATGGATGATTATTTCACTAGTTCATCTTAGGTATTATCCCACACACATAGTCCCCAAATTATTATAAAAAGGGAATTAAGAAAAAGTATGAACAATTTGTACAAGTACTAGTACAAACCAGTTACAATCTCATAGAAGCATAAAAAATAAAAACTTCTTAAATAAATATCTTTGATGAATATATGTTCCTCAACCTCAACATTTTTAAGTAAACCTATTTCTCTTCCTTTTAAAGTAATATCATACAGTTTCTCTCAAATAATCATCTTTAATACAACTATGTATTGGTTCACCTTCTCAGATTTCTCAATACATTCTTTCCATCATGCATCTCATAATTTATATTCAATTAATATTGGATGAATATTTTTTCTAAATTTGTTTTTAAAATATCATTAAATCACAGTGTCAAGGAATGCCTCATTCAAATCCCATAAATCATGTTCGAAAGCATCATTCAATAACTTCCTTGGAGTTCAAATCCAAATTCGTTTCTTTCTTGGGGTGTGTTATATGAGTTATTTTTATCTATTTTTATAATTTCAAATGCCCCATGAAATCCATGATTTTCAAATCTGCATGAAATTACCATGTAGGCATGTTCACATGGCATTGATTCTATATATTGGAACTCAAAAAACACCTAAACATTCTTCTATAGTGGTAATTCCTTTGATTTCAACAAGAAAAATAATCATGTGTTTAATCATGATGTTTTATCCATGAAGATCATAACACATAGATCATTAGATTAAAATATCCTTTTATCATCATATTCAATTCTAGAAAATATCTCATTTAATTTTATTCCTCACAATTCTTGATTATAGGTACTCATAATTTCACAAAGTAAATCATTATATGTACTCCACATAGATAAATTATCTTATGAACTTCTTGAAAAAGTCAAATATCTTAGGGACCATCTCAAGTATATTATATACATAAGATAAATTATCTTATAGGATCCTTATATCTTCATCTCTTATGATAAATCTCTTTATCAATTTTTTTTACGCATTTACTATATAGATAAATTATCATAGATGGTTCCAAATAATCATACAAAATTCTAAAATATCATATGGGGCTCTAAAAAGTCTTACAAATATGATTTTACCTTTTCATTTACACTTATATATATAAAATATCACATGTGAAATGAAAAAATTATATGTGAGCCCCTCCGTTGAATGTTTTCCTTTTTGAGTTTTTCAACTTCCATATAGTACACCTATAATTTATTCAAATATATTCCATTAAACTTGAAATAAATTTTAGGACGTCTCTAAACACAACCTAGCCTTTTTATATACTTAAAATATAAATTAAAGGAAACATTTCAGTGTCTTATAAGTTCAAAACACCTTATATGGATTTTATATTAATTAAAATCATTTGTCCTTCATTTTGGATAAGTTTCACCAATGGAACTATCAACTCTTGTAAATGTAAACAACATATGAACGATATAATTTTAAATATATCATTGATAATTCTATCTCAACTCCAAAACTTTTATAACTAATTGAAGAATATTATAATAATATTTACTCTCTAATAATAATATTTTTCCAACAAAACAATATAAAAAGGTTCCAAATACCCCTATTAAATACATCTATATTGCTAAAAAACTCTTACTATAGGATTCATCTTCCCACACATGGTCTTCTAACTTCAATCTACTATACATACTAGATGTTCCTTAGTGGTTGCATTAGTCAAAAACTTGATATCCTCCATTTCCATCACATGAGATAGATCATGGGGATACTGTTGATGTTGTGACGCATGAAAATGTCATTCATGTCACCAAAATTCTATGGAAGATCCAACATATTTTCCACAACTTTGATCTAGTCCACAATAACAAAATACCTAGTAAGTACGAACTCACTAGTTTTGAAACAACATAATGGTGAATGATATGATCTACTATATAGGGATTCAAATGGTCCTATTTAAATGGAATCCCAAAATCTTTTATTATAGGTAAAAACTGGTAAAGACAAGTAGTCCTCTAAATAACCACTACAATCAATGACTCACCCTCTTAGAATTCCCTCTAAGATCTAAATAGTATGATTAGACAATACATCTATCTATGGATAATAAGGTATACTCTTGTGTACTTGAATACTTATCATTTTTTACTCCCAACCAAAAGCATGAGGTGAATTAGGAATCCTAATCCAAAATTATATTCCAAGGTACTGCATACAAAAGCCCTATCTCTTGAATATTGAACTTTCCTAACTCATCCATAGTGAAGGTCTCCAAAATCAGAAACAAACATGATAATTATTTAACCAATGGATAGAAATCCACACTACATAATTTCACTATGATTTCCTTGGTAATAATTGAGTGAAGTATTTAATGACCTCATCCTTGTTGCACTCATGTATAAGAAAAGGATGAAAAAGACCTATAGGTCCCTAATTCTCAACCTTCACTTACTGACAGGTGGAGCACCATGTGAGAAAACCTATCTTCTCATTCCTCATCACTAGACACCAATAATGTTTTTGAATGTTATAGTACATATTAGTAAAACCTGGGTGTATCTACCGATATAAGGAAAGAAATTCCTTTATTTACTCCTCACACATACCAGTGGGAACTAAGATATGACCAAAAACATGTAGAATATCATAATAATTGATGGAATAATATGCTGATATCTCCTCACCATATATGATTACCCTCATGGATAAGAACTATGGATATGATAATTACCTTAAAATTATCTTATTGTGTTATGAGGATGTGATGGATGAATATGTAATAGCTACTAAACTATGATATTTCGAAACATCAAAATACATCTCTACAAAATATCTATAATCAACCACTCATTGTTGTAATCATGTATAACCCGATTATGAGTCTTATTATTAAAATAATCTAAAAAACTATTTCTATTTCCAAGGGTATACACTAGATAAAAGTTAAAGGATAATAGGCACTATAGGAAAACGACGTGGAATACTCTCATAAAATAGTATTCTAAATAATCATCCACCATCACGAAGGGATTTCCTTATCAAAATGGGCCAACAACTAGTTCCTAGGTATCACAAGAACATGCTTGGGGATGATTTAAACCATAAACATAAAATATAAAAGGATAATAGCTAAATTAAAATCCAAATGGGTCATAAATTGAGATATAAAATAGTAAAAGAAACAATAAAAGTAAAAAATTTGGATAACTAGGACAATGTCCGATACAATTAACAATGAGGGAAAACATACCAAACTACAGACATAACCATATGTAAGTGATGCAATTGCACATGCACATCCACTATAATGACCCACAATTTTCATATATAGATATCACATCTACATAGATAATTATTCATGGAATAATATAATGATCCATGCCAGAATTGTATAGTTATAGTGCCTTTCAAAACCTGGACATGTAAACAACTGGTTCATAAGTGAACTACATCATCTCCCACTACGTTCCTCGAAATTATAACTCTTCTTAGAAATATCATACATAATACCTTTCTTCATAACTTAGGGAAAGGAAACATTAGAAAGGGTGAGATCAGATATTCAATAAGGGTAAACAAGGTAGATATAAACATAACATGAGCATAAGGGTATTAGAATAAGTGGATAACATTGGAAAACCGCACCCACATATCATAGATCATAAAATTGAATCATTTCATAAATCATGGAACTTCATAATACATGAATCATAATGTAATTAAAATAACTTAATCCATAATAGCATAACATTATCATAAGATATATATTGGTGGCATATACATAAGCATATAAAATAATATGTCAAGTCTACCCAATAATACATTCATAACATGTTAGTCTTGAGATATCCACCCATATAAATGATTTGATCATGGGATAACCTTAGGTTTAACCTATTTTGTTCTTGGGATAACCTCCCATGTACCCTCTATTCAGTTTGGGATAACCTCATGTGTACCCTCCTTTTTTAGGCATCAGATAACCTTTTGTGCACCCTTTGAGCCCATATAACATTAATCATTACCCATTATTTGGAGGGATATATAATTTCAACCCCACCCATCACATAATAAAAATCATACATATGTGTGACAAAAAATCATTTATCATATTATAACCCATGAAAAGGAAACATGTTTCATAAATATTTCATTATAACATAACCTATGGGTATGAAATAGTTTTCAAAATATTTTCTATCATAATAATATATAATCCAGAGAAATTATAATTATGGTATCCTTAGATAATATACCTATTAAATCATATTTATCATCTGAGGTTGTTTTAATTGATATATATAAATACCATAAAAATATCATTTAAATATTCTTGAGGAAAACATCCATTTCATTTTGAAACCCATTCTCTAAAATCTAAAAATTTAAAAAATATTAAATAAAAAATTTTATTTTAAAGTAATTTTAAAAAAACATAATGCATTCTTGAAATAATTGAGTGTCCATGATGGTGGAAAATTCCATTTATACAGTATATGTTAAAACAAATTTTTATTTCACATTTTTAGTAAAAATTTCAAAATACCTTGTTTGGAAAAAGAAAAGAGGGTTATTTGAAATTTATTTTGTAAATATTCAACCATGGGTAATAATTAATTTAAGATATCATAGATTAATATTTAAAATTTCTTGAAAACATTTTTGAAAACATGGATATGGATGAAAAAGGATTTTTAGCCGAAGAGAGAAATAAAGTCATTTTTCTATAAAACTATTTCATTTGGTCAATTGAGTGCATAAATTGAAGAAAAGGAATAGAAAAATGTAATATATAAGAAAACATAGAGGAGTAAATTCAAGATTTTATTGAGAAATAGATCATAATATTTCATCATCAAAAGCATAATTATAAACAATCTCGATATAGAATGATATTGTAACATAAAACCCTTACCAATTTGGTGAATTTTGAATGGTAAGCCTCATGAAAGAAACAAAATTATATGGATATGTATATACCATAATATTCATGCTAATAATAATAAAATACATTCATGGGTAGCATATACACCAAAAAAATGAAACAAGTGGTGAATATGGCATGTGTCCCTTGGAAATAAAAGTGTGATGAAAATACCTTGCCTCAAGTCTTGATTTCTTTCATACATGTCTGAACATCCCGTATAATAAATATAGGTTTATTATATATATATTACATAACCATAATATATATATATATATATATATATATATATATATCATATTATATATTATTAAATTATATCCATTTTTCACATGTTTATTAACAATTCTTTATTAAAAACACTATTTTAGATAATAACTGCTTCATTTTTCTTATATATATTGGTTTAGTAGTTTTGGTACTTGTAATTTGGTTATAGTTACATGATATACATAATTTTAATAATGATATAAATATCATATATATTCATTATATACATATTTAAAGTCATCAATAAAATTTGGATATAGAAAAATGAATTACACCATTCATGGAGACGATAAGTCGTACATACGCAAGAACAATGTTTTAATTTTTTGAAGGATGAAACAAAATTAAGTTAAATATTAATTAAAATTTATAGATTATTTTTTTTATAAAATATATTTTATATATCCATTAAGTATATCCTTATTAAAATCCATTTCAATATAAAATAAAAATACATCACATTGCGTGGTGGAGGCGGTAGTCCACACGTACACACGAGAGTCATTATGGTTTTCCAATGGATTGTAAGGTAAGAAAGTATAAGTGATATTATAATCCCAAAAGTATAATTATATCATAAATATCATATATATATATATATATTAAATCAATCATTATATTCTTCTATGAGAGGTGGTGATGGAAAACAAATTACATCGATTCGTGAGGCGGTCATCCAACGTACACACGATCAACAGTTTTATTTCCCATTTTGTGAAATAGGAGATGAATATAAGTTATTAAATTAATATAATAACATATAATTATATGGGATATATTGGGTTTATGAATTCAACATATTTGAAAAATATTTAAATCATTTGGATGAAGAAATAAAACAAAAATAATCTATTAAGAATAATACCTATTTGTTAAACAAACTCTTTAGGTTTTCCAAAAAAAACCAACATAGGATGGTTTTTTAATCAAAAAAGGACCCTAAGAATTGGTAAGTTATTTATTTATGGTATTTGGTTTGGTTATTTTTGAGAAATAAGTAATTTTATGCATGAAAAAAGTAGATAGGAGGTGACCTTTAATAAGTGAGAAACAATGGCATTTTTGTTAATAACCAAAACTATTCAATAATGGGAAGTCACTCTCGAGACATATACCTAAGAAAATGATAAATAATTTATTTTAGGGAATATATGGTCAATTAAAACTCACAAAACTAAAAAATAAACATGTTTTAAAAAATTTATTCCATTAACCTCTAAGTTAACCTACTTTTTCCATTTATGTTTTCACCCTGGTAACTAGTTTTTTACATAGGTAATTTATTATTTAAACCTAAAAAATAAAATAAGACTTCTTAGATTACTTGTAAACACTAATTATAAATATTAAATCTAATTTATCAATTAAAAAACCTTTCTGTGTGGAAAAATAATTTTATCACATGCACATGTGACTCGAAAAACCTTGTTTTAACATTAACCGTGAGAATTATTTTTTACTATTTTTAATATTAATTAGGAAAAAAATTAAGTTTAAAAGAATAAATAATATTAATTATGATGATTAAAAACATTCAATCCATTTTATAAAGTTCAATTAATATAATTTTCAAAATTTAATTTTAAATCTAACCTGTAATAGAAAAAAAAAATTCCATAGAAATAGTTTTCATAAGTTTAAAAAGTTATTGTATCAAAATAAAACAATAAATTTATTTAAATTTCATAAATTATATTAATAATATTATAATTTAACTGGTTATACATTTAAACCATTTTTAGACAATATAAAGCTTTATAAAAGCTTAAAATGAAAAGATAGTTTTAAAAAAAAATCAGAATTTATAACTATTCGTCGAAAAAATTAATCTTTTTAGAAAATTATAATAATTAAATCTAAGATAATTTTTACATTTTAATTAAAACAATTATTCTCATTTTTTCAACTAAGTTTTTGTAACGACCCGACCCTAGTAACTCAGAGTTGGTGTATTATTACATAACATTGGCATGATCACAAGAAAGATCAAATCTTGAAAGATCGATTGGTTTAGTAGCCATGGAAACACTAGATATATTGATAAAGTTTTACATTAATTCATAAAAATGAAAATTACAACAAAATGGTCTCCATATTATACAATATTATCCCCTCATACTATCCCTATAGATCATTCATAATTTACTTCTTCATATCCTGGGAAAGATAAAACATAGAAAAGGGGTGAGCTCAAATTCCCAGTAAGGATAACAATATAGTGGAAACTTTAATAAATAAGAATAAACATTTAAGGCAATGTATAACTAAAACAAATGACTTCTAAACTTGAACTTAAACATAGCATGGCAAAAATAAAATGAAATAATTTTCATTTACTTATTCAAAAGGATATTCTACTAATCTAATAATCACATGCAATATCAATAACCACTTTCATAATGATGGAATGCATAATGCCAGACTATCATAACCACATAGCCATAGCCTCGTGCCAAGACTAAAAATAAGATTTTGTCAAGGTCTTGTGCCAAGACACTAGTTTGTCTCATGAGACCTATCGATGCATCGAGGAGCTATAGCGGGCTCTACCCATCACATATTAAGTCCAATGCATTCCCATATGAAAAGGTTTAAACATAACATAAACATTCATATTAAAACTAGAATACTAAATGTAAATACTTCATCCATAAACCATGAATGGTATAAAAATAACACATCCACAGTCAAACATATCACAAAACCTTCAATACAATATAGAAGTTTTGTATCATAATAAATCAACTTCAAATAAGCGTAAAATCCATCAAAGGATGTTGACAAAGATGAAATCAAAACTCTTTTTAGAGAAATATCTATTTTTATTTTGAAATCATTTAAGAGTAATATATTTATAAAATAAAACATTTTCTTTGAAAATATTCTTATAAGATTGTAAGGTAAGCTTCGACGATTTTATAACGGTGGAAAATAGCTGCACCCACTGTATAAGTTAAAAAAACATTCTTACCTCAGTTCTGTCGAAAAGGTTAAAAAGGACCTTGTTTGGAAAATGACGGAAAGATTAATTTATAAACCACTTATAAAGTCAAAAAGGGTATAAATGACTTTAACCCATATTCTATTAAATAGTAAAAATGTTTTTAAATACATTTTTATGAAACATTGATGTGGATGATAAAGAAGTCCCAGTAGATTATTACGTATAAACAACCTCGGATAATGAAGAGATTGCGAAATAAACCCTTACCTTGTAATTTTCCTTGGTTGGGGGTAGGTTAACCTCATGTATAATGGTGAAATAATTTTTATTAAATTATACAAGAATCATATATATTAATATGATATCATATATGATCTTTTAACATTGCTTTGTTAATAATATTTTAGAATTATCGTCGTTTCGGGTGTTAACTTACTCATTTTATTTTATATGATTTGTTATGTAAGACATATTTGTTATAGATAGGTTGTATATTATTCATATCCAGAATTATATTAAGTCCTTAAAAATTATTATTAATCTTCAAATGAGAATTAGACTTGAATGGATACGATGGAGAATGAATCTCATCGCGTTCGTGGAGACGGTAGTCCGTACGTACGCACGAGCGACAATATCATTCTTTTGATATTAAAATAATATTTAATTGGATGGTATATAATGTATAAAGAATAATTATAATGTTATATTTTTTATTTACATGAATTACACATCATTATTATACCCATCCAAATAATAATTTATTGAATAACAATTTCACCACGACGTGGAGACGGTAAGCCGTACGCACACACATATGGTGACATGTTATTCAAAGGATGGATAGAATACTGAATATGGTTGTACCATGTTTATAATAACATCAAATTATATATAATATACTAGAGTTATTATTTTATAATGGTAATAACAAAGAAAGAAGATGTGGAAGAAGAAAGGAACTTGAAAAAGGGTGGTGAAATCATTACCTCTTCTTCGAGTTCTTCCTTTTGATTTGATCAAAAGGGATCCTTAGGTTGGATTTAGGACTAAAGGAAGCAGTCTAGGATGAATTGAGGGTAGTTGAGAGAGTATTTGGGCTGGGGTTTGCCAAACCAGAAGGCTTTTAAGGTGTGAATTAGTGAGAAGGGGGAGTGCCCTTTTATAAGAGGGGTGAGGGGCACCTTTTGAAAAGCTAGAAATATTATTCTATAATAAATTCATATTCGGTTTATAATGGCTCCAAAGTGGATTATTTAAAGGTTAAGGTGGGTATGGGTCTAAAACCACTCAACTAATAGAATTTAGACAGTCAATATATTAACCTTATCTT
Source organism: Viscum album (assembly GCA_963277665.1). Taxonomy (NCBI): domain Eukaryota; kingdom Viridiplantae; phylum Streptophyta; class Magnoliopsida; order Santalales; family Viscaceae; genus Viscum; species Viscum album. The sequence continues at coordinate 135,717,794 of OY728134.1, forward strand.
TAAGTATTAACTCTTAGTTAATTAGTTTCACTTTTACAATGTCTCTTTGTATTTTTATATTATATGGTTAATAAAATTACTATATACATCCAAGATACCCCCCTAGTGGTACATTAATGATACAAATATCATGATATAAGTCTCTTGTCCGAAACATAGATTTTTAGAAATTTAATATCAATTAATAATATAATATTTGTTTTAAAAACTATTTTATGTCAATTTTGACACTATTCAATAATTGATTTTTGTAAAACTCATAACATAATGTTTAATTATAAAAAAGTTAATTAAATCAATCCTAACATGTCATATTATCCTAGAAAATTATTGGTATTTATAAAAAGTCTCAAATTACATTTATTTGGGTATTTATAATATCAATTATTCTAATTTTTCATTAATTAGGTAATTAATTCATCACCATTGTGTCATAAATAAATTAAATTATATAATGTCTAAAAATTATAAATAAAAACCCATTATGTAGGAAACCTGTTTATCTTTCTGATGAATATTTATAGTCGAAAATCCAACACATATAACCCTATGTAAAAATTGTTTTTCAAAAAGATATATGCTTATGTCATTTTTGTATTTATTTTAACTTAATTAAAATAAAGTGTCCCTATCACCTACAAGTGGCTCCATGGGGTCCCAAAATCGACCCAAAGATGCCCATGGTCGAACATGTATCCACCAATAAGGTTAGGACATGTTTTAGGGTAATTTAGTATTATTATAATATTATTTGTTTAAACCTTATTTACGTGATTAACGTTTAACCATGGTAAATAAAATATTTACTGAAGTAATTATTCAAAATGTCTAAAAATAAAAGTTACATATTTACATAATTTGGACATACTGATTCCAAATATAGAATCCGTTTTTACAAATTCAAAACACATAAGTGGTAGAAATTAATTTTAAATTAATTCCCATTGTGAAAATAAAAAGCGTGTTTTTAAGATATAATAACTATCAAAAGATTGGTACTTGTTTATGTCTGGTTTAATTGTGAAATTATGTCCAATGACCAACATTGTATTAAATGATAAAAATATATTCTATATATACTTTAAAACCACTCAAATTCATAATTTATCACTATTAATTATTTTGATTAAAAAAGTTGTTTTTAATTAAAATTCAGTAATTTTCACTATTCATCAAAATATTAAAGTTATCCAAAAAGTAAAAAATTTCACCTTAGGCTAAATTCGATACTCTGAATCCAAAAATGAAGTCCATTTTGAGAGATAAAATTTCTAAAATTTCAAAAATTAGGTATTACTATTCATAATGGTTAGTTTGATTGGTTGTAGTGTGTGTTAGAACTCGATGTTGCGTACAACACACGCTATCACATTATTCAAAGAGAAGCATACCGTAGAAGCTTGGGGTGTTTCAGTTTTCTAAATTCAAAAAAATTAATTTTAAAATAAGTGCGCAAAATACAAGGAAACCACTTTTTAGAAAAATATAGTTTTTAAGAATAATATTGGATTTATTATTATTTGATTCATAGAAAAAACTATTATATGAATTATAATTTAGTAACCTGAGGTTTGAAAATAAAAATATGTTTGATATAATATTCTAAATTCAACACCGAGTTTAAGTGAACCCCGATATAAAATTTAAATATTATTTTATAAATATGAACGATTTAACCAAATTGCTGAATTAGAAGGCATGAATAATATTAAATACATTATTAAATATATATAAAAGTAATATATAAATTTATTGATAAATTTTAAATAATAACTCAAATTTTAATAAAGGTATTTTATTTTATAAAAAATATGTTTCCTTCAAAATTTATTTTTATTCCTTTTTATGGGAAAAAATTATAATTAATTTATGAAACCTGAAAAAATTTTATTTTATAAAATGAAAATAATTTTTTAAATTATCATATCAAAATTTAATTAGGGCGATTTTTTTTTATTTTTTTGGAAAATAATTATTTGTCACTGAAATATTTTTGCAAAATTATCATATTATTTTAGTAAATTAAGAAATATAAATAGCCATTATTAATTTAATTAAATTTGAAAGAAATATCAGTGTTATTTAGTTATTTTTAATATAATTATTTATATTTGAATAATCATTATACCATATTTTAGTATAATCTTATTCTTAGGCTTAAAAACACATTTTTTCGAAGAATTGTTTTAAAGTGCATAATAATTCTCCATTTTAAATAATTAAAATAAAACCTAAAAAAGAATAATTTTAAATAAATATATATATTATTAATATAAATTTATGAATTTAAATATATATAATGAACATTAATAGTCATAGAGTTAATGTAAAATCATATTTTCCTTAAAAATTAATTTTTCAGAAAAATCGCTTTTTTCGTCGCGCATATAGGTTTTATTTTAAATTAAACTCTACCAATAATAAGAATAAAATTTTATAATATTTATTCCATAATTGTAATCATAATAATTTATATTATATAACAAGGCCAACTCAATTTTTGATCACAATGAATAGTAAAAATAGTAATAAAACATTTTACTGTGGTAATGAAATTAAAACAGTAAAAGTGACCTTATAGGTAAAGGGGATAAAATATTTAAAAAATGTTTATTTTTAGTGTTTTAGGTGTTTCTAGATCTTATAACTCCTTTAATACTTTATTTTAAATATTTGATGCTATTTTAATGCAATTTAATTTCCATTATTGAATAGTTTTGGGTATTTACAAAAAACTCCACTCTTCCTCAATTATTAAAGGTAACCCCCTACCCTTACTTATTCACACATCTCAAGCCATTTTTCTCAACCCAATACTCAAAAACAATATCCTAAAAATCCTCATACACATTTTAGATATTCTTGTCTCCCAAAAATACCAACATTAGGGTCCATGATAAGAGATCCAAAGGATGTTCCTCTAAGCAAGGGTAATCATCTTTATCAAGCTCTTTATGTCAACTTATAATTTTTACAAATTTGATTATGTATTAAAAATTAAAATATATTAACACTAGTATCTCCAATATACTAATATTTTATAATTTTTATGACATGATATTTATCTATATCATCTTCTATCAAATGGGAAACAGAACCATAGTTCGTGTGTAAAACATACTACTGTATTGTGAACCGATATAATGTGTTTTCCATCATCAACTATCAAAATCATTGGTGATGATGAGTTTAATATTTATATAATATATTAATTACATATTAGTCATTATATAAAATTAATATATAATATACTTTCTTATCTTACCATCCATAGAAAAATTATAACGTCGTTCATATATATATTAGACTACCACCTTAAGAAGTGATGCAATTCATTTTCTATAAATGAAAAACATAGAGGGTATATGTATGTTTATTTAAAGAAATAATATGATAATATTATCATTATGGAAAAATATAATTTCACTTATATTCTTTCCATCATGATCATTGAAAAATGGAAACTTTAAATATGCATACATACAACTTACCATCTCTATGATTGTAAGGTAGTTTATTTTTTATAACCATAATTCATGGTTATTTTTAAAAGTATAATTTAAATATAAAAATGATATATAATTCATGATTATTATTTTATATATTATGCAATAATGAACCATTTTTTACCATGGTCAACACACTGATTCTGTTTTGAAATTTGTGAATTGAGCATCCTCAAAACACACAATGTGGAAATGACTAATTATATAGTTAAATATATCATTAAAATAAATGATGTAGTTTGTTAAATTATATATAAATAAAACTAGATAAGTGTCTTAAGAAAATAAATAATTTGAATAAGTTTATTATATAAGATATAAAGGACATACACAATAAGTTTAGACTTGAGGTAAGGGTTTCCGTCTCAAAACATCCTTCTTTGAGACACATGTTCATTTATACACATAATTTCTTTTATATGTTGTATATAATTACCCTTTATATATTATATCATGAATAATTCACAATTCAAGGTATTTTTTGTAAAAATTTACATACTTCATTCACGGGGGTTATGATTCAAAAATTACCAAGGCGTTAAGAGTTTATGCTTCAATCTAATTTTAATCGGGATTGTTTATGATTCAATTTACAATGAACATAATTATTTGATCATTTTATATTAAAATACATTAATTTTATTCTCTTATTGTTATTTATGAATTTTTTAATTAATACTACAATTTTCCTCTCCTTGAAGTTTAAAATTATTGAGTAAATGTTTTTTTAAAGAAAATCGATATTGTTTATTTCTTTGATCAAGAACCCTTTCTATAAGGACCCGAACTTAAACATTAAATAATCTTGAGTTTTATTGAATAATTTAATTTCATTCACATTAAGTTTATTTTTAATTTCTATAGATTTAGACAATTAGGCCATAAAACATACATAAAAAACCACAAAATACAAAGTAGACACTTTTGATTAGTATCCATTTTTCCATAACATAAAACTTTTAAAATAAATCATGAATACTTTTCATGGAAAATCTCCACGACTTCCAGCATGACTTCTTCCATTCCATTAATATTCCTTTAAACTTGTGAATACATTTAAAAAACCTAGGATGAGTATAAAATATCATTAATGGATATAAAAATAAAGGAAATCATTAGTTTGGTAAAAACATGAAAAATCATATAATGTTTACCATTATCTACAAAGTTATTTGAGAACATGAAATAAATTTTTTTCACATGAATAAAAAACATAAAATTTTCTCAAGTAAAATAATTAAAAACATATTAATCAATTAAATTTTTTTTTGGTAACACAGAGCATCATTTTCATTAAACCGTTTCAAAAACCTTTTAATTGGAATAATGATACGATTGACTTCCAAACAAACTTCTCTTACAAATGGAATAACCATATAGTTTAATTCCATACCCAATGCATTGGAGGGCTATCACAGACCCATATGTCCATTAAGCAATAATAGGATCATGAGGAACTATCTATAACACCCCATTTATAATTTTTAATGGGCTCACCCGATGCTATTTGAGCCACCCCACGTATAAGCTTTAATAGACTCACTTGATACTATTTGGGGCACCCCATGTATAAGATATAACGGGCTCATCGGGTGTTATCTGAGCCATCCTATGTATAAGATTGAATGGTCTCACCCATTTCATATAATCCTAAACTTCTATATCATTAATAAGATACTTTAATCATAAATCCCTTTGAAAAACTCTTTTTAGACTCATATGAAAAACACTTTTAGATAAAAATACCCCTCTCTTTTAAAAAACCCATTTTCAAAACCAAACAACCATTTTTTTGAAAAACCATTTTCAATACCAAAACTACCAAAAAATTAAAGAGGTTTTTTATTTAATAAAACATTTAATATTTTAAAGTAATTTAGAAATCAAATAAATGTTTTGATGGCATGAAAGGTTGTTGTCATCATACTTTAAAAATAAGACATTTGTTTTTTTATTTGTCAAAACATTCCATTTAAAACACATAAAAAGATTCATTTTAAATTTTTTAATGAAATTAAAAATATAAATAAAACATCCTTTATAATACTTTAATATCCATATAAATATAAATATAAAATAATATCATGAATATTGACTTGTAGGAAAATATTTTGAAATTTAATCTTTAAACATTTTAAAAATATATTTTTAAATCAAAGTATCCCACACCACTTTGAAATATTTGAATCATAAGCCCCATGGAGGAATAAACATTAAAAAAGAATTAAATAATTTAGGAATAAATAAATTCATTATATGATATTTCAAATGTTTTGTATATACACCTCATAAAAAAGTTGGTGTATAACATCAAGATATGCCACAATGAATGGAGATTTAGATGAAATACCTTAACTTGAGTCTGGATTATCAATTGTATATTTATCTTCCCAAATAATAAACTTATGTTAAATATTTACTTGATTCATACAATTTTTCTTGTTTATCATTAATTTTATTTCCCTTATTAAAATGTTTTATACTACTACATAAAAAATTATTTCTACGTTAGTTGTTTTGACTACATTCGATTTTTGTGTCAAAAAGACTAAGGTTGATTGAATATGATATAAGAGGTAATTATATAAAAATTTAAATAATAATAATCATGAAATAATTATCATATTTACACATAAATTATACTTTTAAAACCACTCATAAAATATGTTCATTAAAAATGAACCAATGTTACAATCATGGAGATACCAAGCCGTACGTACGCATGAATAACGTCCCCATTTTTCAATGAAAATTATAGAATAAAGGTACATAACATTTATATTTATATAATTATAATTATATCATAAATTAATCATATATAATTATATATATATTTATTATTATTTAAAATAAATCACATTGCTTCGAGGAGGTGGTAGTCCACACGTCTACGAGTGACGATATCACTTTTGTAATGTATGAAAACATGTTAAATAAAATGATATATTATATTTCCAGAATGGGTAATTATATAATTAATATAATATATAAGTAAATTATGTCAATGTATTTTAATTAAACCCAACATTAATACCTTTCGTATAAAGTGTTAACATATCACATTGCTTTGAGGAGGCAGTAGTCCACACATCCACAAAAAAAATTACCGTATTCCCATAAAATTGAAAGCATGAAGGTATGTGTTATATAAAAATTATAAAAGTATGAATAAATCATAAATATTATATATATATATCATATAAAAACAATAATTCCACCATTATTCCCAACCTTGATAGGTGGTAATGGAAGAATGAACAACATCTGTTCACGAGACTATAGTCCACCGTACACATGAATGATGACTGTGTATCCTATTTGATGGAAGCATGTATAGGTTTAGTTAAAACAATTAACATAAAAAAATCTAAGTATACTGAGGATATATTGGTTATTTTATAATCATGTAATAATTATAATTTAAGTGGTTTGATAATGAAATAAAACAAAAGTGGTCATTGAAGAATGTTACCTATTTTTCAGGTAACTCTTTTTGGTTTACACCAAAGGACTTCCTTGGATTGATTTATTCCCAAATTTATGATTCTATTATGAGAGGAGTTATGTTGGGAGTTTATTTGGTCATGGTTTGGATGATCCAAAATGGCTTGAGAGGTGTGAATAACTGAGGTGGGTGAGTGCCTTTTTATAGTGGAGGGGGAGTGACATTCTTATAGTTATAAAAAGGTAAACACTACTGGGTGGTCTCCCTTACATTATGTGACTCCAATAATGAACGGAATTTTATAAAATTGGGGATATGGTTGAATCATGTATATAAAACGGGTTTTTTGTAAGTGTTTAGGTCATTTGGACTATTAAGATTAATTTTTAACTACTAAGTAAACACATTTTACCTTAATTTCTATACTTAATTTTAATTTATTTCACAAATTTTTTTGGTCAAAAAATAAGTTGAACTTATTAGAAATTAGAAATTTATATTATTAAAAATATGGAATCCATTTATCCATTTTTAAAAACATATAATCAGCATAAAATAATTTAAAATTAATCCCTTAGATGGGATGACAAAGCGGGTTTTTAAAGTGAATATGTTCAAATGTTTGCTAAGTTTTTATATCTAAATTTAATATAAAAATTATCCAAATAACCTAAATTGGATAAATATATTTAAAATTTAACAAATTATACATTAAAACCAATTCAAAATATAATTTAACTATATAAATAAATTATATGAAAAAGAAGTTTTCAATTAAAATTTAGTATTATTCACTATTCATCAAAATATGAAATTTCTTAGAAAAATACAAAAAATTCACCCAAAGTAAATTTTTATATTAAAATATAAAAGATGAAGTTTTTTTTTCAAATAATAGTTATAAAATTTTAATTTTTTTAAAATTAGGTGTACAATTAAACGGTAGTAAAACTAACTTTTAAAAATATTCAGTTTTAAAGCTTAAAATTAGATTTATTCTTATATTAATCCTATCAAACATTTTAGTTGATTTTAATTTTTTTATTAAATATATAAAAAATAAATTTGATCAAAATATTTCATTAATAATTATTAATTTAATTTATTAAGATAAATAACTATTCTGGTAATAAATTTTTTTTTACATAAAAACACATCCTTTATATTCTTTTGGTCATTATTTTAATTTATAAATAATTGGTGACCAATGAAATAATTTTATAAACATGTGTAAACTATAATTTTATAATTTATTTAATCTCATTCATTTCCTCCATTCCAATGGATAAATGATAACTGTCGTAATAATATTATTAATAAATTGTAGTCTGATAGGACTCAAGCTTGTGTGCAACATAAGTCATCAAAGAAACTAGATTTTGTGTGAAACAAAAGATAAAATTGTTTTTTCATGTGATACAAGATCAAATTTTTATTGAATCTAGTACAATCTATTAACGAATTTAAATTAATTTGAAAAAAGATATTTCATAATGTTTTGGGATGTTATATCCCACCCTCTTAAAATTAATTTCATCCTCTAAATTCATCTTAGTTAACAAAAGGTTAACATTATAATAGTTTATTTATTGAAAATAACATCGTAAAAGGGTTAATAAAACATACTCTTAAAAAGGGAAAGTGGGAAACATAATGGTCACTAGAAGTTATACATAACTATAATTCCAAATAGGGAATACATTAATGGGAAATTAAAATATGGATTTGGAAGGGAAAACTAATCCTCTTGGACCAATAAAAAGTGATATAGAACATAGTAAAGAGGAAGTCAATGAAAACAAAAACACATTCTAAACAAGTGTGGAAAATGTCATTGATTTCATTAGAAAAGATGGTAATATGTTAACATTTAATTTCAAGATCCTTTTCCTAGAGTTGAATGATTTCTTCACTATCTATACTAAGAGAATAAGGAAATATACTTACACGGTGAGAATAATTCCATCCTTTAATAAATTTCTACAACAATATCATCCTTTTCTAGAAAAATGACTTTTCATTCCTGAAGCACTGGAATAAACTTCTAATAGATCACATAGTCCTCAAAAGGATCACATGATATTGCTCGTATCTTTAGATATTAACCAAAAGAAAAATGGTTTTCACATAGTAAGATAATTAAATCATTCATGTGATAAATAATACATTAATATCTATTATTAAATTATAACACCCAATGTTATAACTAAATCATTCCATAGATACATAAACCTCATGGTAAAAAATACAATTAAAATTATTTCCAAAAAATTAATGGTATTCTTCCAAAAATAACTTTTAAACAGATACATCATAAATCTATAAAAACTCAATAAATGTACCCTAAGATATTTTCATAAAAGTGGAGTGCATAATAAATTTGGATTATGACCATACTTTAAGAAATACCAAGCTCCCTGAAGCTGTCCCCACTTCACTAGATGAACCCACACTGACTGTAGAGGTAGAAAATAAAATTTCCATCCCTTTTTTATTCTGATAACAGTGTTTTCTGCCTAGAGTAAGTTTCTTCAGAAACTCGTTAGTATAATGTCCCCACTCATTATAACTAAATCATCTTACTGTTGATTGGATACCCATTATCTCACTCATGGATTATTCAGAACTTTTCTCTTTGTAGTCACAAACCTCGTGACCAGATATACCACACCATTAACACTTTCCAGATCCTAACATACATTACCAAAAATGTATTTTTCCATAATTGGAACTGTTTATAGGATTACCTCTATAATTCATAGTCAACTACTTCTATATTTCCTTCCACCTTGATCGTTTCATACTCTTATCATATCATAGAACATATGTGTTATAAAACTAAATTTCAACTTTCTCAATACAATAAACCAATTTTTTCATAACTTTTAAATTATCAAGAGGACAAATATCTTCATATACCTGATTTCAATATTGAGTACAATATATTAATTTTAATATCAATTTGTTGAATAAATTCTGGAACATACTTGGACAATATTAAAAAGTTTGGTTCTTATGAAGCCACAAAATCTTCATCCTTTTTCTTTAATTCCATGAATTGTTTCTATATACTATGCCAAAAACATAGGGAAATATTTATCAAGGAAAATATCCTTAAATGTTTCCCATTCCATGGAATAAATATCATCTTTATCTCTAGTATGTATAACCAAAGACCACCATCAATCAACTTCAACAAAAAAATGATAGAAAGAAAGGATTACCTTTTTTTATTACAAACATCCCACGACTTCAAATATATTCTCTAGGGTATTGATCTATCCTTCAGCTACCACTGGGTTAGATTATCTATTAAATGACAAGGGATATTGTCTCATAAAATTTTAAACTATGATCATGTTCATCTATGGTAGATCTAAGTTTTATTTTATATGGGCACCACCACCATTTATATCATATGTCAACTGAGCCATCACTGTAAAAAAAATTCTGTTCTAATTCTTTCCATCTTGGGATGCTAATTTGGAATTATTTTTTTCCTCTTTATGCCTTCCCCTTACAAATTTATTGTTTCCTCTATGGAAAACCATTCTGAAGAATCAAACATTAGATGAATCCAAATGAAAATATTAAATTGCTACACCATTTCAACTCAACCAAAAAGTAAAATATTTTAAGGGAATGCTGTTACCACTATCCTAACCACTAAAGTTTTCTAAACCTTTCCTTTTATACCAACTATAAGGACCCGACCTTAAACATTACATAATCTTGAGTTTTAGTCAAGGATTTACATTTATTCACATTAAGGATCTTTTTAGGTTTATATTTTTAGAAAATTAGGCCATAAATCATACATTAAAAAAACATAAAATAAAAAATGGTCACTTCAAATTTGTATCCATTTTTACTATAATATAATACTTTTAAAATAAATGATGAATTTTTTCGAGGAAAATATCCATGAATTTTAAATTGAATTATTCCTTTACATTACCCATCCTTTAACTGTATGAAATTTTTTAAAGACTTGGGTTGAGCAAAAAATCATAGCATGGAATATAAAAATAAAGGAAACTATTAGTTTAGTAAAAACATTAAAAATAATATAATGTTTACCTTTATCTTCAATTTTTTTTTGAGAATATGAATAAAACATTTTCACATGAATAAAAAGAACAAATTTTGATCAAATAAAATCATTAAAACCCATAGTATGAAAATAAAACTTCTTTAGGTTACTTAGAGCATTTTATTCATTAACCAATTTCAAAACTCTTTTAATTGGAGTAAACATATGATCGACTTCCATATATGTCACTCTTACAAATGGAATAACAGTATGGTTGACTTATATACCCAATGCACTCGAGGGATATCACAAAACCACCCATCCATTAAGAATTAACTATCTCATGAGGATCTATCTAGTCTACCCCATGTATAATGTATAATGGGATCAACCAGTTATATCTATGATACCCCATATATAACCTGTAATGGGCTCACTCAGTGCTATATGTTCCACCCCATGTATAAGATGTAATGGGATCATCCGGTGCTATTTGGTCCACCCAATGTATAAGATATAATATGATCAACCATTTTATTTAATTCTCAAGTTCCATATCATTAATAAAACACTTTCATCATAAATCCATTTTAAAAACTCTTTTTAAACTCATATGAAAAACTTTCAGATAAAAATACCCCTCTCTTTTAAAAAGTACATTTTCAATACCAAAACACACTTTTATTTAAAAAACCATTTTCAATACCTTAATACCCAAAAAATAAAAGAAGATTTTTCATTTAAAAAAAATTTATGCTTTAAATTTAATCTAGAAAACAAATAAAAGTCGTGAAGACATTAAAGGTCATTTTCACCGTACTTTAAAAGTAGGACATTTCATTTGTCATTTGTCAAAAAATTCCATTTAAAACATGTTAAAAGATCCCCTTTGAAAGCTTTGAATGAAATTCAAAATTTAAAAAAAGTCTTCATAATCCTTTAATATACATATAAATATACATATAAAATAATATCAAGAATATTGACATGGAGGAAATGATTTTGAAATTAAATCTTTAAACATTTTAAAAAGATATTTTTAAATCAAAGTGTCCCATACCACTTTGAAATATTTGAATCATAAGAACCATCAAAGAATAAAATTTAAAAAAACATTAAATAATGTTATAATAAATAAACTCCTAATATGATATTTTAAAGGGGTTGTATATATGACTCATAAATAAAATTGGGTGTATAACATCAATATATGACATAATGAAAGGAGATTGAGATGAAATCCATTACTTGTGTCTGAAGTTCCACGTGTGTCTTTATCTTCATGAATAATTAAATTATGTTAATTAATTAATTTCTTCATAAACTTTTTCTAGTTTTTTATTAATTTTATTTCACCTATTACAATTTTGGACACCACTACATAAATAATTAATTATACTTAGGGTGTTTTGACTATATTCGGTTTATGTGTCAAAATGACTAAGGTGTGTTGACTATGGTCAAGGTGGTAATTATATAAAAATATACAGAATAATTATCATGAAATTATTATCATATTTATACACAAATTATACTTTTAAATCTGTTTCTAAATTATGGTTAGGAAAAATGAACCAATGTTCCAATCATGGAGATGGTAATTCGTATGTACGCATGAGTAATATTCCCATTTTTCAATGATCATTATAGAAATAAGTTAAGTAGAATTTATAATTAAATAATTATAATTATATCATAAATAAAATATTATTTAATCATATATACTTATACATTAATTATTTTATTGTAAAAGGAATCACATCTCTTCGAGGTGGTTGTAGTCCACACATCCATAAATGATGTTATCACTTTTTTAGTGTGTGAAAAGGTGTTAAATAAAATGATATATTATGTTTACAGAAGGGTAATTATGTCATGAATATCTTATATATGTAATTGATGTCACATATGTTTAATTAAACCCTTTTTAATGAATTCTATGTAGAGTGTGAATGTATCACGTCATTCTGAGGAGGTGGTAGTCCACCCGTCCCCAAATGATTTTATCGTATTCCCAAAAAATGGAAAGCATGACGGTATCTGTTATATAAAAATTATAGAAATGTGAAGAAATTATAAATATTATATATATATATATCATACAAAAACAATAATTCCATCATTATTACTTACCTTGATAGGTTATAATGGAAGAATGAACGACATCGATTCATGAGGTGGTAGTCCACTGTAGACACGAACAATGATTACGTATCCCATTTGATGGAATTGTTTGTAGGTGTAGATTAAAACCTTAAAATAAAAAATATTAGTATATTTATAATAATAATATTATTCTATAATCATGTAAAAATAATTATTTAAGTATTTTTAGAAAGAAATAAATAAAATGTGAATGTTGAAGAATGTAACCTCTTTTTCGGGTAACTTCTTTTGGTTTAAATCAAAGGGATTCCTTGGATTACTTTATGTAAAAAGAAATGGTTATAGGATGAGAGTAGATATTTTGGGATATTATTTGGGAAGGGGTTCTATGATCCAAAAGGGATTTATAGGTGTGAATAATTGATTGGGTTAAGTGACTTTTTATAGTGGAGGGGGAGTAGCAATCTTGTAATTATAAAAAGGTAAACACTATAGGGTGGTCTACCTTACACAATGTGACTCCAATAAAAGAAACAATTACATTAAATTGGGTATATGGTCTAATAATGACCATAAAATGGGTTTTGGACATGTTTCTTGGTCATTTGGACTCTTAAGATTAAATTTTAAATGCAAATAACCATATTTTTACCTTAATTATTGTAATTAATTTTAATTTATTTCACTAATATTTTTGGTAAAAACTAATTTTACCATATTTTAAATTATAAATTATTCTGATTAAAAATATGGAATCCATTTTTTAAAATTCCAATCCCGTAATTGGCAGAAATTAATTTAAAAATAATCCTACAGTCAGGACAACAAAGCAGTTTTTTAATATATTCAAAAGTTTTCTATGTTTTTAAATATAAATTCAATATAAAAATGATCCAAATTACCTAAATCGGATTAATATATGTAAAATTTAATAAATTATTCTTTAAATCAAATTCAAAATATAATTTAACAATATAAATAAATTAGATGAAAAAGTAATTTTCAATAAAAATTTAGTATTATTCACTATTCATCAAAATTTGATACTTCTAAAAAAAATAGTTCACTCAAAGTATATTTTGATATTATTCTTTCAAAAATGAATTTTATTTTTTCAAAATAAATATTATAAAATTTATAAAATCTCATTTTAAAATAGGTTCTCAATTAAAAGATGATAAAACTCTCTTTAAAAATATTCAGTTTTTAAGCTTAAAATTAGATCTATTTTTATTTTAAGCCTATGAAACATTTTAGATGAATGTAAATTTTTTTATTAAATATATAACATAAAAATTTCATCAATATATTTCAATAATGGTGATTAATTTAGTTTATTAAGATAAAATTATATTCTGATCATAAAAATAGTTTTTCAAAAAAAAAACATCCTTTATATTGAATAGGTCTTTATTTTAATTTATAAATAATTGGTAACCAATGAATTCATTTTATAAAAAATTGTAAACTAGAATTTAAAAATTTAGTTAATCTCATTCATTACCATTATTCCAATTGCTATGTGATAATAATCATAATAATATTAATAGTATATTATTGTATGGTAAGAGTCTGGATTGTGTGTAACATAATTCATCAATGGAAATCAATATTGCATAAAAAATATATTAAATTGGTATTCATGTGATAAAATATAAACTATGTATTTCATGAAACAATATATAATAAATAATTTAAGTTATTTTGTAGGAATATATTTCATAAAATCTTGGGATGTTACACTTTCTATTCCATGTCCATGTTTAAAATGTTTTCAAAAAATGTTTTAATATTATTATATTATTTTATAAAGTCATTTTTACCCATGTTATTTTTTTTCAAATTTAATTTAAAAGGAATCCTTTTTTACCCAGTGGGGCACTTTTTGACTTTTTACCAAAGTGTGAATGGAATATTTGTTTTTAACTTATATGGATTGTATGAAAATATCTATTGTCATGACTATTATTTTGTTTAAATATTATTTTATAAGTTTATGAGGTTTTTCTCAAAGAAAACCATTTCCACAAAGTTTTGTGAATTTTTTAAAAATTTATTTTCAAATTGGAAATGTTATTTTCTTGAATATTATATTTAATATTTTTAAAATTATTTCCATTCATCAACAATAATAACCTTTAATATTATAGAATGCTTCTAAATTCTGTATATACACCACTTAACTATATACCAAGATTACTATCCTTTCCTTTCACGGGGTAATGAAATCAATATGATAATTTCTCAAATTCCTTATTTAAGAAATATATTTTGATTAAGATATGATGCAAGAATATATAACCCATTTTATTTCCATGGATAATTATTATGTTTATTCCTTATGAATGATTTTACTATGAGGAACAAATATTCATTTTCAGGAAATGAATATAATGGATTTTCTTGGGATTATATATCCCTCTAATGAATTGGGTAATGATTTAGTCTAATGATATTTCGAGAATGGTGTTAGGTAGTGAACCTAATATATTATGGTACTCTTTCCACTTGGTGATGTTGTCTTAGTGATTAGACTTTAATTATGTTTATGTCATGTTTTATATTGATTCTATATCTTCCTTTGATTCCATGATCTTATGTTACCATGTTTTTATGTTATAATCACTTGTGATTAATATTGATACTTATCTTTTATGATATCACGCTATACCTTGAACTCAGAAGTTATTCTTCCTTATCATTATTATTACCTCACTTGTCTTTTTAGCTCACCCATTTATTTTATATTTTCCCCAGGTTATCCTATGCAGTTTTAGGATCACAAATAGATTTAGGGGATCACTAAGGAGAATAAAAAATTGATATGTAATGTTTTTGTTTCTATAGGTGTTTTATACACCTAGTCCTCCAAATACTGCAGGCCTTACGGTCATTATGTTTTAATAATTATATTTTTAAGTTAAAAACCATGTAATAATATGTGTAAAAGGATAAGGTTACTATAGTTTGTATCAGAGAAATTTTTTTGTTAACCTTTTAAAACTAGGATGATAAAAATTTAGTGAGAACCTTGTGGATAAATCTAAGGATAACTCTAAGTATAGGAAAATATCCAGGAATTTTTGTGAAGGATAAAATGTGTGGATTATAAGAAATTACATAACTCTTTAGATATTACATGTGGATATGGCTCTCGAACAGTTTTACCTAGGGGTAATAACCCTAAAAAGGTAATATTGAAATGGACTGGACAAATACTGGATGCATGATAATGAGCCTTACTACACACCTAGTTTGACACCCCCAAGGGATATGATTTGGAGATTAAAAAAAATCATTATGAACCATTATGAAGGAATTTTTAAAAAAATTAGGTTAGAAAATCTAATAAGGAATGTTACCATGTATAACCTATATTGAAACCTATAGGATCATAATTCAGGATATAATTATCATTTTTAAGTTATTAATTCTAAGTTTAAAAGTTTAATTATTTTTTGTGTTAATTTATTATATTATTGTTTATTTTATTCTTTTAAGTTAATTGGAAAAAATATGATAAAACATACCAACAACCAATATAATGAGAAATGTATTTAATTCCATGATAAGATGCATAACCTAATTAGAACTACTATTGGGAATCTTGTGATCATTCCAAATTAGAAACATCAAATTATTGTTAACAACTAGAACATAGTTTAAATTAAAAAAACATAAAATAAGAGAAGGATAATGTCCCTTGGATGTTTAAGTGTTAAATATGATAAAGAAAATAAGATCAATTTTCTACATGTCAAATATGTGGGAAAAGGAACCGTGGAAGATTACATAAAGGAACTATAAGATGTTTTATGTGTACGAAAGGATTCCAAAAAGAAGCTAACTTCTGAATAAAAAATGAAGAGGCTGGTTAATAAGGAATTGGGAAAATTTTTAATCTAAGATGATACAAACATTTAAATGTCACAAATATGGGAAAAATGGTTATTATCTGAGTCGATTACCTAATATAAGGATCAATTCCTATGGTATAATGTTATGACGATCATTAAAGTGGGATGATTTATATGTTTATGTGTTGGAACTTGAGAATAATATTTTTGAATTATTTTTATCAATGGTATTCTTGTAATAAGAATCATGAATCCTATAATGATTATTTGTAAGTATTTTTTATTTAAATATTTGAAATAATATATTGAATGGTACTAATGACCCAGAAAGAATATTTGATGAGAATGTGATATTTTATAGAGAAAATGTGATTGAAGAAAAGATAACATGTTATATGTATTTAATATTGAGGAAATTCTATCTAATTAAGATAATTTTATTTATTGGGAAAAAAGAGGTATAAATAACATTAGTGGTTAAGAATTGATTTTATGATTATTTTTATTTTGAGGTTTTTTATCATATTTACAAGAAATTTGTAGGAATTATATAAATATGGATTTAAAAATAGGATAACTTGTATATTGGTTTGAAACACAAAACATCTGGCATGATCGTGGGGCTTGAACCAAAAAATTACGGGAAATAAGGATATAGTTCCTACAACTAGACTACATGATTTCTTGGTTAGTATGAAATGTTTATTTATAATCAATTTTGTGGATAAATATTAAGTGGATTTTGGGAAACATTTTAGCCGATCAAACTATTTTGAATTTTTATGATTTTGAGGTAATTGATAATATTTTTCAAAATGTTTTATTGGGCTAAGATATATATATATATGAAACCTTTAGGTTTAACAAAAAGTATTATTTTAGAATAATGATATTATGTTTTTTGAGATGTAACTTAAAGGGTATAATATAAACATTGAGGTTAAAAACTCATTTCATATTGAGTTTATTTGGGATATAATGTCATTTATTTATTGAATGATCAATGTTAAACCTTTGGTTTTATTATTGAATTTTAGATATTATTATATTCATATTCATTTTGGGTGTTATCTTATATTGTAAAAACTATTTTGGTTTTAAAAATTTTAGGAGGAATACGTTTTTACTCTTTTATAGATCTTATGATCTATTAAAAGTTACTTTTAGTGATTTAGGAATAAAAAAATGTATACTGAATATTCATTACATAGAGAAATAAGTGAAGTGGAAATTTATCAAAGAACAACCAAATAGTGAAATTGTGTTTATGAAATATAATGATACAAAGTATATATATTTTATGGTTTTATATATATTGATAGTAATTTAATCCCTCAACTCTAGGAAAAAGGATTGTCATGACTCACCTTCACAAAAATTAGGGAAGGGACAACAGATTGCCAGACCCTTCCATCCTCAAGTTGAAGGAGAGATAATGACCCCTGAGTCCCGCCTTCAATAGGCCCCAGAGTAGAGACTAGCACCAAGGGTATAAGATCACATGTTAAATGAAAGACATCACCCTTTTTATTTAGTAATATCAGGAGATAAGATAGTAAATCCCAATTTACAACAAAACTATAAGTAAAATTAAATCCAATACAATACATTCCCATATTCATGTTCCAATTATAAGTGATACAAAAATACAAGAAAACTCCAAAGGAAATTACCAAAAAAAAGGAAAAGAAGCAATGCCAACGACCCCAATGTATGAACTAGTATGGCCCCGCACGGTCCTCGAAGTGCTCCTGGAAACCTGAAATTAGTTTTATATATGTAGGGTGAGTATACAGGTATACTCAGCAGGGAAAACCAAAAGGTCTCATTCAGAAGTGGGGAGGCATTCTAATGCCCCATGAGAAAAGGAGATAACCAAATCACCTAGTAAGGAAACTATCCACCCAAACTTCACCAATGCATACTCCCCAAATAACACAAGTCAAGTAAAGTAATAGTAATAACACATTGATGTTTGGGTACCCCACACCACTTTCCCATTGGTTATTAAATACATCCTACGTGTTATACCTCCCCCACCATTCTCACCGTAGTCCCACTACCATTCCCCTCCCACACGCACCTGAGCTACCACAACCACACATCCCTCCCACAAATATCTGGGCCACAACAACCACATGTAACCATGCCCATAGACACCTGGGATAGAAAAAATACTACCATACCTAAAGACACCTAGGCCAAAACAACTACTGCCACACCTGAAGAAACTTGGGCCGCATCCCGATGAAACATGGGAAAACAACATACCCGCACACACCTAGGCATCCCACCAAAAATTCCCTGCACAAAGAATCTTGAGATATAATGGTCCTCAAACCATCATAGCCTGCCTGAAGTGTCTTGGGATACTCGGGAAAGGGAACAGAAAAGGAGCTAATAAGCATCCACTCATAGGAGTGTTGGGAAAACACCCTCCCCCATGACATGAGGGTGTTCAGCACGAAATGCTCAACTTGGATAGGGTTTGAATAGGAACATAAGAAATAAATTATATATATATAGGTAAAAAGCACTCATCCCAAACTAGGGGTTCCAAAACCATCCCATACACAAACACCATCATCACTATTCATTCATAAAAAGCCCAACAACCACAACCAAGTCACAACTAATTCTCAGAAAGCAATTACCCATTGAACCCATTATTGTTATTATATTCAAGTGATAACATTTAGATAATTATTCACTACCAGAAAACTAACAGGTATAACCACAAGTTGAGGAAGGAAAAACAGCCAAGTAGAAAATTAAGCATTGACACCCGGTTCTCTTGTAAAGTCACAATAAGAAAAGGGATCTGTGAGATCCCTCAAAGTACTGGAACCAAACCAACCCAATATAGAGCCCCACATGGCCTTAGATCCTCAAACAAAAACTGCACCACAACAGGGGATCCCATACCCATCCACGTCACCCCACAAGCATCAATAAGAACAACCATACACATGACCAGAATAGAGAAAGGGAGTTTTAAGATTCAACCACACCATTTTTTTAGTGCTGTCCTTCTGTTTGGTTAAATGGGGTGATAACACAAGGATTATTATTCACTGGGAATCCATTTAATCAACTGAATCTATGTGATTAACCAGTTTCCATGTTACAACAATTTAATGATAGATTAATCTAGAAAACAAAGGTTCATTAGTACGTAAGAAAGGACCACCAACAACCACAATTTTTAGTGGACATAATCCTATACAATTCAAAACATATAAGAAAAGATAACAGAGTACAACAACATCATCCAACACAACCCTTCGTTACATAAAAAACCATTTATTATCTTCATTAAGGTTTGGTTTCATCCCTCCCTGAAGTAAAAATTGTCATACGCACCCCACATGATACACACAAAAGAGAGATGAAGGAAGAACCCTACCTGGATGATCAAAGATTGAAGTTTTTCTCCATGCGCTAAGAATTGGGGATACTCCACTTTCAGGGGAGGAACTCTGGGGACTCCAAGAGTGATCAGGAAAGGCTCCATCATAGGCACACCACAAGCGTTAGGAAGGGGGAACCCAAATGCATCAAGGAAAGATAAAGAGTCCAGCCAAGAAGAAGAAATAATTCTCATGTAATAAAAGGAAAGATTCTAGAGTTATGAGATATGAATTTTGAATGGATTTAAATGTAACGCCCTGACCCCAGTTACCCAGAGTCGGTGAATTATTACATAACATTGGAATGATCACAAGAAAGATCAAGTCTCGAAATACCGATTAATTTAGTAGCCCTGGAATAACTAGATACATTAATAAAGTTTACATTACATCATAAAATGAAAACTACAAAAACATAGTCTCCATAGTCCACACTCATACTATCCCTGCCGGTCATTCATAATTTACTTATTCACAATCTTGGGAAAAATAAAATATTGAAAGGGGTGAGCTCATATGCTCAGTAAGGATAACAATATAGCATAAGCTTTAATAGATAAGCATAAACACTTAAGGAAATGTATAACTAAAACAAAAGCCTTTTAAACTTCAACTTCAACATAGTATGGCAAAAATAAAATGAAATAATTCCATTTACTTATTCACATGGATATTCTACTAATCAAATAATCACATGAAATATCAATAACCACTTTCATAATGATGGAATTCATAATGCCAGACTATCATAACCACATAGCCAAGGCATCGTGCCAAGACTACAAATAAGATTTTGTCAAGGACTTGTGCCAAGATACTAGTTTGTCTCATGAGACCTACCGATGCATCGAGGAGCTATAGCGGGCTCCACCCGTCACTTACTAAGTCCAATGTATTCCTCATATGAACATGTTTAAAAAAACATAAACATTCGTATTAAAACTAGCATACAAAATGTCAATACTTTAACCACAAACCATGAATGGTATAAAAATAGCACATCCACAGTCAAACATAACTCATTCGATACAATATGGAAGATTGTATTGTATCATATTAACCACAATCGATTATAATGAATGATATTGACATAGATGAATATAACCATCAAAACTATTTGAGATAAATATCCCCCTTTTCTTGAAAACATTTAAAAGTCACACTATTTGTCAAGAAGCCGTTTAAAAATAGATTTTTGAATCAAAGTGTCCCATACCACTTTGAAACTTTTAAAAAGATTTTTAATTTTAAAACTTTAATGTCCATATAAATAAATCCTTAAAACCATTTTTAAAACATGGACATTAATGAGCAAGATTTAGAAGAATAAGTCTTTAAAACATTTAAAAATGGTATTTTAGTTAGAGTTTCTAACCAAAAGAGAGACACTTGAATACAAATAATTGAGGTAATAATTTTTTTTAATATCATGAGAATAAAGTGATTCATGATATATTATGTCAAAGTACATTATATACACCACATAAAAGTGATTTGGTGTATAACAACAAAGAAGTCTCAATGGAATGTAAATTGGGATGAAATATCTCATAAAGGCCGTATCCTTAGGTTAAGGATAAATCAACGAAATAATTATGTGTGAAAAATATAAATACACTAAATTTTATTGGATATTCAGTGTAAAACAATCAAAGGACATTCACACATATTCTAGTAAAAACAATACCAATGAATTGGATGTTTATCTCAACAAATCGAGATTGAGTAAAAATTACTCTTATCAAGTTCATACCCATGACTTGAGAATTTATCAATGGAGTGATTATGTGTATAAAAAGTATATCCACAGAAAGGGGAGTGGAAATTATGAAATAATCAAATTAATAGTGATTCCACACATAATCTTGGAGTAAAATAATCAATGAAGTATCCGTAAAGCCGAATGAGAGGAAATTGAAATTTCAAATTCCCTTATCGATTTGGTAACTTATGAAACATGCACCCATGAGAGAAGTATCATACAATGATGATGTAAATACCCATAAATTAAAGTATATTACAAAATGAATATAATCATGGGTAGTGCACACACCACATGCAATAAATAAGTGGTGAACAAAGGAAATCTCACAGAATTAAAAGTGAGATAAGAAACCCCTTACGTTGTACTTTTTCCTTGGTTGAAGGTAGGTTAACCTCCTGTATAATGGTGAAATAATTGTTATTTAATTATACAAGAATCATTTACATTAATATGATATCATATATGATCTTTTAACATTGCTTTGTTAATAATATCTTAGAATTATCGTCGTTTCGGGTGTTAACTTACTCGTTTTCTTTTATATGTTTTGTTACATAAGCCATGTTTGTTATGGATAGGTTGTATATTATTCATATCCAAAATGATATCAATTCCTTAAATACTATTATTAATCATCAAATGATAATTATACTTGAATGGATACGATGGAGAATGAATCTCATCGCGTTCATGGAGACGGTAGTCCGTACGTACGTACAAACGACAATATCATTCTTTTGATATTAAAATAATATATAATTGGATGGTATATAATATATAAATAATCATTATCATGTTACATTTATTATTTAAATTAATTAAAAATCATTATTATACCCATCCAAATAATAATATATTGAATAACAATTACACCTTGACGTGGAGACGGTAAGTCGTACGTACGCACGTATGGTGACATGTCATTCAAAGGATGGATAGAATAATGAATATGGTTGTAACAAATTTATAATAATATTAAAGTATATAGGAGATACTGGATTCATTATTTTAGAATAGGAAAAACAAAGAAAGAAGAAGTTGAAGAAGAAATGAATTTGAAAAAGGGTGGTGAAAACATTACCTCTTCTTCGAGTTCTTCCTTTTCATTTGATCAAAAGGGCCCCTTAGGTTGGCTTTCTGATCACACTAAGGCCTCTAGGCTGTAGTGAGGGACATTTAGAGAGTATTTGGGCAGTGTTTGGCCTAACAAAAAGGCTTTGAAGGTGTGAATTAATGAAAAGGGGGAGTGTTCTTTTATAAGAGGGGTGAGTGGCACCTTTAGAAAAGTTAGAAATATTATTTTATAATAAATTCATATTCGGGTTTTAATGGCTCTAAAGTGTATTATTTAAATGTTAAGGTGGGTATGGGTTGAAAACCACTCAACCAATAGAATTTAGATAGTTTTGGGTCATTATATTATCCTTATCTTTAAGTATTAACTCTTCGTTAATTAGTTTCACTTTTACAATGTCTCTTTGTATTTTTATATTATATGGTTAATAAACTTACTATATACATCCAAGAGACAACCTAGTGGTCCATTAATGGTACACCTATCATGATATATGTCTCTTGGACGAACCTTAGATTTTTAGAAATTTAATATCAATTAATAATATAATATATTTTTTAAAAACTCTTTTTTGTCAATTTTTACACTATTCAATAATTGATTTTTGTGAAACTCATAACAGAATTATTACTTTGAACAAGGTTTAATACGTCAATCCTATAATTTCATATTAACCTATAAAATTAGTTTAATTCATAAAAAGTCTAAAATTATATTTATTTGGGTATTTATAATATCAATTATTTTAATTTTTCACTATTATGGTAATTACTTCATCACCATTGTGTCATAAATAAATTAAATTATTTAATGTATAAAAATTATAAATAAAATATCACTATGTAGGAAATATTTTTATCTTTCTAATTAATATTTATAGTCGAAAATAAAAAATATATAACCCTATGTAAAAATTGTTTTTCTAAAAGATATAAGCTTATGTCATTTTTGTATTTATTTTAACTTAATTAAAATAAAGTGTCCCTATCACCTACAAGTGACTCCATGGGGTCCCAAAATCAACCCAAAGATGCCCATGGTCGGACATGTATCAACCAATAAGGTTAGGACACGTTTTAGGGTAATTTAGTATTATTATAATATTATTTTTAAACCCTTATTTACCGGATTTACCCTTAACCATGATAAATAAAATATTTACCGAAGTAATTATTCAAAATGTCTAAAAATAAAAGTTAATTATTTACATAATATGAACATCCTGATTCCAAATATGGAATAAATTTTTCCAAATTCAAAACACAGAAGTGGCAGAAATTAATTTAAAATTAATTCCCGTTGTTAAAACAAAAAGCGTGTTTTTAAGAGATAATAACTATTAAAAGATTGACACTTGTTTATATCCGGTTTAATTGTAAAATTATGTAAAATGACCAACATTGTATTAAATTGTAAAAATATATTCTAAATATACTTTAAAACCACACAATAGTATAATCTATCACTATAAATTATTTTGATTAAAAAAGTTGTTTTTAAGTATTTTTCACTATTCATAAAAATTGGAAGTTGTCAGAAAAATACAAAAAATTCAACTTAGGATAATTTCGATATTCCGAATCAAAAAATGAAGTCCATTTTGAAATATAATATATATGTATAATTTAAAAAAGTTGGTATTACTATTCATAACGGCTAGTTTGATTGGTTGTGGTGTGTTAGAACTCGATGTTGCGTACAACACACGCTATCACATTATTCAAAGAGAAGCGTACCGTAGAAGCTTGGGGTGTTACATTCTCCTCTCCTTCAATAAATTGCGACCTCGCAATTTTTAAAATTGGGCATTGTAATGTAATGGAAAGTCCCACATCGGAAAAAGATTCAATAAAACTATCACTTTAAATGAAAGAAAGAGAAGTACAAAGGTCACCTGAGATAACCTATACTAGGATTCCATATAGGAAAACATGGATATGGATGATAAACTAAGTGTTCAGTTCTGATGGAGAGGGATAGAAAACATGATCAGGATAAATTTAACAATAAGAAAATCACAAACTTGTGTTGGGACAAACGGTCCTTAGTCTCCCAATAGGAAAAGTAAACGAACAGAATTTTTTTGTTTTAAGTTACATTACATAAGGACGAGGAATTCATTTATGATATTGACTAAGAACATAAAGAGATATACTTACTTTTTAAGTAGAGTTTCATTCTTTAATAACTTTTTACCACTAACTCATTCTTTTTGAACAATGAGTATTCAATAATACTTGGTCACAATGGAAGAGCGAGAATAAACATCTATAGAAATACATGATCCACGTAGGATAAACTATATATTTACATTGTCTTTAGAGATTAATCAAAACCAAAATGGTTAGTATAATATCTGATGACCCCACAAATGGATATTCTATTAGAGAAAAAAACACTAATATTAATTTCTAAAATTAAACCATCAATAACCCAAAGATAAATAAATACCATTCAATAATCAATTGTTATTAAAATAATTCAATATAATCCAAACTAATATTGCAACTCAAAACTTATAAGAATGTAGTCTTCCACGTTAAATTGTATCTCCAAATGACATTAATTACTCTTAAAGTCACATACTTAAAAGTAATTAACCTAATCATTTCCATAAACAACCCAAATCACTATAAATCCACAATAAAAACATAGATAAAAATCCACCATTACTCCTCAAATGAAATCCCATACTATTCTATTTTCCTTGGGCATATAGTGTTCACAACAAAGCGAACAACTTCCAAAATAAAATCTATCACTTAATCATGAAATCATTTTCCTATTCTATGGGTATTCATTTGATAAGACATAAGATCCCAAATCAAATTATTATTGATCAATAAAATCATTTAACTAAAACTTTTAGTCATAGTAACTAGTGACTTCACGTAGTCCAGTGGTAGGCGATAAATCCCAATCGCACTTTGGTTGTGGGATCGATTCCCACATCTTTGTCCGACGCGACGGGTTGTCACACGGTCTGCGTGTTGTCCTTTTTCAAAAACTATATTTTAAAACATTACCAAAATGAGATAAATTACTCCAAATAACCATAACATAATTTAACCACAAATGTTATCTCATACCTTTAATTTACATCCCAAATTATAATAACTTGTAATTTCCTCGAACCCAATGATCATATAAAACCAAATGGTTATTTATAACTATATCCACAAGAGAAAAGATAATTCTTCATAAAATATCATTCTCACATGGAAAACTGTAGAGTTACAAATACAAGAGAAAATTATTCCAAAGTAAACCCATCAACAAGGTGCACTTATACTTTTTAAACATTTCTCCAACCATTTATTTCCACATAGCTTCTTCTTTGTCCAAGAAAATATCCTATAGAATAGGGCATTCACTCCGGTAATGGACAGGTCCCCTACATTTACAGAAAATGACTGTAAATGGATTCTTGGGAATATTTTTATCTTCTTACATAGTACTCTTCATTTTTCTTCTGAAATTATTCACTTTATGTCCTTCCTTACCGCACGTAAAGCATTTCTTTGTCCCATTAAGACACTTTCCTGGGTTTCTCCTTCCACATTTCCTGCATGATGGAAATTGAGGATTTCTTTCTCCATGGTCTCCACTACTAGAGCTCTTATCATTCATCACCTTTATCTTCTTTATTGAGTCCGGGAATTGGTTAATATATATATTGTTGATCATATTTTTGGAAAATTTATTTGGCATAAAGATGATATCTTTTACGCCTATCAACATTCTATTTTTTTGCTCATTTCCACCACCATTCCCGCCTTGTACATCATTCTCAAAGTCACTATGACTTCCTTGGAATCTTGCCATTGACTAAAACCAAAAATCATTGTGTGAGTAATAGTAGTAATAAAATCATTTAGAGATTAACATGTCACCATATTCTCAATTTGAAACACATTAGGATTAACCAAGGTCATTTACTCTCATTTTATATATATAATACTTCAAATCTGTTTGTAAAGAAAATGTAAATTATCCTAAGCATATCCCCCGGGAGTGTCGTAACCAAGAGTGTAGCAAGACCCGTTGTCATGCACCAGTTCCCGTTCGAGTCTAGCTCAAAGCGGTGTTTTTGGGTTTTACCCCTAGGTACATCTGTGCCAGAGCCACCTCTACCTGCTCGTATCCAAACATGGATGTATTGCTCGGAAAACTCAAAAAATCTCTACAATACCAAAATTCTAGGAAGTTCTTCTATACTAATCCTCAAAATCCATCTTAAATCTATGTGCTCTAATCAGAGTTTATCTAAATATAGCTTCCAAGGTTTGTACTAAACTTCCTCTAATACCAACTGTAATGCCCCGACCCCAGTTACCCAGAGTCGGTACATTATTACATAACATTGGCATGATCACAAGAAATATCAAGTCTTGAAAGACCGATTAGTTTAGTAACAATGGAATAACTAGATACATTAATAAAGTTTACATTACATCATAAAATGAAAACTACAACAACATAGCCTCCATATTCCACACTCATACTACCCCTGCAGGTCATTCATAATTTACTTCTTCACAATCCTAGGAAAAATAAAACATTGAAAGGGGTGAGTTCAGATGCTCAGTAAGGATAACAATATAGCAGAAGATTTAATAGATAAGCATAAACACTTAAGGCAATGTATAACAAAAACAAAATCCTTTTAAACTTCAACTTCAACATAGTATGGAAAAAATAAAATGAAATAATGCCATTTACTTATTCACATGGATATTCTAATAACTGAATAATCACATGAAATATCAATAACCACTTTCATAATGATGGAATGCATAATTCCAGACTATCATAACCACATATCCAAGGCCTCGTGCCAAGACTACAAATAAGATTTTGTCAAGGCCTTGTCCCAAGACACTAGTTTATCTCATGAGACCTACCGATGCATCGAGGAGCTATAGAGGGCTCCACCCGTCACTTACTAAGTCCAATGCATTCCTTATATGAACATGTTTAAGAATAACATAAACATTCGTATTAAAACTAGCATACGAAATGTCAATACTTTAACCACAAACCATGAATGGTATAAAAATAGCACATCCACAGTCAAACATAACTCATTAGATACAATATGGAAGAATGAATTGTATCATATTAACCTCAATCAATTATAATGAATGATACTGACATAGATGAAAATAACCATCAAAACCATTTGAGAGAAATATCCCCCTTTTCTTGAAAACATTTAAAAGTCACACTATTTGTCAAGAAGCCATTTAAAAATAGATTTTTAAATCAAAGTGTCCCATACCACTTTGAAACTTTTAAAAGGAGTTTTAATTTTAAAACTTTAATGTCTATATAAATAAATCCTTAAAACCATTTTTAAAACATGGACATTAATGATCAAGATTTAGAAGAATAAGTCTTTAAAACATTTAAAAATAGTACTTTAGTTATAGTTTATAACAAAAAGAGAGACACTTGAATACAAATAATTGAGGTAATAAAAACTTTGTAATATCATGAGAATAAAGGGATTCATGATATACTATGTCAAAGTACATTATATACACCAAATAAAAGTGATTTGGTGTATAACAACAAAGAAGTCTCAATGGAATGTAAATTGATATGAAATCTCTCATAAAGGAATTATCCTTAGGTTAAGGATAAATAAACGACATAATTATGTGTGAAAAATATAAATACAATAAATATTATTCGATATTCAGTGTAAAACAATCAAAGGAAATTCACACATATTCTAGTAAAAACAACACTAATTAATTGGATGTTTATCTCAACAAATCGAGATTGAGTAAAAATTACTCTTATCAAGTTCATACCGATGACTTGAGAATTTATCAATGGAGTGATTATATGTATAAAAAGTATATACATAGAAAGAGGAGTGGAAATTATGAAATAATCAAATGAATAGTGTTTCCACACATAATTTTTGAGTAAAATAATCAATGAAGTATGCGTAAAGCCGAATGAGTGGAAATTGAAATTTCAAATTCCCTTATTGATTTGGTAACTTCTGAAACATGCACCCATGAAAGAAGTATCATAAAATAATGATTTAAATACCCATAAATTAAAGTATATTACACAATGAATACAATCATGGTCAGTACACACACCACATGCAATAAATAAGTGGTGAACAAAGGAAATCTCACTGAATTAAAAGTGAGATAAGAAACCCCTTACTTTGTACTTTTTCCTTGGTCTAAGGTAGGTTAACCTCCTGTATAATGGTTAAATAATTGTTATTGAATTATACAAGAATTATTTACATTAATATGATATCATATATGATCTTTTAACATTGCTTTGTTAATAATATCTTAGAATTATCATCGTTTTGGGTGTTAACTTACTCGTTTTATTTTATATGTTTTGTTACATAAGCCGTGTTTATTATGGATAGGTTGTATATTATTCATATCCAGAATTATAGGAAGTCATTAAATACTATTATTAATCATCAAATGATAATTATACTTGAATGGATACGATGGAGAATGAATCTCATCGCGTTCGTGGAGACGGTAGTCCGTACGTACGCACGAGCGACAATATCATTCTTTTGATATTAAAATAATATATAATTGGATGGTATATCATATATACAGAATCATTATCATGTTACATTTATTATTTACATGAATTAAAAATCATTATTATACCCATCCAAATAATAATATATTGAATAACAATTACACCACGACGTGGAGACGGTAAGCCGTACGTACGCACGCATGGTGACATGTCATTCAAAGGATGGATAGAATACGGAATATGGTTGTACCATATTTATAATAATATTACAGTATATAGGAGATACTGTATTAATTATTTTAGAATGAGAAAAACAAAGAAATAAGAAGTTGAAGAAGAAATGAATTTGAAAAAGGGTGGTGAAAACATTACCTCTTTTTCGGGTTCTTCCTTTTGACTTGATCAAAAGGGATCCTTAGGTTGGCTTTCTGATCAAAATAAGGCCTCTCGGTTGTAGTGAGGGACGTTTAGAGATTATATGGGAAGGGGTTTGCCGAACCAAAAGGCTTTGAAGGTGTGAAGTAATGAAAAGGGTGAGTGCCCTTTTATAAGAGGGGTGAAGGGCACCTTTGGAAAAGCTAGAAATATTGTTTTATAATAAATTATTATTCAGTTTATAATGGCTCAAAAGTGTATTATTTAAAGGTTAAGGTGGGGATGAGTAGAAAACCACTCAACCAATAGAATTTATACAGGTTTAGGTCATTATATTAACCTTATCTTTAAGTATTAACTCTTCGTTAATTAGTTTCACTTTTACAATGTCTCTTTGTATTTTTATATTATATGGTTAATAAAATTACTATATACATCCAAGAGACCCCCTTATGGTCCATTAATGATACAAATATCATGATATAAGTCTCTTGGCCGATCCTTAGATTTTTAGGAATTTAATATCAATTAATAATATAATATTTGTTTTAAAAACTCTTTTATGTCAATTTTGAAACTATTCAATAATTTATTTTTGTGAAAATTATAACAGAATGATTACTTCGAACAAGGTTTATTAAGTCAATCATAACATGTCATATTAACCTATAAAATTAGTTTAATTCATAAAAAGTCTCAAATTATAATTATTTGGGTATTTATAATATCAATTATTTTAATTTTTCACTATTATGGTAATAATTTCATCACCATTGTGTCATAAATAAATTAAATTATTTAATGTCTAAAAATTATAAATAAAATATTATATATGTAGGAAATATTTTTATCTTTCTAATTAATATTTATAGTTGAAAATAAAAAATATATAACCCTATGTAAATTTTTTTTCTAAAAGATATATGCTTATGCCATTTTTGTATTTATTTTAACCTAATTAAAATAAAGTGTCCCTATCACCTACAAGTGGCTCCATGGGGTCCCAAAATCGACCCAAAGATGCACATGGTCGGAAATGTATCCACCAATAAAGTTAGGACACGTTTTAAGGTAATTTAGTATTATTGTAATATTATTTTTTAACCCTTATTTACTGGATTTACCCTTAACCCCTAAATAAAATATTTACCGAAGTAATTATTAAAAATGTCTAAAAATAAAAGTTACCTATTTACACAATATGAACATCCTGATTCCAAATATGGAATCCATTTTTCCAAATTCAAAACACAGAAGTGGCAGAAATTAATTTAAAATTAATTCCCGTTGTTAAAACAAAAAGCGTGTTTTTAAGAGATAATAACTATCAAAAGATTGACACTTGTTTATGTCCGGTTTAATTGTAAAATTATGTATAATGACCAACATTGTATTAAATGGTAAAAATATATTCTAAATATACTTTAAAACCACTCAATAGTATAATCTATCACTGTAAATTATTTTGATTAAAAAAGTTGTTTTTAAGTATTTTTCACTATTCATAAAAATTGGAAGTTCTCAGAAAAATACAAAAAATTAAAATTAGGATAATTTCGATATTCCGAATCCAAAAAGGAGGTCCTTTTTGAAATATAAAATATATATAATTTCAAAAAGTAGGTATTACTATTCATAATGGCTAGTTTGATTGGTTGTGGTGTGTTAGAACTCGATGTTGCGTACAACACACGCTATCACTTTATTCAAAGAGAAGCGTACCGTAGAAGCTTGGGTTGTTTAATTAAAGGTGGATTGTGGTTCCACCACGCAGTTAGATGGTTACACATGATGGAATTAATTTTTATTTAATAATTATCATCGGAGAGGTGTCCATAACAACCGTGAGATAAATGATTTCTTTTTAAGATAGGAAAACAAGTCCATTGAGGGTCTCCCCACTCTTAGGGGATTTAAAAAATTGTTTATGGGGATAAAAACAACCTTAAACCTCTTTAAAAAGGTTAAAAAATTTAAAAGTGGCGTTACAGGAAGATAGGGAAAGAAAACCCCAAAAACCTCCCTCGTGGCACAGATCGGGTGAGGCACTGATCGGTGAATCACTGATAAGGGACACATAGATTGGGGACACATCGATCGACGACACACCAATCTACGACACACTAATCGGTGACACACCGATCGGTGACTCCCCGATCAGCAACACACCGATCAACGACTCCCCGATCAGCGACACACCAATCGATGACCCACTGATCGACGACTCCCTGATCGACGACTCCCTGATCGACGACTCCCTGATCAGCGAATCGCCGATTGATGACTCCCCGATCTGGGACTCACCGATCGACGACTCCCTGATTAGCGACTCACCGATTGGTGTCACCGATGGGTGACACCTTGGTGACATCCTACCACTGACACACCACCCTCCAGACTTATTTATGGGGTTCAGGGTGTCCCAAACACCAGAAATTGGAAAAGTAATGGACTAGGAATGTCTGGGCCATTACATTAGATAATTCTCAAACTATTCTCGTCCTCAAGAATCAAAACTAAAACCAGTTCTAGAGAGAGTGGTCCAAACTACAACATCTAAAGATACCTATCGTGGCCAAACCACCCTAGAAATCTAGGAACACCTCTCCCTCAAGTGACCACACAACATATAAGGTTCACACTGTCCAGTCTTATGGATTAGGGATTCCCTTCTTCCATGTCGAGATACTATCTGCTTTGGGCGACACTGACTCGCCCGCACAGGTTTAATCACATCCACCTTAATGCATCTCGATTAGGGATCAGGTCCTCCCCTTTCCACATTCAGGACTCTTCACACACATATAGAAAACAAAGAAAAGTACATATTTCATAGTTAATAAGGTCAACCACTACATCAAAAACAAGTATAAAACAAAACAGAACAAAACTCAAAACAACTCTGGGTACTGGGTGCGCATCTGTGCCTCTTTTTCCTAGGTACTCTCCTTGAGGCCACCATGCCTCCATAACACATGAACCAAGGGAATGGTTCATCCACGAAGCACCTTCTCCTCATGATCCTCAATCCTCACTGGTCGCTCTATGAATGTCATGTCATCCTCGATATCCAGCTTTCCCCAATCGAGTACATGTGAATTATCATGTAAATACCAACAAAGCAAAGACACATGAAAGAAATCATGAACCCTCAGTAGCAGTAGTGGTAGCACCAGCTGATAAGACACTTCATCGACCCAAGCCAACACCTCGAAGGGTCTAACGAAATTGGAAGAAAGCTTACTCCTCCTACCAAACCTCCATTGCCCATACCAAGGGGAGACCTTCAAGAACATGTGGTCCCCGACCTCGAACTCCAAGGGTCTCCTCCTATGATCGACATACGACTTCTGCTGGTCCTGATATGACTTCATCCTCTCTTGTATAAGCAGAACTTTCTCCATCGTTCTCTGCACCACCTCGGGGCCAAGAACACCTACTTACCCGACCTCTTCCCAACACACGGGTGAGTGACACGATATCCTGTACAAATATTTGAATGGATCCATGCCAATGGTAGAGTGATAGATTTTGTTTTAGGAAAACTATACCAGAGGAAAGTGTCATACCCATGATTCTCTAAAGTCTAAAACACATACCCGAAGCATATCCTCAAATGTCTGGATGGTGAACTCTATCATCCCATCTGTCTGGGGGTGGAAAGCAGTGCTGAGGAATAACTGGGTTCCAAAAGCATGTTTCAATCCTTTCCAGACCTATAAGGTAAACTAGGTATCCCGATCAGAGAATATGGACCTTGGAAGTCCATGAAACCACACCACCTTGTCTATGTACCTATGTGCTTGGGAATCCACCACACTCGACTCCTTGATTTCCAAGAAGTGAGATGACTTAATCATTCAGTCTACCACTATCTAGATAGCATCGCAAACCCCTTAAACTCTGGGTAGTCCTATGATGAAATCCATCGAAATGTCATCCCACCTCTAGTCGGGGATATCTAAAGTTTGTAGAAGACCTCCTGGGATGCGGTATTTAGCCTTCACCTGCCGACACATGAGGCCCTTTTCCACAAACTCTACCACTACCCGCTTCACCCCGTGCTACCAAAACTAACCCCTCAAGCCCTGGTACATCTTGGAAACTCCTGGGTGTACCACCAGGGGTGAGTAGTGGAACTCACCAATAAATCTCTCAGACATTTCCACTAGGATGAACAAATTTACATGAAACATCATCTGATTCTTCCCATCTTCCGACCATCCTTCCAGAGCATCACCCTAGCCAATATGAACTCTCATCACTTCACTCTCTAAGTCTCCCATCTAAGAATCATTCACCTATCACAACAGAGAGTACTGTACTATCATCTGAAATAGACAACCTCTATCATCCTCCACCCTTGCATCTAGGTGTAGACAACCAACTGCTCCATTTCCTTCCATGAATCTGCTGATTCTCAAACCACATCCTTTTGCGAATTCCTGCTCAAGGCATTGAAAACCACATTCCCCTTTCCTGAGGTGTTGGAAATTTCAAAGTCGTAGTCCTGAAGAAACTCCATCCACCTCCACTGCTGCAAGTTTTAGTCTAACTGAGAGAATATATATACCTAAATCTCTTGTGATTCGTGAAGACCACAATGTGCTCCCCGATGAGGTAGTGCTGCCACAACTTTAGTGTGAACACAACTACTGCAAGCTCCAAGTCATGTGTGACATAGTTATGCTCATGGGGATGTAACTTCCTAGACACATAAGAGATCACCCCTATTGTTGCATCAAAAAACACCCCAAGCCTTGGTCTGAAGTATCACAGAATACATTAAACATCACCCCTTCTTTTGGAAAACTTAGCACTGGGGCATTAAACAACGTCGCCTTCAGGTAACTGATGGCTGCCTGACACTGCTCAATCCACATAAAGGCATAGTCCTTTCTAGTCAAAAATATCAATGGAGCTGCAACTCAAGAGAATTCAGGAACGAAACTCCGATAATAGATCACCAAACCTAGTAAACTACAAAACTCTATCACATTCTTGGGTGCTTCCCAAGAAACAACAACTTCAATAATTGATGGATCAACCACTATTCACTGATTAGACACCACGTGTCCAAGTAAGTGCACATCTCATGTCCAGAACTTTCACTTGGACAAATTTACATATAGATGGTGCTGTCAGAGGACCCCTAAAACCATTCTCAGATGCTTGGTGTGGTTCTCCTTTGATCTTGAGTAGACCAGGATGTTATTAATAAACACGACTACAACGTGGTCCAGATATTCTCAGAAGATGAATTTCATGAGTCCCATTAACAGAAATGGTGCATTTGTAATTCTGAACGACATGAATACAAAATAGAAGTGCCCATATTTTCATCTGAAGGCAGTCATCGAGATGTCACCCTCCTTCACCCTCAACTGGTGATATCCTGACCACAAACCGATCTTAGAGAACCATCCTACCCCCTTCAACTGATCAAAAAGATCGTCTATCCTTGGGAGAGGTTAACGGTTCTTGACCATTACCTGATTCAGTCTTTGATAGTCTATGAATAGCCTGAGACCACCATATGACTTCTTCGCAAACAAGACCGGAGAACCCCATGGTAATGCACATGGTCAGACACAACCCTTCTTCATCATATCATCAATATGAATCCGTAACTACCACATCTTAGAAGGTGCCATCCAATAGGGAGCCCTCGAAATTAGATGGGAACCAGGTTGCAAGTATATCCCAAACTCAACATCACATCGAGAGTGTAGAGTCACCACCTCTTTAAGGAAGATGTCCATGAACTCACTGAAAATTACTAAAGCTTCCACCATCTATAAGTCTACTGACTCCACTAAAAGCTCGACTAACAAGGAAAGAAGGGGACCCACTCACCGGATGCCCTCCTAGAAACCCTGTTCACTAAAGAAAGATACACATTGGCCACCCATATATGAAAACATGAGCATTATTTAGAAGCATTTGATAATGAAACATACAGAGAAAAGCCAGTCAATGCCTAAAATGACATCATACGGCTGCATCTGTAGCCAAAGAAAATCCCCACTGGACTGATGTGGTCCCAAAATCAGTCTACATCCTTAGAAAGCATGAGACAAACTGGTCTGACCTCCAACTGGTGTACTCAAAACTAGGGTTATGGGAAATCTCTCTGCATATAGACCCAAATCATGGGATATAATGGGTGTAAAAAATAATTACAAATCTACTGAATCAAAAAAGGCAAAAGCAAAGGCAAAAGAAAGAGTACTAAACAAGTTGATCATACCTCAAACAAATTCCAGCCTTATTGGAACAGATTCCTCTACATCATGAAACTACCCACGCCCAGATCCTCTGCCTCTCGACTATCGACCGACTCTCCGACCACACCCTGGTCAAGGTCCCTAAGGAGCGCCCTGAGGCCAGCCTCCTCTGGAAACGTCTTCTCTCGGAGGAGTGGGAGCTCACTGTCCCTACTACTACTACTGAAAGGGACTGGATGTAAACTGTTGCTACTGAGGTGGGCATTGAACTTACCCGCCCCACCTATATTGCACTCGGTCTGGGCATTGATTTTGAAGATGCCCACGACTTCCATAGATGAAGCATCTCTGTCCGGGACCAACAAGGAAGGGGAGAGGACCCGGAGATCAAAACTAAAACTGCTAGGACCTACTTCCCATTGGTCGAAACCTGGAAGGCCCTGACACTGGAGGCCTACTGCTATCGGCCTTTCCCTTTGACGATACCAACTGGATCCCCTCTCACAGGACTCCTCCCAGTGTGCGAATCCCCCCCATCACTTCGGAATTCTTCTGGACCTCCAAGTATGTCTATTGAGTGAAGGGAGTAACAACATACTGAAGAGAAGGTCAGAGTGCCTCCTCTAAACGTCTATCCTAAGACTCCTCATTCAAAAATAGGTCTGAAGAAAAGAGAAGGAGATCCTTGAACTTTATCCTCAACTTCCTTACTGACATGCCCCCCCACTAAAGGGAGTGTAGCTCCCACCTCTTCTCTGCCTTCATCGTGGAAGAGATGAATTCCACCTGAAATTCCCTCTTGAAGTCAATCCACGAAACATCTACCTCTCTCTTCTCCCTAATGTAGAGCGTCCACCACTGATGTGATGCTCACTATACCTAGCTTAAATTTAGAGTAAACCAGTACTCCGTTAGAGCCATAATCAAGCTGAAATCCATCATCAGCTCCTCAAGCTAGCTCTTTGTCTCCATGTCCGAGATGCTACCCTCATACTTCCTGTGGGTATGCTACTGAAAGTCACGAATCGTCCTCTTCCACTAGTCATACTACTCCTCTCAATAAGACCTCTTATGATCATCCAAATCATCCCCTAGGCCTCGATTACCCACACTACCCATGGCCATCATCCGGGTTCCATAGCTGCAAGGTAAACAAGGAATGCCTAAGCCTGAGTAGTGTGGAAGATTGCTTTTAAATTTTTATTAGAATTTTTATTTGTTTTAAATCCACAAAATACCCAAGACACACAACAACACAATTCATTATAATTCATGTACGTTTCCTAGGGACTATACCGTGAAATTAGTGTAGCCTCACTTGGTTGTTCGGTAGGTCCAGAGTCCTTGCATTAGATCACGGGGGGCCCTAAAATCCCATGTTGTAGCTAGTCTTCCCTGGCCTATTTCATGCACCAAGATTTCCTAACACTATTTCCCTACCATCCCATGAAATCCTTATTGTTCCTAACTCCAAAATCTATCCTATATCTCAACCAACCATTGATACTATTCTATCATGACCTACCTTCACCAAGATGAGGGAAGGGACAACAGATTTCCAGACCCTTTCTTCCTGAAGTTGATGGAGAGATAATGACCCCCGAGACCTACCTTCAATAGGCCTTGGATTGGAGACTAGCACCAAGGGTATTGGATCACACGTAAAATGGAAGGCATTACCCTTTTTATTTAGTAGGTTTGAGAGATAAGATAATAAATCCCAAACAACACCAAAACTGGAAGTAAAAGTAAAGTCAAAACAATCCATTACCATATGCATGTTTCAATAATAAGTGCTAAAAAATACAAATAAACACAAAAGGAAAGTACCAAAAGAAAAGAAAATCCAAAATGCCAATGGTCCCAATGTCTGAACTACAATGGTCCCGCACAGTCCTCGAAGTCCTCCCGGAAACTTGAAAGCAGTTTTATATACGTAGGGTGAGTATACAGGTATACCCAGTGGGGAAAAACAAAAGATCTTGTGCACAAGTGGGGAGGAATTCTAATTTCTCATGAGAAAAGGAGATAAACAAAGAACCTAGTATAGAAAATATCCACCCAAACCTCACTAAGGCACACTCCCCAAATAACACAAGTTAAGTAACGTAATAGTAATAACAAATCGATGTTTGGGTACCCCACACCACTTTCCTACTGGTTATTTAAGACATAATACGTGTGAAACCTCCCACTCCATTCTCACCATAGTCCCACTTCCATACCCCGCCCACACACACATGGGCTACCAAAACCACACATCCCACCCAAAAACACTTAGGCCACAACAACCACACATAACCATGCCCATAGACACCTGGGCCAGAACAACTATCACCATGACCAAAGACACATGGTCCAGAACAACTTCTTCCATGACTGAAGACACATGGGCCTCATCCTGAAGACACTTGGGGAAAAAACATACCCACACACACCTAGGAAACCCACCAAAAATACCCTGCCCAAATAATCTTGAGCTATAATGGACCTTTTGCTGTCACAGCCTTCCTGAAGAGTCTTGGGCTAATTAGGAAGGGGAGTAGAAAAGGATCTAATAACCATCCACTCATAGGAGTGTTGTAAAAAACACCCTCCCCCATGAAATGGGGGTGTTCGATACAATGTTCTCAACTTGGGTGGGGCACGAATAGAAAAATTAGAACTAAATGATACATATATGTAAACAAGCACTCATCCCAACCTAGGGG
Organism: Viscum album; assembly: GCA_963277665.1. Classification (NCBI taxonomy): domain Eukaryota; kingdom Viridiplantae; phylum Streptophyta; class Magnoliopsida; order Santalales; family Viscaceae; genus Viscum; species Viscum album. Next base: position 135,756,844 of record OY728134.1, read on the forward strand.
TTCCAAAACTAGCCCATACACAAACAACCTCATTACTAGTCTTTCATAAAAAGCCCAAAAACCACAACCAAGTCACAAATCATTCCTGAAAATAAATTCCCCATTGAACCAATTCTTGTTACTATATTCAGGTGACCCCATTTAAATAATTCTTCACTACCGGGCAACTAACAGGCATAACCAAAATCCAAGGAGGAAAAAATATCCAAGCAGCAAATTTAGCATTCACACCTAGTTCCCTTGTAATGTCACAACAACAAAAGGGATCCACGAGATACCTAGAAGTACTAAAACCAAACCAATCCCAATATATAACCCCACACATCCTCAGATCCACAAACCAACAAATTCACCACAATAGGGGATCCCATCCCAATCCACATCACCCCCAAGAATAAAGTAGAACAACCATACACATCACCATAATAGATCAAGGGAGTTTTCAGATTCAACCACAACATTCCTTTAGTTCTATATTTCTGTTTGGTTTACCGGGGTGATCACACAAGTATTTTTATTCATTGGGCATCCATTTAATCGACCAAATCTATGTGATTAATCTATTTCCATGTTACATCAATTAAATAAAATAATTATCTAGAAATTATAGGTTCATTAGTGAGAAAGAAAGGAATACCAATGAATATGATTTTCAGTGTACATAATCCCATACAATTTACTACATATAAATAAAGATAAAAGAGTACAACAACTTCATCAATCACACCCCTTCATTCCTTAAAAACCATTTATTATATTTGTTAAGGTTTGGTTTCATCCATACCCAAAGAAAAAATTGTCATACCCACCCCGCATGATACAAACTAAAGAGAGATAAAGGAAGAACCCTACCAAGATGATCAATGATCGATGTTTTTCTCCATGCGCCATGAATAGGGGATGCACCACTTGCATGGGAGGAACTCCGAGGACTCCAAGAGTGATCTGGAAAGGCTCCAGCATAGGCACACCACTATCCTCGGGAAGGGGGACTCCAAACTCACCAAAAAAAGAAAAAGAGACTATCCAAGAAGAAGAAAGAATCCCCATGCAATAAAATATGAGATCATGGAGTTATGGGATTTGAATTTTGAATGACATTAAATGAAGATCATGGTTTCACCATGCGGTTGGATGGTTACACATGAAGGAATTAATTTTTATTTTATAATTTTCATTAGAGAGGTTTCCATAACAGATGTGACTTAAATGATTTCATTTAAAGAGAGTAAAACAGGACCGTTGAGGGTCTCCCCACTCTTAGGGGATTTAAAACATTTTTATGTAGCTAAAAATGACCTTAAACCACTTTAAAAAGGTTAAAAGACTTAAAAGTGGCTTTATAGGAAGCTAGGGAAAGAAAACCCCGACAACCTCCCCCATGGAACCGATCGGGGACACACCGATCGGTGTTAATGATGGGTGACACCACGGTGACATCCTTCAACTGACACACCACCCTCTGAACTTACTGATGGAGTCCAGGGTGTCCCAAACACCAGAAATTGGAAATGTAATGGACCAGGAGGGTCCGGGCCATTACAATGATATTTAAAAAAATGTTATCCTATTACCTTCATATCCGATGAATCAATGGTCTTTTAATTAATCACATATTTATGGTTCTATTTTTGTTAACATTCTCTTGATCATTCACTTTCCCATGATAAATGATCTTGATCACAATCCATAATTAATTAAGATTTTATTCTATGTACATATTTTCAATTCCCAATGATGTTCTCCTTATTGGAAACCTATTCATGTGTTATTTATGATGAAATTTTTATTCCCCTTTACCTCATATAAGAGGAAGATATATTAACATTTTTTTTGTGATATGGGTATTTCATGAAGGGAATTTTTAAACGTCAAAACCTTCATTACTGAGAAAAAGTTAAAATTGAATAGACATAATTTATTTATTGGTGGTAGAATGTTACACACCTATATTTTTAAAAGAAAACTATGTTCGATAGTATATTAAATACACAACACTGATTTTAAATAAACCATTATATAATATTAATATATTATTATATATATGTGGCCGATTTAACCTAGCCATTAAATTAGAAGGTATGCCTAATATTAATTAATTTATGAAATATATATAAATTTCATATTTAAATTTATTTATTAATTATTAATATGCACTAAAACATTAATAAGAATATTTTATTCTACAAAAAATATGTTACCTTTAATTTTTTTTTATTTCTTTTTGTGAGAAAATATTATAATTTATTTATAGAACCTTTTGAAATGTTATTTTATTAAATGAAAATAATTTTTTAAATCATTATATAATTTTTTTCCTAGTATTAAATTTCTATATTTTTCAAAAAACAATTATTTTTTAGTGAATAGTTTTTATATATTATTTTAGTATATGTTTATTCTTATTCTTAAAAATGAATTTTTCTAAAAAAAAGTTTTAAAGTTAATAATGTTTCTCCATTTTATATAATTAATAAAACCTAATGTCGAATAATTTAAATTAATTAATTATATATATATATTATAAATTTACATTTATTAATTAAAATTCATATAATGAAGACTAATACTCATAGAGTTACTGTAAAATCATCTTTTACTTGAAAAATATATTTTTTAGAAAACAACTTTTTCATCACGCTTGTGGGTTTTATTTTAAATTAAATTATACTAATTATTTGAATTTAATTTGGTAAAATGGATTCTATATTTGGAATCATAATAAATTATATTATATAATATGGCCAAATTAATTTTTGGTTACAATTAATAGTGAATATAATAAAAAACTATTTACCATGGTAAATAAATTAAAATGGTAAACGTATGTGATCTTAGAGGTATTGGGGATAAATTTTTTAAAACATTTTTCTTTTTAGTGGTGGAGGTGTGTCTAGGCCTTATCACTCCTCCACACTTTTATGTTATAGTTTTAGGGGAAGTTTCCTTAAGAGTGACTTCCCATTACTGAATAGTTTTTTTATATTTTCTTAAATAAAACTCCTCCTCAATTATAAATGTTCATAACTCACCACAATTAATAACACCTCTCAAAAAATTTGGATAAAAAACCTAAAAAAATATCTCCTCATAATAACAATCCATATTCTAGATCTTCTGGTCTTCCCAAAAGACTAACCTTAGGGTCCTTAATAAGAGATCCAAAGAAGGTTCCTGTTAGCGAAGGTAATCATCTTCACTAAGATCCTTATTTTTTATTTTTTTTCTTTTCTCAATTATGTATTAATAATTTAAATATAATAATAATGGTATCTTATATATATTTATATGTTATTATGTTTATGGAATAATATTTATCCATCTTCTCTGCCATCAAATGGGAAACAAAATCCCCATTCGTTTGTACGTCAGACTACCGCCTCACGAACTGATGTAATTATTTTTACATCACGTATCTCATGGATATTTATGATGATGAATTTAATATTTATTATTTATACTAATAAAATATTAATAATCATTTAAATGTAATATTTCATATACTTTCTTACCATACCATCAATAGTAAGATGATTACATCGTTCGTGTGTACGACAGACTACCGCCTCATGAAGCCATGTGATTCGTTTATTATTATCAAATCATAGTGATGGTACATTTAAGTGTATTTAAATAAATAATATGATAAATATTATATTATTATGATTATATAAAGATAAATTTACACTTAACTTCTTTCCATCACGATCATTACAAAATATAAATGTTACACATGCGTACACACGACCTAATGTCTCCATGATTATAAAATAGATCATTTTTCATAACCATAATTTATGGTTATTTTTAAACGTATAATTTATATATATAAATTGTAAATATTTCATTATTACTATTTTTTATATGATAAAAAATGACCCCTTTTTACCATGTCCAACAAACCGATTCTGTTTTGAATTTTATAAACTGAGTATCCTCAAAACATCTGATGTGGATATAACTGATTATGTAATTAAATATATTATTAAAATAAATGATGTAAATGATTTATGTATAAGGTATTATACCTATATAAGTTTTGTATAACAAAAATATTATTTATAAGTTTATTACACAGGAGATAAATTACATACACGATAGGTCTAGACACTAGGTAAGGGTTTCCATCTTAAAAATTCATTCTTTAAGACCCATGTTATTTTATATTCATAATTTTTAATATGGTGTATATTATTCTCCATTAAATACTATATATTTAATAACTCATAGTTTATAGTATTTTATATTACAATTCAATTACTTTATTCCTTGGGTTTATGATTTAAAAGTTACTAAGGCAGTAAGGGTTTATGCTTCAATCTCATTTTAATCAGAATTGTTTTTGGTTGAATTTTCATTAAAAGAAAATTATATGATCATTGTCAATTAAACCTATTTAATTTTATTATCCTCTATTTATTCACAAAATTTTCATTTAATTGTACCATTTTTCTCTCTTTATTACTTAAAATTATAGAGTAAATGTTTTTAAAAGAAATCAATTTTATTTTTCTCTTTGGTCAAAAACCCTTTCTCTTAAATGTTTATGTTTTCAATAAAATATTTTCTAATTTTATAAAAGTATTCTATTATTATTTAAATTCATTTTAACCCATATTTGTTTTTCTAAATGGTTTAAAAGTAATCTTCTTTTCATTTTATTAATGAGGTACTTTTTGACTTTTTACTAAAGTGTGGAAGGAATGTTTTTTTAACCTATATGACATATAAAAAATTACCCACTATCATAAAAATTATTTTTATTGAATATTGATTTATATTTTTTAGGTTTATTTTCAATGAAAATTATTTCCATTTTTTTGAATTTTTTATTTTTCAAAAGTGATTTTGGAAGTGGAAAGATGATTTTCCTCAAGATTTTTCTTAATTTCTTTTCAAGAAGGTTGGGGGTTATGCCCCATAAATTGATCGTTAAGAAAAAGAGAAACCTCTTTTAGTCTCATAATACATCATGTACAGGGTCAAGGAGAAAACCTAATCCATTACGGGCCTCTGTCCACTACATGATGTTGTCTCATTAGTTAGCCTTAAATTAAGTTTATGTCACTTTTTATGGTGCTTTTACATTTTCATATGGTGCTATGATATTATGATACCATGTTATTTATGTTATGGTACCATGTGTTTACTCTTAAGACTTATATTTAACGATATCATGCTATGAATTTGAATCACAAGTTATGCTTCCTTATCATGTTTATTGCCTTACTGGGGTTTTTATCTCACCCTTTTCTTTTATGGAATTCCCTAAGTTATCCTATATTGTTTTAGGAACTCAAATGTATTTTTGGGCTCATTGAGGAGAATAAAATTAAATAAATATATTATGTTTAAGTTTCTTATGATTTTTATGTACCTAGTCTTCCAATTACACTACTCCTCATGATCATTGAGTTATATATTTTTTGTTTATGTTATAAATAATTTAATAATATGTTTAAAAGTATTGGGTATCTATATATAAAACATTTTGTTGAATATTTAGTATATAAATTTTATTAAAATAATTTACTATAGTAATTAAGTTAATTTTGATGACCAAAACACAATATGCCCATTAAAATAGTTTTTTAGAAAAAAACTTATTTTACTTTCATTTAAAATCAATTGATATCTAATGAATTTATTTTATACATCTATAAACTTATTATATTCATTATTTACTCAGTCCTATTCATAAAAAATAATATATCCTCTTGGTTATAACAATTCACTATATTATGGATTGTTAAAACTCGATATTTCTTGTGACAGAAGATATTGATGAAATTAAATTTATTTGGAAAAAAATATTTCATGAAATATCAGGGTGTTACATTCTACCCCCTTAAAAAGAATTTATCCCTTGAAATTCTATTACTCTGATACAAAAAGAAAACAAGGACACTTCTACCTCATTATATCCTTAGGTTCCCTTGTATCATCCTCAAATTGGTGGTTTCTTTACAAAACATTGACCAGGTGAGTTGTCTTATTTCATAGAATTTTTCCTGAATGATATAGAATCTCTATCGATTATTCATTATAAGAGAGATCATACTCTTGTGTTTTGACCATTGAGTTCAGTAAATGTGAAGGGTTGGGTAAGTACTTCCTTAGGAGAGATACATAGAATGCATCATGGAAACGAGTGAGGTTCAATGGAATAAACAAGTGATAAACTATCATCCACAGTCAATCTAGAATCTCTAATGGGAAACATACCTAGGGATCAACTTTTCCTTATTTTTGAATCTCATAACCTTCTTACATGGGGAATGTTTTAGAAAAAACTTATCAGCAACTTTAAATTCCACACCATGATAATGATTTTCAATATAAATTTTCTATAAAATATGAGATTCCAAGATGTACTAATGAATGGATTTGACATTCTCTTCAATTTCCTCTGCTATCTCAGGTCTCAATAGCTTTATTCCTCTAACTTTATCCTAGAATGTTAGAGTCACACACTTCTTCTAATGGAGGGATTCATAAGGATCCATATGAATTATTGAGTGAATGATATTGTTATAAGGAAACTTGACTAGTGGAAGGTGGTGATCCCAACCACCATTGATATTTATTTAGGAAGATATTATAATATCCTCTATGGTTAGAATTTTTCTCTCAAACTGAACATTTTTCTTAGGATGATAAGCTGTGATGAAACTTTACTTCATATCTAGATCCTGTTAAATACTTTTCCAAAACATCATGGTAAACCTTATAACCCATTTAGATACAATTTAATGTAGTACTCTATGAAACCTTACCACTTCTATAATGTCTATTTTGGAAATATGACCCAGAGGGTAATCTTATTTAAATTAAATGAAGTTCAATGAATTTATAATATGATTGCATATAACCCAAATAAAATTATTCCCATTATATATTTTGGGGAGTCCTATGAAAAAAATTCCTAATGATGTTTTCCCATTTCTATTCTGGTATAGATAATAGTTCTAACATCTCTTTAGATTTTTTTCCTCTCAACCTTACCTTTCTGATATACTAAGCACTGAGATACATACTCAAAAATATCACTCTTCATGTTTTCCCATAAGAAATAATCTTTCAGATATCTATACATGTTTGTATTTTTAGGATGAATTGATAATGAAGAACTATGAACCTCATCTAATAACCCCTTAATTAATTATAGCATGGATGTAACACACACATGGTTTCTAAACCTTATCACTCTATCACATTCAAGGCTAAAATCAAGAACATTTCTATCCATCTTCCACATCTCTATGTATTCCTTATACACCTCTTTATTCTTAACTTAGATAGATGGTTAAACACACATTTGAAAAATACAATATTCCTCCCATACCTTCATGATTTTGAGATCCATGATATGAAAATCTAGAAATATTATATATTTTTCTGATCCTCATCATGGATAATTTAGCATGAATCTTTCAGCTCAAATAATTAGCCACCTTGTTCACTTCCTAGGGTGATAATGTATTGAGTTGTCATAATCTTTAATCAGCTCTAACAACTTTTTTTGGTTCACATTCAACTCTTTATATGTTAAAATATAATTTATAGTTTTATGATTAGTATATATATCTCACCTTTCTCTATAAAGTTAATTACCCAATATCATTAACACAAAAAATTTCCATAGCTAACTCCAAATCACGAGATCGGTAATTTTGACCATGAATCTTCAATTTTCATGAGGCATAAGATATTACTATATTATTATTTATGAGAATGAATCTCATCCACTTCATAAATGAATCACTATAGATTACAAACTCTTGTTCACTGTAGCGTAATGTAAGCAAAGTTTCACTGACTAAACTTCTCTTTAGTTTCTGAAAATTTTCGCCATATAAGTTTTTCTATAGGAACTTGGCTCCCTTATGAGTTAAATTTGTGAGTGGATTAGATAATAATGAGATATTCGACAAAAACCATATATTACATCCATTCAAACCAAGAAAACATCATATCTCACTCATAGTGGCCGGTTTTGGAAAATGTTCAATAACTCTGGTATTTGATGTATCCACAAATATACCCTCTCTTGATATAATATTAACCAAAAAAGGAAACCTTTTTAGACAAAAATTCATACTTGGTAAAATTTTCATACATATTATCCTTCCTTAGGGACTTCAACACAATTATAATGGGATCTACTTTCTCCTCCTTGCTCATTGAATATATAAGAATATCATCTATAAAGACAACTATAAACTAATTAACATAATCCATAGAGACTCTATTAATTAAATCCATGGATATAACATGGGCGTTAGTATAAAAAAATGGAATTATTATATATTCAAAGTGTCCATAACATGTACAAAATTATGGAATGGGGATATTTTCCTTCATGACCCTCAATTGATGATATCAAGAGTGAAGTAAATTCTTGGAAAAGTATTAATCTACATGAAGTTGACTGAAAAAGTAACCAATATAGATTAGAGTATAATTTCTCATGATTATGATCTTGTATAGTTTCCAATAATCAATATATAGTTTCATCGATTAATATTTCTTCTTCATAAAAAGAATAGTTTAACCCAAAGTGACACACTTTTATGAATAAATCACCTATTTAGATTCTAGTAGAGTTTTTTATTCAATTTCTATAACTCAATCAGGGCCATTCTACAGGGAGTCTTTGAAATAGGTGTAGCACTAGGTATGAGGTCTACTGAGAACTCAACTTCATGATTTAATTTTAGTCTAGGATACTATTTTGAAAATGAATTAACAAAATCCTACACAATTGGAATATCATTGAGGCTGAGTTTTTCCCTAACCATATGAGATAAACAAGAATTTTGAAAAGGAATTAAGATCGATAAAATGGATGAAATTTCTATTAAAAGTTTATACTTTTTTTCACACTCATATATGATCATTTTTTGGTCCAAAATATCAAACATGACTTACCTTTCTCAATAATTGATGTGATATTTATATAGATAAAGCCAATACATGCTTAAGATAACATCAAATTCAACAAGAGGGAGAATAACAAGATTTGAAGGAATTAAATTCCAAAAAAAATCAATCAGAGAAGAATCATAGACTTAAGATGCGATCATCATAACATTTGGAAATTACACTATAAATTTAATATATAATCATTAGGGATAGGAATTAATATTCTTAAATACATTTCATGACATAAGGGAATTTATATTACTATTCTAAAATAAGATACTTCAATATTTGAGAATAAAAGTCACCACACCAAATTAAGTTTTCTATCTTCAATTCCTTTCTAAAAAAAATAGTTAGAATAACCATCAAGTATCATTAATAAATGTGATTAATATTGAAAAATCCTTTATATGATGTTTAGATCATGACACATTATTTTCAATCTAAGAAATCTTTGGTTTAAAATAGTTTAATTATGATTATAATCTATTAAAATTCTTAATGATGGCTTGTATAGAGTTTTTAAATTTTCTAAACATATCCCCAAGAGTGTCAAACAAGGTGTGCAACAAGGCCTATTGTCACTCACCATTTGATGATCGAGCAAAAACCCAATGTTACCTTTTGTGGGTTATTACCCCATTGTAAAACTCTTCTAGTGCCACATAAACTTATATTATATAGATAGGGATGTAATTTCTTGCAAACCACTTGATCTATCCTTTACTAAAATTCCAATTCATTTTTATATAATTTAAATTATCTCTAGGGTTACCATTAGAGTATTCTTTTTGTAGTTTCCAAAGGTTAATTAACCATTTCTATCATACCAATTATAACAACCCACACATTTCATAAATATATATTACATTATAATATATGAGTATTCAATTCATAATATAAATATCTATTCTATAATCATATATGTTTTGTGATTTTAGAAACATGTAAATATAAAAAAAATTATTCATAAGTGAACTATATAATCCCGCACTAAGTTATTCCTAAGAAGAACCCTTTTAGACATATAATACTGTAGGACCCTAGAACACCTTGATAGGGGAGGGGTGAATCAAGGTGTCAAATGTTTCTTTCAGTAATACAAATATTGTCTCCAATTTGGTAGGAACTTGTTAAACATGCATTATTTAACCATGCAAATATTAAGAACCCATAAACAGAAATAGAAATGGAACCTAATAGTTTTACTTGGTTCACCAATAATTTCTAGTATAAGGATTATACACCAATAATGTGTTGGTTTTAACTAAATATACTAATCTTCACTAGATATTGAGCGTTATAAAAGATCATACACGATCACTTAATTCTAGTATCCCTGCCTTTGTAAATGTTTTAGAGATAGTACACTACCTCCCACAAATAACATCCACCTACTCCTCCTTTATCACTTCCTTGGGTGAAATATTAGTCAATTTATTATCTTAAAGGCTGATTCAATATATTGGGCATATAAGTCTTTATCCTTGATTAGAATATGACTCTTCTTGAACTATATTCCTAAATTGATGCATTTGAATGAACTTTTCACTTAAACCAAATGTTCAACACACCTATTTGTGAAGCTCTAAGACTTAATAAAACCAATTTTTTTCAAATATGATTCATCTTTCACAAAGCTACAAACATTCATGAAGCTCCCACCCATCCTAAATCTCTTATCCTTCACAGAAACCCAAAAGTTTGTGAAAATACTAACCTTCATGGAACCCCATACTATATAAGGCCCCATCCTTAAACCTTACTTAATCTTGAGTTATTACAAGATTACACATTGAGGATCTTTTCAGGTTTAGAGTTTTAGAGAATTAGATCATGAAACTTTCATTAAATTCCACATTTAAATAATGTGGTTACATAAAAGACAGTATTCATTCTTCCCATCAACGGAAACATATTTAAAATAAAACATGGATTCTTTCTTGACACATCCTTGACACTATCATCACATCATGTACCTTTCCCTTGACCTGTGAAAAACATTTCAAAAACTTGGGATGAGCATAAAAAGCTCAGTAAGGGTTATAAAAATATGGAAAGGAAGCATGAGTTCATATATACATAAGAATGAAATCATAATTTTCCCATAAAACATAGCCACTTTAACATACCTCATCAAATCATGAATAAATCATAGAAATCATAAGACATAAAAGGTAACTTGAGGCATTCATAACATTCTTACATAGGGAGTAACCCTCTTGGTTACGTTTGGAATACCCACCACAGTATATTCCCTAAATCTCTTCGAAGAAACCTTAACGTTTCACTCCTTTGCGTTACCCAATGCATTGGAGAGCTATATCGGGCTCACCCTCCCTTAGTTTATCACGGAACCACCAGTCTTCATAATAATGCCCAAGAACCTCAACATAATCGTATCACATAAAACATGCATAAAGGAAACATAACATTTCCACCTTTCAATCACAAGATATCAATATAACACATTGATATAAAAACATTATGAAAACCATTTTCAATACCAAAATAAAAGAAAAGTAAAACATGGTATTTATTTTTCTTCTAAAAAGAAGGTATGGCATGTAGAGGAAGCCGAAACTCAAATAATGGTCACGACGGCGGAGAAGTCGTTGTCTCCGCATACATACGAAAAAAACATTCCCTTTTGTCATTTAATAAACACTTTGTATAAAAAATATTCCTTTTGAATAAACGTAAAAGTAAAAGGGGTTTATACACCGTATAAAATAAGTTTGTGTATAAAACAGAATATGCCTCAATGAAAGGAGATTGAGACGAAGTCCCTTACAAATACGGTATCCTTGGTTTAAGGATAAATCAATTACATAATTATGTGTGAAAAAAGAATACACCAAATATAAGTGTATATTAAGTGTAAAATAATCAAAGGTCATTCATACATATTCAAAGGATGACATATTCAAAAACTACATGTTGAACCCAGAGAAATCGAAATTGGGTTCAGAAGTTCCCTTGACAGCCTAACGGCGTCACATCAAAATGAGTTGATGAGAGATAAAAAAAGGGTATCTCATCACTTGGACATAAAATTGACATCAATAAGGATATATGAGAACATATCCCAACATAACAATATGTAAATTAAAAGACCCAACAAAAGAAGTCTTTTAAAAAGAGGAGGGTGAAAGGTTCCCTTACCGACATGGGTATCTTTCGAAACATACACCTCGTGAAAGAAGGACAATACAACATTGATGTAAATAATCATAAGAGAAAGTATATTACACAATTAGTAAAATAATGGGCAGTAAATACACCATTCAAAGGAAATTATGGCAAATTTAGCATAAATCTCATGGGAATAAAAGTGAGATGAAAAATCCCTTACGAAAAATCGGCAGCCTAACGACGCCACATAAAACTTACAAAAATGGATTGATGAGATAAAATAGGGTATATAATCATATTAACTTAAACTTTATAGAAATAGGAATATAAAAGAACATCCCCCAACATAAAAAATATGAGCTTAAAAGAAGTGACATAAAGGAGAGTACTTAAAAAGAAAGAGAGAGGTTAGATCTCTTACGAAAATTTGGCAGCCTAACGACGCCACTCAAAACTTCCAAAATGGATTGATGAGATAGAATAGGGTCTCTCATCACATGAACATAAAAATTACAGTAAGATTAATATAAAATAACATCCAAATAACAATAAATATGAGCTTTAAAAGGAATGACATAAAAGAGTGTACTTAAAAAGAAAGAGTGGAGTAGGATCCCTTACCTCAAGTCCAACATGTCTTGTTCATTTCTTTATATTCCTGAATAATAAACTTTGGTCAATTAATAATTGCCTAAGTACCTCCTTTAGATATTATTATTCAGTTCATATCACATATTATAATGTTATAATAATTGTTTAATAATGTTAGTTCATATCAGACGTTTTTGCCGATGTTTGGTACATGAGTCAAAAATGAACTTGTTTGAAAAAAGATTGCCCATGTAGTTATAATTAAATAATTTACAGAATAGTATTAATGATTAAAATATCATATATATCCAGTAAATATTCATTTTATACTATTCCATATCATTTGGAGATAAAAAACGAAAAGCACCATTCATGGAAATGGTAGGCCGTACATACGCATGAACGCTACTTTCTTTTTTTGTCATATTAATGGAATTAAAACAAAATGAGAGATATATATATGTTATAATTCAAGAATGATATCCATAATTTATATGTAATATATTACATATATATCCATTATATATATGTACTTATAATATTACATAACATTTTGAGATAAGAAATGAAATGTACCGTTCATGGAGACGGTAAGCCGTACGTACGCATGAACGCTACTTCCATTTCTATTTAATATTTAATGGAATTAAAACATAATGATACATAATAGTATTTTAATTCCAGTATGGTATAATATATAATATCATTAAATATATCCTTTATACGTACCAGATATGGTATTAACGAATCAAATCACTTTGAGGGGGCGGTAGTCCGCATTTCCTTAAATGAAGATATCGTGTTACCCATAATGGAAACCATAAAGGTACGCCATAAATGAAAAATACAGAAGCTTAAGTAAAACATAAACATATTAGATATCATATATAAATGTAGTGTCATCATAATGGACACCTTTGATGGTGTTATAAGAATGTTGAACAATCATCGTTTCGGGAGGCAGAAATTCGCCATCCACGGAAACAATATGTTCTTTAACCATTAGATGTAGGTGTGTGTAAGTGTAGCTCGAATAATTCTTATAACAACATCCTAGTATATTGAAGATACTGTATTTGTTACAAAATAAATGAATAAAAATATTTTAGGGGGTTGGAGAAGCAAAATAAAACAAAAGGACACAAGTGAAGACATTACCTTAAAATCGGGTAACTCCCTTTGGTTTGAGCTCAATGGCTTCCTTGGGAAGACTTATTCCCAAAGTGAGGCTTCAAGGAGTAAGAGAGGGAATTATAGAGACAAAATGGGCATGGGTTGGCCGAGCCAAAGGCTTTGGGAATGTGGGTAAGGAGGTAGAGTTGGGGGCCTTTTATAAGAGGAGAGGAGGGGCACTCTTGTAAAGTTACAAAATGTTACTTTATTTTCAAAAGAGTTTCGGATTTTAAGGGTCCCACATTGATGTATTTCGAGGATAAGATGATAAGGGTTCTAAATACACTCATCCAATAGGTTTTGGACACTTGTAGGTCTTAGATATTACATTATCTTTCCATTTTATTTAAATCATTAACTAATGAGGTCATCGCTGCATCATCATGATGTCATAAATAATTTAATTTATTTAATGTCTACAAATTATAAAAAAACTACTATGATGTAGGAAATCTTTTTATCTTTCCAATTACTATTTATAGTCAAAAATATGACTTGTATAACCCCATGTAAAAATTGTTTTAGTAAAACATCTCATGTTTGTGTCATTTTTACTTTAACATTAAATAAAAAGATATTTATGTCATCTCCCAACCAAAGTGGCTCCATGGGGTCCCCAAGTTGACCCATGGATTTTCTTGGTCATCCATGACACATCAAATGAGGGTAGTACATGTGTCTAGGTCATTTCATTTTATTAAAACATTATTCTTACCATAAACTACACTAATTACCTCTAATCGCGATTAAAAACTTAATAAGTTACTATTCACCAAAAAATTATTTTTATCCCATTGAACCAAATTTTACTTCTTAATGACAACCATGTATGTAGGATTTTTGAAATTCAAAACACAAAGATGAAAAAATTTCATTTAAACGGAAAAATCAGTTTTTATAAGTACCACTTAGTGGTTTCACTATTCATCAAAAATTGATGTTTTTCAGAAAAATCCCAAAAATTCACCCTAAGCTATATTTGATATTCCGAATTCAAAAATGAAGCCTATTTTAAAAAATTGAAAACAAATAAGTCACATTAATTGATTTAATAATTAATTACCGCTGTCAGAGCAAATATCGTGTTTTTATGAAACAATAAGTATCAAAAGATTGACACTAGTTTAAGTCTGATTTGAAAGTGAAATTAATTCCAAAGACCACTATTGGATTTAATAGTAATAATATATTCTAATTTCACTTTAAAACCAATTCAAAAGATAATCTAATCATATAAATAATTTAGATTAAAAATAGGTTTTGAATTAAAATACAACATTTTACACTATTCATTAAAAAAATGAACTTTATCGGAAAGATACCAAAAATTTACACAAAGTAAATTTTAAGGTCCCAATTCTTAAGAATAGTTTTATTTGGTCCAATAGAATGTATAAGAGTGAACAAAACTATATTTAATGACGGTTCGCCATCAAAAGGCGATAAGTGAACCTTTAGTGAAAACTAGGGCATATACGCCTAAAATTGAATTCTTTCTGTATTTTAAGCCTTTATCATTTATTGGATAAATGTAAAAACATTTAAAAACATATATAATCATATTTTAGTTATTTCTATCCATTCCCGCCAATACAACGACTACATGTTAACTACCATTTAAAATAATATTATTTTATTATTAGAGTATAACGTAAGATTCCCAAGAAACTCGTTGTTGCGTGTTGGGTACGCCATCGAGCATAGCGTCCCCTTTAAAGTCATATTAATATTTTATTCACAAATTTGGATAAATATGAAAGTGTCATATTCTTTATTTACCTGGGGTTTTACATCCTTCCCCCCTTTTGGGAATTGCGTCCTCACAATTTTTAAAATTGAGCTTGGAAACATCCTTGAAAGTCCCACATCGGAACAAGAGTCAGTAAAACAATCACTTTAAAATAAAGAAATATAAGTACAGAGGTCACCTGAGTTAAACCATACTAGGATTCCATGTAGGAAAACATGGACATGGAGGAGAAAACATAGGGTCATGTTCTGATGGAGAGTGATAGAAAACATGTTTAGGAGAAAGTTAACCACAAGAAAATCACAAACTTGTGATGGGTTAAACGGTATTCGATTCCCTAGTAGGAAAAGTTAATAGACAACATTTTTGTTTTAAGTTACTTTTTATTGAGGAATTTATTCATAAGGAAACATAATCACTTATCATGTTGACTTTAAACTTTTATTAGATTCCTCACACAAACTCATATTTTCTCCAAAAGACGAGTATTTAGGAAGACTTGTTCACATTAAGAGTACTATAATCAACTTCTAGAGAATAACCTAATCCAAAAAAAGAGAACTATATACTTCCCATGTTTTTAGACTTTAACCAAAACCAAAACCCAAAAGGTTAGTACAAGATCAGATAATCCAGAAAAGGATAACCCTTTATAAAAATAAAATCTATTCTTAATCTCCAAAATTTGTCCAACAAAACCCAAAGTTCAACGAGGACCATCCGATAAACAATTTGTCCATAAAATTATTCAAAGTAAACCAAACTAAGATTCAAACCCAAATATTTGAAGGATTTAGTCACATAGTCTTCCAAGTTAAATCGTAACATTTATCTCCAAACAACATCAGTTGTTCTTAATGTCTCGTATTGAAAAGTAATTAACCTAATCACATATCCTCCATGATAGGTTAATAAATTTACATAGATAACCCAAAATCAACTTACTCTTAATTCATAAAATCATCTAACTGAAAAGAATCAGTTAAACTAACCAGAGACTTCATGTAGTCCAGTGGTAGGTGATAAATACCAGTTGCACTTTGGTTGTTGGTTCGATTCCCGCAGCTTTGTCCGACGTGACGGGTAGTCACACGGTCTGCGTGTTGTCCTTTTTCCAAAACTATATAATTCTAAAATCATTCCCCAAAAAGAGATAAAATCATCAAAAATAACCATAACATAATTTAACCTCAATTTTATCTCATGCCTTTCACTTCCATCATAACATATAGTAACCCATAATTACCTCAAAAGTAAGGATCATATAAACTCTAATGGTTACCTTTATATTTATTACCTGAACTTCCACATCGATTGGTCATCTCGTACATGATGCATTAAAGATCATACCAAGGTTCAAGTGGTTGATCATGACTCCTTGATAGTTGGTTTAGAACAACCATGAGTTTCCACATTGAATCCCCCATTTTATCTAGTATCTAAATCATATAACCACCACAGTTTCCTTCAAACCTGTTGTCTCTTTTGTGCCTGCTAGATCCATCCATTCACTAAAAACAGAAATATTAGTGTGAGTATATCAACAAAACCATCATGTACTAATGAGGAATTTAAAAACTAAGATACACTTACTCATTCACTTTATATAAAACTAGGACTCTTTCTGAAATCCTAACCATTATGGTAATGCCACTTATGCTTAAAGAATACCCTAACCTCTAAAGTTATCTAAACCGACCTTTGATACCAACTATAAGGCCCCAACCTTAAACCTTACTTAATCTTGAGTTATTACAAGATTACACATTGAGGATCTTTTTAGGTTTAGAGTTTTAGATAATTAGATCATAAAACTTGCATTACATTCCACATTTAAAAAAAGTGGTTACATAAAAGACAGTATTCATTCTTCCCATCAACAGAAACATATTTAAAATAAAACATGGATTCTTTCTTGACACATCCTTGACACTATCATCACATCATGTACCTTTCCCTTGACCTGTGAAAAACATTTCAAAAACTTGGGATGATCATAAAAAGCTCAGTAAGGGTTATAAAAATATGGAAAAGAAGCATGAGTTCATATATACATAAGAATGAAATCATACTTTACCCATAAAACATAGGAACTTTAACATACCTCATCAAATCATGAATAAATCATAGAAATCATAAGACATAAAAGGTAACTTGTGGAATTCATAACATTCTTACGTATGGAGTAACCCTCTTGGTTACGTTTGGAATACCCACCACAGTATATTCCCTAAATCTCTTCGGAGAAACCTTAACGTTTCACTCCTTCACGTTACCCAATGCATTAGAGAGCTATATCGGGCTCACCCGCCCTTATTTTATCACGGAACCACCAGTCTTCATAATAATTCCCAAGAACCTCAACATAATCGTATCACATAAAACATGCATAAAGGAAACATAACATTTCCACCTTTCAATCACAAGATATCAATACAACACATTGATATAAAAACATTATGAAAACCATTTTTAATACCAAAATAAAAGAAAAGTAAAACATGGTATTTATTTTTCTTTTAAAAAGAAGGCATGGCTTGTAGAGGAAATCGAAACTCAAATAATGGTCACGACGGCAGAGAAGTCATTGTCGCCGCATACGTACGACAAAAACATTCCCTTTTGTCGTTTAATAAACACTTAGTATAAAAAAGATTCCTTTTGAATAAACGTAAATGTCAAAGGGGTTTATACACCGTATAAAAGAAGGTTGTGTATAAAACAGAATATGCCTCAATGAAAGGACATTGAGACGAAGTACCTTACAAAGACGATATCCTTGGTTTAAGGATAAATCAATTACAAAATTATGTGTGACAAACGAATACACCAAATATAAGTGGATATTAAGTGTAAAATAATCAAAGGTCATTCACACAAATTCACAGAATGACATATTCAATAACTACATGTTGAACCCAAAGAAATCAAAATTCGGTTAAGAAGTTCCCTTGACAGCCGAATGGCGTCACATCAAAATGAGTTGATGAGAGATAAAAAAAGGGTATCTCATCACTTGGACATAAAATTTACATCAATAAGGGTATATGAGAACATATCCCAACATAACAATATGTAAATTAAAATACCCAACAAAATAAGTCTTTTAAAAAGAGGAGGGTGAAAGGTTCCCTTACCGACATGGGTATCTTTCGAAATATACACCTCGTGAAAGAAGAACAATAAAACATTGATTTAAATACTCATAAAAGAAATTATATTACACAATGAGTAAAATAATGGGTAGTACATACACCATTCAAATGAAATTATGGCAAATGTAGCATAAATCTCACGGGAATAAAAGTGAGATGAAAAATCCCTTACGTAAACTCGGCAGCCTAACGACGCCACATAAAACTTACAAAAATTGATCGATGAGATCAAATAGGGTATCTCATCATATTAACTTAAAGTTTATAGAAAGAGGAATATAAAATAACATCCCCCAACATAAAAAAGAGGATATTAAAAGAAGTGACATAAAGGAGAGTACTTAAAAAGAAAGAGAGAGGTTAGATCTCTTACGAAAATTTGGCAGCCTAACGGCACCACTCAAAACTTCCAAAATGGATTGATGAGAGAGAATAGGGTCTCTCATCACATGAAAATAAAAATTACAGTAAGATTAATATAAAATAACATCCCAATAACAAGAAATATTAGCTTTAAAAGGAATGACATAAAAGAGTGTACTTAAAAAGAAAGAGTGGAGTGGGATCCCTTACCTCAAGTCCAACTTGTCTTGTTCGTTTCTTTATATTCCTAAATAATAAACTTTGGTCAATTAATAATTGCCTAATTACCTCCTCTAGAGATTATTATTCAGTTCATATCACATATTATAATGTTATAATAATTGTTTAATAATGTTAGTTCATATCAGACGTTTTTGCCGATGTTTGGTACATGAGTCAAAAATGAACTTGTTTGAAAAAAGATTGCCCATGTAGTTATAAGTAAATAATTTACAGAATAGTATTAATGATTAAAATATCGTATATATCCAGTAAATATTAATTTTATACTATTACATATCAATTGGAGAAAAAAATGAAAAGCACCGTTTATGGAGACGGTAGGCCGTACGTACGCATGAACGCTACTTTCTTTTTTTGTCATATTAATGGAATTAAAACAAAATGAGAGATATATATATGTTATAATTCAAGAATGATATCCATAATTTATATGTAATATATTACATATATATCCATTATATATATGTAATTATAATATTACATAACAGTTTGAGATAAGAAATGAAATGTACCGTTCATGGAGACGGTAAGCCGTACGTACGCATGAACGCTACTTCCATTTCTATTTATTATTTAATGGAATTAAAACATAATGATACATAATAGTATTTTAATTAAAGTATGTTATCATATATAATATCATTAAATATATCCTTTATACATACCACATATGGTATTAACGAATCAAATCACTTTGAGGGGGCGGTAGTCAGCACTTCCTTAAATGAAGATATCGCGTTTACCCATAATGGAAACCATAAAGGTACGCCATAAATGAAAAATACAGAAGCTTAAGTAAAACATAAACATATTAGATATCATATATAAATATAGTGTCATCTTAATGGCCACCTTTGAAGGTGTTAGAATAATGTTGAACAATCATCGTTTCGGGAGGCAGAAAATTCGCCATCCACGGAAACAGTATGTTTCTTAACCATTAGATGTAGGTGTGTGTAATTTTAGCTCTAATACTTCTTATAAAAAAATCCTAGTATATTTAAGATACTGTATTTGTTAAAAAATAAATGAATAAAAAGAGTTTAGGGGGTTGGAGAAGCAAAATAAAACAAAAGGACACAAGTGAAGACATTACCTTAAAATCGGGTAACTCCCTTTGGTTTGATCTCAAAGGCTTCCTTGGAAAGACTTCTGCCCAAACTGAGGCTTCAAGAAGTAATAGAGGGAAGTGGAGAGACAAAATGGGTAGGGGTTGGCCGAGCCAAAGGCTTTGGGAGTGTGGGTAAGGAGGTAGAGGTGGGGGCCTTTTATAAGAGGAGAGGAGGGGCACTCTTGTAAAGTTACAAAATGTTACTTTATTTTCAAAAGATTTTCAGATTTTAAAGGTCCCACATTGATGTATTTCGAGGATAAGGTGATAAGGGTTCGAAATCCACTCATCCAATAGGTTTTGGACATGTGAGGTCTTAGATATTACATTATCTTTCCATTTTATTTAAATCGTTAAATAATGAGGTCATCACTGCATCATCATGATGTCATAAATAATTTAATTTATTTTATGTATAAAAATTATAAAAAAATACTATGATGTAGTAAATCTTTTTATATTTCCAATTACTAGTTTTAGTCAAAAATATTACTTGTATAATCCCATGTAAAAATTGTTTTAGTAAAACATCTCATGTTTGTGTCATTTTTACTTTAACATTAAATAAAAAGATATTTATGTCATTTCCCAACCAAAGTGGCTCCATGGGGTCCCCAAGTTGACCCATGTATTGTCGTGGTCGACCATTACACATCCAAGGATGGTAGGACATGTTTCTAGGTCATTTAAGTTTATTAAAACATTATTCTTACCATAAACTACACTAATTACCTCTAATCGCGATTAAAAACTTAATAAGTTACTATTCACCAAAAAATTATTTTTATCCCATTGAACCACATTTTACTTCTTAATGAAAACCATGTATGTCGGATTTTCGAAATTCAAAACACAAAGATGGAAAAATTTCATTTAAACGGAAAAATCAGTTTTTATAAGTACCACTTAGTGGTTTCACTATTCATCAAAAATTGATGTTTTTCAGAAAAATCTCAAAAACTTCTCCCTAAGCTATATTTGATATCCCGAATTCAAAAATGAAGTCTATTTTACAAAATTAAAAACATATAAGTCACATTAATTAATTTAATAATTAATTCCCGCTGTCAGAGTAAATAGCGTGTTTTTATGAAACAATAAGTATCAAAATATTGACACTAGTTTAAGTCTGATTTCAAAGTAAAATTAATTTCAACGACCACTATTGGATTTAATGGTAAAAATATATTCTAATTTAACTTTAAAACCAATTAAAAAGATAATATAATCATATAAATAAATTATATTAAAAAGTGGTTTTGAATTAAAATACAACATTTTACACTATTCATTAAAAAAATGAAATTTATCGGAAAGATACCAAAAATTTACACAAAGTAAATTTTGAGGTCCCAATTCTTAAGAAGAGTTTTATCTGGTCCAATATAATGTATAAGAGTGAAAAAAACTATATTTAATGATGGTTCGCCATCAAAAGGCGATAAGTGAACCTTTAGTGAAAACTAGGGCATATACGCCTAAAATTGAATTCTTTCTGTATTTTAAGCCTTTATCTTTTATTGGATAAATGTAAAAACATTTAAAAACATATATAATCATATTTTTGTTATTTATATCCATTCTCTCCAATACAAAGGCTGCATGTTAACTACCATTTAAAATAATATTATTTTATTATTAGAGTGCAATGTAAGATTCCCAAGAAACTCATTGTTGCGTGTTGGGTACGCCATCGAGCATAGCGTCACCTTTAAAGTCATATTAATATTTTATTCACAAATATGGATAAATATGAAAATGTCATATTCTTTATTTACCTGGGGTGTTACATACTATCACAAAATTCTTAGCCTTTGTGAAGCTCCCTTTTCTAAAATACATAATTTTCAATTAGTTCTGAACTATTATTTTCATGATTATTCTTCTCATGATGAGTTCTAAATTAATGAATAATTACATTCTCATAATAACTTTGTGAAATCAGATCATTTAATACTTTTTACAAAATCTAATAGTTCCTCAAATGATATTCTATCACCTATTTATAGAAAACACCTCTTTATGAAGATTTTCAGATCACCATGTCCTTTTCGTGAAACTTTTAATTTATGTTCTCAAATATTATTTTATTTTAAAACATTTAGTGATTTTTTCCATTTTAGAATCTTCTCATAGTCATGTACCTTATCGTCTTTTTATCTTGCCTCAAACTTTCCTTGTAAAGCATGTTTTGAAAATGATCAAACCTTTACAACACCAGATTCCTTAATGAAGATCCATATCTTCATTAAAATTTAATATTCAAGAAATCCATCCCTTTTCCATATTTGTAAATATTCAGTCCTATAAAACCACTTTTCGTGAAGCTTTGTGCTTCATCTTGATTTTGAAATCCAAAAATTTGGAAAACACTAGGAAATGACATCAAATTCAATACTGAAGCCACCTACATCATAAGATCAGAAATATTTGACAATCCTTGATCAAATTGGTGTTTATTGATAAAAAACACAAAAAAATCCATTTACATCAATGAAAAACCATGGGTCTGATAATATCAACCTTTAGGTTTGTTATCAATCTATATATAAATTCAAATAATGCACCAACCTTGATCAAAAAACTGATAGGAATGAAATAACTAGTACATAAATCTAAGTCTACATGATTAAATCTTGGTGTAGAAAATATGAGTGGAAAAATATATTTTCATGCCTTAATACAAACTAATCCACCTATCCTACAAACCAACAATTCATTTAATTTCATTCTACCACTTTGGAAATAAACCCAAATAACCTATATTGGGACCTTAGTACACATAAAAAACACCCATGTATTATATATTCCCCATTGATGTACATCACATCCAAAAAAATATTAAAAAAATTAACAAAAATGGGGAGAGGGGATAAAACATAACCTCCTCATACACTGAGAGGTGGCCAAACCCTGAGGTTCAATAGATTTTTCTTGAACATTGTTGCTGCAAAATTCGTTGTTAGGATATTATACAATTTATCATTAGTTTCAACATGATCCATTTTAATCATATCTTGTTCAAATTTTTAATTGATGAAGTGATAACAAATCTCAATATTTGTAAGATCACACACATCTTGGAGGTATGCCCTTATTTAAATTTTTATTGTAAACCCTTAAGTTTGGAAAATTAAATTTTTACTATGTTTATGGGGTGGTTTGGGGGTGTTCCAAGGGTTTAGGACATGAAAGAAAGGGAAAAATGGTCTCCGAGTGCATGTTTCATGGTTAGTGCACAGTTAGAGATAACTGTGTGCCCAAACCATGATATCCTATAGGATGAATGCACAGTTAAGAAAAAATATTCTAGGGGGAAATCCAAACTATGTAGACTTAGACATAGGCATCCCACATAGTTGGCACACAATTTTTCGAACCATGAAGAATACCCAAGTAACCTTGCGACTTGGACACCTCTTGGGCAGAGGTAGGTGTATGTTGGTGTACGGTTTGAAAAACTGTGCAGCCAAACCGTGTTCCCCATTAAAAAGTGATAAATTATGAAACTTCCCCCTCAAGATTTTATGTTTCTCAACCTATTTATTTCCCATTTACTATCCAATCAACCCTAGTGATGAACCATTTTCACCCAAGATTCCAAGTGACCTTTCTCCTTTGATTCTAGATTTTGTGGGGCATCGTTGGGTATGTATCGATGCTCTGGGTAAGTCCAATGCTCCTTTTTCTTCCCTTTTTCCGATTTGGAATTATATCTTGGATTATCTTCTTCTGAATCCATAAAACCCTATTTTTCTAGAATATTATAAGTTGAGGCTTCAATGGGTGATTGAATTCGAATTTAAAGATAAGGATAAGGGTGAGTTCATCTTCAGATTCAAGGTAAGTAGTCTACAAGTTATATCCTATAGTCTTTAAGTTTATTTGTAAATTTTTGGTTTTTCTATTGTTTTATACCTTACTGTTCAATTGATTATTTTAGTAAGATTTGGTAAAATGGTTGTCTAATGGTGATTTGAATCCCTCAAGATCCCCACGGGATGTGTTGAGGTTGACTAGAGCAAATAGGGCCACCCATGGGGTGCACAAATGATCCCTAACATGGAAAGTGGAAATAATAAGCCTGAACTTGGTTTGTGATGAGGTATAGCCCAAGTGGAATGTATTGGTATGTTGTTTTGAAAAAAAGGTAAAATGAAGGGTTATGTCTATACCTTAATGAATTAAGGGATTTTGGCATGGTGCAAAAATGAAAAAATGGATTAATGTGAATATGAAAAATGGATTATAGATTTGTAATGGAAATGAATGAATGGATTAAGGCATAAAAATTGTGAAGATATGTTAAATGGGATAATATATGGTAATTTTCAATTATGATTAAAGGGTTAAGAGATGAGGAAGGGAAATGGGTTAAATATGATATGCAATGTAAATGGTTTGTGTGCTAATGGGTTAATGCTTAATGATGATTTACATGTTGAATGATTATTGAAATGTGAATGTTTTGTTTATTGACTGGATATGCTTTGTAAAATGGTATATGAGGTAAATATATGAATAATAATTTTCACATGTTTTGGTGGTGTGGGATAAAGGACTGAGGCTCCTCCCATAGCTCGGGCTAGTCTGATGTTCTAAAACCACCCCTAGAATTCACGAGTTACAGTTCCAGAATGATGCTTTAGGCCCTAATGGTTGCATTAGATAAAACTACCAAGACTGATTCTCTATGATAAGTGTGATGTATGACTATGAAATTGTTTTCCCAAGTGATATAGGGAACTCAACTTATTCCTTAATCTTGGTAATTTTTTGGCATGGGATATTGTGTAAATGATTTAAATTCCCAACCCATGAAGAAAATGATTAAATCAGCTAAAGTAAATATTGTTAACTAATGTTACCCATGTTATCTTTTTTATCATTTAATCTATTTAGTACTTTAAAACACTATTTTTTGGACTCTATTTTTTAGACACTATTGGTGGTGGCCTACTAAGTTGTACTCACACCCTGCTCGAGATGACCATGGGTACTTGAGAAGATTTAATGGTTGCATGTTAGGACAAGGGAAAATGCCCTATTATAAGGATTTGAGTTGGTATTGGGCTATGTGTGGATAGAGATCTATACTTGGAGCCAGAACTTGTTTGGGATTTCATATTATTATATTTATTTTGGGTTTTAATCACTTGGCACTATTATTATGACATGGGATATTTACTTGTTTAATTTTGTCTTGTACCCTGTTTGGAAAATGGTTAGTGATTCATGTTATAGTTTATTGTTTTATTTATTTCATATTCTATCTTCTGTGGAATTATTTGGTAAAGAGGGTATAGTCTCCCTACATGATCCATTAGAACCTCGCTGCTAGTTATAAAATTTTGGCGTACAGGGAGGGGTGCTTGAGGTCATGTGCCAACCCAACACGGAGCACCAGCTTAGTGGTTTCTGGATTGGGTACATTACAATATGTTTGGTATGAGAGTGATGACTATAAATTTTTATAAGATCTATCATGCACTTATTGTAATAGTGAATCACCATCGACTATTTAACCTCTTAAACAATATTAGTCAACTGTTTCTTCATCCACAATAGTTGAGTGCATTTCATTATCATAGAGATATTCTCTTCTTCATCCATATTGATAGAATTGATTTATTGTTTCTTTTTCAAACAAACAACACATATGTTTCTAATGAGGAATGCACCCCAACCTGTGGAATTTCAATCCACCACATCTCCTTTCCAATAAGCATCCGAAAATGACAATTATTTATTATCTATTTCTACTATAAATTATAATCTATATTTAACGGTACCTTGAATATACATCATGATTCTTCTAACTACTAAAAAATGATCCTCCTTCATATTACTTTGGAAGCGAGCCACTAAAAACGTTGTAAAGACAATATCTTGTAATGTTGTATTCAAGTACAATAAGATTCTAATGATCCTCCTATATATGTTGGGATCCAAAAATTTCCCATCCTCATGCTTGGAAAGTTTTGTACCAACTAAAATCTAAGTTGAAATTGGTTTGGAGTCATGCATGTTTAATTTATTTATAAGATCTCTTGCATAATTTACTTGAGAAATGAAGGTGTGGTCCTTTTGTTGAATCACATAAAGCCCTAAAAAAATGCAATTTCACTAATCCTAGACATTTCAAATTTCTATTTCATGTGATTAGGAAATTATTCCATTTATCTATGCCCCTTCCACCAAATATAATATCATTCATATATATATAAACCATAAATTGATTTCCTTGATAATTATTCACATATAGATTATGATTGAAATTTCATATTTTAAATTGTATCTTCTTTATATGAGCATCTAGTTGAGAATACCATGATTGTGGTTCCTATTTTGACCCATAAAAAGAATTCTTTAATCTGCACACCTATGTTTCATGATTTCCAATTACAAATCCCACTGGTTGGTCAATACAGTCTTCTTCTTCAAGAACACCATTTAAAAATTCCATGTTGACATCTACTTGAAAAACCTTATATCCTATTTTAATTTCTATGGAAAGGAAGAGCCTAATTGACTCCAGTTGAGCTACTGGAGAAAATTTTTCTTCAACACCAACGCCTTAAATCTATGTATAGATTTTACAGACCAAACATGACTTGTTTCTGATTACATTTCCTAGATAATAAATTTTTTTAATGATCCAATTTTTTTCAATAACATTGTTATTTTATGTACTCTTTATGAATCCCAAGTATGATTTTTTTAATCTGATCAAGTTATTAATTATTAGCCTTAACTCATGATTCATCATTTGTTGCTTCTACAAAAGAAGATGGTTCCACAATTTGTAAGAGAAAAAATGTGATTCATTCCTCATTGTCCTTATATGTGTGGGTGTAGTCCAATCCCAAATAATATTAGATTTATTAACTTATTCTCTTATATTTTCCTTTTATTTTTTGACAGAGTTTCTTTAACAATGGTTTATTCTTTTGATTTTACTTCTGAATTATAATCATTTTGATAGACCTGAATTTTGGGTAATCCTTCCACAATTTCTATATTTGAACCCATCCATCTTACACTTTCTTATTCACCTTCAATCATATCAAAATATGATATCCTAGAGTTATTCATATTTTTATCATTAATGATATTGACATAATTTTTTTCAATAATCTTTCTAATACAATTATAATAGCATTAGTATACTTTACTCTTCATTGAGTATCCATGGAGCATTACTTTATCTACAACATCACCACATTTTTCATTTATTTCCTTTTTTGTTTTGTATGTAACATTTACTTCCAAAAATATGAAAACACTATAGTGAGGGTTATATTCCATTACAGATCTCATATGGTGTTATTTACACTCCTTAAATAGTCCTATTTGATTTTGAGTGTACACCACACCCTAAATAGGTTCTTTCCAATAATGATGAGAAACACAACCCTCAATCAGCATGGTTTTGGAAATATTATTCCCCTTTTGATTTCTGCATTCAAAAACCCCATTATGCTGAGGTGTTCCCACTAATGAAACCTCAATAATAATACCATGTTTTTAGAGGTAATTTTAAAATTCAATGGATATGAATTATATTTCATTTTCAAATCGTAATATATTTATTGTGTGACTAGTATCATTTTCAATTCTTTAGAGATAGTACATCATGTAGTCTATAACATTCTATTTGAACTGCATAAAAATCAAACAAATCCATTATACTATAATCATAAATTAAAATAATGAATTACCTCCCTCCATATGTTCCATCCACATGAATTGTACACAACACATCTAGGTGGAAAATATTAAGAAGATTCTATTCCCTTTTGTTCTTCATATGATATTAATTTTGGATCATCTATCCTTACATGGAAGCATCACATTTCTTTTATCAATCATGAT
Organism: Viscum album; assembly: GCA_963277665.1. Lineage (NCBI taxonomy): Eukaryota > Viridiplantae > Streptophyta > Magnoliopsida > Santalales > Viscaceae > Viscum > Viscum album. The sequence goes on from OY728134.1 coordinate 135,785,165, forward strand.
TTGGATTTCTAATTTCAAACACATAATTTATTTTGGATATGTTTTCTATGATATTTTTATTTATGTGACCTAACCTCTAGCACCATAAGTTGTTTTCCTATTCAATTGTTAAGAAAAAATTTTTTTATTTAATGTATTCATGGTATAAATTACCATTTTCATGAAAACTTTCATGTGATAATTACATATCTTTACTTTGATGGTTCACCCCTTATGATTAAATGTAAATACTAGTAATGAGTCCTAGACTTGACTCACATTGAGGATATTATGACACAATCCATCCATGCACAATACTTCTGTTTTCATTAGCTCATAATTTTTTAATTCTTTATTTCCACTACATATGATCATTAATGCATCATTGCTACCAAATCATAATATTCCATCAACCATTTTGATAATACTATTCAATTTTTTTTTTATTTCCTATCATATGGGATGCACATCTGCTATCTATTGTCAAGGTACTATTATTCTTTGAATTTGTTAGAGTGATTTATTCCAGGTTGTCTTTCTCAATCTTATTTTTTCATTCCCTGAGATACCTAATTGATCATAGGAAAAAATTGGCCTCTCCAATATCATTTCAACATGCACGGTTGAATCATAATGATATTATTATTCTATAGGATAATAACTATTTCAAGGGTAAGTTTTCTTAGTGAACCATTATTGACTTCTCTTGGAGATCTATAGTTATTGTTCAAACCATTCCTCTACCTATAATGAATATCTTTATGTCCAAAGTTAGAAGAGTGGAAAAAATATCCATATAAATTATTTGTTATATATAAAGAAGGATATAGTCTCATTCACCTTTATTGACATCCAGGTTCATCCCTATATAGATAGATAATTATCTCTTCACATTAATACATGATATGGACCAAAAATAAATAGAATTGAAATTTCATAAGAGGAAATAACTTCTCACTTATATTCCTCCACATTTACCATTATTTTTTATAGGTACTTGAATGGATATACTCTCTAGATAATTGATGATTATTTAAGTCTTTTCTTTATTTTGTTTAAAGTTGTATCTATTAGGTCATCACGTGCCTTTGTGATATGTCCAACTTTCTACTTCCATTTGATTTGGCTCTTCCTATTTATAGACATTAATGTTTCCCTAACACACTGCCTCCCTAAAATAAATTCCATCAAATCCACATTTCTCACTACCTTGGGTGAAGTCTTACTCAGTTTATAAACTATAATGTTTCTTCAATAGATTGTGTATATAAGTATTTGTTCTTAATTAGCACGAGACACTACATGCAACATATTAATGAATTGATGAACTTGAATGGACTGCTCACTCAAACCAGATGTTCAACACTATTGTTCATGAATCTCCATGCCTTTGTGAAACCAAATTTATGTTTCAGAGATGTTTTCTCTTTCCCAAGCCTATATACTTGCACAATACACCCATACTTTATGAATATGTCATCCTTCATAGAACTCAAAACCTTCACAAAGATTACAACTTGCATGAAACCCCAAACTATCACATAACTCTTAGTCATTAAAAAAATCCTTTTCTAAAATGCCTAAGTGTCAATTAAATATTAAATATTATTTTTCAAAAAGATTGTGCTTGAGAAGAGTTTTTGATTAATGAATAATTACCTTCTCGTAATACATTCATGAAATACGAGCATTTAATCCTTTTTCCAAAATCTCATTATTCCTCAAATAATGCGTGGTTTCCTATCTATTGGCAACACCTCTTCAAAAACATTTCAAGCTACCCATGTATTTTTCAAAAACCTCTTCTTTTATGTTCATGAATCTTCTTTTCTTCATAGAGATTTAGTGAAATTTTTCCATTCAAGAAGCTTCTCGTAGTCACATAACTTAACATATTTTCATCACACATCATCCTTTCCACATGAAACCTATTTTGTGAAACTTCAAACCTTCATGACACCGAATTCCTTCACAAATATCCACATATTCAAGAATTACATACCTTTTCCATATTTGTAAAGAGCTAGTCATGGAAAACCACATTTTACCAATCTTTTCCCTTCCTCCGGATTTTTATATCCAAAAATTTAGTAAAATCTAAGAAATGATGTCACATTCAACCTTGAATACACCTACACTATAAGATCACTTAGCTTTCACACTCCTTGATCAACCAAGTGTGGATTGACAAAAAACACAAAATGACCTATTTCTAGTTATGAAAAACCTTATTTACAAAAAATACACAATTATTTTCTTCATAACCCGAGTAAATGTAATATAATAATGGGTGATCTCAGGTTCTCAGTAAGGTTAAACAAGGGATATATCAACATAACATGAGAATATGGGTATGTGAATAAGAGAATAACATTTTAAAACCATACAATACATAAAATAGATCAAAAACACAGTTAATGAATTAAACTATAGTGGTTCATAAGATATGAATCATAAATAAAATCATAGAACATAATCCATGAGATGAAAAATTGGAATAAGATATATATTTGTGGCATAAACATATGCATAGAAAATTTTATGTCAAGGATACCCGCCAAGATATTCATGACATGTTATTCATGGTATAACCACTCATGTACTTACTTCAGGCTTGAGATAACCTCCTATTTACCCAATTTTGGTCTTGGGATAACTTCTCATGTACCCATTTTTGGGCTTTTTACGACCTTCCATGCACCCGCTTTTTTCAAACTTGAGATAACCTACCGTGTACCCTTTAATATCACAGAATATTAATCATTACCAAATCCATTAGTGTTTCATATAATTTTGGTCTCACCCATCACATAATGAGAATAATACATATTTGTGCCATATAATCATTATCACATGATAAACCATGAAAAGGAAATGGGTTTCAAAAATATTTTACAATAGCATAACCAGTGAGAATGAAACCACTTTTATAGACATTTGTCACTATAATAATAAAACTTATAGAAAAATGATAATGATAGTATAATTAGATAATATATCATGTAAATAATATGTAACATTCAATTTTTTTGTGATTAATGTATATAAATACTATAAAAACATCTTTAAAACATTCTTGAGCAAAACTCCCTTTCTATTTAGAAATCACTTCTTTAGAATCCTAAAATTTGAAAAAAAATTAAATAAAAAACATTATTTGAAAATAACTTTGGAAAATTATAATTTAATATTTAAATCATTTATTATTAATTATGTTTGGAAATTCTATTCATGTAGTATATATTAAAATAATGATTCATTTCACATTTTTGGTAAAAAAGAAAAGTACACTGTTTAGAAAATTACAAGTTGATTCCTTTTAAACCATTTTATTAAAAATTAAAACATTGTTAAAAATTTATTTAAACATTAAAATATTAAATTTAAAAATTATTTAAAACATTTTAGAAAACATTGATATATATGAAAAATTAATTTCGATTGAATAGAGAAATAAAGTTGGTTTTCCTTAAAAATATTTTTCCAGTCTCTTGAGTACTTAAAGGTAAAAAATTAAAGGAAGACATGTAATATATAGAAATAAATTTAGGAGAAGTAATTTCATGAGTATATATATATATATATATAATAATAATATTTTATCATTGGAAGCATAATCATAAACAATCCTGATAAATAATGAGATTGTATCATAAAACCCTTACCAATATTGTCACTTTTGAATCAGAATCCCCATAAATGAAATAAACATAGATGGATATGTATATAATAAAATATTCATGAGATTAATCATAAAATTCATTCATGGGTAGTAAATTCACTACACAAAAAAAACAATTTGTGAATATGGCTTGTGTCCCATTGAAATTAAAGTGAGATGAAAACCCCTTACCTCAAGTCATGGATTCCTTAGGGAACATGTGAACCTCCTATATAATTAATCTAGTTTTATTATAAATATATTCCAAAAAACATAATCATATATATCATAAAAAATATTATTTACTAATTACCTTTTATCCTCATTTTATTAATAAATATTTATTAAACCATTGTTCTGAGATATTACTTATTTGTTTTTCATGCATATTTTGCTTCAGTAGTTTTATTCCTTGTTCATTGGTTATAGTTGCATAATATATATAATTTTAATCTCTACATAAATATCATATGTATTAATTTTCCACATATTTATAGTCATCTATAAAATTTATGGATAGAAAAATGATTTATGCCATTCAAGGAGACAATTGGCTATACGTATGCATGAACACTATTTTCATTTTTTATGGTTGGAATGAAAGAAGGGTAAATATTAATTCACATATCTATAATATTTTTAATTTCATAAATATAATATATATTCATTAAATATTTACTTATCACCATATATGTAAAAATAAAATAAAAAATGTATTACATCGCTTTATGGAGGCAGTAGTCCACAAATATGCACGAGCGATGTTTCCATTTTACAAAGGATTGCAAGAAAATAAAGAAGATGTGTTTTTTAATTAAGTAAGTATAATTATGTCATAAATATCATATCTATAAATTAAATCCATCATTATATCTATCTGTGAGAGGGGGTTATGGAAAACGAATTACATTGGTTCACGAGATAGTAATCCTCCGTACACACAATCAACAATTTTGTTTCCCATTTTATAGAAGAAGAGATGGATATAGAGTATGAAATAAAAATTATAAAATATAAATAAATTTTAGATATTGGTGTTTTTATTTAATCATTTTTTTTAAATTTTTTAGGAGGTGGAAGAAGAAATAAATCAAAAACACCAGGTTAAGAATGATACTTCTTCTTTAGACAACCTCTTTAGGTTTGCACTGAAAAGTTTATTAAGATGGTTTTAAAATAAAAAAGGAATCTATAAAATGTAAATATATGTATAGAATTTATTTTTTTCATTGATTTGGAGAACTAAAAGTCTTTGTAATTGTGAATAAAATAGGATAGGAGGTTCCCTTTTATAAGTGAGAAAGAGTGGAATTTTTGTAAATACACAAAACTATTCAGTAATGGGAAATAAATATCCATGAACATGCATAAAAAATTGATAAATAATGGATTTTATGAAATATGATAATAAAAAAACCTCCAAAACTAAAATATAAACATTTTTTAAACATTTTATTCCCTTTACCATTAATTTTACTTACTTTTACCATTTTAGTTTTCACTGCGTTAACTAGTTTTTTTAACTATGTAATTTATATTTTAAGGATAAAAATAAAATGATACTTATTAGGTAATTTGATTACACTAATTATAACTATAAAATACAATATATCAAATAAATAATCTATGAGTGTGGAAAATTAATTTTGACACATGTACTTGTAATAAGAAAAACACCGATTTAACCTTAACCATCATAATTACTTTTTATTGTTTTTAATATTCATTATGAACAAAACATAAGTTTATTACATTAACTAATATTAATTATGGTGATTAAAATTATTTAATGCATTTTATGAAATTAAATTTATATAATTGGAAGAATACAATTTAAAATTTAACTCACAATTATGACAAAAAATAGTTTTCTAAAGAAAATGTTTCTAGAAGTATAAAAAGTGTTTATATAAAAATTCAACATAAAATAATTTTTTTTACTAAACTGTATTAATAAAAATTAAATAAAACTAAATTTACTTTTAATCCATTTTAAAAAAATATATATGTTTTTAAATATTTAAATTAAAATCAGTTTTTAATGAAAATCAGTATTTTTAACTATTCATAAAAAAATTAATCACTTTAGAAAGTTATAAAAAATTCACTATAAGATAATTTTTATATGCTTACTTCAAAAATGAAGTAAATAATTTCAAATAAATTTTCTAAATTTGGAAAATTTAATTTTAATATATATGCGTAAAATAAGATGAAATCTTTTTTTATAAAAATACATGTTTAATCATTATATTTTATTAATTATTATATCAAGTCTAGAAAAATACTAAACCTTTCATATATATTGGCATGAGCTGGAATACTAGTAGGTCACCACCCACCTACCCATATATTTTTTATGATTTAGTTAGTTCTATTCATACCCACCAATTTAACAGCTATGTTATAACGATATAATAATTTATGTTTCTTTATAACTTGGTATTGTGTGTTATAAAAACTATTGAATAAATTAAATTTATATGGAATAAAATACTTCATAAAATATTGGGATGTTACATCCACCAAATGTCAAACCTAAAGATATAATTATATATAATATGTCTAGAAACCTACTAAACCTATAATATATATTGGAATGAGCTAGAATACTAGTAGGTCACCACCCACTGAACTATAACATAAATTTTTTAAGGAAAAAATATATAATTTAGGTTTAAAAGTAAGGATATAAAAATATGGTTTCTATATTAAATTTCATAAAAATAATTTTAAAAAGTCTTTCCTTGAAAACACTAATTTTTCTAAATCTGAGGCATTTTCTAAATAACACCTTAATTTATATTATCATCTCAAAAACTTCATAAATTTTAATTAAGATAGTCTTTTTTTACAACATGAGGGAAACATGACATCATTTCACAACTTTTCAAATAACAATTCCTTGGAAAATATACACATATATCAGTTTCATAGAATCCAATGGTGATAAATAGAAACAATATAAAACATAGATTACATGACTGTTAATAAAGAAAAGTCCACACATTGAAAAATAATGAATACATCAATTGAAATCAACCCAAACAAATAGTCTTACACTATCATGGCCTTACCAAGGTGAAAATACCTTAAGTTGACATAAGTCCCACCCAGATCCACTAGCCATTGCATTATTATGAACTAGTGCACATGTGTACCTAGACTTCTCACATAATAGCCCAAGACATCTTTTGACATTAAAATAGACGTGATCATTCAAATTATTATCAATCCATATATCATATTTTATCTTCACATTTTCAAACAATCCTCAAGTCTTTATCAAAAATCCAAAAACCCACATATGAACATCCCCCTTTATCAAGTACATTAATTCAATTAAAATAAACTTCCCTATAAAGGGACATTTAATTAGACACATTAAATAATACATAATTTCCATTACATATAATAGGGAGTGCACTATGGGTTTTCCATTTTCCAATAAACAATTTTAAGTTCCAACATGGCCTTTCTACATTGCACTCAGATTACTGAGACATTCAAAACAAATTAAGGCTATTTATAGAGTAGTTTATAAACCATTTCTCTTTAATATATACATGTTTTAAATTATTATCTCAAAAAGTGTTTACTACAGATGATCTTAGAAAAAATATTTTTCTCATCATTTTGGAAATCAACATCATAAAAAACTCAATGGTATTTATCAAGAAAAAAATAGGAAATTTAATTTCAAAAAAAATAGCATATTCTATTAAAATATTTTTCTCATAAAATCATATGAAAATAACCCTTTTTCAATTTTTATCAAAATATCAAGATACTATAAATATATAATATAGATACTAGATATATGTGTAAACATTTGAAGATATCAAAAAAATAAGATGAAAACACAAGAAATATTATAATAAATTCTAAATGGAGAAGATTAGGACACCTACCTTGTTATGATCATAATTTTAATCACCGGATGATAAACACAAGATGAAGAGAGGGGATATTTGGAGAAGTGAGAATGATAACCTTATAGAATAAAATCCTAATTAGAAAACATAGATCCAATAAAAATTAATGGATACCACATCACTTGGGAAAGAAGAACACAATGATGATGAGGATCCAAGAACATTATGGGGAATGGCTTTCCGATAAGGATCCACTATAATGAACAACACCTTGATCCATGAAGAATTAAGGTTAGGGAAGCCAAAATCCTCCAAGGAGTACCTCTAGGTTTTCATTGGTTGAGGAAAGGTTTAGGGAATAGATAAATATAATAAAAAATGAGTTTTGGATAAAAATTCATAATATCCCTTACAACAACTCACATCCAGCGATGCCAATGGATACTATTGATGAGCTAGGGTTTTCAAAAAGATTTTATGTGCCACTGGAAAGCAAAATTGTTGGATAGTGGGTTTAACCGACTATATGGTAGGTCTCTTATAGAAATACCATGCTTCCAAGATGCAACTGGAGGGCTAGTGGGTCTCATTGGATGGCTGGTGGACTTCATATATGTAAATGCCTACTGTTAGTAGTCCACTGACTAGCTGGCGTCACTCACTGGTGAGACAGTGGACTACCTATAACTCTTTCAGCTATAGGTTAATATCCACACAAACTTCAAAATTATGATAATCCTTCTGAAAACTAAATAAACTCAGGAAAAAACATGGAAATATAGGAAATTGTGAGAGTAAAGTCATGTTATGATATGTACTAAACCCATATCTCCTGCCGAATAGTCAAATCACAAAGCGAGAAAATGTATTTCTGGATCTTATAGTCTATATACACCATAAAAATTTCACTAATAGGTAATTCTATCATCATTTAAAAGTGTTAACTATGTCTTCTAACTCTATTCTATTTGTATGATAGTTCTACTCATATAGCCTTACCATCCATAACCTATAAGAAACCATATGAACATCTTATATCAATACTTCTACCAAACTGATTAAATATGAATCACAATAAAAAGTACACACCTTACCCAGTATATGTAATTCCAGAATTGGTTCTAAGTTTAACCTTAATTTCAACTCCAAAAAGAAAATATTTCTTGAATCAAACCACATGAATGTCACCCCTTTCTTGGTTATATTTTTCATCATTTTTTCCAAGAGGGAGAAGTCTTGGTTGAACTATCAATAATATCCAACTGAATCAAGAAAGATACAAATATCATATATATTCTTTGTCAACTACTAAGAAAATAATATTCCCACATTATTAGGGTCTACTACTACTCATACTTCAGATTGCATATTCCTTAATGAGTGTACTTAGTTTTTTAAAAAGTTGTACTTTGATAACTTGTATTATAATTGGTTCTATATCAAGGTTTCCAAAAAATCTATAGATATCTTGTGTGTTACTATATCAACTTGGAGTAAATGATGATATAATTGAAAAAAATAAACCCAATATTATCTAATAATGAGTAAAAGACACAGTTCATCCAGGCCATAAATCATCAGGCATATTCATCAAGATGTAAGACACAACCAAGTAGTCTTATAGTTTATACCCATTCCTAAAAGTATTATAATGAATTTATAATTGTTTATCACTTAGTTAGTGATAAAATTATCTCATGTTAATATTAAAAAAAGGGATCCTATGAGTTGATTGAAAAAATCATTTATATGTTGAAGTGGATATCTATTCTTGATCATCACTTAATTCAGCATTTTATAATCCATGCATAACCTTAAAGAGCTGTAAGCATCTCTGGAAAACAAGAATACAGAACCCCATGGTGATATAATTTATTAATAAAATACCTTGTCTTATACATCCTCTAAAAGAACCTAGAGTTCTCAAACCTCTGTTAGAGCCATCTGATAAGGGGGAATGAAAATTAGATCCACCCCTAAAAAGAGTTAAATAGTAAATTTCTCATCCTTATCGATTAGAAATCATAGTAAATCATCAAAAAAACTTCTTAGAACTGATAAAAATCTAGATGATATAAATACTATTCTGATATACTGTCATCTAATATGTGTCTAGACACCTAGGCTATAATTTCACCCAACCACTGATGATCAAGTCTTAACATTCTTCTTAGAGATCCAAAACTCCCTTATGAATGTGAATACTAACACCAGAATATGTGAATGATATCCAAAGAGGGTAAAAGTAAACAAAAACTCATTATGGTATAAAATAATCCATACTAAGAATTATATTGGTTCCATCCATATCGAGTACAAAGACATCCAAATGAGATAACCGCCACCTTCATGAATGAATTATCTTAAAAAATGAATGCCCTTAGACCACATTTCTATTTGCGTATCTATGGTCGTCGCCCGATATTAGTACTCTAAAGTGATACCTAAACATTCAAATAACTAGAAACCATAAAATAATGGAAATTTCCTATATCAAATAAACCAAATGATAAAAATTAATCCACCTGGATCATACCTTAGATTGTGGAAGGTCCAACATCCAAATTAGTTTGAGAAGGCTACATGACATTAATCTATCTAATTCCATGACCCTAGGTCCTAGAATATCCCCATGGGCTTCATTATTCTATTGTATCTACTACCATATCTTTTGGTTATCTCACTCCCCACCTCATTCTATATGGCCTATAGAAAACCAATAGTCCATCTTCCACATCATGGATGTTACCATTTCAGAATTTTACATCACCATGATTCCCTCATTATTATACAACATCCTATAGAACCTCTTTACGTTCCCCATATTTCCAAACTTTCAACACTCTAATAGCTATCAATCACACCATGGTTATGTAATTCTATTAGATTTTGGAATATATTTTTTATAAATCAACAGTATATCTTTCTCAAAATGGAACACCGAACTAAAACGATTCATGACATATTTATTATTAATAAATTTGGACAAAAATAAAACCAACTGAAAATAAAAAATAGATTATAATCAAATATACAGTTCATACAATATATAACTAGGAACATGTAATTTTTTAATTATTCATTTTTCAATAAAAGAAGTTTTTCATTACATATAATGATTTTTCATTTTAAATATAAATTTATAAATTTTTGAATTTAAAATTTATAAAAATAATTTCATTTTTTATTCCATTTTAAAAATTATTTTATCATGAATTTATGAGTTTTTTGAAAACTAAATTATTATTTAGTGAACACAAAAAAATAAATATTTTGTTAATATTATCTCTTTATTAATATTATAATAAAACAATAATGAATTAAATGATTTAGAAACCTTTTATATATAAATATATATAAAGTAAAATGAATCATTAAAAATTAAATATAGATTTTATAAAACCAATGTTTAATGTTTTGGAATCTTAAGAAATATTTTACTATAACAACTACTTTTATTCTCTTCTACTAAAAAATTAGTTCTCATAAATTATAGAAATTAAATATAAAAAATGGATTTTAAACCATAGATAAAAACTTTCATATTATTTAATAATTATAAATTAATCATTCAATATAAAAGTATGATTACTAATATTAAAGTTAATGTCCATTATAATGGTAAAAATATTATTTTTAATGATTTTTTATTAGTATTGATTAATTTTTATCCCATATAACAGATTTATCACTGATAGAAAATTTATTTAAAATAATTTTTAAACACACACAAACATATACATACATACATACATACATACACACACACATACATACATACATAGATACATACATACATACATATATTTATATATTAGGACTTTGTAAATGGAAAATAAATACTAATTAAGATTAAGAACTCTTAACGGTGAAACAACATTTTTTATACAAACCAAATTTTAAATATATTAAATGTTTTTATTGAAAAGGGAATTTTTTATTTTTTTGTTATTGAAATAGAATATATTGAGCCTATTTTTTTATATCTTAAAAATTTGTAAAAGGGGTGACCATATATTTTTAATAAGATATAAACCACTATGGTACAAACAATTTACCAAAGTAAAAACCAAAATTTTAAAATTTAAAAATAAAGTGGTAAAAAGTATAATAAAAAGTTTAAAAAAAGTTTGAAAAATGTAAGTGTAGGATTTAACAACCTCACAACTCCCCAATATACAATATTTCCAGATTTAAGAACAATTAAACTGAGAATATGGTTATTTTATTATTGAAAATTAATGGGTGTTCACAAAAGTTCCATTTTATTCACTTATAAAAGGGGATCACTTACACCTTCTCAAAGTAACACATACCCTTATTAATTTACTTGGAAACATTCCCAATTTTCTTCCACTTGAAGTAAATTTAATGAAATGAATCCCATCTCATCATAAACAAGCATATGCCATTTATATTTTAGAGAGTCTTTCAAGGGAAAGTTCAAGGTCCCAATGTGTATATTACTTAATACCTTCTTATTAATAATTTCCTTCCAAAACTATCCTACAAATGGGAATATAATTAACTCTATACCATTAATACTGTGAATTTATAATAATTTAATGTAAAACCTTTATTTATTCCTTAATATCTGCTTAGAAGAACAAAATAATATCAATCATGTGTTTGTGCATACTACTATAACACCTTGAGGCATTATAATATTTTCATTTATAAATAAACATAATTTATTTATTTATTTTTATAAAACACCATAATAATATTATGTCAAACACAATGCTGAGTTGACTTACGTTACACACAAGTCCCGATTTCACCGAACAACAATATATTAATAAAATATTATTATTTAATATAATATATAACATAGCTGTTAAATTAGAGATTCAGAATAGTATTGAACAAAATTTTAATTTTATATATTCCATATAATTTTAACCTTCATCCTATGTGTTAATTAGACATAATATAAGAACAATATCAATTTTTTGGATAAAAGAAGTATTTTAAAAAAATACAGTTTTGCTGCCTTTTGATGGAACAACAATTTTAAATATAATATCTGAAACTTTAATTTATTAAATTTGAAAACATAAAATCCTTCATTGAAATCAGGATATAAACATTTATTTTGGATAAATTTTTGTTGTTTTTCTGATAACTTTCATATTTTGATGAATAATGAAAAATACTAAATTTTAATTGAAAACAACCTTTTTAATCGAAATAATTTATAGTGTTAAATTATAAATTTGAATGATTTTAAAGTATAATTAGTTTATTTTTATCATTTAATATAATTTAGGTCCTTGGAATTATTTTCACATTAAAATTTGATATAAACACATGCCAATCTTTTGAAGGTTTTTACTTTTGAAAAACCTATTTTCTTATTTTTACAATGAGGATTAATTTTAAATTAACTATTGAAACTTCTCTATTTTGAATTTGAAAAACTGGATTCCATATTTGGAATTAGAATTTATAAATTGTTTAAATAGTTACCTTTTATTTTTTTGGACATTATGAATAGTAACTTCAGTAATTTTTTTTATTTACCACGGTTAAAGGTTAAATTAGGTAAATAAAGATAAAAATAATATTATAATAATATAAAACTACCCAAACACATGTACTAATATTATTGGATGAGTCATGGGAGGCAAAAAAAAAATAATCCGAAGTTTTTGCATTTGGGAGACACTTAGGTGTGATAATGACATGTTATAATAATTAATTTATAGTAAAGCGAAATATAACATAAACATGTATCTTTTTACAAAAAGAATTTTAATACAGGGTTATATAATAGATCTATTTGAATATAAATATCCATTATAAAGATAAAAATATTTCCTTAATAATTTTATTTTATTTATAATTTATGTATGTTGAATATATAAATTTATTTTTTGACACAATGATGATGAAGTGATAAACTTATTAATGAAAGATTCAAATAAATGATATTAAAAATATTAAAATAAAAGTATTTTGAAAATTTTTACGCCATACATGAATTTTATCTATTTTTATGATATGTTATATTTGATTAAATTTTGTTTTTTTTTGAATTAATCAATCATTTATGAATTTAACAAAAATCAATTACTAAATAATGTCAAAATTTACATAAATGAGTTTTTAAAATAAATACTATTTTATTAAATGATATAATAGTTATAAAAATTCATGATTAGGCCAACTAACTCATATAATGTTAAAAATGGAATTAATTTTTAAATTGAGGTTCTCTTGTCATTTTATAGTAACTATACTAACCATATAGTGTAAAAATACAGGAAGATATAGTAAGACTTAATTTTTTTAATTAAGGGTTAAAGCCTAAAGATATGGTTAAATTTGTGACCTAAACGTTTATAAAACCTATTGGTTTAAAGTATTTAAACCCATAATCATCTTATCCTATAAATAAATTAGTTTTAAGCTATTAGAAACTAAATATAAGTTTATAATAAATTAATATTTCCAGATTTTTCTAAAGTGCCCCTCACCCCCTTATAAAATGGAACTTCTTCTTCTCTTTTAATCACACCTATAAATCCTTTTGGTTTATCCAACCTCTACCCATTTCATCCGTGAACTTCTCTCAATACATCCTAGAGGATATAAATTGGGCAGAAATCGATACTATGTAGTCCTTTTATACAAATTAAAAGGAGACACCTTGAAAAGAGGAGTTTCAGACCATTTGTAGAGTATCAGACCTACAGTAAGGGAATTCCATCTCACTTTTAATTTTCATGAGATATAATCCAGGTTCACAACCTATTTAATGTGAATGGTGTATTTAATTCCCTTTTTGTATTTCATATCATCAATACATTTATCCTCATGGTATTTAAAGATTTATTTGAGACATAAGACCTATGATTTAAATGTTCAATGTGATATGGGACACTTTGAATGCTTAAATAATTAATCCTTTATCCATTTAAATATTATTAATATTATTTTACATAACTATTTATATGGAATTAAAATGATTATATTGTACATTTTATCTCTATTTTTAATTAAATTCAAAATTTTTTAAAAGGAATCTTTTAAGGTTTTATGTAAGGAACTCTTTAACTAAAACATATTTTTAAATGTTTTAAAGGATTATTATTCTAAATATTTCTCATTAATGTCCAAGTTTTTAAATGGGTTTAAGGATGTATTTATATGGAATTAATGTTTTAAAATTCTAATTCATTTAAAATGTTTCAAAGTGGTATGGGTCACTTTGTTTAAAATATCTCTTTTAAATGTCTTATTTTATAAGTTGTCTGACTTTTAAATGTTTTCAAAGGGGTATTTCTCTCAAAGAGTTTTATTGATTTTATTAGATTATTTTCATCTATGTCGACATCCTTTTCTGAATTTTATATTTAATTGAGTTTGAATTATTATGATATAATATTCCATATAATATTGAATGGTTTACGTCATGTTTGACTATGTATTTAAATTTTTTATACCATTCATGGTTTATGGTTAAAGTATAAACATTTTGTATTCTAGTTTTAATATGAATGTTTATTTTATGATTCAACATTTTCATATGAGTAATTTATTGGACTTAGTAAGTGATGATCGTGACCTACTATTGCCCCTCAACGCATCGGTATGTCTCATGGGACAAACTAGATATGGAATTGGCCAAGGCCTTTCCCATTTATTTTTAGATATAGATTTGGAAGAGGCCTTAACCATTTATTTTTAGATGTCTTATATGAGGACTCGATAATATGTTTCAGATGTTTGATATTATGCATTCACTCATTATGAGATTAGTTATTGATATTACATGTTATTATTCGACTAGTAGATTATCCATGTGAATGTTTAAATGAAATTATTTGAATTATTCTTTCCATTTAAGGTAAAGTTTATATTTAAAAGGCTTGTGTTTCAGTTTTATAATTGCTTTAAGGTTTATTGTTATTTATAAAAGCTTATGCTATATTTTTTAACCTTACTAATCATCTAAGCTCACCCATTTCTTATGTTTTATATTTCCAGGATGCCAAGAAGTGCTTTATTATTTATATACAGGGTTAAGTTAGGAGAATAATGGTGTTCTTAATGGATTATCTATGTTTTATTTTATATTTGAAATTTTAATGTATAGTTCATGTATGAAATATATTCTCTGAGACTGCTAAACTGATAGATCTTTTGGGATTTTATTTCTTGTAATCATTCCAATGTATTAAAATAATGCACCATTTTTGGCATTTGGGATCGGGGAGTTATAGTTGGTATCAGAAGAAGTTTAGAGACAAACTTGAAAAATAGATTTAGAAAATATATATTAGAAAACATAAACCTATGAATGACTTTGAGGATAAGTCTTAGTATGAGATATCATCCATTATATTTGGTAATGGATAACCAAGGTTAATCCTATGGGCAAATGGATTGAGAATAAGATTCCACCATTTAGAGATCCTATAAATGATTCTTTAGGATTACATTACTATGACCATTATTTATCCTATTATTCTTTGAGTTTTGGTCAATAGTCTGAATCATTATGGTTATACATACAATGTTTTTACTACTAGTAATGAGTAAGTGACAAAATAAAAAATGAGATGAAGAATGTATTAAGGATTAAGATGATGAATCGTAGTTAATGGTTTAAGAGTGAAGTGGAATGATTATTGTTATTTTTTACTTGGATTCAATAATTATTACATAAATGGTTCTATGGATATAAGATCTGTGATATATATATATATATATAAATTCTACTAGAATAATTATTCTTTAAGGATTTGGAAGAATAAGAGTTTTCATTAAGGATTTAAAGGTGATACAATATTTGGTAAATAACAATAAGAGCTACATTAATTTTTTTAGGAATATGATGTTAATATTGATTTGGTAGATCTAGATAACTTTTTGGATAGTGAATTTGGGAATAAGTATTTTGGAAACGTCTTAGGGTTGGAATGGAGTAAGTTGAACACTGGATTTTATTGTTCGTGGTTAAGGTTAGATTTATTTGATACTTTGGGCTAACCTTTTTGGTTTTAGTAAATATTTAGAGGATTAATGAAATAATTTTGGGCCTTATGATTTATCAAAAGTGCTTCAATCATGAAAAATACATTTTGAACATTCATTTAAGGTGTAAGGGATGAAGTGAAAATAGATCGAAGCACAACCAAAAAATGAGATTATGCTTATGACATAAAAAGATATAAATTAAATGCTTGCCTAATAATTTTTCCTAAGGAATGGATCTTGAAACCAAAAATTATATCCTAGTAATTTTTTCTAATGAATCAAATTATCCCTTAGATCATTTTGTTTTTCTAGCTTTGTGATATTTAACTTTCTCCTCATCGTGTTCCCTATCACTTTCCATCAGAACTTGATTGTTAGATTTTTCTTTCATGTCCATATTTTCCTACATGAAATATCAGTATGATTTATCTTTGGTGACCTTTCTACTTCCCTTTATTTATTTTAAAATGGAGGTCTTATTAATCTATTTTACAATGTGGGACTTCTACAGTGATATTTTGAAATGAAAAACCCCTAATTAACATTCATGGGTTTAAATTGCGAGGATGCAATTTATTGAAGGAGTGGAGAATGTAACGCCCCGACCCCAGCTACCCAGAGTCGGTGCATCACTTCGTAACATTGGCATGATCACAAAAGATCAAGTCTCGAAAGACCGATTAGTTTAGTAGCCTTGGAAACACTAGATACATTCGTAAACGTTACATTACATCATAAAGTGAAAAACTACAATAACAAAGTCTCCATAGTCCACACTCATATCCTCTTCTGACTATCCCTGCAGGTCATTCATAAAATACTTCTTCACATCCTGGAAAATATTAAAACATTGAAAGGGGTGAGCTCAGATGCTCAGTAAGGATAACAATAATGCGGAAGCTTTCATAAATAAACATTAACATTTAAGGCAATGTATAACTAAAACAAAAGCCTTTTAAACATGAACTTCAACATAATATGGCAAAAGTAAAATGAGATAATGCCATTTACTTCTTCACATGGATATTCTACTGGTCGAATAATCACATGCAATATCAATAACCACTTTCATAATGATGGAATGTATAATGCCGGACATTCTGAAACATTTTGTCAAGGCCTCGGCCAAGACATCTAAAATGATTAAGGCCTCGGCCAAAACCATAAATCAAATTGGGAAAGGGCCTCGGCCAATTCCACGTCTAGTTGTCTCATGAGACCTACCGATGCATCGAGGAGCTATAGCAGGCTCCACCCGTCACTTATTAAGTCCAATACATTCCTCATATGAATAGGTTTAAACATATCATAAACCATAACATAATCGTATCACATAAAACATGCATAAAGAAAACATAACATTTCCACATTTCAATCACAAGATATCAATACAACACATTAATATAATAAAAACTCTTTCAAAACCATTTTCAATACCAAAATAAAAGAAAGTTAAAACTTTGTATTTATTTTTCATTAAAAAAAGTGATGGCTTGTAGAGGAAGCCGAAACTAAAATAATGGTCACGGCGGCGGAGAAGTCCTTGTCGCCGCATATGTACGGAAAGAAAAACATTCCCTTTTTTTTATTTAGTAAAACGCTTCGTATAAAAAAATATTTCTTTTGAATAAACGTAAAAGTCAAAGGGGTTTATACACCGTATAAAAGAAAGTTGTGTATAAAACCAAATATGCCTCAATGAAAGGAGATTGAGACGAAGTCCTTAAAAAGATCATTTTTAAAATAAAATAGATCTATTATGTGTATTCACTATAGGTACACATAAATAAAGTAAAAATACAAAATAGGACATAATAATATCATGACATAATTTGAAAGTAGGAGATTAACCCAAAGAATGGAAGTTGGGTTAAGAAATTCCCTTACAAAGATCATTTTAAATAAAATATATCTATTATGTGTATTCAATATATGTACACATAAAGAAAGTATAAATAAAATATACAACATAATAATATCATGACATAATTTGAAAGTAGGAGATTAACCCAAAGAATAAAAGTTGGGTTAAGAAGTTCCCTTACCTCGTGTCTGACTTGACTCAACCGTTATTTAACCTCCTGAATAATAAACTAGAGTTAATATATACCTTATTAAGAACCATTTTCAACTTCATTATCCTTATTATAACACTTATTACAATGATATGAACATTATGTAATTATTTAAGTTAATAATGTTCATTTTGTCGGTATTTGGTTCTTAAGTCAAAAATAGGCTTCTTACACCTACATGTTGTTAATTTGGTCAAAGGTTCATTATATCCAGAATGGTATTCATGATGTAGATATCATATATGTCATATATATCCAGTACATACATTCATTTATAATATTACATCACATTTAGAGGTAAGAAATGAAATGCACCGTTCATGGAGACGGTAAGCCGTACGTACGCATGAACGCTACTTCCATTTCTATTTCATATTTTCTGGAATGGAATAATAATGATATGAGAGTATATTATAATTCCAGTATAATAACATATATAATATCATTAACTTTATCCTTCACACATCCCACATATGGTATTAACGAATCAAATCACTTTCAGGGGGCGGTAGTCCGCGCTTCCTAAAATGAAGATATCGTGTTTTACCCATAATGGAAACCATAAAGGTATGCCCAAAATGAAAAAAACAGAAGCTTAAGGAAAACATAAACATATTATATATCATATATAAAAATAGTGACATCATAATGGCCACCTTTGAAGGTGTTAAATGAGTGTTGAACAATCATCGTTTCGGGAGGCAGAATTTCGCCATCCACGGAAACCTTATGTTCTTTAACCATTTGATGTAGTTGTGTGGAAGTGTAGCTCAAATAAATCTTATAACAACATCCTAGTATATTTAAGATACTGGTGTTGTTACAACAGAAGTAAATAAAAAGAGTTTAGGGGGTTGGAGAAGCAAAATAAAACAAAAGAACATGAGAGAATGAATTACCTTAAAAAGTGTAACTCCTTTTGAGTTGAGCCTAAAGGCTTCCTTTGAAAGGATTCTGCCCAAAGGGAATCCTCTAGGATGAGGAGAGGGATGTGGAGAGAGCAAATGGGCAGGGGTTGGACGAGCCAATGGCTTGAAGAGTGTGTGAAATGAGGTAGAGGTGGGGGCCTTTTATAAGAGGAGAGGAGGGGCACTTTTGGAAAGTAAAGGAACATTACATTATTTGAAAATGTGTTTCGGTTTTAAAAGGTCCCACATTGATATAATTCGTGGATAAGGTGATAAGGCATCGAAATCCACTCATCCAATTGGTTTTGGCCATGTGTAGTTCATAGATTTTATATTATCTTTCCATTTTATTTAAATCGTCAAATAATGATGTCATCGCTGCATCATTATTATGTCATAAATAATTAAATTTATTTAATGTCTAAAAATTATAAAAAAAATACTATGATATAGGAAATCTTTTTATCTTTCCAATGACTATTTATAATCAAAATTTGGACTTGTGTAACCCTACTTAAAAATTGTTTTAGTAAAACACTTTATGTTAGTGTCATTTTCACTTTAACATTACATAAAAAGTAATTTATGTTATTTCCCAACAAAAGTGGATCCATGGGGTCCCCAAGTTAGGCCATGGCTTGTCTTGGTCGGCCATGACACAACCAATGAGGTTGGGACATGTGTCTAGGTCATTTAATATTATTAAAGTATTATTTATACCTTAAACTACCCTAATTACCACTAATCGCGATTAAGAACTTAATAAGTTACTATTCACCAAAAAATTATTTTTATCCCATTGAACCACATTTTACTTCTTAATGACAACCATGTATGTCGGATTTTTGAAAATCAAATCACAGAAGTGGTAATATTTCATTTAAACGAAAAATTAGTTATTTAACTACCACTTAGTGGTTTCACTATTCATCAAAAATTGAAGTTTTTCAGAATAAGGCCAAAATTTCACCCTAAGCTATAATTGATATTCCGAATTCAAAAATGATGTCTATTTTACAAAATTCCAAACATATTAGTTGCATTAATTAATTTTATAATTAATTCCCGCTGTCACAAAAAATAGCGTGTTTTTAAGAAACAATTTATATCAAAAGATTGACAATTGTTTATGTCCAATTTCAATGTCAAATTAATTCTAATGACCACCATTGGATAAAATGGTAAAAATATATTCTAATTATACTCTAAAACCACTCAATAGTATAATTTATCACTATGAATTATTTTGATTAAAAAAGTTGTTTTAAGTATTTTTCACTATTCATAAAATTTTTGAAGTTCTCAGAAAATTACAAAAAATTCAACATAGGCTAATTTCAATATTAGGAATACAAAAATGAAGTCCATTTTGAAATATAAAATTTCTATAATTTTAAAAAGTGGTTATTACTATTCATAACGGCTACTTTGATTTGTCGCGATGTTTTAGAACTCGAAGTTGCGTACAATGCAAGCTATTGTATTATTGAATGAGAAGCGTATCGTGGAAGCTCGGGGTGTTACATTCTCCCCTCCTTCAATAAATTGCGTCCTCGCAATTTGAAATTTTTCTTGGAAAATAAAAGGTTGAAAAGAGAAAATACCTTTGAGGAAAACCCACATCGGAAATAAGGTTAATAAATACATAACATTAAAAGAAAGCAGGATAAGTACAAAGGTCACCCGATATAGCCCACTCTAGGATTATATGAAAATATGGATATGGAGGAGAAACAAACCATCAAGGTCTGATGGAGAGTTACAGAAAACAGGATTAGGAGAAAGTTTAACCACAAGAAAATCACAAACTTGTGATTGGTTAAACGGTCATTGAACCCCAGTTGGAAAAGTTAACCGACAACATTTTTGTTTTAAGCTACCTTTTATAATGTTGAGGAATTTATTTAGGAGATTTACTAAGAACGTAAGGGAATATACATACTTGTTATGTATACTTTCATTCGTTAAATTTTTTTTTTACCACAACCCCAACTTTTACTCCGAATGGTAACGGAACTCAAAAATATTCTATTTATCCTAATTGTATAAGGTTCAAAATGTTAACACATACCATTTAGATTAGTAAAATTATTTTCTAATAACCAGGGACTTCCTGTAGGCTAGTGGTAGGAAATAAAGGCCTGTCGCACTATGGTTGTGGGTTCGATTCCTGCAGCTTTGTCCGACGCGACGGGTTATGCCCCACCCTGCAGGTTGTCCTTTTCCTAAAAACATAGTACCATACTATTCTAAAAATAATCTTCATAAATGTCTTAACCTTAAACAATACTATCCAAAGATCAACTTAATCCACTCCAACCTTTATAATTATCCAAAATACTTCTGTCCAACTCACAGTCCAAATTTTATAAGGAAGGTAAGCATAATGAAGATCCTTTTTTCCCACATAACAACATGTGAACACCTTCATCATGTATTCTTTTTAAACATACTGAATTACCATGATCCTATACTCCTTCTATCCAAAAATGTATACAAATCATCAATCAGTTTCAAGGAAGTTAAGAATATCCAATATAATTTATCCAAATCAATCACGTCTTATTCAAAAATAACTATCTTGGTATCAGAACCATATTATGGTTTATATTTTTCTCAACCATATATTTTCGAAAAATTTAACCTACTGTGGAGTTACTTTTCTTGGTTCCACACAATCTCAAGTCCTTGATGAAATAGTACTGCAGTACAATCCTTATATACTCCATAATTATTATAACCAGTACATCATTGATCCAACACTCAAATTACAAAATTCTTTAATAATAACATAAGAACACTAATCATTCCTCCTCATCTGTGGTAGTATCATAACTTGATTATTATCCAATAACATCATTTGGGGCATACTCTGATGATTTGAACATTGGTTTGCGTAGTGTCCCCACTCCTTGCAGATGAAGCATTGTACATTTGAAACCTTTTTCTTACCCTTGCAGTCACGCACTTGGTGTCCTTTTTCTCCACACTTATAACAAACCCCCATTCCCTTCAGGCAAATTCCAAGGTGTTTCTTCCCACAGTTATCACATATTGGAAAATTCTTCATTCCCCTCATTCCTTTATCCATCATTCTCTCTTCCATCCCTTTCATCTCTTGCTTCGCTTCAAAGCCATAGTACTCAGAGAATTCTTTACTTATCTTATTAACACATGATACTATTTCTTCATATGTTGATAACACATGGGAGACTATTTCCCTTCGAAATGTTGGCTTAATACCGTGAAAGATACGATTCTCCTTACTCTTTGGATCATACGTATTGCTGGAGTTCACATTCCTTCTACTGGGCGCCATTTCTATACAATGGCATAAACTATATTAGTTTATGAATCAAAATACATAATTCCAGACTTATAAAATACTTAACATAAATTGAACTATTTATGGATATAATCCATAATCATAAAAAGAAATGTTTTCTTTGAGAAATTATATACTCATAACCCTTCATAGTGGTTTGTAAATAAAATGAGAATTATCCTAAGCATATCCCCCGGGAGTGTCGTAACCAAGAGTGCAGCAAGGCCCGTTGTCGTGCACCAGTTCCCGTTCGAGTCTAGCTCAAAGCGGTGTTTTCGGGTTTTACCCCTAGGTACATCTGTGCCAGAGCCGCCTCTACCTGCTCGTATCCAGACAGGGATGTATTTCTCGGGAAACTCATAACATCTCTATAATACCAAAATTATAGGAAGTTATTCTATACTAATCCTCAAAGTCTATCTTTGGGCTATGTGATCTAATCAGAGTTTATCTAAATCTAGCTTCCAAGGTTAGTACTAAACTGCCTCTGATACCAACTGTAACGCCCCGACCCCAGCTGCCCAGAGCCGGTGCGTCACTTCGTAACATTGGCATGATCACAAAAGATCAAGTCTCGAAAGACCGATTAGTTTAGTAGCCTTGGAAACACTAGATACATTCGTAAACGTTACATTACATCATAAAGTGAAAAACTACAATAACAAAGTCTCCATAGTCCACACTCATATCCTCTTCTGACTATCCCTGCAGGTCATTCATAAAATACTTCTTCACATCCTGGAAAATATTAAAACATTGAAAGGGGTGAGCTCAGATGCTCAGTAAGGATAACAATAATGCGGAAGCTTTCATAAATAAACATTAACATTTAAGGCAATGTATAACTAAAACAAAAGCCTTTTAAACATGAACTTCAACATAATATGGCAAAAGTAAAATGAGATAATGCCATTTACTTCTTCACATGGATATTCTACTGGTCGAATAATCACATGCAATATCAATAACCACTTTCATAATGATGGAATGTATAATGCCGGACATTCTGAAACATTTTGTCAAGGCCTCGGCCAAGACATCTAAAATGATTAAGGCCTCGGCCAAAACCATAAATCAAATTGGGAAAGGGCCTCGGCCAATTCCACGTCTAGTTGTCTCATGAGACCTACCGATGCATCGAGGAGCTATAGCAGGCTCCACCCGTCACTTATTAAGTCCAATACATTCCTCATATGAATAGGTTTAAACATATCATAAACGATAACATAATCGTATCACATAAAACATGCATAAAGAAAACATAACATTTCCACATTTCAATCACAAGATATCAATACAACACATTAATATAATAAAAACTCTTTCAAAACCATTTTCAATACCAAAATAAAAGAAAGTTAAAACTTTGTATTTATTTTTCATTAAAAAAAGTGATGGCTTGTAGAGGAAGCCGAAACTAAAATAATGGTCACGGCGGCGGAGAAGTCCTTGTCGCCGCATATGTACGGAAAGAAAAACATTCCCTTTTTTTTATTTAGTAAAACGCTTCGTATAAAAAAATATTTCTTTTGAATAAACGTAAAAGTCAAAGGGGTTTATACACCGTATAAAAGAAAGTTGTGTATAAAACCAAATATGCCTCAATGAAAGGAGATTGAGACGAAGTCCTTAAAAAGATCATTTTTAAAATAAAATAGATCTATTATGTGTATTCACTATAGGTACACATAAATAAAGTAAAAATACAAAATAGGACATAATAATATCATGACATAATTTGAAAGTAGGAGATTAACCCAAAGAATGGAAGTTGGGTTAAGAAATTCCCTTACAAAGATCATTTTAAATAAAATATATCTATTATGTGTATTCAATATATGTACACATAAAGAAAGTATAAATAAAATATACAACATAATAATATCATGACATAATTTGAAAGTAGGAGATTAACCCAAAGAATAAAAGTTGGGTTAAGAAGTTCCCTTACCTCGTGTCTGACTTGACTCAACCGTTCTTTAACCTCCTGAATAATAAACTAGAGTTAATATATACCTTATTAAGAACCATTTTCAACTTCATTATCCTTATTATAACACTTATTACAATGATATGAACATTATGTAATTATTTAAGTTAATAATGTTCATTTTGTCGGTATTTGGTTCTTAAGTCAAAAATAGGCTTCTTACACTTACATGTTGTTAATTTGGTCAAAGGTTCATTATATCCAGAATGGTATTCATGATGTAGATATCATATATGTCATATATATCCAGTACATACATTCATTTATAATATTACATCACATTTAGAGGTAAGAAATGAAATGCACCGTTCATGGAGACGGTAAGCCGTACGTACGCATGAACGCTACTTCCATTTCTATTTCATATTTTCTGGAATGGAATAATAATGATATGAGAGTATATTATAATTCCAGTATAATAACATATATAATATCATTAACTTTATCCTTCACACATCCCACATATGGTATTAACGAATCAAATCACTTTCAGGGGGCGGTAGTCCGCGCTTCCTAAAATGAAGATATCGTGTTTTACCCATAATGGAAACCATAAAGGTATGCCCAAAATGAAAAAAACAGAAGCTTAAGGAAAACATAAACATATTATATATCATATATAAAAATAGTGACATCATAATGGCCACCTTTGAAGGTGTTAAATGAGTGTTGAACAATCATCGTTTCGGGAGGCAGAATTTCGCCATCCACGGAAACCTTATGTTCTTTAACCATTTGATGTAGTTGTGTGGAAGTGTAGCTCAAATAAATCTTATAACAACATCCTAGTATATTTAAGATACTGGTGTTGTTACAACAGAAGTAAATAAAAAGATTTTAGGGGGTTGGAGAAGCAAAATAAAACAAAAGAACATGAGAGAATGAATTACCTTAAAAAGTGTAACTCCTTTTGAGTTGAGCCTAAAGGCTTCCTTTGAAAGGATTCTGCCCAAAGGGAATCCTCTAGGATGAGGAGAGGGATGTGGAGAGAGCAAATGGGCAGGGGTTGGCCGAGCCAATGGCTTTAAGAGTGTGTGAAATGAGGTAGAGGTGGGGGCCTTTTATAAGAGGAGAGGAGGGGCACTTTTGGAAAGTAAAGGAACATTACATTATTTGAAAATGTGTTTCGGTTTTAAAAGGTCCCACATTGATAGAATTCGTGGATAAGGTGATAAGGCATCTAAATCCACTCATCCAATTGGTTTTGGCCATGTGTAGTTCATAGATTTTATATTATCTTTCCATTTTATTTAAATCGTCAAATAATGATGTCATCGCTGCATCATTATTATGTCATAAATAATTAAATTTATTTAATGTCTAAAAATTATAAAAAAAATACTATGATATAGGAAATCTTTTTATCTTTCCAATGACTATTTATAATCAAAATTTGGACTTGTGTAACCCTACTTAAAAATTGTTTTAGTAAAACACTTTATGTTAGTGTCATTTTCACTTTAACATTACATAAAAAGTAATTTATGTTATTTCCCAACAAAAGTGGATCCATGGGGTCCCCAAGTTAGGCCATGGCTTGTCTTGGTCGGCCATGACACAACCAATGAGGTTGGGACATGTGTCTAGGTCATTTAATATTATTAAAGTATTATTTATACCTTAAACTACCCTAATTACCACTAATCGCGATTAAGAACTTAATAAGTTACTATTCACCAAAAAATTATTTTTATCCCATTGAACCACATTTTACTTCTTAATGACAACCATGTATGTCGGATTTTTGAAAATAAAATCACAGAAGTGGTAATATTTCATTTAAACGAAAAATTAGTTATTTAACTACCACTTAGTGGTTTCACTATTCATCAAAAATTGAAGTTTTTCAGAATAAGGCCAAAATTTCACCCTAAGCTATAATTGATATTCCGAATTCAAAAATGATGTCTATTTTACAAAATTCCAAACATATTAGTTGCATTAATTAATTTTATAATTAATTCCCGCTGTCACAAAAAATAGCGTGTTTTTAAGAAACAATTTATATCAAAAGATTGACAATTGTTTATGTCCAATTTCAATGTCAAATTAATTCTAATGACCACCATTGGATAAAATGGTAAAAATATATTCTAATTATACTCTAAAACCACTCAATAGTATAATTTATCACTATGAATTATTTTGATTAAAAAAGTTGTTTTAAGTATTTTTCACTATTCATAAAAATTTTGAAGTTCTCAGAAAATTACAAAAAATTCAACATAGGCTAATTTCAATATTAGGAATACAAAAATGAAGTCCATTTTGAAATATAAAATTTCTATAATTTTAAAAAGTGGTTATTACTATTCATAACGGCTACTTTGATTTGTCGCGATGTTTTAGAACTCGAAGTTGCGTACAATGCAAGCTATTGTATTATTGAATGAGAAGCGTATCGTGGAAGCTCGGGGTGTTACAGAGAATGTAACAACCCAAGACTTTATAGTATTTAAATTTCTGAATAAATTTAATTTCTTTCTCTATTTTTATGCAACACCATGTTAAGATTATTCCATACACAATAATGAGTTGGCTTGCGTTACACGCAATGCCTTGTTTTATCGAACAAAAGTATATTAATAAAATATTATTATTTAATATAATATACAACCTAGAATTTAAATTAGTAGTTATGAATAATATTAAACACATTTTTAGTTTTATATATTCTTTACAATTTTAAAATTCATCTTATGTGTTTCTTGGATATAATATAAGAACAAATTCAATTTTTTGGATAAACAAATGCAGTTTTGCCGCCTTTTGATGGAGCACCCATTTTAAATCCAATATTTGAAACTTTTATATATTACATTTCAAAAAATAAACTTCTTATTTGAAATCAGGACATCAAAATTTAGTTTGGATAATTTTTTGATGTTTTTCTGATAACTTTGATATTTTAATGAATAGTGAAAAATACTAAATTTTAATTGAAAAAAACTTTTTTAATAGAAATAATTTATAGTGTTAAATTATAAATTTGAATGGTTTTAAAGAATAATTAGGTTATATTTTTATCATTTAATAT
This sequence comes from Viscum album, assembly GCA_963277665.1. Lineage (NCBI taxonomy): Eukaryota > Viridiplantae > Streptophyta > Magnoliopsida > Santalales > Viscaceae > Viscum > Viscum album. The sequence goes on from OY728134.1 coordinate 135,813,000, forward strand.
AATTTAGGTCATTGTAATTATTTTCACATTAAAATTAGATATAAAAACTTGTCAATCTTTTGATGGTTTTTACTTTTGGAAAAACCATTTTCTCATTTTGACAACGTGGATTAATTTTAGATTAATTACTTCTAATTATGTATTATGAATTTAAAAAAATGTATTCCCTATTTAGAATCATAAGGTATAAATTGTTTAAATATGTGCCTTTTATTTTTGGACATTATGAATAGTAACTTCAGTAATTATTTGTATTTACCACGGTTAAAGGGTAAATTAGGTAAATAAGGGTAAAAATAATATTATAATAATATAAAACCACCCTATCATGTGCCCCAATATTATTGTATGAGTCATGGGAGACAAAAAAAATCCTTAGGCCAATATTTTGACATTTGGAAGGCACTTGGAAGTGATAATGACATGTTATAGTAATTAATTTAAAGTAAAGAGAAATATAACATAAAATTGTATATTTTCACAAAATCAATTTTAATACTGGGTTATATATATGATATTTTTTACTATAAATAGTCATTATAAATATAAAAATATTTCCTAAATCATGGTATTTTATTTATAATTTTTATACGTAAGATAAATAAATTTATTTATGACACAAGAATGATGCAATGATTACCTTATTAATGAAGGATTCAAATAAATGATATTATAAATATTAAAATAAATGTAATTAGAAATTTTTATGACATCCTCTAATTTTATGAATGATTAAGACATGTTATATTTGAGTTAATTTTATTTTTTTGATTGATTCAAGTTTTTATGACTTTAACAAAAATCAATTACAAAATAGTGTCAAAATTGACATAAATGAGTTTAAAAATAATACTCTTTTATTAAATGATATAATAGTTATAAAAAACTATGATTTTTACAAATGACTTAGATAATGTTAAAAATGTCATTAATGATAAAATTTAGGTTATCTTGTAATTTTATAGTTACTATATTAACTGTATAGTGTAAAAATACAAGAAGACATGGTAAGAATTATTTTTTAACTAAGGGTTAAATCCAAAAGATAATGTTAAATTTGTGACCTAAAATTTTATAAAACCTATTGGTTGAGAGTATTTCTACCCATACTCATATTATACTCTAAATAAATTACTTTGGAGGTATTATAAATCTAAAATAAATTTATAATAAATTAATATTTCAATATTTTACCAAGGTGCCCCTCACCCCCTTTTAATAGAGAAATTATCCTTCTCTTTTAATCACACATCTAAAGCCTTTTAGTTCGGCCAAACTCTTCCCATTTACTATTAAAACTTCCATAAATACATCCTTGTGAACATTTATTGGGAATAAATCCATCCTAAGGAGTATTTTTATATAAATCAAAAGGAGACACCCAAAAAAGTGGTGTTTCAGACTCATACGGAGAGTATCATACCTAAAGTATAATAATTCCATCTCACATATAATTTTAATGAGATATAATCCAGGTTCATCATATATTTTATGTGCATGGTATATGTACTTCCCCTATTATATTTCATATCATGAATACATTTATCCTCATGGTATTTAAATATTTTTTTTGAGATACCAGACCTATGATTTAAATGTTCAATGCGGTATGGAATACTTTGAATGTTTAAATAAATAATCCTTTCTCCATTTCAATATTATTGGTCTTATTCTACATAACTATTTATATGGAATTAAAATTATTATAAAGGAAATTTTATCTCTATTTTTAATTTCATTCAAATTTTTTCAAAATGAATCTTTTACGGTTTTATGTAAGGGAATATTTAACTAAAAAATATTTTTAAATGTTTTAAAGACTTATTATTATAAATAATTCTCATTAATGTCCTTTTTAAAGCGGTTTTAATGATTTTTTATATGGAAATGAATATTTTAAAATATTAATTCATTTCAAAAGTTTCAAAGTTGTATTGGGTACTCTGTTTCAAAAATATCTTTTAAATATCTTCTTCTATAAGTCATGTGACTTTTAAATGTTTTCAAAGGGGTATTTCTCTCAAATATTTTTAATAATTTTATGAGATTATTTTCATCGATGTCAACATCCTTTGTTGAATTTTGTATTTAATTGTTGTTGAATTATTATGATACAATATTCCATATTTTACTGAATGGTTTATATTAAGTTTCACCCTTTTCATATGAGGAATGTATTAGACTTAGTAAGTGATGGTCGGGGCCCGCTATAACCCCTCGATGCATCGGTAGGTCTCATGAGACAAACTAGATATGGAATTAGCCGAGGAATTTCCCATTTAATTTTAGATATTGACTTGGATGTGGCCTTAACCATTTATTTTTAGATATATTGGTCGAGGCCTCAACGATATGTTTCAGATGTATGTCATTATGCATTCCCTCATTATAAGATTAGTGATTGATATTAAATGTGATTATTCGACTAGTAGAATATCCATGTGAATTTTTAAATGGTATTATTCGAATTATTCTTTCATTTTTATGCTCAATTTTATATTTAAAAGGCTTGTGTTTCAGCTTTCTACTTGCTTCAATGTTTATGGTTATTTATGAAAGTTTCTACTGTATTTTTTAACCTTGATGAGAATCTGAGATCACCCCTTTATTATGTTTTGTTTTCCGAGGATTACAAGAAGTGTTTTATTATTTGTATACAAGATAAAGCTATAATAATAATGGAGTTCTCAATGGACTATCTCTGTTGTATATTATTTTTTAAGTTGTAATGTATAGTTCATGTGTGTAATCTATTTTACAAGAATATTAAACTGATTGATCCTTTGGGATTTGATTTGTTTTAATACTTCTAATGTCTTAAAATAATGCATAGGATCCGAGCATCTGGGGTTGGGGCATTACGAATATTTCCTACATAAAGTGGTGTCTTTTTATCACCACCACCTATATTTGATAGTTATAAGGAAAGAATAGAATAATAAATGTAAAAATATAGTATAATAATGATTATGAAGAGAAAAATTATAATCCACACATCATTCTTTCTCATTCATTAGGAAACAAAAACGTTTACCATGTGTTGTACAGACTGCCACCACAAAAAAATAATGTTTTTTCATTTTTATATAATTTTTCCTTCATTATCCAAACATATTAAAATATTATTAAAACTATAAAAACATTTAAATAATATCAATATTCTTATTATATAATGATATTATTTTAAAATAAACAATTTCATAACCACACACACCCATAAATGTTTGATATATTAATTTTCGGGTTAGTCTAACCTCCCACTTGAACAATTCTATAAAAACTTATCATAGATAAATATGGTAAATTAAATACTAATATTATCATTATTTAATATTAAAATCATTAATAATTTTTGTTTATGGAAAGGTGTTATTAATTTTTATCATATTTAAAATTTTATCACCTTTCGATCATTAAAAATTCTTAAATTAGTTCATCGCAACATATTTTTTATAAACCGTATATTTTTCTTTTACCTAATGAAATGGAACATATGGAAACATTAAGAAAATGATTATTATAACTTGAGTAATCTAGGAATAATAAAATTTGGGAGAATAATGAAAAATAACACTATTATTACAAAACAAAATTTGAATGATCAATATTTATCATCTATAATATCAAAAAGAGATAATAACAAACTAAATATATATAAAGAGAATAATTATAAAATAATTTTTTAAAATTGTTGGGAAAAAATCCATCAAGGTATCATTGAAGAATTTTTCAGGTGATTGTGTTTATTGATAAATTGGGCCTCTGTGTTATGTTTGTTCACAAAGCAGACCATGATGTATAATATGATGACAAAGGGGGTTTACATAGTGATTTTTCGGGTTCAAGAGATGTTGTTGTCTATCCATGTTTTATTGAAGAACCTCGACAAAGGAATGGATAATATGGAGGCGGTACAAAAAGAAAAGATACAAGGTGGTGTCGTTTTCCAGTGTTTGCCAAATTTTTGGGACTGAAAATCAGAAAATAGAGAGTTGTGTTTTTGGAAAAGGGAGGTGTGCGAAAAAAGAAAGTGGTGCGTGAAATATTTTCATGGTGCGCAAAAAAAAGAAAATGGTGCATGAAATATTATCGTGGTGCATGAAATAGAGAATTGGTGTTTTTCGCGCAAGAGGTGTTTTGAGATCAAAAGCTCATAAATTGGCAAACACATGGGGTGTATGAAATATTGGAGAAGTGCATGAAAAACGATGTTATGAGGAAGATGTGTTTTTCATGCTCAAAGTGAATTACGTGCTCAAAGAGGGTTTTTCGTGAAGGGGTCGTTTTTCCTATAAATATGAAGTGACCCCCTCATTCGGTGCAACTCAATACATAGAGAATATCTGAGATCTGGTGAACGAAATTGGAATATGCAAGAGAGTTGCACGTAAACATAAATTTTGAACCTAAAGTCAGGGGGTTTGCACTTAAAGATCAGGATGCACGTAAAATAGGTGTTGTGCATAAAGAAAAGGTTGCACGTAAAAGAAGGTCATTGCGCGTAAAAGATGTCTGTTGTGCGTAAAAGAGGTGTTTGCATGTAAAGTGAAATATGCACATAAAAGAAGATTGTTTTACATAAAATAATTTGTTGCGCATAATAGAGGTGTTCTGAAAAAAGTGGATTTTGTGCAAAAGTAGGGAATTATGTGCAAGGTAGTATAGAGGTTGCACGTAAAATTTGGGGTTGCCCGGTAAACTCGGTGCAAAGAGATATTCATCTGCGAGTGAATGTTGGATGTCAATAGAGCATCTATCAACAGTTAAAGATGCAGATTTCATTAGTGATAATGAAGGGACCAACAAGTATTTAAATATTGAGTGGATCCTTTCCAGAGTAGTGAGCAATGGAAGAGGAAGAAGGTGATTCTCTACACTGGCAGTGATCCAGAGAGAGAAATAGGGAGTGAGCCTTGGGGAAGCAGTGATCTAATCCTAAACATTGTAAAGGTAGTGATATTGGGCATAAAAGTAATATAGCCTGAACATTGTAAACAACAGTTCTCTTTTAGTGTATTTGGTACATCGACACATCACTGGTGTATGCTCCTTGGACATAGCCCAGTGATGGTGAACCATGTAAAAAATCACTGTGTCCTATTCATGATTTAGTTTATGTTTATAATTTTCTATAGGAAAGAGAGAGAAGAGAGTTTTTTTTAACAGTGAAACAAGATCAAAAGGGGAAGTTGTTTTAATCTTTCATACCCTGATTCACCGCCCCCCCCTCTCAGGGTATATAACCTTGTGGACCTAACAAAAATTATAATGATATGACTAATAATTTGTAAAAAGTGATTAAGATATTTATTTTTATTATGCATGAGGTTATAGTGCATTTGAGTAATAAAGAATACATGGTAAGAGTTTCTTTGTCTCATTTTTAAATCCCTAAGATATGGTTGATATCACAAACCATAATTTCATTTATATGGTGTTTTTAATAACCCATTAAATTAATGTATAATTAGCAGATTTAATTTCATTATATGTTAATGTCTATTTCATGTAATCCTTCTTTTATTATTTTTATTTTTACATTACCTTTACCATAAGGTGTTCTTTGTCTCAAATTTAATTCCTTAAGAAATAATTTTTATTATTCACTATGATATATTAATCTTTGGTATGATTAAATACTAACTAATTTTTTTTCTATATTCTTGAAATTAATGGGGTTGAAGATCCATATAATGTTCTTTCTTTGAATATCATTCATTTCAAATGATATCAATGTTATTAGGGTTTTTGTTAACTCAAATCACTTCAATGAGATATAATGTTTCTTCTAGGAATTATTTCTTCGAAAACTAACTGCACCCACCTTAAGATTTTATTTCATGTAACATTCTCATTATCTTTAGAGAAAATAAAAATTATTATTCAAATATTCCTCTTTAATGAATTTAATTCCAATAAAAAGTATATAAATATTGAGAATAATTCCTATCCTCTTTAATGAAGTTTTCCCTCTCCTTGACAATATTTTCCTTTGCCACCAATATTCTTCTTTTTATTTGGAAACTCAATTATATGTTATATCTTGTGACCTTTATATTTCCCCTATACTATTTTAAAATTAATTCTTTATTACTCTTTTGTATAACATGGGTTTTCAAAAATCATATTTCAAAATGTTAAAAGGTTTTTTATCTTTTTAAAATAAAATTTTTTATCTCACATTATAAATTTATTTTTATAACCATTATTTCATTTCAAGAATATTTTATTGATTTATATTTCCAAATGTAAATGAATTCCAAGGTTTTGAATTAACCTTTTTGAAACCTTTATGTATTTATTAAGGAACTTTTATTGAATATTCATTTTAAAAATTAAAAGTCATAAAAAAATTTCACTTCACCCTTTTAAATACTTTATTTCTTTCAAAAGATTCATTATTGAGATTTATTCCAAAATATTGATTTTGAAAATTCCACATTTTCAATTTCTCGGAATTTACATTTATGAAAATGAATTCTAAAAGTGACTATAGATATATTTTTTTGCCAAAGGTAAAAAATAATTTTGTAATATATATTTTATGATTTCACTACGATTTTCTATTTATCACCAAAGGTATTATTTCCATGGAATTTTTCTTCATGAATAGACCTCTAAATTTATAATAAAATACTATTTGGGGGTTGTTTAATTTTTTGTGTCATCCATTAAAATTATTGAGGTAGACTTCAGTGATATCATCTGGAAGTGTTGTTTTAATAACCCCACCATACAAAATATACCCATCAATGGAAGAAACTGATGAAAGAGAGATAATGACCCCTCAAGTTCCACCTCATGTATTCTCTAGGCTGGTGATTAGGACTAAGGGTATGAAAAATATCACAAATATAAGGCATTACCCTCTATAACAATTATACTTGGAGAGAGGATATCAACTATCAATTTTATCCCTACCATAATATAAAAAGGAAACCAAAACCATCCCACAATTCATGTGCAAATAAAACAAACCCAGTTAAAAGTCACAAATAAATACCCAAAAGAAAATATAAGGTAGTGCCACAATAATGATTCTAAATATGAAACTATAAATTTAATTCATATTCCATAAAGTAACAATAGAAACCTGAAAATATTATATATATATATAGGGTGATAATACATGTATACCTAGAAGTAACATAACATGGTCTCCCATGGACATGTGAGAGGAGTATTCTAATACACCAGTGTGTAAACAATAGAATGAAAAAGAACAAAAAACATTAGCTATCCAATACCATCCTTTCTAAGGAACACACACCAAATAACACATCCCAGTATAATAACATAAAATCAACATATTAGTAAAGGGTACCCCATCCACTTTCCCACTTAGTTTCCACCCTCACGCCCCAATTTAATATGTTTTGGTTCTCTGATCTCTTGTCTATAAAATCACATCACATCACATCACATCACATCACATCACATCACATCACATCACATCACATCACATCACATCACATCACATCACATCACATCACATCACATCACATCACATCACATCACATCACATCACATCACATCACATCACATCACATCGCATCGCATCACATCACATCACATCACAGCACACCACACCACACCACACCACACCACACCACATCACATCACATCACATCACATCACATCACATCACATCACATCACATCACATCACATCACATCACATCACATCACATCACATCACATCACATCACATCACATCACATCACATCACATCACATCACCTAAATTAACATAGGATCACATCACATAAAATCATATCAAATACCACCCACATAAATATAGGACATCACATAACATAAAATCACATATTTCCTGCAGAAAACTAGATCATCACATAACATCACATTTTTACCAAATTCACCTGGACTATCAAATTATATAACAACAATAAACCAAATATCATGTTATTAAGAACTTTAAAGACATAAAACTCATTCCATCCTTTTACCATGAATTCAAACCACCATTGTACAACTCATCAAACATCACCACATTTCACATTTGAAATATTTCCATCAAATCCCATGCATGTAAATGTCGCCTAGAAGAGAGAATGGGAAAGACAGGGTAGCTAGCCATCCATCCTTGTCACAAGGATATTGGGAAAAGACCCCCACAAATAAATTGGAGTGCGTATATAAATCTTAGGGAAACACATGGTAATTGTATATATCCAAACAAAAGTGTAACATATAGGTTTCTAACAAGAGAACTAACCAACTCACAACTTCACCACCCAGCCTCACAACACCCCCACCTTTTCTACCACCACTAAATTTACAAAACCACATAATAAACCACAAGCCACAATTCATCTTTTTTATAAATTTAGTCTATTTTCTAGATTTCACATTACCAATAACTTCAATTCATTTATCCCATTCCTTATACAACCCATTCATTTAATTATTTAAGCTTGTTTAAATCACATTAAGCAATAACCATTTATTCCATACTTCCCATTTCAATTTGTCCATTAGCCATCCAACCCATACCATCTAAATTTTATTATTAAAAAAATATTTCATCAATACACGAGAATCAATATTAAAAAAAATACAACACAACCCAACAATCCAATATCCTCACCCCCTTTCCATGTCAATAAGACCCATACTACCACAATTTTATAGCCACAACCATCTCCTCACCACAATAGCCCCATACAATTCAAACATCACAATCAGAAAATACATCATTTACCCAAATCAAAACCATATATAACCAATCCAAATAATAGGAACACATTACATTCACACATCATTGTTTAGATTTAGAGAATGGGGATTCCATCATATTCCACTTCTTTATTCAATGGAATTTTCACACAAGCCATAAATCACCTGGGGAAACCATTTTTAACATTATATAACTGATTATCTAATTTATATTTTATAAGATAAAAAACACACCATAAGGTTTCTATAACAAAAAAACCACAATGAAAAAAATCCCCCAATGACCACAATTTTCTTCAAGACATCATGGTTGTTCAATTACAATATCAAAGTAATATTGAATGCTATAAAATAATGTGATTCAATTATAAATACACTTTAATTAAATTTAAACCAATTATTTATCATTAATTAAGATGATGAAAACTATATTCCCAAAATATAACAAGAGTATAACCCCCACTCACAATGAAATGAAATGAAAAATGATGGACCCCTACCGCAAATAGATATTTTTTATCTTCTACACAATGTTGGAACAAGAATTGAGCCACTCAGACTAAAAAAAAGGGAAAAAACCTTACCATATTAGAACACAAAAACTAGTTTAATTACTTATCAATGTAATATAAAAAATAAATAATCCCCCTAAAAACAAATAATCCTAGATGAAAAATATGAAAAAAAACTGGGAGCAAATAAGGCGGGGACTTCTCAAAAACCGCCACAGGTCAATCCTCCAAGACCGGGGTTGAAACCCATCAAAAGGGGGATTGAATACCTCATTAGGATGGACTTGTGTCAGCCATGAAATGAGAGAAAATTTGGAAAAGTGATGGGGTTTAAAAATCAATGAATTTATACCCAGTCTATGAAAGAGAATAGCAAAATACAGTCTATGAGAACACACCAAAAAAGTTATAGAAAAATAAGAAAGTAAGAACAAGTGGGCAAGACCATGCCATAACCAGGATATTAAAAGAAATCTTTGAGATTCATGTCTATTCACATGATGTAGATCATATAAAACAGAGGGATGTGACCACGAAATAGCCTAGAATGCCATACCATAGACTGTGAGATCCTAGGATGTGGTTGTGTTCTAGACCAGAACTATGGTGAAACTACCCCCATAATGATAGAACCAAACAAACACTCATCCCTAGACATTATTATATAACCAAAATCTCTATATCTCATTCCTTATAAACCAAGAAGGGGATATTCCACAGGTATACCCTATAGTAAAACTATGTTTATTTTGTAATGATTGATGAATACTAAACCCTAGGATGCTACTCCATAACCATAGTCCCCACTCTACAACCCACAACTATTAAGAAGTGGATGTGCCACATCTAAGGATCTATTAAGAAACTAACCCAAACTGGAAGTGGCCCCCAAAAATACTTCATCATGTTACTTACACCACATCTATATTTTCTATTCCGTATTATGCACCCCTATAACACAACTTAAGGCTCAAAACTATAGTACTCTTCCTATTTATATTGTCAAGATAAAGACTCAAATCCATTATCCAACTCTCCTGGACTTCCCTCATAAACCTATACCACTAGAATTCCCACAATTTAATGGGAAAAATTATGGGTAGTTATATTAGGTACCTCTAAAACTATTCTTTCCCTTGAGAATAAAAACTAACTTGTAAGGAGAGAGGGAAGAGGTACAAACAACAATCATATAATATAACTATCAAGGATATTGTTATGAATATAACACCACCACCAAACTAACACACATAACCCATCCAAATATATTCACAAAAGTTTTTACACAACCACACCACTACACCAATTTACCAATTACCCCACCATGAATAACACCACCCCATTTTATAGTATCCACAGTCAAACTCACTTAAACACAACCACTTTCACCAGAATATATTCCTAAAAAAATATCATGTGAAGAATCACTAAAACCTCCACATAAAAATCTAGAAGCACACAAATAAAGGAATTACATCTCCCATGTCAAGATAATATCCACTTTGGTTGGAAATAAATTGTTCGTATGGTTTTTATCATGTCAAATTATAAAAAACATTGATTAGTTTTTATGTTTACCAATTTTTTGTATTTTTTAAGATTTAAACCCCATATCACATCAAATAGGAAGAATCACATCCCACAAACTAGAAATATTCATACATCACATAATAAAGAAAAAGAAAATATTGAAAAACATGACAAGGATAAAATAACTCAGGGTATGGGAAAGAATATATGTATCTTACTTCTATATACTCTCCTCTTGGACACCATGCCTCCACGACATATAAACCAAATAAATGACCCATCCTCACAAAAACTTCTCCTGATGATCCTAGATCTCTCATAGTTACTCCACTAACATCACATATTCCTGGATATCCAAATCCCCCTAGTCAATGATATTTGAGTCATCATGAAGATACCAACTAATTTGAAAGACATGGAAGATATTGTGAATCCAATCCAATTATGGAGGAAGTATCAAAAAATAATCCAATTCACAAACATTCCATAATATCTCAAAAAGGTCAAGAAAATTGGGGTGATAAGATATTTCTCCTTCCAAATATCATATCTTCACATCAAGGGGAAACATTCAATAACATGTGGTCTTCGACCTAAAACTACAAGGTCGTCCTCTAATGATAGTCATAAGACTTATTCCCATACCTCACCAATTTCATCCTCTAAAACAACCTAAACCTTCTCTTTCATGTTCTGCACCGCATCATGATAAAAAACTAATGAATTCCTAAATTCGGCTAGCTACAATGGAGAATGATATGGCCTCTCATATAAAGTCTCAAGCATAGATATACAGATATATGATTGATAAATATTATTATACGAGATCCCAACCAAATATATTTTCTTTTCCCAAAATTCACTAAATTGCAAGATGAATTCCCATAATATATCCTATCATGTCTTGATATTCTTCTCTGTTTACCCATCTGTATGAGGGTGGAAAGAAGATTTGAGGTGTAACTAAGTCCCAAAATGATTTTTCAATATTATCTAGTATTGAAAGGTAAAATATTAATCCCATTATGAGAAAATTTAACTTAAAAATCTATATAGTCATACCACCTAATCTACATACCTCTTTTCTAAAACAACTATGATGCTTGACTCCATTATCACAAGGAAGTGAGATAATTTCACTATCTAATCCATGATTACCTATATAGAATCAAAACCTCCCTATTAATAGGGTAACTTGGTGATAATTTCCATCAACATGTCACCCAATTTCCACTTGAGAACATCCTAGGCCAGCAAAAAACCACAAAAAATAGTGTTCAACCTTCACCAATTAGAAAACAAAGTAACGAGCCAAAAACTCTACCACAACCTATTTCATCCTAGCTGAAAAAAACTGCATCCTCATTCCATGGTATATATTGGATACCCATGTATGTAATGATAAAGTTGATTTTTGAAACTCATGAAGGACTACCTCGCACATCACTACATGAAAAAATAGCCTCCCCTAAAACACCATTTGGTTCTGACCATCCATTTGGATAATCACTGCAGACAAGATGATCAAATATAACCTCTAAATCCGAGTCTCCCCATTGAGACTCCCCTAAAAACTGAATTATAGAAAAATAATCTTTCATCTAAAGCCATTAATCTCCACCATTAATCACCATTGAATCTAGGTTCAGTGCTTCCAACTCCCCCATATCCCTCAAAGAATATCTAAATTACTGAATAATATCCTCCCATGACTCACTAATCAAACCATATGTTACAAAATTTCCTTTAACTATGTTATAGGTTATCTTAAATCCATATACTAAAAGAAACTATTTCCACCTATATTGAAACAAATTCAGATCATGATAGGGAAATATACAACTCGAATTCTTATGAAGACCAAAAAATGATCCCAAATGAGTTAATGTTTCCATAAATTCATAATAAAAAAACCACTACTAGTGTTATGTCATGGGTGGTATAATAACACCCATGGTGGGAGAAAATGCCTAGAACCATGATAAATCACTACATTCTGTTGCTTCATGACACATCCTAATCCTAGATGAGAAATGTGACAAAAAACCTCAAACATCATCCCTTCTTTTGGAAACTGGAGAATCGAAACATTTATTAATTTCCCCTTTGGGTAGTCAAATTATCTCTAACACTGACCAGTCCATATATAATCCTGGTCCTTACTGTTAGAAGTTGTCAATGGGTGTAAAAGAAATGATAAGTCAGTTACAAACCTCCAGAAATAGTTCATAAGATCAATGATGCTACATACCTCCCCAACACACTTGGGTGATATCTAAGAAAAAAATGCATAATCCATTGATGGGTTTATGACCAAACACTACTAAGACACCATAATTCCAATTAAACTCACATATCATTTCCAGAAATTATACTTTTATATCTTTCTAAATAGTTTTTGGAATATAAAAACATTTAAGAAAGATATGATATGATCAACAAACTAATCCTATGACTTCGAGTAGATCAATATTTCATCTATCAACATGAATAAAAATTGGTCTAGGAACTCACTAAATATATATTTAATGATACCTATAAAAATAGATATAATCTTTGTGACACCGAATTACATGACCCCAAACTTGAAGTTCCCAAATCTACATCTAAAGAAAAATTTCAGGACATATCCCTCCTTCACCCTCAACTAGTGATACCTAGATAATAAAACAATCATTAAAAACTAGATTTCCCCTATCAACTAGTAGAAAAGATCATCTATCCTTAGAATAAGGTAACAATTCTTGATCATCACATGATTTAAAGTACAATATTATATACACAACCTCATAATACCATCCTTTTTCTTAGGGAACAACATTAGAGAACCCCATAGTGAAACACAACGAAATATTGAAACCTTTTACATCAGATCATCTACCTTAATCTTAAACTCCTCCATATCATAGTGTCCCATATGATAATGATGAATCAAAATCAGATAAGAACTGAGTTATAGAAATATCCCAAACTCAATATCACGTCAAGGAAATAGTGTCACAAACTCCCCAAGAAAACCATCCAAAAATTCCCCAAAGACCCTAAGGACCTCCACTATCCCAACATATATAGATTATATGAACAACTCATCCATAAAGGAAAGAATGGGATCCATATTTATACTTCCCACCTGATAAATCCACTCTCCAATGATATGCACACATTGGAAATCCAAATATGAGAACATGAGTCTTCTCCATAATTAGTCAATAATATCATGCTTGGAACAAAACCAGTTGATGTTGAGAATGGCATTATATAGCGATATCCATAGAAATAAAAGATCCCAATGTGACTGATGTGTCCCCATCATTAGTAAATACACCCACACACATCAAGCAAGTTAGAATGGGCTCTGACTTGTATAGTAAACCCTGGGGACATGAGAAGCCTCTCTAAATCTAGTCCCAAATCATGTACTAGAGAAGGATAAAGAAAGGAGTGCGAATACCTTGATTCAAACAAGGCATAAACAAGGGTAGATGATAATTTGATCATACCTTAATTGATATATGGAACCTTTAACAATGATGCATTCACTTCATGAAACTCAATAAACCCATATCCTATACCTCTCTATTAGAATGGTCATAATGTAGGATGTTTCTGAGGTTGATGATGAACTTGAACTCCACCGCCAAACTGGGCTTGAAGAACCAATGTGAATAGATCCAAAAAATGGCTAAAAACCCCATAAAAAACACACTGGTGTGAATCCCCTAAGAAAATCCTAGAAACCAATATACCTAGAAGTAAGTATGGTAAGTAGATAAGGATGAATTCCCACGAGTAAATACCCCGAAATCCCTAGCACCCAATACCTTCCACTGATAAATTTTATCCTCAAGGAACCATGTTGTTTCCCCTCTCACATTAAACCTTCTCATGAGTGCATATTCTCAATCCTATCCACCTTCTTCTAAACCTAAAAATACGCCGAAAATGTAAATGGAATGAAAACATATTGGATAAAAGGATAAAGATCATCCTTAAGACATTGTACTCAAGACTCCTCATTCAAAACAATGTCTAAAATAAACGGATCCTTGAAAATTAACCCAAGATGCCACACAGATAAAATACCCTATGGAAGAGAAATAATCTCTTTCCTCGTCACTAACATCATAGTAGATGATAGTAATTGTACTCAAAATCCTTCTGAATGTAGACCCATGAAATTTATTCCTCTTTCCACACACCAAGGTACAACGTCCACCACTTCTCACCTCATCTGAATGACTACTAATGGGACCCAATATTCTATTGAGGCTTATATTAAGCTAAAGGTGATATCAAGCTTCTCCAACCGTCTCTATGTCTTAAGATTAGAAATACTACCCTTGCAATTCCATAAATATTTATACTAAAAATGTTCAATGTTTTCTACCACTGAACATCCTCCTCAACTAGATAAACTCTCTACCAAACAACTGCATTAGATGACTAAACCTACACTTCATGAACCGCACACGGATGATGATATTGATCCATAACCAAAACATAAATAAGTATTTCATAGTGTTTATATATTTAATTTTATTAATATTTTTTTAATTCATTTTAACTTCTATATGACCAGAAAATTGAAACAAGAACACAAGTCATCGTGATGCATGTACCTCTCCTAGGTTTCTACCCTGAAAAAAGTTCCACCTCAATTGGTCATTCGGTAGGCTCAGATTCCTTTCATGGGATCATATGGTCCCCTAAAATCCCATTTCATAGCTATTATTCCTTGTCTTATGTCACACATGAATATCAATTGACACTATCACATTACCACACATAAAGTACTCACTATGACTAACTCTAAACTCAATCCTACCCCTCAACCAAGCCCTATGATACCACTCTATCATGAACCCTTCCTTTAAAGTTACCCCTCATGGGCCATATATTAAGGGGGAGAGATAAAGACCCTTGAGTTCCACTTCGAGTTGGCCCTAGGTTATTGACAATCACCAAGGTTTTGAAAAATCAAAAAAATGGGAGGCATTAACCACTATAATGATAAGATTTGGAGATAATATATTAATGATAAATCGACTGTACTAAATAATATAGAAAGGAAATAAAAACCATCACACAATGAATCTGTAAATAAAATATACATAGATAAAAGTATCCAATAAATACCCAAAATAAAATCCAAGGAAGAGACACCACAACACCTCTAAAGGCCAAGATTTAAAATTATAGTATAGTCCATGAAGCCCCCTGGAAACCTGAAAACATTTTCTATATAGATAGGGAGAGAGAAAAAGTATACTGAGTTAGAACATACTATGGTTTCCGATGCACATGTTAAAATATCATACCAATGAACCCATGAGAAAACAAAATAACTGACACCACCTAAAATGGTTAACTATCCAATCCCATCCTACCCAAGGAATGCTCACAAAATAAAACATCCAATTATAATAACATGAAATGAAGCATATCGATGAAGGGTACCCACACCACTTTACCACTAGGTTTCTGCTCTCCCATCCCAACTTCATACATCTTTTTACTCCTTTTTCTTCCATATAACATCACATCACAATATATCACATCACATACTGACCAAAAACACCTAGTATATCATAGTAAATCACATAAAATTCTACTCACAGATTCTTGGGCCATCATACCACATCATATATCACCCGAAGACAGCTGAGAAATCACATCACATCCCAACCATAACCAAAATAGTATCATATCATGGACACGAAAGACATCAACCTCATGCCCTCATCCTACAATAAACGATCCCCACCAAAATCCACATCATCAAAAATCACCACAATTCACTTTTTAATAATAACCATCATATCATATGTAGTTAAAAATCTCCTGGAAGAGTGAGTATGAAGGGTGGGGTAGCCATCCATCCGTCCCCGTCACTAGGATGTTGGAAAAAACACCCCCAAAAATATATGTGTATCGACAAATAGTTCTCAACATGGGTAGGGTGCATATTGAAATCACTTGGAAATACATGGTACATTTATATACAACAAAAAAGACCCACCTATGGGTTTATAATAAAATTACTAATTAACTCACAACATCACCAACATACCTTATAACACCATCAATTTCATTTCCACCACAAAATGCACAATAACACAAAAAAAGACCCATTTCATATTCTTTATCGAGTTATTTTAGTCTATATATTTCCCATTACCAACCAAGTCAAATCATTTAGACCATTCATTTCTCAACCCATTCATTTAATTATTTAAGCATGTTTCAATCAAATTATGTAACAACCATTTAAGCTATACATCCTATTTCAATTTATTGATTATACATACTAACCATGTAATTTCACATTCATTAATAAAAAATAATTTGCTCACTACCTAGGAATCTACCATAACAAAACACAATACAATAAAAAACTAGTTTCTTCATCCCCTTTCCAATCCAACAATTCCCACACTACCACTATTTTATAGCCACAACCACCTCCTCATAAAAATAGCTTCATACCATGCCCACATCCCATCCACACATCACATAAACACCCCACATCACAGCCACACACCATAGATCCACATCAAAACTACACATCACATTCAAACATCAGTTTTTGGATTTAGAAAAGGGAGTTTCCATCAAATTCCAATTCTTTATTCAAGGGAATTCTCAAACAAGACATAAATAATTTGGGGAAACCATTATATTAAATTGATATTATTGATTATCCCATTTCAATTTTTGGTGATAAAAAATGACCCACAACATGGTTTTTATTTTTCAAAAATCACAGTGAAAATAATCCCCCAATGGCCACAATTTTAAGCATGATATCAAGCCCATTCAATAAAAATATCAAAATGATACAAAAAACTATAAAATACAATGAATCGATTCCCCTCTCCCTTCAATTATATTCAAACCAATTATTTATCTTTAATTAAGTTGATGAAAATAATTTTTCAATAAGAAAAAAAGTGTATAAACCCTTCCATATGATGAAACTAAATGAGAAATGAAGGATCCCCTACCTCAAACAGATATTTCTGATCTGTAGCACAAGGATGAAATAAGAGGTGAGAACCAAGAACCACAAGGAAAATACCTTTACCATCCTAGAACACAATAAACACATTAATACATTATTAAATCAACAATAAAACCAAAAATTCACATGGAAGAAACCTTCATAGATGATGAACCTGAATAAACCAGCTGTAATCAAGGAGGGGACTTACCAAAAAACACCACAGATCGAGTCTCCAAGACTTGGTTTGAAATCCACTAAAAGGGGGATGAATTTCCTAATTGTTACTCACTTTGGTCAACCAAGAAATGAGAGAAATGTTGGAAATGTGATGTGGTTCAAATAGATCTATATATTTATACCCAACCTAAAAAATAGAAGACCATGACATAGCTTATGTCACCAAGCCAATCAACTACTAAAAAAATAAGGGAGTAAGTTATAGTTGGTAGAACCACACCAAAGACAGTCTAGTCAATCCAACCTCTACTATTCATGGATATTCACACACTACAGATCCTATAAGGGGGGGGGGGGGGGGGGTAACCACAACATATTCCAAGCTACTATGCTAAAAGACTCCCCAAAACATGGAAGAGGCCACGCTGAAGCCCCAACTCCATGACACGACTACCCACCAAAATGAAAGAATCCCCCAAACAATCATCCCTAATCTTAAAAATGCATCCAATATCCCTAAAAAACCCTCATCTATCGAGAATAGGTTGTTCCACAACCAATATCCATGGCACACATGTGTTTATTATTGAAGAATCACTGAAAACTGACTCCTAGGTCACTGCACTATAGCCATGGTCTCTATACCGCATCCATAAACTCTTGAGAAGGGAATATTCCGTAGCCAAGGATCAACAGTGACCCCCCCCAAATTGGTAATAGCCCCTTAAACTGCTTCCTTAGGGTCCCTACACCGAAAATGTATTCCCTATGCCTTAATGGTAACCCCTATGGTGAAATCTAAGGCTCCACACCACAAGAATCCTCTAAGATGGATTTTCCAACTGAACCCTCTCATCGACACTCTATCTCTTTTAGACATCCCCCCAAAACCTCCACCGCAAGTGTTCCCAAAAATTAATGGGATAGAAAGTATAAACCATTAAACAAGATACCTATCAAATTATTATCACATAAAAATCTCAATGATACCCTCTAGAATTAAAACCATCCCAGAATGAGAGAGGAAAAAGATCCAAACCACTATCCCTTGAGAAAAATATCAATGATCATGTTACAGTTGAAATACTACCACCAAACACACCAAACCAATCCAAAATATTTCACTATAGAGTTCAAAAAACCACACCACCACATATTTTTACCACCCTCCCCACTAGAAACTACAAATACTATTTCATAACAGTAAAAAACACCACCCTTATAGAGAGAAAATTTCACCACCATCTCATTCCCCAAAAATACCCTTGAAACAATCCCCAAAACTCCCAAACAATAGATCCACAAAAAATCAAGGAATTTTATATCACATTCCAAGGTGTTATACACTTTAGGTTACATTGACATGCCACCTGATTTCAATCATGTTAAAGGAGAATATGTCCTAATTAGGAATATCATATTTCTTAATTTGTATGCTTGAAGCATTAAAATACACAACACATCATTGTGGAAGAAGAAAATTTCATAAACCAAATAGATTTAAACATCACATCATTAAGAAAAAAACAAGGGAAAATAGGACAAGATGAAGTAAACTCATGGTGTTGGTAACACATATGAATCTATCACTCCCACATACTATCCTCAAAGACATGATTCCTCCATAGTATAGGAACCAAAGGAATGATTTGTCCTCATAACACCTTATCATGATGATCTTAGATTTATACTAGATTATTCATGAATGTCATATCATATTAGAAATAAAAATATCCCAAATCAATAATACGAGTGTCATTACAAAATAGTTTTCAAAGAAAAGATAGAGAGATGGGAGACCATCTCACTCTAAAATCATCGAGCGGTTAGGGGTTCTGTGCTTGCTTCCACAAGCATGGAGGATTTATTTACACCTGGAATATCTATTTTACACCACTTCACAACTCCTTGGAAGAATCAGGTTCCCCATGTTCCTGTCCTTGTTGTGGAAAAACTCAATGAAGACCCCCCTGAAGACATATATCACTTTCGATCCTTCCCCAGTAGATCCCAAGGGATCTCATTCCTGGATTCTCTGAAGAGTACTGAACTAAGTAAAGAAACCCTAATGAAGCCTCCCCTTGTCAAAAGGATTGATGAAGGTGGGTTCTTGGTGGATGCGAAACTAGATTCTCTTCAACAACGCATGCAATTGTTCAAAATTTCTATCATGGGACGCATCTCCTACCTCAAAGGTAACCGCCCTTGGCCCTAATCTAAATTACATAACTGTATTGCACACTGCTGGAATTCATCAAACTGGAAACTAATCCACATAGGAAAAGGGTATTTTTATATTCTATTGAAAATGCAAGAATATCTAGACAGAGTTTGGAAGATAGAAAAACTTAATTTAAAACCAGATTTTCATAGACATTCTGACTGGGATTGTACTTTCAATCTGCATAATTATAGAAACCCAATGTCACAAGTCTGGATCAAATTGCGTGGACACAATTGGTTCTTTAGGCAGCCAAAAATTATAAATGATATTGTTTCCTACAAAGTATGTCCCCTAAAAATTGATCACTAAACCTTAAATGCTGACTTAGGACTCTTTTATTGAGTTATGGTGGAAATCAACCTTGACTCTAAGCTTCCCAATACTATTAATTTCAATGCTAATGACTACAAAACTGAAATCAAAATTGAATATGATAGGAAAACTCCCTTTTGAGACCATTGAAAGATCATTGGTCATACAATCTACAACTGTAGGGTTATTATAAAACATGTAATTCAACCAACTAAAAATGATTGGAAGGAAATAAGGATAAATGGGAATGATAAATCGCCCTTGAAGGGAATACCTGAACCCCCCAAAAATAAATCAAAACAGGGGTGAAGATATCAAATAGTTTGGCACACATAGGGGAGACTTCAGTTACAAACTGGGCTAATATTTCTGAAGAGAATGACAAATCCATTAATGATCAATGACTTTTAGAAGAAATTGAAATAATGGTCTTAAGAAAAATTAAGTTATCCCTGAAGGAAGAACCCAATACATGTCCAACTGATAAGATCTCAAGTCTCATAAAAAATGATGACCATACCCTGGATAGGAGGGGTAAAATTTTGAAATACATTGCATGCAATGAATGCACTTACCCCCCTCACATTTTTGTGTTGTCCCGAGGCCAACTCTTCTAAAACTATGGATGTGGACACTCCAACTTGGGGCATCGGAAAATCCCAGGACCCCTCCCTCTTAGCTGACAATGATTCTTTAGGAGCTAAGAATCAAATCAACGACAACAAAAATGACCTAGACTCCCTTACCCATGTTAATAGAATTTTTGTTAATGGTTCCAAAACACTGGATTCAACTGGACATGCTATAAAATCTGAGAATACATTGTCCAACCTGAAAACTATGCAATACACCACACAATCTATTATTACTAAGGTGACAGAAACTATTTCCAAGGAATTGGAAACTGTCAAACCATTGAGTTCACATTTGGTGCTGGATCATAAAAAAATACCTCAAAGGCTCCACCAAACAGCCTCAACCAATAGAGAACTCTGGGGTGGAGAAATCTGGCCCAACCATTAATCTTTCTTTAACTCAACCTTCTATGAAATCTGTTTTGATAATAAAAGTACTACTACTATTACTAACATTGATTCTACTTTATAAAGGAACAATGAAACCAAAACTATAGAG
This sequence comes from Viscum album, assembly GCA_963277665.1. Taxonomy (NCBI): domain Eukaryota; kingdom Viridiplantae; phylum Streptophyta; class Magnoliopsida; order Santalales; family Viscaceae; genus Viscum; species Viscum album. The sequence goes on from OY728134.1 coordinate 135,834,587, forward strand.
AATGAAGAAGTTTTTTCTCCCACTTCTCTCATCAATCCTCTTACCAATACTGGCGTCCCTAGTCCTAAGACTATTCAAATCGTTACACAAATAAATAAATATGTTATTTCACCCACAGTTTTGGATCCTAATACTATGAAGGAAAACAATGACACCTTAGTGTAGATGCAGTGCCAGCTTTTAGAACTGGTCACTTTCCAACAATAGGACACAAATATTTCAAAGGATTTAGGTACTCTTATCTCCCCACCTATAGTTAGTGATGATTTCTCTATGAAGTCTGTTTCAAAATAAATCATTAATCCTTTGTTTCTATGTCCTAATATTTCTACAGACTTAACTATGAATAATCTAATAAAGGAACCTTCAATGAAGAATCCTATCACATCTAGAAATGAACAAGAACATGCCACTAACACACAAGATGTTAGAAGGTCTACTAGAAACAATGTTTCCAAAAAAAATGGGAGTTCTAACTCCAAATTTAGGTCTAAATTAAGATACTATTTTGGAATTTTCAGGGCATCTCTAACTCTAACACATTTATTGTTTTAAAAATAATTTTTAATACCCATCTTCCTATGTTATTTTCTATTTTTGAACCTAAAATTATCTTTTCCTTCAAATACTCATACTTATGTCAAAATAATTATGTGTTTACTGGTGCTATCAATAATTCTCTCAATGAAGATTCATTATGGATTTTTTTCGCACTCTTCTTTATTGAATACTAGTGTTTTCAAAATCTCTGACCAAATTCTTACTTTTACTTTTAATACAGAAGGCACACACTCTTTCTGCTCCTTTTTTTATGCTAAAAATAGATATCAAGAAATAAGAACTCTTTGGAATGATCTCTCATTTCTAGGCACTAACATTAATTCCCCTGGTTTCTTATTAGTAACTTTAATTCCATTATTAACTAAAGTGAGAAATTTGGACCATATCATGCTTCTTTTTCCATGATAGAATTTAAAACCTCAATCAAAGACAACAATCTCTTTGAAATTAACCTCACTGATGAAAAATACACTTGGTATAGAAGACATTATAACAAAGTGGTTTCCTCCAAATTGGATAGTGCCTTCACTAATGTCCCTACTTTAGATAATTGGGATACTATTTCCAGCACCACTCTTCACCGGCTTAACTCTGATCATCAATCCATTTCGGTCAATGTCTCTACCAAAGGCATGAAACTTAGGCTGCCTTTTAGATTTAACAATGTGTGGTTATCTAATGACAAGTGCACCCATATCATCTAAAAATTTTGGTCCTCAATGTATCTTTACAATGATTCCTTTACCTATAAACTTTAATTAAAACATCTTAAAAATACTATAAATTCTTATTGTAGATATAAATCCAAACAAGTTAACAATGATATCTTGATCCTTGAAAAAGAACTCAATGATATTCCAAACAATAACAACACCTATGAAATAAACACTAACCCTACTCAAGAGATAAACATAGCAGTCTAACTAAACTCCTTACTCACATTTAAAGATAATATGTGAAAACAAGCTTTTAAAGTTAAATGGTTAACTGATGGTGATATAAATACCAAATTCTATAACTCTCTTCAAACAATCAGGAGGGAATGGAGACCGTTAACCTTTCTAAAGGATGGGGATAACCTGCTTGACAATGAAAGAGGACATTGCCCATCATATTTTCTCCTACTATGAATCTATCTTCAATGGTACTGATATAAACAAAGACCTCCTTCCTGAGGTCATTCCTTTAGTGGTCATTGATGAGGAAAACATCTTATTCCTCAGCACTCCGATGGAGCATGAAATCAAAGAAATTGTCTTTAGTAAAAATCCTGATAGTGCTCTGGGTCCATATGGATTCAATAATAGTTTTTTTCAACATTACTGGGATGTGATTCATATTGATGTTTGTAATCTGGTAAAATAGTTCTTTTCTAATGGGGTGCTCACTCATGATATCAATGCACAATTTCTCACTTATTCCCTATAGTAGATAATGATTCTGAGATTTATCTGTTTAGAACTATTTATCTTATCAATACTCTTTATAAAATCATCACAAAAATAATTTCTAAAATACTTTCAACAATCATGGAAAAAATTGTCTCTTGGAAACAAATTTGGTTTTATAAATCGTAGATTCATTCAAGACTGTATCTTTCTTTCCTTTTAATGTGTCAATAACTTGAAAAAAATACAGAGGAGGCAACATAACTATTAAACTTGATATCAGAAAAGAATTTGACACAATAGACTGGAGATTTATCTTCAAATTCTTGCAAGGTTTTGGTTTCAATGATTATTTCATCACTGCAATCAGAACTCTATTCAAGTCAACATCTATATCTATTTTGATAAATGGATCTCCTAGGGGATACTTCAAATGCACCAAAGGTGTCAGATATGGTGATCCTCTTTCATCCATCCTCTTATCGATAGAAGAGGACTATCTTAGTTTTCTGATCAACTATCTGGTTGTCCATAATAATCTGAAACCTATCCATGTCTCTAGGAATGTGAATGCACCTACTCCCCTTCTTTATGCTGATGAAATCATTCTTTTCCTTCAAGGTGATAAATAGAACATTATTAATCTCAAAATTGAACTCTCACACTATGAAGAGGTTTCGGACCAAACCATTAGTTGGAACAAATATTGTATTTTATTTGGGAAGAACTTTCCCCCTACAAAAAATGTAACATCATCAATGTACTCGGTCTAAAAAAAGGAATGCTCCCGTTCACTTATCTTAGTGTTCCTATATTTTAGGGAAGGCCAAATTCCAGTCACTTTGCAACAATTTTTGACCAAATTCTGAATCATCTTTAATCCTGGAAGGGTAAATATCTCTCCATGGAAGGTAGGAAATGTCTTATTAAATATACTATTTTCTCCAACATGGTTTACTCCATGATTGTCTACAAATGGCCTATTGCTATTATTAAAAAGTTTAACATCTATATTAATAATTTCATCTGGACTAGTAGTACTTTGGAAAGAAAACTTGTGACTATTCCCTGGTCAACCTGTTGAAATCCCCTTGAGAATGGTGGTATTGGTATAAAATATTTAAAATTCTTTAATGAGGCCCTTCGGTCTAAGCTCACTTAGAACCTTCTTCATAATACCTCAGATGCTATAAATTTTCTCAAAAATAGATTCCATGACTTACTTAAGGTGGGATATTTGAACTACATTAGTTCTTCCATTTGGAATTCCATCAAAAAACCCTTCATCAATATTATGAATAATTCCAGATGGATGGTCTCCAAAAACTCTTCCATGAAATTTGGGTTGGATAACTAGACTGGAACACGTCTAATTTATATGACATCTTCTGATCAAATTATTGAAAATATCAATAGCACCATCAGAGATATATTAAGCTCTGAACATGACCACCTCCCTGATACTATTCTAAATTTCTTTGAAAACTTCTCGTTCACTTACACTGATGACTTATTAATTTGATAACCCACTCACAATGGTATTTTTAACTCAAAAAAATTCTACAATTGTTATTTCTATAACACTAAGAATGATTACAGCTAGCTAAATCATTTTAAAAACCCTTGGATAAAACCTTCAAGATTTACACTCATCTGGCGTCTCACTCACAACATATTCCCCACTAATATTTTCCTCCAATCATTTGGAATCTAGATTTTCTCTAAGGGTAAAATTTGTAACCAACACAGAGAAGATGCTATTCAGCTCTTCATTTCTTGTGTTATTTCTTCTTCTCTTTGGAACTATATTATTGACATTTTTAATTATATATGGTTGTTTTTTGTCTCTATAAAAACTCAACTAAAGAAATGTGTATAAATGGAAGGATCTCAACAAATCAAGAACCTTTTCTTGGATGTAGTTGTTGAACTCCACCATGTGATCTAGTATGACTGGAATGATATTATTCATACCAATTAATCACTCTATCTAAATTCTAGTTGAATGAGGATCCCTATTTCCATACATGAAATTGCTTTGTTGCAAAAGGGACATTGATACAGCACTATTCATGAATTTGTAATCCTGAAGTGTCTACAAATTAATGGAAATTTATGTCCACCGCATCGCACTCTAGAGGTGTTCAGGAGAGCCTCTCTCCCTGGATGGATCAAAATCAATATTGATGGCACCTCCAAGGGAAACTCGGGCTCTACTGGGTGGGGTTCTATCTTCAGAAATCACTTCGGTCAGATTCTTGGATGTTTCATGGGTAATTGTGGCATTTCCACTGCCCTTGAAGCTAAGATGATGAGTTTGATACATTCAATTGCTTTTTCCAAGATCTTTGCATGGAACATCCTCTAGATTGAAAGTGGCTCGATGACAATCATTCAAGTGATGTAGAATGGAGCAATTCATCTTTCTTGGCCAATTACTATGCATTGGATGGAATGAAATCATTCACTCATCGATATTGAATAAATCATCACACAAGTTTATTGAGAAGAAGACACAGTTGTAGATGGCCTGGCCAATATGGGAGTTGATCAAAAATTTCTTGGTTTACAGACCTCCCCGCTAAGCTCATTTCCTTTCATGAAAAATATTGTAAAATGATCCCATATTTTTGAATCTAGTAAACTTTATTTTAATAATATTTATGCATTGGTCATTCTGGGACAAGGAATCACCTTTTCAAAGAAAACAGTTTCATTGTAATGATACTAATAGATACCAGATAGATGGAAGGCATCCCGAATCCATTCTAGTCATGGAAGATGTGCCAAACGATAATACACTTTGCAAAAGCACCCCAAAACCTCAAAAGGCCCAAACAAATGAGGTGAGAGATTAATATACCTATCAATCCTCCAATTCCAATGTCTTGGGGAAACATTTAAGAACATGTGGTATACAAAATAAAACTCTAAGGGCCTCATTATTCAATTGAAATAAGATTAATTCTCATTATATGTCACTTTCATTCTCTAAAGAACAACCCAAACCTTCTCTGTCACACTCTATACCACATCATGATTGAGAACTAAAGACTCCACAACTTTAGTCCAGCACATCAAAATGACATAGCCTCTCTTATAAACCCTCATATGGTCACACAATGATGGATGAGTGATATATATTATTATAAGAAAAATCATCCAAAGGAAATAACTTTTCACAAGATTCAATGAAGTTCAGGATGCACACCCACAATATAACCTCTAGTGTATTGATAGTACATTCTATCTACTCATATATCTTAGGATAAAAATAATTGTTGAGACATAAATGATTGCCAAAAGCATACTACAATCCCCTCCAGGATTGAGATGTAGAGAATTCATCCTGATATAAGACAATGGACCTTAGTAGTACCAACCCATCCACATACCTCTTAAAAAACATCCACAATTTCTGACTCCCTAATCATTAGGAAGTGAGCCTATTTGATCAACCAATCCATGATGAACCAGATTGCATCAAAACATCCCTATGATTGGGGTATCCTTGTGAAAAATTCCTCTAAGTTTTCATCTCATTTACACTGAGGAATATCCAAGGGCTACAACAAACCTCTCGAAACCCAATGTTTAGCCCTTAAATTGTGGAAAATAAAACTTCTAGTGACAAACTATACCACCACATATTTAATCCCATGATACAAAAAATGCGTCCTCAACGTAACACCCAAATATTTTATGAGATAGATTTATTTAAATTTCTTTGATGTTTTATGTTGTACACTACACCAAGATTATCTTGCGCTATACACAACACCGTATTATCTTGCACTATATGAAACACTATACTTGGCTTGTGTTACACACAATTTCAAGTTCTTTTTATAGAATTAATTTCACGCAACACTGAGTTTATATTTTATTGAATGTATAAAATAACTGTGTTTGTATTATGTTATATGCAACACCAAAGGAAGCTTGAACTGAATGCAACCCTGAAATGGATTTCATTACATGAAAGAGTGACCTTCCTCGATGGCTTTCATTATACGCAATACCGAGTTTCACTAAACAACGATATATTATTAAAATATTATTATTTAATGGGATATAAACTAGCTTTTATGAATAGTATGAACCAAATTGTGAATTTTATATAACATTAAAATTCATTTTATGTATTTTATATAACATTATATGTAACATCCCAAGTAAGTAATTAATAATATATATTCATATCTATGTCTATTTATTAATTAGATAGTGTTTTTGATGCTTAAAATGAGAATAAATCCAATCTTAAGCATGAAATACACTAATATTTTTAAAAGATTGTTTTACTGCCTTTTGATGGAAAACCATTTTTAAATCAATATTTTGACAATTTTATAAGATCTATTTTTCAAAATAAACTTATTCTCTATGATTGGGACATTGAAATTTACTTTGGATAAATTTTTGGTATTTTTCTGACAATGTTCATTTTTTAATGAATAGTGAAAAATACTGCATTTTACATCAAAACTACTTTTTCATCTAATTTAATTATATGGTTAGATTATATTTTTAATTGGTTTTAAAGTTTAATTATAATATATTTTTACCATTCAATCTAATTGTGTTAATTTGGATTAATTTCACTTTAGAATTGGGCATAACCAAGTTCCAAACTTTTCATAGATATTGTTTCAAAAAAACCCGCTATTTGTTTTGACAACGAGAATTATTTATTAAATTAACTATTGAAATTTCTATATTTTTAATTTGGTAAAATGGATTCCATATTTTTAATTAGAAGTTCCAAATTATATAATTAAGACTCTTTTGTTTTTGGACATTATGAATAGTAACAACGGTAATTATCTTTAATTATATTGATTAATTAGCAATCGGGTAGTTAAGGATTATAAAATAATATCATAATAATACAAAATGACCCCAACATGTGTCCTAATTATACTGGTTGTTTCATGGGAGACCATGGGATGCCTTGTTCCAAACTTAGGGATCCCATGGAATCACTTTTGGGTGAAAGTGACACTTTATCATTTTATTTTTAAAGAAAGGAGAATATCACTAAAGAATGTATCACACAAGTAAAACATTTTTAATTTTGTCTAAATAAATGATATATTAGACTATAATAAGTCATTATAAAGATAATAATATTTCCTACATCATAGTATTTTTTTATAATTTTTAGACATTATATAAATTAAATTATTTATGACATCATGATGATGCAACAATTATCTCATTAATGAACGATTTAAATAAAATAAAAACATAATGTAAACTCTAAGACTCAAACTTGTCAAAAACCTATTTTATGGTTATATTTCGAACCCTTATCACCTTATCCTCAAAATATATCAATGTGGGACCTTTTAAATCCGAAACACATTTCAATATAAAGTAACATTTTATAACATTCCAAGAGTTCCCCTCCTCTCCTCTTATAAAAGGATCCCACCTCTACCTCCTTACCCACACTTCTCAAGCCATTGGATCAGCCAATATCTGCTCATTTTATCTCTCCACATCCCTCTATTCATCCTAGAAGCCTTACCATAGGCATAAATCTCTTAAAGAAACCCTTTTGGTACAAACCAAGAGGAGTTACCCGATTTAAAGGTAAAGACTTCTCTAATGTTCTTTTGTTTTATTTTGCTTCTCCAACCCCCTAAACTCTTTTTATTCATTTATTTTGTAACAAAAACAGTATCTTCAATATACTAGGATGTTTTTATAAGAATTATTTGAGCTACACTTACACACAACTAAACTTAATGGTTAAAGAGCATATTGTTTCCGTGGATGGAGAATTTATGCCTCATGAAACGATGATTGTTCAATATTCTTCTAACACCTTCAAAGGTGAACATTAAGATGTCACTATAATTATATATGATATATAATATTTTTATTCATTACTTAATATTCTGTATTTTTACATTTGTGGCATACCTTTATGATTTCCATTATGGGTAAACGCGATATCTTCATTTTAGGAGGTGCAGACTACCGCGCCCTCAAAGTGATTTGATTCGTTAATGCCATATTTGAGATGTATAAAGGATGGAGTTAATTATATTATATATGATATTATAATGTAATTATAATATAACTGTATATCATTATGATTCCATTCCATAAAATACGAAATATAAATGAAAGTAGCATTAATGCGTACGTACGACTTACCGTCTCCATGAATGGTGCATTTCATTTCTTACCTCTAAATGTTATGTAATATTATAAATGCATGTATATACTTGATATATATATGATATATATGATATCTATATCATGAATATAATTCTGGATATAATGGATATTTTACCACATGAACAACTTGTAATTATAAAGAGTTTATTTTTGACTCAAGTACCAATGATCGACAAAACGACCATTATTAACTTAAATAATTACATAGTGTTCATGACATGGTAATAAGTGATATAAAAGGAATAATGAAATTGAAAAACGTTCATAAGAAAGTATAAATTAACTCAAGTTTATTATTGATGAGGTTAAAGAACGATCGAGACAAGTCGGACCCGAGGTAAGGGACTTCGTCTCAATCTCCTTTTATTGAGGCATATTTTATTTTATACACAACTTTCTTTTATACGGTGTATAAAACCCTTTGAATTTTTTGTTTATTCAAAAGGAATATTTTTTATATGAATCATTTACTAAATTAAAAAAGAGAATGTTTTTTTTGTCGTACATATGCGGCGACAATGACTTCTCCGCCACTGTGACCATTATTTGAGTTTAGGCTTCCTCTACAAGACATAACTTTTTTTAAATGAAAAATAAATACCATGTTTTACTTTTCTTTTATTTTGGTATTGAAAATGGTTTTGATAATTTTTTTATTATATCAATGTGTTATTGATATCTTGTGATTGAAATGTGGAAATATTATGTTTCCTTTATGCATGTTTTATGTGATATGATTATGTTATGGTTCTTGGGAATTGTTTATGAAGACGGGTGGTTTCGTGATAAACTAAGGGTGGGTGAGCCCGATATAGATTTCCAATGCATTGGGTAATGTGAAGGGGTTAAATGTTAAGGTTTCTCTGAATATATTTAGGGAATATACTATGATGGGTATTCCAAACGTAACCATGAGGGTTACTCCCTACGTAAGAATGTTATGAATGCCTCAAGTTACCTTTATGTCTTATGATTTCTATGATTTATTCATGATTTGATGAGGTATGTTAAAATGATTATGTTTTATGATTAAAGTATGATTTCATACATGGACTAATGTTTTCATTTCGTACTTTTATATCCCTTACTGAGCTTTTTATGCTCATCCCAAGTTTTTGAAATGTTTTTCACAGGTCAAAAGAATGGTACATGATGTGATGATAGTGTCAAAGAAGTGTTAAGAAAGAATCCATGTTTTATTTTAAATATGTTTCTTTTGATGGGAAAAATGAGTACTATCTTCTTTTTAACCACTTTGTTTAAATGTGGTGTATAATGCATGATTTATGATCTAATCCTCTAAAAATCTAAACCTGAAAAGATCCTCAATGTGTACACTTGAAATAACTCAAGATTAAGTAAGGTTTGAGGCTGGGGCCTTATAGTTGGTATCAAAGGTTGGTTTAGATAACTTTAGGAGTTAGAATTATATTAAATGGTTATCCAAAAATATTTTTCTTATGGTAAAATTGAAATGATATAGCATTTGAGGATTATCATGTTGCTTCATCTAAGACATGTTTGTTCAGAATGGTTTTTTGCTGAGGAAACAGGGAAGCAGTGTTAGGAAGGCATACAGAAGGAAATGACCTTCTGAATCAGCATCCTGAGATGGTCGGAATTGGAACTGAATAGTTTGTTGTAGTAATGGCGCAGTTGACTCAAGCGATAAATGGTGGTGGTATCCATGCACGAGATCAACCAGATCAACCGTAGAGGAACATGCCAGTGGTGGAACATTTCATGAGGCAACATCCCCCATCATTCAGAGAATCATCTGACCCTGTGCTAGCTGAAGGGTGGATTAAAGCACTGGAGAAGATTTTCGATGTCATGGGGTGTTCAGACAATCAAAAGGTTAGTCTTTCAATTTACCGTTTGGAGGGTGAAGCAGATCAGTGGTAGTTGATGGATAAAAATATCAGGGATGCTGATGAGATTGATGCTCTTGAATGGGATGAATTCAAAGGTATATTTCTTGAGAAGTATTTTCCTAAGGCTGTTCGACTTAGGATGGAAAAACAATTCTTGGAATTGAGGATAGAGGAAGACTCAGTGGCTGCTTATGAAGAAAAGTTCACTCGATTGGCAAGGTATGCTCCAAATTTTATCTGAGACCTTGATAGTAAAATCAATCATTTTTACTCAGGATTAAAGCCAAAATATCGAAGGGTATTGGATTCTCGTGAGTTCAAAAGTTATGAAAAGATTGCGAGTTCAAAAGTTATGAAAAGATTGTTCGATGTGCTGAGAAGGTGGAAATGGAGTTTGTCGATGATCAAGTGTTCTATAACAACCAACAGAAGAAGAGACTAAGGTGGTAAAAGAATGGGAAGAATTCTTCAAAAAGGTTTGATGTTAAGAAAACTGAGTTTCTAGTTTGTGATAAATGTGGTAAAAGGCATGTTGGGGAATGTCTTCTGAATTTTGGAAAGTGCTACCGATGTGGTAAGATGGTACATAAGGCTCATGATTTCACTAAGAAAGATCAGGGTGATGGTAAGACCAAATTTGATTTACAATTAGTGAAATGTTTCAAGTGCAATGAGATGGGTCATTATGAAAACGAGTGTACGACAAAGAGCTCGAGTGATGAGAAGCAGTTAGATTACAAGCAGAAAGGGGTGGTGAAATCCTTTGCAACTACTTCAGCAGATGTTGGGCCATCAAATGAAGTGGTATTGGGTACTTTGATTGTTTTTTCAGATTATGCCTGTGTGTTGTTTGATTCAAGGTCTACACATTCCTTCATCTCTGAAAAGGTTTCTAGTAATATGGGAATACCATATCAATAAATGACTCCAGAACTTGTGTTAAAAACATCTGGGGGAAATGTTGAGGCAAAAAGAATTTATAAGAATCTTTCTATCCTTATCCGTGGAAAGAACCTACTTGAAAACATTATTGTTTTACCTCTAGTAGAGTTTGATGTTATCCTGGGTATGGATTGACTCTCTGTTTACCATGCTAAGATTTATTGTAGAGATAAAGAAGTTTCTTTTCAGAAAGAATTTCAGTTTTTGTAAAAGAATGAACCCTTACTGTTGATATCATATCAAGAGGATGAGAAACTTGTAAAAATGGAAATGAATTTTACCTTGCACATATTGTTGAAGACAAAGGAACTGTTCAGATTAATGATGTTCCAGTGGTAAATGAGTATCCTGATGTTTTTCCTGATGAGTTGCCTGAAATAATACCAGATCAGGAAGTTTAATTTATTGTTGACTTAGTTCCCGATGCTAAGCTAATTTCAAAACCACCTTATCGAATGGCTCAAATTGAAATTTTAGAGTTGAAGGAACAATTGCAAGATTTATTAGAGAATGGTTTCATTCGACCTAGCACATCACCATGGGGTGATCCTGTATTATTTGTTAAAAAGAAATATGGTTCTATGAGACTTTGCATTGATTATAGAGCCTTGAATAACATCACTGTTAAGAACAAATATCCTTTTCCTCATATCGATGATTTGTTTGATCAGCTCCAGGGAGCTCATTATTTTTCAAAGATTGACCTGAGATCAGGGTACCATTAGTTAAAGGTAAAGGAAGAAGATATTCCAAAGACCATGTTTCATACAAGATATGGCCATTATGAATTTTTAGTTATGCCTTTTTGACTAACCAATGCACCTACTGTATTCACGGACCTTACGAATAGAATTTTCCATGAGTTCTTGGATAAGTTTGTGGTTGTTTTCATTGATGATATTTTGGTGTTTTCTGAAAGTAAAGAGGAGCATGAAATAAATTTAAGGGTTATTTTTCAAACCTTAAAAGAAAATATATTTTATGGGAAATTTAGAAAGTGTGAGTTCTGGTTGCAACAAATTTCTTTCCTTAGTCACATTGTTTCTAAAGATGGGATAACTGTAGATCCTGCAAAAACAAAGGTTGTGGAAGAATGACCAAGACCCACAAATGTAATTGAGATTCATAGCTTCCTTGGTTTGGCAGGATATTACTGAAGGTTTGTTAGAAATTTTCATGGTTGTATAGACCAATGACTAAGCTATCTCGGAAGGGTGTTGAGTTTATCTGGACAAAAGAATGTGATGATTGTTTTCAGGAACTGAAAAGAAGATTGGTGAATGCTCCAGTTTTGGCACTACCTTCCAGGAATGGGGAGTTTGTTATCTACAGTAATGCTTCATTGAAAGCACTTGGTTGCATCCTAATGCAAAATGATCAGGTAATTGCTTATGCTTCACGTCAGTTGAAAACTCATGAGGTAAATTACCCTACACATGATTTGGAATTAGCTGTTGTTGTTTTCACTTTAAAAATTTGGAGGCATCATTTGTATGGTGTAAAGTGTGAAATATATACTGATCACAGAAGTTTAAAGTATATATTAACTCAGAAAGAATTTAACATGAGACAGAAGAGATGGCTAGAATTAATCAAGGATTATGATTGTACAATTCATTACCATCCGAAAAAAGAAAATAAAGTGGCTGATGCTTTGAGTCGAAAAATTAATGCTTCATTAACACTGTTGCATTTGGAACGTGATCCTTTGGTTAAGGATTTGATGAACTTTGACATATAAGTTGTTGGTGCAGGATGTCCTTCTGTTTTGTTTCAGGTATCACTGAAATCATCTATATCAGACAGAATTAAGCAATCCCAGAAGCAAGACAGTGATTTGTAGAAAAAGGTAGAGCTGGTTCAGAAGGGTAATTTTCCTAAATTCAACTTTGATAATGATTGTGTTTTGATATTTGGGAAGAGATTATGTGTGCCTTATGATTCACAGTTGAAGAGAGATTTGTTATGTGAAGCTCATAGTTCTTCATTTTTAGTTCATCCTAACAGTACTATGATGTATAAAGATCTTCGAGAATATTACTGGTGGGACAAAATTAAAAGAGATATAGCTGATTTTACTATGAAGTGTTTGACTTGTCAACATGTTAAAGTAGAGAGGTAGTTACCGAAAAGGATGCTTCAACCTTTACCAGTTCCATAGTGTAAATGAGATAATATATCCATGGAATTTGTTGTGGGATTGCCGAAGACACCTCGAGGTAATAATGCAATATGGGTTATTGTTGATCGCTTGACTAAATATGCTCATTTCCTTGCTATACAAGATACTTTTTACCTAGATAAACTTTCCCGTTTTTATCATACAGAGATAGTCAGGTTACATGGAGTTCCTCTCTCCATTGTATTTGATTGTGATACCAGGTTTACTTCTAACTTTTGGAAAAGCCTTCAGAAGTCATTGGGTACTAAATTAAATTTTAGTACAACTTTTCATCCTTAATCAGATGGGTAGCCAGAATGAACGATTCATAATTTTGAGGATATCCTACATTCTTGTTCGATGGATTATCAGGGAAGTTGGGACCAACATCTTGGTCAAGTTTTCTTATAATAACAGTTTTCATTCCAGTATACAGATGGCACCATTTGAGGTATTATATGGGAAGCGGTGTCGAACTCCAGCTTTCTAGGATGAAGTGGGTGAAAGGAAGTTGATGGGACTGGAATTGGTAGAAGAGTTGGCATGAAAAGGTCAGCTGATACAGAGACACATGAGAACAGCTCAGAGCAGGAAGAAGAGTTATGCATACAACAGGAGGAAGGATCTCTCTTTTGAGGTAGGTGATCATGTTTTTCTCAAAGTATCACCATGGAAAAGTGTGATGCGATTTGGTAAGAAAGGAAAGTTGAGTCCAAGGTTCATTGGACCATATGAAATTCTGGAGAGAGTTTGATCAGTTTCATACCGAGTGGCTTTACCTATGAGTTTATCTCAGGTACACAATGTTTTTCATGTTTCAATGTTAAGAAAGTACATGCCAGATCCATCTCATGTTTTGAGTCCAGAGGTAGTTTAGCTGGAAGAGAACCTATCTTATGAGGAACAACCAGTCTAGATTATTGACCACATGGAGAAAGTGTTGTGGAATAAAGTGATTCATAAAGTAAAGGTTTTGTGGAAAAACCACATGATTGAAGTGGCAACATGGGAATCTGAAAATTCAATGAGGGATAAATACCCCCAATTATTTGATAAGTAAATAAATTACGGGGACAGAATTTTCCAAAGGGGGGAAGGATGTAACATCCCAAGTAAGTAATTAATAATAGATATTCTTATCTATGTCTATTTATGAATTAGATAGTGTTTTAGATGCTTAAAATGAGAATAAATTCAATCTTAAGCATGGAATACACTAATATTTTTAAAAGATTGTTTTACTGCCTTTTGATAGAAAACAATTTTTAAATAAATATTTTGACAATTTTATAATCTCTATCTGTGAAAATAAACTTATTCTATATTATTGGGACATTGAAATTTACTTTGGAATTTTTTTTGGTATTTTTCTGATAATGTTCATTTTTTAATGAATAGTGAAAAATACTGCATTTTACATCAAAACTGTTTTTTCATCTAATTTAATTATATGGGTAGATTATCTTTTTAATTGTTTTTAAAGTTTAATTATAATATATTTTTACCATTCAATCCGATGGTGTTAATTTGGATTAATTTCACTTTGGAATTGGGTATAAACAAGTGCCAAAATTTTCATAGATATTGTTTAAAAAAAACCCACTATTTGTTTTGACAACGGGAATTATTTTTTAAATTAACTATTGAAATTTCTATTTTTGGAATTTGGTAAAATGTATTCCATATTTGGAATCAGAAGTTCCAAATTATTTAATTAATACTCTTTTGTTTTTGGACATTATGAATAGTAACGACGATAATTATCTTTAATTATCTTGATTAATTAGTAATATGGTAGTTAAGGATAATAAAATAATATCATAATAATAAAAAATGACCCCAAAATATGTCCTAATGATACTGGTTGTGTCATGGCCTACCATGGGATTCCTTGTGCCAAACTTATGGATCCCATTGAATCAATTTTGGGTGAAAGTGACACTTTATCATTTTATTTTTAAAGAAAGGAGAATATCACTAAAGAATGTATCACCCGAGTAAAAAAATTTTAATTTTGTCTACATAAATGATATATTAGACTATAAATAGTAATTGGAAATCTAAAGAGATTTCCTACCTCATAGTATTTTTTTAATAAGTTTTAGACATTATAAAAATTAAATTATTTATGACATCATGATGATGCATCGATTATCTCATTAATAAACGATTTAAATAAAATGAAAATATAATGTAAAATATAAGACTTAAACTTGTCAAAAACCTATTGTATGAGTATATTTCGGACCCTTATCACCTTATACTCGAAATATATCAATGTGAGACCTTTTAAATCCGAAACACATTTCAATATAAAGTAACATTTTATAACATTCCAAGAGTGCCCCTCCTCTCCTCTTATAAAAGGTCCCCACCTCTACTTCCTTACCCACACTTCTAAAGCCATTTTCTCGGCCAAGCTCTGATCATTTTATCTCTCCACATCCCTCTATTAAGCCTTGAATCCTTATCTTAGGCAAAAATCTCTTCAAGATACCCTTTTGGTTCAAACCAAGAGGAGTTAGCCGATTTAAAGGTAAAGACTTCTCTAACGTTCTTTTGTTTTATTTTGCTTCTCCAACCCCCTAAACTCTTTTTATTAATTTCTTTTGTAACAAAAACAGTATCTTAAATATACTAGGATGTTGTTATAACATTTATTCGAGCTACACTTACACAAACCTACATCTAATGGTTAAAGATCATACTGTTTCCGTGGATGGCGAATTTCTGCCTCACGAAAGGATGATTGTTAAATATTCTTATAACACCTTAAAAGGTGTCCATTAAGATGTAACTATATTTATATATGATATATAATATGTTTATTGTTTCTTTAATCTTCTGTATTTTTACATGTGTGGCATAGCATTACGGTTTCCATTATGGGTAAACGCGATATCTTCATTTTAGGAAGTGCGGACTACCGCCCCCTCAAAGTGATTTGATTCGTTAATGCCATATGTGGGACGTATAAAGGATGGAGTTAATGATATTATATATGATATTATACTGGAATTATAATATACCTTTATATCATTATTATTCCATTCCATAAAATATGAAATAGAAATGAAAGTAGCGTTCATGCGTACGTATGGCCTACTGTCTCCAGGAACGGTGCATTTCATTTCTTACCTCTAAATGTTTGTAATATTATAAATGCATGTATATACTGGATATATAAGATATATATGATATCTAAATCATGAATATAATTATGGATATAATGGATATTTTACCTCATGAACAACTTGTAATTATAAATAGTTTATTTTTGACTCAAGTACCAATGATCGAAAAAATGACCATTATTAACTTAAATAATTATATAGTGTTCATGACATGGTAATAAGTGATATAAAAGGAATAATGAACTTAAAAAAGGTTCTTAAGAAAGTAGAAATTAACTCAAGTTTATTATTCAGGAGGTTAAAGAACGATCGAGTCAAGTCGGACCCGAGGTAAGGGACTTCGTTTCAATCTCCTTTCATTGAGGAATATTTTGTTTTATACACAACTTTTTTTATAAGGTGTATAAAATCCTTTGAAATTTACATTTATTCAAAAAGAATCTTTTTTATAAGAAGCATTTACTAAATGACAAAAGGGAATGATTTTTTTGTCTTACGTATGCGGCGACAACAACTTCTTCGCCGCCGTGACCATTATTTTAGTTTCAGCTTCCTCTACAAGCCATAAAATTTTTTAAAATGAAAAATAAATCATGTTTTACTTTTCTTTTATTTTGGTATTGAAAATGGTTTTGATCATTTTTTTATTATATCAATGTGTTATTGATATCTTATGATTGAAATGTAGAAATGTTATGTTTCCTTTATGCATGTTTTATGTGATATGATTATGTTATGGTTCTTGGGCATTGTTTATGAAGACGTGTGGTTCTGTGATAAACTAAGGGTGGGTGAGCCCAATATAGATCTCCAATGCATTGGGTTACATGAAGGGGTTAAACGTTAAGGTTTCTCCGAAGATATTTAGGGAATATTCTGTGATGGGTATTCCGAATGTAACCATGAGGGTTACTCCCTACGTAAGAATGTTATGAATTCCTCATGTTACCTTTATGTCTTATGATTTCTATGATTTATTCATGATTTGATGAGGTATGTTAAAATTATTATGTTTTATGAGTAATGTATGATTTCATAGATGGACTAATGGATTTATTTTGTACTTTTATATCCCTTACTGAGATTTTTATAATCATCCCAAGTTTTTGAAATGTTTTTCACAGGTCAAGAGAAAGGTACATGGTGTGATGATAATGTCAAGGAAGTTTCAAGAAAGAATCCATGTTTTATTTTAAATATTTTTCCATTGATGGGAAAAATGAGTACTATCTTCTTTGTAACAACTTTGTTTAAATGTGGAGTTTAATGCAAGATTTATGATCTAATTGTTGAGTCAATAAGGTTTTCCTTATGACTTTTCCATTCCTTCTTTTTTTGAAAATCACAAACACCTTATCTTTAAGGAAAATTTCTTTTATAAGGAAAATCCCTTTTATAAGGAAAATTTCTTTTATAAGTAAAATCGTTTTTATAAGGAAAATTGCTTTTATAAGGAAAATTTCTTTTGTAAGGAAAATTGCTTTTATAAGGAAAATTTCTTTTATAAGGAAAATTGCTTTTATAAGGAAAATCGCTTTTATAAGGAAAATTGATTTTATAAGGAAAATTGCTTTTATAAGGAAAATTGATTTTATAAGGAAGTTCTCTTTTGTAAGAAAAATTATCCTTATCATATTTTCATTATCTATATCCATATATTTCTTAAGTATAAGAATCAAATTCATTTCTATATTCTCAGAATCGTTTAAAACATTGATATGAAGCATTCCGTTTTAGGCTCCGAATTCTGGATGAGAACTGAAATGAAGTTCCACTTCGAATTCTGGATATGAACTCTGATAAAGTTCTACTCTGAATTTTGGATACGAACTCTCATGAAGTTCAACATCGAAATCTAATGACTAATCCTGATTATGAATTCTCATTACAAATTCTGATTATGAATTCTCATTCTGAATTCTCATTCCGAATTCACCTATTAAACAGAATCTGATTATCATTGCTTTATACAATTCGAATTTACTTAGACTCCGAATATTATTTTTGTTAGACTCCGAAGTTTAATTTTTCTTACACTTTTATTATTTTTCTATTCTTTTACATTTTGTTTACACTCCGAACCTTCACTCTAAACTTTTGTGTTCGACTTAAAATGATGTCATACTTTCTTTTACACTTGTTTTGTTATAAAACGGTGTCGTCTATTCTGTTATAAACTAACAGTTTGTTAAGTTACACATGTACAGGTCCCTCTGATTTTTATGAAAAATATGACCGTTGTAAAGGAGGCCGACCTTGCCTATAAATAAGAGCTAATTTGGAAGAACTCACAACAACAACGATAATGAAATTGATCGATCTAGAGACCACACGCTGCTAAGGTGATTTCTAGAGAGAAATCTTTTCATGCTTTGTGCATACTGAACTGCTCGTTCAGTTTTTTCTTCGTGCGACTCTGAATGTTGGTGATTACATTCGGGGACTTCCGGGGATAGGAAGACATAGGTGTCGACTACCTTGAAGTTCGAGGGCTTCTTTGCTGAGGAAGACAGAGGTTGCCAACTACATTGAAGTTGAGGGCTTGCGGGGATAGCAAGACAGAGATTCCGATATTCGTATCGAGGGCTTACCCTGGTGTGGGTGATACAGACTTGCTTGAAAGTATAAATCAAGGGACCTTTATCCAAGGTTGTTGGATACCCTTATCTTTGGGTTAAAAGACTTATATCTTATTACTTGTAGTTTTACTACTTCTTTGTTTCCGCTGCACATTGTATTGTAAGGAAATTATAACTTTCTTATACTTCCCTACTTGTACTCTGTTTCATTTAGATTATATACGCTTTAAGGTAGAATCTCATATTTAAATTTTTAGTTAAGTTTTAATTTCCGGATCCATATTTCCGGAACCTACTTTCGGAATCTCTTTCCAGGTTTAAGAAAGTATATAGAACTTGAAGTTTATAACTTCTTTCCTTATTCCGATTTTTCAATTGGTGTTAAAGGTGTTGTGAATTTACTTAGTTTAACTTTGTTTAACTTATCTCTTTACTTTGTTAAAGGAAATTTTTAAAGTGTACAATTCACCCCCCCTCTTGTATATTGAGAATCTAAATCATTATTTTGGTCCTACAATTTGTATCAGAGGAGGTCTCTAAAATACTTTTACTCATGTATAAGTTTTTCTTGATCATGTTTCTTTATTCTACATACTTTTTTAGAAAGTAATTTTTCATTCCGAACTTTGTCATTCCGAACTTTGTCATTCCAAACTCTGTGATTACGAAACTTTTTCTACTAACAAGTTTGTGTGCTGAAGGTTATTTTAAGTATGACAGGAGTTAATGTTGGTTCCATTGATAATCTAAATCCTACGAGGCAATCAATTTTTGATGGTAATGTCTATGAGTACTGGAGAGATAGAATGAAGACTTTTGTTATCAATACTAGAGTGGTTAACTTTGTTATGATTACCGGAGATTATAAAATTCTTGATAAGGAAGTTAGAACTTTCACTAACCAGGAAAAGAAAGAGTATCAACTCAATTAAAAGGTATACAATACTCTACATTGTTCAATGACTAGAAATATATATAGCCAAATTTATTCTTGTGAAGAAGAAAATTGTACCTGGAAGAAGTTAGAGGTTACACACATTGGAACTTCTAAAGTGATTGAGACTAGGAGAGATATGCTTAGAGCTGAATACCATGGCTTCAATTTTCCTTATGGTGAACCAATTTGTAAAGTTCAACAGAGATTTATGAGTATAGTCAATAGTTTACAGTATATGGGAGAGAAAGGGATAGATGATGAAGCACTTGTGGATAAGATAATCGATATCATTCCCAATGAGTGGGAATCCAAGAGAACTGCTATTGATGAGAATAGGAAGGTCACTCAAATTTCTCTTGATGAGCTATTTGGAACTCTTCTTCAACATGAAACCAGAATGAAGAGAGATGCTGACAACATTAAGAAGAAAAATGGAAATGGTACTGTTTCTTTTTCAACAACATCAAATCATATGAAAGCTAAGACTCCAGAAAGAGTAACCAAATCCAAGTCTAAGAAAGTTATTTTCCTATCCGAATCTAGTGAGAGTGAAGTCTCTGAAAATGAGTTAGCAAATCTTGCTCGTAGGATGAAAAATATAGTCGGTCAGAGAAATTTCCAATCCAAGTATAAGAAAAAGGAAATGAAAGATAAGAAAGATGGATAAGTCACATGTTATGAATGCAAGAGAGATGGATATATTAGACCAGATTTCCCTTTTCTTAAAAAGAAAGAAAGGAAAGAAAGGCATTCAGACAGGAACATAAAGAAGTATTATAAATCCAAAGCTAAGAATTTTCTGAAAGCTAATGAAACCTGGAGTACCAGTGGTGGTGACTCTTCAGATGAATCTTCTGATTATGAATCTTCAGGACAGAAGAATACTGGTCTTATAGCCAGATTACATATTAAAAATCATCGTTTTATGGCTAAGGTAAAAAATGATGAATCATTGACCAATGTATCTTTAAATTCCAATGATAAATAGTATTATAACTCTTCTGATGAAGAATCCTCTTCTGATGAAGAAAATACTTTACCTAATTATGAAGATGTTTCTAGGTTTGCTGAACTTCTTGAAATTGATAATTCCAAACTCAATAAAAAACTTGATAAGGAAAACTCTAGGAATTATATTCTTACAAAATAGATATTATATCTTTCTAAAGATCTTTATAGTAAAAATGATGATTTTGAAAGTATTTCAAAAAATCTTGAGGAAGTAAATTCTGAGAAGAACAAACATTCTAAAGAGTTAGAAAAAGTAATTTCTAAGAAAAAAGTTTTCGAGCCTAGCACTAGTTCTAAATCTAATGATTTTGAGGATAAAAACTTGGTTATAAAACTCAAGTCTGAAATTTTTTCCTTAAAGAAGTGTTTATCAAACTTTACCCATGGTAAGGAAAATTTTGATAAAATGTATTCCCAAATACGGCCTTTAAGAAATAAATCCAGATTTGGTTATACCCATGCAAAACCAACTTTTAGTAACAATTATTTTGTTCCTCAAAGTTCCCCATTTTGTACTAAGTGTCAATGTGGTGGTCACTGGGCAAAGAATTGTTCTTTAAACAAAACCTAATCTCTAGGATTTCACAAAGCTTATTTTTCTAAGAAGATGTGGGTACCTAAAATTTTGTTATCTAGAAATCTCAGATCCAAACAAGTTTGGATTCCGAAAGTCTAATTCTCTTCTTGATTTCAGGAAAATAAAGAGAGTACCAGCAACAACACATGGTACATGGATAGTGGATGTTCCCGGCACATGACTGGTAACAAAATCTATTTTGAAAATATTATCAAAACGAATGGAGGAAAGGTAACTTTCAGAGATAATGCTAAGGGAGAGATTGTTGGTATTGGTAATATTGTTCTTCTTAGTAAAACTTTGATTTCAAATGTTCTTTTTGTTAAGGGTCTTAAGCACAACCTCATTAGCATAAGTCAGTTATGTGATGAAGGTTACCTTGTGAATTTTAGGAATGATAAGTGCTTAGTTCACAATTCTAAGGAAGAATTTATTCTCTCACTCAATAGGCATGAGAATGTTTACACATTAAATTTAGAAGACCTTAGGAGCCAAGATTTACCTTTCCTAAGTGCAATGGAAGATCATTCCTAGTTATGGCATAGAAGACTAGGTCACTGTAACCTTAGAAACTTATGTAAACTCTCTAAGAAGAAACTAGTTAAGGATCTACCGGAGCTTAGATTTGATTCTTCTAAAGTTTGTGATCCTTGTCAATATGTCAAGCAACATAAATCTAGTTTTAAATAAATCAATTAAGTCTCAACAACTAATGCATTACAGTTAGTGCACATGGATCTTTTTGGTCCAACACAAACTGGAAGTATTGGAGGCAAATATTATGTGTTTGTTCTAGTTGATGATTACACTAGATTTACTTGGGTTTATTTTCTAGCAAAGAAGTCTGAAGCTTTTTCTTATTTCAAAAGTTTTAGAGCTCAAGTTAAAAATGAGAAAAACCTTCCATTGAAAACTATTCATAGTGATCATGGAGGAGAATTTCAAAATTCTGATTTTGAAACTTTTTGTAGTAGAAAAGGTATTACTCACAATTTTTCGGCACCTAGAAATCCTCAACAGAATGGTGTAGTTGAAAGAAGAAATAGAATTCTTAAAGAGATAACTAGAACCATGTTGAGTGAATATTCTATAGCTAGACATTTCTGGGCTGAAGCTGTAAGTACTGCTTATTATACTATAAATCGAGTTTTGGTTAGACCTTTTCTTAATAAAACTCCTTATGAGTTATGGAATGGTAGAAAACCAAGAATATCCTAATTCAAGGGTTTTGGTTGCAATGTATTCATTTTTAATACTAAATATAACTTACATAAATTTGCACCAAAATCCGATGAAGGAATTTTCTTAGGTTATTCCACAACTTATAAGGCTTATAGAGTCTTTAATAAAAATACTTGTACTGTTGAAGAAACAGTACATGTAAAATTCGATGAGTCTGATCCTTTTCTTTTTAAACCATCCCAGCCTACATCCTCATATGTGTTTTCAAAAACTGATTATCAACCTTTGATAGAAGAACCTTCAGATAAGGATAATGTTCAAGAAGATACTTCCGAAACATTTACCCCAGAAGACTTTCTACCCTATGTTGATGAACAGACTTTTCAAAACACAAATCAGGTGTTTCTTAATAATCATCCCTGTGAAAGTATCAGTGGTGATGTAAATCAACCAGTAAGGACTAGAAATTCCTTAAGAAATGAAGTAGAACATCTAGAATTTCTTTCCCAATTAGAAAAAAAGCACCGATGAAGCTTTAGGTGATGATGATTGGATCAAAGCCATGCAAGATGAACTAAATGAATTTGAAAGGAATAAAGTCTGGACTTTGGTTCAAAGACCTAAGGAAACTTCTGTTATTGGAGTAAAGTGGGTCTTCAGAAATAAATGTGATGAAAATGGAGTCATAGTAAGAAATAAATCTAGACTTGTTGCTAAAGGCTATAATCAGCAAGAGGGAATAGACTATGAAGAAACCTATGCTCTAGTAGCTAGAGTTGAATCTATCCATATTATACTTGCCTTTGCAGCATTCTTTAATTTTAAACTTTTTCAAATGGATGTGAAATGTGCTTTTCTTAACGGTTATGTCCAAGAGGAAGTTTTTGTTGAACAACCTCCTGGCTTTGAGGATACAAAACATCCTGATCATGTTTTTAGACTTACCAAAGCTCTGTATGGTCTTAAACAAGCCCCACGAGCATGGTATGATAGAATCACTAGATTTTTACTTCAAAATAACTATGTTAAGGGAAATTCAGATCCAACCCTTTTTATAAAGAAAATATAAGAATTTTTTTTGATTGTTTAAATTTATGATGATGACATTATATTTGGTTCAACTCAGCAATCCTTAACCAACTCTTTTGAAAGTCTAATGAAATCTGAGTTTGAAATGACTATGATGGGTGAGTTAACATTTTTCCATGGTTTTCATATTTCTCAAAAACCAGAAGGAATCTATATATCTCAACATAAGTATATTAAATATCTTCTCAAAAAGTATGGTTAAGACAACACCAAGAGTATAAGTACTCCCATTGGTACCTCAAACTCTTTAGATCTTGATGAAGCTGGGAAACTAGTAGATCAAACATCCTTTAGAGGTATGATAGGAAGTTTACTTTACTTAACAGCTAGTCGACCAGAATTAATGTTCTCAATATGCTTATGTGAAAGATATCAATCCAATCCTAAGGAATCTCACTTAAAGGTAGTAAAAATAATTTTTTGCTACCTTAAGGGAACCATGGATCTAGGATTATTTTATACTTCTGGAAATTTTTTTGTTTTAAAAATCTTTTCTGATGCTGACTTGGGTGGATGTAGAATGGATAGAAAGAGTACACCCGAAACTTGTCATTTCTTAGGAGATTCACTAGTTTCTTGGTCTTGCAAGAAGAAACATTCTGTAGCACTTTCCACTGCTGAAGCCGAATATGTAGCATCTGGAAGTTGTTGTGCTCAAGTGTTGTGGATGCAACACACACTCACAGACTATGGCTTGAGTTTTACTAAAACTCAAATTTTATGTGACAACACAAGTGCCATTTCCTTAAGTAAGAACCCTACACATCACTCACGTGCAAAACACATAGATATTAGACATCACTTTATTAGAAACCACACACTAAAAGGAGATATTATTCTTCAGTTTATCGGAACACAAGATCAACTTGCTGATATTTTCACAAAATCTTTGCCTTCTGATAGATTTGAATACATTAAACAGAAGTTAGGAATGATAACTGTAAGGTAATCTTTCTTAATTAACTTTCTATTGAAAAAGTCTCCTTATAGTAATAAACTCATTTTCATAGGTGGAGTACATTTGATTGTTAGAGTAACTAAATTTCTTTTCTAAGTTAGTTTTTCAAATTTTTCGGAACTAAATTTCCAGAATGGAAATTTCCGGTACTGAAATTTTCCAGAATCGATATTTTCGTATAGAAAACTTCTGGAATGGAAATTTTCGTATAGAAAACTTCTGGAATGGAAATTTTTGTATTGAAAACTTCCGGAATGGAAAATTTCGTACTAGTGTTTCCGTAATGAGATATTTTTACCGAGACTTTCATAATGAATTTTTTCATTTTTATTATTATTTTCATACTGGGTTTTCAGTACTGAGTTTGTTTTTCATAGTGACTTTTGTGAACTATGTCTTTTCGTAATAAAGTTTTTTTTTCTTTCTTTATCTTCAAGAAGAATGTTACCCATTACGAATAATCATCCTAAGATAATCCGAAAGGTATAATTTCTTTACTCAGGTTTTCATAATCATACTTTACTTGCTGATATTTTCTTATATTCTGTTTTCGGATTATAGTTTTCTAAAATCCTTGTTTTAGTAAAAAAACCTCAAATGATCGGATTCAAGTTTTCTTGAGAATTTGTTTTCAACCGTCAGATCTGATCTCAGTTCTTACAACCGTTCGATCAACCGAGGAAGATGAACCATTATATAGTTGCCTATATAAATGGGACCCCAAATGGTCGTCCCACATCGGTTTTTCAAGCACAAGCATCCCGAAGCTCTGCCTCTCCGTTTTAAGGCCGTTCCGAACCTCAGCATTCTTCGTTCCAAAATTCTCAGAAGTCTTCAGATCTGAATGTCTGTGGAAGTAGCTTCTCAAGGCATGTCTTCCTCTAAGCCAATTTCCAAGTGGTTAGTATATAGAGAAAGGATGGTTCATCCTGATTTCTTCAACAAGTACGATTCTCTTATATCCAAGAACACAAAGCTTAACAAATGGGAAGATGTTGCTATGTCTAAGCCCGGAAATCAAGATGAAGTATTTTCGGAGTTGCTTGTAGTGTTCTATGAGACAGTTTCCTTCGTTAAGGAAGATGGTAGGGAGAAATTTTTGTTCAAGTCTTATGGAAAGACTTATAAACATTCTTATGTCAAGGCAGCTATCTTGGTAAGGCTGACCTATGAAGGAGAATCCGAGTTCATCACTCATGTTTTGCCGGATTCAAAAGAAAGCTTCAACAAGGAAAAGGCATTGGAAACTCTTGTACTGGCAGATGATAAGGCTCCGAAGATTTCTACTCTGTCTATGAATTTTCAGATTCTAGAATTATGGGTACAAGGTTTTATCGTACCATGAAAGGGTGACAAAGACTATTTGAAGAAGAGAGAGATCTATATTCTAGATTTTCTTATAAATCTAAGGAAGTTTAATCTGATGAAACACATTCTTATCACCATTGAGAATGTTAAGAAAGGGAATTTGAGAGCTCAGATCATAATGTATCCAGCAATCATCTTGAAGTTAATAGTTCGGTGCCTTGAGTCTTTCAAGAAGGCTTGCAAGTATAAGCCAAGATTTTTCAAGATTTTGTTGGTGAGTGATGGTACTCTCAAAAGGATGGATGTTTCCTTTGACAAGAAGACTGGTGAGTTCTTTGATATACCAGTTCATGAAGAAGTGGTTCCGAAAGTTGCTGAACCTGAATCTTCTAAGCCAGTGAAGAAGAGAAAGTTGAAGGAAGTTGAAGTTGAAGTAGAGAATCCCAAATCTAAAGAAGTTCATTCTGCACCTCCCAAACCGAAGAAGGAGAATGCTTACCCAGATGAGGTAGTTTCTAAGTGGAGGGAAATCAAAGAGAAGAGAGTGCAAGGGGAGTCTCAGTTTGGCTTGGATCCTGTGGAGGCTAAGGCCTTGAAAGATCAAACAACGGATGAGATAGAAAAACAAATGAATGAAAAGAAGCTTAAGAAGAAGATTTCTGAATCTGAGGTTGTTCAGACTTTGTTGAAATTTAATGATATGGTCTCTGGAAACATTCCCGTTCCAAGATCTTTTTCTTTGGAATCTCTACCTGAGACTCCAGGAAGAAACTATGTAACTCTGGAAGAGGCAGCTGCTAAGCCTGTTGAGGAAGTTGAGCAAATTGAGAAAATGGAAGAAGAAGAAGCAGTTGCTCAAGGTAGTAGTGAGACCGGAGATGTTTTGAAGCATGTAGATGATTATAAGGGGACACCTTCGGAACATTTGTCTCTTCAAACTTCAGAAGCTGAATCATCTAAGTTAGTCACTCCAGGGAAGGATGAGGAGAAAGGTGAACAAGAAGTAGCTTATCATGCAGAGGAAGAACAACATCTACATGATATTTCTCAAATGGAGAATGTAGAGGATGGTGCTCAAAAAGTTATTGATGATGAAGACAATGTTGTTCAAGTGTCTGACAGTGAAAAGAGAACTCTGGAACATGACTCCATTCCGAAAAAGGACAAGGGAAAGCAACTTTTTGTCGATACCCCAAGCTCAGTGGTAGTAAAGAGAAGGGAAATTGGTGATTCTTCTAAGAAGAAGGACGAGAAAATTGAAGAATAAATTTCTCCAAAAAGAGTCTCGGATTCAGAGTCATCTTCGTTGGGGCATGACTTTGTTGTTTAGTCACTAAAGAAGTTGGTAGGTTCCATTCCGACCTTCTCAAGTATTGATTCAAGATTCCAGATGCTTCAACATTCTTTGAATCAGAAAACAGACTCTGTATCCATGGTTATTGACAAATGTGTTGAGATGGAGGCTCGGTTCAAAACTTTTTTTTTCGGCTATGAAGCCCACAAAAGGTCTTGTAAAATAATTACTAGTTGGTCGAGGAAAACTGTAGATGAGATGAGGCTCTTTGATGAATTCCAAGATAATGTTAAGGATGCTTTTGAGATAGAAGACAGGAAGGTGAATGGCCTTACTTCGTCCTTTGAAGAGAAGTTGACAGCTGAGAAGAATTCCCAGATTCAAGAAGACAGAGATCTGAATGGGAAGCTGAATTTTGTTGCTAAAAACTGGAGGTATAAAAGGGATCATCGGATTGAGTTTGAAGAAAAGTTGTTAAATCAAGAACAAATCTTGAAGGCTCAGGAAGAAAAGATTAAAGACTAGGAAGAAAAGATTGAAGCTCAAAGTGCAAGGATAGTTGTGTTAGAGAAGCAAGCTGAGGAAGACCACAAAGACTTGAAGAAGATAAAGACTATTCTTAAGGGTCTCATGGCGAAGGAAAAAGATCCAAAATAGACAAATCTGATCTTTTGTTTTATCTTAACATCCTTGTTTTTGAAATTTCAAACTTAATAAAAATTGTGCTTGCTCATCTCTTTTGTTGTTGTAACTAATTTTTCAGGTACTTTATTATATTTTCCATTCCCTCAAATTTTTTTTGAAAATCACAAAGGGGGAGAAGGAAAAAGAACCCTAACAAAGGGGAAAAAATAACCTTAACAAAGGGTGAGAATGAACAAGAACTTTAATAGAGTTTATCTAAGGGGGAGTTTTTCATTAAAGAACACATTCTTATTCTTAATGAAATATCATTCCGGAAATCTAGAATAAGATCCTTAATGTTTCAAAGCCTAAGGGGGAGTTAGTCGTATTCATCAACATCCATAAGAAAAGGGAGATAAGAATTAATGTTTTCTTTCTTATTAGACTTTATTTTTCGTAAGGATGTTTGTGCTTTCCAAAAAGGGGGATATTGTTGATTCAATAAGGTTTTCCTTATGACTTTTCCATTCCTTCTTGTTTTGAAAATCACAAACGCGTTATCTTTAAGGAAAATTACTTTTATAAGGAAAATCCCTTTTATAAGGAAAATTGATTTTATAAGGAAAATCACTTTTATAAGGAAAATCGCTTTTATAAGGAAAATTTCTTTTATAAGGAAAATTGTTTTTATAAGGAAAATTACTTTTATAAGTAAAATCGCTTTTATAAGGAAAATCACTTTTATAAGGAAAATCACTTTTATAAGGAAAGTTGATTTTATACAGAAAATTGCTTTTATAAGGAAGTTCACTTTTGTAAGAAAAATTAACCTTATCATATATTCATTATCTATATCCATATATTTCTTAAGTATAAGAATTAGATTCATTTATATATTCTCAGAATCGTTTAAAACTTTGATATGAATCATTCTGTTTTAGGCTCCGAATTCTGGATGAGAACTGAAATGAAGTTCCACTCCGAATTCTGGATACGAACTCTGATAAAGTTCTACTCCAAATTCTGGAAACGAACTATCATGAAGTTCAACATCAAAATCTAATGACGAATCCTGATTATGAATTCTCATTACGAATTTTGATTACGAATTCTCATTCCAATTTCTCATTCCGAATTCACCAATTAAATAGAATCTGATTATCTTTGCTTTATACACTCTGAATTTACTTAGACTCCGAATATTATTTTTGTTAGTCTCCAAACTTTCATTTCGCTTACACTTTTATAATTTTTCTATTCTTTTACATTTTTTTACACTCTGAACCTTCACTTCGAACTTTTGTGTTAGAATTAAAATGATGTCGTACTTTCTGTTACACTTGTTTTGTTATAAAATGATGTTTTCTATTCTGTTATAAACTAACCGTTGGTTAAGTTACACGTGTACAGGTCCCTCCGATTTTTAAGGAAAATATGACCGTTGGAAAGGAGGTCGACCTTGCCTATAAATAGGAGCTCATTTGAAAGAGCTCACAAAAACAACGACAATGAAATTGATCGATCTAGAGACCACACGCTGCTAAAGTGATTTCTAGAGAGAGAAAGATTTTCATGCCTTGTGCATAATGAACCGCTCGTTCAGTTTTTGCTTCGTGCGACTCCGAATGTTGGTGATTACATTCGAGGACTTCCGGGGATATGAAGACAGAGGTGCCGACTACCTTGATGTTCAAGGGCTTCCTTGCTGAGGAAGACAGAGGTTGCCAACTACCTTGAAGTTGAGGGCTTGCGGGGATAGCAAGACAGAGATTCCGATATTCATATTGAGGGATTACCCTGGTGTGGGTAAGACAGACTTGCTTGAAAGTATAAATCAAGGGACCTTTATCCAAGGTTGTTGGATACCCTTCTCTTTGGGTTAAAAGACTTATATATTGTTACTTGTAGTTTTACTACTTGTTTGTTTCCACTGCACATTTTATTTTAAGGAAAGTATAACTTTCTTATACTTCCCTACTTTTACTCTGTTCCATTTAGATTCTATACGCTTTAAGGTAGAATCTCATATTTTAATTTTTAGTTAAGTTTCAATTTCCGGATCTATATTTCCGGAACCTACTTTCAGAATCTCTTTCCCGGTTTAAGAAAGTACATAGAACTTGAAGTTTATAACTTCTTTCCTTATTCCGATTTTTCAATTGGTGTTAGACGTGTTTTGAATTTACTTAGTTTAACTTTTTTTAAACTTAGCTCTTTCCTTTGTTAAAGGAAATTTTTAAAGTGTACAATTCACCCCCCCTCTTGTATATTGAGCATCTACATCATTATTTCGATCCTACACTAATTCTCTAAAGATCTAAACCTAAAAAGATCCTAAATGTGTACACTTGAAATAACTCAATATTAAGTAAGGTTTAAGGCTGGGGCCTTATATTATATAATAAAAAAGTCAATATTTCAGATAAAAGAAATATTTTTCAAAAAATACTGTTTTACCGCCTTTTGATGAAGAACCCTTTTAATTATAGTTTTTGAAAATCATATATGTTATATTTGACATAATAAAATTCTTATTTGTAATTGGGACATAAAAATTTACATTTTTTGAATTTTTGGAATTTTTCTGATGGAATTCATATTTTAATGAATAGTGAAAAATACTACATTTTAATTCAAAACTACCTTTTCATATAATTTATTTATATAGTTAGATTATATTTTTAGTTGGTTTTAAAGTGTAATTAGATTATTTTTTTATAATTTAATACAATTTTGGTCATTGGAAGTAATTTCATCTTTAAATTGGACATAAACTCATGTCAATCTTTTGATAGTTTTTTACTTACTAAAAATCCTCCTTTTAGTTTTGACAATGAGAATTAATTTCAAATTAATTAATAAAATTTATGTTTTTTGAATTGTGAAAAATTTATTCTATATTTGGAATCAATGAGTCCAGATTATATTAAGATGTTACTTTTTTGGATATTATGAATAGTAACTATGATAATTTTTATTTACCATAGTTAAAGGTATATCGGGTAAATAAGGGTAATAAATAATATGAAAAAGATATTAAAATTACTCTAACACTAGATAAAATCATATTGGATTAATTAAAGTCAACCAATATCACCTAAGGGTCATAATTGATTTATTTAATGGACTTTTTCCATGAAAGTGATGTAATTATAATTAAAACCGAAGACAGTGACAACAAGTCACTCTCTTATAAGTATAATAATTTTAATATAGTGATTAAAATGATACAAATTTAAACATAAATAGTATCTAGAAAGATAATAAAATTATCTAAATCATTTTAATTTATTTATAACTTTTAGATATTAAATAATTACCATCAATGATGACACAATAGTGATGTAGAAATTATTTTATTGATAGAAATATCAAATAAGTGGTTTTAAAAATTTTAAAATAAATATTATATGAACTAATTAATATGATCCACAAATTTTATAGGTTACTATGAAATGTTATGAGTGTATTAAATATTTTGGTTCTAAATTATATTTTGTGAATATTTTATTTAATGTCAAATAAATGAATAATGCCAAAATTGACACTATTGATATTTTATAAAAATAACATATTATTAAATTATTTAAAAATCAAAAAAATATTTAAAAACTAAAAGTTGAAAAATAAATTGTTGAAAAGTTCATAAATTATCCAATTATAGACTATTGAAAACACATATGTAAATATTTATAACTATTTAATATTTATAATATTATTACCACAAATAAAATTAAATAGATCAAGTAAGGATAAATCAAAATGGTAAGGTTTAAAATAAAATCAAAACATGTCTAAATTTTATTGGTTGAGATTATTTTGACCCATACTCATATTATATTTGAAATAAATGAGTTTGGGATCATCATAAATTGAAAATCAATTTATGATAAATTAATATTTCAAGACTTTCCTAAAGTGCCCCTCCTCCCTCTCATAAAAGGCTACCACTTTACCCACTTAATCACACATTTAATGAATTTTTTCTCAGCGAATCCCTTACTGTTTTCTCTCCCAAAATTCCTACCTTACTCCTAGAGGCCACAATTTGGGCAGAAATCCAACCTAGGGAGACATTTTTTGCAAATCAAAAGAAGATACTAAAAAAAGGGGTAATTATTTTATCACCAATTTCAAAATTCTTTTCTTCTTATACTTCAGATTATTATGTTGTTATTATAATAAATTAATAAATACGGTATCATATAAATTCTGATATGTTAGTATAATTATGAGACAACCTTATACATCCTTTTATCCATCCTATGTATAACAATATCATCATGCGTAAGTATGTATGGCTTACTATCTCCACACCGTGGTGTAATGTTTTATTCAAAAATACTTAATTTAAATGGGAATAATTATGAGAATAAAGGATTTAAATAATTAATATAACATATAATTATTTTTTATAATTAATATACCATCAAATTTTTTACCATTTATCCATTAAGAGAATGATATTGTTGCTTGTGCGTACGTACGACCTACCGTTTCCACGACACGATTAGATTCATTCTCCACGTTAACCATTCAAGAATGATTATAAAGTATATATAATAAATAATCATGAAATATATCATATAATAATTATACTATATATATATATCATTTAAATTCTTCCATTCAATTCTATAAGAAAACAAAAACAACGTTCATGCGTACGTACGACCTACCATCTCCATAAATGTTGTATTCCATTTATTTTATCTATGTATTATATATATTTATATATTAAATATTAATGATATATAAATCATGTTTTACATTATTTAAATATGAAAATCACTATCTAAGTAATAATATCAAGAATTACAAGTCAAAACATGTATGATAAATAAAATGATTATTACCCAAAACATTTCTTTAACATAGAATTGATAAATAAATGAGTAATATAAAGTTATAAGTGAATTATATATGATATAATTAAAATTATTATGGTTCTTCTAGAAGTAAATAATATGTTTAATCCCACTATACAAGAGTTTTAGACACATGCAAAATAAATCAGACTGAATGTAAGGGATAATTTTGCAATCTCATTATTATCTAAGATTGTTTATTTGTAACTATTAAGTGGGGTATATTTATCATTAACATAAATTTTTCATAAATATATAATATTATTTCTATTCTTATTATAAATTTTAATGTGAATTTTACCCATTTTTAAATTTTTATTAAATGGCGTGGAAGGAATCTTTCTTTTGTTTTCAATACGAGGTACTTTTTGAATTTTCTAGCAAGAGTACGAGAAGAATGTTTTTTAAGATAAACAACATGAACATATTTTTACATCTCTATAATACCTTATTTCCATGGAACATAGTATACACGATTTCAATTTTATTTTCCACTAAATTCTTTTCTTTTAAAATTTCCAGGCAATTTTAGAAAAGAAAACGTTTTTGAAGAAGAAAGTATATTTTCCTCAAGAATCGAGTTCAAGTGTTTTATAAAAATTATTTTCCATCTAAGATAATGATCATTAAATATAGTTATGTTTCTATACTAATTATTACTATTATAATATTATGTTAATGATGTAATTATATTTTATATGGATTATTTTATGATGAAATGTTGTTTAAGAAGCCCATTTTATTTATCAGGTTATGCTATGATGAATGATTTATGTTTTTGAGGGACATGTAAGTATGATTTCATTATGATATGGGTGGGACATAAATATCCCTAAAAATCATTGGGTAAATATTTATATCTCATGATATAAACATGACTGGAATGTAAAGTAAATACGGTTTAGTAATACAGGGCCGAAACAACAATTAAATTCGATTTGGTAATACATGGTTGGGGTGACAAGTAAACCCAGTTTAGTAATGGACTTTGTACACTATAATGGTCTTGGAAGAAATTTCTTGGCTACTATGGATATCATATTATGTGATTATTTGTTTTCAAAAATTCCATGTTTTATTTCAATGCTATTTTATCATGGTTAATGTTCTTTTATGATCCATTCCTTACGTACTGCCATGATTTATTGCATGACTCATGATTTTTGATAGTTAAACATTATGTTCATGTTTTTACATTCTTATGTTTATGGTTTGTTTTATGTTCTCCTTGTTTTAAATTAATTATAATTTGAGCTCACCCTTTTTATGTTTTATTTTCCCCAGTATATAAAGAAAATTTTTAGGTAGGAAAACAAAAAGGGTAAGATCTTTAAGGGAGATGTTTAAGATCTTTCACCAAGTTAGAAGATTCTGTTCCAAGTTTCCAAAGACACTAAAATCATACATAATTTGGGAGTATATTTGTGTAATATATTGAGAATTCTTCAAAAAGAAATTTAATGTCCATATACATAATTCTTGGGTCATTAAAGTTGGTATCAGAGTAAGGTTTAGTCAAACTTTGGAAACTAGGATGTGAAAAATTTAGCGAGATCCCTAGAGATATTTCTAAGGTATGTCTAGGGATACCCATAATGGTAAGTCTAACTATATGTTATAGTCATAGAATTATGGTAATTATCATGAATAACATAGGATTAAACATGTATGTTAGAGATTTAAAGTACCACCTTGATTATGTTATTTTCATAGTATGTTTTTTTCCTCTCACACTAATCTTTTTGGCTTTTAGACAATGGATGGAACCTGAAAGAACTGTTTTAATTATCAATGAAATGGGAAATGTAATTATTTTCTTCTTAAAAACCAAATGTTATGGGATATGGAATGAGAAATCTTATTTCTATACATACACATGCTATGAATCACTATAGACATCCAAATGAGCTGTGAAGGGAAAAAAATTCTATTGAGTCCTTCATGAGGAAATTTACACCTTCTATTAGTGGGTCTTCTAATCCACTTATTTATGAACAATGGATTAGTACCATTGAAAAAATATTTTCCATCCTTTTATATTTGGAACATTAAAATGTCATTTTGGATGTTTATAGTTTAGAAGGCGAAGCAAACCAATGGCAGACTCTAATCAATAATACAAGGCCGCAAGATAAAATTGAATCCATGGAATGATATGAGTTAAAGAAAATATTTTTATGTAATTAAATTCCTCACATTATTTAAACAAATATGGAAAAGTAGTTCCTTGAGCTTAAGAAAAAAGATGATGAATCTATTGGTACATACAAGGAAAATTTTACAAGACTTGCAAGGTATGCTTCTGGTTTTATCATCCAACCTGAAAGTAAGGTTGATCGATTTTTCAGTGGATTAAAACCATGTCTTCAAAGGGAATTTTTGATAATATACTTTATTATCTATGAATAGATTGTGAATTATTCTATTGTGGTAGAAATGAATGTTAGTGTTACATATCAATATCATGGTTTTGACAAGAAATGAAATATGGATTTCAAGGGAAAATCTAAAAACAATGGTGAAAAGAAGATGAATGTTTCCTTATGCTCATTGTGTGTAAAGAATTATAGTGGTGATTGCCTTAAAGGTACTAGAAAATGTTGTAGGTGTGGAAAATTAGGTTATCGAGTAGTTGAGTGCTTAAGTAATTGGGAAAAGGTTGCTAATTATATGAATAGAGAAAAGATAATAGAGAACGTTCCATCCACACTTCAGTGCTAAAAGTGCAATGAAATAGGGAATTACACTAACCGATGAACTAATCCCAGGTTTATGGATGATTATCTATGTCAACAACCTCTTAAGGACAATAAAAAAGTAAAATCACATGTGTTCACTATTGACAATGTTGAGTATGACAACAAGGTGGTGGAATGATTAAGTGTTTATGTAATGGGATTCCATAATAGTGTAGTTGAATCTCTTTTACAGTATTATGGAATATTGGAATATATATGTATTGGTACATTTTGGTTTTCCAAAAGTATATGGTATTGGTAACCATGAAAAGTGATTGAAATTTTTTTGTAAAGCACATGATATGTGCATAATGAAGGGATAAGAATATAATGAGATGTTTGATAGTATTAATGCCCTTATGATTGATATAAGGAAAAAGTGATATCATGGTTTGAATATATATAATTGTTTATATTTTTGGTGTGTTGAAATAGTTAATTTTGATATAATTAATTTTTTCACTAAGGTTCTACAGTAATTCATTATATTTCCATGTTCTAAGAGAATACCTGATTAAGGAATTCACATGTTTGGAATGTGACAACCAAGAACTAACTTATGAGATTTGGGAGATAAATTTTATGTTGATTTAGCTCACCTATTTATAAATTTTTATACTTTTAGTTTTTGGATGGATTGTAATGTCATCCATTTATTGATAGTATAAGTTATATTTTGTTTGAAGTTTGTTAGATTAATGTATTATCTCTCTATAAGAGGACTTATGAATATTTGATTACATGTTCTAACCTTTTTGTTCAGATTGATGGAATAACCTATCATTCTATATCATGATCTCCTAAAACATTAAGAATGAAAAATTAAACTTAATTTCTTTAAATAAGAGATAAAGTGCAAATTTTGTAAGGCACAGACAACGGTGAAATTGTACCAAAATCAAGTAAGTATTTATTCTCATGAAAAATTATTCAACATTAGGTAACGAATATTAAAAACAAAAAAAGTTATCTTAGAACCTTCTTATCCGATGAATCACATGGTCCCTTAAATCATCGAAAATTTATGTCTTTCTGGTTTTTAACTTTCTCCAAACCTTGTTCCTTATCACTATCCATCATAACTTGAGGGTTAGATTTTTCTTCCATTTCCATGTTTTCACTTCTCACCTATGTTATCCCCATGTGGAAACCCAGTTATGAGTTACTTTGGGAAGCCATTATGTTTCTAACTTTCATTTTAAAAAAATAAAGTTTTGGTATTTTTAATGATGTGTGTTTCCATGAAATAAACTTTCAAGTAGTAAATATTTTATAACCTCAATGAATTTTGAGGGCAAAATTCATTTTAAGGGGTCTATAATGTAACACCATGAGATTTTATGAGATAGATTCTTTTTAATTTATTTGATGTTTTGTGTTGTAAGCTACACCAAGATTATCTTTCACTATATGAAACACCATATTAGCTTGCAGTATAATCAACACTCTACTTGGCTTGTGTTATACACAATTTCAAGTTCTTTTGATTGAATTAACTTCATGCAACACTGAGTATATTTTTTTTTCAATGTATAAAATAACTACATTTGAATTATGTTATAAGAAACACCAAAGGAATATTTCACTAACATATCACTAACTTGGTCTGTATTACATGCAAAAGCAACCTTCCTCGATATCTTGCATTGTACGTAATATTGAGTTTAACTATAAAATGATATATTATTAAAATATTATTATTGAATGGGATATAAAATATCCTTTATGAATATAATTAACCATATTTTTAATTTTATATAACATTAACATCCATATTATGTATTTTATAGAACATGATATAAGAACAAATTCAATTTTTCGGATAAAAGATGCATTAAAAAAAAACAATTTTACCACCTTTTGATGGAGAACCCTTTTAAAAATCTAGTTTTTGAAAATTTTATAAGTTATATTTGACATAATAAACTTCTTATATGGAATATAGACATAAAAATTTACTTTGGTTGATTTTATGGTATTTTATGATGAAATTTATATTTTAATGAATAGTAAAAAATACTGCCTTTTAATTCAAAATTGCATTTTCATCTAATTTATTTATATAGTTATATTATATTTTTAATTTGTTTTAAAGTGTAATTTGATTATGTTTTTATTATTTAATCCAATTTTTTTCATTGGAATTAATTTCACATTTAAATTTTACATAAACACATGTCAATATTTTGATAGTTTTTACTTCTTAAAAACCAGTTTTTTGGTTTTGACAACGGGAATTAAGATTAAATTAAATAATGAAACTTATGGGTTTTGAATTTTGAAAAATTTATTCCATATTTGGACTCACCGGGTCCAAATTATGTTAATAGATTACTTTTTTTTGGATATTATGAATTGTAACTACGATAATTTTTATTTACCACAGTTAAAGTTAAATCGGATAAATTATGGTAATAAACAATATGATTAAGATATTAAAATTACCATAAAACCTACCAAAATAATATTTGATGAATTAAATATGACCAATAAAACCTAAGGGTATTAATTTATTCATTTAATAAACTTTTTTCCATGAAAGTGATGTAATTATAATTAAAACAAAAGAAAGTGACAACATGTCACTCTCTTATCTCTTGCAAGTATAATAATTTATATATAGTGATAAACCTGATAAAACATAGAAAATAAATATTCTAAAGAAATATAATGATATTATATACATCATGTGAATTTATTTTAAATTTTTAGCGATTAAATAATTACCATTAATGATGACACAATAATAATGCCGAAATTATTTTATTTATAGAAATACCAAATAAATGGTCTTAAATTTTTTAAAATTAATATAATATGAACTAATTAATGTTATACATAATTTTCCTCGGTGACTATGACATGTTATAAGTGTATTAATTTTTTTATCTTGTGTTTGGATTCTATTTAAAGTCAACTAATTGAATAATGTCCAAATTGAAACTATTGATATTTTATTAAAATAAAATATTATTAAATTATTTAAGAATCACAAAAATATTAAAAAATTAAAAAGTAAATATTATATGGTCTAAAATGTCATAAATTATCTAATTAATAAAATTTAAAACACATAAGTAAACATTTATAACAATTTAATATTTAGAATATTATTACCACAAATACAATTAAATAGATTAAATAAGGATAAATAAAAATGATAAGGTTTAAAATAAAATAAAAACATGTATAAATTTTATTTTTTGAGATTATTCAAACTCATAGGCATCTTATATTATAAATAAAAGAGTTTGGGAGAATTATAAACCAAAAATTAATTTATAATAAATTACTATTTCAAGACTTTCCTAAAGTTCCCTTCCTCCCTCTTATAAAAGGCCACCACCTCTACCCACTTACTCACATATTTGAAGCCATTTGTCTCAGACAATACCTGACCATTTTCTCTCCCAACATCCCTCCATTCCTATTAGAGGCCACACTTTAGAAAAAATTCCATCCTAGGGAGACCTTTTGTGCAAATCAAGAAAGAGATACTCAAAAAAGAGGTAATTGTTTTATCACCTATTTCAAAATTCTTTTCTTCTTCTACTTCCTCTTCTTATGTTGTTATTATACTAAATTGACAGATTCAGTATATTATACATTATGATATGTTATTATAATTATGGTAAGACCTTATACCTCCTTTTATCCATCTTACGAAAAAAATATCACCATGCGTGCGTACATACGACTTAACATCTCCACGTCATGGTGTAATTTGTTATTCAAAAATACTTAATTTGGATGTGTATAATGATGATTATATGGATTTAAATAATTAATATAACATAATAATTATTTTTTATAATTAATATACCATCCAATTTCATATCATTTATCCATTAAGTGATGATATCCTCGGTAGTGCGTACGTACGACTTATCGTCTCCACGACACGATGAGATTCATTCTCCATTTTAACCATTCAAGAATGATTATCAAGTATATATAATAAATAATAATGAAATATATGAAATAATAATTCTAATTTATTTATGAATATATATATATATCATTTACTTTCTTCCATTCAATTTTATAAGGAAATAGAGACAACGTTCATACGTACGTACGGTCTACCGTCTCCATGAACGGTGTATTCCATTTCATTTATCTATCTATTATATATATTTATATACGGAATATTTATGATATATAAATCACATTTTACATTCTAGAAGTATGAAAATCACTATATATGTAGTAATATCAAGAATAAATGTCAAATCATGTATGATAAATAAAATGATTGTTATGCAAAATGTTGCTTTAACATGGAATTGATAAATAAACAAGTAATAGAAAGCCATAAGTGAATCATATATGATATCATAAATATTATTATGGTTCTATTACAACTTAATAATATGTTTAAACCCACTATACAGAAGTTTCAGACACATATGGAAGAAATCAGACCAATGGTAAGGGATAATTTTTCAATCTCATTATTATCTGAGATTGTTTATTCGTAAGTATTTACTAGTGCATATTTTTCATTCACGTACATGTTTCCTAAATATATAATATTATTATTTATATTAATCTACTCATTTTTAAAGTTAATTTTACCCATTGGTAAATTTTTATTAAATTGTGTGGATGGAATCGTTCTTTTTTTCCATACAAGGTATTTTTTGACTTTTCTAGAAAGAGTATGAGAAAAATGTTTTTTAAACTATACGGAATGAATGGATTTTTACATCTTCATAACGTCTTATTTCTATGAAGCTTCCTATACATGATTTAAATTTCATCTTCAAACATATTGTTTTCTTTTAAAATTGCATGACATTTTGAGAAAATAAAACATTTTTGAAGAAGAAAGGATATTTTCCTCAAGAATTAAGTTCAAGCATTTTATCAAAATTATATTCCATCTTAAATGATTATTTTTAAATAGGGTTATATTTATATCCCAATTATTAGTATTATTTTATTATTTTAATGATGAAATTATATTTTATATGGATTATTTAATGATGGAATTATGTTTAAGAATCCCATTTTATTTCTCAGGTTATGCTATGTTAAATGATTTATTTTTTTGTGGCATATGTAAGAATAATTTCATTATGAGACTGGTGGGACCTATATCTCCCTCCTATGAATTGGGTAAATATTTATATCTCATGATATAGACATGAATTGAATGAAAAAGAAATTTTATTCAATAATACAGGGCTGGAATGACAAGTAAATCCAATTAAGTAATATATGGATGGAACAATATGTAAATTTAGTTAAGTAATGGACTTTGTCCACTATTATGGTCTTGGAAGAAATGCCTTGGATACAATGGAAATAATATTATGTGATTATTTTTTTTGACACAATTACATGTTTTATTCCAATGCTATTTTATCATGGTTAATGTTCCTTTATGAACTATGCCTTACATACTGCCAAGATTTATTGCATGACACAAGATTTTTGATATTTAAACTTTATGTTCATGTTTTTACATTCTTATATTTATGGTGTGTTTTATGTTCTCCATGTTTTCCCTTACTAAGAATTTGAGATCACCCTTTTTATGTTATTTTTTACCCCATGATATAAATAAAGGTTTTAGGTATGAAAACAAAAAGGGGAAGATCTTTATGGGGGATGTTGAAGATCTTTCACTAAGTTAGAAGATTATGTTCCATGTTTCCAAAGACACTAAACTAATATGATCTTTAGGAGTATATATTTTTAATGTATTAATTATTACACAAAAATAAATGTAATATCCATGTACATAATGATTGGATATTTAGACTAAAGACACACTAAAACTTGGATACTGCTGGGTATACCACCAAAGGTGACTTATGAAACTCAAGATGGACACCCTCATGCATTTTCACTAGAACAAACTGGCTCCCATGAACCAACATCCAGTTTCAACCATCATCCAACCATACCTGTGGTGAATCACTATTACCAATATTATCACGCATCACCTATACCTATGAGTCTCTAAAATCATACCCCTATTACTACTACATAATATAATACTACACTATAATCTGAAAAAATAAATATTCACCCTCAAACACCCATGCATCTAGGTACAAGGCTTCCAACTCCTCCATCTCCCTCCAAGCATTTCCAGATTCCTAAAAAAACATCCTTCCATGGATTACTACTCATAGAATAATCCAAATTTTTTTTCTAAGTTGCAGGAGATCTCAAAATCAAAATCTTGAAGAGACTCAATCCACCTCAATTTATTCAAATTCAGATCATGATGGGTAAAGATATAGGTTAAACTCTTATGATCTTTGAAGACCAAAATGCACTCTCTAAGGAGGAAATATCTCCATAACATAACTGTAAACATAACCGCTACTAGATCAAGTTCATGGTTAGAATAGTTACACTAATCGAGGTATAATATCCTAGATCTATAAGAGATAAATACCTTCCAATTAATCAGGAATCATCCCAATCCCAGACATGAACCATCATAAAACACGTCAAATTTCACCCCTTTATGTTGAAATTGGAGCACTAGAGCATTGATCAATTTCCCCTTCAAGAGTCAAATATTTCCTAAAACTGATCATTCCAAATAAAATTCTTTTAATTCTTAGTAAAAGATTTAAATATTGACTAAATCAATGATAATTTGGATAATAACCTATGGTAATAGCCTACAAATCCAAGGATTCCACAAAACTCCACCACACTATTACGTTCTGTGAAAAAACAAGTACTTGAAACTTTTATGGGCCCATAGACACACCCTATATAGGAAAACAATGCCCATGGAAATTCTCCTCTCACGTACAAAATGTACACTTAGACTACTTTCCATAGATCTCACAACCTTGATGAACATTAAAGGCATCACTGAGTTGATCGACATTCACCTTATATGACTTCATGTAGATCCATATATCATCTATAAAAGTGACCAAAATATATTCCTTGAACTCATGTAACATGAATTTATTGATGCCAATTAATATATTTTGTTAACTTTTGACACAAAATGACACATAAATGATCCCAAAGTACCTATAACTTCATCTGAATACAGTCTTCATGATATTACCCTCTTTCATCCTTAACTTGTGATACCCAGACTATAGATCAATCTTAGAAAACCAACTCACCCCTATCATGTAGTTGAAAATACCAATTATCATTAGAATAGGGTAATTATTATTTATCATCACTTGATTAACTATCTAGTAGTATTTACAAATACTCAGACTACCATCCTCCTTTTTAGAAAACACTGAATCACCCCATGGTGACACACTAGGCTAGTGAAACTTTTCTGCAATAGATAATCAATTTGGATCCTCATATAAAACAACTCATAGGGTTACATGCAATAATGATCAGCCGAAATTAGATAATAAATAGGCTATATATCTATCAAGAACTCAACATCACATTATGGGGGTTGTGTCATAACATCCTTGGTAAAAATTTCCAAAAACTATCGGGGGACCTTAAGGGCCTCCAATGTCCTTGTGTCTAATTATTAAAAAGGAAAACTTAGCCATAAAGAAATAAGGGGATATTAATTTTTATAGCACATAGGATAACATCACTCACTAATGAAATCCACACACTTCCCATACACATCTAAGAACACGACTCTCCTTAAGATGCAATCGACAATAGCATGAATGAAATAAAAATAGTTGATGCCAATAATTTCATAATATGGCTATATATGTAGATAGAAAATTTCCCCATGGTAATGATGTAAAACCATCATAATTTTACACCCTATAAACACATCAAACCAGCTCCTATGGCCTTTAACTAGGGAAATCAATACCAAGGGCACATAAGGCCTCTCTACATATAGTTCAAAAGAACAGACTAGTGTGGGTGAAACAAAGGACCATAAAGCTCCTGAATTAAATAAGAAAAATTGTATAATACAAGATAAAAATATTT
This sequence comes from Viscum album, assembly GCA_963277665.1. Lineage (NCBI taxonomy): Eukaryota > Viridiplantae > Streptophyta > Magnoliopsida > Santalales > Viscaceae > Viscum > Viscum album. The sequence continues at coordinate 135,877,918 of OY728134.1, forward strand.
TGATTGAAATATTATCCTTCAGTGATTCCTCCTACACTCCATTGAACTAAAAATTCCTAACTCCTATACAGTTACGCTAAAAGAATATCATTGAAATATGATACTGAGGCTGACACTGAACCTTGCCACCTATACCAAAATGAGATCTAATAAAAACTGGTTACTAATTGAAATGATGTCTATGAACAACGTATATGAAACAAATCATCATGAATCTCTTAGAAAAATCAAGAAAAGCATTGATCCCAGAAGGTCATAAGTGAAATTGATAAGTCTGAATCCCCATTGGTTGAAATATCTAAGTCCCTAAAACCTAAGACATACCACTAAAAACTCACCTCCTTGAAGAACCTTATTGGTTTACCTCTCATGGTAAACCTCCTCATGAGTTCATACACTCTAGAATCTATCCCATCTTCTGAACCTCTATATACATCAATAATGTAAATGGAGTGACCAAATACTTGATAGAAGGGAAAAGTTCCTCCTCAAGACACCAAACTGGGGAATACTGATCTAGAAAAAGGTCTAAGGTAAAATGGGAAAAATTATTGAAGTTTATACCAATATTATACAAACAAAATCCACTAATAAAGATAAATAATCTCCCACCTCTTCACAACCTTCATATTCAATGATAAGAATTCCTCTAATAATTCCTTCTGAAATTCAACTCATGAAATGTCTGTATCCTACTCAACAAGATAAAATATCCACTAATGATGTAAATCTTCTAGCATTAAACTGACTACCAACATGAACTAGTTCTCTATCGGGCCCCAGATCAACCGTAGGAGATCTCAAGCTCCTTCAACCAACTCTCTATATCCATATAAAAAAACTACCCATTTAATTTCAAAAATCATACTGATAAAAAGAGAATAATTTTTTCTTCCACATATCATCCTCCTGAACTAGATCAACACACATAAAATCAATTGGATCAAAGTGTCGAACATCCACTTTCTGAACCACACAAAAAATATGACCATGAGCCATAACTAAAAATCAAAAATATTTTTCTTAATCCATATAGTATGTAATTTTATTAATATTTATTAAATTCATTTTAACTTACCTAATACCACTGAATTCAAACAAGAAAAAATTCATCATGATGTATGTACGTCTCCTAGGTATCTACCCCGCAAGAAGCGCCACCTTACATGGTCATTAGGTTGTGTCAGAGTCCTTGTGTTGGATAATTTGTTTCCCTAAAATCCCATGTTCTATTAGGTCTTCCCAGGCCCATGACACACATTAAAATCAACTGATAATATCACCTCCCGATCCCATTCATATGAAAACCCTGCTCTTCATTACACACATAAACATGATTTATTACAGAAACTCTTCACTTGATACAACATGGAAGATCGAGAGGTCTAGTGTATTTGGGGTTAAGAACATTACATAACAACTTAAAACATATAATGAAACCTCTTATTGAAACCTTCTTTTACATGACCACTACATTCCCTCATACTTAGCACTGCATGAGATAACCTGAGGACATGGATAAGAAATTGGTGATCTATAAAGACCAGTAAGGGAGTAAACAAGGAATAACATGAATATTACTATACATGTTAGGAAATAGGAATATAAATGGAGAACAAGATAAACATGATCATAAAGGAATGATAAAGCATGATAATCATAACATGGAAATGTGGCAACAACACTTAACATGGAATTAGCATGAGCCAAGGCTCATTGCACATGGAGCATGATTAAACCATCACTGCACATGAAGCATGAGTAAAACCTCATTAAAATTGAATTATAATGACTCAACACTCATTTCACATGACGTATCATGATACTATACTTTACCCAATGCATTGGAGCGCTATCAGGGCGCACCCTTCTTAAACATTTCATTTCATTCATAAGTGTGCCACATGGATCATACAACATAGAATCAGTCATTATCATTTATTACATGATAAAGGGATGTGGAATCAATACATGCAGCTTTATAATAAACAAGTAAATGTGCATAAAGTTGAATACCCTTGATAGAGAAAGGGGAATGGTATTCACTACACAATGACGTTGCCTTGGAAAATCATAGTGTAATTTCGGCAGCATAACAGCGTAAAATAAGAACTCATAAAAAATGGATGAAGAGATATAAAAAGGTGTCTCATCATATTTACATGAAATGGATATTAAGGGGGTCATATAGATACACATACCAACAAAATTAATGTAATTTAGATGCATAATAAAAAAGAATTACTTGGATGTAAAAGAGGAGAGAGAAATTCTTCACAGAATTTTCGCATGGTAACAGGTGTACATGGGAGGAATTAATGAGAGAGAAAGTGTAGAGACCCAAAGCTTGACGTACATGAAAATTACATTACTTTTGTGGAATACTTAATACATAACAAAAATAGACACACAAGGACCGTAATAGTTTAGTGTCTTTGGAAACTTGGAACGTAATCTTCTAATCGTGGTGAAAGATCTTCAACATCTCCCATAAAGATCTTCCCCTTTTTTTCTTACCTAAAACCATTCTTTATATCCTGGGTAAAAGAAAACATAAAAAGGGTGAGGTCAAATGCTCAGTAAGGTTAAGCATGGATAAAATAAAACATACCATATACATTTGAACTCAAAAACATGAACATAATGTTTAAACATCAAAAGCTTGAGAAATGACATAAAACATGGAAGTACGTAAGACATAGATCATAAATAAACATTAATAATGATAAAATATAATGGGAATAAAACATGTAATTGTGGAAACCATTCAGAACATGTCATGATTTCCATATTAGCCAAGGCATTGCTGCCAAGACCATCTTAGTGGACAAAGTCCCTTTCTGAATCGAGTTCACTCCTCGTTTCAGTCCTGTAACACTGAACCAGATTAACTTACCGTTCCATCCATGTCTATCTCATGAGATATAAATCTTTACCCAATGAATTGGAGGGAGATATAGGTCCCAACCATCTCATAATGAAATCATACTTACTTGTGCCACAAAATAAAAACACATCATTCATAATAACCCAATAAATAAAATGGGTTTCATAAACATCATTCCATCATCACATAATCCATATAAAAGAAATGGATATCATTTCATAATAAGAAAAGTGATACCATGTAAATCATAGAGACATGATACTTGAAACATACACATATGAAATAATGTCATCTTAAGATGAAAAATGGTTTTGATAAAACACTTGAAATGAATTCTTGAGGAAAATATCCTTTCTTCTTCAAAATCAATTTCATTTTACAAAACATCATGAAATTTTAAAAGAAAAGGATTTTGTTGAAAACAGTCATGAAATATTTTGGAGGAAGCTTCATGAAAATAAGGCTTTATAAAACCATAAAATTCCTTTCATGCTGTATAAGTTATAAAAAACATTTTTCTCGTACTTTTTCCGGAAAAGTCAAAAAAGTACCTCGCAACGTAAAAAAAAGATTCATTACATACCATGTAGTAAAAGTCAAAAACGGGTAAAAAGGACTTTAAACATACAAGAAAACACTTTTATAAAACATGTACATGGATGATATAAATAACCCCAGTAAATACATATGAATAAGTAATCTCAGATAAAAATGAGATTTGCAAAATTATCCCTTACCTTATGTCTGATATGCTTTGTATGTATCCGAACCACCTGTATAATGACTTAAATAATGTCAGTGACTTATTACAGAATCATATTCATTGTTATGATATCATATATGGTTTACTTATGACTTTATATTACCCGTTCATTTGTAAATTCCATGTTAAAGAGTGTTTTGGGTAAAATCGTTTCATTTGTCGTCCGTGTTTTGACTTGTAATTATTCATATGATTACTTAGATCATGATTAATTAATTTCATAATATAAAACATGATTTATATATAATATGTATTCAGAATATACATATATATAATAGATCGATAAATGGAAAGAAATACACCGTACATGGAGATGGTGGGCCGTACGTAAGCATGAACGCTGTTTTCGTTTCCTTATTGAGTTGAATGAAATTAAGTAGATGACATACATATACATAAATACATTAGCTTTATAATTTCATTTATTTCATTATTATTGCTTAAATATACTTTATAATCATTCTTAAATGGTTAACATGGAGAATGAATCTCATCGCGTCGTGGAGACGGTAGTCCGTACGTACGCACGAGCGATGATATAATTTCCATAATTATTGAATTGAATTGGATTGGATGATACAATATATAAGAATCAGTATGATGTTATAATAACTATGTATAGTTATTATTTACACCATTATACCGATCCAAGTAAGGTGGTGTTGGAAAAACAGATTACACCACGGCGTGGAGACGATATTCCGTACGTACACACGCGCGGTGATTTCGTTTTCCGTATGATGGATAGATGGTGAAATATGGTTGTTTCATACTTATAATAACATATCAGTATATGAGTTATACTGATTTTATTACTTCATAATTAAACAACTAAAGAAGAATAAGTAGAAGAAGAAATAAAGTTGAAAGAATCGGTAATAGACATTACCTCTTCTTTGAAGCGCCTCTTTGAGACCTCCTCTTAGGGCACTAAAATTGGTCTTTGAAGAAGAACATGACCTCTAGGATGTTTCTAGAGAAGTGTAGAAGATAATTTGGCCGGTTTTGGACGAGCTTGAAGGCTCAAATTGGTGTGAGGAAGGGAGGGAGGTGGTGCCCTTTTATAAGGGAGGAGAGGGGCACCTTTGGAAATATTAAAAATATTAATTTATAATAAATCTAACCCCACTTAAAAACCTCCAGAAATGACTCATATTAGAATATAAGATGAGATAGGGTTTTAATCTCATCAAAAAATAAAATTTAGATAGGTTATGAAATTATTTTAAACATTATCAACTTGATTTATCCTTAATCAATTTAATTTTATTTGTGGTAATAACATTCTAAATTTTAAATTATAACAAAAAATACTTATTTGTTGTGAATTATCCATAATTGGATACTTTATAACATTTTAGACCATATAAATTTAAATTTATAATTTTTAAATATTTTTTTGATTTTTAAACAATTTTATAATATGTTATTTTTATAAAATAACAATAGTGTCAATTTTGACACAATTCATTTATATGAATTTAAATAAAATATATAAAGAATATATGTTCAAACTAAAAGCTTTAATAGATTCATAAAAGAACATATGTATGTATAAAATTAGTGGAGAACATTAAACAGTTCATATAATATTTATTTTATTATTTTTAAAACCATTTATTTGGTTTATCTCTTAATAAAATAATTACTACAACATTTTTGTATAATTATTTAATATACATATTTTTTTCATAAAAATTAAAAATAAAATTATATGATGAAGATAAATCTATTACCTTTAACAATAATACTTTTACTCAAATTTATCATCTTAAAATCACAATATGTAAATTGTTATATTTATTAAATTATGAAGGTGACAACTTTGGCATCATTTAAAATAAAATAATATAAGTGTCATAATCACTTTTATAAAACTCCAAAAGGTTATATATTAGGTAATTGGATGATTAAGGTGTAGATATACACTACCAATAAGTTTTGGTCAGGTTTTTGGGCCTTTTAATGGGTATTATTATTTCAATAAAAACTATATTACTGATTGTTCACTGAATAAATAATTTCTGCATTATTAATGTATCACCATTAATATAAATTATTTAATCCATAAAAATTCTAAATAAATTATCATGATGTATATAATTTTATTAGCTTTCTGGAGACTATTCATGTTCGAAGTCTTATGATGTTCATCACTAAATTAAAATTATTATACTTATAAGATTTTAGAGAGTGACATGTTGTCACTTTCTTTGGTTTTAATAATAATTAAATTATTTTCATGGTCAAAAGTCCATAAAACGAATCTAATCCGACCCTTAGGTGATATGGGTCTACTTTTATCCATTCAATAGAATTTTGGCATATGTTAGGGTAATTTTATAATATTATATTTACCCTTAATTACCCGATTTACCTTTAACTATGGTAAATAAAATTTACCGTTTTTACTATTCATAAAGACCAAAAATAAAATGTAGTCTATTAATATAATTTGGAACTACTGATTCCAAATATGGAATACTTTTTTCCAAATTAAATACACAGAATTTTCAGAAATTAAATTAAAATTATTCCTGTTGTCGAAAGAAAACAGGTTTTTGTTTAAAACATTGCAAAAGATTGAATTTATTTAACCTAAGAATTCAAGGTAAAATCAATGCTAATGACATAAATTGTATTAAATGGTAAAAATATATTCTATTTATAATTGAAAAAAATTCAATATTATAATGTAACCACATAAACTATTATGATGAAATTTTTTGTTTTTTATTAAAATATAGCGTGTTTTTACTATTCATTAAAATATGAAAGTTATCAGAATAATATGAAAATTTTATCCAAGGTAAAATTTTATATCCTTATTCCAAATAATAATTTTATTTTGAAAAATTGAACTTATAAAAATTTCAAAAACTATATTTAAAGTGGGTGCGCCATCAAAAGGCGACAAAACTGCATTTTTTTGAAAAATACTTATTTTACCCGAAAAATTTATTTTATTCTTATTCCATGTTCTAGAAAATGTGTAAGATGAATAATAATGTTATAAATTTCAAAATTTAGTTAATACTATTCATAACGGCTAGTTCATAATAATATTATAATAACATATTGTTGTTTAGTAAAACCCAGTATTGCGTACAACACACGCTATCGAAGAAGGTCGCGATTGCGTGTAATGCAGGCCAAGTCAGGGTTGCGTATAATGCAAGACTCCTTTGTTGTTTTGTTATAACAGAATCCAACCATTTTTCATTTATACATTGAATATATATATATATATATATATATATATATATATACATACACACACACACACACACTCAATGTTGCGTAGAATAACTTCTATCAAATGAACTTGAAATTGTGTATAACACGATCCAAGAATTGTGTTGCGTATACTGCAAGCTAGTACAGTGCTACGTATATCACAAGATAGTCTTGGTGTAGCATAAAAAAGAAGATATGAAAGAAATTAAAACAATATATCTTATAAAATCTCAGGTTGTTACATTCTACCCCACTTAAAATGAATTTCGCCCTCGAAATTCATCGGGGTTATAAATTGTTTACTATTCATAGAAACCCACATCGTAAAAAGGAATACTAAAACTAAACTTTAAGAAATAAAGTTAGAAATGTAATGGTCACCCAAGGTAACTCAGCATTGGGTTTCCACATAAGAGAGTATAGGTGAAAATATGGATATGGAGGAAAAATCTAACCATCAAGTTCTGATGGAGAGTGGTAGAGAACATGGCTATGAAATAGCCAACAATCACAAAGCCATAGATTTGCGATGATTTAAGGTACCGTATGATTCATCGGATATAAGAGCACTAGGACAACATTTTTGGTTTTCAGGATCATTTCTCTAATGTTGAATAATTTTCGAATCAAAAGAAATACTTACTTGATTTTGGTACAATCTCACCGTTGTTCATGCCTTGAACAATTTCCACTTCATATCTTAAATAAATGAAGTTGAATTTTCCATTCATGAAGTGTTAGCAGATCATGTGATAGAATGATGAGTCATTCCATCTGTTTCAAACAAAAGGTTAGAAAAAGTTATCAAATATACATAAGTCCATCTATGGTGTGGTTAATCATATACGATTCTAAAAATGAACTTATACTTTATATATCATACCGCTTAATAAAATAAAACTAGTTTCTACTAACTAGGGACTTCCTGTAGGCCAGTGGTAGGCGATAAAGGCCAGTCGCACTTCGGGTGTGGGTTCGATTTCCGCAACCTTTTCCGACGCGATGGGTTGTCGCCCGTCCTGCAGGTTATCCTTTTTCTAAAACAATACTATTATAACAAAAAGTTCTAGCCTTAAACAATACTATCCATTCCAATCTTTAGGCTTATCCAAAATACTTCTTTCCAAACTCATTGTATAAAGAGAATGATTACTAAAAAGGTCATATAACAAGCACATGAATACCATCATATATCCCTCATATATCTTGTTGGTCACATTCCAGTCATGTGAATACCTTAATCATGTATTCTCTTGAAAAATGAATACCCATTGAATCTTAGTGAAAACATGAGTTCTGTCAAAAGTTAACTCTTTCCACATACCAAAATCCTCAAAATTCTATATACTCAAATCATGATATAACTTAGTCCTTATATCAATCATGAGCTCATGAATACTGTCAAACATTTCATTTTCTCCTTTTCCCTTCATTATGGGCATATAATCTTATTTCCAAAATATCTGAATAACCTTCCATGGTTACCGGTAGAATTCAACATATACTTCTAAATACTTTAGAAAAAACAATAGTGTAACAATCTTTAGATGATTCTTTATTCCATAGTACCATAAATTATTCTATATAAACATACAATCATTCCAATAACTTCCTAAACCAATGATTGAGCTTCTTCATTTCATATTTCATTTGTAGTATCTTCATCATCATCCACATAAATACTACTCATATGACCATGCTGATTCTCTTCATGAGATTTTCCCTTAGGGCACTGGTTTTCATAATGCCCATACATTCCACATTTAAAACATCTAATCATTGTTGATGTCATAGCAATACCACTATCCTTGTCTATGGTGTTAACTGAACATATTCCTTTGCACTTATTAGCTTTATGTCATTCTTTTCCACACCCAAAGCATATTCCAGTTCCTTTGAAACAATCTCCCCAATGCCTCTTCCCATATGATTTACATGAGGGAAATTGAACTTTCTTTCCTCTATGATCATCATGAAACTCCATCTTTCTCTTATTATCTGAGTTGGGAAACTTACCAAAGTTGAGATTATTGATCATATTATGAGATTTTTGATTAGAAATAATAATGATGTTTTGACTTCCAAATCCCATTTCATTTTGTTTCTCATGAATAATATCATTCCATTGTCCATTATATCCTCCATTATCGTGAATCCTCCTGTTTCCAGCCATTTTCTAAAACCCAAAAAGAATAGTGTGAGAGGCAAAAATCATGATATGGAAAATAACATAGTGAAGGGGGAGTACCCTCAATATCTAACATCTTAGGTTTAATTCTATGATCGTTAGTGCAATTCTAGGAATATAACCTATACGTATACTTAACCTTAGGTACATCCCTAGACATACCTTATAAATATCTCTAGGGATCTCACTAATGTTTTCGCATCCTAGTTCCCAAAGGTTGACTAAAACTTTCCTCTGATACCAACTATAGAGACCCAAAGCTTGACGTATATCAAAATTACATTACTTTTGTGGAATACTTAATACATAACAAAAACAGACACACAAGGACCGTAATAGTTTAGTGTCTTTGGAAACTTGGAACGTAATCTTCTAATCGTCGTGAAAGATCTTCAACATCGCCCATAAAGATCTTACCCTTTTTTTCTTACCTAAAAACATTATCTATATCCTGGGGAAAAGAAAACATAAAAAGGGTGAGCTCAAATTCTCAGTAAGGGTAAGCATGGATAAAATAAAACATACCATATACATTTGAACTCAAAAACATGAACATAATGTTTAAACATCAAAAGCTTGAGCAATGACATAAAACATGGAAGTACGTAAGGCATAGATCATAAATAAACATTAATAATGATAAAATAGAATGGGAATAAAACATGTAATTGTGGAAACCATTCAGCACATGTCATGATTTCCATAGTAGCCAAGGCATTGCTGCCAAGACCATCTTAGTGGAAAAAGTCCGTTTCTGAATCGAGTTCACTCCTCGTTTCAGTCCTGTAACACTGAACCGGATTAAATTACCATTCTATCCATATATATCTCATGAGATATAAATCTTTACCCAATGCATTTGAGGGAGATATAAGTCCCACCCATCTCATAATGAAATCATTCTTACTTGTGACACAAAATAAACATACATAATTCATAATAACCCAATAAATAAAATGGGTTTCATAAACATCATCCCATCATCCCATAATCCATATAAAAGAAATGGATATCATTTCATAATAAGAAAAGTGAAACCATGTAAATCATAGAGACACGATACTTGAAACATACACATATGAAATAATGACATCTTAAGATGAAAAATGGTTTTGATAAAACACATGAAATGAATTCTTGAGGAAAATATACTTTCTTCTTCAAAATCATTTTCTTTTCACAAAACATCATGCAATTTTAAAATAAAAGGATTTTTTTGAAAAGAGTCATGAAATATTTTGGAAGAAGATTCATGAAAATAAGGCTTTATAAAACCGTAAAAATCCTTTCATGCTATATAAGTTAAAAAACATTTTTTCACGTACTTTTGTCGGAAAAGTCAAAAAAAGTACCTCATAATGTAAAAAAAAGAAAGATTCATTACATACCATGTAGTAAAAGTCAAAAATGGGTAAAAAGGACACTAAAAATACATGAAAAAACTTTTATAAAACATGTACATGGATGGTATAAATAACCCCAGTAAATACATATGAATAAGCAATCTCAGATAAAAATGAGATTTACAAAATTATCCCTTACCTTATGTCCGATATGCTTCGTATGTATCCTAAACTCCTGTATAATGATTTAAATAATGTCATTGACTTATTAAAGAATCATATTCATTGTTATTATATCATATATGGTTTACTTATGACTTTATATTACCCGTTCATTTGTAAATTCCATGTTAAAGAGTGTTTTGGGTAAAATCATTTCATTTGTCATCCGTGTTTTGAATTGTAATTATTCATATGATTACTTAGTTCATGATTACTTAATTACAAAATATAAAATATGATTTATATATAATATATATTCATAATATACATATATATAATAGATTGATAAATGGAAAGAAATACACCGTTCATGGAGACGGTAGGCCATACATACGCATGAACGTTGTTTTCGTTTCCTTATTGAGTTGAAAGAAATTAAGTAGATGAAATACATATAAATAAATACAGTAGCTTTATAATGTCATATATTTCATTATTATTTCTTATAAATACTTTATAATCATTCTTAAATGGTTAACATGGAGAATGAATCTCATCGCGTCGTGGAGATGGTAGTCCGTACGTACGCACGAGCGATGATATCATTTCCATAATTATTGAATTGAATTGGAGTGGATGATACAATATATCAGAATCAGTATGATGTTATAATAACTTTGTATAGTTATTATTTACACCATTATACCCATCCAAGTAAGGTGGTGTTGGAAAAACAAATTACACCACGGCGTGGAGACGGTATTCCGTACGTACGCACGTGCGGTGATTTCGTTTTCCGTATGATGGATATATGGTGAAATATGGTTGTTTCATAATTATAATAACATATCTGTATATGAGTGATACTGATGTTATTACTTCATAATGAAACAACTAAAGAATAATAAGTAGAATAATAAATACAGTTGAAATAATCGGTAACGGACATTACCTCTTCTTTGAAGCGCCCCTTTGAGACCTCCTCTTAGGGCACTAAAATTGGTCTTTGAAGAAGACCAGGACCTCTAGGATGTTTCTAGGGAAGTGGAGAAGATTATTTGGTAGGGTTTGGATGAGCTTGAAGGCTCAAATTGGTGTGAGGAAGGGAGGGAGGAGGTTCCCTTTTATAAGGGAGGAGAGGGGCACCTTTGGAAATCTTAAAAATATTAATTTATAATAAATCTTACCCCACTTAAAAACCTCCAGAAATGACTAATATTAGAATATAAGAGGATATAGGGTTTTAATCTCATCAAAAAATAAAATTTAGACATGTTAGGAAATTATTTTAAACATTATGAACTTGATTTATCCTTAATCAATTTAATTTTATTTGTGGTAATAACATTCTAAATTTTAAATTATAACAAAAAATTACTTATTTGTAGTGAATTATCCATAATTGGATACTTTATAACATTTTAGACCATATAAATTTAAATTTATAATTTTTAAATATTTTTTTTATTTTTAAATTTTTTTATAATATGTTATTTTTATAAAATAACAATAGTGTCAATTTTGACACTATTCATTTATATGAATTTAAATAAAATATATAAATAATATATGTTCAAACTAAAATATTTAATAGATTCATAAAAGGACATATGTATCTAGAAAATTAGTGGAGAACATTAAATAGTTCATATAATATTTATTTTATTATTTTTAAAACCATTTATTTGGTTTATCTCTTAACAAAATAATTACTACAACATTTTTGTATAATTATTTAATATACTTATTTTTTTAATAAAAATTAAAAATAAAATTCTATGATGAATATAAATCTATTAAATTTCACAATAATACTTTTACTCGAATTTATCATCTTAAAATCACAATATTTAAATTGTTATATTTATTAAATTATGAAGGTGATAACTTTGGCATCATTTAAAATAAAATAATATAAGTGTCATAATAACTTTTATAAAACTCCAAAAGTTTATATATTAGGTAATTGGATGATTAAGGTGTAGATATACAATACCAATAAGTTTTGGTCAGGTTTTTGGGCCTTTTAATGGGTATTATTATTTCAATAAAAACTATATTACTGATTGTTCACTTAATAAATAATTTCTGCATCATTAATGTATCACCATTAATGACAATTATTTAATCCCTAAAAATTCTAAATAAATTATCATGATGTATATACTTTTATTAGCTTTATGTAGACTATTCATGTTCTAAGTCTTATGATGTTTATCACTAAATTAAAATAATTATACTTATAAGATTTAAGAGAGTGACATGTTGTCACTTTCTTTGGTTTCAATAATAATTAAATTATTTTCATGGTCAAAAGTCCATAAAATGAATCTAATCCGACCCTTAGGTGATATGGGTCTACTTTTAGCCATTAAATAGAATTTTGGCATATGTTAGGGTAATTTTATAATATTATATTTACCCTTAATTACCCGATTTACCTTTAACTATGGTAAATAAAATTTACCATTTTTACTATTCATAAAGCCCAAAAATAAAAAAGTAGACTATTAATATAATTTGGACCCACTGATTCCAAATACGGAATCCATTTTTCCAAATTAAATACACATAAGTTGCAGAAATTAAATTAAAATTATTCCTGTTGTAGAAATAAAACATGTTTTTGTTTAAAACATTGCAAAAGATTGAATTTATTTAACCTAAGAATTCAAGGTAAAATCAATGCTAATGACATAAATTGTATTAAATGGTAAAAATATATTCTATTTATACTTGAAAACCATTCAATATTATAATGTAACCACATAAATTATTACGATGAAAAAAGTTGTTTTTAATTAAAATATAGCGCATTTTTACCATTCATTAAAATATGAAAGTTATCCGAATAATATGAAACAATTTATCCAATGTAAAATTTTATATCCTTATTCCAAAGAATAATTTTATTTTGAAAAATTGAACTTATAAACATGTCAAAAATTAGATTTAATGTGGGTGCGCCATCAAATGGCGACAAAACCGCATTTTTTGAAAAATAACTATTTTACCCAAAAAAATTATTTTGTTCTTATTCCATGTTCTAGAAAATGTGTAAGATGAATAATAATGTTATAAATTTCAAAATTTAGTTAATAATATTCATAATGGCTAGTTCATAATAATAGTATAATAACATATCGTTGTTTAGTAAAACCCGGTATTGCGTACAACACACGCTATCGAAGAAGGTCGCGATTACGTATAATGCAAGCCAAGTCAGGGTTGCGTATAGTGCAAGACTCTTTTGTTGTTTTGTTATAACATAATCCAACCATTTTTCATTTATACATTGAATATATATATATATATATATATAAATACACACACACACTCAATGTTGTGTAGAATAACTTCTATCAAATGAACTCGAAATTGTGTATAACAGATCCAAGAATTGTATTGCGTATACTGCAAGCTAATACGGTGTTGCATATATCACAAGATAATCTTGGTGTAGCATAAAACAGAAGATATGAAAGAAATTAAAACAATATATCTTATAAAATCTCGGGTTGTAATAGAAAGGGGTATCCCATCATCCAAAAATAAATAGGTTAGTATGGGTGAGGTGAAAAAATAATACCCCAATATTTATAATTAAATATAAAAGGGAATAACAATATAAGGAAACTTGGACATAAATAAGGAAAATGAGAATCCCCTACTTGGAAGTGTGACCCAAAAAGATTGGGAGAGGCTTGATAGAGGCTTCTTGGGAGGTAGGGGAACCTTTGGATGATTCTAGAGAGAGGATGGTAGGGTTTGGTCAAACTCCAAAGTCTTTGAGTAAATAGCAAGTGGGAGCTTGGGTGGGTTTATATAGGAAAAAAGAAGGAATTCATTATTATTTAGGTTTGGGACACCTCATATTAAACTAATCAAAACCAAAAACCATCCCATGGTTTTTTCCAAAGGGGAGTAGAAAAAAATATTTTATAAGGCTAATGGACGAACGTTTTAAAATAATAGGGTTGCTTATGTGGAAGTAAGTCACACTCTCAAGGAAAACAATTTAAGAATACAAAATGTTATATAAGTATTGAAGGGTCCACTAAAGCTTTGTAAAATAAATAAAACAAACCCAAAATCACATTATTTTAATTTTAAAACATATATTGTCCGAAAATAATGTTTATAGTATTTTATTACATCACTATTGGGTCATTATAATGTCATAAAACACATAATATATTTAAACGGTATTTAATTTTTACAAAAAAATCGACTATCTCAGAAAATTATGAAAAATTCACCGTTGGATAATTTCGACATCCTGATTAAAAAAATAATATTCATATTATCTAAATAATTTTCTAAATATGTGAATTTTTACTTTTAAATTAACAACTGACATTTATTAAAAAATCATGGGTTTTGACAAAAACAGCTTTCAAACCTTTATAAAAATTACAATTCCATTCATAAAAGTATACGATAATTTATATTTAATAAAAATTAATATAATAGTAATAATTATATTTTATTAAAATATTATTTAATTCAAAAATCCATTAATTCATCAAAATAGATTTCTTAGTTGAATATTAAGTAAAAATACTATTTGTGCTTTAAAAACTATTTACAAAGTAACAATAATAAAAAGAATGTATATTCTCCATACAAGAATAATGTACATAATAGTAGTACTATGGTCTTGTTACATAACCCCTTAAAACACTTGCATAAGACCTTAGGGTATGGTGCGTGATGGTGACATACTCTTGGGGTGGCTAAGATATCATCGCTCGAGTGGTAATCTCTCTCAACTTCCACTTCCCTTGTAGGTGGTTCCGATCAAGCATAAGGTATTCAAGCTCGGCTTGGGTTTTTTCAAGAGAAAATCCCAATGACACCACCTTATTCCCGAGCTCCGACAAATGGGCTTCGTATAGGGAAAGTCTACTAGATGAGGCCATCGCTTCCTTTTTCTGAGTAAATTAAATTTGTTAAAGCCCTATATTTATACTAATCATGTGATCACTGTTCAACAACTACATTAGAAACTGTCACAATTCTTAATGGAATTTTAAAATCCAAAATCATAAAACCAATGAAGTTCTCATTTTATATAACCATAATAAGATATTTATTTAGATCAAGAGAAATTTTCATTAATGAAAGTTCGGGTCGTTACAATCTTCCCCCCCTAAGAAATTTATACCTCGAAATTTCCTTTTCCCACAATAAAAAAGATATGGGTAACTTTGCTTCATCACTTCCTTTGATTCCCACATCACTTCTTCAAACTTGTGGTTTTTCCACAACACCTTGATGATGGGCATTGTCTTATTTCGTAGAACTTTTTCTATATGATCTAAGATCTTCACTGGTTGCTCATAATAAGAAGGATCCCCCTCTAACTGTACTACCACTGAAGAGAGTACATGTGAAGGGTCTGGTATGTACTTCCTTAAGAGGGATACATGAAATACATCATGTACTTTGGCCATGGTAGGTATAAGTGCTAGTCGATAGGCCGTAGCCCCTACACGATCATGAATATCAAATGGGCTGATGTACCTAGGACTCAACATCCCTTTATTTACAAACCTCATGAACTTATTACACAAAGATATGTGTAGAAATACAATGTCTCCAACTTTAAACTCAAGGTCTCATCGATGGTTATCTGCATAACTCTTTTGTCGACTCTAGGCTTCCTTGATATTATGTTGAATAGTGTTCACCTTCTACACCATTTCTTCAACTATTTCTGATCCTAACAGATTATGCTCAACAACTTCATCCCAATATGCCGGTGTTCTGCACCTCTTCCCATATAGGGCATTATAAGGTTCCATTAGGATGCTCAAGTGAAAACTGTTATTATAGGAGAATACAACCAGTGGAAGATGTTGGTTCCACCCTCCTTTGAAGTCCATAGAACAAGATCTTAACATATCCTCTAGTGTCTGAATAGTTTTCTTAGATTGGACATCTGTTTGAGGATGATAGGCTGTATTGAATTTCAGTTTAGTATCTAGAGCATGTTGATTAATCTTCCAAAACGTAGAGGTTAATCTTGGATATCGATCAGATACAATAGATAGTGGTACTCCATGAATCTTTACCACATCCCTGATATGTATCTGTGCTAGTTGATCCTATGAGAAATCCTCTTGAATTGAAATGAAGTGTGCAGACATTGTAAGACGATCCACAACAACCCAGATTTCATTGTTTCCTTCGGATTTATTCAGAAGTCCAATGAAAAAGTCCATGGTGATGTTATGCCATTTCCATGTGGTATGACCAATGGTTGCATCATCCCATTAGACTTCTGCCTCTATGCCTTAACTTACTAAAACACCCGGAAATTTTATGTATACTCAACGATATCCTTCTTCATATTATCCCACCAATAATGTTCTCAGAGACCTTGATACATCTTTGTGTTTCCTGGGTGAATAGAGAAATTTGAACTATGTGCATCATCCAAAAGTTCCTTCTTAAGCTCTGGACTTGATGAATCACATAGTCTTTTCCCAAAACTCCCAATTCCATCTTCATTAACATTGAACTCTAAGGATTTCCCTTTTTTGATATATTCCAATTTTTTCAGAATTCCCACATCATCCTTTTGAGCATCTTTTAACCTTTCTAAAAGAGATGGTTGAGAAATAATTTGTGAAATGATTGATGATTTTCTCTATTTATGATTCCCATGTATATCTTCATCAAATCTAAAAAGATTGGATTCTTTTCAATTATCATCAATGATAGAATTTCTAGGTCCTTTCTGCATAGAGCATCCGCCACCTTGATCACTTTCACAGGGTGGTAATGGATTGAGCAGTTATAGTCTTTGATTAGCTCTAACCATCTTCATTGGTGCATGTTCAACATTGTTTTCTGTGAATATATTCATGAGGATTTTGGGGTCTATATATATTTTACACTTCTACACAATGAGTTAATTCTGCCAAATTTTTAAAGAGAAGATCCCCGCAACCATCTCCAGATCATGTGTTGGAAAATTCTTCTCATGAAATTTCAATTACATTGAAGCATATGCAATTACTTTTTCCATTTTTCATCAACTCACAGCCTAGTCCCTTCTTCTAAGAATCACTAAATACCCAAAAAAGTTCTCTACTCATGGGTAATGTGATCACGAGTTATTTGATAAGCCTGCTTTTCAAATCCTTGATGCAATATTTGCATTCATCACTCCAAGAAAACTTTACTCCCTTTCTATTTATCTTGGTAAGAAGGTTGAAAAATCATGATAAATTTCTCACAAATCATTGATAATATCCATCCAACCCCAAGAAGCTATGGATATCCGTTACCGATGTTGGCATCGACCATCCCTCTATTGCAGATATCTTCGAGGGATCCACAGATATCACATTGCTTGTGATGATATGAACCAATAATGAGAGATCCTTCAACCAGAACTCACACTTGCTAAACTTTTCATAGAGCTTCTCATTTTGCAAGGTCTCTAGTACAGTTCTTGGATGCTCCTCATGATCCTCCTTGGTTTTGGAGTACATTAGAATATCATCTATAATAACTACCATAAGGTTTTTGAGGTAATCTCTAAGGACTCTATTTATCAATTCCATGAAGATTTATGGAGAATTAGTGATTCCAAAAGGCATTACTATGAATTCATAGTGCCCGTATCTTGTACGAAAAGCAGTCTTGGGGATATCTTCCTTCTTCACCCTTACTTGATAATATCCCGACTATAAATCTAACTTGGAGAAGTATTGTGCTCCATGCAGCTGATCGAACAAGTCATTAATTCATGGGAGGGGATACTAGTTCTTTATCATGATTTTGTTAATCTCATGCTAATAGATGCAAAGGCACATTGAACCATCCTTCTTCTTGACGAAGAGGACTGATGCACCCCATGGTGAAGCACTTGAGCATATAAACCATTTATCCATATTCTCTTGTAGTTGTTTCTTTAGCTCCTCAAGATCCACAACAACCATTCTATTCATATTCTTGTATATTGGCATCACCCAATATATATGATCAGTTGAGAATTCAATATATCTTCTAGGAGGAAGACTAGAAAATTCCTCAGGAAACACTTTAATGAATTCCCTCACAATAAGAATGTGTTTGAGGATGGTTTCCTCCTTAGAATCAATCATCTGAGCCAGATACACATTCTCATAGTGTATTAATATCCATGCTTGAGATGATGGAGCTAAAGAAGACTCATCTTCCTCCTTGCACTTGTATAGAATCGAGGGTCGATTCTCCACATGGAGAGTGATTTCCCTCTCATGACAATTTATGTTGGATCTATATAAGGAAATCCAATCCATGCCAAGAATTGCATAAAATTCCACTAGAGGGACTGCGATGAGGTTTTCCGAGAAGTTCAATCCACATATTATGATATGGGAGAAGTTATATTCCTGGGATGCAATGATTTTCCCATTTTCTGTACTCACCAACATATTTACTTCCATGATTTGTGGTGGTGTTGGGATTGTTTTACTAAACCTTCAGGATATAAAAGAATGCATAAGACCTAAATCAAAAAGGTTTTTCACTATTATTGATTGAATAACTAGCGTACCTATCACCACTTTGTTTTCAGGGTTCACTTCGGTATTAGTGATGGAAAAATATCACCCTTTCTTCCTTGGTGGTTATTGGTTGCCTATGAAAACCCTTGGATTAGGGCACTGATTTGCAAGATGCTCTGGTTATTTGCAGTTGAAGAAATGAAAAATGCATTGAGAGTCGAACGAAGCATTACTCTTCTTTGTTACAGCCACAAGTTTTTCTTTTCGATATTTAATGGCTAGGTACCCTTCTTTTCCACAACTAAATAATTTCCTCATCCCCTTCAGGCAATTTCTAGGGTGATTCTTTCCACACCTTTGGAAAGTGGGGTGCTGTATTTTCTTAGCACTGTTGGATTTATCCATCAGACCACCAGAACTGAAATCCACCTTATGCTTCTTATCCCCATGATACCCATGAGATTCTATGATCTATATTTCAATCTTGAGGGAACATCAAACAATTTCCTCATAGCTGTCGAAGTCACGGATCACTAGGGATTTCCATAGCCTAGGTTTTAGCCCACCAAAGAAGTGGTCAACCTTGCATTCAAGGGTAACAACAATGCCGAAGGCTTATCTTGAAAGCCTTGTGAATTTTTCCTGATATGCTCTGATGGATTCATAATCATTTTTCTTGAGGTCAAGGAAGCCCATTTCCATCTTAACCTGAAGTTTGTGAAAAAAATATTTATCAAAAAATATCTTCCAGAAATCCTTCCTTTCCAACACCTCAATCTCCTCCTAATTATTTGTATTTTTGATCAATGTCCACCATTGATCTACTTCACCCTCCATATGATAAGCATCCAGGATAACCTTATCTTGTTAGGAACATTGAAGGATGGAGAATATCTTTTCAGTGGAGTTGATCTATTTTTTAGCAATTGAGGGATCAAATGATACACTAAAATTAGGAGACCTTTATATCATAAATCTCTTGATAGAAACATGTTATTGATTAGGAGGGGGGGTTGAATGTTCTTATTGACCCATGTTTCTATTCAAATCTTGAGTTAACTAAGAGAGAATCATGAAATATTTTGTGATTCCTTCTCCCATTGGATTGGGAATCTCATTAGCACAATCATCACATAGATCATCACATCGGTTGTTAGCCCGATTCCTCCTATTACTGGCCATTGGATGGAATACAAGGAATGTTAGGGGCAACACATAAATGGTAATCCAAAGAAAAATACCAATGCCTTATAAATTACTTTTATTCCTTAACTTATGAATCTATATACTTCAATCTTTGTTATCCATGATCTACTTTCGATCATGTATTCTTAGAGGCATTTTTTTAAATTCCCTTATTAATGGTTTATACTAAGCTTGTTGATTTACCAAAGAATATCCCCTGGAGTGTTGTAACCAAGAGTGTTGAAAGGACCATTTTCATGTACTAGGATACCCTTGTTAAAGTCCAAAACTCCTTTTCAGGGTTTTCACCCCTAGGTACATCTGTGCTAGAGCCACCTCTACCACCTCATATCCAAACAAGGATGTATTTTCTTGATAAAACACTTACTCAATAACCAAAAAATCTTTGGGATATTTTTATTATACTTAGCCTAGTATTTAAGGCTTCACTATGGTTTTCTAATCCTAATCCAAAAAATAACTAAACCTTCCTCTGATACCATCTATGACAACCATGCTCTTTATTACAAACATAAACATGATTTATTACATAAACTCTTAACTTGATACAACATGGAAGATCAAGAGGTATAAGGTCTTTGCGGATTAGGAACATTACATAACAACTTAAAACATAGAACACAACATCTTATTGAAAACTTCCTTTAAATGACCACTATATTCCCTCGTACTTAGCATTGCATCTGATAACCTGAGGACATGCATAAAAAAGGGTGATCTATAAAGCCTAGGAAGGGAGTAAACAAGGAATAACATGAATATTACAATAAATGTTAGAAAATAGGCATATCAATGGATCATAATAGAAATATGAACATAAAGGCATGATAAATCTTGATAATCATAACATAGAAATGTGGAAACAACACTTAACATAGAATAAGCATGAGGCAAGGCTCATTGCACATGGAGCATGAGTAAAACTTCATTACAAATGAATCACAAGTAAACCATTGTTGCACTTGAATTATCATGATTAAAAACTTATTTCACATGACATATCATGATACTATACTTTACCCAATTCATTAGAGCGCTATAAGGGCACACCCTTCTTAAACATTTCATTTCGTGCATAAGTGTGCTACATGGATCATACAACATGGAATCAATCATCATCATTTATTCCAAAATAAAGGGATGTGGAATAAATACATGAAGGTTTATAATCAATAAGAAAATGTGAATAAAGGTGAATACCCTTAATAGAGAAATGGTCTTGGTATTAATTACACAATGACATTGGCTTGGAAAATCATAGTGCAATTTCGGGAGTATAACAGCGTGAAATAAGAACTCATAAAAATGGTTTGTTAGAGATAAAGGGGTGTCTCATAATATTTACATGAAATGGATAGTAAGGGGGTCATATAGATACATGTACCGACAAATGTAATGGAATTTAGATGCATAATACAAAAGAATTACTTGGATGTAAAAGAGGAGAGAGAAATCCCTCATAGAATTTCGGCATGGTAACAGGTGTACATGGGAGGCATTAATGAGAGATAAAGGGGTATACCATAATACAAAAATAAAGAGGG
This sequence comes from Viscum album, assembly GCA_963277665.1. Taxonomy (NCBI): domain Eukaryota; kingdom Viridiplantae; phylum Streptophyta; class Magnoliopsida; order Santalales; family Viscaceae; genus Viscum; species Viscum album. The sequence goes on from OY728134.1 coordinate 135,899,752, forward strand.
TAGTATGGGGGAGGTGAAAAATCATACCTCAACATTTATAATTAAAAATAAAAGGTCATAACAATATAAGAAAACTTGGACATAAATAAGGAAAGCGAGAATCCCTTACTTGGAAGTGTGATCCCAAAAGCTTGGGAGAGTCTTGAGAGAGGCTTCTTGGGATCTTGGGCCACCTTGGTAGGATTATAGAGAGATTAGGGCATGGGTTTATTGAACTAAAAAGGCCTTGAGTGAAGAGGAATTGGGAGCTTGGGTGGGTTTATATAGGAAATAAGAAGGAATTCTTTATTATTTAGGTTTGGGACACCTCACATTATACTAATCAAAACCAAAAACCAACCCGTAGTGTTTTTCCATGTTTTTAACAAAGGGGAGTGGAAAATAATATTTTATAAGGCTAATGGACAAACTTCTTAAAATAATAGGGTTGATTATGTAGAGGTGAGTCACACTCTCAAGGAAAACAATTTCAAAAGACAAAATGTTTTATAAGTCTTGAAGGGTACACTAAATATTTGTAAAATAAATCAAAAAAACCCAAAATTACATTATTTTAATGTTAGAAAATGAATTTTACGAAACTAATGTTTATAGTATTTTATTAAATCACTATTGGATCATTATGATGTCATAAAACACATTATATATTTAAATGGTATTTAATTTTTACTCCACAATTCGACTGTCTCAGAAATTTATGAAAAATTCACTGTTGAATAATTTTGAGGTCCTGATTCCAAAAATAATATTAATTTTATCTAATTTTTTTTCTAAATATCTTAATTTTTACTTTTAAAATAAAAACCAACATTTATAAAAAATTCATGGGTTTTGACAAAAAACAGCTTTCAAACCTTAATAAAAATTACAACTGCATTTCTAAAATTATATGATAATTTATATTTAATAAAAATTAATTTTAATATAATAATAATATTTTATTAAAAATTATTTAATTCAAAAATCCATTAATTCATTAAAATATATTTATTTGTTGAATATTAACTAAAAATAATGTTTGTTCTTTAAAAACTATTTACAAAGTAACAATAATAAAAAGAATGTATATTCTCTATACAAGAGAATGTACATAATTATAGTACTAAGATATTATTATATAACCCCTTAAAACACCCACATAAGACCTTATAGTAAGGTGCAAAATGGTGATAGACTCTTGGGGTGGCTCAGATAATATCGCTCGAGTAGTAATCTCTATCAACTTCCACTTCTCCCATAGGCAGTTCCGCTCAAGCTTAATGTATTCAAGCTCGGCTTGGGATTTGTCAATAGCGAAGACCAATGACGCCACCTCCTTTATGAGCTCCGACAAATGGGCTTCATACGGCGAAAGTCTACTGGATGAGGCCATCACTTCCTTTGTCTGAGTAAATTGGATTTTTTAAAGCCTTATATTTATACTAATCACGTGATTACTATTCAAAGACTATATTAGCGACCATCACAATTCTTAACAGTATTTTAAAATCTAGAAATATAAAACCAATGAAGTTAAAATTTTATATAACCATAATAAGTCATATAATTAGATCAGGATTAATTTTCATTAATGAATGTTTGGGTCATTACAATACAATTCTCATTATTCCTAAAATCAAACTCCACAAAATCCATCAAGAAAACTCTCTGATACCACTTTGAAATGACCCACTCCCTCCAAAGGTACCCCTCCAGAGCTGGAAATTAAGGGAAAGTGATATTGAACCCTGAGTCCCACCTCTAGTGGGCTTCGAGTTAGTGAAAAAAACTAAGGGCATGAAAATCACAAAAATGGGATAAATTACCCTCTACAATAATAGTATTAGGAGATAGGTTATCAATGATCAATAAAATATATAAAATAATATATGAAGGGAATGAAAACCATCCCACACTACATGTATAAATAAAATAGGAATAGATAAAAGTATCCAAGAAATACCCAAAAGAAATTATAAGGTAGAGACACAATAACAACTCCAAACCCCAAACTAGAAATTTCTAGCATGTTACATGATGCCCCTAGAAACCAGAAATGAGTTTCTATATACCTAGGGTGAGTAAAAATGTATACTTAGTTAGAAAATACCAATTATTCCTCTATACATGTGAAAAGATCATACTAAATCACCCCTAAGAAAATAACAGAACCAACAACACATAAACATGTCTAGTACTATCAAATACCATCCTCACTAAGTAATGCTCAATAAATAATACATCCAATTATAATAATATAATATGAAGCATATCATTAAAGTGTAAACCACACTGTCTTCCCACTGGGTTTCTCCTCAAACACCCCAACATCATACATATTAGCACTCCCATATATTCGGTATAACATCACATCACATCACATCACATCACATCACATCACATCACATCACATCACATCACATCACATCACATCACATCACATCACATCACATCACAGCACATCACATCACATCACATCCCATCACATCACATCACATCACATCACATCACATCACATCGTATCACATCACATAACATAACATCACATCATGTCACATCACATCACACCACATCACATCACATCACATCACATCGCATCACATCATATCGCATCACATCATATCACATCACATCACATCACATCAAATCAAATCAAATCACATCACATCACATCACATCATATCACATCACATCAAATCACATCACACCACACCCCATTACATGAAATAACATAACATAACATAACATAACATAACATAACATAACATAACATAACATAACATAACATAACATAACATAACATAACATAACATAACATAACATAACATAACATAACATAACATAACATAACATAACATAACATAACATAACATAACATAACATGACATCACATCAAATCCCATCCCATCGCATCCCATCACATCACATCGCATCACATCACATCACATCCCATCACATCACATCACATCACATCACATCACATCACATTGCATCACATCGCATCACATCACATCACATCACATCACATCACATCACAACACATCACATCACCTCACCTCACATCACATCACATCACATCACATCCCATCACATCCCATCCCATCCCATCACATCACATCACATCACATCACATCACATCACATCACATCACATCAAATCACATCACATCACATCACATCCCATCCCATCCTATCGCATCACATCGCCTTACATCTCATCACATCACATCACCTCACATACCACCTATAGATACTAAGTCCATAACATTACATAACATCACATCTCTCATGTAGACACCTAATCCATCACATCACAACACATCTCGCATGAATACACCTGGGAATCACATCAAAACATAAAAATAGTTAGAATAGTTGGGTATTATGTACATAAAGGATACCAAAGTCATACCCTCATCCTAACCTGTATTAACCCATCATAAAGAACCTCATCAGGCATCACCACAATTAAATTTTGACCTTTGGCCATCACAATCCATGCTTGTCAACATTTCTTGGAAGAGACAACGAGAAACAAGAGGAGTCCAATGATCCATTCTCATCACCAGGATGTTGGGAAAACACCCCCAAAATATATGGGTGTCAGGACATGGTTCTTAATGTGGGTGGCGTGTGTATAGAAATTAAAAGGAAATACATGTTACATTTATATATCCACACATAATCCCAACACATGGGTTAAAAAAGGGAGCTAACCAACTCACAACATCACCACCCAACCTCACAACACCTCCACTTTTGGTGGAAATACTAAATTCAAAATACAGCACAATAATCCCCCAGAAAAATTTAATCTTCTTTCTTAAGTTATTCAATTTTCAACATTTCACAATACCAACTGACCCAATTCATGATTCCCATTCACTTTCTATACCCTTCATTTTATTTTTTAATCCCATTTCAATCACATTAAACAAAAACCTTTTAATCCATACTTCCCATTTAAATGTTTTCATTAGCCATACAACCAATGTAATTTCACTTTAATTATTAAAATATTATTCCATCACTACACATTAATCTTGAAAAAAACAACATCTTAGAATCCTAATCCGATTCATTATCCATTGAAACCCACACTGCACCATTTTATATCTAGAACCCTCTCTTCGTCACAATAGCTTCAAGCCATGGCCACATGAAAACCACACATCACATCCCCAAACCACATAAAAACCATATATCACCACCCTATATCACAACCACACATCACATTCACACATTATTTTTCAGATTTAACAAAGGTTATTTCCATCACATTCCACTTCTTTATTCAAAATCATTCTCACACAATCTATAAAACTCTCAGGAAAACGATTTTAATGACCAGATACAAGTGTTATCCAATTTATATTTTTGAGATAATAAAAAGAAAACAATAAGGTTTCAAAAACATAATAACCAAAATGAAAAAATCCCCCAAAAAGCACAATTTCTAGTAAGTCATCAAGATTGTTCGATTACAATACCAAAATAATATTTAAAGCTATAAAATATTTCAATTAAATTTCACTTTAACTTAAATTAATTTTAATTTTTTTATTCATATTTAATTAATCTAATGAAAAATATCTTCCCAAAAGATTTCAAGAGTATAAAAAATCTACCATGATGTAAAAAATGAGAAAAAAAGAATCCCCAACCTCATATAGAGATTTTGGATTCACTACACATGGTTGGAGAAATAGGCGATACACTAAGTACTATAAGGAAGTAGGAAAACCTTAAAAAAATAACAAAACAACCACAATAATACCTTATCAAATCACAAAAAAACCAAAGAACCACCTTGGAATCAATCTTCCATGATGAATAAAATGAATAAACTAGGAGATAAAAAGGATGGTACTTACACAAATTCCCCAAAAATCAATTCTCCAAGAATGGGGATGCAATCCCATGAAAAGGGGTTGAATGACCTCCTTGGGACACACTTGGGTAACCAATGAAATGAGAGAAATGTTGGAAAATTTATGGGGTAATAATGGACCTGGGACTTTATACCCTGTCTGCAAAATAGAAGACTACGATGCAACCTCTGTGACACATCACAGAACTGCTGAAAAAATAAGGTACTATGATGTTGTGGGTAGATAAATGCCATAACTAGGCTGGTCAAACTAGAATTTATGATTAATGGATATTACCATGATTTAAATCCTATAAAATAGGGTGGGTAACCATGGAATAACCCATGACACTACACTGTAGTATTCCATTAACTAAGAAGAGGTTGTGTCGCAACCCCATGTCCACAACACAACTATACCCCCCAAATGACAGAACCACCCAAAATATCACTCTCAAACTCAATGTTTTAGCGAACATATGTACTCCAAAAACATAATATTATGATAATGGTATATGCCTCATCCATGAACCACAGTGAAACTATACCAATTTCTGTATAACTGTTGAAAAATGACACCCGATACACAAAGCTATAGCCACAGTCTCCATGACATAACGCTAAAATTCCAAGAAGGGTGTTACAAAATAGACAAGACTCCATGAAACATCTACCCCCCAAATTGGTAATAGACATAAAAACTCCTTCCTCGGGGTCCCTATGAAACATTAATCTTCTCTACGCTACAATGGACTCCACTATGATACATCCTTATCCTACATGCTGCATGACTCCTCCCTATTATATTTTCCATTTGTAACCTCTACTACACTCTCCAACTACTCTGGTCTTCCCCTTAAATTATACATCACATGAATTCCTACATAATAATGAACTGGAAGGTCCAAAACTTTATAATTGTGAGGCACCTTTTCCTTTACATGGTTTTATTGTGATGTGATGAATGAAACCCATTTTCTTTCCATGATTTGTTTATGATATGATGATTGATGGATTTTAAGTGGCACATTATATATGAATGATTTATGGTTGGGGTACTATATCACCATAAAATCCCTTAGATAATTTTAAATATCATAATTGGTGATGTTTTTTATCATAGTAATTTTGTTTGTTCACAACATTCATAATGAGTATTTTTTCTATTCACAACATATAGTATGAGAACTATTTTTGGTTACAACATGAATCATGGACATTTTTTTATTAAAAACATGAAGTGTATACATTTTTCATTCATAATATGATGATTCGTAATTTTTATTTTTCACAATATTATAATTTATGTATGCTTATGTTTACTTCAATGTTCTCAGTTATTCTATGTTTCAAGGTTCTATTACATTTCTATACCATGTACCTATTATTATTCTCTTAGTTTCTTGTTTATTATCTCATGATTTCATAATTTTTTTCAATGGAAAATGTTTTTTATTAGACATTAATGTCTTTGTATCAGGACATAAAAACTACTCTTACTGTTTTATGATATTTTTAATATGATATTTCTCCCCAAATCATGTTTTTCTTATATTCTTTTTATCTAAACATTGATGACATATTGATGAGATTTTCCATTGTGGAGGGTTTTAACTCACCGATTTCTTATTTTTTACATTCCATAGGATATGAAGATATGTTTAACTTATAAGAATCTTAAAATGGAGTCTATTATGGTTTTATTATGGAGAAATTATCATAAGTACTGAATAATAATTTTTTATGTAGCTGATCCTAAAGGACACTAAACCATTCATTCTTGGGATTATGGGATGATTTATGAGCTGTAATGTTTATCATATAGAAGTGATATAAATTAAAAATAAATTTCTATTAGGTTGTTATAGTTTGTATTACACTAGGGTTCATTTATTTTCAGTATTAGTTTATTTCATTTTTAGATTATGATAAGAGAAATATAATGAAAAACATTGGCATAAGTATTAGAGATAAGTTTAAAAGTAGGATAACATCTTAAGATTTTTGTGATGTTTTTATTATGTGGTATTCCTAGAAATTATCTCTTTATTTGTATGTTTTGAAGTATATGTGGATAGAGAACATATTAACTTAGTGGTAATCACCTTGAAAAATGTTGGTTGAGTGTTAAGTCAATATTAAATCTAATTTAGGACAAGTGAGCCAAAGACTACGCACTTAGATGAACACTACCATGGGATATAATTTGGTTAGTTACATTATATTTACAAAACAATATAAATGATTTAGATATATTAGAATTAATTTATGAGTTTTTCTAGATAACATATTAGGAAAATGACTATCGAAACCCTTGGTCAAATTTATGGAGTGATAAGTTAGTCTTATTATATCAGAATTATACTGAAAGTATTATAGGTTTCAATGAAGGTTTCACTAGATAAGTAATATTAGTATTAATTTTTAATTTTCATATAATAATTTAATCTTATTTTATTATAAATTATCATTACCTTTCTTATTATAGTATTTGGTTGGAAATAGGATCATGAAAATAAAGCTGTGAATGATATGTCCCCAATAACACATAAAGAAGTATATTTTGGATAAATAGTTTCATATTCTAACCAAGGATAGTGAGGTAGATAGATCATGGGAATATATATCATTAATTTTTTATGGATCCACTAGCTTATTACATTAGTGAATTATAACTAAAATTGTTAATAAAAAATTTATTTAGGGGAGGGGGGAATGTTACGCCCTGTGTTTTTTGAAAGATATTTTTTTATAAATTAGTTCTATAGATTTCTCTACATTAAATATTAAATTAAAAAAGTCCATAAAATTTTTATTATTATGAAAATTTAAAAATATTAATATCACTACTAAATAAAAAATAAATTATAATTAATTGTAAAATTCATACAAAATATGATTAGGAAGACTTAATGTTTTAAAAATTATTTTTTAATGAAATAGGGTTTTCTTTATATATATATATATATATATATATTAAATTTTCACCTAAAATATATATTGAAAAATTTTAGAACAAAAATTTTACAAAATGATCTTAATTTTTGAATTATAAAAAAATTAGCTTTGGGAGATTTTTGGAGGTTTTTATAAAATAACTTATTTTTATGTGAATGGTAAAAAACTTCCAATTTTGCTAATACTATCAATTTTATGACATTATCATAACACAACAATGAAATAATTTTTATTGAAACATTTTATATATTAAAATATATTGTAAAATAAATCATTTAAAAATACTATATATAATTTATTAATCCTTTATTTAATGTTTTAAAAACTATGTAATGTTTTACTCTAAAAACCATTTTTATTACCTTATATTAGAAAATTAGTTTTCATCAATTGTAGAAATTAGATTTTTAAAAAATTTATTTCATATTTTAGATTATAATTTTATAGTATTTAATAATTTAAATTTCATTTTTAGGAATAAAATTATGATTCCCATTATTGAAGTTAGTGACCGTGATAATGGCAACACTAAACTTTTTAGAGAATTGTTTTATAAATATTTTTTAATTTTAATCTTATAAAATAAATAAATTAATTTTAAAAAATTAAATTTATATAATTTTTAAATTTATTTGGAAATATATTACCAGTCATTCAGTAGGTAATCAACACTAAATAAGATCAAGAACACTTAATGGTGCAAATATAAATTTTTAAAAAAACTAGTTTTATATATATTAAATGTTCTATTTTAAAATTATTTTAAAATTATTTAGAAATATAATTAGATTATATGGAATTTTTTTTCATGGATGATAAAAATTTAGTTATACGGTTTACATTATGTTTTGAATAAAATATAAACTATTTGGGTAAAAACTTCTTACCAAGGTAAAAACCAAAATAGTAAAATGTAAAATTCATGTGATAAAAACATTGAAACATGTTTAAAAAATTTATGAAAATGTGTAGGGTGGATTAATTTACCCTAGATAACCCCAAAATGTATTATTTAAATATTTTGGAACCATTGACCCTTGAATAATGCCATTCCATTATTTAAAAATAATGGGTGTACACCAAAGCGCCCATTTATTCACTTATAAAATGGGATAACATAAGCCATATAAAATTTAAACTTATACATTGAAATATTATTGAATCCATGCCCAATTTTTCTCTCCAAGAATTACCTTTAATAACATAAATACCATGTTCAATATAATTTAACCTATTATAATTATTTCCAATGAGACATTCAAGATAAAGTTTAACTTCCCAAAGTGAGAATTACATAATCCTTATCATTTTATTTTTAATATTTTTCTTCCAAAAATATCATAAAAACAATAATATAACTAAATAATTATCTTTAATATAATTAATTTTATTATTATAATATAAAAACCATTATTTTTTATTCCAATCTACATAGAAAAAAAAAGAATGTCGATCGTACGTTTGCACGGACTGCCACCACCACAAAGCAATATATTATATTATTCTACATTAAATATATTAAATATTTAAATGTATGTAACTGAATAATAATTGTTACAATTATAATAAAATTATTATTATGAAGATAAATATTATAATCCACCTTCATTCGCCGTTATTCGTTGGGAAATAAAACATTAGTAGAGTGTAGTTCGGACTACCGTCTCCACAAACTTACATTTTTTCCATATTGAATTTTATTGTTTATCCAAACAATATAAAACTAGAATAAAAACCTATAATAATATAATTAATGTAATTATTCTTATGATATAATGATATTATGTCAAAATAAACAACTTCTTAACCATACCCCCATTTAATTATGGTATGTTCATGTTTGGGTCAGTCAAACCACCTACTTAAGAAATGCTATGAAAAACTATCATGGATGAATTTGGAATATAAATAAACCAATTGTCATATGTAAATTTTAAAATCATTATTGGTTTATGTTTATTTAAATGTGTTATTATTATTTACTATATTTATTAATATACCACCCATCGATTGTTAAACATGTTGAAACTGGTTCATCACAATTTTATTTTTCAAGAACCGTATCTATTATTTCACCTAAATAAATGGAACATATGGAATTATTGGAAAACAATTATTATTATACTTTTAATAATAAATAAATGATGAACTTTGTGAGAAGACTAAATAATAACATCACTACTATAAAATTAGTTCCAAACAATCAAGATTAGCCACACTCAATATCAAAAGTAGATAATAACTAACTAATACAAATATAGATAGTAACATAATAGAAATTTAGAAAAGGATATATATTTTAATTATCTTTTTAGATATGTTATTATGATAGTTATATTTATTATACAGTATTTTAGAGTGTGTTTGAGCAAGAATTGATAAAAGGTAAGGGTTTCATTGTGTCATTTTCAAATCTATGAGACATGTTTGATATTCCACACCACAATTTATTTTATATAGTATATTAAATGGAACATTTTCATAATTTATTAATGAATATATTTCATTTTATGATATTTTAATGTTTATTTCGTGATATCTCTCTTATGTTCTTTTTATTCTTACTTTATGTTTACCGTAATGGGTTCTTTGTCTCAAATTTAATTCCTTGAGTCACAATTCTTATCATGAAGCATGATATCTTTGATATGTTTTTTACTACCTAATGAATGAATTTTATAATATTCATGTTTTTTGAAAATACATACTCTGTTCTTTCTTTTAACATCATTCAATTTAAATGATATATAAGTTGTAAGGGTTTTTGTTAATTCAACTCCCTTCATTGAGTTCTAATGTTTCATTTTGAATTTTTTTTTCTATTATTGGGTTTTTCCACTCTAATATTTTCTTTGATATTACTTTATATTCTTATCCATGTAAATGAAATTTTTTATTCAAAACTACACCATGAATGAATTTTTCTTCATAAAATGTATATCATTGTTGAGAATAATTCATATCATATTTAATAATGGATTTTTCTCCTTATCCATATTTTCCTTTCCTAGTAATTTTTTTCATTATATTTGGAAACCCAATTATGTTTATTCTCTTGTTACTATAAAATTTCTTATATCATCTTTTAAAATGTTGTTTTGTTACTCTTTTTATGATTTAGGTTTTCATCAAAGGTATATCAAAATGTTAAAAAGGTTTTCCATCCTTTCAAAATCAATTTTTATCTTTAAATTCACATTTTTTATAAACATTATGTCATTTAAAGGGTTTATTATTGAATTTTATTTTTAAAATTATTTTTCCCCAAAGTTTTAACATCCCCATTTTTAAAAATTTATGTCTTTTTCAAGTCACCATTATTTAAGATTATTTTTTAGAAGTAAATTTTTTCAAAATGTTTTGATATAAACATTTTGAAACCTTTATATATTTTTTTAAATATTTTTTGTTGATATTATTTTCCTTTTTATTTTTTAAAATTTCTTTATTTGAATTTTTCAAATGCAACCTTTACAAAAAACTAATTTCTAAAGTGACCATAATTTTATCTTTTACACCAAAGATAAAAGGGTTTTTAAAAACTATTTTATGATTTCACAACCATTACCTATTTATATCAGAACACAATACTTTAAATTATTTTTCATGAATCACTATAATTTTTTTTAATAAAATAATATATTTGGGTTATTGAATTTTTGGGATCAACCATTTACATGATTGATGTTAATTTTAATGATACCATATGGAAGTATTGTGAAAGCCATTTTAATTTTCATGTGTCATTTATGATGTGATGAATGAATAAAATCTTCCTATTATGGGTTCATTATGGTATAATTAATGACTAATATAATATGTCACAAATATGCATGGATGATTGATGGGTGGGGTCCTATATCACCCTAAAATACATTGGTTAAATTTGACATCACATGTGAAAATGAAGTTGAGTGTGGGAATTTTGACTATTCACAATATATAGGGTGGGTATTTTATTTTTTCAGAATATATAGAATGGGTTTTATTTATAATATGAAGTGAGGAATTTTTTTTTTCACAACATGAATCGTGGTTTTTTTCACAAAATTGGGTGTGGAGTTTTTTTGGTCGCAATGTCATAATTTCCCTATGTTTATGTTTATAAAAAAATTATTTTTAAATATATGTTTTTTGTACATGTTACATTTCTATTCCATGTACATATGATTATACTCCATGACTCATGTTTATTATCTCATGATTCATAATTTCTTCCATGGTATATGTTTTTTCATTTTTGATCACATGCCCTTAAATCATGACTCATAGTCACATCTTATTATTTCATGTTCTTTTTAATAAGATATTTCTCCCCTTATTTTTTTTATATTCTTATAATGTATCCACTGATGGAACATTGATGAGTTTTTCCCTTAATGTGTGACTGAGCTCATATATTTCTTATATCTTCATTCCCAAGGTTATGAGGATTACTATAACTTATGATATTTCTCTAAGGGATTCTAGTATGGTTAAATTATATAGAAATGATCAAAAGTATCACTTTTTTTTTTATTTTTAGCTGATCTCCAAAGACAATAAAACTTATATTCTTGGAATTTTATGATGAATTATAATTTTTAATGATTATCTTATTAAAATGATATAAAATAAATATGTGTTTATCTTGGGTTGTTATAGGTTTCTTGTGTAAAGGATTTACACTATAAAACCCTACAATAAGTTCCTATCTTGATGTGACTGATCACTACCTTAGATTCTCTTTCCACTACCTCCCTGATATAAATTCTCAATGAGGCACTTCTAACTTGAAAAATATCCACTACTTATCCTCATAGATAAAACTTAATGTCCGCCACTCAAGGAATATTTCATGTGTTCTTCATTATTGACGGTTTAATTCACTAAATAATAAAATTAATTTAAGAAAAAAAATTGATCCTTGATATAATATTATACCTAAGTTCATACTAAAAGAGTTTCACTCTATCCTCATCATCCCCTAGAAAAGTCATGTAAAAATGTTTTAGATCTGTGAAATGAGAAGTGTAATCCATTACTAATGTACCTCCTTGATCAAGGTGTATGAACTCCCAAATATTTACTTCCATTAGGGTATTTGGAATGAAATAATTGATGAACCTAGTAATGAAGGCCTTCTAGGTCAGGCCCACATGTTGGTCTACCTGGACCAAAATATCCCACTACAACTTCACCGATCTTCAAATAATATAAGCATAAATATTTACTCTTCTATCTTGGAGAGTGTCTAGATGATCAAATATGGTCTACATAAAATTTACCCAGAACACTGTTTCCTTGGGGAAACCTTCCACTACGAACCCCAATGGGTGTTGTAGATGAAAATATTCAGTAATGTAATACATCATTGGTTCATATTATGGTGGTCCTATCTCAATCGACACCTCAACTAGAAAAAATATTTCACGAATTTGTTTATATACTATATTCTAATGATCCATTAGAGGTTTTTCTCTATCAACAAGAGGGGAATTCTCATTACCACCCTATGGTCCCACAACTATAAGTTTTCATAGTGATTTCTCTCAAAAATAAAAAACACATATTGTTAAATCATAAACCAAAATCGCATCCTTGGTACCTTGGGATTTACTTGTACATTGGTTAGAAACTCATAGGCACATGTTCTATAACATGTATTGAAAATGAATTATCTTTTATATACCTTAACCAAATACTAAAACAAGAGAAAAATATCCACTGGAACAACTTTATAATATATCTATCTCAATTCATTTTTATGTAATCTAACTGAGTTTCTACATGATTATTAGAAAAATATCTTGTACACCATAGAATAATAACTGTAAATATGGGTAAAAATGATATTCAATGGGGACTGAAGAATCTTTGTGATGAATTGTTTTAATGAATATTATGTATTTTTTGACAGCTAAATTTTTTGTATAAGAATGTTTCTTTTTTTATTTAGGAATAAGAACTAATCCATAATAATGAGATTTTTTAGAAATACACATGTTTCTGTTTGAAGAATATATATTATTGTTGAAGAGGTTAGAAAGAATATTATGACATTAGGTGTTAGAAAGTTTTCGAACTTTATAATCAAAGTAAAAAGATTCTTTAATGATCATAAAGTTCTCATAAATCATCAAAATTACTCATGATAAAAGATTTTGATGAAATAGAGGAATCATAAAGATTGTATTGGTTCTAGAAGTACTAGACTCAGAAGTAGCAAGATGTTAGAATATTTAAAGTTGATAAGGTTTGAATAATTTCAAAGTTGCAGAGTGAATAATTCAATAATAATTATATCATAAAGAAATGGAAATTGTAACGATATTTTAAAGAAATAGAAATCATAATTACCTAATAAAGAAATATAATTTTTAATGAGATTATAAGAAAACATAATTCATAATGAGATAATATGGAAAAAAATTCATAATGAGCCAAGAAGGAAACATAATTCATAATGAGATGAGAAGGAAACACAATTCATAACGAGTTGAGAAGGAAATAGAATTTGTAATGAGCTGATTAGGAAACAAAATTTTTAATTAGTTGAGATGGAAGAATAATTTTTAATGAGCTAATAATGAAATGGAATGCGTAATGAGATGAGAAGTAAACATAATTCATAAAAAGATGTGAAGGAAATATAATTCGTAATGATTTCAGAAGCACACCAAATTTGTAATGAGATGATAAAGGAAAAAAAATTCATAATTAAATAAAAAGGAAATAGATTTGTAATGAGATGATAAGGAAGTAAATTCATAATGAGATGAGAATAAAATTGATTCGTAATGGGATAAGAAAAAAATTGATTTGTAATGAGCTGAGATAGAAACATATCCAAATGAACTGAGAAAGAAAGGAAGATCATAATGATCTGATTATGTAGAAAACTCCAAAAAATTCAGAAGTTTTATAAATGGTTTAAGATTTCAAACTTAAAATTAATTTTTTCATAAATCTCATATAAATATGAGGAGGACAGAATTAGTCAATTTAGAAGTTTAAATGTGAGTTTTTTTAGATTTTTTGAAATTTGAGGAAGTGGGGAATGTTTTCAAGTTTCCCACTTTTATTTTATGAGTCACCTATAAATATCTTCTCATATAATTTTGTTCAGTTTTAACTTTCATGTAAGTGAAAAAGGAGGGTTGCTGAATAATTTGAGTGAATGTTCTTTCTGGAATGAGATCTATGAAGAATATAAAACACATGAATGTTTTTAACCAGATAAGAGCATCATATTGAGTCAGTCAAACTGATAATGATTGTATTGATCATTTGAGTAGAGTTTGAGTTTTATAGATTGAGAATGATTTCATTATATTAAGTATATTTTATTAAGTCAATAAGATTGAAGAAGAAAATATTGATCATTTCAGTATAGTTTGAGTTTTGAAGATTATTTAAGGGAGAATTATATTGAACTCACTGAATTGAGAGAATCAGATCCAAAAAAATCAGATCCATACTTATCTTTTCTGGAGAAAATTGAACAATTTATTATTCTTTTGTTTTGGATCAATTATTTTGTAAAATATTTGCAAACTAACAGGAGTCAGTACAATCCTTAATATTGGGAGATAGACGGTCTCTAATAGGAGTTGTCACAAGTTGGATTCACTTCTTCATAATAGTGCATTTCTATGCACCTATGGGAGTGTATATGGAAAGGATGTTGGTTCTCACACTAAGGATGAACCTTGAAAATCCTATGTGCTTTACTTTCATTCATAATTTTTCATGCATGAGTTTTTATAAAAGTTAATAAGGAAATAAATCTTAATAGGTTACAATGGTTATCTTTTAAAAAGTATCAAAGATTATAAAAATTATAACAACTGATTCAAAACCCCTTCTCAGTTTTTATTCGATCCTTTGGAACTTCAATTGGTATCAGAGCAAGGTTAACTTATTGAATCCTTATCATAGATAATAAAAATTATTTCAATAGTAGAGTAATTCATACATTTTATGTAAATAATTATTATGGATATAAAAATAGGACGATTCCTTATCTCTTATCTATTGACCTGGAAGTTTTTAATGATACTACTATTGGTTTCACGCCTATTTGGAAAGATGATCCTATAACGTTTAATGATAAGAGGAATATAGAAGTTGGTGGAAAGGATAGAAATATAATCCTTATATCCTAATCAGATAATGTTTATCAGAAGGTGATGGGTCTCAATACTTCAAAAAGTATGTGGGACAATATGTAATGTATTTTAGAAGGTAATACTAAAGTGAAGGAAGATAAACTATAAATATGATGTAGTAATTCTAAATAAATAATAATGAGAGATGGATAAACTATTTATGTATACTTCACCAGTGTAAATAAAATTATTTGCAACATTAAAAGATTTAGAGATGTCTTGGAAGATTATAAAATTGTGAAGAATATTATGAGAAACTTTTCAGATAGGTTTGATTCTAAAATTTCCTCTTTATAAGATAATTATTATTTATCTCTTGATGAATTGTATACTTTTATTTTTTCTTATAAAATGAGAAAAACAACAATGTTTAAAAAAATATGAATGATGAAATAGATTTTGAATCTATGAGAAATTTGAAAATTCAAGAGGTTGAAGATGTTGATCCTTGTGACTTCAATGGTAAAGATGATGATGAGTTGAATGATAAAATAATATCTCTTATGCCCCAGAACTATGAAAGAGGATGAGGAAAGTATGGAGGTAAAATTCCTCTAAATTGTTTTGAGTGTTGTGAAATGGGAAACTTTTCTATGAATTTCCCCATCATGAAATTTGGTGAATATCAAGATTATTTTGATAAAAAAACTCAATGAAAGAAGTAGAACAAAAAATCTAAAGAAAAGTCTTCCAACAAATCCAAAAAGAAGTTTACTATAAATAAGAGAAGTATGTTGAGTAAGAAAGATGAATTTGAATAAACTAAAAACAATTATTTAGAAGTTGAAAGTTTAGAAAAATACAGCTTCTTCATTTAAAAAGTTTAGAAAGTTGAAGACTCCTCAAATAGTGAAGAAGGAGGAGGTGAATAATCTTATAGAGATTATCAGATTAGAAAATAACTAATTTCATGTTTTGAGAAAAAAAATCTCACAAGAAATAAATCATAATGACAAAGAAATATTTTAAAGAATTTACTGAAGAAAAATATATTTCATTGAGTATGAGGATGAATACATTCAAGAGTTCTTAGGTTACAAATTTAGAATTTCTTAACAAGTAAAGATGGTTGAATATCTCGGTAATAAGATGAAGGATAAGGAATTATAAGTCAACATGTTTGAATAAAAACTTATTGAGTCTAAAAATACCTTAAGGAAGATAAATGAAAACCTCAAGAAATCCTTAAAATTAAAAGATGATACTTCTAAAGATTCTGAGAAAGTTCAAATCAAGAATAAGGTGAAGTCATCACTTAAAAAAAGTGTTGGATCTGATTTTTCTAACATTTTTGGTTTCAGAAAAAGTATTGGAAAATCATGGGTGAAAAAGGATGTGAGAAACCTATCACATCAATAAAAAGTTGAAAAATAACCTAGGAGGAATGGTGGTCCACATCCTGAGTATGTTAGAGATAAAATATGTTACCAACCTTAAAAATGTTTCTTCATAGAAAAATCTTTCTTAAATAGAAAATCAAAATTCTATGGATATTTTTAGTGTTGTGGAATCTATGGGAACAAAGATTATAATTTTTGGCACAACTTATCTCTACCTAGAAAAATATTTGAGCAATGTAAAAGAAATAGTGTAAGTTGAATGAGTAACTTTTTTAACTTATATAAAGTTGGAAAGGTGAATGATAATGATATTAAAAACTGGCGAAAAAGAAATCAATTTTAATGTCTTGAATAAGTTTGTGGAATATGTCATAAGGCCGATCATCATGTAGAAAAATTTATGACACTCATTTCAGATCAAGTTTCTTACAGTAGTAAAAGAAAATGAATATGAAAAGAAGAACGCTGAAGAAAGATATTTTATTGTTGAGACAACTTTGAAAGAACGTAAAAAGGGAAAACCATAGATAATTGATAGTGGTTTTTATTCACATATGAAAAATGATATAAAAATCTTTAAACAAGTTTAATGTCATGACGGAGGAGTAGTTACTTTTGGCAGTGATATTTCCTTAAAAATGAGAGGAATCATAATGGCTAAGATTGAAGCAGAAAAAGTTAAAATCTAAGGAATTTTTATTTGTTTTTGGGATAAAACAAAACATACTATGTGTAAGTAAACTTTACAATGATATAAAATAAGTTATATTCTAAAAATATTCTTGTGTTATTAGAAGTTTGAAATATGTGAAAGTTATTAAAAAATGAGAAAGAACTAGTGGGAATCTATTTAAAATAGAAGAATTCAATAACTCATTTTACTTAAGTGATAATGATGAAAATTAGTTGTGGTACCAAATAATTGTCCATCATCATCATAAAAACATGAACAAAATTTCTAAAGTTGATTCTATCAGAAAATTTATATAATTGAAAATAATAGAAGAAGATATTTGTATTACTTATCAGAAAGGAAGGAGGACTAATAAAAGTCATAAGGGAGTTGAGATTCTTTATACTATAACTATTTAACTTATTCATTCAAATTTATATGGGACTTAGAGACCTCAATAAAAAAGGTGATTTATAATTTATCACTTTTATTGAAGATTTTTTCTCATATGATAAAAAAATTTTCTGTGAAACATATGTCATACCCCATGTAAATTTTAATGTTTTTCAAAAAAGAAGATGAGAAAGAAATGAAGGATTATATAAAGATGTTGGTAACAAATAATGGTATCGAGTTAAAAAACAAAACTTTTAATGATTATCTGAAAAAACATGGTATCAAACATATGTATAGTTCTCCCTATACTCCACAAAAGATAGATTATAAGAAAGAAATAATAAAAACTCAATGGAAATGGAAATAAGTATGTTAGAAGAATACATACATTCAAATTTCTATTAGAGAGAAGCTACTATTACTATTGTACATGTTCAAAATAGATGTTTTTTAGACAATAAAACAACATGAATCTTTATAAAATGTGGTATATAAAAAACTTTCATTGAAATACTTGAATTTTTTTATAAGTCCTTGTTTTCTCAAATTAATAAAACTGGATTTGGGAATGTTTGATAAGAAATATGAGGAAGAAATTTTTATTGGTTATTCACTAAATAAAATAAGTAAAAAATGTTGTAAACACATTTTATAAACTTTGTGGAATCATATTATGTGAAAGTAACTAAAAATAAAAATTAAATAACAAAAGTTATTGAGAATATTGTGGAGGATAAAGTCAATATTTCTATAAATAGTTAAAGTAAGTCAAAACACCCTTTTCAAAATTCAAAAAATTCATGAGATGAATAATGTTAAATTGGGAAAGAATCATTGAAATTTCCTAATTTACAAAAACATGTTGAGTCCTAAAACATTATTGGAAATTAGAAGGATCCAGTTCATAAAAGAAGAAAGTTGAGCTCAGATAATTGGACTTCACTTATCTCAAAAGTTGAACCAGAATAAGTTTTAGAATCTATTCAACATAAAGAATATCTGGATTCTATGAATGAAGAGTAATATCATATTAAGAAGAATGAAACATGGGAAATTGTTTCATGTATAGTAAATAAAAATGTTATCAAAACCAAGTGGGTATATAAAAAAAGTTCATTAAACACGGATAAGTTTCAAGAAACAAATCTATGCTGGTTTATAAAGGCTATGACCAGGTGGAAAGTGTGGATTTTGAAGAAACGTTTTCCCTAGTTGGATGACTAGAAACTATTAGAATGTTTTTTGGTGGCTGCATATCAAAATAAAAAATTTTATCAGATGGATGTAAATTCATCTTTCTTAAATAGTGAGATTGAGGAAGAAGTTTACATTGAACAACTTTGTGGGTTTCAACTTGATAAGGATGAAAAAAATGTTTGTAAATTGAAGAAATATTTGTATGGGATGAAACAAGATCCATGTTATTAGTATTCAAAACTTGAAAATTGTTTGATAATGTTAAATTTTTTGAAAGGATAATTTGATTGAAAATTATATGTGATATATTTTGACTTTATAGCTCAAATTTTAATTATTTATGTGGATTATATAATTTTTTGGGGATAGAGAAGATTTTTGTAAAAACTTTTCTGAATAAATGAAGAAGAATTTTGAAATTTCATTGTTGGGAGATTTAAATTTCTTGGATTACAAGTTAGAAAAAAAAGAAAAATACATTTTCTTATCTCAAGAAAAGTATACTAGGGGATTTTTAAAGAATTTTGGGATGTAAGAATTCATATACGATACAACTTCTATATATGTGAACTTAAAGTTGAGTAATGATGATTTTGGAAAAAGTGTGAGTCAAAAATATTTTCAGAATTTGATAGGAAGTCTACCATAAATTAAATACCTAAGACCTAATATTGTTTATGCTATTAATTTTTGTGCCAAGTACCAAATTCATACAAAATAATCACATATGTTGGTAGAAAAGAGAATTATTATATATGGAAAAGGAATAAATTCACATGGGTTGTTATACAAAATTTCTAAGATGATAATTTAGGGTTATATTGATGCCAATTTGGCTATAGATTATAATGGTAGAAAATAAGCCTCAGGAGGAAAGTTATTCTTGGGTGAAAGTTGGGTGAGTTGGAATAGTAAGAAAAAAAATTCAGTAACTTTGAGAAAAACTAAATGCTAATTTTTTTATCTACTCAATATTGTACTCAAATGTAGTGGATGAATGTTCAGCTAGAAGATTTAAAAGTAAAAGTTTCTAAACCATTTAAGATAAATTGTGATAATTAGAGTCAAATTAAACTTTCTAAAAATACTATCAAACATTGAACATCAAAACACATTGATGTAAAGTTTAAATTTATAATAGAGAAAGTTTATAATGGATATGTTTTGCTAGAATACATTGCAACAAACTATCATATTTTTTATATATTTGAAAAAGAAATTTCTAAAGAAAGGTTTGTGTAATTGAGAATATTATTTAATGTTAATATTCTTCCCATGTATTCCAAAACCTCACATGGAAGTATCCCCACCGTGGTTTGGATTATGTTGAAAAAAATGGAGAAAACGTAACAAATTTATTGTTTGTAATAAGTTTTTACTTATCCTTATTTTATGAATATAATGTTATGGTTATCATAAAAGGGGGAAGAGAAAAAAAGTGAGAGAAAAAGAAAAGTAGAGGGAGATTTTTTCTTTACATGGATTCAAAATTTCATTTTCACTAAATGATCAAATTTCTTAAGAACATTAATTTATCTAGTAATTTTGTGTCAGGAAAATATCTTTTTAGAAAGGATATGTTTTGAAAAAAGTCAAAAAAGATGAGATTTTAACAAAAGTTGAGTTATAAAAACAATTCTGAGAGTTGGAAAAGTTGTTAACAAGGGTTTCTATCAAATCCAAAGGGGGATATTGAAAAAACTTTGTGATAAATTGTTTTAACAAGGTTCTTATGTTTTTTAACAATTATAATTTTTGTATAATAATGTTTCAGTCATTCAATAATTGAGCCCATTCCATCAAAATAATATTTTTAAAAAATAAAGAAGTTAGATGGTTTTCAATATTATGAAGTGAGAAGTTAGATGGTTTTTAAAATTTCTAATAAAAGTCAGATTATGCTTTTATAATCATGAAGTTCTCATAAATCATGAAACATAATCATGATAAAATCTTTTCAAGAAATGGAGGAATCATAATGATTTTATCAGTTTTAGAAGTACCAGAATCAGAGGTTGAAAGATGTTAGAATGTTTAATGCCGATGAATTTTAAAGAAGTTAAAAGTTATAGACTAAATAATTCCATCATAATTATATGATAAAGAAACACAAATCATAATGAGATGAAAACATAACTGAAATCATAATGAATTGGGAAAGAAAAAATATTTTTAATGAGATTATATGGAAATATAATTCGTAATGATCTGATAATGAAACAAAATTAGTAATAAGATTAGAAGAAAAAAAATTCATAACAAGTTAAGAACGAGTCAAAATTCAAAATGAGTTGAGATGGAAACTAAATTTATAATGAGATGATATGGAAACTAAATTCATAATGAGATTTGAATAAAAGACATTTTAATGAGCCGAGAAGGTAAAAAAAGGTTGTAATGAGTTGAGAAAGAAATAGAATTCACAATGAGATGAGAAAGAAAAAAATGTAATAAAATGAGAAGGATGCATAATTCGTAATGAGTTGAAAATGAAACTTTTTCATAATGACTTAAGAAAGAAACATATTCATAATGAGTTGAGAAGGAAAATGATTTATGATTAAATTAGAAAGAAACAAATCATAATGAACTAGAATATAATTGAATATCGTACTGAGATGATTATGAAGAAGAATCAAAAAATAAAATTCCATATTTTTTATGACGAGTTTAATATTTCAAACTTGAAATTCAATTTATCATAAGTCCTATAGAAATCTGAGGAGAATTGAAGAAGTCAAAGTTAAAGTTTAAATAATAGTTTTTTTCGGTGTTTTTGAAATTTGAGGAAGCAGAGAACATTTTCAAGTTTCCAATTTTTTTCTGAGTCACTGATAAATAATTTCTCAGATCATTTTGTTCAGAGTTAACTTACATGAAAGAGGAAAATGTTGAGTGATAAAGGATTTGAGTGAAATTGCTTTCCAGACTATGATCTATGAAGAAGATTAGACACCCTACTATTTTTTTACTAGATAATATAATCATATTAAGTCAATTAGACTGAGAACAATCATATTAATCATTTGAGAAGAGATTGAGTTTTGCATATTGAGAGTGGGTTAATCATATTGAGTCCATCATATTGGGTCAATCAGATTGAATAGGATTGTATTGATAATTTGATCATAGTTTGAATTTTATAGATTTAGTATGGGATAATCATATTGACCTCATAAGATTGAGAAAATCAAATCTTGAAAAATTAGATCTAGACTGATCTTTTGTGAAGACAATTGAAAAAAGTATTATTATTATTTTTGGATCAATAATTTTTTAAGAAACTTTTTAAACTTATGGGAGTTAGTTTAATCATTCTTATAAGGATATAAAAGGTGTATAATAGGATTTGGAATAAGTTTTATTCACTTATTCATATAATTGGATTTCCATAGACCCACTTAAGTGGATATGGAAAGGATATAGGTTCTCACACTAAGTTTGAACCTTCTAATCTTGCGTGCTTTACTTTATTTACTAGCTTATAATTCAATAGTTTTTATAAAGGATGTTAAAAAAATAAATCTAAAAAGGCTACAATGGTTATGTTTTGAAAAGTATTAAAACTTATAAAAAGTATAACAATAGATACAACCCCTTTTTCTTAGTTGTTATTCGATCATTTGGAACTTATGGGAATATATTATCTGGTTAAAGTAGAAATAATGTAAAAAATCATAACCATATTATCCATCTCATAACATCATAAAAATACATTATGAAAAATTCTAAATAATCCAAAAGGTATAACCATGTTGATAAAAATGGAAGTAGTGATGTATACATAACAAAACCCAAAGTAATCCTGAATTGAAAAATAAAGCCAGATAAATTTTGTGATTCTGAATGGAGTTGGTTTGGTTAATGATGTAATGGGATAAATACTGCTCTGTTTTATCACCTATTACAGAGGAGAAAACTCCATAGAGGTGGAAACAAGAGACCTTTGTAGTGTACTCTCCTTATGTAGACTATTTAACATTTCCATTGGGGTGGTGGAATCAAATTCCAAAATTATGGTAGACACTCATTGGTACATATGCAAATCCCCTTGGTACCTTACCTACCTCATCAGGAAATGCATGCTCTTTATTGATCATGGTACAAAGGTTTTCCACACATGGAGGGAGGGTAACATGACAGCAGACATCTTGTCTAGCAAAGGAGACATCATTGACTCACTTATCCTTTACAACGATATTTTGTCTTTTTCTAATGATTATAAAATAGTTGTTAAAGGAGATGCACTATGAATTTATTATTTTAGGCCGTTGTCTGCGCCTATCTCTTGTATTAGAAAAGTATGAATGAATTTAACCATCAATACTTAGGTCCAATGTGGCGCCCCATGCTAACTATACCTTCTTGGGATGGTGCTAGATGCCTTTATCCATAGTAAAATAATCATTTATATAAATTTATGGGAACACCAGAACCAAGTAAATATTTTCTAGTTCCCCCAAAACATAAAATAATAGGAAATAGTATATTTAATAAAACATGTACAAGGCCCCCCAATAATATATAATATTAATGGGAAACACCATATCCAATTAAACACATCTAAGGTTACCCAACAATATATAATAATAATGGAAAACACTAGATCCACAAAAATATATCAAAGGCCCCCCAAATGTATTTTTTACTAATGGTAGTTTCCATATCCAAGGAAACACATCAAAGGATCCCAAATTATATACAAGTATAATGAAAAATTCTATATCCAAGAAAACACATTCATGGTCCCCCAACCAATTTAATAACGATAACTATATAATAACTTATATAAACATTAGTACATTATTACATTATCCATTTTCCCATAAAATTACATTGACTAAGAATTTATCAATTAAAAATTTAATTTGAGGTTGACAATAATCATTTAATTCATGTCTCTTGTATATGGGGTACACACTAAGAAACTTCAGGAGTCCATTAATAAATATTCAAGTCCATAACACACCTACTTTTACCACATTAATTTCATTTAAATTTTAAAAGGATGTATCACTATACTCAGTGGACTATGATTTTGTATTTACCCATTAGAAGACCATTGAGGGTCTGTGGAGATGTATAACACATTTAAATTTTGGTCTAAATTCAATTATTAATTAGGAAAGAGAAAGAAAAAATTATATCGATGTGAATTCACATCATTTACACATGGAAAATCATCAAGAATTTAAGGTATATCTTATGAAACCCAACTTGAATATAATATCGGTCAAAATCCCAAGTACCCAATTTGAATTAATCTAAATTAAAAATGATATATTGGATATATGATCTTGTTTATATTAATTCAATGAATCCCAAATAAATATTATCAAAACTAGAGTCAAACCATATATTATGGCGTGAAATGCCCTTCGTAGGGTTCCTATCTAGAAAAAATGAGAAAAAATGAGAAGAAGAAACTGAAACAGAATTCCTAACTTTTATCCCTAAGTTCTAAGAATCTTTGGTTTATTGAGATCAACCTTATAATGGCGAGGAATCTATAAAATCATCTAAGGGAGAGTTAGGAGTCATTATCTTAATATAATAGAGGATGAATGATATTGTTTATGTGATTATAGTGTTTAAAATCAATTTTTACAAATTTATTAAATCCATTTCATAGTATCGATGCCTAGTTTTATAAGCTATGTTCCAACCATATGAGACCCACTATTTAAGACAATACACTTCACATGGTTAGGATAAAAGATTTAGAAAATCATTCACCGACCATTTTAAATGTATTCGTAATTATCTTTATTTTTTTTGAAAATTATTTGGAGAAACTGACATGGTTTGACATATTACGTGAATTCATTTTCCCCAACACACGGTTAGCTATATAGTTTTTTATAACCATGCACTAATCTTGTTCGACATTCTATAACTGTGTAATTAAAATTTATGGGCCCCATACCACCAAAATTCTTCAGATGTTATTTTTATTCTTGAAATGATATATATATATATATAGGTACTAATTTTTGTCTAGTACAATTTGAAAAAATAAGTATACACTAATAAATGGATGAGGCTTTATAATCTCTACACCATATAATAACTTATACCCAAGATCCACTCATAAGAAACACTAAGAATAATCAAAAAATAACATAGATCATTGGGCCTATATATCAGAATCTTTATCCCACATATTCTCTTAGATAGGTATGTACTATTACATTAATCATACCAGAGGAATCATCTACCCACACATGGTATTTTTACTTTGATTCGTTATACAAACTGGATGTTACCCAAATGATAAATTGATCTCAATCCCGATATCATTAATATTGATAACATAAGAAAGACTAAGATGATACCATCAATTTTGTGACAGATGAAAAACATATTTCATGTCCATAAAACATTTTAAAAGATCTAATCTTTTTCCATAACACAAATCCACTCTATAATCTTAAACTACATACCAAGAACTGACTCCTAGTTTCTATTTAACATAAGGGTGAATGAAAAGGGTTACCATACATGGATTCAAATAGTTCCATATGAATTTATTTCTACTAGATGTTACTACAGAAAAACCCCACTATAGAAAAGTGTTCCACCTAGGAACCAAAAAAATCTATGATGCACACTATTAGAATTTCCTCCAAGATCTGAATTGTATTGTTAGTTTTGACATCAGTTTTTAGATGATAATATGTACCCAAGTGTAATTTTGTACCAAGTGATTTTTATAATCCCTACCAAAATAATGCGGTAAAACATATATCTTGATCTTAAAAGATACTTAGATGTACTTTTTGAAAATGAAATATATCAGAATCATAGAGTTTTCCCAGCTCATACTCAACGGAGGTATCCCAAATCAATAAGAAACATGCTACATAAAGTTATCCAATCAATGATAAATCATAATATTTTATTTCTTCATGGATTCTTTGGTACACCAATCATGAATTACATAGTGGCATCATCCTATTTCCACATAGGTTTATAAAAAAGCCACAAAATATCAGTGGTCCGTTGGTTCTAAGCCTTCTCCTAATGATAGATGGATAACAATGTAACAAAATCTACTATCACAATATCTATACCTAGCCACCATTGCATCATTCATATGTCACAATTCATCTTTTCCAAACCTATGTGTACCACCCACATTGAGGCATGAAATTCACTCATCAACTCGTCTTGTATACCGATAGGAACTAAGAAACAATCATGGACATGAAGAATATCATCTTCATCGATGGTCTAGTTTGTTGGAGACTCCCCAGTATATATGTCTTCCATCAGGGATAATCAAAATGAATCCAATAATTTTCATGTATTTATCATGTTGAGTATCAAGGATTTAATTTATAAAAATTTAAGAGATCCTAAAACCTGATATTTTTGAATGTTCAAATGCATATCCAAAAAACGAGTCACCATCTACAACTACTTACTGAAGTCCTATAGATCCTTAGTCTATGTTTTTCTATTCAATGAATTGATAACAATGTTTCTTTTCTAGGTGTATATGAAATATTAAAGACAAAGGATTATAGGTACTCAACCCATCACCACTATCTAAGATTCAAATCACATTATGAGAACTTATTTTAGGATATTATAGTCCATTTACATAATAAACCTTTCAACAAACAAGTAATTAAATAAAAATTTTAAAGCGTGAACCACGAATACAAACTCCAGGATATGTATCAGTTAATTCCCTCATACAACCTTTGTTTTCATGACCCATAAGCAACCACATGACCATCTTGATCATCAATTCTCCAAACCCAACTCTTGATGCATAGAAATACAAATTATACTACTTAGATAGTTTATGTAAGTTCAAAATTAATATTTAGGTTAACCTTCCTTTCAAATCCAGAAAGATATTATCACAAGAATCACACCACACAAACATCACCCCTTTCTTGGTCAGATTCATCATAAGTGATTACAATCATGATAAGTCCTTGAAAATAGGATTAGAGAACCCAATAGTGATGTACTCATTTGGGTAAATTCCTTGAATTCTAAGTCCCTCAATTGAACCTTTAGTTCTCAAATATCTATAGGATCCGTCTGATAAGTGGTGAGATAAAAATTTAATCCACCCTTGGTATGTGTTTTATATAAAATTAAAACTCCTTCTCAAGAAGAAATCCTGAGAAAATATAAAGAAATAAATCTTAAAATTGATAAAAAACCATTGTATATATATATTTTTGTAATACATTATCATATAAAATGAGACTAGACACTTATGATGTAATTATTTTCAATCACTGATGATTAGGTCCTAAACATCTTGCAAACCGATCACACTCTACCATATGAATTTTACTACTTACTGAAAATTATTATTATTTATTTCCAAACACTTTTAAGAAAGGTGGGAAATTGCACAACCCTTAGACCGTACAGGAGCACAACATACAACATTCAAAAAACAAGCACATGCAATTTAAACCACTAGCCCAACAGACTAGTACATAACTACATATCACAATATCCATACTCATCTCTGCTTCCCACACAAGATTCCCCTTCTGAAGTAGTCGACTCCCATACAGAAGCTGATTTATGTTGCCTTAAAAGATTATAACTTTGATCCTGGCTCCTCAGCTGGTCCAGTGAAAGCTGCACTGGGCAAGGTTGCTTTACCAAGCTGTCCTTTTTGAAAACAAGAATCACCCCGCTATCCCACTTAAAGGAAGATATAGTAATCACTGGGGATTATAGGTAAGAGTAGTTCTTTATTGTTCTTCTTCTTGGTATAGCAGACAAATCTCTTTCACACTCATCCATCCTTTTATTCCCATTCTGCTCAATGTCACTGTAGGAAAGAATGGCCAGACCACTCACATTTTCTTTATCACCCCCAGAAAAATACCTCCATTTTCAAAGGAGTTTCTTCAAGACATTATCCTTACATCCATTAGTATTCCCCCTTCTTTGGTTCGACGTGTTACTATCAATCAAAGCAAGACACATGACTACATTATTAGGCTCTTCACCGACCATAGAAACTTCCTTGTAGCTCAACCTTCCAACATTATGCAATTTAAAGAAGGATCCATCATCATCACCCCCTACCACAACATCAGCATCCAAACCCGCTTAAAAAATGTCATAAAAAATTCCTTCAAATCTATTTCTCAAAATTAAAAAGGTCCTAGCTGAAGGGTCTAATCCCCTAGCTTCCCCAACACTGTTTGGGTTGGGAACGTCCGAATTGATGACTCTGTCACCCCCATCCTCTATTCCATAAACATATTCTCTCCATCAATGTGCTTCTCTATATGATCCTCCTTATAAAAAAAATACTGTATCCTCCCAAAAATTGAGATTAGAGGGGCCCTCCAAATCCTACCGCAACCTGGGGAACACTTCAACTACCTTCGGATTAACATGCATCATCGTAGCACTTGATGGTTCAGATCCATGAATATCCTCAACAGCCACCTTGTGGACACCATCCAGAATTTCCTTCACCATTGGACTCAATGGATGAGGTCCCCAAACTCTTCTTTTTGACCCCGAAGCCTCCTGATCCAGACCCTCCATCACACCAATCTTAGAAGCCTTACCCTTTGAATCATCCCCTCTTCTTGCAGTAACCTAGTGCTCCTGAAGATGTACCTCCATCGTATGAGTGGGGGATCCACATATGCAAACCTCCAAAGAGTTACCCAGATGATTACAAGATGGATAGAAATTTGTCCAGTTCTCATAAATCACCCATTTCTTACACCTATATTCCTCACCAATAGTACTCCACAAATAATCGAAAGTCAATCAAGATGCATCAATTTCTACAAAAACTCAAGGGTTAACTAGGTGACACATGACCTGAGTGCATCTATAAGAGCATAGATATATTCCTACGAGATTTCATAACATTCTTATAACTAAAGGGTTCTGAAAAGGAAAAGGAAAATTGGGAAAGCCTACCCAAACTGCCATAAAAGGAAAATCATGATTCATGCGTAAATCGAAGGACCAACGTAAAAGGAATAAACGAAATCCATTGAAGCTATGAGGTTCCCTTGACCATGATTTTATGAGATCCACATCCGATTCAAACCGAATCATGATATGGTGATGGTAAAGAAAGCCAAAAATCTCCCTTTCTTGAAGGCCCCAAGAGCCAAAGGTGAACCTGTAAAATGCATTGACTGAAGGTCTCCTTTACTTTAAACGATCAAAAATAGTGAGATTCAAGAGAACTATGTTTTTCGAAAACTCAGAAGTTAATATATTGAGGTTAGGAAATCCATAAAGAATATCTAGAGATTTTGGGCTTCACAAAATCTTTCAGGAATGGGGGAAGAAAATATTGGTTGGAGAATTGTTGATAAAAACCCTGCTCTCTCATGGGATGACGATTCCCCCTCCCCCACCAAGGTGGGAGGAGCTAGTGCTTAAACTACCGTCATCACTGAAGGGAAGAGAGAAATTCCAGGGTTCCCCCTGTTTCTACTATAGAGAGATTTAAATTATATCTACTAGTGGTAATGACCAATATGAATGTACTATGGTAAAAACCAATCCATCAAAAGAATAAAACCAGTTCCTTCCATTTTAAGCTCAAAGAAATTATAAATAAAATGATAAACACCAACTCCCATAAAACATTCCCTATAATAACACATAAATTTTGACCACTATTGTAGTGGAATATCCATGGTGATAACCCTAGATTAGTGATCCATAATGAGACTTAAATTTACTATAAACCAAATAAACATAAAAGAATGGAAATGTCATTCATTAAATGAAACATATGTCAAGTAAGAAGCCACATGGGTTGTAACTCAATTTGAGGAAGGTCCAATATCTTGATTTATTGAAGTAGGTTACCTGACCAGAAGTAGGCTAGTTACATGAACTAAGGTCCTGTCCTATCCCCGTAGACTACACTATTATGTTGTCTCTTCTACCCTAGCCCTAGGGTACCATATCACCAACCTCAACATGTATAAACCATGGAACACCAATATCCAATTTACTATTGTATAATTGATCTTATTTCATAATCTCAGTGTCTACCTAAATCAATAATTTTTAGACATACTCTTACAAAATTTTTATAGGTGACCTATTATTCCACAATTTTGAAACTCTACTAGAATCCAATCACACTAAGGTTCTTTTGTCCCACCTTTACATACTCAAAAAATCAAACTATACTATTATCTTAATACCAATAACTAATTTCTTAGCTTCCCCACTCACTACCACCCCCATAAAAACTGTCTAAGTGGTTATTATTATTTCTAGAGAAACCACTATCATTCCTCATATACGAAACTTATTTTCCTCCACTCAAGGCCTCTTTTTGGTGTCCCTTGATGACGTTGGATTAATTCAACACATTATGAAACTTCTTCAAGATAAATACATTGACCTGTGATCTAATATAATACTAGAATCCATCCCCCAATCAATTAACTGTATCCACATTATCCCATGACATAGTCAAGGAAAAACATTTTAAATCAATGAAAAGAGTGGCATAATTCATAACTGACATAAATTCTTTCTCATGGAAAAAGAACCTCCAAATATTTCCTACATACAAGGTCACTTGAAATAAATAATAAATGATCCAAGTTTGAAATTCCTTCCAGGTCATTCACGTATGTAGGTCCACCTAGATGATCAAAATAACTCTTCGGGAGAGTCTCTAGATGATCAAAGATGGTCTACATCAATTATAACTTGAACATTGTTACCTTGGGGAACTTTATATGTAATGGTCATTGGGTATTCTAGATGAAACACTTTACTGAGGACTAAAATTTTTGGATCATTTTGTGGAGGAACTCTCTCTATTGACTGTATAACTTGCAAAAATCTCACACATAGTTGGTCATTTACTATATTCACTAGATCCACTAGAGAATTTGCTTTAACAACCAAAAAGGTATGCTTATATCCCCCCTTATATGACACTAAATAAAGTCTTAATAGAGGGGTTGATCTAAATTTTAAAACACACACCTTTAACCATATTATAAGAAATTTAGAGCATCAACCATAATTAAAGTAACATTAAGGATAACATCAAGATATTTACATACCACAACTAACATATTACAACAGAATCACTTTTTAACCAATTTATTATAAAAATTAAACACATAACATAATGTTTTCCCTATGAGACTATCATGATGAATTCACATTCTCCCTCATCCCCAACTTTTCCATGAGTCAAAACCTATAAACGCTAAACCTAAACAATCAAGTGAACCACTTGAGGTTAAATTGATTCAACTGTAAAATAATAATTAACAATATAGTCCCTAGTTACATGGTATTTTCTCATACAATTGTTATATACTCATGGGAATGAGTTCTATAACACGTCCTAATAACAACATATCTCCTATCCACCTGAACCTAATAGTAAAACAAGAGAAAAAGATCATCTAATACCAATTTGTAACATTTTTATCCTAGTTAAATTATAATTAACTGAATCAAATCACTACATGACCTCAAGTGTTCATTTCCTTGTGTAAGATGCTGCTGACTAGAGGTGAAGATAAACAAGTATATAATGGGGAGGACATACCCTCTAGTTATAGCACTAATAATAATATAAATTATAATAATATTATCCATCATATAACATCATAAACTGATTCCATGAAATGTTCGAAATAGTCAAAATTTAATAACCATATTGAGAAAAAGGGATGTCATACTATATACATACCAAAACCAAAAGTAATCCCTAAAAGGAAAATAAAACCAAATTGGTTCCAAGGCCATGGTCAGTTCAACCATCCATACTCTACTCGAGATATCCCATATTACCAATCTATTATAAGGGCCTTTCCCATATCATGAACCACAATAAGAATTTATTCTCAAGTACCAACAACACCCCTAGAAGGGTGTGTGTATAACTTTGTAGGAAACCAAAATCAAAGGATAAAGCCTAACTAGTCTAAGTAAACATATATACCAGTGTTTATGTAATAAAATGATGTGTAACCCAACAATCAAATTATAAGAAATCTATCAATCATTGGGTTTTGGATGAAAATGTGGGTTAACCATACTGAATTTGGACAGTGCAGGGTGTATAAGTCTATATTACCATAATCATGTATATAAATAAATGGTCACTATATATCCATGGTACTAAGTCCATGATCCCCCATCATTATACAATAATAATTATAAATATCAGATCCAATGAAACATGTCCAAGTTGCCGAAACTATATATAATATTGATGGGTAATTAGAGATACAAGGAAATATATACAAGTTACCCCAACTATATATAATAATAATGGGAAACACTATACCCATGGAAACATATTCAAGGTCCCAAAACTATATATAATTATAATGGGAAACACCAGATCCAAGAAAACACATCGAAGTTACCAATATTGTATATCATAGTAATGGGAAATTCCATATCTAAGGAAACATGTCCATACTCCCCAAATGAATTTAATAATGATAAACATATAATGAATTTCATAAATATGATTTTGTCATTTCATGAGAAGTTTATCCATCAAATTCAATTAACCATGATTTTAACAATAAAACATTTAATTTGAGGTTAGAAATAATAATTTAATTCAAGTAGCTTGTATCTAGGGTACACCATAATCATATTTAGAAACCCATTAATCACTATTCATGTAAATGAAACTACTAGTGTGACCACATTAATTATTTTAATTATTCAAATGCTGGAACACCTTATTTGATGGAAAAAATCTCAATCTTTACACCCCAACAGACAACTGAAGGTATGTGGAAAAGTATAACACATTTAATTTAGGTTCATAAATAAATTATTTATTATAAAATAATAAAAAAGAATTATGTTGGCATGAAAACATATCATTTACACCAATAAAATCATCATGAATTCAATGGATATCTCAAGAAAACCTATCTCAAACATAACGGTGTGCAAAATCCAAGGTACACCGATCGAATAAAACCCAAAAATCATTTATTTTTTGTATACAAGATCTCTTTTACATCCCATCAATGAATCCAAAATAAAGTTTCTCAAAACAAGACTAACAACATTAGTGTAGAAAATATAGAACTATCTAAGGGTTCCTCTACAGATAAAATGAGAAAAAAAGTAGAATAAGAAAAAATAAAATTATTACCTTTTATATATATGATCTAATAATATTCGATTTAGTGATATCTTCATAATGAAGGATAAAAATCTTTAAAATCACCAAAGGGAAGGATATGAATTTATATTCTAATGAAATGGAGTAATAATGAGGGTTTTCAATTGAGTTTTGAGTTTAAAATAAAAAATTTATATTTCATTAAATCTCTCTACATGGTTTGGCTTCATGGTTTGGTAAACAATGTTCCAACCATATAAACCACAATGTTCATAACACACTAATTCACATATTGTGTTTGTATTTTTTAACAAACCATGAACCTAACATATAAAATAGATATATAATTATTCAAAATGTTTTTCATTGTTATATGAAAAACCTATATGTTTATAAAAACTATGCGCCATTCATTTCCCCTCTGTATATTTAGTTGTATGGTATTCACCAAGTTTTCACCCCTACTACAACTATTAAATTCAAATTTTCTCTCACCATAACCACATAATTCTCTTTATTAGACTATTATTCTAAAAATCACACATAATTAATGGTATTATAACAAATATATTTATATTTTACAAAGAATAATTCTTAAAAGAAGGGTCAAGTCATTTCACTATGGTTTAATTATTTTTTATGGATATAGAACATACATACAAAAACCCAACAATATTTATATGTTGGATTCCTTACATTACATATCTAATAATGTGTTATCATATATATTAATGTCATCCAATCCTAATTTTTCATTTATAGTTAATCTTAAGAATCCTTATTATATTAGTGTTGATAGATTCTAATATTAATACGTAGAGTATTGGGTAAGTTATTGACCATCCAGTTACATTTTTTCATGACAATATTTTACTATGGTGTTCTCATGGATAAAACATCATTCTTTTAAAGATAATTTAGGTGGAAGTGAATTTTGTGAAATCATATCATTATTATATCATTATGAACATTCCAATATCACTTTCATATCACCTTCAGAAACATTCATTACATTCCATGAATTCCTTCATGGTTTATGTGATCATGATACAACCCATTATACTATAATCATTTGAAAACAATATGAAGTTCCTCTTACCTAATTAGTACGAATTAGGTCCATGAAATTTTATACTATATTGTTTCTTGGTTGGTAATTATTTCTCACCATCTTCTTTATCATGAAAGCATCATCAGTGTGATCCTAATCATACTTGATATTTTGAATATCTTTCATATCCTTAAGATTTATTAAATTATACATGATCTATTTATATAGATACCCGATACATCAATTCCCTATGTTTTTCTCTTCATCCATAATAAGATGATTGATAATCTATTTTCTGCCTAATTGATACACATATCCATTTTTTCTCTAGACTATCATAAGGTAATTTCTATATTTTCCTTTTATTAAATCAACACTTCAATTGAATTTAACCTCAATGCCCAAGTAAAATGGGTTTCTAACTCTCAGAAAGTTATTTATAACTCTGTACACATAAATCAAATTCAAATTATTTAACCTATCTGTAAAATGCCTCATATTTCCACTTCCTTTGATGTTCAAAGCTCCATCATTTCCCAGTTCAACCACACCATCAACATGAACATTAAAATATTAAAAAATATTCATGTTATTAGTCTTATTGGATGTGACCAACTATCATGAATGGATGTGATAATATCATTTATTTTATTAAGAGAAATTTAAGTGATTCTCTCCTTATCCTTCTACTTACCTTCACTCCAATAAATGCCTTACTTAATTGAGATATTTTTTGGAATATAATCATTTACTTCCCCAAAATTAGTGTAGTAATATCATTCATATTTTAATGAGAAAATATATTTCAAAATGGAATATAATTCTTGAATAATCTCTCAATTATACTTTATCATCTATATAAAACATTCTTACTTTACCATTTCTTGTAATCTAATGATGTACAACTGGAGTTAGAGAAAATATAATAATATGCTTATAAAGAATTAATGTATTGAAATTTAAGATATATTATCATTCTTATTATTATCTCTCACTTTTTTTTATAATTTCAGGAAGACCTTTATCCCTTCACAATATGACACATTGTGACCAAGATTAAAACAATATTGGTACTTCTTCAAGGGGAAAATCCCATCACTTACTTCTCTATAAATATACATATTTATTGAATAGTTTCTCAGTCATTGATATGATCTAAATAGTTGAGATAAATCTACAAACATTTACATTCATTTATTCTTCATACACTATCCTAGATTTAGATTTTTTAGCTTTATAGCCAATTCCACTCTTACCCATGTCGTTCGATCATTGATCATTCTACACCTTTAAATTATCTTTGTATCACTTTAATACCTCTCTATCATATGTTACTAAATAAAGAAACTTCTTCAAATATTTTTTTTAATTTCAAAATCACACTTCTTACTCTATGTCCCTATCTATTATTAAAGTGTCCCTTTCTTCATTTATCTCTCCTAAAAAATCAATATGGACTTCAACCTCCTTATTATATTATTTAATTTTCATCTTTAAGTATACTATATCTTGACCCACTTTCTGATTATTCTATTGATATTATATATAATTATAATAACAAGTGATTTTTTTATTCAATTTTGGGAATATATTTAGAATATTATTTTTAAAAAATATCAATCATTTGGTATGACATTCACAATATGTAATGATTCACAAGATCTCCTACAAGATCTATATCTAGGTTGACAAAACCATTCAATTAACTTTATTATACATTATTAGATAATTACATGGAAATAATTTTCACCATGGATTCCTTCATATCTTAAAATAATTATGTTTCAAAATCTATAAAGTATTTCTCTTTATAATCATCCTCTTGAATAATCACAAGAAATTTCTACCAAAATAATTTTCTTGATATATTTCTATATTTGAAGTTTCTCATATGGAGAAATTTCCTTTAATATTTTTGTGACTAATCAAACTCACCCTCTTCACTTTTATCCCTTATTTGACATATTTTTGTGATATCCACATCTTTAACCCATTAAAGATAAACCAATGGTATTTTATCATCGAATATTCCTTTTCTTCTTTTGAATTTTCTTTATGAAAATTACAGAAGTTATTTTCTTATATCATACTCTATATTTATAGATTATTGAATCTCAAGCTTCCCAATGTATTTAAATAACATTTCCTTTTATTAATTATTCAGCACAGATTTCTCTTTCACTCACACTTCATATGCAATTGGCTTACTATGAAAATAATCAAAAGATAAAAATTAAATATTTCTTTCTTCAATCCCTTAAAACTTTTGATTTTAAAAACGTTTGAATATATAAAATCCGATCATCATGATATTCACATATTTTATCCCATAACCAATTAAATTAATAGATAAAATAATATCAATTATCTAGTTGATGAAACAATCAATATTCTCACCAGGATACATCATTAAATCATTAAATTTAATTTATATCTCTTGAAGCATTACCTTCTTCTTGTTGGAATCCCCTTTATAATCATTAAAAAACTTATAACATATTGAATTTATAGATTTTAGACTCAATATCTTCATACATATATGACTTATGAATTCCCACAATAAGGCATTTTACACCTTTGTATGAGCATTTAGTTTTATCTTTCCATCTTCCATCCTAAATAACATTGTTCCAAAAATAAATTAATTTCATGTATAGAATATAAGGAAAAATAAATGAAAAGGGATCATAAATGTAATCTCATTTTATTAACAATAATTTTATTTTTATATCCATCAAAACATGAAAATAATTTTACATTTTCTATGTTCTCCATATCAAGGATCTTCCACTAATTAAGAGACCAAGAATAGTCTTTTGGATCTCATACTACTTGTTACAACATCACCTTACAAAAGACATCCAGGGGGATTGGAATTATAGTATGAATAACATTTTACTCCCAAATCCCAATGAATATTATTTCATATTTTAAATATCACTTTGAATCTATTAATCTCAAGCACACAATCACAATAGTTAAATACTAAAAGAAAAATATAGGGCCCTGACCTAAAAAATTACATAATCATGAGTCTTACTCAAGAATTTAATTTCATTCACTTTGATGATATTTTCAGGTTTAGAGTTTTATAGAATTAGGCCATAACCCACACATAACAAAACCATATAATACAAAGTGGGAACTTCCAATTAGTATCCAATTTTCCAATAATATACAACTTTTAAAATATATCATGATCTCTTTCCATGAAAACTATTCACTAATTTTCAAATGACTTCATCCTTTACCTTACCCATAATTTTAAAAACCTTTAAAAATGTAGGATTAGCTCAAAAATAGCTCTACATGATACACAAAGAAGTAAAACCATTAGTTATGTGAAAACATTAAAACTCATATAAAATTGACCTTTATATTCAAATTTATTTGAGAATATGAAATCGATCATTTTCACATGAATAAAACACACATGTTTTTCTCAAAAAAATGATTAAAACCCATAGTATGAAATTAAATCCCTTTTTTGTAACTTAGAGCATCTCTTTCATAAAACCTTTTCAAAATCATTTTTATTGGAATAACCCTATGAATGACTTCCAATATACTTATTACCCAATTTATTAGGGATATATAATTGGGATCAGCTTTCATATAAGCTATATCAGTGTAAAGACCCATAATTTCCATGTAATGTTTTTTAAATAAATAGAAATTTTACGACTCTGCAAAAATTGATGGCACGTAATTCCGAGGCCCGGAGTGCCCAGAATGAATTTTTTAACTTTTGTTCAGGTACATTTAGTAAATGTGCAAGAAGGTTTTTCTAACTTTTGAACCGGTGCTCAGAATTGAAATCTGAGGGCACCATTGAACTCGCAGCGCCAATTTTTGCTTAAAGAGACATTCACCTCAATGACAGTTGGTCGAAGGTGGAAGTTAGTTTTTTGGTTGTTCATGAAAAGAATAAGATAAAAGAAAGTATGAAATATTTTATTTTATTTGTTAAAAATCTCCATGTTAAAGTTGAGAAGTGGGGACCACCAAACCTGAAACTCCCATGAGAGGTTATAGTGGTGGGGAACACCTGAGCCTAACCTCCCATGAGAGTTTATGGTGGCGGGGACCACCCAATGACTAAACCTCTTGAACTATCCTCTTAATGAGGGAGAAACCTCTGAACTCCATCATTAATGTGGAGGAGCCTCTTGAGCTTCCTCCACATTAATTATGCCAACACACCACATTAATTTGGCCAATTTTAATTTTAAGCCAACAAACTAAATAATAGATATCATAATCTATTATTTTTAGGCTACCAATTATTTTTGGTGGAATTGGGAGGAAGGAGATCTTGGGAGAAAGCTATACAAAAAAGAACACATTCTTCCATGAAGAATGCTCTCTCCAATGAAGAACACCTTCGACTATGAAGAACCAATGAATGAGCTTGGGATCAGAGGCATGTGGTGGGTGTGACGAACGCCGATATCTTCGACTTCCTCCGATGTGGGACATCTTTATCTACGACAAATCGACGTCCGTACTTCTTTCTCGCGCCAATGTCATCGATCAACCCGAGGTAGAAGTTTATTTCTATTTTGTTTATCACTTACCATGTACACCCCTTCTTTTCCTTTTATGGGTTGGGAACAATCATTGCAGGGGGATATGATTTGACGTTCATTTCTATGTTCTTGATGAACCATATGCTACCACTCTAACATGGAGGGTATGAGAAAAACCAACTTGGCCCGAACCTTATGAAAATATTGAGGTTTTATTCACAATGGAGGAGGAAAACAACCATCCATGGTTGGGGCATGAGAATGGCAGCTGGAACCATTTCCATCCATGAAGAAGGCGTCAGCGTAACGGCGCCGCCCCGCGGCCACTTCCGCGGTGGGCGCATCCCCAACGTCCCACAGCCGGGGGCCCCGGTCGCGGCACCGGACCGCCGCCCTGCGGCCGGACCGCCCCCCCTGCGGCCGGACCGCCGCCCTGCGGCCTCACTGCTGCTCCATGGCCGCACTACCACCCAGATACCGCACCACCGCCCCATGGGCGCACCGCCACCCAGTGGCCGCACCACCGCCATGCGGCCGAACCTCCGCCCTGTTGCCAAACCGCCATCCCCATCCAAGCTGCCCTATGGACTCGCACCCTCGCGACATCTTATATTGCCTCAAGGCCACCCACAGCCCTTCGTGGCCCCTCACGACCTGTCGGGCCGGACCCAGCAGGCCGGGCCTCCCAGCGGGTCATGCCGAACCCAATGGGTCGGGCCACCCAGCGGGTCGGGACCGACCCAGCGGGTTAGGATGGGTCAACCCGAACCGGGTTTTCCTAGGCTGGGTCATGCCGAGTTTGTAAGACTGGGTCGGACTAGACCCTGACCCGCTATGACCCAATTACTTTCTTTTGGCCATAGCTTTGTCACCGGACGTCCGTTAGATGAACCATCAAGGGAGCTGAGAACCTTGGAATGAGTTGTTCCCTTTGAGTAATACCCCACTGAGTTTTGGATTAGATGGAGAACATGGAGGTTAGATTGAGGATGAATCCAACCGGGGCCCCAGGACTAAAAGGATTATAACTCACAGACCGCGTGTCTGATTGACGTGTCGTATGTTAGATTGAGAACATATCGACCAGTAGCCTGTGGAGTGGATCCTCCAGGAGATGAGCGAGCATAGTGCAGGAACCCAGTGGCTGGATGAGACTTGAAGACTGCTGACCATTTCAATTCGGAGTGACTCGACAAGCCCAATGGGGAGTGCCTTGGTGACACATAAGACCCACAGTGGGGAGCGCCTTGGTGATGCTTCCAACCCATGGTACTCGACATGAAAAGTACCTCAGCAGGCCATGAGGGGGATCACCTTGGTGACACTAAAGACCCATGGTGGGGAGCGCCTCGGTGACGTGACATACCCACGATACTCGACTGGAGGAGTACCTCAACAGTCCAAGGTTAGTGGGAAGAGCCTCTATGTGATGCGGCATGCCCAATGTACTCGATAGAGGAGGAGTTACCCAACAGCTAAGGTTTTCGACATTTTGACTGGGAAATTTACTTGATAATACCCCTAGAATAAATCCTCTTGTGAGCTGAGTCAGTACCTCTGTGTTTTCCTCACGATTGAGATGGATAACTTGGTAACTTAGGTATATGTATGTTCATATACCTAAGTATGTTTATCTATTGATTTCATACTTTGTGATTTATCCATGATGGATTTTGTGAGACCTATAGGTTCTTGGGGTCCCTACTAAGTATCGTTATACTCATCCCTACATGGGCTATGCCCGCACCTTGTTGTGTTGGATGCAGACGACAGACAACGCTGATTGAGGCTGAGAGTACCAGGACTGGACGATACCTGGAGGTGGACCATACGTCGTGTCGGTACGCAGAGGAGATAGATGGACATGGAGTGCTGAGGAGGTGATCTATACCTACAATTCAGGTAAGAACCTCAGAGGATGACCCAAAATTTAACTTTCCCTTTTTCTTCAGTTGTATTGTATCACAGTTGTACTTGTACATTCCAGTTGGGCTTGTATTCTGGACCCTTTTACTTACTGCACTCACTTTGTTTATAGTTTAGTTTACTTATGTTCCTATATTTCTATGTTCTTGGTTACATGTGCTTATAGTTTATAAAGGCAATGCCTTCCCAGTTTTAGGGAATACATCTTCAGTGATAGTCTCTAGCCACTGGCCAACGGAAGGTGGGCTTGGGGTAGTCATGACACGTGCCCCGGTGGACGGGTCATGACAAATTGGTATTAGAGGAGTCAGTTATACCATAGAACATAAGACTCTGACATATCTTTTTAATGGATATAGTGTTAAGTGTAGTGAGTGTGGTTTTCAGTTCAGGGAGTTCAGTGTTGGTGCGGCGGCCGACGTATCCATACGCCAAGACTCTAACCTCTGATTTCGAACTCAGTGCACGGAAACACTGATTGCGTGTGTGTTTTCAAAAGTTTTCATTGTGATATTTTGAGTCAGCTCACCAGGTATAAATTTCAGCTCACCAGGTATAAATTTTTGACCGTGGAACATCTGTTTATTTATAGTATGCCTCCAAGAATATAACACACTAGAGTTC
Source organism: Viscum album (assembly GCA_963277665.1). NCBI lineage: Eukaryota > Viridiplantae > Streptophyta > Magnoliopsida > Santalales > Viscaceae > Viscum > Viscum album. The sequence continues at coordinate 135,941,551 of OY728134.1, forward strand.
TGAGAGTTGTAGAATTGATATCCAAGCAAGCGATGATGCCTCGGTGCTGGCCCCTTTTCTAGTAGAGGCACCAGCGGAGGCACTAGTGGTACCACTCCCTGTTGGGACACCAATACCACTAGCCCCAGTAGCATATGGTGCATGCCACTTGAGCGCATTGCATGGGTTCCAGCACTAAAGGCCACCCAGGTTTAGTTGAGAGACAGACCTGCAGGCGGCTGAGGATTGGCTGGAGGTTGTGGTGAGAGTCTTCCGACTCATAGAGACACCAGGCGATCTCATGGTGATCCTTGCTGCCAGCCTTCTATAGGTAGTAGCAGGCAGATGGTGGAGCTTGATTCTCTAGGTTCACGATAAGGTGAAGCTTCTCTGGGTAAACATTGAGAGCCTGTTTCAGGCATAGTTTGTCCCAACGACTCTTCGCATAGTGCACATATAGGAAGTTTTCATTTGAAACAGGTCAGTATGACTATGGATCATTACTCAGTAAGGTTCACTAACCTTTCACATCACTCCATTGATATGGTGCAGGACCCATTCTTCAATGCCCATACCTTCGAGCATGGACTCAGGTGAGAGATCAAGGCTTTGATGATCTCACTCATCATCCCGACACAAACGAGGGTGTTAGAGAGAGCCCTATTGATAAAGAGTTTCCTTACTGAGCAGTCACCAGTAGTGAGACCCACTACCAGTAATCATAAGAGGAGTCTTCTGTAGCTGGAAGCGGATAGATGTCACAGAGGTCCAAGAGGACCAGACCTACTGGTGGACAAACACATGACTCAAGATCGGTTGTGCGAAGCACTCGAGGAGGAGCCAATTATACTATGAGAGGGCATTGTTTCACATGAAGCGGGTAGGGTCACATGGCTCGTGACTATCCGACACATCGTACGAATGATCAACAGATGGTTGAAGGACCACCCAGGCAGAGACAGAGGTTCGATCGAGGAGGTTCACATGGAGCCAGAAGATGTGGAAGGGGAGCTGGCCATGCAGCTCATGGTGGGCGACGATTTGAGATGTTACCACCACCACCCCCAGGAGGTCTACCCTGACCATAGGGAGCAGGTGGAAAGGGGAGAGCTCAGCTCCAGGTAGCTGAGGCCTACCATCACGATGCTCTGGAGATGATATAAGGTACGATATGTGTCTACTCTAACATAGATGGAGTACTTATAGACATAGGTTCCGATAATTATTTTGTTGTCACTACCCTCATTCGGATCTCGGAAATTCGAATGGATCCGTTGGATCAATCCTTATGGCTAGAGACTCATATGGGAGTGGATTCAATGATTAAGAACTGGTTCTGGTAGTGCGAGCTTAATCTAGGAGGAAAGAGCTTCGGATGTGATCTCCTAGTAGCAGCGCTGAGGCCATACGAAATCATCTTGGGTATGGACGGGTTATCTATTGTCTATAATCAGATAAAATGTATTAGGTGCAAGGTGTGGTATGTCCGCATGGATGGGACCAGGTTTACCTTCACCGGTGTGAAAGGAGCCATTGTAGCACCGGATGGACTTAACCGGAGGAGTGTGAAGCTGATCAAAAATCAGTTGGCTAGCCTTACCCTCAAAGCTATTGATGTGGAGAGTCTGAGCTATCCTATAGTGGTGGACCGGTATGTGGATGTTTTCCCCCATGATGTTCCCGGTATACCTCTTTGTAGAGAGGTGAAATTTTACATTGACTTGTACCCCAGGACGACACTGATATCTGCACCAGCATATCGGAGGGCACCCATGGATCTTCGTGAGATGTAGGTATAGTTAGAGAACTTTTAGGGGAAGTGATCCATCTGGCCCAACGTTTCTCCTTGGGCAACCTCGATTCTGTTCACCAAGAAGGCTGATGGGAGCTTGAGGCTTTGTGTTGACTATCGGCGCCTGAACCAGGTGACCGTGAAGAACAAGTACCCACTCTTGAGGATTGATGACCTCTTTGATCAGCTTAAGGGAGCATGGTGGTTCTCGAAGATATACCTCATATCAGGCTATCACCAGCTCAGAGTATGAGATGAGGATTTGCAGAAGATGGACTTCATGTGTCGGTACAACCATTATGAGTTATTGGTTATGAAATTCGGCACGACCAACACTCCAACTGTGTTCATGGTACTCATGAACAAGATATTTCATCCACACCCTGATCGCTTTGTAGTGGTCTTCATCGATGACATTCTGAAATACTCGACTACTAAGGAGGAGCATACATATCATTTGAAGGTAGTACTGGACACACTCCGAGAGCAACAACTTTATGGTAAGCTCTCAAATTGCTAGTTCTAGATCCGAGAGGTTCAATTCCTAGGACATGTCATATCAGAGGCTGGAGTTGTAGTGGATCCAATTAAGATTGCGGTGGTACTTGCTTGGAAGCCACCCGGGAGTGTGAAGGAGGTAGGAAGTTTCTTGAGTCTAGCTGGATACTACCAGAGGTTCGTGACAGATTTATCTAGAATTGCAGCACCACTGTCAGCCTTGATGAAGAAGGGGGAACCCTTAGTTTTTTTGGAGAAATGCCAGCGGAGTTTTCAGGAGCTGAGGCAAAGGCTGACTAGTGCCCCAATCTTGAGGCTACTAGGGGAGGGCATAGGGTACATAGTTTACTACGACACATTAGGGACTGGACTCAGATGATTTTTTATCCAGAAGTGAGTAGTGATCACATATGGTTCTTGACAGCTGAGAGAACACGAGCAAAACTACGCTACCCATGGCCTAGATTTAGTAGCAGTGGTATTCGCCTTGAAGATGTGGTGGCACTATCTGATGGGAAAGCATTTTATAGTGTACTCTGATCACAAGAGTCTCAAGTATATCTTCTCACAGAAGGACCTAAACCTGAGACAATGACATTTGATTGAGTTCCTTTAGTACTATGACTTCAAGATAGTCTATAATCATGTGAAGGGGAACATTGTAGCAGATGCACTCAGCATGAGGTCTGGTATATACCTTCTAGGTGAGGTGACAGAGGAGCTGGCCACTTTACAGATATCCTTTGTGGATTGAGACAGAGCATATTTTCTACAGCCTCTTACAATCACTCCCCCACTTCTTCAGCGAGTCAGGGAGGCGCAACGTGGGGACACTGACTATGAGGAACAACGTGCTCAGATATCCACATGACAGACACCTGATGGATTTTATGAATGTGGGGAGCAAGTCATCCTCTCCAGAAGACGTACCATGGTACATGTGTCACTTCATGAGGAAGTGTTGAGGGAGTTCCACACATCCCCTCTAGCGGTACATCCATGAGTGGTGAATATGTTCTAGGATATCCGATGATAGCACTAGTGGCCAGGAATGAAGAAAGAAGTAGTAGAGTTTGTCTCTCAATGCCTCACATGTCTACAATTGATGGTGGAGAATTAGGTATCAGTAGGCTTGGTTCAGCCTTTAGATGTCCCAGTGTGGAAGTGGGATGGGATATCCATGGACTTCATGATAGGACTTCCACATACATCTAGGGGACATGACTCGATTTGGGTGATCGTCGACCGACTCACCAAGTCAGCCCACTTCCTAGTGATTAGAGAGCAGGGTTCAGTAGAGAGCTTGGGATGCCTCTATGTGCAGGAGATTGTGTGGTTACATGGAGTACCCTTGATGATTGTATCCGATCGTGATACACGTTTTACCTCCCGACTATAGAAGGGGTTGGAGGAGGCTTTTGAGATGCATCTTCATTTGAGCACTGCCTTCCATCCTCAGACGGATGGTCAGACTGAGCGAACCATTCAAACCCTCGAGGACATGCTGCATGCTTGTTTCCTCAACTTCGGTTGAAAATGGGAGGATCACTTTCCTTTGGTGGATTTTTCATACAACAATAGCTGTCACTCCACCATTATGATGGAACCTTTTGAGGCATTGTATGGGAGACCTTGCAGATCACCTTTGTGCGGGAATGAACCAGGGGAGTCAGCACTAGTGGGACCAGAAATGGTATGAGATACAATAGAAAAGGTGCATATCATCTAGTAGTGGATGAAGACTACATAGAGCAGGCAGTAGTTTTATGCCGACAGGAGATGGAGACCTCTGTAGTTCGAGGATGGAGACCACGCCTTTCTATATGTCTCACCCCAATGAGGTCTTCGGAGATTTGGCCGAGGTGACAAGTTAACTCTGAGATTCACTAGAACTTTTCAGGTCCTCAGTAGAGTCGGTGAGGTGGAATACCGCTTGGCTCTTCCACCTCAGTTGCACCAGGTGCATGATGTCTTCTACGTGTCCCAGCCGAGGAGATACGTGCATGAACCTTCTCACATCATCGACCATGGCGAGATAGACGTCGACGATTGGGTGAATTTTAAGGAGTTTCCAGTAGAGATTGGAGATAGACACGAGTAGGTCCTTTTTGGACAATTGATACCTCTGGTGCGCGTTCGCTGGTAGCACGGGAACCTCTAGGAAAGTACATTGGAGGGGGAGGCACAGATGCGTGGTCAGTACCCCCATTTGTTTATCCAGTTTGAGTTGTGGCTTACGGGGACGTAGAGCCCTGAGGTGGGGAGAATGTGAAGACGCGAGATTTCCATGTAATTTGTTTAAATAAATGGGAATTTTATGAGTCCACCAAAATTAGAGACACGTGATTCCGAGGCCTGGAGTTCCTGGAATGAATTTATGAACTTTGTTTCGGGTACGTTCAGTAAGCGTGCGAGCGGGTTTTTCTAACTTTTTAATTGCTACTCGGAATTGAAATATGAGGGCACTGTTGAACTCCTAGCACCAGTTTTCACTTAAAGAGACATTCACCTAAACGACAGTTGGTCAAGGGTGGAAGTTAGTTTTTGGGTTGTTCATGAAAAGAATAAAATAAAATAAAGTATGAAATATTTTATTTTATTTGTTAAAACCTCCATGTGGAAGTTGAGAAGTGGGGACCAACAAACCTTAACCTCCCATGAGAGGTTATGGTGGTGGGGACCACCCCAGCCCAACCTCCCATGAGAGGTTATGGTGGCGGGGAACACTAGAGGCCAAAAACTCTTGAACTCTCCTCTTAATGAGGGAGAAACCTCTCCACTCCCTCATTAATGTGGATGAGCCTCTTGAGCTTCCTCCACATTAATTATGACAATTCACCACATTAATTTATCCAATTTAAATTTTAAGCCAACAAACTAAATAATTGATATCATAATCTATTATTTTGGGGCTACCTATTCTTTTTGGTGGAATTTTGGGGAAAGAGCTCTTGGGATAATTCTCTCCAATGAAGAATGAATTCTTCCATGAAGAACGCTCTCACCGATGAATAACACCTTCGACTACGAAGAACCAACGAACGAGCCTGGGATCAGAGGTGTCTGGAAGGCGCAATGAATGATGATATCTTCGACTTCCTCCGATGTGGGACATCTTCATTTATGAAGAATTGACATCTGTACTTCCTTCTCAAGCCAACGTCAATGATCAACCCATGGTAGGGGTTTATTTTTATTTTGTTTATCACTTCCCATGTACACCCCATCTTTTTCTTTTGCGGGTTGGGAACAATCATTGCGCGAGGATATGATTTAACATTTATGTTCATGTTCATGTTCTTGATAAAACTTATCCAACCACCCTAACGCAGAGGGTATGGGCCAAAACAACATGTCCGGACCTTTCCACCAATCTTGTGGTGTTCTTCACGATGGAGGAGGATGGAAACCATCCATGGTTGGGGCATGCAAATAGCGGTCGACACCACCGCCGTCCGCGACGAAGGTGAAGGCACAACGAAGCCTCCCTACAGCCACAACCACCACACTGTGACAACCATGACCACTGCCACCATCTGCGGCTCTGCACCACCCCATGACCGAGACGCCACCTTATGGCGGAGGTGCTGCCCTGCGGTCAGACCGCCACCCCATGGTCAGACCGTTGCAACACGGCCGGACCACCGCCCCACGGTTGGACCGCTTCCCCATGCGGCCAGACCACTGCCCTGCAACTGGACCACCACCCCCATGTGGCCGGACCATCGCCCCGTGGCCAGATAGTCGCCTTGCGGCCGAACCACCACCCTGCAGACGAACCACCATCCCCAGCCGAGCTGCCCCACAGCCTCGTGCCCTCGCGGCACCCGCTCTGGTCTTGCAGCCACCCGCAGACCCTCATGGCCTTCCGGGCCAGACCCAGTAGGCTAGGCCACCCAGCGGTCCGAGATGAACCCAACGGGCTAGGTCGACCCAAACCGGGTTAGTCCTGGCCAGGTCGGTCCAGACCTGGGCCCGCTATGACCCAATTAATTTATTTTGGCCATATCTTTGGCACCAGACGTCGGTTAGACGAACCGTCAGTGGAATTGGGAACCTTGGAGCGAGTCGGTCCTTTTGAGTGATACCCCACTGTGTTATGTATTAATATGAGGAACAATCTAGTTTGATCGAGAACGAATCCAACCGGGCACTCAGGACTAAAAGGCCAATAACTCACAGACTGGGCGCCTGATTGACGTGCCTTCTGTTATGTTGAGACCCCTATGATGTGGTAGAACATTGAGATACTTTTTCGTGGGAATTCGTGGCATTTGGAGTATCGAACAGTGGATTGTGGAGCAGATCTTTCCAGAGATGTGTGAGCATAGTGTGGGAACCCATTGGCTGGCTGAGACTTGAGGACTGCTAACCATTTCGACTTAGAGTGACTCGACAAGCTTAATGGGGAGAGTCTTGGTGATGTGGAAGACCCATGATAGGGAGTGCCTTGGTGACGTGGAAGACCCATGATACTCGACAGAAGGAGTACCTCAGCATTCCATGAGGGGGATCGCCTTGGTGACGTGGCAGACCCACGGTGGGGAGCACCTTGGTGACGTGGCAGACCCACGATACTCTACAGGAGGAGTGCCTCTACATCCAAGGTTAGTGGGAAGAACCTCTATGTGATGTGGTAGGCCCACTATACTTGATAGAGGAGGAGTTTTCTAGTAGACGAGGTGTTCTACATTGTGACTGTGAATGTTACTTGATACTACCCCAAGAATAAATCCTGGTGTGAGCTGAGTCAGTACCTCTGTGTTTTCCTCAATATTGAGATGGATTACTTGATAACTTAGGTATATATATGGGAATATACCTAAGTAAGGTAATCTGTTGATTTCATACTTTATGGTTTATCCTTGATGGATTTTGTGTGACCTAGAGGGTCTCAGGGTCCCTACTGAGTATCCTTATACTCACCCCTGCACGGGCTATTCCTACACCTTGTTGTATTGGATGCATACAACGAACATCGCTGACTGAGGATGAGAGTACCAGGACTAGACGATACCTGGAGGTGGACCATATGATGTGTTGGTACACAGAGAAGACGGGTGGACGTGAAGTGCTGAGGAGGTGATATGTACCTACCCTTCAGGTTGGAACCTCGGAGATGACCGAGCAGCTGCCTTTCCATTTTTCTTCAGTTTTGTTGTATGATAGTTGTACTTGTACTTTCTAGTTGGGCTTGTATTCTGGACCCTTTTACATACTGCACTCACTCTGTTTATAGTTCAGTTTACTAGTGTTCCTATATTTCTTTGTTCTTGGTTATGTGTGCTTATAGGTTATAAAGGCAATGCCTTCAATGTTTTAGGGAATACACCTTTGGTACTAGTCACCATCCTCTGGCCTATGGAAGGTGGGCTTGAGGCAGTCACGACACGGGCCCCAGGGGATGGGTCATGAAAATAAAGCTCACCCATTATCTATAATTTGTCTCAATCCTTTATATAAGCTATATCAGGTTCACTCGTTTCTCTTGATCTATAATGGGACTCAAACCTTCGTATAAGCTATATCAGGATCAACTGTGAGCTATAATTGGGCTAAAAACCTTGTATAAGATGTATTTGGCTCCCCCGTTTGATATAAATCTCTAGTAACACATCATTAATGAAATAATTTCATCATAAAAACCTTTTCAAATATCTTTTAATCCCATATGAAAAACACTTTTTGAAAACAAATACCATTTTCTTTTAGAAACACATTTTTAATACCGAAAAACCATTTTCATTGAATTTTTTATTTCAATACCAAAATTACCAAAAAAAGGAAAGAGGGTTATTCATTTAAGAAAACATTTAATCTTGAAAAGTAATCTAGAAATCAAATAATAGTCATAATGATGTAGAATTCACTGATGTCGTGTATCTTATAAATAGATCTTCCATTTTATAATTCGTAAAAACATTATGTGCAAGAAATTTAAAAATACATTTAAAAAAAATTAGATACATGAAATATAATTTATAAATATTATATTTCCATAAATCCATTTTAAAACCATAAACATGGAAAAAGAATATATTTTGATGAAAACATTAGAAGATGACTTTTTAAAAGGAACCCTCCCTTATCATTGGGGAAACACTTGAATTGTAAAATCTAGTAAAGAAATAATTTAAAAAATAATAAATAAAATTATAATATAAATATTAATGATATACCATGTCAAATAGGATTCATATATATATTATAAATGAATAAATGTACTTAACATCAATATATACCTCAGTACAATGAGATTGAGATGAAGTCCCTTACCTGGCATCTGATTCATCATATGTGTCTTTATCTTACTGAATAATAAATTTCTGTTAATTTTTTAATTCTTTTAGAACATTTTTAAAGTTTATTAATCCTTTTACTTTACTTATCATAATGTTATATACATTTTTTTAGTCAATTCAGTTTAAGTGAGAAGCATTGACTATATTAATCTTATGGGTTAACAATGACTTTGGTAGGGAGATTATGGTCAATGGGGTCATTATTTAAAAATATTTAGAATAATAATAATAAAATAAATATAATATTTATAAATAAATTAAATTTTTAAATTAATCATGAAATATGGTTATAAAAATGAACTAACGTTACGATCATGGAGACGATAGGTCGCACATACAAATGAATAACATTTCCATTTTCCCAATGATCGTTATGGAATAAATTTAAGTAACATATATATTTACATAATTATAAATATATCATAAATAACATGATATTTAATTATGTATACTTATATATATTATTCTTATGATTTAGAATGAATCACATCATTTCAAGGAGGCGGTAGTCCACATATACACAAATGATGTTATCACTTTTTCAGTGTGTGAAAAGGTAATAATGGAAATGATATATTATATTTCCAGAAATATAATTATTTTAGGATCATAATAATGATGAAATTTATATCATATATTTTCATTATATTTACCCTTATTACTTCCCATTTAATACATTTGTGAAAAAAACTTCACATCGCTTCACAAGGTGGTAGTCTTCCGTACACACGAGGGACATTATCATATCCACTATGGTATGGAATGTAAAAAGGGTGTATATGATATATTGAATAAATAAGTATAAATATGTTATAAATATAATAAATATAATATATAAATATTATTCCTATCATTAGGCAAAACCATGAGATGTGGTAAGGGAAAACAAATGACATTGGTTCGTGATGTGGTAGTCCACCATACACATGAATGATGATTTTGTAACCCATTTTATAGAAGTGTTTGGGGATGTAGGTCATAAAATAAAAATAAAAACATCTCATTATATTTATTTTAATGGGGTTATTATATAATTATGATATAAAAAATAAATAAATGAGTTTTAGGAATAAATAAAACAAAAAACATCCATTGATGATTGTTACATCTTCTTCAGGTAACTCCTTTTGGTTTGCACCAAAGGCCTTCCATGGATGGCTTACTTCCAAAGGTAAGGACTATAGGATTCGGTTAGGAAAGTGGAGAAGTAATTTATTTAGGTAATTTTTGAGATAAAGGTATTAGGAGGTGTGAAGATAGGAGGATAGGGTGTGTCCTTTTATAACTGGAATGAGTGGAAATTTTTTAATTTTTTCAAAGAGAGAATCTCATCCACATTTTTACATGTAAAGTAGATATAATAATGCATGAAACTAGATAATATAATATACAATGTATAAATGTTTCTATAAAATGATTTTTATATGTTTATAGGTTATTTACCCTTATGTTTGAATTATAGTCATTTGGTAAACTCATTTTTACATTAATCGTTGTGATTAATTTTAATTTATTTCACTAATATTTTTGGTAAAAAACTATATTTAATTACTATAAATTATAAATTATCATGATTCAAAGTATGTAATCCATTTTTCCAAATTAAATTCACAGATGCAGAAAATTTTAATTTAATATTAATCCCCAAGATGCAGTGAGATAGTAGGTTTTTAAGAAGAGTATTTTAAAAAAAATATGATTCTGTATTAACTCTATGATTAATAATAATCATTGTATGAATATAAATTAATATTTAATAAAATTTATTCTATATATTTCATTTAAAACATTATACATTAGGTATTATTTTAATTAATTATAAAGGATAAATACTATGTAGTTTAAAACAGTTTTGAGAAAAACCCGTCATTAAACCCAAAAAACCATATATTAAAAATCTAAATAATATTGATGAAAAATTAATTAATTGGATAAAATATAACTAAATAATAATTATTTTAATTAAAAAAATATTAAAAAAATATTGGTATTCTTAAATTACATAATTTATTAAAAAGAAAATCCGTTTTATAATTTTGGTATTTTTTACTATTCACTGAAAAATCAATATTTTAGAAAAAATACAAAAAATTCACCAAATGTAAATTTTGATATTTATTTTCTAAAAATGAATTTTTATTTTTTCAAATAAATTTTATAAATTATATAAAATTTAGTTTTATAACAAGTGCACTATATAAAGGTGACAAAAGAAGGATGATGGAGTTTTGTGGGGCCTCTGAACGGCATCACCTCTCCCCTTTCGTCGTGACTAGGTTTTCTTTCGATCTCTCGATCCTTCCCTCTCCGGAATATTCCTCCTAAGTTTACTTCTCTGGATCGTCTCGATGGATAGTCTCGGCGGCTGGGTCGGCTCGGGTGTCGTTGCGACTCGGTCGACAGGCGGACAAGATTCATTTCCTTCGAAGTATGACAATGGATTTGGAACGGCACGGGGAGGGGAGGTCTTTGTATTCTATTTAATTGTGATGTTTTTTAGTGGTGAAGGATGTCTCTTGGGGTTTTCATTTGTGATTGAAGGCCTTCTGGGCTTGGGTTCATCCTGTCATTGTCCCCTCCCTGTGGTGGATTTTATTCGGAGGCCTCTGGTGCCCTCTACAACGGTGTTGTGATTATCCCAGTGGTGATGCACAAAAGGTTTCTACGACTCTCCTGGTTTGGACCTGCGGGCGTAAGACCATTTTCTTTGGCATACTCTCCGGAGCATTCTGGGGCCCTTCTTGGTAGCGCGGGGAAGTCCTGTGGTGAGTCCCATGGGGGTCGTTTCCTACGGCGAGTGTGCCATGGATTGGATTGAAGATTTATGTGAATATTTGAACCTACGATGGTGAAGTCTGAGGAGTTCTTACCGACGATGAACAACATGGTTTTTTGATGGTCCAACTGTTTGATTTGATGTTTGATGGTGTTTTTGGAGATGAAGATGACGGACGATCCCGTCGTTGGTGAAGGGTGGCGCGTGACGGTGGTCGTCGATGGTGAAGATGAATACGGATGCCAGTGAAGTTCTCTGATGGGCCAGTGGATGCAGGATTTTCTGATTGATGTGATGTGTCTGCTGAGGCAAGGCGTGGATCAAGGCGACATAGTTCAGGCATGCGCGGTTCAATTCTCAAGGCGTGATGTAGGGTGTGCGGCTCGAGGCGTGAATGGCGGTGTGGATTGTGGCTTTGGTTTTTTGAAATTTGAAATTATATGGTAGTTTGGCTGTTTGGTTTCGAGGTAATGGGTACAGTGATGTTCTGTAATGGGTCCTGAAAATCCTTAAACTGGCTTTCTGAAAATATAAAAAACTAATTTGCGGAGACAAAACCCATTTTTGATAAAATTTATTAATTTAGGTTTATTTTAATATCATGTATAGAAAACACAAAAGATGATTTTGAAAAATTAGATTGAATATATTATATATATATTTTATTAATTTAATCCACCAATACTGATTTGTTTAATTTATTGGTAAAAACATACTTGTGCACATTAAAATAGTTTTTTTTAAATATTACAATTTATTTTCTAAAAGGGTTTTATATTTATTTATAATTAATTGGTCACCAAAAAATTTATGTAAAACATATTTTCATAACTAATTTAATACTATTTCTACCCATATTTCAAATATATATGTTATAATTATAATATATATCATAGGTCTTTTAGGTTCGGTGTTGCGTGTTGAATATTCTATCAAACATAAAAATATTAGGGTTGTGTGTAACACAAGCTAAAGATAGTGTTTCACATCCTTTATGCTATCGAACATAATTTTATTCTTTTTAAAATATCAGGGTTTTACATCCTCCACCATTTAATAGTTTTCATCCCCATAATTTTATCTTTATCTCAGTAATCAAGGGTTATAAATTTTAAAATACTTTTATTATAAACCCATATTGTCAAAATGGTTAATAAAATATCCTCCTAATAAGAGAAAAATGCAATAAAAAAGGACACATTGAATTTTTTTTACTAGGATTAAAAATACTAAAACATAGGTGGGAATGAAATAAAATAGTTAATAATTATAGATAGTGATTGAGGTCATTGATCATAATAAAGTGAATCTTCAATGGAAAGTTGAGGTCATAAAAACCATAAATATGTGATGATATGAAAGAAAAAGTGGATGAATTATATTTTATTTATGTTTTCCCCGTTAAAGACCAAACCTAGAAAATATATGGAAAACATGTTTTCCTAAAGATGATTATTACTTTATATCTTAATTAAATATTACTCTTCCCTACTCTCCTCCATTTCGATATAAAGGTTCTTTTATGGCCACTTTTACTAAAGATGAAGTCTGGGTTTTGGTGGATTATTTTCATCTTACTCTGGTTGGGGTTTTGTAATGCCCTGACTCCAGTTTCCCAGAGTCAGTGAATTATTATTTTTACATTATCATGATCACAAGATATCAAATCCCTAAGGACCGGTTAGTTTAGTATCCTTGAAAGAAAAATATATACAAACATAAGTTTTAAATTACATCATGAAATGAAAAACAACATACTATACCCTTTGAATACACTTATATCCCTTAAATTATCCCTATAGGTCAGTTATAATATACTTCTTCTCATCTTAGAAAAACTTGAAACATAAAAAAAGGGTGATCCCATATACTCAATTAGTATAAATAATGTAGCAGAAGCTATCATAAATACGCATAAACGTAAGGAAATATAAAAAACTAAAACACAAAAAAATGATATTTAGCATAATATGGAAAGAATAAATAAAATAATTTCATTTAAACATTCACATGGATATTTTAATAGTCAAATAATCACATGAAATATCATTAACTAATATCATAATGAGGGAATGCATAATGAAGACATCATAACCACATTGTCAAGGCCTCATGCCAAGACCATTCTTATGCGGGTAAGATGTTAGTCAAAACCCAAAATAATTTGTCTCATGAGAACTACTGATGCATCGTTGGGATTTCATTAACCGGTCCCAAACCCATAGGGATTTAATTATGCAGTTTCCAACCAATCACTTAATATGTCCAATGAATTCCTCATATTAAATGGTTGAAACATTACCAACCAAAATATTTGTATTAAAACTAGCATACAAAATGTTAATATTTTAACCATAAAACATAAATGGTATCAAAATATCACATCCACAGTCAAACATATCAAAAACCCTTAAATACAATATAGAAGATTTTATCATAATAAATAAACCTTAATTAAGCAAAAAATCCAACATGGATGTTGACATAAATGAAAATAATACTCATTAAAACTCTTTGAGAGAGATATCCCTTTTTTCCATTGAAATAATTTTAAACCAATACAATAAAAGAAGTCATTAATATTAAAAATAACAATATTATCATGTAAGGGATTCTTAAAAATTTTAAGGTGTTAAAATGGTGGAAAATAGCTTCTCACATCGTATAAGTTAAAAAAACATTATTTCCTTAATTTTTTGAAAAGGTCATAAAGTACCTACTTCAGAAAATGAAGGAAATATTCATTTCAAATGTTTTTTATAAAAATTAAATAATGTGTAAAAATTAATTTAAAAAATTTTCATTAATATTTTTAAATATATTTTAATACACATGGACATGGATGATAAAGAGGTCCTAGTAAGTACTTATGTATAAACAACCTCAGATAAAAATGATATTGTGAAATTAACCCTTTCCTTGTACTTTACATTAGTCGAGGGTGAATTAACTCCATGAATAATTTTTAAATAATATTATTAAATGATAATAGAACCATATTCATATTTATGATATCATACATGTTACTCTTATATATTTCTGTTAATAATATTTCATTATTACCATTATTTCAGGTGTTAACTACTTCATTTTCACATTCTTGTTTTGGATTGTAAGTCATATTTGTTATGAATAAGATTTATTTTATTAATATTTATAATTATATTAAGTTTATAATCATTATTTTTTACTTATCATTTATATTTTATAATCATTATTGACTGGTTAACATGGATCATTATTCTCACCGTGTTGTGGAGACGATAGACCGTACGTAAGCATGAGCGATGATATCATTTCTTTGATGGTTAAATGGTATAGAATTTTATGAAATAAGAATTATAAAGAAAAATTATCATGTAATATTTATTATTTAAATCCTTTATATTATTTTTTCTACCCATTGAAATAAATTATAAATGAAAAATAGTTTTCAACCCAACATGGAGACGGTAAGCTGTACACACACACATGGTGATATTGTTTTTAGTAGGATGGGTTAAAGGAGGAATATGGTAATAACATAATAATAATATATTATAATTTATATGATATTTGAGATATTAATTTATTATGGAAAAAACATTAGAATATAAGTAGAAGAAGAAAAGAAATTGAATTGAATTGGTAAAATAATTATCACTTCTTCGAGTGTATCCTTTTTATTTTCACAAAAGGAATCCTTAGGTTGAGTTTTTTCCCAAAATATATCCTCTAGGATGAAGTGAAAGAATTTGGGAGGATATGTTGGTGGAGTTTGTATAATCCAAATGGATTTAGAGGTGTGAATAAAGGAGAAGGAGTGGTTCCCTTTTATAAGAGACGGGATACACACTTTAGGAAACTCGAGAACTATTAATTTATTATAAATCGATTTTCTGTTGAAAATGGATCCAAAGAAATTTATTTAGCTTATAATATTAGGATGTGTCTTAATACTCTCAACCAATTAATTTTATACATTTTTATATATCAAAATTATCCTTATATGTTTTCTTTAACCCTTAGTTAAATAACTTAACTTTTACCGTGACCTCTAATCTGTTTACACTATAGGGTAAATATAGTTACCATAAAATTCCAAAAACCCCAATAAGATAATTTATTAAATATTTAACACTATACATGTTATTTGGCCGAAAAATATATTTTTATGACTTTTATATTATTTAATAAAATATTATTGTTTAAAAAATATCATTTAGGTCAATTTTGATACTATTCACTATTAGCCTTTTTTAAAAATATCAAACTAACACGATAACCTAGAAAAATAATTCCAATATCTCAATAAAATGTCTAAGTTATCTATAAAATTAGTTTATTTCATTAATGAAGTAAAATTACATTTATTTTCATATTTTTAATTTCATTGATTTTATATTTCTATTAATAAAATAATTTCTGCTTCACTATTGCATCATTATTATGGTAACTATTTAATATATATAAATTATAAATAAATTACTATTATATATATATAATTGTTGTATATTTATATATACTATTTATAGTCTACCATATCAATTATATAATCTTATATTAAAAATAAAATAGTTATTAAAATTTGAATAAGATGTTTTTAAGTCTTCTCTAAATAAAATATAATAAATTTCATAATATTACCCAAGTTGATTAAAAGGGAAAATATTTTTGACCAAATTTTGATTTTGGTCAAAACATACATATCCAATGAAATTATCACAATGGTTAGGGTAATTTTATATTATTATAATATTATTTTTACCTTCAATTACCCTATTTACCTTCAATCGTGTTAAATAAAATCTAAAGGTCACTATTCACCCAAAATTTTTTAGATCGTATTATACCACATTTCTCATACTTATTACAACCATGTATGTCAGTTTTAAAAAATTCAATTCATAGAAGTAGTAAAATAATGTTTAATGCTAATCCAATTGATGTGGCTAGAAGACGGGTAAAAGAGGCATTCAAAAGTTCAATTAATTTTTATATCTAATATTTTTATAAAATGATTTAAATGAAATATATGAGATTAATATATGTATTATTTATCTATTGAGACTTTAAAATCAATTTACAATAAAATAATTTTTTAAATGAAAAAGTTAGTTCTTAACAGCATGCAGTATTTTTCACTATTCATCAAAAATTGAAACTTTTTAAAAAAATACAAAAAATTAACTAAAAGATAATTTTTTTGTTCCGAATTAAAAATTAAAGTATATTTTTAATAATTAAATTTATAAATTTCATAATTTGGTTATCACTATTCATAACCTCTTTTTAAACGGCTAGTTTAATAAGCCATAGTGCACTCAAACTCGATGTTACGTGCAACACAAGATATTGAATTATTTAAAAATAAGCAAACCATGGAAGATTGGGGTGTTACATTTTTACCTAATTGAAATAATTTAATACTCAATGTTTCAATAATCTCACTTCATAAAATGATTCGGGTGGTTCTTTATCATATGTTCCTCAGGTTCCCACATCACCTCTTCCATTTTATAGTTTCTGCAATGAAATTTTACCAGAAGAATTATTCAATTTCTCAAAACTTGTTCTCTGGTATAAAGAATCTTGATAGGATCTTCACAATAAGATAGAACAGGTTCCAATTCTATTTCTTCATATGAGGATACTTGTGTTGGGTCTGGCACGTATTTCCTTAATATTTATAGGTGGAACACATCATGAAACTTAGAGAGAACTGGCGGCATAGCCAAACAGTAAGATAAATATATAATTCATTCTATAATTTTAAAAGGCCCGATGTACTTGAAATTTAATTTACCCTTCATACCAAATTGTATAACACCCTTATATAGAGATACCTTTAAGAAAGCATGTTATCCTTGTTGAAATTCCAAATCCTTCCTTCGATTATTATCATAACTCTTTTTCCTACTTTGAGCTATTCTGATTTGGATTTGAATGGTATTTACATTTTTTGTCATTTCCTTAACATGTTCTAGGCCTATAAGTTTTCTTTCACCCACATCATCCGAACAGGTCGGTGTACGACATCTCTTTCCATATAATGCTTCATATGTTTCCATATGAATACATGAATGGAATCAATTGTTATAGTAAAACTCTACTATAGGTAAATAATAATCTCATTTACCTTGAAAGTCAAGTGAGAAAGATCTCAACATGTCTTATATGGTTTGAATATTTCTTTCTGATTTTTCATTAGGTTGAGGGTGGTAGCTAGTGCTCAAACAAAGCTCAGTATCTTGGGCCTTTTGAATACTTTTCCAGAATTGTGATATAAATGGGGATGAAGATTATAAAAAATCGATAGGAGTACATCACAAAGTCTTATAGATTTATTAATATATATTTTTTCTAAAGGTTCATGTGGTAAATCAGATCTTCTAGCAAGAAAATGTGTTGATTTGGTAAGAAGATAAAAAATAACCCATATCACATCATTTCTTTTGGTATATTTAGTATCCCCATAAAAATTCCATCATAATATCATCCTATTTCTACATAGGTATAAGAATAGGTTGCATGAATCCTCTAGGATGTTTTCTTCTAACCTTCACCTGTTGAAAAACCATACATCTTGACACATAATGAGAAATATCCCTCTTCATGTTATCCCAAAAAAATTGTTCCTTAAAAAATCTGTACATCTTTGTACCACCAGGGTGTATAGAGAAATTGGGCAATGAGCATAATCCTATAATTCCATTTTTAGCTCAGGTATAGCGGGAACAAAAATTCTCTTCCCAAATTTGAAAATTCCATTTTCAAATATGAAGTCAACAAATATCCTATCATTTAGAGATTTAATTTTCTTTAGAATCTCTTTATTATAAGATGGAGAACATGTTATCCTTTCCAGTAAAGATGTTTTTGCAACCATTTGAAAAAGGAGTGATGTTTCCACTTTCATGAAAATTACCATATCTATCTTCACTAGTTCCAGGAATATAGGATCCTTTTCAACTCCCATTTTGTTTGTAACCCCATGGTCAATTCATATAAAAGCTTTTTCCACCTTATTTTCCTTACCTGGGTGGTAGTGTATTGTGCAATCACAATCATTGAGTAGCTCATTCCATTTCTTTGTCTCATGTTTAATTCTTTCTATGAGAAAATATATTTCAAACTATTGTGATCAGTATATATCTCACATCCTTCACTATAGAGATTGTGTATCCGTATCTTCAGAGAAAATATTACTGTGGCTAACTGCAGATCATGATTTGGGTAGTTTTTTTCATGAATTTTTGATTTCCTTGATGCATAAGCAATAAACCTATATTTTTTCATAAGGACACAACTGAGTCCTTTCCTTGATGCATCATTGTAAATCCCAAACCCATCATTTTCAAATGGTAAAGTCAATATATGAGCATTGAATAATATTATCTTAAATTACACAAAACATCATACACACTCTTTTTTCCAAATTAATTTTACCCCATTACATGTAACCTTGGTTAATGGGGTTTCTAATTGGTTAAAATTCTGGATGAAACGCAGATAGTATCCTACTAAACCAATCAAACTACATACCCTGGTTATAATCATCAGTTCTTGACAATCTTGGATAGAATTTTTCTTTATAGGATCAAGATATATTCCATCATTGGAGACAATATGGCCATGAAAATAAATTTCTTGAATCCATAATTCACACATGCTAAACTTCCTATATAGTTCATTTATTCTAAGAGTCTTTAGAAGAAACCAAAAGTGGTTCTCATGGTCTTAATTGATTTTAGTGTATACCAAGATATCATCAATAAATACTATGAAAAAATCATTAAGATATTCCTTGAAAACTCTGTTCATTAGATTTATGAAAATAGATGGTGTATCAGTCAGTCCAAACGACCTTACTGTAAACTCGTAATGTCTATACCTCGTTCGGAATGCAGTCTTTAGAATATATTCATTTTTTATAGACAACTAATGATATACCTAACGAAGGCCAATATTTGAAAAATATTGATCTCCATGAAGGTGATAAAAAAATAATAAATGTCAGAAAGAGGATACTTGTTGTTTATTTTAATATAATTGATTTCTATATAGTCAATACACAACCACATTGATCCATCTTTTTTCATAACAAAAAGAACTGGGGCTCCTCATGGAGAACCACTTGGGAAAATAAACCCCTTTTTACTCAACTCCTCTACTTTTTTTTTCATATATACTAATTACACTATATCCATTCTATAGGGATTGATTTAAACTGGTTTTATATCAGGTATTAAATCAATAAAAAATTTAACATCACGCTCTGGAAGATGTCCATGTAAATCCAATGGAAATATATCAATGTAATCTTTTACAATAGAAACATCCTCAACTTGAATATTTCTTTCTTCACCCATGGATGATGTTTTCTCTTCCTCCCCAAGAATTTCATTTAGAAGAGCTACTATGGGTGGATCTAGATAAGAATCGAATAATGTAGTTTCTACTCTAAATATAATAGGTTCTAAATTATCCTCACAAATCATAGATTCCTTCTTCTTACAATAAATTTTCGCATCATATTTTTATATCTAATCAATACTAAGGATTATATCAAATTCAACCATAGGTATAATGATAAAGTCTGTAGATAATTCACATTTATACTCCATAATGGGAACTACCTAACACATATTTATTACAATGATACATTCCTTTGGGTTTTGACTAACAAATCCCTTGTTAAAGTGAATTGGGAATATCTTAATTTTAAAGAAATCTAGGAAGATATAAAGGAATGAGAGGATCTAGAATCAAATAAATATTTGGATAAATTTGATGAGATTATTATAGTACCTTCTGCCACGTCATTAGGAGCTTCAACCCCAGCTGTTGTGATCACATAAGCTTGGACTTTCTCCCTTGACCTTTTTTGGGGAAAATTTCCGTGATGCTTAGGGAAATATTTTGAATAATTTCCCATATCTTTACAACTGAAGCATTGAAAATTGGTAGATTCTTTATTCCTATTGAAATTATGATCTTGGGGGCATTTTTCTACACACTTGTAACAAAAACCCATCCCATTTAAGGAAGTATTGAGGTGTTTCTTCTCACAATTACTATAGGGGGGAATTTCATATTTTCCCTTATTCCACTGATTTCCTTTTCTAGATTATTCATTAGATATATTATTATCTTTCTTTACTTTAAATTCATAAGAGTTATATAATTCATTTTCTATATTAATAGAATATGAGACTATATATTCGTACGATGAGAAAATTTTTTAGA
The DNA here is from genome assembly GCA_963277665.1 of Viscum album. Lineage (NCBI taxonomy): Eukaryota > Viridiplantae > Streptophyta > Magnoliopsida > Santalales > Viscaceae > Viscum > Viscum album. Next base: position 135,962,126 of record OY728134.1, read on the forward strand.
GTAGTTCTCATCGAAGGAATTGTTTTAACCCAACAATGAATATATCAATATTAATTATTGGGTTATGTATATAGTCTGCAACATTTATTTCATACCTTGTGAAGTTAGATTCATACTTTTCAACATTCTCATCCTCCTTCTACCTTAGACTCAGAAATTTCCTCTCCAAATCCATTCATAGATCATGAGGAAATTATTTTTCTAGGAAGAGTTATTTAAATTCCCTATATTCTGTATTTTCTATCTCTTCATCCTCCCTCTAATTTTGAATTAATGAACACTATTGATCTGCATATCATGATAGATGATAGACTTCAATAATAACTTTTCCGCTTTTATTAATCCCCAAATTAAGAAATATTTTCTCTAAGTAACTTATCCATTGCTCACCTTCAAATGGATTTGAAGTCCCATTGAATGTTGGAGGTTGTTGTCCCATGAAGCGATCTAACATTGATCCTCCACGTTGTGGATCAGGGTGCTCTATACGAGTAAGGTTATTGTTCATAACCTGATTCGGCTGTCCCAATATAGTTATAAAATGTTCAGCACCAGTTGAATCACCAACACTACTATCATTATCTTGAACATGAGGGAGATACCTATATGGATTACGTGCGCTGATATGGTTTCTGTTCCTTCAACTATGTTCCATTTCTAAACAATTTCATACACTAGATTTTTCTTTGAATCATAATTCATAATTCTAAACTAGTAAAATACTTAACATAAATTGAAAATTTTATGCACATCTAATCCATAATCCCAAAAATGGTTTCTTTGGGCACATATCTACTCATAAATTCTTCATAATGGTTTATGAAGATATGTGAATTATGTAATTACATGACCCTAGTTTACCAAATCCAGTAAATTATTTCAATATATTGGCATGATTATAAAGAATCATGTCCTAAAGGACCAATCATTTTAGCATTCTTGGAAAATAGATTACATACATGAACTATATATTTCTATTTAAAGCACAAATGAATCATAGATAATTTTTTTAGAATTCAATTATTATCCTAGATTAACCCTACTTATCAGTCATAAAACACTATTTAGAATGTTAGGAAAATAAAACATAAGAAATGGGTGAGCTTAGATTCTCACTAAGGGTAAACAATACAACGACAACTTTCATAAATAAACATAAAATTTTAATTCAATGTATAAAACTAAAATAAAAGGATTTTAAATATACTATTTATTATTATATGGAAATAATAAATATAATAATTCGATTTAAACATTCACATAGATATTATACTATTTGAAAAACCCCATGTAATATCAATAACTAATCTCAAAATGAAGGAATTCATAATTCCAGACATCATAACCATAATGTCAAGGCCTCCTGCCAAGACCATATATAACCATAATATCAAGGCCTCATGCCAAGAAACTATGTTGTCTCATGAGGCCTACTAATGCATCGATGGGCTATACTGGGCCTTACCCATCACTTAATAAGTCTAATTCATTCCTTTTATGAAAATTGTGAAATATAACATAAAAATTCATATTAAAACTATAATAAAAAATGTTAATATTTTAACCATAAACCATGAATGGCGTAAAAATTGCACATCCATAGTCAAACATATCATAAAACCTTCAATATAATATGGAATAATGTATCATAACTATTTAACCTCAATTATATATAAAATCCAAATAAGGATTTTGGAATTTATGAAAGAAATATAATAAAATCATTAAAAATCTTTGATAGAAATATTTATTTTTTACTTTTAAATAATTTAAAAACTAAATAAATATAAAATAAAACATTACTTTTGAATATAACCTTGTAATTTGGTAAAAGAATCTTCAAAATGTTAAGTCATCATAATGATAGAAAATAGTCACTCACACCGTATAATTTAAAAAAACATTCTTTCTTTATTTTTTTGAAAAGGTAAAAGGTACCTCATTTTTAAAATGATTGAAAAATTCCTTTAATTTTTTTTATAAAAAGTCAAACATGGGTAAAATGAATTTATGAAATTGTAGATAATATTTTGAAATACAGTTTAAGAAACATGTACATGGATTATAATGATATCCCAATAGATAATTACATATAAAAAACCGCATATAATAGTGATATTGTGAAATTAACCCTTACCATGTATATTCCTTTAGTTGAGGGCGTGTTAACCTACTCTTCTTCGAGTGTCTCCTTTTTTATATGCACAAAAGGACTCATTTGGTTGAATTTATGCCCAAAGAGTGGCCTATAGGATGAATTTAGGGAATTTGGGAGGAGAATTGGTCAGGTTTTGTCCGAGAAAAATGTCTTTATAGGTCTGAATAAAAGAGAAGGAGAAGTTTCCTTTTATAAGAGAGGTGTGGATCACTTTTGGAAGATCTTTAAATATAAATTTATTATAAATTTATTTTGAGTCTAAAATAGCTCAAAAGTGATTAATTTAAATTATAATATGAGTATGGTTAAAAATACACACAAAAAATTAATTTGAGACAAGTTTAGGTCATACAATTAACCTTATTTTTGGATTTAACCCTTAGTTAAACAGTTTAACTCTTACCATGTCTTCTTGTATTTTTACTCTATAGGGTTAATATAGTTACTATAAAATGGAAAAAGAACTCTAATTAGATAATTTATGACATATTTAACACTATAAAATTTATTTTGAAAAAAATATTATTTATGTCTTTTATGTCATTTAATAAAATAATATTTATTTTTAAAATATCATTTATGTCAATTTCAATACAATTCAATATTTTCATTTTAAAAAATATAAAAAAACATAATAAATTCAAAATAATACTTCAAATCTGTCACTAAATTGTATAAGTTCTCTATTTAATTAGTTTATATCATAAATTAAGTCAAATAATATTTATTTTAATATCATTATTTTATATTTCTATAAATAAAATGTTTTCTACATCAGTATTGTGTCACTATTAATGGTAATTATTTAATCTCAAAAAATTATAAATAAATTTATATGATTTAGTTAATTATCATTTCTTTCCATATATTATTTATAATATATTTTATCTCATGGATATCTCTATATTAAAATTATTATCATTATAATAAATGAGAGTGTGATACTTTCTCACATTCATTAATTATAATTATATTCATGTCATATTCACGAAAAAGGGTCCATTAAATGATCCAACTTTGAAAATTAGGTGATAAGGGTATCATTTAGTCATATAATAATATTTTAATAGGTTTTAGGGTAATTTTATAATATTATTTGTACCTTTAATTACCCGATTTACCATTAACTATGGTAATAGTAAAAATTACTAAAGTTACTATTCATAATATCCAAAAAATAAAAGAAAACTATTAACATAATTTAGACCCAATGATTCAAAAATATGGAATCCATTTTTTAAAATTTAAAACTAATAAGTTTTAGTAATTAATTTAAAATTAAACCCTGACAAAATGAGAAAACATGGTTTTCAAAAGAAAAAACCATTAAAATATTGACATGTGTTTATATCTAATTTTAATGTGAAAATAATTCAAATAAAAAAAATTATATTAAATCATAAAAATTTAATCTAATTATAATTTAAAACCAATTAAAATTATAATCTATTAATATAAATAAATTATATGAAAATTAGTTTTGAATTAAAATGTAGTATTTTCAGTATTCATTTAAATATGAAAGTTTTCAGAAAAACACAAAAATAATTTACAAACTTAAATTTTATATACCAATTCTATATAAGAAGTTTAATTTTTTAAATTTAATATATAAAAGCTTTAAATATAGTATTTAAAATGGGTTCTCCATTAAAAGGTGGTAAAATTGTATTTTTTAAATACTTAATTTATCTGAAAATTTGAATTTTTTCTCATGTAATTTTTAGAAAATACATAAGATGAATGTTAAAAATATATAGAATATATACAATTCAAAATGTGCTTAATACTATTCATAACCACTAATTTAATGGCTAGGTAATATATTACATTAAATAATAATATTTTATTAATATATTTTTGTTCGGTAAAACTGGGTCTTACATGTAACACAAGCCAACTCATTATTGTGTGCATCATAAGCTTAATATGGTGTTGTATAAAAAGAAATACACAGAAAAAATTAAATTTATTTAGAAACAAAAATTTGATAAATTATTAGGGTGATACATTCTCTCCTCCTTCAATAAATTGTGTCCTCGCAATTTAAACCCATGATAAAAAACTAGGGGTTTGACATTCCAATACATCATTGTTAAAATACCACATCAGAAAAGTATTAATGATACCCCCAATTTAAAATAAGTAAATGGAAGTATGAAGGTTACCATAGATAACACATACAATATTTCTATATACGAAAACATGGAAAAGGAAGAAATACTTGTCCATCATGTTCTAATTGAGAGTGATAGAGAACATAATTTAGAGAAAGTTAACAACCAAAAAGTTCTAAAAATGCGATGATATATGAGACTATTTGATTAATAAGAAAAAGTAAATGGATATAATTTTTGGTTTCAAGATCCTTTCCCTATAGTTGAAAAATTAATTTACTTCATAAACTAAGATCATAAGGTAGAATACTTAATTGACAATTAGAGTTTTATCCTCTAACTAATTCATAACACAAACTCATTGTTCTATTCAAAATAAAATAAAATTCAAAAATATTCTATTTATATATATATATTATATGGTTCCAAAAATGAACTTATACTTCATCTGTCATAACTTTTGAAATAATAAAACTATGTTCTACTAACCACGACATCACGTACGCCAGTGGTAGGTGGTTCACCCTTGTCATCATTCAGTTGCAGGTTCAAGTCTTGTGACCTTAGTGGACGCGACATTTTGTTGCCCGACCTACAAGTTGTACTTTTATTAAAACTATATTAATATAAAATTAGAAATATAAATTTAATAAATATTTTAACCTTAAAAAATACTATCCAATGTTTAACTTAATTTATTATAATATTTAGACTTATCCAAAGTACATCTATCCAAACTCACAGTCTACACATGTGTAAGGAAGGCCACTAAATTTCTAAAATCAATATAATTCTTATCTTTTTTGTCACATACCAAACATGTGAATAACTTCATCATGTATTATATTAAAACATGTTAATACCTTGAATTACCATTAAACCTTGTTGAATATGTTCATTCTTCCTTATTCCTTACATAAAAAAAATAGAATATTGGATATACTCATTAAATCTTAAAATGTTTTAAACTCTAACAATTATGGAATAAGAAAACCATTAATCAGTTTCAAGGTAATCAATAATATACAATATACTTTATCCAAATAAATCATCTCTTTAACTGAATTTTTTTTCTTAGTATCAATAACATATCATGTGTTATCTTTCCCTCAAATATATATTTTTCTAAAAGTTTAACAAGCAGCGGTGCCACTTTTATTGGTACCATACAATCTCAAATCCTTAATGAAATAGTTTTGCAGTACAATCCTTATATACCACATATGTTTTATAACAAGTACATTTATAATAAAATATCCAAATGAAATAATTCTTGAATAAGCATATTAATCATTCCACTTCATCTGTGGAAGTATCATAACGTCGTCATTATCTAATAGCTTCATCTAGGGTGTATTCATTTGACGATTGGGACATTGATTCACATAGTGTTCAACCTCCTTATAGTTGAAGCATTATATATTTGAATCCTTTTTATTACAATTGAAATCATGAACTTAGTGTACGTTTTCTCTACACTAATAACAATCCCCCATTCCCTTTAAGAATTTAACAGGGTGATTATTTCCACAGTTATCACATATGTGAAAATCTTTCATTCCCTTCTTCCATTTATCCATCTTTTTCTCTACCATCCTCTTATTCTCTTACTTCCCTTCAAGGCCATAGGAATTAAATAATTCTTTACTTATCTTATTAACACATGATACTATTTCCTCATATGATGAGAATATATGAGAGAATATTTACCTTCAAAATGATGGCCTAAGACCATAAAGGATATGATCATTCTTACTCATTGGTTCATGTTCATTGGTGGCATTCTCATTCCCTCTCCTAGGTTAAATTTCCATAAGATGTAATATACTGGGTTACCTTATAAATTTATGAACATTGTATAACTCTAAATATGGTATCAAACATAAAATAATTTTACGCATTGTAAATTTTAGAATCATAAACATTAGTTACTTTGGGGGAATCTTTAATTTCAAATCCTTCAAAATGGTAAGAAAAATAAAATATTAATTATATGAAGAATTTCACTTAGGATTATCAATCCAGGTTCATAGTATGGATTGTTTTTGGGTACCAGGTTACCCTGAGTCAAGCCCGAAACACATTATTGACATTATTACTCCTTGGTACATCTCTACCAGAAACACATCCACTTGTAGTAGCCAGACAAGGATGTATTTTCTAGAAATACCCAAATAATATCAATATTACCAAAAATTTAGAATGCGCCTATATACTTATCATCAATTTCTATCTTAGGGTTAAGATCCCTAATCTATGTTTTGTAAATCTCTTTCCAAAGTTTTTTCTAAACTTCCTCTGATACCAACTGTAACTCCTCGACTCTAGTTGCCCAGAGTTAGTGCATTATTTTAATACATTGGCATGATTACAAGGAATAAAATCTCAAAGGACCAATTAGTTAAGAATTCTTTGAAAATATATTACATACATGAACTTAAATTTAAATTCAATGCATTAATGCGTCATAGATAATTATTTCAGAAAGCCGTTATTCTCCTAGCTTAACCCTACATATCCGTGATTAAACACTTCTTGGAATACTGGAAAAACAAAACATAAGAAATGGGTGATCTTAGATTCTTATTAAAGGTAAACAATATAGAAGAATATTTCACAAATAAGCATAAAATTTTAATGCAAGGTATAAACCTAAAACACAAGCCTCTTAAACATAATCATTAGTATAATATGGAAATAATAAATCTAGTAATTCCATTTAGACATTCACATGGATATTATCCTAGTTTAATAATCCCAAATAATATCAATAACTAATCTCATAATGAGGGAATGCATAATTCTAGACATCATAACTATAATGCTAAATCCTCATTCCAAGACCATACATAACCATACTGTCAAGATATCATGCCAAGACACTAGTTTGTCTCATAATACCTACCAATGCATCGAGGGGTTATAACGGGACTTTATCATCACTTACTAATTCAAATGAATTCCTTTTATTAAAAAGGTGAAACAAAAAATAAATTTTCTTCTTAAAATTGGCATACAAAATGTTAATACATTAACCATATACAATGAATTGTATAAAAATTGCACATCCATAGTCAAACAAATCATAAAACATTCAATACAATATGGAAGATTATATCAAAATATTTCAAGGTCAATTAAGAATAAAATCCAAAAAATATATTTACATAGTTGAAAATAATCTAATAAATCATTAAAAATCTTTGATAGAAGTATTCATTTTTTTACTTTGAAATAATTTAAAAGTATCACAATTCTAAAATAAAACATTTCTTTTGAAAATAACCTTGTAATCTTATAAGGTAAGATTCAAGATGTTAAGGGATAATAATATTATAAAATATCCACTCACAACGTATAAGTTAGAAAACTATTTCGACCTTAATTTTTTGATATGGTCATTAAGTACCTCATTTGGAAAACAACAGAAATATTCCTTTTAAAATATTTTATAAAAATTCAAACATAGGTAAAATTAATTTAAACAATTGAAGATAATATTTTGAAATAAAGTTTAATAAAAATGTACAGGGATGTTAAAGATGTCCTTGTATATAATTATGTTTATACAACCACATATAATAATTATATTGTAAAATTAACCCTTACCTTGCTCTTTCCTTCAGTAAAAGGTGTGTTAACCTCCTCTTCTTAGAGTGTCTCCTTTTGATTTTCACAAAAAACGCCTTAGGTTGGATTTATGCCCAAAGTGTGTCCTCAAAGATGAAGTGAGGGAATTTTCTAAGAGAAATGGTCTGGTTTTGGCTAAGATAATGGTCTTTATAGGTGTAAAATAAAGATAAGGATAAGTTCCCTTTTATAAGAGAGGTGAGGGGCACTTATGAAAGATCTTAAAATAATAATTTATTATAAATTGATTTTTGTATTTCAAATAGCCTCAAAGTGATTTATTTCGAGTCTAAAATGAGGATGGGTAAGAATATCCTCAACCAATGAATTTTAGACATGTTTAGGTCATAAGATTAACTTCATCTTTCAGATTTAACCCTTAGTTAAATAGTTTAACTCTTACTGCATCTTCTTGTAGTTTTACACTATAGGGTTAATATAGTTACTATAAAATGACAAAAGAACCCCAATTGAATGATTTATGAAATCTTTTACATTATCCTAGTTATTATTATGAACCTCTTATTTTTATAACTTTTATATAATTTAATAAAATAGTATTTATTTTAAAATACCATTTAGGTCAATTTCAATACTATTCAATATTTTCATTTTTAAAAATATAAAACCAATATAATAACTTCGAACCAATACTTAAAATATGTCACTAAAATGTATAAATATCATTAATTAATTCAAATTAGATTTATTTTAATATTTTTAATATCATTTTTTTGATATTTCTATTAATAAAATAATTTATTAATCCCTATTATGTCATCATTAATGGTAATTATTTAATGTCTAAAAATTATAAATAAATTTATCTGATCTAGTTAATTATTTTATCCTTACATAGACTATTTATAACCAATTTTATCTTAGGGATATCTCTATATTAAAATTATTATTCTTATAATAAATGAGAGTGTGACATTTTGTCACATTCATTAATTATATTAATATTCAGGTCATATTCATAGAAAATGTTAAATTACATGATTCCATTTTTAAACAATGATGATAAGGGTATTATTTAGTCATCTAATAGTAATTTTAAAGGATTTAGGGTAATTTTATAATATTATTTTTACCTTTAATTACCCGATTTACCCTTAAATGTGGTAATAAAAAAGATACTAAAGTTACTATTCATAATATCCAAAAAATAAAAGTAACCTATTAACATAATTTGGACCCAATTATTAAAAAAATGGAATGAAATATCATAATTTACAAACTATATGTTTCAATAACTAATTTGAAATTAATCCACATTGACAAAACAAGAAAACCAGTTTTTCAAAAGTAAAAACCATTAAAAATTGGCAAGTGTTTATACCTAATTTTATTGTGGAAATAATTCAAATGAGATAAATTATATTAAATGATAAAAAATTAATCTAATTAAATTATATTAACAATTTAAAGGATAATATATTAATATAAATAAATCAGATAAAGAAGATGTTTTTAATTAAAATGAAGTATTTTTCACTATTCATTAAAATATGAAAGTTGTAAGAAAAACACCAAAAATTTGCCTAGACTGAATTTTTTTCCCATTCTAAAGAAGAATTTTATTTTCTAAAATTAAATATATAAATGGTTAAAATATTGGATTTAAAAAGGTATATTCATTAAAAGGTGGTAAAACAATATTTTTTTTAAAATACTAATTTTATTTGAAAAATTAATTTTTTTGTCATATCTTGTCTATAAAACACATAAGATGATTTTTAAAATTATATGGAATATATAAAATTCAAAATGTTGTTAATACTACTCATAAACACTAATTTAATGTCTAATAAATATATTATATTAAATAATAATATTTTATTAATATATTTTTGTTTAGTAAAACTGGGTCTTACATGTAATGCAAGTCAACTTATTATTGTGTGTAACATTAGCTTAACATGGTGTTTCATAAAAATAAAGCAAGAAAAAAAATTAAATTTATTCAAAAATGAAAATATTATAAATTATAGGGGTGTTACATTCTCCCCTCCTTCAATAAATTGCATCCTTTCAATTTAAACTCAGGATCGAAACTTAGGTTTTTGTCATTTTAAAACATCATTATTGAAATCTCACATCATAAAATAATTAATGAGACCCAGAAATTTAAAAAAATAAAGGGAATTATGTAATTCACTAGATATAAAACATACAAGGGTTCTATTTAGAAAAACATGGGCATGGAAGAAAAATCTAACCATCATGTTCTGATTGAGAGTGATTAAGAAGATGATTAAGAGAAAGTTAACAGTCAGAAAGATCTAAATATGTGATGATCTATGGGACCATTTGATTCATCAAAAAAATGTACTATGATAATTTTTTTTTGTTTCAATATCATTTTCAAAAAGTTGAAGAATTAATTTACATCATATACTAAGAACACAAGGTAGAATAATTACTTGACAAGGAGAGTTTAATCCTTTAATTAATTCCTACGAAAAACTCTTCTTTCTCTTCAAAAGACACGAAAATTCAAAAATATTCTATTTATCATTATCATACAGGGATAAAAAAATAAACTTATAATTCGTATTTAATACTATTTACATAAATAAAAATATGTTATAATAACCAGGACATTGAGTAGGCCAGTGGTGGGTGATTAACCATTATCGCCCTTCAGTTGCGTGTTCAAGTCTCACGGTCTTACCGAAGGCGACGGGTTTTTTCCAGTCCTACAAGTTATCCCTTTCCTAAAACTATATTATTATAAAAGTATAAAAACTATCTTAAGAAATTATTTAACATTAAATAATATTATCTAAGGTTTAACATAGTCCATTTCAACATTTAGACTTATCCAAAGTATATTTGTCCAAACTCACATTCCATAAATTTATAAGAAAGGTCACTAAATTTATAAAATCAACATATTGCATATCTTTTTTTGTCACATTCAAATCATGTGAATACCTTAATCATATATTCTCTTAAATAATTTTATTACCTTAAATTAAAATAAAAAAATATTGAATACATTCATTCTTCTGTATTCCATACATTAAACATAGAATATTGGATATACTCCTTAAATCCAAAAATGTTGTAAACACTAAAAATTATGGAATAAATAAACCATTAATCATTTTAAATGAAATCAATAATATAAAATATAAATTATCCTAATAAATCATCTTTTTATCCCAACATCATTATCTTATTATCAGAAACTTATAACGTGTCATCTTTCCATAAACCATATATTATCCTAAAAGTTTAACTTGCAGTGGTGACACTTTTCTTGGTACCATACAATCTTAAATCCTTAATGAAATAAAACATAAGTACAATACTTATATACTACATAATTTTTATAACTAGTACATTAATAATAAAATATTAAAATGGAATAATTCTTGAATAGGCATATTAATCATTCCTCTTCATCTGTGGTAGTATCATAACTTCATCATTATCCGATAGCATTATCTGGGGTTTATTCTATTGATGATTGGGACATTGATTCACATAGTTCCCCATCTCCTTAAAGTTGAAGCATTTCAAATTAGAAAACTTATTCTTACCCTTGAAATAATGAACTTGTGTCCATTTTGTTTACACTTATAACAAAATCCCATTACCTTAAATCATTTACTAGGGTGATTCTTTCCACTGTTATCACAAGTTTGAAAATCCTTATTTCCCTTCATCCATTAATCCATAATTTTATCTATCATCCTCTTTTTCTCTTGCTTCCCTTCAAATCCAAAGGACTCATATAATTATTTACTTATCTTATTAATAGATTATTTTATTTTCTCATATGGAGAGAATATGGGAGACTATTTCCTTTCGAAATGTTTTCTTAAGAACATGAAATATATGACCCTTCTTACATTTTGGTTCATGTTCATTGGATGATTTCACATTCCTTCTCCTAAGTGAAATTTCTATAATATGGCATATACTAGATTAGCTTATAATGTTATGAAATTTTAATAACTATAAGTATAGTATAACACATAACAAAAATTTATACACCATAAATCATAGAATAATAAATTTTAGTTTCTTTGGAGGAATATTTACTTTTAAATCCTTCATAATGATAGGTAAATATCCAACGAGTTAGTACCCGAGTTGTAAGGGCTCCTTCTTGGCATTCAAGAGACCCGGGCTCAAAACCGGGTGGAGGTGAATTTCCGGGTTACTGTAGCAGTACTGTAGAAGTACTTTAGTAGTTAATGTTCGGTACTGTAGCAGCCATAACTACTCACCCGATTTGGGCCTTCGGGCCACCGGTTTGTGCCTACGGGTCTCCAAGGCCTTCGGGTCATCAAAGGCCTCCAGGCCTCAGGGCGTTCGGGCCACGTAGACCATGGAGTAGCCCAGTTCACACAGAACATGCCCTAGGAGAGGATCAGAGTAACAAGTGTAGTAGCCACCAGATGCAGAGCTAACCAGATTGGAAGAATGAGAGGGTATGTCAGCCGCCATCGGGACCAGGCACCATGCAGCTTTGTACGGGGAAATGCTAGCCGATCAGAAATGCAAGGTGGGGAGCTAGGTGATCAATGACGCAGAAAGCTGGGGAGGGGCGGTTCAACTGGGCTGGGCCTACGGGTCATGTATTGGGCATGGTATGCCTCTAGGCCTTCGGGTCATGTATTATGAGTTTGTTGGGCCTTGTGCCTTGGGCCTACGGGTCATGTACGAGTTCCCCTTAAACCCTTAAAAGGGGGATTATCCATAATGAAATAAATTAAGGCCTTCAGGCCATTCGGAGTATAGGTAAATAAAATATGGATTATCAAAAGAATCACCCCTAGGAGTGTCAAACCTGGTGTACAGTAAGGCCAATTGTTGTATACCAGATTACCCCATGTAAATCTCGGAACACCTTGTCAGAGTTATTACTCCTAGGTACATCTATGCCAGAACCATGTCCAGTTGTAGTATCTAGACATGGACATATTTACTAGGAATACCCAAATAATATCTACATTACCAAAATTTTAGGATGCTTCTATATACTTATCCTCAAAGGCTATCTTACGGTTAAGATCCCTAATCTATGTTTTATAAATCTATTTCCAAGGTTGTTGCTAAACTTTTTCGGATACCAATTGATACACTCTAGCCCTAGTTGGCTAGAGCTAATGCATTATTTTAATACATTAGCATGATTACAATAAATCATATCCTGAAGGAATAATTGGGTTTGTAGTCTCAGAAAATAGATTACAATAATGAACTTTACATTTAAATTAAAAACATAAATGAAACATAGATAAACATTTGAGAAAAATATTATTATCCTAGATTAACCCTGCATATTACTTATAAAACAGTTATTAGTACCCTGAGAAAATAAAACATAAGAAAGGGGTGAGATAAGATGCTCATCAAGGGTAAACAATACTACAAAATCTTTCATAAATAAGCATAAACTTTTAATGAAAGGTATAAAACTAAAAGAAAATCCTATAAAACATAATTATCATCATTATATGTAAATAATATATCTAATAATTCCATTTAAAAATTCACAAAGATATTCTACTAATCGAATAATCCCACGTAATATCAATAACAAAAATCATAATGAGAGAAAGCATAATGTTGTACATCATAACCATAATGTCAAGGCGTTGTGCCAAGACCATACATAACTATATTGTCAAGTCCTCGTGCTAAGAAAATATTTTGTCCCATGAGACCTATCGATGCATCGAGGGGATATAGCGGGCTTCAACCATCACTTACTATGCCCAATTCATTCCACTTATGAAAAGGGTGAAACATAACATAAAATTTAATATTAAAACTATCATACAAAATGTTAATAATTTAACCATAAACCATGAATGGTATAAAAATAGCACATCTATAGTTAAACATACCATAAAAACCTCAATATAATATGGAAGATTGTATAAAAATAAGTCAACCACAATTAAGCATAAAATCCAACAAAGGATGTTGAAATAGATGAAAATAATCTAATAAAATCATTAAAACTATTTGATTGAAATATTGATCTATTACTTTGAAATGATTTAATAGCCACAAAAGTTTAAAATAAAACATTTCTTTTGAAAATAACCTAGAAATATTATAAGGTAAGATTCAAAATGTTAAGGTGTCAAAATGGCAGAAAATAGCCTCTCACACCGTATAAGTTAAAAAAATATTCTTGAAATAATTTTCTAAAAAGGTTATAAAGTACCTCATTTGGAAAACAACAGAAATATTCCTTTCAAAATATTTTACAAAAAGTCAAACATGGGTAAAATGAATTTAAACAATTTTAGATAATAGTTTAAAATACAGTTTAAGAAACATGTTAATGGATGATAAATATGTCCCAGTAGATACTTATATATAAAAAACTAGGATAATAATGAGATTGTGAAATTTACTCTTACCTTGTACTTTCTTTTAGTGGAGGGTGCGTTAACCTCCTCTTCTTCAAGTGTCTCCTTTTGATTTTCACAAAAGAACTCCTTATGTTGGATTTATTCCAAAAGTTTTTCCTATAGGATGAAGTGAGGGAAGTTCGAAGGATAATTAGTCAGATTTTGGCCGGTACAAATGGATTTATAGGTGTGAATTAAAGAGAAGGATAAGTTCCCTTTTATAAGAGAGGTGAGGGGCACTTTTGGAATATATTAAAATATTAATTTATTATAAATTTATTTTTGGTTTCAAATAGCTCCAAAGTGATTTATTTTGAGTATAAGATGATTTTGGGTCAAAATACCCACAACCAATGAATTTTATACACATATAGCTCATAAAATTAACCTTATTTTTTGGATTCAACCCTTCGTTAAACAGTTTAATTATTACCACGTCTTCTTGTATTTTTGTACTATAGGATTAATATAGTTACTATAAAATTAAAAAAAACCCAAGTTAGATCATTTATTAAATCTTAGAAATTATCTAAGTCAGTTTACCAAACCGTAGATTTTTATGACTTTTATATCTTTTAATAAAATATTATTTATTTTAAAATATCATTTATATCAATCTCAATACTATTTAATATTTTCATTTTTGAAAATATAAAAAAACATGATAACTTCAAACCAATACATCAAATGTGTCACTAGAATGTCTGAATTATCTATAAAATTAGTTTATGCCATTAATTAAGTAAAATTATATTTATATTAATATTTTTAATATCATTTGTTTGATATTTCTATTCATAAAATAATTTCTCCATCTCTGTTGTGTCATCATTAATGGTAATTATATAATCTAGAAAAATTATAAATAAATTTATATGACGTGGGAATTTATTTTATATTTAAATAAAATATTTATAATTGATTTTATCTCATGAATATCTCTATATTAAAATTATTATTCTTATAAGAAATGAGAGTGTGAAATTAGGTCACATTCATTAATTATAATAATATTCATGTCATATTCATCATAAAGGGTCCATTAATGATTTTATTTAGAAAAATAGGCGATAAGGTTCAATTATAACCATATAATAGGATTTTTATAGGTGTTAGTGTAATTTTATAACATTATTTTTTACCTTTAATTATGCGATTTTCCCTTAACCGCGGTAATAAGAAAATTACTAAAGTTACTATTCCTATATCCAAAAAATAAAACCAACCTATTAACATAATTTTTGACCCACTGACTCTAAATATGAAATAATTTTTTTAAAATTTAAAACACAAAACTTTCAGTAATTAATTTAAAATTAATCCATGTTGATAAACTGGGAAAACATGATTTTCAAAAGTAAAAACCATCAAAAGATTATAAGGTTTTTATATTGAATTTTAATGTGAAAATAATTACAATAACCTAAATTATATTAAATGATCAAACAATATTCTAATTATTTTTTTATAAATAATTCAAATTATATTCTACCAATATAAATTAATTAGATGAAAAATAATCTTTGAATTAAAATGCAGTATTTTCACTATTCATTAAAATATGAAAGTTATCAGAAAAACATCAAAAATTTGTCCAAACTAAATTTATATGTCACACTTATAATGAATAATTTTATTTTTTTAAATTGAATATATAAATGTGTAAAATGTTTGATTTAAAAATGGATCTCCATTAAAAGGTTGTAAGACTGTTTTTTTAAAATACTTCTTTTATTTGAGAAATTGAATTTTTTATCATATCATGTCTAAGAAATTTATAATATGAATATTAAAATTATATGTAATAGATAAAATTAAAAATTTGGTTAATTATATTCATAACCACTAATTTAATAGCTAGGTAATATATAATATTAACTAATAATATTTTATTAATATATTTGTGTTCAGTAAAACCGGGTCTTGTGTGTAACGCAAGCCAAGTCATTATTTTGTGTGGTGTAAGATTAAAATGGTGTTGGGAAAAAATTAAAGAAAGAAATAAAATAAAAGATATTTATAAATGAAAATATTATAAAATCTTAGGGTGATATAAATTATCCTATGTATATCCTCCGGTAGTGTCAAACTAGGTGCACAGTAAGGCCCATTTTCATGAACAAGGTTACCCCGGGTCAAGCCCAGAACACCATGTCGGAGTTGTTCCTCCTAGGTAGCACTGTGCTCAAACCATGTCAACTTTTAGTATCCAGACAAGGATGTATTTCTTTGAACACCCATATAATCTATATTTTACCAAAATTCTAGGATATTCTTTTATACTCATCCTCAATGTCTATCTTAGGGTAATGTTCCCTAATCAATGTTTTTATAAATATAGTTTGTAAGGTTTGTACCAAACATGCTCTGATACCATCTATAATGCCCCGACTCTGGTTCCCCATAGTTAATGCATTATTTTATTTCATTGGCATGGTCATAAGAAATCAAATCCTGAAGGACTGATCTGTTTAATAGCCTTGGAAAAAACTAGGTACAAGGAAAGGTTTTACGTTCCATGATGAAATGAAAAACAACATAGTATCTCATATGAATAAACTTATATCCCTTAGAATATCTCTCCAGGTCAGTCATAATATAATTCATTACATCCTGGGGAAAATGAAATATAAGAAAGGGGTGATCTAAAATGCTCAGTAAGGATAAAAAATATAATATAAGCTATCATAAATAATCATAAACATTTAAGGCAATGTATAAAACTAAAAAAAGTCTTTTAAACATGATATTAAGCATAATATGAAAATAATAAATCAAATAATTCCATTTACGCATTCACATGGATATTATACAAGTCAAATAATCACATGTAATATCATTAACTAATCTCATAATGAGGGAATGCAAAATTATGGACATCACAACAACATTTTCAAGGCCTCATTCCAATACCATACTTATATTGGTAAGTCATTAGTAAAAACCGAAAATAATTTATCTGATGAGATCTATTGATTCATCATGGGTCTTTCATTAACTACTCCCCAACCCTTAAGTCTTTCATTAAGTAGTCCCAAACCCATCAATTACTAATTTCAATTCATTCCTCATATGAAAAGGATGAAACATTACCAACACAAACATTCGTATTAAAACTAACATGCGAAATGTAAATACTTTAACAATAAACCATCAATGAAATCATAATATCACATTCATATTCAAACATATCATAAACCCTTCAATACAATATGGAAGATTGTATCATAACAAATTAATCAAAATTAATCATAAAATCCAACAAGGATGTGGACATAGATGAAAATAACAATCATTAAAACTGTTTGAGAGAGATAACCCTTTTTTAATTTGAAATAATTTAAAAAACATGCAATAAAAGATAAAACATCTTATGGAAATTACCTTGAAATCTTGTAAGGGATGCTTCAAAATGTTAAGGCATTATAAGGGCATAAAATAGCTGCTCATTTCATATAATTTAAAAAAACATTATTTCCTTAATTTTTTGAAAAGATCAGAAATTACCTCATTTGGAAAACGATGAAAAGATTCCTTTCAAAACGTTTTATAATAAGTAAAACATTGGTAAAAATTAATTTAATCAATTTTCGGTAATATTTCAAGATATATTTTAAGAAACCTGGACATGGATGATAAAGAGGTCCCAGTAGATACTTACATATAAAAAATCATAGATAATAATGAGATTATGAAATTAACCCTTACCTCGTAATTTCCTTTAGTAAAGGGTGAATTGACCTCGTGTAAAATGGTTAAAGAATGTTATAAAATTATAACATAACCATATCTATATTTATTCTATCATATATGATCCTCTTCTATCATTTTGTTAATAATAATTCAGTATTACCGTTGTTTTGGGTATTAACTGCTCCATTTTACATTCATGTTTTGTCACATAAGTCATGCTTATTATGAATAGGATGTATTTTATTCATATCAAGAATGATAATAATTTTTTAATAATTATTTTTACTCATCATATAAATTTTATAATCATTCCTCAATGGTTACCATGGAGAATTAATCTCACCCTTTTGTGAAGATGGTAGGTTGTACGTCATCACGAGTGACAATATAATTTACTTGATTGTTAAATGGTAGGTATTTTGATGGAATATGAATTATAAGTAAATATTATCATGAAATATTTACTCTATAAATCCTTTATATTCATTTTTATACCCATTTAAATAAAGTATAAATGAAAAACAGTTTGCACCACGACGTGGAGACGGTAAACCGTACCTACGCCCGAATGGTGATATTATTTTTTGTAGGATATGTTATAGGAGAAATATAGTTTCATCACAATAATAATATAATCTAATCATGTATATTATTCATTATATATTAATTTATTTTCTAAACAACTTAATAAGAGGAAGTATAAGAATAAAATAAATTGAATTGAAATTGTAAAACAATTACCTCTTATTCGAGTGTCTCAATTTGATTTGCAGAAAATGACTCCTTAAGATGTATTTCTGCCACAAGTGTGACCTATAGGATGAATTGAGATATGTTGGTTGGATAAGTGGGTCGGTTTTGGAAAATCCAAAGGGATTAGGGGTGTTAATAAAAGAGAAGGAGTGGTGCCCTTTTATAAGAGAGAATAGGGGCAATTTAGGAAGCTCCAAAACTATTAATTTATTAATTATTTTTGGTTACATATAGCTCCAAAGTGATTTATTTAAAGGATAAGATGAGGATGGGTTGAATTCCTCTCAACCAATTAATTTTATACATGTTTAGGTCAAAAAATGAAACTTATCTTATGGCTTTAACTCTAAGTCAAATAATTTAACTTCTACCGTGACAATTTGTTTTTTACACTACAGGTAAATATAGTTACACTAAAAATCCAAAAAAATCATAGTTGGATCATTTATGAAATATATAACAATATATATTTTATTTGGTAGAACCATATATTTTTATGAGTTTTATATCAATTAATAAAATTGTATTTATTTTAAAATATAATTTATGTAAATTATGATACTATTAACTATATATATTTTGAAAAAATATTAAATCAACATGATAACATCGATCCAATAAATATAATATGTCACTAAAATGTCTAATTTATCTATAAAATTAGTGGATACCATTAATTAAGTAAAATTATCTTTATTTTTACATTTTTAATATCATTAATTTGATATTTCTATTAATAAAATATTTTTTGTTTCACTATTGTGTCATCATTAATAATAATTATTTAATATCTAAAAATTATAAATAAATTTCTATTATGTAAATAATTATTTTTTCTTTCTAGAAACTATTTATAGTGGACCATATCACTTATATAATCTTATATTAAATATAAAATATTTATTTAAATTTGAATATGACATTTTTAACTCTTCTTTAAATAAAATATAATAAATGTACTAATCAATCACAAGTGGCTTAAATGGGAGAATATTTTCAACCTAATGTTGATTCTTGGTGGAAAAATACTTATCCAATGAAATTAAGACAAGTGTTAGGGTAATTTTATTTTATTATAATATTATTTTTAACTTTAATTACCCTAATTAACTTTAATCATGGAAAATAAAATTCAAAAGTCACTATTCAATAAAAATTATTTTGATTTTATTAGACCAAATTTTTTATACTAATTACAACCATGTATGTCTATTTTTTGAAATTCAGTTCACAGAAGTGGTAAAATTATGTTTAATGTTAATCCCGTAGATGTGGATATAAGGTGGGAAAAAAGATATTCAAATGTTCAATTACATTTTAATATCTAATTCTATTTTAAATTATTACAATTAATTATATTGAATTAATTTATGTATTATTTATCTATTTTTAAATTAAAAAAATGACAGAAAAAAATTATTTAAATTAAAATTTAGTTTTTAACAACAATGCAGTATTTTTCACTATTCATCAAAAATTGAAACTTTTCAGAAAAATAGAAAAAATTCACAAAAATCTACTTTCATTGTTCCAAATTCAAAATTTAAGTCTATTTTGAAAATAAAATTTATAAATTTCATAATTTGGTTAATAATATTCAAACAGTTTTTCAAATGACTAGTTTAATAGGTTATGGTGTGCTTGAACTCTATGTTGCGTGCAACACAAGCTATTGAATTATTTAAAAAGAAGTGTACTATGGAAGCTTGGGGTGTTACAGGTCTTCCACGGTGGAAAACCCTCTCTTTCTTCAATTCTCCGCACTCTAGAAGTAATTGGTTTCTGTAAACCAAATGTTGTGCTTTTAGATAATGATATTGTGGTGCTTCTCTTTGAGGATTGAGATGAAGTTTGTTGATGATAGAGGAAATGAAGATGATGAATCACCAGGGTCAATATGGAGATCTAAAAATGGTTTCCATTCTATTTGGACGGTTTTGAATATTATCTTATTCCAATATAGGTATGTTTATTTATATTTCCTCTTCATCTTCTTAATTTTGATTCACTTATGGTGATTGAATACATTTCAAGATTCCCAATCAAAATAGAGCCTTTGACTATTAATCTACCCAACCCTTTGGCAGTCCGAGATTTTATTATCTAGTACCTTTTAGGGGAGTTTTCTTAATTCATGCGGATCAAGAATGGAATGGAATGTTATTTCAAATAAGTACACTAAGAATATCTTCCTCTTTTCTTTTGAAGATGAAAGAGATGTGGTAAATTATCTTCGGCATGTGGTCACAAGGGAAAGTTGAGTAAAGGAAGGGGGTCAACCAAGATTGTAATATAGTTTTTGAGAAAAGGATAAAGATTTAATGCACCCATTTAAAGTGGAGGGTTGTACCTATAACTTAGAAGGCTTCTGATATGGTAAAGATATAGGTTCACAATGGGCATAAAAGCTTTAGAATAATATAAAGAACGACATGGGTTCCAATGTTGCTGAATATTTTGGTTCTAGTGTTGCTAATGGACTTAATCATAACAAAAAATATGCTTCAGGTGTAGGCATTACTGATGCTAATAAGATCATATTTGAAGTAGACACTAGAATGAGCACCCCTATTATGGAGAATATGATGCATTGTGGTAGGGAGATAGTGGTTGCAGACACTCATCTGATATCAATGTAAGAATAGGCACATGAATAGGTTCATCTTTCTATCAATTCTAATGATTCTGAAAAAAACCTAATTAATAATTATATGGATAAAGGTAAACAATAATCTTCTATCACTGATAGTGTGAGTTTTTAAGTTATGAAGGAGAAGAAATGTGGACCGCTAAGGGACTACTCTAATCACCCTATAAATATCAATATGTGATCTACTTGAAATTATATATCCTTGGAGGTGAGGATCCATGAAAATAATGATAATGAGATCATACCTAGAAGATTATATGGTAATGATCATACTATGATAACTCAGAGTGAGTCTATCCAAATTCTAAAGTCAAGGCATGAGGAAAACACTAAACCATAAAACACCATAGAATGAGGTGGGATGATTTCAGTAGCTCCTAAGAGGGATAAATTCATTTTGAATGAAGAAATAATTTCTAATATGATCAAGAGGCCTAGAATCTAACAAAAATGATCATGGTAATTGATGTCCTTTTATATTTAAATTCGCCTAACCATGAGGGTTCCCACTAAACCCATAAAAGTTGATTATCCTGAAAGAAAAATATTGACTTATAGTGTGATGATAAAAAATACAATCAGATTCATCAGATATGAATGTAATATGATTCCATTTTTTTTCAAGATTATTTTGAAAAATATATGGAATTCAATTACTATCTAATAATTTAAGGAAATATAATTACATGATATGTTTCTATTTCATAAGCACAATTTATTCCTTTGTTTTTATTCCATAAATTTCAAATTCATCATTTACTCCAAGAAATGAATATCCAAAAATTAATTTTTTATGTGTAAAGTATAAAAATTCATATTTAATAGATCATTATGTCCATAAAATAAGGACAAGTCCTTCTATTGTCTCTAACCATTTTTTAAAATCAATATGGTTAATAGATTTTATATAATATAAAAAATTAATCACCAAACCTAAAAATTAACACCACTAGTTTATAATTAATATTTATTTTTACAAAGTTTTAAATTAAAAATTTTTATATTTACCATAATGGTTATCAATACATTTAAACTTAATTCTATAGAAGGAATTATTCCTCAGATAAATTTCCACAGAAATATATAGTTATGAAAACTTAATAAATGTCTCATAAACTAAATTCATAATATAAAACATAAAAATATGGGTGCATAATTCATTATGGTTATGATAAACCTTAGAAAAATATAGAGCTCCTTAGAGTTGTCACTACTTAACCATATAGACCAACATCAACTTTATACATAGGAAATGATTTTCCAGCCTTTTTTTCTTCTGAACATGATGCTTTCCAC
Organism: Viscum album; assembly: GCA_963277665.1. Taxonomy (NCBI): domain Eukaryota; kingdom Viridiplantae; phylum Streptophyta; class Magnoliopsida; order Santalales; family Viscaceae; genus Viscum; species Viscum album. The sequence continues at coordinate 135,984,809 of OY728134.1, forward strand.
CCTATGTATGTAACATCAGGAACACGTTATAATAATAACCCAACTAATTACATCTTAATAGTTTACTATCTATCTGTTATATAATTCATGGATTTTCATGGCATTTTTTCTTTGCAGTCTTAGTCCTTGTGACAAGACATACCACACTGGTAACAATTTTGAGATCCTGAAATACATTCCCAAAAATGTATTTTAAAATTATTGGAAAACATTTTGGTATTAACTTTATAATTATTAGTTAGTTTATTCCCCATTTCCTTCTTCTACATTGACCATTTATTTTTCTTATCATCTTATGGAACATAATTGTCAAAAAAAGCCATCTCAACTTTCTGATCATAATGAAAAACATTCTCATAATTTTTAAATTATAATACATATAATTATATTCATGTTATTAGTTTTAATCATTTTTAAAATAAATTAATTTTACTATCAATGTATTGAATAAATTTTATCATATACCTGGGTAATCTTGTGAATCCTTCTTCATATGTAGCCATATAATCTTCATCTTTTTGCCTCAATTCCAAGAATTGTTTTTTCATCCTATGCTGAATAACCAATGGGGAAATATTTATCGAGGAAAAGATTCTAAAATGTTTCCCATTCCATATCATAAAAACCATATTTCTATATGATATTATTAACCAAATACCACCATCAATTGACTTCGCCTTCAAAATTATTGATGGAATGAGTTACATTTTGAAGTTCAAAACATCCCATGACCTCCAATATCTTCTCTAGGGAATTGTTTCATCCTTAAAAAACCTTTAGGATAGATGATCCATTGAAATATATGGGATGTTTCCTCATGAAATGATACACTATAGAAATTTTACTTTGTGGTAGATCATGTTCCTCTCTAACCTAGATACCAACACTATTTATCACTTATTACAACTAATCAATCACTACAAAAAGAATATTTTTTTGAAATTCCTTCCATCTCAGGATGTTGATTTGGTAAGATGTTCATATCTTAGTTCCTTCTGTCTATTTCTTCCATATTTCCTCTACAGAAAACCATTTTGAACAGAAATAGTTTAGTCAAAGCAATATTGAAATCATAAAATTATATATCTTTTCAACCTAACCATAAATTAAAATATTTTAAGTGAATATTATTTACACTATACTAACCTATAATGTTGTCTAAAATGTCCTTTGATTCCAAATATAAGGCCATGTTATTAAACATTACATAATCTTGATCTTCAGTCATGAATTTACTCTGTTTCACTTTGAAGAACTTTTTAGGTTTATATTTTTAGAGAATTAGACTATAAATCATACATAAAAAACCATATAATACGAAGTTGACACTTTTGATAAATATCCATTTTCCTATAATATAAAACTTTTTTAAAAAATAATGATCTCTATCCATGAAAACAATTCACTACATTCGACATGAATTCATCCGTTCCTTTACCCATCATGAGAAAAACATTTAAATTTTTTGGATGATTGCAAAAAATCTTATTAAGGTATACATATTGAAGGAAAACTATTAGACCTATAAAAACATGAAAACTCATATAATGTTTACCTTTATCTTCATTTTTTTGAGAATATGAAATAAAAATTTTAAAATAAAAAATAGACACATTTTTCTCAAAGAAAATCATTAAAACCCATGACATGAAATTAAATACTCTTTTGGTGACTTGGAGAATCACTTTTGTAAAACACTTTCAAAACCTTTTTAATGGGAATTACCATATGGACTACTTCCAATATAATTATTTCCTAAGAAATTAGAGATATATAATGGGGATCAACCTTCATATAAGATACATCGAGCATACTTGTAATCTATAATGGGTCTCAACCCATCGTATATTCTATATTGGGATCACCCATTTATCATGTGTTATAATGAGGATCAATAATTCATATAATCTATATCAGGGTCACCCATGATCTATAATGGGGCACAAACCTTTGTATAAATCGTATAAAGCTCATCTATTTCCCATAATTCTCAAGTAACATATCATGAATAAAACACTTTAATATAAAACCTTTGAAAAACTATTTTAATCCTATATGAAAAACACTTTTGGAAAATAAAAAATAAATTTATTTTAAAAACCCATTTTCTATACCGAAACAAAATTTTATTTGAAAAAAATTTAAATTCTCAAATTTCTAAATAGGGAAGGATTATTATTCATTTAATAAAACATGTAAGATTTAAAAGGATAATAGAAATCAAATAACCATCACGGTGGTGGAGGAATCATTCATATTTTCTAAATTAAGAACATAACATCTTTTTTATTGTTAGTAAAAACATTCCATGTAAGACATGTAATAGTATTTCATTTGAAAAATATTTAGATAAATTAAAAATATTTTATATATATTTTATTTCCATAAACTTATTTAAAAAAAATAGACATGGATAAGGAAGAGAGTTTGTGGGAAAATATTAAATGAGGAGTTTTTAAAAGTAATGGTTCGTTATCCCTTGGGAAATACTCGAATAATGAAACCCATTAAATAATAACATTAAAAAAACCTTAAATATCATGATTATAGATAAATTCATGATATATAATATAAAAGGGGCTTTATATACACATTATAAAAGAATAAAGGTGCATAACATCAAGATACACATCAATGAAATGATATTGATACAATGTCCCTAACCTTATGTGGGATTCATCAAGTGTGTCTTTATATTCTTGAAGAATAAACTTATGAAAATTAGTTACTTTATTGAGAACCTTTTTCAAGTTTTTTATTACTTTTAATTAACTTATTACCATGTTCTATACATTTACTTAGTCAACTATTTTTAAGTCGGAAGCTTTGACCTGATTAATTTTATGAGTGAAAAACGACTTTTGTAGGTCTACTATGGTCAAAGGGGTAATTATTTCAAAATATAAAGAATAGTAATCCTAAAACAAATATCATATTTATTGATAAAATATTCTTTAAAATCAACCATGAATAATGGTTATGAAAAATGAACTAACTTTACGATCATGGAGATGGTAGACTGTATGTATGCATGAGTAATGTTTCTATTTTTCTAAATATAATTTCGAAAAGATAGTAAGCAACATTTAACTTTATAGATCGATAATTATATCATAAATTCCATGATATTTAACTATATATACTTATATATATATATATATCATTATTGTGATGTAAATGAAATCACATCTCTTTGAGGAGGAAGTAGTCTACATGTCCATGACCGACATTATCACTTTTTTGGTGTGTGAAAATGTTAAAATTAAAATGATATAATATATTTACATATAAATAATTATGTATTTAATATCATAATTATTTCATTTATATCATATATATTAATTATATTTACCCTTATTACTTCCCATGTAACACATTAGTGAAAAACGTTTCACATCGCTTCGTGAGGTGGTAGTTCGCTATACAGATGAGGGACGTTATCATATCTCCTATTGTATAGAATTTAAAAATAGTGTATATGATATATTGAATAAAGAGGTATAATTATTTTATAAGTATCTTAAATTTATTATATAATTATTATTTCCATCATTATTCAGAATCATGATAGGAAGTAATGAAAAAACGAACCACATCAGTTCACAAGGAGATAGTCCTCCATACACGCAAATAATGATTTTGTAACCCATTTTATGGAATTGTGTGTGGGGTTTGGTCACACAAATAATAATGAAATATTATTATATTTATTATTTGTATTTTATTTTATAATCATTATAAAAAAATAAATAAAGTGGTTTGAGGATGAAATAAAACAAAAATGTTCATTGAAGAATATAACCTCTTCTTCAGATAACTCCCTTTATTCTGAACAAATGGCCTTCCTTATAATGATTTATTAAAAAATTATTGATTATATGAGGAGTTAAGGATGTATAGAAGTGATTTGGGTAGTTATTGAAAAATCAAAATGTCTTGATAGGTGTGAATGGCGGAGGAGATGTGGTGGCCTTTTATAAGTAAGGTGATTGGAAAACTTATAAATTTATAAAATAGATAATTCCATGGATTTTTTTTGATTTAAAGATGATACAATAGTAAAACAAATAAAAAATATAATGTATAAGGTATAAATATGTCCAAAAAATGGGTTATTTAGAGGTTTATAGGTCATTTGGCCCCGTAATTTTGATGTTTAGTCTGTTGGTAAACTAATTTTTACCTTAAACATTGTGATTAATTTTATTTGTTTTCACTATTATTTTTTAGTCAAAAATAAGTTCAAATTAATATAAATTATTAATTATAATTATTCAAAATATATAATACATTTTTCCAAATTCAATTCATAGAAGTGGAATATTTTAATTTAATATTATTCCCACATACATAGCGAGGCATTGAGTTTTTAAGAAGAGTATATTTTTAGAAAAATATGATTCTATATTCAATTTAAGACTAATAATTATCATTGTATGAAATTAACCTAATATATAATTATTCATATGATACATATTTGTTTTAAAACATTACACATTAGGGACTATTTTAGTTAATCGTCAAAGAGAAGCAATATAGACTTTAAAATAATTTTTTGGAAAACACGACTTTAAAACCCAAAAAAACATATATTAAAAATGAAAATAAATACTATTAAAATGAAATTAATTTAATTATATATATAAATAAATAAAAAATTGTTTAAATTAAGAAATATTTAAAACATATTAGGACTCTTAAATTAATTAATTTTTTAAAAAGAAATGCCTTTTAAAAAAATTCATAATTCTTCCCTATTCACTGAAAAATAAATATTTTCTAAAAATTAAAAAAATTAAACCCATAGTAAAATTTTTTATTCAGATTTAAAAATTAGATTAAATTTTTTCAAAAAAAAAATTATAAATGTTTAAAAAATTATTTTTAAAATAAGTGTTCCATGAAAAGGCAACAAAACTATTTTTTTGAAAAATGTCTGAAATTCAGTTTATTTAAATATCATGTATAGAAAACATATAGAATAAATTTTGAACATTATGTTGAATATATAATATATAATTTCATTAATATAATCCAACATGAGTGATTTTTTTAAATTTATTATTTTAAAACAAACTTTCGAACTTTAAAATAATTTTTTAGAAAAAGATTTCCATTTATTTTCAAATGGGTTTTATTTTCATTTTTAATTAATTGGTCATGAAAGAAAGTTTATAAAACATGTTTTCATAATTATGTTAATTATTTATGTACCTTCTATTCTAACAACTATGTAATTATTGTAAAATATAATATGGGTCATTTAGGTTCCGTGTTGCATGCTGAATACGCCATCAAACAGAAAAATCTCACGGTTATATGTAACATAAGATAAATATAGTGTTTCATTTACTTTATGATATTAAACAAAATTTTATTATTTTTTAAATCTCATTGTGTTACAAGAAATTTACTAACAATGGGTATTCAATTAGTTCAACACTATGGGGAACAACAAATGAGTATACATTAATGATGAGGTAACCCAGACCCTAAATCCCAGCGTCATTGCTAAAAAACATTATTTACATATAGTAAATTTTACCAATATAGGTGATCCAAGATAATAAAATTTTAATTTTACTTTATTTAAATAATATATAAACTACATAGAATAAATAATCTCTCATTCCTAGGAAAAAAATGTTTAATGTTCTTGGTGATATGTCACATAAGTACTATATTTTTCTATACCTCTAGAACAGTACTCCAATGTTAAATAACACTAGTATATGATAAATATGTGGGTATGAGAACTTAACATATGGAATGAAAACATAATAAATTATTGATATTAGATTTTTAGTAAGGGTAAATAATGAAGATCATAAATGTTTATATGATAAAGATGTGGGTATGAGAACATAATAAATGTTCAATAATATAACATTTAGATACTATACTCAAATAAACATGAAAAAAAGACATAATTAAAGAATATTATCATAAAATAATTCATTATCCATCATAACATGATAATGATGAAAAACATATGAATGTGGAACAAACATATGAATATAATCCATAAAATAGTGGATCATGAATCACAACCCATTTACCGTACTATGGTTGAAGAAACATCCCTACTTGATTCACATAATAAAGTGGAGTAGACAACACTTCTTGATTTCCATAGTGGAATGAGAAATAATGATTGATTCAAAAAATTATCTCATGAGATATAAAAATTTACCCAAATTAATTAAAGCGACATATATTACTGGTTTCACCTATCAGAAAATGAAAACAATTCATAGGTATACCATAAGAACTTGAAAAAAATCATATTTTAAAAATCACTTAATTAACCCATGGAAAAGAAATAGGTTTCATGAAAAATTGCACAGAACATTTCATAATATATCTAGATAAAGGAGGTGTATGGTATTGTAATTATTTATTCCTAGTGATTCTTAAAAATATTTAAATTATTATGACATATATGAAAAAAATTATAATAAGCACCCTTGAAATGGTACCACATAACATATGATCAATAATTGGATCATTTGATTATAGGAGTTTCATACCCCAATAGAAAAATATCATGAAAGAATTTAGAGGGTTTTTTAATAGAATTAATTTCAATGTAAATAAATACATTTTAGATAAAGAGGAAAGTTGAAGTGAAACTATAAATTATTTTTTTGAAAACATTATTACCATTACAATAAAAACCTATGTTACGGGACAATTTGAAAATTCATTTTAGAAAATGTTATTTTAAGAGTTTAGAAAACATTAAAATTGATATGTAATCTTTAATTATGAATCCTTGGAAGAGTCATAATGGTTATCTTGATGAAATATGGAGTGGAAGATTAAATGTATGATTGGGAAAGGGATAACCCTTTATGGAAACCCAATTCATAAAAATATTGATAAATTTTTCATTTGAAAAAAGTAAATAAAATTTAAATATATATAGAAATGAAAAATAATTATATTTGAAAATAATAAATGGGGACATAGGTTGAAAGAGATAACATGTACATAAAAGATAAATGGCTTATTAAGATATAATTTGAATTATTCATTACAAAATTAAATTTTATAAAGAATGAAATCCATAAAAGAAGATGTTTTTATTTTGAAAATTTACAATCCTAGAAAATAAAAAGGAATGAAAATATAATATTATCATCTGATAGAGTAAAAAAAATCATATATAGAAATAATCAAAGATGAACAATTATGAGTAAAGAAAATAATTAGGGTCCAGAAAACCCCTTAACAATTTTTTATTTTTTGAATCAATAACCAATGAACGATAAAAAATATGATAGATTTGAAAATACATTGAGATTCATGATATATATATTTAAAATAATTCTATGGGTAGTATATAAAACATAAATAAAAATACATGGAAAATAAAAAACTTATATTAATAAAGAAAAATTGAGAATAGGAAACCTTTACCTTTTACTCCCAAGTTCAACATTGGTGCTTCAAATTTTTATATAATTGTTTCTGATGATTTAGTTGGGTCACACTACCTCATGTTTTTCTATGATTATGACATTTAATTATACACCTCATTCCCACTTTCCAAAGGGGGGATACATTCATCACTTTCTCGACAATATCTACTCCTTGATTGAAACAGGATGATGGTATGTTGGCTCCTCCTTCCATGGATTCCTCCTTGGAATTTATCGACATGTCAAATTGTCCCTTATATATTAAGACATGGTTTATGAAACTCATCACTGATTCCATATCTTTGTGGATGTCAGTTAATTATTCTTCTTGTATATGGACATTCCAAGGGGTCTTGAAAGGGAAACAATCGTCTGTTAAAAGAATAGCCATGTTGAGCATCACTAGAATGTATGGACACTGGAACATTGGTGACATGTATCTTACTCATAGGAGGGAATGTCATATAGGCATATCGATCATGGAAATGAGGAATACCTTGTCAATTATGGGTAATATTATGCCAAATTCATGTATTATGAGGTTTCCTTAAGCATCCCCTGCTTAACATGTGGTACCAAGGTAACGAGTCCTGAGTTTAGAATATTTAGGATATGAAGAGAGGATGATTAAGATGCTTGATGAATACTGATCATGAAAGTGAATCCTTAAGAGCTAGGGCCTAATAGGATTATCAGACAGGTGGATCATAACACCCAATGTGAACGAAATCGGGGTGGTGTATCCCCTAAATGAAATATATCACACCATAAAGGGGTACATCCCTAGGAGGGACACACCAATGTTTACCATATGGATGAGTCAGAACAACCATTAATGATGGATCTGGGTGGTGTTACCCATAAAGGGAATATGTCATGACATGTAGGGGTACGTCCCTAGGAGGGAAAAAACCGAGGTTTATTATTGGTCAGTATTGAACCTCATGGAGGTGGCCTACGTAAATTGTTTAGAAGACAGGGATCAAAACCCAGGTAGTTTAATTGATGGTGTGGGGATTATATATGCATGATTTCTAGGTGTTTCTAAGAGAAATTATGATGTGAATGTGGATTATGTGTTGGAATGACCCAAATGGGTGGCATGATTCTACCAGGAAGTGGTGGCTCAGATAAAATTAGGATTGATTATGAGTGGATTGGATGGAGTAGATGGATTGTTAGGGGTGTTGGGCTTGAACCTTAAGGAAGTTTCCAATGTATCCCAGTTATTATAGAATAAATTTCAACATAATTATAGATGGGGAATTTTGGAATACACCTAAGGATGTATATCTATGGAAATGGGGCATATGGTTGGGGCTTATGCATAAGAGTTGGCCAGATAGAGAGATGACATGGCATTAGCTTATGCTTGAAAGATGCCTAGGGGACATGCTAGGGATTTCGAATGATAGAAGAACATAAATATAGATGGACTTTCATAACAGTTATTAACCTCTAATCCCACATGAGTCATGATTATTGTGGTATGTAAGAGGATGTAGTAGACCTGACCCTTGTGTCATGAATGATGCACCAACAAGAGATGGTGTGTGGCTTACGTGTGGATGCGGCCAATGAAAAGAAAACCTAAAGGGAGTGGGATGGGATATGGAGAGTGAGATAAGTGGTAAGGGTTCCTAGTGACCATCCCCTCTCTGAGCCTCATACCTAGGGAAGACAAGGAGGAGCAAAGGTGCTTCCTCTTACAAGAAAGTCTAGGATCTTACTCCAAGAGGGATTTCTAGGAAGATATCTTTCCCTATAGAGAGAATCTATTTCCATGTGAGGAGTATATCATTCCATATAAGGATATATGGTCTGAAGACTATCCCCTATCACTCACGCATGGAGTATCTTGCACTTAATTCATAGCGTAGGGCCACCATTTAATGTCAGAAACCAAAGAAAATGGTTTTAGGTTGTTTTACGTCATGAAACTCAGATGTGGGGGACTCAATCCTCACTGTTTGGACTTACATAACTGTCATGCATCATCCCTTGGATAAGGGAAGGTGTTAGTAATTCTAGTAGGAAATGGTGTAGAAGAGTGGCCACTCAGAGGGTCCATGTTAGCATAACTATACTGAAAATAAAAATCCATTAGCATACCTATACAGAAAATAAATATGTAAAAAGGAATCTCAGGCCACACTTGGAGTGGAGTGGTCAACAGGGAAAGGTGGCGCAGGTTACATAAGGATGTGAAGTGAAGTTAAACCACTCTTAGAGGAATGGGGAGGACTGGAGCACTCAACATTCATAAAATGGTGTCAGTATAAGGGAGGAAACAAAGAGAGGAAAAAGTGAAGGGGTTCATGAATCAGTGGGCCTTAATGAGAGGTGATTTGTTAAGATCAGGTTCTTTTAATAGGATAGATGCTTCTTGAATAAAAGGGATTCATGAAACATGGCAACCTTGCTTTGGAATGAAGGCAAAAGCTAAGATAGGAGTGCGTCATGAATCCTTAATGATCTGTGAAGCCTCATGTACCCCATAGGGACTTCTTCCTCCATGGAGGGTGTAAGAATTTTCTAAAGGAACCCCCACCTTAGGTAGAGGTATTTAAAAACAGGGGAAAGTGGGTTTCATGATTCTCTAGTACCTTAGATGATTCATTTTATGTTATTGTTCATGGTGCTCAGATGCTTTGAAAATTGGGAGATCATAAGTTGAAAGGCCAGGTTAGTCATACCTTTGAGATGGAATAAGATAGATATTTATTAGTCAAGGGTGTCATGATTCTTGGAGGTGAATTTCAAAGAAAATATAGGCCCCATGAAAGGTTGCAACTCAGTCAGACTCATGAATCCATCTGTCAAATTATTTTCCATGGTCACAGAGTGTTGCAGACTCACAAGAGTTCCATCTTGGACTCACATATTCATGGTGGAGAAGGGATCTTTGTGAATATTCTTTATGAGGTAGACCCTTTGGATGATTCTTGGGGCTGTTTGAGCTCATATTCCCTCCCAAATTTCCATGGATATTCTAAACTTATCCCAGGGCACATATTTTGAGACAAAAAAATGTACACCATCATAATGGGAGCTGATAAAAAAGTAGAGTAAAATTTTGAGGAAAAATATCAAAAAACATGGCTGATTATGAATTTGGAATGTGATGGAGGTATCACGATGCATGAAGGTGAGGAGGCTTCCATGAATCTGGGTCAGCTGTATGCCTATAAATAGCGTGTGAAGGGACCTTTATCTATACTGGATCTTCTTTAACAACTCACCTGATCTCTCTTTCCACAAAGATATTTTACCCCATGAACATATCTTTAAAAACTATGATTTTGGGATCCTTTTTCCATTAATGATGCTTAGAAAACTAGGCATAGTTATCTACTATTTCTTAGAGAAACATGCCGAGTACATCTATGCTCCATGATATGGTGCTCTAGAAATGATATTCATGATTAATATCCATGAATAGAACAATTAATTAACCTTAGTAACATATCTGATGGTTGCCAAAGAAGATGATCGAGAGGTACTTACAGATGCTACTAGAAGGGAAGAAATAGTGTACAAAATCATGATTGGGTAGTATGTTTAGAGAAACTATGACAAAACAATCATTGCCTACACTACCGTCAGAAGCTCAAAGTGACTATCCTATGTTAAAGTGGTTATCGTCGTATGTCTTTAGTCTAAGGAAATATGTTTTCATCCCACCAGAAAGATGGAATGATATGGGTTACTTGTTTAGGGGAGTGATAAGAAAATACCAATGGAACATGGATACTGATGGGAACATATAGAAGTATCACACGACCATCACAGATGACTGCCTCTATGACTATTCCAATTACATTTAGTGGATAAGGTTGGAATCTAAGGATTCTACACTATAATATCAAACAATCGTCAAGGTGGTGCTGGAGAACCTATATAAAGGATGGACTGATGATTGGGATGTACACTAGGGTAGAAACTTCATAGAGGAATGGGCCTAGGAATACTAAGAATGTGGTTACTACACTGATTTTGGGGAAGAGGTAATGAGATTAGGCCTGTATGAAGTAGTATGGGCTTCCCAATTCCATGTATACCAACCACTGGAGATCATGCCCGAACTACTGAGCATATGGTCTTTGGGGACCGAAACTTTCCATTTTCATCATGATAAGACTGGTATTAGACTATAACACCACCACCAGATTTTTGTAATCTATATTTTTGGGTCAATTTTTGATGATTTACTCCCCATGGAGAATGTGTGGGAGGATTAGGAGCAGCTAACACATCTGGAGATGGTGCTGCTGAATCGGGTTCATGGAACTGCTAAAGAAAAGTAGGGGATGAGGGATGTACACTTCATATAGTGGGCCAATCAATTTCTAAACATCCTAGAAAAGGATCCTACGGATTAGGAATATGTAGACAAGAAGATTCCATTAAGGACCCACACACATCTGAGAAGATCCTAATGAGGAAAGGAAGGTTCTTACTAGCGTATCCTAGAGGATAGCCAATGGAAGCTATGGGGGTACAACATTAAGTCTGTTCCACAACCCATAGTCAGGTTGGTCGGATTCAATACAACACTTATCTATAGACGGATTCTACCAGTAAGAGATGCACACATAGGGTTTCAGTTGAGCACATTCATCATGGTGACGATGTTGGCAACATGGAGGCACATCATCCTTGGGGTCCTAATGATGTCAAAGCTGTATAACGTGATCTAGAATATCAATGAGTGTAATAATTCATTGTGTTTGTGTGGATCAATCTATTACCTATATAGCTGAGTGAAAGAGAACATTGGAGGATATTAGTACCCAAATCCCATATCCACTCCCAAGATAAACTTCCATCTAGTGATTATAAACATCATGGGAAGTTTCCTGCTCAATATGGGAATGAAAGTGGTGCTGAGAAATGTTGATTGGGGGGAACAATTCACTTTCCATATATTACCTATGTTTAAGGAGGTCATAACTAACCATGAAATGAGAAATTAAGAGAAATAGTCGTATATACTGGCCATTCGAGGAGGAGTGTTGGTGGAAAGGGTGGATTGTGAGCCGATTTGAGAATTGTACAAACCACACCGCTTCACGAGGCAGTTTAGGTGCTTGTAGAGGCTAATGGAAAAGGTGTACTTGGAAGTATGTAATCAAAACCACCCATGTGTGATGAGATAGCTCTAGCTCATGTTCATGTGTAAAGATAGAAGGATGTGGAATGAGATGCCCCCATCCAATGTCGTATATAAGATGGTTTATGCATATGTGATGATCTTGGAGGCTGCCTGCCCAGAAGAAACACTATGGAAATTGACCATTTTGGAAAATGAAGGAGTACCTTAGGGCCAAGGAAAAATGATGGTGAGATAGAGCCATAACAGCAAGGGTGTGGCACATCATGGTGGTGGATCAGTAGCAATAGAGCCAACAGTTTTGGGGCCTACACTGGCAAGAATTGAAGGAGGAGTAACATAACCAATGTTCCCAGTCGCTAAAACTCTAGAGGAAGGGTAACCCTCAAGAGGGTTATATAGGATTCCTAAACAAGATCATGGGAATCAATTATACTGCTTAAACATTCCAGAGGATACTGTCTTCCATGAATCTTGGGATATATGGGATATCAATAGACAATTCCTCAACCTTGTAATGATGTAGGACCACTACAACAAGAATGGGATGGAACTTGTGGGGATAATTTATATCAAATAAGACTTCCTTATGCCCCCAGAAGAGGGGTAATGGTAGGTGTATGTGTTGGAAGATCTAGTGAACTCTTGGGACACAACATGTCTGATGATGGATCAGGTGAAAGTACTTCTAGATCCGACATTTCCACCACTACTATTGGCTGCTAAGCTGGTGGCTCACTATCCCCTGCCCAATGAATTAGATTAATCCTAGGGAAAATATTTCAATGTGGGGATTCCTCAAAAGGATAGTGAAATCAAAGACTCCTTCAAGGAATTCAACGAACTTCTCATGGAATGATTTTACATACTACCACCCATGCTGCATGTTCCGTTATGATTCATCTGGACTCCCAAACTGAAATCTGTTTCGTGGAGGAGGATCTTCCACAAGGGACCCCTTATGATAGGGAAGGATCCACATGAATAGGTGTAGAGGACCATGCCCCAAGATCTATTTCTGGGGTGAAAGAGGTTGCAGGGTCAATCAGAGTGGAGGAGGCCAGGGCAACCACCCTAGAATCCTTAGATCCCATTGTCATATTTGGGGAGACACATCCTAGGATCCCAATAAGTACAACCTGAGATAATGATAGTCCACATCTTGGTTTTCTTAAGTCTATTGCCTTACAAAACAACATCTATTGTTTCTTGATCAAGTTGACTAACATGCTTCTTATCGATACAATGCTGGGAGTGGTAGTCAATCTTCTATGGAAAATAGTTGGAAGATATAGGGTTTCTTTTCCAAAAGAGGAGTTGTTCCACACGAAGCTAGCTACCCAAGATGACCAGTGTATAGTCTATGGTGAATGGTCAATTGTGGCTTAGGTTATGCCACCGGTGGGGAGATACCCAAGGTTTATGGTGACAACCTTATTGAGGTGAGGTCATGTAACAATGACCAGCTCCACAACATTGATCCTAGGACATCAGACATAATGACATAGGATGACCCTACTACTAAACTCTTGAATGGATTTCCAGAGTACGAGTCTGCTAATTTTGAGGATATGGATGAGTTCAATTCCAATACAGTCAACGAAAATTAGATCATCTGGTGTCATCCATGGAAGTTAATCAAATAATTCATTGAAGAAGTTCTAGAATATCAATGGATATTCCATATGGGTAAATTCACCACTAGCTACATAGTCTATATGACAGAGGGTTGGATGCTCTAGGTATTTACATGTGGATTTGAAACTACCTTTCCAAAATGATATGGGAGAACAATCAATACCTATACATTTCTTGGTGTCAGAAGAAGTATGACATCATCCAAAAGCTCTAGGGGGCCAACCAAGAGATCCATTTCCTGAAAGAACAATAAAAAAAGTGTTCCTACTTTATCAAGACTCAAAAAGAGATTATCACACAACTAAGGGCCTAGATGGAGGCGAACAAGGAGAAGATAAGATAGGAATTTCACCAAGTAGATGATCTCTATGCCGAGATGGACTGGGCATAGATCCGGGTGGATGATCTTTTCCTAGAAGTAGAAAATGAGTAAAGGGATCTCAAGAAGTTAAAGATGATCTTGGAGGCCACAAGACAAAGCTCGGTGGAGTTGAAGTGCTCGATCCTAGGAGAAGTTCCATAAGGAAACTTTTCCCAGGACTTATATGGATGTCTCCTTTTATTGCCACAATGATGGCTTTTTAGTAACAATTGTTTTTCTTTTCATGGGCACATTATTTTACTCTCTTAAATTATCAGACCTATTTCATGTTTGTGAGACAACTAATGACTAGTCCCTAAGATCACATGGGTTATGCTTGGTATGAGAAAAAAGGGACAACCACATAATCATTCACTTTGTATTAGAGTTCCATATAACCAACAAACAATCAGGGTCTGATTTTATTGATCGACCATCGAGAGCATTCAGGATGAGAGAAGCTATGAATAGGGAATAGGGATCTAGGAATAGCTAACATGCTCTTCCCAACATGTGTTAATGCATGAATGTGACAACACCAGGGCCGTTAGAATCGATCTAAACAAAGGGGAATGAAAAGTGTAAATCATGATGCCTAAATTTAGGAATTTAATGATAATGGTATGCAAATATAAGATGAATAATGATTATTTTCCAAACACATTATCCATACCATTATCCTAAAATAAGGACAAGAAAATGAGGTTCAATCACTCTCCATGTTTGAAACAAATAACCTAACTCAAAATGTCATCTGATGTCTTCTAAAACATTGGCCTAAGACTGTAGGTGATCCGAAGTGGCATAAATAATCCATTAGAGGGTCCCTTCTAATATGAATGAGTATGAAGACATAAATAACTAGAATGAAATGTTTGGGAGTGGAGGGATGGAATGTTTGAATATATTCTAACACTCCAAGAATTATTCCACCATGGATTAAAACATATTGGTGTAGGTGCATTGGTATGAACAAAGATCAAACCCATCCTTCAGGGAGGACCTTCCAATTGAGATCCTAATATTTCTTTTAGTTTTAAATCATGTAAATGAGGATTTTGAACATGTAGTTTAATGACATACGATGATGATGATACATGTAACAATTTAATGTTTTGTGATTAGGATGTGTCCCACAATTTAACATTATGTGACTGGGACCTTACACACATTTTAAAGTCATACTGCCTGGGCCCTGTCCAGTAGTTTAAATTCATGTTGTGAAAAAATTGGAATTGTATATTCCCAATATAAATATTTGGAACAAGAGAAATAAACCTGACATGAATAAGGCCGATGAGGCTTGTGTACCACATAAGAGTTTGGGAACATTATTAAAGGGTGAATATGTGATATAGAAAAGGGAGAATACTAAAACAAGACTCTTAGTTTAGGGTCATAGAGTTTGGAACATGATAGGGGTGACTGGTAAGTAAAGTCCAACCACTGACCATGTTTGAAACACATGGACCATTACCATACCAACCAAGAGGGGGGAAATTTGGGGTTAACCATTGGATGAGTCCGAAACATATGGCCCACTATTTTTTTTACTAAAAATACATTTGGGAATTAGACCAGGATGGGAGGTGATCCAAATGTGGCATGTGACCATCACTATTAATGGGTCCATCTTGATGTGAAAGTTGGAAGAAACCCAAATCAAGAAATACATTAAATGTGGAATTGATCATACTGTAAGGTAGTCTCTAAACCCAGGTCGTGTAAGTAGTTTAAATTCGTGCTTCTTAGACTTTAGGGTCTATAAATTGTTTAAGGTAAAAAAAATTTAGACCCAGATAATGTACATCCCTAATGGATATGCGAAGTGTGACAGTTTAACAAACCCGATGTGATTGAGGCCAAGGAGGTCCAACTCCACATCACACATTCCTAGGAAGTAGAATGCATTTTGAAGTCATAATTACTTGGATTTAGGAATTTAGTTTAAGTTCATAGAGTTCAGACAATAAAGACCATGTCAGTTCACACCTTACTAGACTCCTAAGCTCGTGTGAGCCATGCTTGATGTAGGGAACACGGTACGATATTAGGGATCTTCCAACATATAGGAGTGCATAGGGAATGAAAATGATGTAAGCTGTGATTTTTAATATTTTTGTTATAAAGGTGACCGAGGAGTGAGTATTGATTGACCTTGTTTGAAAATTCTAGAATCCCTACCTTAATAACTAGGAATGGGGAAAGAAAATGAAAAATCTATTATTGACCATGTTTGAAGACACATGGTCTGCAATTTATTACCATGGATCCATAAGGTAATTGGTTCAAAATGGTAGGTGACCCAACAGTAGCATAAGACCATCACCATATAAAGGGTATATTTGGATTCAAAGTAGGACAAATACCCAGACTAGGAAAGGCTACGAGTGTCAAAAGAGAAGGTAATAGAGAATGGGGATGAAGCCTAATCTTTTTTGATAGTTTAATGTTGTATTCCATGTACTATAATAAAGTAAAAGTGGATGAATATTTTAAGGAGGCTATGGCTAGGTCCAACGAATAAATTCCTAGGCATTCTTTTATATCCCATAAGTATGTGAATCAAGCGACATGTAGTTCTTTAACATACTGTGACAAATATCCAACAGTGGTAGGGGAAAGTCCTCTCTAGAGAGGGAATTATGGAATCCCATGATTATAAAAAGGCATCATAAAATTAATCAGGGTATAATTTTAGTTCAACATCGTGCATTTAGGAAGCTGAATCTTAGTTTACGTTCAATGATTTTGGACCATTAAAGAAGGTATCCCAAGTGGATATGTATTGTGCGACGTCTTGATAAACCTGACATGTGTGAGGACCAAAGAGGCCCAACACCACATGACACATAACAAGGGAGGAATCAACAAATTTTAAAGTCATGATTCATGGACATGAGCATCTGGTTTAAGGTTTTATATCTTCGACCAATATGGGGGATGTCTGAAATAGACATGCATTTTGTGGTGTTATAACAAACATGATGTAAATGAGATTGAGGAGGCCGAAAATCACCCCACAAATTACAAAGAACATACCATATACTATTTAAAGTCACATAATGTGGACTATGATGAGGCGAAGGGGCCAAATGATTTGTGGATCTATGGTGGGGCCTGAAGACACTATGTCTGGGTGTTACTACCTATCCCATGAGGATGGGAATCAATCCATACATTGTTCTTCAAATATTATGCAGTTTAGTGTCATACGGTAAGGATGAAGATGAAAAAATGTGAAATAAATTAAATGATATGAATGGGCCCAAGATCGAAGATCCGAGTGTCACTATGTACCTCATAAAGATGAGATACATAGAGGGGTGGGGTAATTTTCCTTGGTGTGGTTGTACCAATATATAGAATCTAGGCATTGGTGCATATACTATATGGATAGGAAACAATATGAACATTGTTTTATAACGAAATATACCTACATAGGTCTATTCTATACACAGAGAGGGAGCATGGTCGGTGAATGATGCCTATAGTGATGATTCCACATTTTAAAGTTGTGCAACAAGACTGGTCCATGCAGTTTAATGTCACGAGGTAATGATGTTGGTTACCACAAAAATTATCATTGTGAGACTACAATGTGAAGGGATACGAGTGTTCCAAAGGGGGGTTCATGGTGAATCCATTATGAATATGATGTGAATGAGGCCCTAAGAGGATACAATGTCACGCCATGCATTTCCAAACAAAAGTTAGGGAAAGGGGGCAAAAGGATGAGTTTATAGCTAAGCCTGAAGACAATATATCTGAGCATTATTATGAATCCCATAAGTATGGGAATCAATACATATATTGTTCATGAATAGGGTATGGTAGGTGACCAATTCTAAGGGAAATTTCTTCTCAGCTGAGAACATTATGGTGTTTCAAAATTTATCATCGTGTGACTCCGATGAGAGGGAAAAATCATCAACCTAAAAAGATATGCAACATATAAGGAATAACTCGATAAGAATGAGGATTAATAAGGCTTGTGCCATACCGTATGATCCTGAATAGACTCAAACATACTTTAGATTCACATTGAAGGGACTTAGAGGTCAGGATTCTATATAGAAATATGTGGTGTGGTGTCAAGAAAAACCTGACATGATTGAGGACCAAAGAGTCACACCATTGCACAACACATTCCTAAGAAAAAACTGCCCAAAGTTTAAAGTCATATGGTTTGGACTTTTTTCCAAGTTTAACATAATGCACTTGGGATGTGGTTACATTCCTTTTAAGGTCATGTGAAATGTACCATGAATGTTGTGTAGTTTAAAGTCATGAAACTAAGATGATGGACACACATTTTATTGTAATACGGTATAGATGAGGTGGATAATGTGTTCTAAGAAGTATGTATATGGATAGACTACTATAACTCGATGTGAATCACTGCCACACCATACATTATAGAAGGAAAATTTCACATAGTTTAAAGTCATGATGTTTAGACTGAAGAGCACAATTTAGCATCTTGTGCCTGGGACACTGGTTTCTACTCAGTTTATCATTGTATGGCTAGGACGTCAATTATTACAGGGTTTATCATCATACGACTAGGAAGACAGTTGTTACAAAGTTTAAAGTCATGTAACATGGATTGGGGACCTCATTCATGTGAAGCGCTTCTTTTGGAACATACCATTGGTTGGGGGTGATGTGCACTCCATTTATAGTGAGAAAAGAGTACGAACCATTGGGATATACCTTATGAATGGTATATGACCTTTCCTATTCGAGTTACAATTTTAGTGGCTTCCTTCCATGTATTATTGGAATTCAGAGATCCAATAGAATATCATATTAGATGAAAGAGAATAGTTAAAATTTATTATTGAATCCTCTGGATATCTTATTCAGGTGACACTCTAGATTGTGCAAGACCGAAATCTTGTTCTCATCAAGGGTTTTTAGTTCTGTTAGATGGACCTCATCAATACTTTCTTAGGTATTATGATCATATAAAACTATCCAAAGTGATTGGAAATGGATCTCTATAGGAGTACTTCCTCTGTTCCATACACTAGAGAATATGGAGTCACCAAGGTAGAATTTCAGGTTGTTGACTGATAATACCAAAGGGCGTTGGGGGTATTGTTCAGACAAATTTTATTGTCCTGGTTCACCATATTTTGTTAATGTTGGAGAGGTCTTTGTATAATTCATCGATCTTCCCATTTTATTGTCCATAACACCGAGAAGTATGGTTGGGCTGGATACTTTATTTTGTGTACAACCTCTTCATCTTAGCTACTCAGAATTTGGTTTCATTATCAGTGAAAATATCATGAGGGACCCCTAAATTATAGATGAAGATAGAGCTCATGAATTCAATGACCGATTGGGCCTTAAATTACTTAATGTGGATCATTTCTTCCCACTTGGAGAATAAATCCATTGCTGTTAGAATAAAACTACATTGGTGAGTTATCACTGGTAGATATAGTCCAACGATGTTGTATCCCCATACTATAATGGTTCAAGATTACTTGGTGTTATGGAGGGTATTTAGTAGTCTATGGACAATTTTTTCATGGATTTGACAATCGTAGAAACTCTTGGTGAGATCAATACAGTCATAGACCATAGTGGGCCAAAAGTAGATCAACCTTCAAATATAGTGAGAGAGATTCATCTATGCCATGTGAGCACTATAGTAACTGACATGGACTTATTCATTGACCTAAGGAATATCATCTCCTTGGATTCAATGGAGTATAATTCCATCAAACACATGTATTTAGAGATTCAGATCAAGGTTAGGCCCACTCTAAAGCGTGAATTGAGCAGCACGATGATAGATTCACTCATGTTTGGCTCTGTCAAGTGGGAGAGTACAATGATGGAGATACTCGATGAAAAGAGTGGTCTAATTAGATATTTATTTAGATTTGGGGGGGATCTAGAGGTCTTGATGTGGAGGTACCGGTAGTCAGGTGGTTTACTTGTTGGATTTCATAATCTACTGGAATGATATGAGCGATGACTGTTCGATGCACCACATGAATGAACAGATCATCCTAGTCAGTCTCTATGAAATAAGCAGCTAGAATCCCAAGGGAATTAGCTTAACCATTATATGATTAGAGAACATGAGTCACCTATGGTTGAGTAGTGAACTCATCTATTAGCTAGTGATTATACTTGAGCAAGGGTACGAACTCTGGTTTACTAAAAATTTAATCACCGTTGATTTTCATGATTACTAACATAGAGTCCCATTTCATATGTAGGTGGGGAACCTCAATCTCTAGAGACAAATTGAGACCAGTAATGTGATCCTGATACTATTATTCATTGTAATTGAAGCCTTATAATAGAAAAAACGTATATGACATGATATCTTATATTGGGGGGGGGGGGGTGAAGACGATTGCCAAACTCACTCTGTTAAGCTTGGGATCATTAAGCCTTATACTTGTTGGACTCTGAGAGGCACCATCAAAATGAAAATATAAGAATGGAATGAATTGATCCAAGAAACGGATAGCCTCATATAGGAAATAAAAATCTATAAGTGTTTACTCGCGGTCTATATGAGAGTCCAGAATGTATGCTAGCATATAGCCCCTAATGACCTTATATAGGATGAATCTGATGTTGAACTGTTATAGAATCACTGCCCATCAAACTGTCCATCCAGTCAACATTGGTGTATTCAAGATATAATTTTGAAAATTCACTTAATACACCAAATGTATCTCATGATGCTTCAAATAGTGACACAGCCTTTTCACTATGAAAACTAGCACAAGACAGCTCTCCTTGATAGGATAATATCTAGAATTTGTGTTGAGGAGCATGAGAATGATATATTATAAACTATTTTTTATTCCTTTATTGTTATTCTGAGTGAGGACACTGAGGGATCATTCTAGTGTGGTCACATAGAGGACTATAGGCTTCCCTAATATGGGTGTAATCAAAACAATAGGTTGCAACAAATGTTTCTTAATATCCCCAAACATGATTTAGAACTCTTCATCCAATTGGTAGACATCACCTTTCTTCACGATCTTGGAAAATGGATTATAGTATGTAGATATATTCTTGATGAATCATCATATGTAGGATAGGTGGCCTCAATGGCCTCAGAGCTCGTAAAAGTTACTCAGAGATGGAATTAGGATAATTTCCATTATCTTATCTTGGTCGATCTTGATTTCTCTGTATCTAATGATGAAGTAGAGGAACGTATGAGAGGTATCATGAAAATGAAATTTAAAGGGGATTATAATTATCTACTGAGAATAGAGGATTACAAAGAATTTCTCAATATCTATGAGATTGTCCTAATGTTGGTAGGATTTTACCACCAAATCGTCTACAAATCATTCCAATACTATTTGAAAGATCAGTTTGAAAATTTAGTGCATGGATACTTGATAAGTATAACCTATATTCTTCCCACTAAAAGGCATCAATTAATATTGGAAAGTAACTTTAAATGCTCTGAAGGTGGTGGGCTCCTTATCTTTAGGGGCCATCTTGATCTGGTTATAACCAAATTACCCATTCATGAAGGAGAGAAACTGGAACCCATCTATGTCATCAAGAAACTAATCCATCATTGGAAGGGGAAAATAATCCTTCAAAAATTGGATGTTTAGATCCTAGAAGTTAATAAAGACTCTAATCTTCTTGTTTCTTCATCCTGATTGGGAGAATGTTGGTTATCCACTTGGGTTACTGATCTTCCTTGATGATGTTGGATTTGATGAGATTTTCAACTCTAGACTCAACCATGGCACCATGAGAGATGTGTATATTTCTAGGAGGATTATTGAATATATGATGTCTTACATGGAGACTAGGATGGGGGAAGATTACATGAGGATCAAGATCTGACAAATCTCAAAGATCCATAAAAAAATCACAATTATGCTCCAAGAAATCCACGTACTTCTAAAATTCCACTACAGGCATGGAAATATTGATCAACATCATCCTTGGATCTACCTCAATACCAAGATTAACCTGAACCAACACATTGATGGTGGTAGAGATTCCTTCCTCAAATGTAGGAGGAGTGTCTTCTAGATCTTGTTCATCATCTGAGGATGATGGATCATTTGGAAAGGAAATTATTCTGGGTTGGCTGATTTTGGAGGAGCACTAGTTTTAGCTTGGGTGGCATTGGAATCTTCTTCGGGAGACACTTTCACTACTAAAATCATAGTGAAAAAAGTTGTCATACCAATTCCATCAGGCCTTCGATCATAGGGTAAATACTTGATGTCAAAGTAATAGTGATGGGTTGGCTTGTGATTGTTCAACCCGGCTCAACGGAATAAGTGAGCCTAGTGAATAGTTGTTTCCATGGGGTCTTGATACCTGATGGGAGTATGGGGTTTTGGTATCACCCAAACCTGACCCTATGTAGGAATATAAAGAAATCTTATGATGTTATTTGAAACTAGGAATGAAAAACCCTCTCATTTAAAAAACGACAAAGCAGTTCCACAAGTATGACATTGTATCATGAAAACATTGAATCAAGAGGAAAAATGTGTCATCCAAATCTATCCATGTGAAGGTAGTGTCAAATTTTTACTCAACCTCATTGGTCTAAGAATTATTTTCCTTTCTCTGTTAATAATCGACATCCATATAGCAGGATTCATAAGAGGTAATGAGAGAAGCATCACATTAGAGGATGCATACTCAACAGTTGAGGGAGTACTTGAGGTACTGGTGATGTGATGAGATAATTAAGGAATGAAGATAAGAACAGGGACTACCCATAAATTCATTGTAATCAGTGTCTTCTGAAAGAACCATGATTTCAGTTTCGGCTACCAAATGGATAGATTGGTTCTTCAAACAGATCCTTCCACATAGTCTCTCTTCAGTTCTGTCGAAACCTTAAATATTCCGATCAAAGGGGATCATGTTTTCTTTAGTGAGTCCAAACAAGTGGATCATCTAGTATGGGATGATATTGGTCCAAGAACCTCGGTAAAATAAACAGTGAAAAATCTCCATTCCGTTTAACTAGATGGTGATGCATACTAGGAAGATTTTCCCCTT
Source organism: Viscum album (assembly GCA_963277665.1). Lineage (NCBI taxonomy): Eukaryota > Viridiplantae > Streptophyta > Magnoliopsida > Santalales > Viscaceae > Viscum > Viscum album. The sequence continues at coordinate 136,008,384 of OY728134.1, forward strand.
CATGAGGGAACTTTCATGTTCTCTAAAGAAAGAGATGATGGCTGAGAATTATGGGTACTCAAACACATCAATGTCAAAATTCTCAGCTACCGAAACCTTTTTTTAAATGGAGGGGGATTTCAAGGATTTTTTGAGGGATTATTATATCTTTTCTGACATACAGAGAGCCTCGAGGATCGAGATCTTGGAGGGAATTCTAGAGAGGTTCTTGAAAAAATAGTACTTCCATGCTAGGTACACATTTCTACCCATAAGAGTCAACTGTACGATGGGAAGTATGATGGGAACTGCTAGCTAAACCACTAGATTCTGTCTGGTGATGACAATATCCTACTTCTCCTTAGACAAGCTGCCCAAAACTACCCCTGGATGGCTGGAAGTTGACTGAGGCATGGACACAGCTAAACAAAACTGATCATGATGAAATTAAGATTTTTCTCCCTGGTCTATGAGCATGATCAATGGTGGTGGTGAGTTTGGAGGAGCGGACTAGATGGACTGTGCCTGCTAAGCTATATGAAATGCCTACTATCTGACCTTGGTGGAATGCATGGATTAGATTGTAGCTATGGACTGAGCATTCCAGTAGCATATCTATCCTCAAATTATCCTTCAATGGAATAATCCAAGGACAATGGGAGGTATCACCAAATAATATTCATCATCTATAATCATGCATGGATCCACTAATTTGATGGTATTCATATACACACACTCCCGATCATCGTCAGAGGAGTCCTTCAATGTTAGATGGACTCTAGGTGTGATTCTCATGTTCGTATGTATGATGTAACCATGCGTACAAGAAAAACTGAGAATTAGTAGGGAATTTTATTTCCCATACACCATCGCTTCCTAATCTTATAATACATTGAATTATATGAATTGTATGTAGAAGTGACATCAAGTGAAGGTGCAATGAACTCTAGAGGTTCGGGCTGGCCTAAATGGGTATAGATGATGCTGTGGGATTGAGAAAATACCCTACGAGCCAACCAATCAACATAATTATGATTCCCATGGTTAAAGTCTTGATTCCACTCACACTAACCATCACTTTCAGTGTGGGGCTCAACTGATATGTGTGCTACTTACATAGAAACTTCACCCAACCTGACCACATCATTTTCACCTTGGTCCTGTATCCAATACTTGAACATATAACACTTCTTGATGGAATTTACTAGTATTATATTGTAAGGATAATGATCAGGGAGATTAGTGAGATCAGCCTCATGGGGATTTCTACATTTTAGAAACATCATAATCCCTTATTCTAGAGAATGTTGCAAATAAGTTGGGACCTTGGCCTTATTAAAGGAGAAGATTTGGTTTGTCATATCTCAAAGATTAATTTTGAGAGATTTTCAATAATTAGGGGTTGAAGGATGAAGAGGGAATAAAAAAATTCTCTTTTCTGGGTGGTGGTGCCTATTGAGAGGTTTCCTGCTAATTATAGGGTTGGCGAGGCAGAGCTTTCTATCCTCGATGCGGTAGTTATTGGTGAGACTCTAAGGGAAAAAAATCTTGAAGCTCTAGGGGCCCCACTTGTACTTCAATTATAGTTTCTTCCATGGAATGAATTATTTTAAGAGTTGGAAGACATATTGGAAGTGCCAAATTGGCTTGAGGAATGCTTTCTCTAGGTGTTGAGTTTTGTCAGAGAAATTCCAAGAACTTACTTTTTCTAAGTGATGAGGGTGGGGAAAAATTCAGTCATAACATTAGCTATAGACATTTTCAACACCTACTCCCAAGTCTTCAACATTTTAAGAGAGTAAGTAATGACTTTCCACCAGGATAATAAGTCCGCGATGTGTTCATATGGAAACTACTTTCACTAGAATAGGTCAACAATGCTTGTATTTTGTGTAGTGGAACTAAAATGATAGGGAAACTGTTTGAGGAGGTGTTCATGGCTAGTGATGGAACTAATGGGTAAGAAACGATAACATACGAATGTAGAACCTTCTAGTGTCTAAATAAAACATCATATCTTTGTTTCTTCCTACTTCAATGGGGTTCCCAACATAGATCTACACATGGAGATGAAGTGGGGAATATGCTGCAGTGGACAAACCATCCCATTGAAAGGAGAAAATGTAGGATTACTAATATTTGGGGATTATTTCATATTGTCCACCCATGAATAATATGGATTTCCATCAGGTGGAATTTCCACCTGTCGCATTTCCAAGGCTCTAAGCTGAGTAGTGAGAGAAGTTAGCAGATCGCCCTGGTGGGGATTTCATTATTGTTGGGGATTCCCGACCACTATGGAATTTTATGGATCTTCAACACAGTAAATGATCTCAATGGCTCATAGAGATATCTTTAATTAATATTGTGTATTGATTAAATCCAGATATCAAAGGGGATTCTCACACTGTTCAGGTAGATTTGGTGATGCATACCATGGTCACATTCCATAAGATACAACTTCTGGTTTGTTTGGATGTGAAATATTGACAGGATCAACTGGGAAAACCTAGATGAGGATGATTTGTGGATACCCATGTTGTCCCTATTGGGTGAGGAACATGGTCAAACCAAGGATCACCATAATCTAGATGTCACTCAAAAAGGAGCTCATTGATGATTAAGTGATGATATACAATTTTATGTCCTAGAGTAGTGATTGTAGGATCATCCTTTGTCCTATGTGTTGGGTATGGAATATCTGATTGCTCGAGATGTCTCTTACCCTTGTTGAGATTTCAGCCGATGGGAAATGATATAGAAGGTTCCACTAGTCTAAGGTTCTGTGTCTGCTAGTGAATGAGAAAACCTGGGTGGTCCACACACAGTGCTACACTAGTAGGTGGGTTCTCTCTATCAAATCCATTGTCAATGTCCCTATCCTTGGGTTGTGTGAGTTCATGCATGTGAACTATGACAATAGAAGGAGTTTCCTCGATGTCATCTGGCGAATTAGGCTGTCACTTGAAAAGACTAAATTGGATATCAACGTATTATCCCCATCCATGGATATGTATGTGCAGAGACAATTATTCAATGATTCTGCAGAGAAATGTGAATATCATAACACATCTATGTTTAAGGGTTCAATGATAACTAGGTGACATAGGATTCTATGACACTAGAAGTGCTTCCAACTCAACCATACAACATTGTTGGTCAATGCCATCAAAGTGATATTGACTCTTTGGGTAGACCAACTCATGTAAACATAAGAAAAAATGATAGGAAAATATTTTCCAAAGAAATCATGAGACCAAGTCTTAAGGGAGGGACTCTAGAATGTCAAATTTGAGAACAATGTTCGGCCCAAAAACAACTGACAACTAGTTGGCATACAGAGCGTCCCACAAACTTCCATGTTTGGTTGTTGGACCCAGATCTTAACTTTCCGAAGATTTGATCGACACTTGCTGACAAACTAGAAAAGGAATAGATATGGACCACTACGATGGTGGATTGGTTGGTAGAGAGACTGTTGCATGAGCTGACTGAACACTATACATTGGGTCATCTCTCAGAGGTGGTGCTGACCGCAATATCACACCCTCATAAGAATGGGTCTGAATCACTACCTCATGTGAGAAGGTAGTGGCAGTCATATAAATATCTACTGGGTGGTCATGGTCTATCATATCCAATAAATAATATTCGTGATATCATGTAGAGGTAGATAATGAATTTGGTGATAATAGAGATGACTGCACCATAAGACCCTATAAGTGAGCCAGGTCTACCTCCTCCAGCATGTACCTATGAAGGGATTCAAGTATCTTGTGAACTTCACCTTTAGAGATGATAAATATCACCTGATGGTCTTATACCCCATACTTTTTTATGAGAAATATTGATGGGTAGGATCTGTCATCGAATCAAACTTGACTTTATAATCTGATAAGTGAATCGGATTAACAACAAACTGGTGCTTCCCAAATTTATTTCCTTAGTGGATACAGTTTTCCCTTCTTCCCCAGGATGGTTCATTTGGGTAGTGAACTTTTTCAGCATGAGGAGGTCCTTTTTTATGTGTTGATTTCATGGGGATGACATCCACGTTGATTTTTATGGATAAGTGGAAGACCTCTATATCTATAGTCAATATATCTAGGAGGACCTCCACTCTGGATATTGACGTAGTAGGATGGAATTATAATGTGGTCACCAGAAACATGGGTAGGACCTCTCTATTGTGTGTGTAAGTGGGGAGTACCTCCACTTTGGTGAGTCTATGTGTGAGGAGGTCCTTCGCATTGATCGATCTAGACACGGGGAGGACCTTCGTATTGGGAAGCATGAGGATGGAGAGGGCCTCTGTATTGGTTTTGAAATGGACGAGGGGGACCCTTGTGGGGGTGGGCAGGGCCTCCACTCAGGTCGGCTGTGACATGGGGAGGACCTCTGTGTTGGCTGATAATGAGGACCTGAGGAAGACCCTTGTAAAGATCATTGATGAAGAAGGGAGAACCTCTTCTTCAATGTAAGATGAAGTGGGGATGACCTATTCTAGAGATGGGGATCACAGGTGGAGGGCCTTTATATCCCTAGTTGGAGATATGGGGAGGAACTATATATCAGGAACCATAAGCATGGGGAGGACCTACGTACTGGGAATTGATGATGAAGGAAGGGTCTATGGTTTGATCAATGGTATAAACATGGAGAGGACCACCATGTTGGGCAGAAGATAGGAGAGGACATCCACTCTAACTTTGGATTGCACATGGTAAAACTTTTTTACTTAGTCTCATCATCACGGCCTAGCCCGTAACGATTGAAGGTGACACCAATGGATGGAAAATTTAACCCAATCTACATGTGTGGTGGATGAGGGCTCAATTTTAACCAAGAATCAAGGGGTCCATGTCCTACAGTTACATGAACTAGGAAGAATGTTTCGATGGTGGTAGGGGCCATGAGAGTTGTGTACGATGATACCCCATGACAGGCATCCTATTGAGAATGGTCTCGACAATGGCTTTGGGTGAGTTGGATTGGGGATTGAAGAGTACATGAATTTTCCACCAGTTACTTGGCATAAAAGACCAGTCATTAGTGGTGTTGATGTTGCATATTGAGATCTATCCTAGGTGATTCCCGGGTGGTGGTAATTACTCGGGATACTCAGGCATCCCCTACCTCCTTGGAATAGTATAATGAGTCAAAATATTACTTCGAGGAGAGGCTCAAAATGTGTTTCATCATTATTATGGGGATTAATGACTCCCTTCACAGCCCTTAGGGGTTGTAGTGTAATTGAGGTGCAGAAGCCTCTAGGTCCTAGCTGGAGATGCCCCTCATGGGAATCTCCCCTCCAACTTGTACCATCGTACAAGGGTGTCGATCACCCTCCTCTAGATGATTCTAGAGGGCGAGATGGGGTGTGGGGTTTTAGTAGCTAATGGAATAGTGGTCGTTTTGGCAAAGGTGGGGTCATGTGAGATTGCAACATTGGCAAGTATAATGTCTCTACGTCAGCAGGGATTGGTTGAGCAGTGTCCTACAAGTTGGTCCTATAAAGAAGGAATATTCAGCTATTAGTATGAATGTTATCCATGCAATTACCAATGCACCAACATCACCCAATATTCTATGTATAAAGAGAGATATCCATGTTGGGGATTTCATAGACTGAGATTCCCAATGTTCAACTTCCCCAACTACTGGTGAGTTCCACACTAGGACCACTATTTTCTTAGTAGGTCCTGGAATCAGATAGTTGGATCTGATGACATGATCATCTATTGATATCTTGAAAACTAATAGTCCCTATGACAAGGAGAAGAGTTTCATGTTGGGTTCACCATTTCAGTTTTCAATGATTTTTTCTCGGGCACACTTTATCACATTTTCCAGTGATGTTGACCTCACATTGTACCTTGCCTTCCTACTTTCCTAAAGGTGGGGGGAATTCATAACTTTCTAAGATATTTTTTCTCCTTGATGTAAATGGTATTATGGGATGTCGATTCCTCCTTCCATTGATTCCTCCTTGAAATTTTTCAGCTAGCCAGGGTCTCCCATATATATTAAGATGTGGTTTGTGAAAATCATTCCCTATGTCATCACTTTATGGATGCTGGTTAATTAGGAAGATTTTATCTAGCCATTAAAAGGGGACTTAACAAGGAAAAAACCTTTGGTTAGGATAATAGACATTTTGGGTACCACAAGCATGTCTAGACATTCTAAAATTGGTCACATATATCTTCCTTATAAGGGGTAATATAATGGAGGCATCTAAGGTGTGGAACAGAGGAATACCACTTATTTATGGGTTAAATTATTCCAAAGGCATGTATTTCTAGGTTTTCCTCAGGAATAAAATTTAAAAAAAGTGGTATCAGGGTAAGGAGGCATGATTTTACCTTCTTGCAAAGATGAAGATAGGATGATTAGGACACCCGATAGTGACAGACCAAGAAGGAGAATCCCTAGGATAGATTTCCTAAAATTTTTACCATATGGGTGGAAAAAAATACCAAATTAGAGTTGTCTTGAGGTGGTGTGACACTTAAAGAGAATATGTCACACCATGACGGGGTATGTCCTTAGGAGGGATCCACCATGGTTTATGTTATGGATGGGTTAGAATACCCAATGAGGGCATAACCAAGCGGTTTTTCTTTTAAAGGGATGATTTCACACCATGAAGTGGTATGTCCATAGGAGGGGGGAACCCAGGTTTACCATTGGCCGAGATTAAAGCTCATGGAGGAATCCTACGTACCCTATTTAGAAGATAGGGATAAAAAACTGTGTAGTTCAATGGCTGGTCTGGGGATTACACACGAGATATTACCAAGTGTTTCTAGAAGTAATGATGATGTGAATGGGGATTACGTGCAAGAATGACCCAAATGTATGGCATGATTCTTCTAGGATGTGGGAGCCCAGGTAATATCAGGATGGATTATGGGTGGAGTGGATAGAGTTGATGGATTGTTGGGGGTGTTGGGATTGAAACATAGGGAGGTTTCCTATATATCCTAGTTAGTTGTGAATAAAAGTCCACATAGTTCTGGAAGGGGCCATTGGGGATTATAGCTAAGAGGAAGCCCAATGGAAATGCGGCATATGGTCGGGGATTTCGCATAGAAGATTCCCAGATGGAGACATGGAATGGTTAGGGATTACGCTTAGAAGATTACTAGGGGACGTGCTGAGGATTACACATGAGAGAGTCCCATAGATAGAGATAAAGTGTCATATCACTTTCTAACCTCTAATCCCACGTGATTCATGATCGCTGTGAGAAACAAGAGAAATAAATAGACCCAGTCATTGTGTTATGAAGGATGAGAAAATAAGATATTGTGTGGGGATTACACATGTAAGTGTCCTATATAGACAAATCCTAAAGGGAGAGGGATGGGAAATTGAGAGCCTGTGTAGTGGAAAGGGTTATTGATGCCAATACCATCTCTCAACCTTGTACCCGAGGGAGGATAGGATAAGAAACGGTACTTCCTCTTGCAAGAAAGTCTAGGAGCTTTCTTCAGAAGGGCTGCATAAGAAGATCTCATTACCTAAAAAGATGATCTAATTCCATGTGAGGAGGATATCAATAAATGTGAGGACAAGAAGTACAAAAACCATCCCTTTTCACTCATGCATGGAATATCCTACACGTACACCATAGGGTAGGGCCCCAATTTATTTTCATGCACCAAGGATAACAGTGTTAAGAAATTTTATATCATAAAACTCGAACATGGGGGACACACTCCTCACCCCTTAGACTTACATAACTGTCGCACATCAACCCATGGGGAAGGGATAGTGTCATTAATGCTAGAAGGAAAGTGTGTGGAGGAGTGTTCACTCATGTGGTCTATGTTAAAATAACTATGCTAAAAAGAAAAATCCATTAGCATAACTATGCTGAAATGAAAATATGAAAATAGGAATCTTGGGCTACACTTGGAGTGGAGTGGGCAACAGGGAAAGGTGGTGCATGTCACATAAGGATGTGAAGTGAATATGAACCAATCCTAGAGTAATGGGGAGTCCTGGAGAACTTAACCATTGTTATGAGGTGTCAAAATAAGGGAGGAAACATTGATAGGAAAAAGAGAATGGTTTCATGAAGTAGTGTGATTTTCTGAGAGGTGCTTCATGAAGCTTATGTACTTCACATAGGACATGGGTTTCGTGAAGGAAATTGCTTCACAAAAAAAGGTGGCCCTGTATTATCATGAAGTTGGGAGCTACGAATGAACTGTTTGGTGAATTATTAATGCTCACTGAATCCCCAAGTAACCTAAAAGGAATTATTCATCGAAAATGTTTGTAGGAATTCATGAAAAGCATCCCCACCTTTGGTGGAAGAATTTAGGAATAGGGGTAAGGGGGTTTCTCGATGCTCCAATACTTTGGATGAATTATTTTCTATTCTTGTTCATGGTGCTTGGATGATTCATGAATGGGAATATTGGAAGTCAAAAGATCAAGGTAGAAATATTTTTGAGATGGAATGGGATATATATTTATAGTCCTAGGGTGTCACAATGCTCGAAGGCACACCACATAGTAAATGTGAGCTCCGTGAAAGGCTACCTCTCCATCGAGCTCACAGATCCATCTGCCAAATTATTTAACATGGTTGTGGAGTGTGCCATAATAATGGGAGTTCCATCTCAGACTCGCATGTTAATGGTGGAGAATGGATATGTGAAAATATGCTTCATGAGGAAAACAATATGGATGATTTTTGGGTCCGTTTGAGCTTGGATTCCCTCCTGAACGACCGTGGTCCTTCTCTACTTATCCCAAGTCATGTATTTCAGTGACAATAATAATAAAAATAAAAAATTATTATATAATATTTTAGAAGCTAATTCATATATATTAACCTTTTATTCTATTTAAATATAACCATTTAGTATAAATTCATTGGCTAATCAATGTTCATTTCCATCATCAGATGTTATTAATTTTGATTGTTCCTATAAGTTTCATAATGTTAATTATGGTTATTTTATATTGATGAATATTAAATCACCACAAAATTATTAAAGGTACTAAAATAGACCTTCCATAATTTTTAATGAGGTTCTATGTTCATTACATTGATTTTTTGGACATAGTTCTTAAATAAAGAACTCGTAACAGACTTGATTAATTAATTTTTAATGAATACATGGTGGAATAATAATAATGAGTTAAATATTAATATTACCAAAAAGAACAAAAAAAATATTTACATAGATATTAATATAAAATATCACCTATAATTAAGTTTCTATAGTCAATAACAATATATTTGTTTTTCATCGTTTGTGTATGTGGTTAAATTGACCCTAATAAGGACATGTTGTAATATGTGGATAATTATAAAAACGTATTGATTTATTTATAATATCATTATCAAATAAGTATAATTATTTTATTTATGTGACATTTTTGTGAAAAATTTGAATTGGAAAAAGATATAAGAAAATTATAATTAAAAAGAATATATTACTAATAATAATGAGATCATTTTTTCCTTATAGATCACTCATTTTAGGAGGTTAAATTTACTTGGTCACTTATTAAAGATATTATTAATATGATTCCTAATTTCTATTTATTGAGGCTTAATCAGTTCATTAAAATAATTTTAATAATTTTAAAAAATATTATAATTATCCAAGTATGCTGGTGATGAAAAATGAAATACGCCATATGTAGAGGCGGTAGTCTACACATTCACATGGACTACATTTACATTTTCCATAGAAATGTATAAGATTGGAATTGGTTTATATATTAATAATATTAAAAATTTTATAAATATAATATTTATTTGTTAAATAAATATTTTAAAATATCCATGAACATTTTTTATGAAAGTGAATCATCTCACTTATGGAGGTGGAAGTATGTGTACAATAGAAACAACATTTTAATTTTTTATATAGTTGGTAGGAAGTGATAAAATGTTTATCCCAAAAAAATAATTATTTTTCTATATAATTTTGATAAATTATATTTATTTTATCTGTTTTATAATAGTTTTAAATTATTTATAATAATATTGAATGGAAAATAAATGAAAAAGGAGAAATTGGGAATTTTACGCAACCCATTTGAAGAACTCCTTTTCAAATTGGATTAAACCTTTGAGGGTGGTATTTTATTGAGATCAAAACCTCTAGGTAATTTTTTTGTAGTGTTAGGGAGGTATTTGGTCTGTTTTTATATTAACAAAGTGGACTTTTGTGTGAGGATAAGTGGTGTGGTGATGATATCCTTTTACAAGTGAGAGGAGTGGCATTTTTATAATGAGAAGTGCACTATTCAAAGAATGTTGCTCCAAAAGTGGAAAATAATGGATATTAGATGATTTTGGTCAATAATTACTTCTAAAACTCACTTTGATATAATATTTCAAAATTATTTAAGTATTTTAACCATTTTAAACTGTTTTACCTTTTTGTATTTTACTGTGGTAACTCATTTTTACCTACGCAATTTATTTTGATGCCCAAAAATAAAATGGTTCTTATTACATAATTTATACAATATGATTTAAAATATGAAATCCATTTTATTAGATATGAAAATAATAATAATTAATTATTACTGAATAAAAGCATTATTCATTTAAAACATTTTTAGAAACAAATACAATTGATGCTCTGAAATATCAAAGATTAGTTTCAAAATAAAATATTTTTTTAAATATAAAATATAAGTTTTAAATTAAATATTCTATTATGAAAATGATTTTATAAATTTTATGTCATGATTATATCCTAAAAATTTCATAACAATCACGATATTTTTAAAACCAATATTTTACACTATTCACCTAAAAATAAATATGTTTAGAAAAATCTAAAAAAATCATACAAAGATAATGTTTTTTTATAAAATATGAGAAAAAATTATTTTTTTAAAATCAAAATCATTTCATTTAAGAATTTACATGTTAAATAAAATCCTAAAATATAATCAAAAAACAATTTTTATAGAAAATAATTTTTTAAACATTCATTTTTATTACTATTATTTTATATAAATTATAAATTAAATGAGTTTTCAAATAATTTTTATATTGAGAATGTTTAATTTTAATAATTCTTTAAATGTAATGAATTCAATTAAAGATAAAAATACACAACACATAAAAATCAATTATTTAGAAAAAATATTACTTCTATGGGAAATAATATTCACAAAAAACCATTAAATGTAATTTTTTGTATTCTAAAAACATAATTTCATCATCCCATTAATATTAACAATTTTCATTGAATTATATATATATATATATCATGTCAGAATTTAATAATAAATATATTTTAACATAGTAAAATACTTTCTTAATAAAATATTTTAATTGGAAACCATATTTTTATTTTATTTATTTATTATCTATGAAATGTATTATTTTAAACTTATTACTAAAAATACAAAACCTCAGTATACCTATTGGATACATGTAAATCCAATGAATTTTTTTTCAATGACCATATTTTTTATGACAATATTTCTAACAACTGAATTCCAAAAAACTATATTTATAATAGGTATAATTCATTTATATACATATATACTCAGATCATTCATCCAATTCATTCACTTATTTCTCAACATGCCTATAGTAGTTTTAGTGCTTATGCTTCTTTTTTATAGTTTTGACCAGGGATATTCCGTTCATGGGAAACCATAAGGATGAATATTATATAACCATGGTATTTTTATATTCTTTACCATTTACCCCACATGAAATTTTCTTATATTTTATTATCAGTGAATCATATTAATGTATGGATTTTTAATCAATGATGTAATATTTTATCTCTATAAAAATATTACAATTCTTTTTAGTTTTGTGTTTCATCTGAATCAAAATATTAAATGTAACGTCCCGACCGAGATGCCACTAAAATGGTGCTCCGAGTGAATGGGTTAGAAGGCCTTAAGCACACCACCCCGTATGATAGAGTTTGCTGACTAGTAGATATGACCTAGTGTGTGATATTGGGGAGAATATTACCACATATAAGAGTGAGAAAAAAGTATAAATTACTAAGTATCATACACATAATTCAATAAATAGAGTGCAGATGTAGTAAAAGAACTAAAATAGAACATTCTATAATAATAAATGAAAAACCTATAAAAACTAGAACAATTATTCCATACACACAACACTGGTCACCCGGTGGGCTGACCATATAGATACCAAAGTAAAAAAATGAATATAAAATTAAAGTACATGGATCTACTTCTAACTCAAAGACAAATCACATACTCAACCACCAAACATTGTCGAATGGATCTATCCCAATTAAAAGAAGCCACATGAGTAGCTCCACTTGAACATGAAACTCTGGGCCTTATCCCTATCCATAATGCAAAATGTGCTCAATATGAAAAAAATACACAAGGTGTACACAAACACCAAGGTGTTCGTACAACGGTGTGAAATAATATCTGTAGTCCACCCCAACAGTGAACCAATAAATTATGCTTCTATAAGTGTATGAAAAAGAAAACTACTCCACCAAGCTGAGACACAAATGAAAATCTAATTAAATCCAATAAACATGAAACCATAGTCAATGACGAGTCTAAATTCCCAACCAATAGTAAAGTACACCATGGATGTACTTATCTATATATGTAGATATGTATAGTCCCATACCTATACATATATACATAAATATGAATATTAATGAGTAAATTTAATGAAATATCAAAAAACTAACCAACTGTCGATCCTTGGGTCCATAGTTTTGATCGACTTGATATTATATGCAAGGGGATTGAGCTGGACATCGTGTCACTCAAGCAGTGTATCATTAATTCGATTTATTGGTTCCTAATCCCAATCGACATATACCTGCTTCGGATAATGCAAGAAATATCTCTGAGCATGCTATACTACCAAAGGGGGATAGACGTACTAAACCTGTGTTCACCTATACTCACCTCCAATCTCTGTAAAGAAGGATTCCCAGGAAGTACATGCAAAAATCTTGAAAATGGCCACTGAGCTAGAAACCATACATATCATTCCATGTAAATCCAGTTTAATTTTGGATCCCTAGGTCTTGTTCCATAGTTAGTCATGAAATTGTGACTCAGATAAACCCTAAGGGTCTGACCCTTAGGTGATATATAGGAGACCTCACTGGTGAGATGTCATACCCACCTCTATAGACACAAAATTGAATATCAAACATTGGTGTGAGACTCCATGCTCATCTACCCTAAAAAAGAAAAGGGACCATAAATCCAATCCCATAAAGAATGTTTGGATATTCTCATCAAATGAAAAAATGAGGAGAGCGTAGTCATCCTTCATCATCCATGGGTCAAGGAGAGTGTAATCATCCTCTATAGAACAAAAGTCAAGGATAGTATAATCATCAATCGAAAATCCTGTGTTGAGGAGGCTGTAATAATCCTCATTAACCCATGATATGAGTATAGAGTAATCATTTTCATCACTCAGGATAGTGTATTTATCGATGATTATCATTTATAGGACTCTATTCCCATATATCATAGTTCCAGGATCAACATAATGATTCCATGAATCACCTATAGAAATCCCAATAAGGTAATAATGAAATATGTAGAGGCTCAATAGCCGGATCCAAGGTAGTACCTATGGGTATCCAACTAAATATCTAATATAATATGGATAATAAGTTGGATCCTAGGATGAAATTATAGGAATATCAAAGATAAAGGAGGACACCTCACGTCAGGTTCGACAACCACTAACCAGGTAGTACCTCTAGTAATCATCACTTCATTAACAATGATCATTTGAATGAATACACCAGGAGTGAGGGTGGATTGTAACACCCCAAGATTTTATGAGAAATAATATTTTTAATTTATTTTTTGTCTTGTTTTGTACACTACACCAGGATTTTCTTATGCTATACACAACACCGTATTCTCTTGTAGTATACACAACATTATTCTTGGCTTGTGTTGCATTCAAGAGCGACCTTCCTCAATAACGTATGACGTATGCAATACCGAGTTTCACTACACATCGATATATTATTATAATATTATTATGAACTAGCCATTATGAATAATATTAACCACATTTTTAACTTTATAACATTATCATTCATCTTACATGGTATGAGAAAAAAATAAAATTTTCAGGTAAAATAGGTATTTTTCAAAAAATGCAGTTTTGCCACGTTTTGATGGAACACCCACTATAAATCTAGTTTTTGACACATTTATGAGTTAAATTTGACAGAATAAACTTATAAATTGGAAAAAGTATTTAAAAATTTACTTTGGACAATTTTTTTAATATTTTTATGTTAACTTTCATATTTTGATGAATAGTAAAAATACGTTAAAATTTAATTAAAAACAAATTTTTACATCAAGATAATTTATATGGTTAAATTATAATATTTAATGGTTTTAAAGTATAAATAGAATATATTTTTACCATTTAATATAATATAAGTCATTATGATTGATTCATAGGTAAATACATTTCAATCTTTTTCAATGTTTTAACTTTTAAAACTCATTTTCTCAATAGCGAGATTAATTTTAAATTAAACAATGAAACTTATATGTATTTAATTTGGAAAAATGCATTAAATATTTGGAATCAGTAGGTATAAATTATATTAATATGCTACTTTTTTATTTTTGGGCATTATGAATAGTAAGTATGGTAAATTTTATTTACAACAGTTAAAGGTAAATTAGGGAATTAAGTGTAAAAACAATATTATAAAATTACACTAAAACTTGTCTTGATATCATAGGTTGATTATATATCGTCATAAAATATAATTAGGTTTAAATTTTATCTATTATAACCCACTTGGATGAGATTAATACCTTCAATTTATTTTATTTAAAGGAAAGTGAAATATGTCTCACTCAAACTTTAAAAATGAAATTATTTTTAATGTAACGTTAAATGGAATGTAAATTTGATTATAAATACTCATTTGAAATATAAAATGTTTTTTTATTAATCAAGATAATTTATTTGTGATTTTTAATAAACATATAATTACCTTAATAGCTTAAAAATTAATTATGCAGAAATTATTTATTTAGTGAAAAATAAATAATATAGTTATTATTAAAATAATAATATCATTAAAAAGGCCCAAACACATGCGAAAAACTAATTTTTATAGTATATCTACACCATAAGAATACAATGGTCTAATTTTGGACCATTTTGAGCCTTATAAGACAGATTATGACATTTATATTATTTTATTTTAAATGATGTCAAAGTTGTTACCTTCATAATTTAATAAACATATAATTTTATAATTTGGGTGTTTTAGAAGATAAATTCAAATAAAAGTATTCTTATGAAATATATTAGATTTATCAACATCATAGTATTATATTTTCTATTTTTATGCAACAAATAAGTATATTAAATAATTATATAAAAATGTTGTAGTAATTATTTTATAAAGAAAAATATCAAATAAATTGTTATAAAAATATTAAAATAAATATTATATGAACTAATTAATGTGATCCACTAATTTTATAGATAAATATAACATGTTATGAATCTATTAAATATTTTTGTTTGAATATATCTTATGAGTGGATTTTATTTAAATTCAAAAAATGAATAGCATCAAAATTGACACTATTGATATTTTATAAAAATATCATATTATTAAATTGATTAAAAATTTAAAAATAATTATGAATTAAAAATTTAAATTTATATTGTATAAAGTATCTAATTATTGAAAATTAAAAAAACATAAGTAAGTATTTATAACAATTTATAATTTAGAATATTATTACCACAAATAAATTTAAATAGATTAAATAAGGATAAATCAAAATGATAAGGTTTAAAATAGTATAAAAACATGTTTAAATTTTATTGGTTGATGATATTACAACCCTATATCATATCATATTATAATTTGAGTCATTTTTGGAGGTTTTTATGTGGGGTTTATTTTATTATAAATTAATATTTTTGAGGTTTCCAAAAGTGCCCCTCTACTCTCTTATAAAAGGGCACCTTCTCCCTCTTCTCTTCACTCAATTTTAAGCCTTTGAGCTCGGAAAAACCCTGAACATTACTCTTCTAAACCTATATAGTAATATTACAGAGGTTCTGGTCTTCTAAAAATACCAACTCTAGTTCCCTAAGAGGAAGTTTAAAAGAGGCACGTCAAGGAAGATGTAATCTCTTCTACTAATTCTTTCAAGTTTCTTTCTTCTTTACTTCCTCTTATTTAGTTTTTTCATTATAAAGTAATATCATAATTGTCACTAATATACTGATATGCTATTATAAATATGAAACAGACCTATTTCATCTTATATCCATCATATGAAAAATGAAATCACAGCGTGTGCGAACGTACAACTTACCATCTCCACGCCGTTGTGTAATATGTTTTTCCACCACCACCATACTTGGATGGGTATAATGGTGAAAATAATAACTATATATGATAATTATAACATCATACTCATTATAAGATATTATATCATCCACTCCAATTTCATTCAATAATTATGAGAACGATATCATCGCTCGTGCGTACGTACGGATTACCGTGTCCACAACGCGATGAGATTCATTCTCCATGTTAACCATTCCAGAATCATTATAAAGTATATATAATAAATAATAATTAATTATATGACATAATAATGATACATGATTTATTTTTATGTTATTTACTTTCTTCCATTCAATTTAATATGGAAACAAAAACAACGTTCATGCGTACGTACGACCTACCGTCAACATGAAAAGTGTATTACATTACATTTATCAATCTATTATATATATATATATATTATATTCTGAATATATATTATATATAAATCAAGTTTTACATTATAGAAGTAAGTAATCACGATCTAAGTAATCATATGAATAATTAAAATTCAAAACACGTACGATAAATGAAATGATTTTACCCAAAATGCTGCTTTAACATTGAATTGACAAATGAACGGGTAAAATAAAGTCTTAAGTGAATCATATATGATATCACAAATATTATTATGGTTATGTTACAAGTTAATAATTTGTTTAAAACCACTATATAGTAGTCTCAGACACATACAGATGAAATTGGACAAAAGGTAAGGGATAATTATTCCAATTTCATTCTTATCTGGGATTGTTTATTCGTATGTATTTACTGGGGTTATTTTTATCGTCAATATCCATGTTTTCTAAAAATGTTTTCATAAAATTTTTACTATTATTACATGAATTTTTAAATCCATTTTTACTTTTTTTTTTACTTTTACCACATGGTGTGGTAGGAGTATTTATTTTGTTTACTATACGAGGTAATTTTTGACTTTTCCAGCAAAAGTACGAGAAGAATGTTTTTTTAACTAATACGACATGAACTGATTTTTACGGTTTCATAAAGCATTATTTTCATGAAGATTCCTATACAATATTTCTTGATTATTATCAAATAAATCTTTTTTTTAAAATTTCATGGCATTTTGAGGAAATAAAATGATTTTGAAGAAGAAAGGATATTTTTCTCGATAATTCATTTCAAATGTTTTATCAAAACTATTTTCCATCTAAGATAAAATTATTTAGTATGTTTATTTTTCAAGTATAATGTATCTATTATTTACATGGTTTGATTTTTCTAATGATGAAATGATATCCATTTGTTTTATATGGATTATGTTATGATGGGATGTTGTTTATGAAACCCATTTTATTCGTTGGGTTATGATGAATGATTTATGTTTATTTTGTGGCACAAAAAAGAATGATTTCATTATGAGATGGGTGGGACCTATATATCCCTCCAATACATTGGGTAATATTTATATCTCATGAGACAAACATGGCTATAACGACATGTAAATCTGGTTCAGTAATATAGTGCTGGAATGACAAGTAAAACCGGTTCAGTAACGGACTTTATCCACCATGATGGTCTTGGCAGAAAAGCCTTGGCTACTATGGAAATCATATCATGTAATTAATGGTTTTCCACAATTACGTATTTTATACCCATGCTATTTTATCATGATTGATGTTTCTTTATGATCTATGCCTTACGTACATCCAAGATTTATTTCACAACTCAAGATTTTGATGTTTAAACTTTATGTTCATGTTTTTCAGTTCAAATATATATGGTTTTCTTTATTTTTTCTATGCTTACCCTTACTGTGCATTTGAGCTCACCCTTTATATATTTTCTTTTCCCTAGGATATAAGGAAAGGTTTTAGGTAAGAAAACAAAAGGGGAATATCTTTATGGGAGATGTTTAAGATATTTCACCATGATTAGAAGATTATGTTCCGAGTTTCCAGAGACACTAAAATATTAAGGTCCTTGTGTGTTTGTTTTTTTATGTATTAATTATTCCAAAACAGTAATGTAATGTCCATGTAGGTCAAGCTTCGTTCTCTATAGTTGGTATCATAGGAAAGGTTTAGTTAACCTTTAGAAACTAGGATGTGAAAAATTTAGTGGGATTATTGGAAATATTTCTAAGGAATGTATAGGGATATCCCTAAGGGTAAGTAAAAGTATAGGTTAGAGTCCTAGAATTATGATAACGATCATGAATTACCTAGTATTAAACCGAGGGTGTTAGAGATTGAAATTACTCCCCTTGATTATGTTGTTTTCCTAGTATGATTTTTTCCTCTCACACTATTCTTTTTGGGTTTTAGATAATGTGTGGAACCCAACGGAACTGTGTTAATGATTAATGAACTGTGAAATGCAATGATTTTCCTCCTAAACAACCAAATGTTATGGGAAATGGAGTGAAAAATCTTATGGCTATACTTACACAAGCTATGAATCATTTTGGACTTCCAAATGAGCAGATAAGAAGACAATATTCTATTGAGTCCTTCATGAGGCAACATCCACCTTCTTTCAGTGGGCCATCTGATCCACTTGTTGCTGAACAATGTATTAGTACCACTGAAAAGATATTTTCCATACATCACTATTCTGGACATGAAAAAGTCATTCTGTTTGTTTACCATTTATAAGGTGAAGCAGACCAGTGGTAAACTCTAATTAAGAATACAAGGCCCCAAGATGAAATTGAATCCATGGGATGAGATGAGTTCAAGAACCTATTTTTCAAAAAGTACTTTTCTCATATTCTTCGAACGAATATGGAAAATGTGTTCTTTGTGTTTAAGAAAGAGTATGATGATTTTATTGGTATATAAAAAGATAATTATACAAGTCTTGCAAGGTATGCATCTGGATTTATGATCCAACCTAAATGTAAAGTTGATCACTTCTTCAGTGGCTTAAATCCAAGTCTTTGAAAGGAATTGGATATAAGAGACTTTAGTAGCTATGAAGAGATTGTGTGTTGTGATATCAAGGAAGAACTAGAAGTTGGTCTTATATATCCATCTCATGGTTTTGACAAGAAGCGAAAGATGGAGTTCAAGGAAAACATCAAAACTATGGTGAAAAGAAGATAAATGTTTCGTTATGCTCAAATTGTGGAAAGAAGCACGGTGGAGATTTTCTTAAAGGGAATCTAAAATGTTTTAAGTTTGGAAAAGAAGGTCATCAAGCATCTGAGTATCGAAGTAATGGGAAAAAGTTATCTAATTATGTGAATAGATAAAATACTACATAGAACACACCACCTACACTTCAATGCTACAAGTGTATGGAAATGGGGCATTATGCTAATCAATGACCTAATCCAATGGTTAATGATGATTGACATCAACAACCACTTAAGAAAAAAGACAAAGGTATTTCACATGCGACCACTCTTGGTGATGTTGAATATGACAACGAATTGGTGGAATGATTAAGGGTTTTATGTAACGGGATTCCAAAATAGTGTTGTGGAATCTCATTTATAGTATCGTGGAATTTTGGAATATCTATGTATTAGTTTATTGTGGTTTTCAATAATTATATGGTATCGGTAACCATGAAAATTGATTGTAATATTTTCGAAAAGCAGATGATATGTGCATAATGAAGGGATAATGTGAAAATAATATGTTGGATATTATTAATGAGATCATGACTAGTATAAGGACAAACTGTTATCATGGTTTTAGGGCATAGAATTTTTGGAATTTTGGTATGAGGAAAGAGTTAACTTTTGGCAGCATTCATGGTAATTCATGTTTCAATAGAATACATGATTAAGGTATTCACATGTTTGTAATGTGACCAACAAGATATATCTTATGATATATGGGGGATAAATGATGGTTTTCACATGCTTGTTGTATGACCTTTCTTGTAATCATTTTCTTTATACTGTGAGTTTGGATAGAAGTATTTTTGATAAGCCTAAAGGTTGGAATGGATTAAGTTCGACATCAGATAGTATTGTTTAATGCTAGAAAATTTTCTCGATTTAATTTTTGGAATGTTATAATTTTCTAAAAAGGACAACCCACAGGATGGGTGACAACCCATTGCGTTAGAAAAGGACGTGAGAATCGAACCCACAACCGAAGTGAGACTGGCCTTTATCGCCTACCACTGGCCTACAGTAAGTCCCTGTTTAGTAGAAATTAGTTTTATTATATTAAGATATATGATATATGAAGTATAATTCCATTATTGGAACCATATACGATTAACCTCACCATAAATGGACTTATGTATATTTAATATCTTGTGATAAAATTTTTTGTGATAGAGACAGATGGAATGACCCATCATTATATAACATGATCTGCTAACACTTCAAGAATGACAAATATAACTTCATTTCTTTAAATATGAGATGAAGAGGAAATTGTTCATGGAATGACCAATGATGATATTACATTGAAATCAAGTAAGTATTTATCCTTATAAAAAAATCATCAACTTTAGGGAAATGATATTGAAAACCAAAAACATAGTCCTAGTAACCTCATATACGATGAATTAGATGGTACTTTATATCATAAAAAATTTATGGATTTGTGATTGTTGGATTTTTCATACCCATGTTCTCTACCACTATTCATCAGAACTTGATGGTTAAATTTCTCTTTCATATCCATGTTTTCACCTATGTTCTCCTATGTGGAAACCTAATGATGAGTTAATTTGGGTATCCATTTTGTTTCTTACTTTACATTTTAAAATAAAGTTTTAGTATTCCTTTTTACAATTTGGTATTATATGTAAGAAACTTTCAAGTAGTAAACCATTTATAACCACGATGAATTTCGAGGGTGAAATTCATTTTAAGGGGGTAGAATGTAACACCCCGATATTTTATGAGAAATATTATTTTTAATTTCATTGATGTCTTGTGTTGTACACTACACCAAGATTTTCTTGCAAAATATGCAACACTGTATTATCTAGTAGTATACACAACACTATTCTTGGCTTGTGTTTCACATAAGAGCGGCCTTCCTCAATAGCGTATGTCGTACACAATACCGAGTTTCACTAAAAAATGATATATTGTTATAATATTATTATTAACTAGCCATTCTGAATAGTATTAACCACATTTTTAATTTTATAACATTGTCATTCATCTTACATGGTATGAGAAAAAAATAAAATTTTTGGGTAAAATAAGTATTTTTCAAAAAAAGCTGTTTTACAGCCTTTTGATGGCGCACCCACTATAAATATAGTTTTTGAGACGTTTATGAGTTCAATTTTACACAATAATATTAATCATTGTAATAATTATATAAAATTTACTTTGGATAATTTTTTAATATTTTTCTGTTAACTTTCATATTTTGATGAATAGTAAAAAAACAGAAAAATTTAATTAAAAACAAATTTTTTCATCCATATAATTTATATGGTTAAATTATAATATTGAATGGGTTTAATGTATAAACAGAATATATTTTTACCATTTAATATAATATATTTCATTATCATTAATTCATAGGTAAAAACATTTCAATCTTTTGCAATGTTTTAACTTTTAAAACCCGTTTTCTCAATAGCGGGATTAATTTTAAATTAAATATTGCAACTTCTGTGTATTGAATTTGGAAAAATGGAGTCCATATTTTTAATCAGTAGGTCCAAATTATGTTAATAGGATACTTTTTATTTTTGGGCATTATGAATAGTAACTACAATAAATTTTATTTACCACAGTTAAAGGTAAATCTGGTAATTAAGGGTAAAAATAATATTATAAAATTACACTAACACTTGTCTTGATTTCATAGGTTGATTATATTTCGTCCTAAAATATAATTGGGTTTAAATTTTATCTATTGGAACCCAAATGGATGAGATTAAGACCTTCAATTTATTTTACTTAAAGGAAAGTGAAATGTGTGTCACTCAAACGTTAATAATTAAATTATTTTTAATATAAGGTTAAATGGAATGTAAATTAGATTATAAATACTCATATAAAAGATAAATTTTTTTCATTCATCATGGTAATTTATTTGTGAATTTTAAAAAATATATAATTACCTTAATAGCTTATACATTAATGATGCAGAAATTATTTATTAAGTGAAAAATCAATAATATAGTTATTATTAAAATAATAATACCCATAAAAGGCCAAAAAACATGAAAAAAACTTATTTTTAGAGTATATATACACCATAAGATTCCACTTGTTGACTTTTGGACCATTTGGAGCCTTATAAAATAGATTATGACATTTATATTATTTTATTTTAAATGATGTCAAAGTTATCACCTTCATAATTTAATAAAAATATCATTTTAGAAGATGGGTGTTTTAGAAGATAAATTAGACTAAAAGTATTATTATGAAATATATTAGATTTATATTTATCATTATATTTTATTTTTAATTTTTATTCGACAAATATGTATATTAAAAAATTATACAAAAATGTTGTAGTAATTATTTTATTAAGAAAAATATCCAATAAATGGTTTTAAAAATATTAAAATTAATATTATATGAACTAATTAATGTGCTCCCCTAATTTTATAGATACATATGACATGTTATTAATCTATTAAATATTTTTTTTTTCGAACATATATTCTATGTGGATTTTATTTAAATTCAAATATATGAATAGTGTCAAAATTGACACTATTGATAATTTATAAAAATAACATATTATTAAATTGTTTAAAAATCACAAAAATATTTAAAAATTAAAAATTGAAATTTATATGGTCTAAAGTAACTAAATATGGTAAATTAAGAACACATAATTAAGTATTTATAAAAATTTAAAATTTAGAATATTATTACCACAAATAAAATTAAATCGATTAAATAAGGATAAATCAAAATGATAAGGTTTAAAATAGAATAAAAACATGACTAAATTTTATTGGTTGATGAGATTACAACCTTATATCATCTAATATTCCATGTTTATTCATTTTGGGGGGTTTTTAAGTGGGTTGTAATTTTATTATAAATTAATATTTTTGAGGTTTCCAAAAGTGCCACACTCCTCTCTTATAGAAGAGAATCTCCTCACTCTTCTATTCACTCCATTTTAAGCCTTCAATATCAGAAAACTCCTGCCAATTCCTATTATAAACCTCTCTAGTTATATTATATAGGTTCTTGTCTTCACAAAATACCAACTCTAGTGCCCTAAGCAGAAGTTTAAAAGAGACATGCCTATGAAATATGAAATCACCACATGTGCGTATGTAAGGCTTACAGTCTCCACGCCATGGTTTAATATGTTTTTCCACCACCACCATACTAGGATGGGTATAATGGGGAAAATAATAACTATATATGATTATTATAACACCATAATGATTCTTAGATATTATATCATCCACTCCAATTCCATTCAATAATTATGGGAATGAGATCGCCGCTCGTGCGTACGTACATATTACCATCTCCACGACGCGATGAGATTCATTATCCATGTTAACCATTCTAGAATAATTATAAAGTATATATAATAAATAATGATGAAATATATGATATAATAATGATACTGTATTAATGTATATGTTATTTACTTACTTCCATTCAATTTAATAAGGAAACGAAAACATCGTTAATGCGTAGGTACAACCTACCGTCTCCATGAACGCTGTATTTCATTCCATTTATCGATATTATATATATATATATATATTATATTCTGAATATATATTATATATAAATCATGTTTTACATTCTATAAGTAATTAATCATGGTCTAAGTAATCATATGAACACTTACAAGTCAAAACACGTACGATAAATGAAACTATTTTACCCAAAACGCTGCTTTAACAATGAATTGACAAATGAACGGGTAAAATAAAGTCATAAGTGAATCATATATGATATCATAGATATTTTTATGGTTCTGTTACAAGTTATTAATATGTTTAAACCCACTATACAGGAGTCTTGGACACATATAGATGAAATTGGACATAAGATAAGGGATAATTATTCTAATCTCGTTCTTATCCGGGATTGTTTATTCGTAAGTATTTACTGGGGTTATGTTTATTATCCATAACCATGTTTTCTCAAAATATATTCATATAATGTTTACTATTATTTCATGTATGTTTAAAGTCATTTTTATGTTTTTTGACTTTTACCACATGGTATGGAAGGAATATTTCTTTTGTATTCCAAACAAGGTACTTTTTGACTTTTACGGAAAACATTTGAGAAGAATGTTTTTTTAACTTATACGGCATAAAAAGATTTTTACGTTTTCATAATGCCTTATTTTCATGAAGCTTATTATACAAGATTTCATGATTATTTTCAACAATTTTTTTTTATTTTCAAATTTCATGGCATTTTGAGAAAAGAAAATGATTTTGAAGAAGAAAGGATATTTTCCTGAAGAATTCATTTCAAGTGTTTTATCAAAACCATTTTCCATATTAGATGACATTATTTAGTATGTTTATGTTTCAAGTATAATGTATCTATTATTTTCATGGTTTTATTTTTCTTATGATGAAATGATGTCCATTTGTTTTATACGGATTATGTTATGATGGGATGATGTTTGTGAAACCCATTTTATTCATTAGGTTATGATGAATGATTTATGTTTATTTTGTGGCACATGAATGAATGATTTCATTATGATATGGGTGGGACCAATATATCTCTCTAATTCATTGGGTAAGGATTTTGATCTCATGAGATAGACATGGCTGGAATGGAAAGTAAATCTAGTTCAGTAATACAGGACTGGAATGACAAGTAAACCTAGTTCAGTAATGGACTTTGTCCACTATGATTGTCTTGGCGGCAATGCCTTGCCTACTATAGAAATTATATCATGTGATTAATGTTTTTCCACAATTACATGTTTTATACCCATGATATTTTATCATGATTGATGTTCCTTTATGATCTAGGCCTTACATACTACCATGATTTATTTCACAACTCAAGATTTTGATGTTTAAACTTTATGTTCATGTGTTTAAGTTCAAATGTATATGATTTGTTTTATTTTCTCCATGATTACCCTTAGTGATAATTTCACCTCACCCTTTATATTTTTTCCCCAGAATATAAGGAATGGTTTTAGGAAAGAAAACAAAAGGGGAATTTCTTTATGAGAGATGTTGAAGATCCTTCACCATGATTAGAAGATTATCTTCTGAGTTTCCAAAGAAACTAAACTATTACGGTCCTTGGGTGTCTATTTTTTTATGTATTAATTATTCTGCATGAGTAATGTAATGTCTATGTATGTCAATCTTGGGTCTCTACATGGATGGATTCCTCAACAAACACTACAATCAATACTACTCAGGTTTATAAGTTCATAACAAGTTCTAAGGGGACACCAGCTACCATCTCTACCCAAACCTGACGTACTAACTCAGGTTCCGTCAAACAATGGGAACCAACTAGGTCCCTCAAGTCAAAAAATGAGAGGAATACTACTCAGGATCATCATATGAAAGGTAAAACAGGAATCCTACATGGGACCTTCACCAAATGGTATAAAGATAGAGGCATCCTACAAGGGATCCTTAAAATCATTCATAGGTAAAAGGATCCTACAAGGGATTCCATAGGGTAACATATAAGAATATTCATCCCTCATGGGATCCATGGGAACAAAAAGAAGGTATAGGAATCCTACAAGGGATTACCTAGGTGGAAATAAAATCAAAGGAATCCTATAGGGGATCCTTGGAAACAAATATTCTCTCAGCCTAATGGTCCAGAAGGGCACATCCCAAAAGGGATACATACATAAAGGAAGAGCTAAAAAATCATTGGTCAAGAGAGATAGATCATTGCACTTCTCAAATCAAGGTTTTAGTACAAAAATATAGTAGATATAATTACTGGGAGAAGAACCTCTCCATTTAAGAAAATGCACAGAACTCCACATAGGAGTCCTCAAAACACCCCAAGGTTTTTACCATCACATTCTATGGGAAATATACTCAGAATAGAATCATATTATGTCCATATCCAACTACAAAAAAAATATATGAGAAATCCAAAATGTTTTAAAAGTGGATGTACACGATGTGTCTCAATGAGCACATGCCATGTACTCCCAAAGACGTGTCGGGGTGTGTACATATGCTTGTACATGGCATGTAAAATCCCAAGTACACGGTGTGTGGGATTGGTACAAGGAATTTATCCTACATGAGGTATCTACCTGTGTCCCTAAAATATATTAGACATGTACATTTCATGGAAGTTTACTTCTACATGACGTGCGACCCACATGGGGTATAGACATGTACTCTACATGTCCATGTGCCCCTACACATTCAGCCTAGCCAAGTTCATGGCTACATAGATGAGTACTAGTAAATGGTGTGTATGATCCATACACGACGTGTACTTCAAAAATTTCATCTACCCCAATTTGGAAGAACACTGAATGTTCCTTCATGAACTACATTCTGTGTGGATGGGTTTTCCTGAACTGAAAAGCCTCGGAAAACCCCTAAACACATGTTTTCACCATAAAATTAGTATATTGGACCACAAGGGGACATAATAAAGAATATAAGCGGATTAAAACATGAAAATTATTAACCTATGTGAATTTTTTACACATATTTGAAACATACTTCTATTGGGAAGAATCCACTAAAGCTTCACTCATTTCCACAGTCCATGGGTTCTGCACGACAATCAGAGACAACCCGAGCTTCACAGCGTTACCACTCATCACTTCTCTCCTCTATCTCTCTCTCTCTCTCAATATATATATATATATATATATATATATCTCCCCTCCAAAATATCTCTCTATCACATGAAGGAGGAACCCATAGTGTAATTTCTACGATAAGTTATGAGAATGAAATAAAGGAAAGAAAAGAAAAAGATGAAAAAGAAAATAAAAAGTAAAGAAAAAGAAAACCAGGACCCTAACAGGCCTTGGTTCCCAACCTGAGTTTATGCCTTGCCTATAAAAAAATCTATATCATGGAATCAACATTTGAGATAGAATCTCAATACGATGATCCATTCAAAAGATATCTTCAAATGAACCTGCATGAATAAATTATTATTTAATTTATTTAATGTTAATTATTAATTATTCTTATAAAAATTAAATGGATTGGATTTCCACCAAAATTCTGTCCCATGAAAAAAACCCTATTACAGGACTAATAGGGTGGTCATAAAAATTAATTGAGATCATATTCTAGGGGATAATAAAATTTTACCCCATATAAGAATTCAAAATCAAAAATCAATTTTTTTCTCAAAAATTCTTTCTGGAAAAGCACAGGTCATTGCAATCTCAGCCCCATAAAACTTGTCATCCCTATAAAGCATGGTATCAAGACTAGAATCCATGCTCGTAACCTGATAATCTATATAACCAATCCGTCTAGATTTTCCAATGACTAGTCTCATAGCCTCAACAACTATCTCCTACATAGAAGATATTCAACAATGACTAATCTAGTACTCCCCACCATATGAATAACTTTATCATATTCTCAAAACCAAACCCCGATCTCACCAGCCCATGAAAAGGATGAATTTAAACAAAAAATGAAATTTACCAACCTCAAATAACCAGCGGTTTACTCTCCACCATAAGGATTACCATACGCCCCTCCTCGAGCACAACCTCAACAAGATTTCTCATCCAACTATGGAAAACATTTGAAAATAAAAGGAGAAAAGAATAGGGATGATTCTATCTCAACATAATCAAGATGAAGTCAATATAGAGTATGATCATCTCTAACAAGGACTATACTAGTATTACATCGAAAGGAATGTATTGTTCTCTTCGATCCACGACCACCATCCTATCAATACCTGACTAGGATCTAGCCATAGTTCAACCATATTAAGGTAACCCATTTACTCTCAATGTCACCTCTACCATAGAGGAGAATTCTTCATTTAACCACAACTTCAACGTAACCAAGCCCATAATAATTAATAAAAACATTGTTCCTTGACTCGCACCCATCCACTTACCGATTTATGATTTTACAGAACCACACACAACCATCTTATACCATTATCACCCAACTCATACTCCAAAGTGTATTTTGTTATATGGATAAGTTGACCGTTCTACATAACATGTTAGTTTCATTAATCTAGAATCTCCTTTAAAAATACCTTATAAAATTGAGTACATCATCTATTCCAAGATTTACTCAATGATCATCCATTTCTCAGTGTCGTTCCAGTCATGAGTATCTAACCGCGACCTGACAATATTAGCAATAGAGGAAACATTGGTCGACCAGGATGGACACCAGAAAAGTCCCGACCTTTAATACCAGGGTTGATACCCAGGAAACCTAGATGCCTTCCAAAAGTAGAAGAAATCAACATTCCTATAATGAAAAAACCCAAGCACCTACTGTGCCTCAATCTCAAAAGAGTATATACCCAAGACCACATACCAAATAAAATTATAAAACTTGTGACAACCTCTTATATAGTTTTCCTAAGATCAAAATGAAATTCTGACCTACTTGGGTCTTAGTCAAACTAAGGCCCCTAAGTCTCCCACCTAGCCCTATAAATGAAGTCTCATAACTCGGTCATAAGGTTTAACCACATAACCCCAAAGATCTAACCTATCTGAAAAAGGTAAAGATCTTAAAAAAATATGAGGGTCAAAACTAACAACACAGCGTACAAGGCCTTAATCCTCACAATGCATCCTCTAATGGAACTTCTCCCTGGAGGTCATGATGCCAATGTAAAAAAGACACCGAACAAATACTTATCGGGAATCCGACATGTTAGTACCTAATGGAGGTACAATTCATGATAAAAAAACGGTACCTATCGACGTCATTCTATGTGATCTGACTAGATAACTATGAGTGACAAAAAAATTCCTATAAGGGGTATGAGATGAGGACATCTTGTTCCATATCGAACTACTAGGGTCACTACACCTCCCGTGCACAGGGACTGAGTCATCATCCCCAACACCAACACCTCAATGTAGATCCACATAAACCGCCATAAAAATTATATATATATATATATATAAGTATCCTAAAATTAATATGCCTTTGATTGTATTAATCATACATGAACATGCCGATATGATGTGAATCCTACATACCAAGTATGATGAATGAGACACCTCTTACCTTTACCGACCTTGAGTGAAAATCCATATTTGGCCTCTTACCAATGGTCCAAGATCTATAAATCCAAAATAAATCATAAAATAAACACAATATGTGTGTATCTCAAGGATACAATCATATACAATTGTAACATCATATATTAGAACAACAAACCCATAGCCCAAAAACCCAATAATTCTTACCAAAATAATTTTTCTTGGAACACCTGTCCAATATCCATAACATGTTCTAAAACATTACTAATAATCATGTATACAATATCCCAAATATTAAATAACAATAAAGTTATATCTTTTATAAAAATTTGTACCATCTTGAACTATATTCCACTAAAGTGGTGTCTTAAGATGATCGGTTACAAGGACTCAAGCGCACCTCTGCATATAGAAGAGACTGCCGAATAGTGGCGATGTCCTAGGGTGTGACAGTGGCGAGACTATCCCTTCATATCAAAGTGAGAAGAAAATATAAATAACTATGTATCATACATTACAATAAATAAATAGAGTTTATAATTAGTAAAAAATCATAAATATTATGTTATGTAACAATAAATAAAAAAGCTATAATATCCCAAACAACTATGTCATACGAACAACACTAGTCACCCATTGGACCGACCATCATGACACAAGAGTAAAAAACACATTGAAATAAAATTACAGGACCCAATTAGTAAATATAAGACAAACCACATACCTGGTCTCAATACATTTTTAACTGCACCACCCTGATTAGAAGAACCTATATGTGCATATCTTCTCGAACATGAAACTTTAGGCCTTAACCCTATCCACCATGGAATTATGATCAACCTGAAAATTAGACAAAAGTCATAAACATTCACCGAGGCTCATGTGCAAGGGTGATAAATAATCTCAATAGGATACTCTAACAATGAACCTATAAAATATGCTTCTAAAAGTGTATGAAAAATAAAACTGCTTATCCTAGCTAAGACATAACTGAAAATCTAAGTAAAATTAATAAATATGAAACAAAACTCCAACACGAGTTTAAAATCCTAGGAAACAAGGGAAGTTCCACCATGAATATTCATATCTATATACATATACATGTACAGTCCCATACCTATACATATATACTGAAATATGAATATTCATGAGTAAAGTGAATAAAAAAATCACAAAACTAACCAGTTGTCAATCCTTGTGTCTATAATCCTGATCACCTAGACATCTTGTGCAAGGGCATTGAGCTGGAAATCGAGTCACTCAAGATGTGTGTCATTAATTTTATCTCTATTTACATAATCCAATTTTATATGTACCTACTTCTTCCAATGTCTGAAATATATTTGATAAATCTATATCACTATAGAGGGATACTCGTCCTACACCTGGGTTCATCCATACTCACCTTCAACCACTACAAAGAAGGATTTCAAGGAATTATAATCTGACTTCCTATGAATGGTCACTAATAACAATTCACTAACAATCATTCCATGTAGATCTAATCCAATGTCTTATACCTAAATCCACGTCCATAGGCGGTCACAATATTGTGACTCAGACGAACCCTAAGGGTCTAACCCATAGGCGATCTGTCAGAGAGATCGCCGATGAGAAGTCATACCCATACCTCAAGATACAAAATCAATCACAAACATATGTGTGAGACACCATGATCATCCATCATGACAAATAAAAGGGATCATAAGCATGATCCTAGAAAGAACATCTAGAGATACTCATCATATGAAAAAACGAGGAGAGCATAGTCATCTTTTATCACCCACTAGTCAAGGAGAGCATAATCATCTAATATAGACCACATGTCGAGGAGAGAATAATGATCCACAAAAAACCATGGGCTATGGAGATCATAATCATCCTCATTAACCCATGATACAAGGAGAGCATAATCATCCTCATTACTTTGGAGACTCTAATCATCCACGAGTATCATTTCTAGGGAAACTATTCCTGTATATCGTAGTAGTAGGCTTAATATCCAGATTATAGGAAGCACCTATGGAAATCCCAATAAGGTAATAATAATATATATACAGGCTCAACAACTAGATCCTAGGTAGTATCTATGATTTTACAACCAAATATCAGAAATAAAATGGATAAAAAGCCATATTCTATGAAGAATGTCCAGGAACCCGAAAGAAAAAGGAACACACCTCACATCAGGCTCAACAACTACCAACTAAAAATTAACTCTGGTAATCATAACTACATCAGGAATAAATATGTGAACACATAGATATGGATTATGGGTGGATGAATGCCAAAACCAAATACTATAACCACAATCACTTAGTCTTACAAGTTCAGAATATGTTCTAAAGTGAAACAATCTACCATATCTAAACAAACCTAATGTAATAACTTAGGGCCAGTCAAATAATGGCCACCTATTGGGTTCCTCAAGTCAAACATAGCAAGCAATCCTACTCAATATCCTCAGTAGAAAAGTAAAAGAAGAATCCTACATGGGACCCTCACAACATGGAATGAAGGTAGAAGCATCCTATAAGATATCCGTATAATGGTAAATAGGTAAAGGGATCCCAAAAGGGATTCCCTTCATTGGAATGTAAGAAAAGGAATCCCATAGGGGATACTTGGGAGCATTAAGATAGTAGAGTAATCCTATAAGGGATCCCCAGGTCGAAATTAAAATAGAAGAATCCAATAGGGTATCCTTAGAAAAAGATATTCTCTCGACCTCATGAGCTAGAAATAGACATCATGTAAGGGAGAAATCATCAACATAAGATATATAGAATCATCGTTCAAGAGATATAGATCATGGTTCATATTAGATCAAGGAATCACTCTTAGAAGACACTGGATATAATTATTGGAGGATGAACCTCTCCATTTAAAAAAAACACTCAGAACACCACCTAGGGGTCCTCAAAATGCCACAAGAGTTTCAAAATTAGGTTCTACATGAATAGATAATTAGAATGGATTCATCTTATGTCCAAATCTGAATCCATAGTGAAAAGATATTAAAAACAAAAAAGGGTTGAAAAGGGGAATTACATGGTGTGTCTCCATGAGAACACAACATGTACTCCTAAAGCCCCACCTTGGTGTGTACCTTTGCCTATACTTGGCATGTAAAATCCTAATTAAAATGTGTGTAAGACTAGTACCTAGTGTGCATCCTACATGGGGTACCTTCCCATTTACTCAAATAGCCTGACCATGTAATTGGCCTGGCTGTGTAGTTTGACACATCATGTGACCCACACAGGGTATGGATGTGTACTCTACACAACTATGTACCCCTACCCATGTTTCCTAGTCAGGTCTGAATCTACATGGAAGAGTAATAGTACACAACATGTATGACCCATACGTAGTGTGTACTTAAAAAACTCCATCTTCCCCTAATAAGAAGAATACATGACATGCCTCCCTGAACCACACACTGTGTAGTTGTGTTTTCCTAAATTGAAAACCCTTAGATTGCCCCAAAACCCCCATTTTCACCCCAAAATCATTATAATAGGCCATAAAAGCCCATAATAAATCATATAAGGGGTTGAAAAATTGAAAAGAATTAAAATATCGGGATTTGTGGAAAAAATAAAAAATAGACTACCTTTGGTGGAATCTTCTGAAGCTTTGCTAATTTTTGCAGTCCATAGTTTCCACTGACGATCTGGACCATCCCGTTCTCCATGGTGGTACCACTATTACCTTCTCTCTCAATATTTCTCTACCTATATATCCAACTCCTTACATTAGATCTTGGATGTAGCAACACAAGTGTCAGGGATACTAAGAATCCTCAAAGAAAATGGGGGAGGTGGTCTCCTCCTGAGTGAGGACTTGTTTTGAACATCGGCAGGTCATGCAAGAATGGTTACATGTGGAGAGGAGGGGTGGTGTGTGACCAGAACAAATTAGTTTTCCTAGAATTTAGTGTTTACCATGGCCCAGGTGACTCCCTTATAAAGGAATCTACTACCATACTCCAAGGTATATCTCTGTGTCACTCTCATTTTTTTATTCTTAACAGAATCAAAGTTGACTCATTTCTTCTCCTCAAATCAATAATAATCATGGGTTCTGTCCCCCAAGACATCAAATATATTTTTCATAAGTTCATGGAGATTCTAAATAGTGATATTAAGCTCATCCATACTTGGAGAGAGGCTAACATAGTTGCAGATTTCATGGATTTCCATGCTACACCAAATACCCCATGTACCATTTTTTCTAGTGTTGGTTCCCTTCCCCCAGAGTGTGTTAATCATGTTCAGGATAATTCCCTAAGACTGCATTATTTTGGACCCTATGATAGGTTCGGGCCTTGTCCCACTTCCCTTTGAAATAAAAAATTCTATCATTGGATGGATGAGTAAAAAACCTATTTTGGGACACATATGGTTTTCATAAAAATATTCCAAGAGCTTATACTAGGTGAAAAATACTATCTTACCCATTATAATCATCTACAAAAAAAATCAAAATTATACTCAAAATTATAGTCCAGAAAAACATAGGCCATTATATAAAAAATAGAACTTTTTTAATTTTAAATTAATAATAAAATATCAGGTGTCACATTCCACCCCCTTAAAAAAATTGCATCCCCACAATGTTAATTAATACATAATAACTAAAATATATAAGGTCATATATAAAAGATATATGTTACTAAAGATATTATTTCTATGTAGATATCAACCATATAAATCTAGAAAATATATATATTTCTTTCATAGTAGGCTTATAACTATTTTTTCTCCAATCATTTGAGCTAAACAGCCCTCACAATTGGGTATCATGATTTATTGAATTATTTTTCCTAGAGAGTTTATATCCAGGCTTACATTGATTGATGAATATAGGTTTGTTTGTAATATTAAATGTGATTTAATTCTTTTAATAATTAATATATTCCATGGCGAGAAATCCAATATGCTGGTCGGAGTGGATACTCAAGAGGGGGGGGGGGGGGGTGAATTGAGTTCCAATTAAAATTTCTATTAAAAATATTTCTATTAAAATACCCCAATTAAAAACTAAGTTAAATTGTAGTGAATTTTTAAAACTGTAAGGGTTTGATTAGGTTCTCAAACGAGTGATTAGGTCTCAGTTAATTTAACTAGAAGATCAAATTATCTTTTGAAACTAACCTACTGATTTAAAATAGTTACAAACAATTTCTAGATTAACTATCAAAGTAACCTTAAAAAATTGTATTTCAAAGTAATTAGTAGCCTAATATAAAATATATAATATAATTTAGACTTAATATAAGATGCAAAACATATATAACAAAGAGGTTTAGTCTCAAGCCGAGACTTATTCCTCTCAAACAATTTACATAAATTTGATCCACACCCTGGATCGTGGTAAACAACAGTACCAAGACATTCTAGGTACTAAGACCTCTACCACAGTTCTTCATGGGAATAATAACAATAGAAAATAATCTATCTAGGTCCTACATGACCTCTACCACTATCCATAGTGGGAAATAAAAGAATAGGGAAGGAGTGAGTGAGGATTAAATCCTCCAGTTCAGCACAAGAGTCTGTGTGTGTATTTGTAATATACAGTGTACACACACTGATCAAAAATGTAAATGGATTGAAACACAATAGAGAAAATTAAATATAAATGAGTTTAGAATGCACTATGTGTGGTGGGTGAAGCTCTGGAATCCTTTTGATTAATCAGAAATGCTTTTGAGTCCTTCTCTGGTTTTTGACTGAAAAACAGAGGGTCGTTTTATTCAGGTTCAGTTTGAGTGCAAGAAGTGATCGTTGTAGATCTTCACTCTCTATATTGAGTTCAGCTTGTGTTCATCTTCTTATATGAATGGATTCATGAATATCTAGTGTTCTTCCAGTATGGATGTAGTCTTTCTTTTCTGTGTGTATGCACCACCTTTCAGCACTCTTCAGCCCTTGTTTTTGCGTACACTTCTCATCCATTTTTCACACGTACTTCTTCCTTTTATAGATTTCTACTCCGGTAATGGGAATGATTACCTTTTTATAGGTATGAGGTATAGTTCCCTAACATTCCAACAACTATTATTAAATAACATTAATTGCATTAAAATCATCAAATATGACCGTTGGCATTATTTTAATATTTTTGATAAAAGTAGAGTTGAAGTATCAGTGACTGGTTATGTCTTTTATCAGTAGAACTCGGTCGGTAGACTTGTAATGGTGGACATTGTATAGTGGTGAGCTCTTATCGGTAGCTCTTTGGTATTGTATCGGTAGCTCCTTGTATCGGTAGCAGTTACTCTGTGTATCAATATCTATATGTACCAGTGACTCCTTCTATCAGTAGCTTTGGTCTATCGGTAGCGCGTCTTATCCATCAGTAACTCGCTTGTACTAGTAGATGCTTACATCGGTGACCGTCCGTATCAGTAACTACACTTATCGGTAGACTTTCTAATGGTAGCTTCATTCATTATCAGTGAGTAAATGTATACTAGTAGACTTATGCATACCAGCAGACTTGTTCTATCGGTAGCTCTTCTTCTATCTGTAGATTTTTGTATCAGTGGACTTCATAGCGGTAGAATGACATACCGGTAGACATATACATACCGGTAGAGCTTCATATCGGTGACCTTTTCTTATCGGTGACTATGTCTATTGGTAGAATAAGTACTGGTAGATCTGTATTAGTAGCTAGAGGCATATCAGTGACTTAACACTTATCTGCTCTATGCAAAACATATCTGATTGAGTTAGAATTATTTCAAGGTTCATATAAACATATATAGACATTGATTAACATATTTAAAAGATTATTTTGATATCATTATTAACTTGATAATAGAATTTCATATATTAAAATAATTAATATATAGATAAACATTATTTGGGATTATCAAAGCATGTGAAATCATAATTGGGATTATCAAAACAGGTGAGGTCAACAATCTCTTCCTTTCTGATAATTACAACTTTTGATATTATAATCCCAAAATAATTAGTAATGTATCAGAGGATAAATAATCAGGAATGTATCAGAAGAAAATTCATTAAAATTCAATTGTATCAGAGAAAACAATATATTATAAAACATATATATCAAAAGTAAAATATAAAACAAATGTACTAGAGGAAAGTGAATTATGCTCATAAAATATAATGATATTGTATATTAGTTTTTCTTGGTCTCCCTTAGATATTATTTCTCCCCCTTTCTTCCCCTTTGTGATTAGAAAAATGTGGGACAAAAAGAAAATATAGGAAAATAGAAGTAACATAGAGTAAAAAAAGGTATGATCATATATATTCCCTGGAGAAAACAGATAAAAAGAAATACATAAATGAAAAAAAATTAAATACCTATGATTCCTATCAATGATCCTAGCCACTAATTAATCCACATCCTCAGAATGAGATTTACCTTTGGGATCAGAAGATGATTCAGGTGTGGTGGATGTAGGTGGAGGCTTAGGAACACTATACATGATCAGAGGTGGCTGAGCTACTGAATCTGTTCCTGGAATGTACTGTGAAGCTATCTGAGTGATCATAGAAGTAAGGCTATGGATTTCTTAAGCTGGTGTCATCTGAGAAGGATAAGTAGTAGAGGCAGATGCAGGTTAGGCTAGAAGAATAATCACTGGTCGAGCATCAACATGCAAGAAGGGAAACAAGAGATTCTTGAAATCCATAATTATTCCTCCTCCTCTTTCCATGGAAAAAATGAAATCATCCCTATTTTCCATGAACTTGTCTAGTGCAGGGGTCAACTCTCTAATCTTGCTGACTTTTTCTCTAAAGGCTTGATTGACAGGAGGTAACTTCAGGTTTTCTAAAAGAAGTTTTAAATGATTGTTGAGCCGATGCTTGGTGTAAACCCTTTTAAAATAGTAATATACATTGTCTTTCACTTCTTTCTGAGAATCGGAAGCTTCTCTCATATAATCTTGAACAATCTTCATTATGTCTCTAATGGTAGACACCACTTGGTTCATGGTAGATGAGTCCATAGAGCTACTGGTTGAAGATGAAAAAAGCTTCTCCTTCATCAAGGCTCTAATTTGTTCCAATTCTATTGAAGGTATCAAATCAATAGAACCAACAAAAAAGGTCACAATTTCCTTGAAACTTCTAGTTAGCCCACTTATAAGATTTTTCACTACAGAATCTTGGGAACTGACATGATTATCCACAAAATTTTTAAAGACCTCAAACACTGAAACCATTTGGCTCACTACACTCTTTACATAGGCCAAATCCTTGTCTGCTTAAGGTTTAGAACTCATATAGGATTCAAGAGTGACAACTGACTTCTTTAGAACTTCAACATCCTCTGCAAGGATAGAAACCTGATTCTGGAAGGCTATGATCTCATCTACTATCTCTACCATAAAGGATGAAAAATTAAAACCAAGAGAATGTTCAAAAGACTTTTCCATATTGCTCATTTATTTAACAAAGAGATTCTTTAACTCAGCAACAGAATCACTCAACAATTATTTTATCTCAGCCTTCAAAGATTCCAGGTCATCCCTGGTGATCATATCTGTAGGTGCAACAACAATAGATGATTTTTTAGATACTATAATGGCTACTGAGTCATTCATAATCGATTGAATGGGTGAAATCAGTGACGTTTCCATTCTCATGACTTCTTCCACAAAAATAGTTTTAAGATCTTTCTTTAACTTATCTCGGTCATGAATTCTGACCACATCTTCAAGTAATGTCTCAGACTGAATATCATAATCGACTTTTGGTCTCCTAAGGGATGTCTCATTGTCGGAATCAGGATAATCTAATCCACAAACTACAAACCCTAGGTCCTCTTACCAATCCTCAATTTCAACAGCCACTAAAACACTGCCAAATCTAGTTGGATGATCCCCCTCAACTGGTACATGATCCTGTAAAAAAATAAAATTTTCATTAGCTTGGTCTTCCTCATCAGAATCTTCCACAACCATCTCCTTCTCTCCAACTGCAGGAGGTTCCTCAGGAATAGGTACAGGTCCTTCGATTTCTACCAAAACAACCACAACAGGAATTAAAGAGTGTCCAATAAATGAACTAAGGCTTGATCAAATAGAAGCATAGGATCATGATTTAGATTTTTTTTCTTCTTTACTTTCTGAGGCAGGCTTGTCCTTCTCATCAATAGGCGCTTCTTCTTCTTCATTGCTTAATTTCATAACTATTTCCTTCCCATATGAAACCACTTCAGCAACAGGACTTGGGGGGAAAGTCAGGATCCCTTTCATCATCCACATAAGTATCCTCTTCATCACTATCATCACTATATTAAGGCTCTTCTTTATTAGGTTCCAGACCTGGATCCCTCACATCCTTAGGTCTAGAAAGAGGATCCATGAGATTAAATTTATCATATAACTTATTCACATCAGTAACCCACTGTCTTTTCCATGGGTTCCACTAAATGTTCAGGTACTTACACACTGTACTTATGATACATAAGTTATTCTTTACAACCACTGTCTCATCCTGAGACTCAGATACTTCTTTTACCTTGATCATAACCGAAATCAACTTAGCAAAGAATAAGGCATTGATCTTTGATTTTGGCCTTGTCATATCCTCCATTTGGCCTACACAGGTTCACTTTCACACCATGTCTCAAAAGATGTAATAGATAGATATCTTGATATCTAAAATTTGAAAATTCCCCTCTTCTTGGACTTAACACATGTTGCAAAAATTTGAAGAACAATATGTTTTCTCCCACCATTTCAGCAGCCACAACTTTTCTCTTCTTTCCACTACCAGTGAGCTCCTCTAAGGCAGTCTCATAATCAAATATGTCACTTGTAGGTGGTACTATCTTCGATGAATATCCAAAAACTC
Organism: Viscum album; assembly: GCA_963277665.1. NCBI lineage: Eukaryota > Viridiplantae > Streptophyta > Magnoliopsida > Santalales > Viscaceae > Viscum > Viscum album. The sequence goes on from OY728134.1 coordinate 136,047,666, forward strand.
CTTCATGTGGTACTCTTAGGTTCGCAGCCCACTCAACAGATGAAAAGGTTATTTCCTTGCCATTTACCCATGAAACTAATCTATGTTCCTCACCAGATTTCTCAAAACTAACAAACTCATAGAACTGTTTCACTTTATTCGGATAGTAAGTGACATTGTTATTCGAAAAGCATTCTACCCACCTCTTATCTTCCAACACCTCTATAACTAACAATTTCCTAGACATCATCCATTTCGTGAATAGCTCTTTCTCGATCACAATATCTCTATTTTGTAAATGCGGATTCACTGGATGCCTCCCCAACCATGTTCTACTAATGGAGTTACCTGATTCATGCTCTATCTTCTGCTTCTTCGCATTCAGCTCATCAATGTCATATCTGATAGAAGAAAGTTTTGATTTTTCCATCTATGGTTCGAGGAACTTAGTGTTTTTTCGAGGTTTGGGAGATAAGGCTTGAGGGTAAAGGGAGAGTACAATGGATTGATAAGTAACTAGGACATAGTTTTATCATTTAGGAATCATAAAATAAGTAATTAAAACATAAAAATTAATGTTTAAATGATAAAAATTTTGGGGGCAGATAAAAATTTAAAACATCACATAACGATAGCGTATATCAGTGATAATTTCTAACGGTGAGGTTTATCTATCAGTGAGGTACAGTAACAGTGAGGTCATATCGGTGAGGTATAACATTGATGATTCATACCAGTGAGGTATAACAGTGAGGATTCATACCAGTGAGGTATAATAGTGAGGTTCCTTACCAGTGAGGTATTTAACTATGATCTATCATTCCTAACTCATGTCTAATGTAACTTAACATATTCAAACTTAAAAGTTGGGTGAAAATGTCAGCTAATTAATGTTCAGTACCAATAAATTCAAGAGTAATATCACCTTTTTGGTAATGATCTCTTAAAAAGTGGTGTCTTACATCAATGTTTTTGGTCCTAGAGTGGGACATGAGATTCTTAGAGATGTTAATTGAATTAGTGTTGTCACAGTTAATAGATACATGTCTAAATTGATATACATAGTCCCAAAGAGTGTGTTTCATCCATATAATTTGTGCACTATAACTACCAGCAACTATATACTCTGCTTCCACAGCAGACAAAGCTACAGAATTCTGCTTCTTACTACACCAAGAAACTAAGGATTTTCCCAATAAATGACATGTTCCAGAGATTCTTTTTCTATCCAATATGCAACCAGCAAAGTCAGCATCTGAATAACTTATTAAATCAAATGATTGTCCTTTTGGATAAATAAAACCCAAATTTGAAGTATGTTTAAGATATTTGAAAATTCTTTTAATAAGAAGAAAATGAGATTCTTTTAGATTAGCTTTAATCCTTGCTCACATACACACTCTAAACATGATGTCTGGTCGAATCGTATTAAGGTAAAGTAAGCTTCCAATCATACCTATGTAATTTGTTTGATCCACTGGTTTCCCAGTTTCATCAGCATCCAACTTACAAATTGTACTCATAGGTGTATCAATTTCCTTAATACTATCCAAACCAAAACGTTTTAAAAGATCCTTTGTATATTTACTTTGATTTAAAATAATACCATTTTATTTTTGAAAAAAATGAAAATAATGAAAATATTTGAGTTCTCCCATTAAACACATTTCAAATTCCTTTTGCATACTCTTTAAAAAATCAGTACATAAAGAAAGTTTTGAAGATCCAAAAATAATATTATCAACATAGATTTGTACAATGAACACATCTTTAGAAATTCGTTTAATAAAAAGAGTTGGATCATCAATCCCTTTAGTAAAACCTTTTGAAATAAGAAAATTACCAAGTCTATCTTACCATGCTATTGGAGCTTGTTTTAAACCATATAAAGCTTTAGAAAGTTTAAAAACTTGATTTGGAAAATGAGGATTAGTAAATCCAGGTGGTTGTTCAAAAAAAACATATTCTATTATAAAACCATTTGGAAAAGTAATTTTAACATCCATTTGATATAACTTGAAATTCAGATGAGAAGCATAGGCAAGTAGGATCCTAGTAGCTTCTAATCTAGCCACATGGGCAAAGGTTTCCTCATAGTCTATTCCTTCCTCTTGAATATATCCTTGTGAAACTATCCTAGCTTTGTTTCTAACTATATTTCTTGATTCATCAACCCTAATTGTAAAAATCAATTTAGTGCCCATGGTCAAAGTGTCCTTAAGTCTATTAAATAATACCCATAATTTGTTTCTTTCAAATTGATTTAGTTCTTATTTCATAGCCATTACCCAAAATTCATCATTGATTGCATCATTGATATTCTTAGCTTCTAGCTGTGAAAGAAAGGCTTGATGTTCAACCTGGTTTCTTAGAGAAGATCTAGTCTGTTTCCTTCTATCAATATTACCAACAAAAATATCTAAAGGATGATTATTTAGAATTTTAGTTAATGTAGTAATGGTAGGACTAGAATTTTTAGGTTCATCTGTAGGATCAGGTTGAACAAAAGAAGGTTCTGGAAAGATTCCAGAATTGGATGTCTTTACAACAGATTCATTGATTTTATCATTAATGTCCTGAACAGATAAATCTTCTTCAAGATTTTCAAGAGAAGACTTAGGTTCATGTGGATCAGTTTCATCAAAATTGATGTGAACAGATTCTTTAACCCATTTGGTTATTTTATTAAAAACTCAATAGGCTTTTCTAGTTAAATAATAACCAAGAAAAATTCCATCATCACTTTTAGAAGCAAACTTGTCAAGATTATCGCTTGTATTGTGTATAAAAACATTACAACCAAAAATATTAAAGTAACTAACCTTAGGTTTCCAATTGTTCCACAACTAAAAAGGGGTCTTTTTGAGAACAATTCTAATCAAGATTCTATTAATAATGTAACAAGTTTTATTTACATCTTCAACCCAAAAGTTAACAGGTAGGTCATACTCGTTAAGAATAGTTATTTCAATCTCTTGAAGGGTTATGTTTCTTCTTTCTACTACACCATACAGCTGAGGTGTCCTAGGGGTAGAAAATTAGTGATTATAGACATTGTGTGAGAAGTAAGATTCAAACTCATGATTTTCAAACTCACGACCATGATCACTTCTAAGTGTATTAATCTTATGTCCACTAAGGTTCTCTATATACTCAGAATATTTAATAAATTAAGAACAAGCTTTACTTTTGTGAGCTAAGAAGTATACCCAAGTGTATCTTCAAAAGTCATATACTAAGAAATAGACATACTGCTTCCCATTTAAACTAGAAACTCTAGAAAGTCCAAAAAAATCCATGTAAACCAACTCGAGAGGTTGAGAAGTTGAAACTTTTTTCTTTGATTTAAAAGAAACTTGATGTTGCTTTCCCTTTTGACAGGGATTATAGACTTTATCATGTGGGAATTAAAGTTTGGGTAGGTCTTTAACTAATTTTTTCCTAGTCAATTTTCTATGTGAATGAACATTGCAGTGTCCTAATATTCTGTTCCATAGCCAAGACTCTTTATGAAAATCATTCAAGCAAGTAATGTTTTTTTAGCCAAGGAATTCAAATCAACTGCATAAACATTCTCATTTCTCAAAGCAGAGAATACTAAAACTGAATTAGTGTTACCAATCTGGCCTAGGCCGATGCTCCTTCCTTTAGAATTATCACCTAAGGTGACATGGCCTCCATAAACTTTGATTAAACTCTTTAAGCATGAGTAATATCCAAACATATGCCTTGAACATCCACTATCAAATTACCATACCTTCTTCTGAGAAATCTTGAAGAAGGTTTCCTACAAAATAGGTTTAAACAGAAAATGATTTTCGTACCCAGATTTTCATAGGTCCAGATAGGTTAGCAAGCAGAGCCTTAGGTACCCAGATTTTTCTCATGGGTCTCATATAATCTAGAGAATCAATAGATTTTTGAAGATAAAATTTATTTTATCTATAACCATATAAATAACTAGTTGAAGCATATGAATTTCCAGAACTAGAACTAGCAGCATTTTGTCCAGATTTCAGAACAAATCTAGTTTTGGTAATCTGTATTTTTCTAAGATGATAGCCTATTCCAGTGGTATATTTTGGTGACACTTGTTTTCCTAGAATTTGAGTAAGTGTGTCTTTTCCATTTGTGAATTTTTCCAAATCCTTCCTTAGTTGCTCATTGGGTAGTTTTAGTTCAATATTTTCCTTAAGTAATTGAGAATTATTTTCCTTTTCTACATCAAGGGTGGATTTAACTGAGCCAGTTAGAGCATGCTATTTCATTAAAGTATTACACTTGTCCCTCAATTAATTACAGGTCTCTTCGAGAATATTAAAATATTAAAATAACTCTTCACTAGACATATTTTCAGATCCAGAATCAGAATTAACTCCAGAATAATATGAATTTAATGTAGGAGTATCCAATATTACCTCAGATGTGTTTTTCATAAAACACATGTTAACTTTTTGAGTTTTTTCATCCTGAGTTGAATCAGAATCACTTGAACTGTCCTCTGAACCACTCCAAGTTGCTTTTATAGCTTTCTTTTACTTTTTGTCCTTGTAGTCATGCTTCTTCTTAAACATTAACTTTGGACATTCTTCTTTAACATGTCCTTTACTTTTTCACTCATAGTAGATAATGTCATCACTTTTGTCAGTATTTTTCCAATCCTTTTTCCAATGACCTTTATTGTCATAATTTCCTTTATAATCTGATTTTCTGAAGAATTTATTCCTCCTATAGAACATCTTAAATCTCCTGGATATTTGAGCCATCTCAGCATCACTGTTAGATGCACTCTCATCACTACTTGTGATTTTAGTTGGTATGTACACTTTCTCCTTATCCTTGCTCTTTGATGTAATAGACTTAAATGCTACAGACTTCCTTTTTGGTTCATCATATTCTTCCTTGTTTACCTTCAGTTCGTCTTCATACATCATAAGCTTACCAATTAATTCCTCAACAGGTAAAGAACCAATATCACATGATTCTCTAATTGAAACTGATGTGGCTCTCCATCTGTCTGGCAGACATATTAATATTCTCATGATCTGTTCTTTTGTAGGAACAACTTTTCCAAGTGAGCTTATAGTGTTGAAAATATCATTGAACCTGAGATACATGTCATAAATAGGTACTTCAGGCTTCATTTTAAAATTATCATACTTAATAGTACATGTATTCAATATTATTTCCATAACATTGGTTGTTACCTCATGAGAAACACCCAAGGTATCCCATATTTTATAAGTAGTTTTACAAGCAGATATGCGATTAAATTCTTTATCTCCTAAAGCACAGTACAAGGCATTCATTTCTTTAAAATTATTATTGTAAACAGTTTTAGTAGGTTCATCCCAAGTAGTTATTTCAGTGTTTGGAATCTTATTATTAGTTTCTATAGTAGTCCAGATATCAAATCCCATACTCTCAAAATGAATTTTCATTTTAAGCTTCCACTGAGCATAATTTTTACCATTAAATAACGGTGGTATATTGGTAGCATCACCTTCTAGTATATTATCCATAACTAGATTTTATCAAATATATTTAAAGAGCTAAAATTTAGAACTAATATAATTTTAAGATCTTTATGATACAACTAAAATCACAGTTGAAAAAAGTGTGGTTTGATAACCATTAATAATAAAAAACCCTTTGATACCAAATGTTGGTCGGAGTGGATACTCAAGAGGGGGGGGGGTGAAATGAGTTCCAATTAAAATTTCTGTTAAAAATATTTCTATTAAAATCCACAAATTAAAAACTAAGTTAAACTGTAGTGAATTTGTAAAAATGTAAGGGTTTGACTAGGTTCTAAAGAGAGTGATTAGGTCTCAGTTAATTTAATCAGAAGATCAAATTAGTTTTTCAAACCATCCTACTGATTTAAAATAATTATAAACACTTGTTAGATTAACTATCAAAGTAACTTTAAAAAAAATTGTATTTGAAAGTAATTAGCAGTGGAATATAAAATATATAATATACATTAGACTTAATCTGAGATGCACAACAGATATAACCTAGAGGTTCAGCCTCAAGTCGAGACTTATTCCTCTGAAACAATTTATATAAATTTGATTCACACCCTGGATCGGGGTAAACAACAGTGCCAAGACTATACAGGTACTAAGACCTCTACCAGAGTTCTTCATGGGAATAGGAACAATAGCACATTGGCTATCCACGTCCTACTAGACCTCTACCATTATCCATAGTGGGAAATTAATGAATAGGGAAGGAGTGAGTGGGGATTAAATCCTCCAGTTCAGCACAAGAGGCAGTGTCTGTATATGAAATATACAGTGTACACACACTGCTCAAAAATGTAAATGGATTGGAACATAATAGAGAATATTAAATATAAATGAGTTTATAAAGATCTATGTGTTGTGAGTGAAGCTCTGGACTCCTTTTGATTAATCAGAAATGCTTCTGATTCCTTCTCTGGTTTTTATCTGAAAAATAGAGGGTCGTTTTCTTCAGGTTCTGTTTGAGGGCAGGAAGAGATCGTTGTAGATCTTAACTCTTTATCTTGAGTTCAGATTATGTTCTTCTTCTTGTATGAATGGATTCGTGAATGTCAAGTGTTCTTCTAGTATGGATTTTGTCTTTCTTTTATATGTGTATGCACCACTTTTTAGTACTCTCCAGCCCTTGTTTTTGCGTACACTTCTCACCCCTTTTTTGCACGTTTTTCTTCCTTTTATAGCTTTCAGCTCCGAAAATTGGAATGATTAACTTTTTACAAGTATGAGGTACGATTCCTTGACATGCAAACAACTATCATTAAATAACATTAATTGCATTAAAATCATCAAATATGACCGTTGGGATTATTTTAATAATATTGATAAAAGTAGAGTTGAAGAATCAGTGACTGGTTAAGTCTTTTATGAATATCCCTTGGTTGGTAGACTTGTAACAATGGACTTTTTATAGTGGTGATATCCTATTGGTAACTCGTTGGTCTTGTATTGGTCGCTCATTATATCGGTAGCAGTTAATTTATGTATCAGTAGCTATATGTACCGGTGATTCCTTCTATCAGTAGCTTTGGTCTATTGGTAGCTCGTCTTGTCCATCAGTAACTTGCTTGTACCAGTAGCTGCTTACATCGGTGACCATCGATATCGGTATCTACACTTATTGGTATACTTTGTAATGGTAGCTTCATTTTGTATCAGTGATTGAGTGTTACCAGTATACTTATGCATACCGGTAGACTTGTTCAATTGGTAGCTCTGTTTCTATCGGTAGCTGTCTATATTAGTGGCCTTCATAGCGGTAGATTGACATACCGATAGACTTATACATACTGGTATCTCTGCGTATCAGTGACCTTTGCTTATCGGTGACTATGTCTATCAGTAGACTAAGTACAGGTAGATCTGTATCAGTATCTATAAGCATATCAGGGACTTAGCACTTATCTTCTCTATGAAAAACATATCAGATTGAATTAGAATTATTTCAAGGTTCTTATAAACTTATATAGACATTTATTAACATATTTTAAAGATTATTTTGATATCATTATTAACTTGATAATAGAATATCATAGATTAAAATAATTAATATACAGATAAACATTATTTGGGATTATGAAAGTATGTGAAAGAATAATTGTGATTATCAAAATAGGTGAGGTCAACAAAATATATTTCCAAAATCATATACAATAGAAGTATAATAGGATTTATAGGAGGCACATTTACATAAACATCAATCATAGAGGATATATAGACATGAGATTTAATAATCATACCATAATACATTTTTATTAATAATTCAATATCAATTAATCAAGGTGGTCATTTAATGCTCTTATCATACATTATATATTCAAAGGAGTGGTAAGTACAATAATCAAATGTGACACTAATTTTTTTGAGTGGATAACCAATATAACTTACTACACTTCAAATTTTTTACCCAATTTTATTGTTTTTATTTTACAGGAATCCCATTGTTCTATTGGTCATAGAAGTTATTGATGTCTATCATACTTTTTAGACCTTGTATCGGGATATTGACATGGCTAATTCTCAAGTTTCTTGTATTTTAGTCATTAAACTGTTATTTTTACCTTAGGATGAATATCATTCCTCTCTATCATGTTAACTAAAAAAAATTATTTTTCCTAAGGAATTTTTTAATCTATTCCATTCTTATCAATAAATAAAACATCTTCCATTTCCATTGATACATTTCCCTATAAACTTCTTCCAACATTCTTGTCACACAAGAAATCTAATATTCTTTACACATGGTATCTTTCACATGAACATCAAGGAAACTCATTCCTTATTTTCAATAGTGTTTTTTGGAATTTAATTAATTTCAAGTTATTAATCATAAATCATGATATATGGTTAGGTATAAAAACAATACGTTCCATTCCATCTCTTTACTTATTCATTTTTTATTGGTATAATCACTATATTATTTGTGGAACCAATTTATAACAACAATCTTACAATTTATATCCATTTACTAAAATAGAATAATATTAATGAAATAATGATTGATTCAATATTATTATAAAAGGTAAAAAAATTATATAAAAGGAATAAATAAAAAATAACATGTTTACATAGACTTGTAAATTTCTAGGTATCAATCTTGGTTACTAATTATCAATATATTCTCAAACCATTCCATAAATATGCTCTAAAATCCTTTATAATTTTCATAAAGGGTATGATAATCCCCAAAGAATATACCATGTGTGCCATACCTAGTGTGATGTTATACCTCTTTATCACACTCCTTGTAAAGATTGAGTTAATAACCAACCAACCTTTTTAGGGTTATAACCCCCAAGTATAAATGTTTTATAGTCCACCACAACATGATTTTACTGAAACATGGATTTCATTACTAGGAAATTACACTATCTATACATTATTGAAATTTTATGATGTTATCATACACTTAGATCTATCCCTTGAGTTTTCACTATTGTTATTTCATCCTTATCACAGAAAATAAATAAACTAATCCCTAAAAAAATTCCTAAAAAATAACTTAAAATTACTCTGATACCAATTAAGGCGCCCAACCCTCACTCCCATGTCTGGTTCTAAAAAAATTATTTATATGTAGTATTTGATACCAAATGATGACACCCAAGATGAACATTTCCTTTTTTTATAAGATTTCCATAAGATAAAAATTACTTCTCACAAAAAACATCACAATCTCAGGTACTATAGTTTTAGTATCTTTGAGGTTTTGTTATATTAAAAAATATTTTACAATAGTTATAAACATTATCCAATAATTGAACCTCACTTGACCCCTTAGATACTTCTTATAAGTTATAATGATCTCCAAAACATATATTTTGGAAACAAAAGTAAATAATGATCTCATTAGCCATTATGAGTAAAAAGATGATAATATGTGTGGATAAGATCAGAATATGAGTATGAGAACATAATCAAATTCAAAGAACATAAAATTATAAGATCATACCCAAATAAACATGGAACATATGGAAAAAATAAAATATCTAATAATAACATAAGATATATGGAAACCGAACATGAGTATGATAAAAACATATAAATTTTGAAAAAAAAGATAAGATTAAAAATCAAAAAATAGTGGATCATATATTACTACCCATTTCATATAAAATATGGGATCAGAAATCACTACATGATTACCTTAAAATAATGGATCAATAATCACTTCCTACTTCCCATTGTGGAGAAATCATAAATAATTATTCCATAAATTTTCTCAGGAGATATAAATCGTTATTCAATATATCAGAGTGTCACATAATTATAAATACAACCATCACGTAATTAAAAACATTCATATGTGTGAGAATAGATAATTAAAACATTCATTTTTAAATCATCACTTAAATTAAATAATGGAAAAGAGATGAGTTTAAATAAAACTTATACAAAACATTCATAATCCATACAGAGAAAGAAGGGGGATTGTAGCATATGAAAATATATCTAGTGCAGTTTAAAAAAACTATAAAGGATTTTTACATTGATTAAAAACACATTTATAATAATAAAACTTTGAACAATACCATATAATATGGGATCAATAATTGGATCATTCGATACCATGAGTTTAATCCCTCAATGAAAATAGAATGGGGAAATTTGGAGGATAATTCATGAAAAACAATTAAATGGATAGAAATAATTATGGGATAAAGTGGAAAATTTAAGTGAAATAATAAAATACATAACATCATATGATTTTAATAGAAAAAAAATGTTTAATAGCCTATACAACACACAACACTGAGGATAAGTGGACCATTAAATATTTTTAATCAAATGTTATAATCATAACATAGTTGTTGAGTTGGGGGGTATTAATAAGAATTACCACATTGTGAAATATATATAATGGTCTTACTCAATAATTTTTTTTGACTAATGGTTATGAAATAATTACTCAATTTTTAGTAAAGTGTTTTTATTCTACAAAAAAATCATTTTTTTCAAAAAATACTTTTTATTTATTTTTGTGAGATTATATTATACTAATTTTTTGGAAATTTTAGTTTTTTTATAAAATTAACTTTATTTTTATAATAATTATGTTATAATTATCCTTGGGTGAAATTTTATGAATTTTCTAAAAATTTATTTGTTTCAATGAATAATGAAAAATATAGATTTTTATTAAAAAATGTATTTCCTTTTAATTTATTTACTAATTCAAATTATATTTTAGATTAGTCTCAACATTTAATTAGTTAATTTTTATGAACCATAATCCATTCCAGGTTTTCACAATGAATTTAATACTTGAATTTGGTTTAAAAACATTTTTTATTTAACACGTCATTTTCTTGAAAAACTAATTTTCATCATGTCTTATGGTTATAAATTTATATTAAAATAAACCCCTTAAATGAATTTAATTTGATGAAATTTATTCCATATTTTAAATAATCAAAAATAATATTATATAATATGGTCAATTGATTTTTTGGTCAACATGAATAATAATCATAATAAATATTGTTCAGCTCACTAAGGGTAAATTTGGTAATTAATTTTATAAATAATATGATATGTACTGAAAATTGACACTAACACATGAATTTATTTCATATTATGAGTATATTTAATCCATTAACAACCAATATTATAATATGAGATCTTTTTTTCTATTTGGCTACATTTTTTTACCTTTATAATTTTAAAGCAAAAGATAATTTAAAAAATGTCACTTTCTTAATTTTAATATATATACTATTTTGTGACATGGATAAAAAAATTATGTTAAATTATAAATGGTTGTTTTAAATATACGTAATTTTTTTATCATGGTAATTTATTTCAATTTTTTAGTGATGAAATAATTTCCATAAATGATTACATAACACTGACTTAGTTCATATGAAAGGAAAGAAAAAATCAATTAAATTATTTTTAATACAATAAAATTAATATTCTATTGATATTTAAAGTTATAGATTGAATTTTAAAGATAAAAATAACATATTGTATATGTTTTAATATATTATTTTCTAATTATTATTCTTAATGTTTCTTTCAGAGTGAAATTAATTTAATAGTGTAATAAATATCATTAATTATATTTCATTGAATAATTTTAAAATAATTAAAAAATTCCAATAGGATAATTAGCTATAATAATTGTATAAAATTTCATCCCATGGCCATTTATGATCCAATTTTCAACTTATAAGTAAAAATATAACCCTTTAATATTGAAGAAGTCATCACCATAGTTAATGTTAAAATTGGTTATCCAACAAGTTAATCCAAAAAATAAAGTATAAAATGATTTGTAAAAATATATTAATTTGATTGGATGAATATATTAATACAATATAAATATTCAAATACTTTTCATTTTGGTTCCATTTTACATGAGTTAAACACATATTATAATATAATATTTTTGGTATTTTTAAGTGATCTTGATGATATTTTATAATAAACAATATTTTGTTAAATGATTTAAAAATAATAAAATCCTATAATATGTCATGGTAATTTGATATGGATATAAATATAAAACATGATACATTTATGTGTCATTTTTCCCTTTTTAGTATCTTTTTCACCTCTATATAATAAAAACATTGATATCATGAAAATATTAAAATGGGTTAACGAGGGTTAAAACAAAGAGATAACATTAAAAAGATAATATAAACTTGTAAAACTTTTATTAGATGAGATTATTTCAACCCATACTCATAAAATATTTGAAATATATCATTTTGATTCAATTTTTAATTAAAATTATTTTATATGAATTCATTACTTAACGTAATTCCAAGTGTGTCCCTCCCCTCAGTTATAAATTCGAACCTCCACTCCTCTTTCCTTTACACTCAAAAAACATTTTTATTCAAATGAGAAATACATTAATAAATTTCATACATACATCTTAATATCCTATTGGCCTTAGTTTGATCATAAATATATCCTTATAAGGCTTTAGGTATTGACATAAATAGGTTTTCTAAAGAAGTGGTATAATCCAAAACCAAGAATCTTTATTTTATTTCTTCTTGTACCATCTTCAAATATTATTAAAACCTGATGAAATAATAAAAAATAATGAGATGCTGTTATGTTAATTTTATAACATTTATACATATCTCATTCCATTAAATTTGAAGTGGAACTATCATTTATGTGTGCAACATACTACCACCTCAAGAAGAGATGTAATTTATTTTTCATCACCGCATCCCATAGATATTTTTGAGTATGGATTTAATTTTTATAAAATTTATTTATGTAATGTTTATCATTTTTTAAAATTAATATATCATATATTTTCTTACCATTCCTTTATCAAAACATAAAAATATTGTTTATGTGTACGTGTGGATTACCACCTCCGCAAAGATATGTGATTAATTTTCATTACAGCATCACATAGATGGTATATAAAAGTGTATTTAAATAAATAATATTATATTTATGATAAAATTATTATAATATTAATATAAAATTATATGTATCTTCTTCCTATCATGATCATTGAGAAATTGTAATGTTACTCATGTGTACACACGACCCTACCATCTATATGATTGCAACAGGGTCCATTTTTCATAATTATCTTTCATAGTTAGTTTTAAAACTATAATTGATGTATAAAAATTGATAATTATTTCATTATTATTTTTATAAATATAAATAAATAATGTTGTCAATTACCATAGTCAACCTACCATTGTCATTTTGGCTATATTCGACAAATATCATTGAAATGATCGGCCTAAATATAATTCATTACACAATTGAATATAAAATGGTATTAAATGAAATAAAAGGAATGAATAATTTGAAAAATTATTATTAAATTAAATAATCAACATAATGTTTTATTATTGAAGATAAATAACGTAAGTAATGATTCAGACTCAAGGTAATAGATAAATTACATTAAAACCCTCATTATAAATGTTATGAAGGTTTATTTTATATTTTTTTATTATATGTACATATTCATAAAATAATTTTATAAAAGTACTTATATGGAAATGAGTGAATTATAATTGAAATTTTATGTCACATTTAACCTTCATTAAAATGTTTTCAAATAGAATCATTTTACATATTTTATATGGAACTTGTTGAAAAAATGAAAAAAGGATTGTTCTATTTTAAAGTATATGACATAAATTGTTTTTTCCATATCTATAACCCTTATTTTATGTTTGATTTTCCATATATTTTTTCATGCATTCAACGAATGAGGACATTTTTTTTAATTTTTTATGAGTTTTTTCAGTAAGGGTTTTAAATTTTGTGGACATTTCAATATTTGGAAATGTTTTCTTATGGGTAAAATTAAACCTTTTATGAGTATAATGTTTAAAATTAAAATATTTTATATGTTATTATTATGTCATAGTTCATGGGAATTATATATGGTTATGGTTGGTTTCTTCATAAACCATGTATTTGTGTGTATGTTATAGACCACCAATGCATTGGGTGGGAATTATGTTAAAAGTCGACCACATTGGTTATTCTACTTGTATGAATGATTGTAAGAGTGATATGAAAATTATGTCCCATGTTACCTACCTCATTTATCTAATCTTACAACTAGTTTTTATGGAAATATTGTGATGTAATAGAGTAAGATAATGAAATTACGTTTAAAGGAAAGTATATGATACTTCTTATGGGTGAAAAGTAAACCTTTGTGAAAAAATATTCCTTAGGTTTTCATTAATTTTTAAAAAAACATTTTGAATTTTATTTTTTCCATTATTATTTATAATTAAACTTTATATTAAATTATTTGGATAAATTAGTATATTTTTTGAGTAAGAAATTATTTATTTTGAGGCCATTTTTTATTTTAAAAAAATCTAATTATTATGAGTATTCATGGCCTAATGTGCGTCTGTCAATACTTTTATATCCCATACTGATACTACTATGCTCATCCAACATTTTAAAATGTTTTCACATGTATTTAAGTATGAGTAGGAAAAATGATTAGTTTTATAGGAATATTTTGATGAAATAACATGAAATGAAAACTTTTTATATATAAAACTTTTTATTTTGTGAAAAAGTGGATACTAAAAAGAAGTGTACAAATTATAATGTATAGGTTTGTTATGAAAGAGTTATGAAAAATATGTAAAACTATAAACATTTAATTATACTAAATATATAATAAATTGAATTCTTATATGGATATTCAATTTAAGAATTGATTAAGGAAAGGTCATTATTTTTGGTATATGAGGTTGGTTTAGATCACATTAGGGGTTGAGATATTTTTTTAGCATAAGATAAAATTCTATAGCCACAAATTTTAGTATGTTAGGGAGAGTTTTGGATTTTTTTGATAAATAGAATGAATTTAATAGATGATGACATGGTTAAAGATATCTTAGTGTTTAAACACTATATAAGATAGATTATTATGGTATTATTAAAAAAATATCACTAACATATTTTGTTTTTGTAAATGGATGGAACCAATGGGAATCGAACTAAATGTGGATCTGAAGAAAATATATATTATTATTTTAATAAGAAACTAAATGGAATAAGAATTTTAGTGAAAACCCCTATGATTTCTCTTAACCATCTATTATGTTATATGATTAATAACTTGAACTTAGGTGAGTTTATTAATGAAAAAATAAGGGAAAATGATATTACACAGAATTTTAGGTGATAAAGATCATAAAGGTAAAAAGATTAAACATAATTAGTGTCAAGGATGTGGGGTGAGGAAACAAAGGAAATGTTTTAAAAGAAATTAAGATATCTGTATCCAGTAAAGGCGTTAATAAATAAATAATATTATATGGTAAAAATTAAGAGTTTAATTAATGCGATTAAAGGGAATAATGTACTTCTCAAGGTACCAATTCATTTTGTTAAATGTTTAGATTATGAAAATTATTAAAATTGATGTCTTATGGGGAAAGACTAAGAACGAGATAAGAATGATCATACAAATAAATGTTCATAAGTGCATAATTCCATTACAATTGATGACAAGAAAAGTGTGAATGATATATGATATGTATGGATTTTGTTTTTGATTATTTTTTGATATTGATGAATATTATTATATGATTAATATTTTATTTGGATGAGAGTATTATAGAAAAATATGGAAAATAATATTTAATTTATTATAAAAAACACTGAATGATTAATGTTACAACATATAATGATTAAATAATTTTGAGGTTGTGGTATATTTATGGATGATCATAAGTTTTAAATAATTAATTTTTTATAGGTTTTGTGTGATGGGAGTACCTTTGAGACATTTATAGTGTTTGGATAGAGGTTTGAGGTATCTGTAACCCTCAATATTAAAATGTAAAACTTTTATTTGATAAATAATGCCTTTACTTTTTGTGGATATAAGATTAAAGGTATTGAAAAGATTTTGGGTTTATATGGACATTGATAGTTAGGTAATTAGTATTTATTACAATTTGGGACCATATGTTTTATCATATAGATAACCATATGTGATTAAAAATTTATTTGGTGATTAAGTGATTAATGTTATTTCAGAATAAGTTCACAATTATTAAGTTAAAAGAAATATTTTAGATAAGATGGGTGTTTTTAGGAATAAATTTTGAAATATGTTTTGGAAGAATATTTTAATTTAATAAAAATTTATGACGATTTAGGTCATTTATTAAAATTATAAGAATAGTTTATAGATTATATATTTACAGAATATACATTTTTCATATGAGACTTTATGAGTTAGTGATGTTATTTGGAGGTAAATATTAAAATTATATTATAAGGATATGTGATCAAATCATTATAATATTTAGGATTAATTATTAGTCAAGAATATTATTAGTAATTGTTAGGATAGTTATTTATGGAATTAGTTCATTTGATCTATTGGTGTTATTATTGAATTTTTTATATTAATTATTTCTCTTCTTATGGAAGATTATTCATTTTGTGAATTATCTTAAGCTATCCATCTTTGATTTGGTTAATTTATAAATATAGGAGGAAAATTTTTTTGTCCTATTGAGGATTATTTGTTCCTTTAAAATTTTAATTTAGTTATTATTACATGAAAAAATTTTCTTGAATAATTATTATTTGGAGAGAAAATGATATTGTGGTGGAAATTTATTAAAATATGATATTATACTTTTCGTGCAATTATATTTAATTATATTCTTAGTCTATTTGGAAAATAAAAAACCTCAAATCTAGGAAAATGATGTAGAAATAAAATTTTATTCTATTACTTTTTTTGATGAATTGATGTTCTTTTACACACCTCATTAATTCATGATTTTCTAGTAAATGAATTTATCATCATCATTCAATTTCATTTAATAAATTCTCTCTATCACTATTCATAATTATTTGGACCAATAGTTTTCTATAATTTCCATATTTTTAGTTCCTACTAATGTTCTCCAATTTGGAAACCCTGTATTTTTATTCCAGATGACATTCTTATTTTCCATTTCCTCTTTCCAAAATAAATTTTTATTAACCATTTTTACGATGTGAGATTTCAATAAATGTATTTTAAAATGTCAAAATTTTGTTTACTAAGTCTGATTTATTCTTTTGATGATGAAATTTATTAAATTTTGGGGAAAATTTAACTTCCCATGATTTTAAATTAACATTATGTTCGATAACATATACGATACACAACATTGAACATAAACATACTATGAAATATTATTCTTTAATCGGTATAGTCATAACCTAGTCATTCAATTAATGAGTATGAATATGATTAAGCTCGTTATATATATATATATATATATATGGGTCCAAATAATTACAAATCTCTTGATAAATTCTTAGGAAATAAGAACTCATTTTTTATTAAAGCCATTTTATTCTTAAAAAAATATATTTTCTTAAAAAGAGAATTATATTTATTTTTGAGAGAAATGTTTTTAATTATTTTTTAAATTATATTTTACCAAATATAATTAATTTTTGAAATAATTATATAATAAATTATCTTAGGATGAATTTTTTAGAATTTTCAAAAAAATTTGATTTTTCATTAAATATTTGAAAATATACCTTTTTATGGAGAACTATATTTTGATTTAATATATTTAAAAAACAAATTATATTTTAGATTAGTTTTAATTTTTTTTTATATTTTGAATAAAAATAGTATATTTATTGTTTTTGGAATTAATTTTATACTAGAGTTTGGTATAAAATGATTTTTTATACTTAAAAGAAATTTGTCTAAAAAACTTCCTTTCATGCCATTTTATGGGTATAATTAAATATTAAAATCTTCCACTTCTATGAATTATATTGGATAAAATGGAATCAGAATTTGAAATCAGAATAATTAATTATAACATCCTAACCTAGGTTCTATACATGAGTGCCTGATCTAGTTAGCTACATGACCTCAAGCGTGCGTCTCTGTATGCTAGAGGCTACCGACAAGAAGTGAGGGTCTAATATCGATCATGTGGATACTATACCCACTTATTATCAAAGTAATAAAATATAATAAATAATAAAAACAACAAAAAGATATGACATAACCAAAAATACCATTATATCATGATAAATAGAACTGGGGATACAATTTCAAAACTGAACTATAAATATGTTATGCTAAAGTACATACCAAATATCAAAATGAAACTCAAAAGTAAAGACACTGAAAAATACAAAGTGGTTTCTCTAACCACGTCTTGTTCCCTCATCCATGATTCATACCAAATAAACCATCTTACACATGTCCTTTTCCCTTATCCTGTCTTACAAACAAGAAATCTATTTGGTTTCCGATCAGGTATCACATGTAGGGTGTGAGTACAACTCAATAGGCTGCCACCAACGACATCTAAAAAAATATCTAGACTATAATAGTTTATTCAGTTTTATAAATAATAAAATAAAATAAATAAAGTAAATTGTTTACATTTATTCAATTACTAGGTATTTAACCACATAAACCCTCAGGTTCCCAAGGACACCCGAACCACAATACCTACTTCAGCCCATGATGAAGCCTATATTATCTCCAAGGAATATCACATATCTGAATTTCAATATTAATATTAATAATCCCATATCACATCACAGCAAATTGGAACCATAATACAATGCCAACTCATGGGAAATGAATATTGTGTCTAATTCCCCAGGGGTATTTGGAGCCTCAATCCCTGTCCCACAACTCAATGTCACATGGGTAGTTGGAGTTTTAGTTCCTATCCCATACTAACTATATCATATGAGTATTTGGAGCCTTAGTCCTTATCCCATATATTTAACACTTATGGGTATTTTGAGCCTCAGTCCATACCCCACACACATTTAACCCATATGGGTAATTGGAGCCTCAGTCTGTGTCCCACACTAATTTACCAATCAATTACACATGGGTGTTTGGGGAATCATTTTGTGTCCCAACTAGTATATCAATAAACCACGTACATCAAATATATCACATATATCACATAAGTCATAAATTCACATGTATCTCAATATCACATTCTTCACTATATGACATCAATCAAGATTAATCAACATTAATCTTCTGATCATAGTATTATCATTAATTAATCTGAAAATTAATTAGTCACGCTTAATCAATTGATTAATTCTACAATTAATTAATAACATCCATTAAATTAATTAATTCAATAATTAATTATTCTTATATATCTAATTAATTAATTCAAAAATAAATTAATCACACCAAACTCATCAATTAGTTCAATAATTAATTGACCAAAACAATCTCATTAGTAAATTAAACCATTAATTAATCATATCTATTCCATTAATTAATACAAAAATAAATAATCATGTCAATATTGTTAATTAATTCAGCCAATAACCAATCACAAAAAGAAATAATTATTTCAACAATTAATTAATCACATCACAATCTCAAAATTATAATAATTAATTCAATAATTAATTATAGTAGTCCCACAATCACAATTTCTAAATAATTAATTCAACAATTAATTATCTCAATTCCACAATCACAATATTTCAATAATTAATTCAACAATTAATTATTCAATTTCAATTTTTTTCAATTAAATCAAAAATTAATTATTCACATCAATTCCATTAATTAGTTATATAATTAATTAATCACATTGAATCATTTTAATTAATTCACCAATTAATTGTTCACATCAAAACCACTAATTAATTTTTAAATTAATTAATTTTAATTTACTCACTCAATTAATTCACCAATTAATTGTTTACATAAATTTATAATAATTAATTCTATAATTAATTAATCACATTTAGTCCCTTTAATCAATTATTCAATTAATAATTCATATCAAATTCCAGTAATTAAATTACAATTAATTAATCACATTCAACCCCTTCAATTAATTCTCCAATTTATTATCCATGTCAATCCCATTAATTAATTTAATTAATTAATCCCATAAATAATATTATTTAATTCAACAATTAAATTATCGCATTACTCCTATAAATTAATTCATCAATTAATTAATCCCATGAATCCAATTATATAATTCAACAATAAAATACTTACATTACTATATTAACTAATTCATCAATTTATTAAACTCATCAATCAAATTATTTAATTCAACAAATAAATAATCACATTACTTTATTAATTAATCCATTAATTAATTAATATAATGAATCCAATTATTTAATTCAATAATTAAATAATCACATTACACTATTAATTTATCAAAACCATTTTTTTCCATTTTCTAAGAGCCGGTTTAAGGGTTTCTGGCACCCCAAAAATCAATCCAAACCGCACAGTTCAAACAGGCACGCCATCCCACTTTCAAATTAAAAATTTGACATCAAAAGACCACAACTCACCACCTCAATCCACGAACCCACGCCGCGGCCTCGAAGCACGTGATCCCTCGAATCCTGCAACACCTCAAACCATGGTCTGCCTCGAAACCACCCGTGACGACAAGAGAATCTACAAACCGAACCACTGATAAGCTTCACCAGTGATCATCGTCACCGTCACAGAGGAAGGGGTTCACAACATCACTCAAGATGACTTCCAAAAATCACCGTCAACCCCATCCGAAGCGGCCAACAAAATAAATAAACCAAAATCACAATCACAAACATCAAACCACCACGCCAGAGAGAATCAAAAGCATCAGATCCAAAACCAAAATCAGTGAAATCAACACTCCAAAAATCAAATGCAGAAGCCTTCCACAGCCTTGGATCCCTAGATTCCGACCACGCATCACCTTGAAACCATCTTCAAACAACATAATCGTGAAGCACTTCACCATACCAGCAAATTTACGGCAAACCAGAACCAAAATCCCATAACCCCCAACTCGCTCTCTCAAGAAGACATGGTTATCCACCCACACACACAATAGAGGGCGAGAATAAAAGCCACAAACCGCGAAAGCGGGGAACTCGACCACTGGCTCAGCACCGTGCCACCAAGAAGCCCTATCCAGCATATGGGAGTTGAGCGAGGAACAGGTCGACATCGATGTGAATCTCTGTGACAGTTGATCCCATGAAACGCCACCGCAATAGGGTATCCTCCACCATGATCTCACCAAGCAAAGGGAAGGATGAGCCATGACGACCTGGGGAGAAAGACGACGGTGGCGAGGAGAAGACCTAGGGAGAGAGCGCCCCTTAAGGGCCCATCCACATGATCACACCATTAATTAATTCATTAATTAATTAATCACTTTAATCTCATTATTTGATTAAAAAATTAAAAAATTAAACTACTCCATTAATTAATTCATCAATTAATTATCCCCATCAATCCCATTATTTAATTCAACAATTAAATAATCAAATTAATCCCATTAATTAATTCATAAACTAATTAATCCTATCATCCCATTATTTAATTCAAAAATAAAATGATCACATCAATTCCATCAATCAATTAATCACACTAATCCCATTATTTAATTCAATAGTTAAATAATAAATTTACTTCCATTAATTAATTCATTAATTAATTAATCAAATCCAAAATCACAAAAATCTAATAATTAATTCATCAATTAATTATTCAAACTCAAACTATTCATTTACCCTAATTAGTTCATCAATTAAATTTCCCATCTTAATAAATTCAATATCCTCAATTAATTTTTCAATTAATTATTCAATCTTAATCAATTCAATAACCCAAATTAATTCCCCAATTAATTCTTCCATCTCAATAAATTCAATATACCCAATTAATTCCTCAAATAATTTTTCCATCTCAATGAATTTAATGACCCCAATTAATTACTTAGTTAATTATTACATATTATTAAATTCAATATAATAATAATTAATTTAACAATTAACAATTCAATTTTCAACAATCTCAATCTCCCCATAATTAATTCAACAATTAATTATTTCAAATAAAAATCCCAATATTCTCATAATTAAATCATAAATTGATTATTCAATTCAATAATCCCAATTACTCATAATTAATTGAACAATTAATTATACAATATCTATAATCCCGTTATCCCTAATTTCACAAAATTATCAATTAATTAATTCAATAAATTAATTAATTAAATAAAGAAATTAATTGATAAAAGTATATTAGAAATTATACTATTACATACATGTAATTTGTTAGGTCCAAAAGGGGTATAGATACCCTAAGAGAGAGGAGGGTGTAAATCATGGTTTGTATATTATTTTAAAAAATATTTTCTACCCCTATAGATCATGACCTCTTTATTATAAGGGTCACCTTGTTTGAAATTGAGTGTTAACGTTGATCTCATTCCTTACTTCTTTATCTGATGACGATTCCTTGAATGTAATGCAAGATAGAAAACACACTATCTCAAAGATTTTTACTTTGTTTACCCTTACTGTGCTATGTCCAAGGATCATTCAACGATGATGTGTTATTGTACCAAATCAACTGAAGCACACTACCAATTACAATGTTTGGGCTAGATCACTTCCATGCCAAAGCTCACTTCCATTCAATGTTTAGGGTCTTCTCACTAAATTCCTAGGGGTTACTCCATATGTCTCTTCCTCTAGCTCACAACCAGTGGGAAGGATCACCGTCTTCCTCTTCTATAACTCAATGATCTTAGAAGGGATCCACTCACATTTTATGGACATGTAGGTCCCTTCATTATCACTAATGAATGCATCCTCCACTATATATAGATGCTCTATTGATGTCCCAATTTCATTAACTGATGAATACCACTTTACCACAGTATTACTGGGAAAACTAAAATCTTTCACACAACCCTTGTTGCGTGTTGAGTGAAAAACTTCATATTATATGCAATTTCAATCTTACGTGCATCTTCCTTATCTTGTACAAAACTCCAATTATTTTATGTAACTCCCTTTGCATGAAATTATTACGTGATCCGGAGTTCAGATTCCCTTTAAGTGTTTATCTCTCTCGAATACAGGGGGCTCACCTCTTATTTGTAGGAAACACTGACCCTGCACGAAATATTTGATACGTCGCGTAAGATCCCCTATGGGCACACAAAACCCAATATTACATTGCATTGGGAACATAACCTCATCTTTCGTTAACATTTCCAAATATTTTTGTGTACTTTATTCCTTCTCTATTTCTCGACGTTTTGATCCCAAAACATGCTTTTCCTGCAAGTTTCCAAATAACCTTCATTCTTACATGCAACTTCCTTGGCCGAAAACTTGTTTCTCCATTTCTCGATTTTTAGGCCCAAAAATTTGGAAAATATTGGAAAATGATGCCACCTTGTATCTATTCTTTTTTTACCTCCTCTAGATCATCCATTATTCTTTCATGGTTCTTTTTCAACATAGGTTGTCACAATATCTCTAGAACACCACAACTGAATAAGGAAAAACTCTTTATCAACAAATATAATCAACGCAAAAATGATTCAATGTTACCTTGATGGATATTTTTTCCAACATAATATAAATAAATACTATGGGATTTGAATTATATAACATCAACCTAAAAATTGAGAAAGAAATCTCGTTAATAGAAATCCATAGTTTGAAGTGGATCAATCATGAATGTAATAAAAAACACAATCTAGATCCAAAAACCCAAATTCAATATCAAAAGATCAATATCCCACAATTATATATCTAGATTAAAAAATATAGATGTTATGTTCCCTCTAAAATATGAGGGAGAGATGGGAGAGAAGAAAGAAACCACACATGGTTAGATCCTCTTACTGGGGAAGGTGTAGATCTTCAATACGGATATTGAATTGCTAAGAACAGAGGTCAATATCCCTAGGTAATTGTGTGGGAGCCTCAAAAATTAATAGGAAACATTATTGGAAGAGTGGATATTGATTTTGGGTTAATATTTTGGTTTAGGTATTTTAAAATCTAATTTTCAGGTTAAATAAAATAGCACATATAGTTTTCTACTTAGGGTACATGGTTTTCCCCTAGCTATGCGCCTTAACTATGTGACGCTTATAGGGGGATTGACAGTTTATCCATTTAGGGAACACAGTTTCCTAAACCATGCACCATATATATGAATCCCCTTTTCTTAGGTTCACATGGTATGCTGGACTACGGTGCACGGGTTGAGAAAACCGTGTGTGAACCATGCACTACCCTTATTTCTCTATAACTTCACAAAATTCTCCTAAAAATCCTCAAAAATTAATGGAGACCTACTGTAATGAAAAATAGTGAAAAGAATACCTAAAAATAATCCCAAGACATCTCCAGAAAAGGTTGGGGTTTTACAATCTCCCCACCATATAATATCTCATTCTCGAGTTGTTCCCTCATACATATATTAGATTTTGAGTAAAAAAGATCAGGATATTGAGCCCTCACATCAACTTCTCTATCCCATTTTTCCTACTAAACATGGATTTGTTTCTACAATTCTTGTACAATTGGCTTTTCCATTCCCCATAACACTTTCTCATTGTGATCTAATACACCTATTATATTCTTCTAAAAGAATATATATATATATATATATATTACCGACACATCAATATACACCTTAGGTGTGTTGTTGTCATTACCTTCCTCAAAAAATTACCAACTAATGTGGTTCATTACCCCTCCCATGTATATCCCAAGAATTGGGCATGGCCACCTCATCCTCAATCATGCATCAAAATCAAAACATTAACTATTGGCCATTTGTGGCTTCCAAGAATGACACCCTTATCATTTATCAACACAAAACCATCATACAACCCTCACTCAGTTTTGACTGGTGTTTCAAAACCCACCACATAGTTTCACATTTAACTTTATCTAAGGGAACAACCTTCAACAAGTCCCCTTTTATCCCACCAAAAAATTTACATAAGTAGTTTGGTGTATAATCAATGCTCTCTCAGTGTACCTAGGATGCTGTCAAGGTGTAGGGAAATATCATCTCATGTATGAAAGTACACCAAGAATTTTGATGAAAACACCATAATTTCACCAAATAATATTAACCAAGTGACCACCCCTCACCCCATGCTCTACTTCCCCAATCCCTTCCACATGATCAAAACCAATGAACTATAATTACCCTAAACCATCACATGCCTAGGACATGATTCTAAAAGGGAAAAACCATTACCATTAATAAAAATTATCATTTAGACACCAATTTATTCTCATCTTGAATCTTTTATAATCATTTAAAGTTTTATATTTTGCACTATTTTCAGTTTAATTTCAAAAGAAAGGAAAAAAATTAAAGATCAAAAAATTACGCAAACCCCATTTCCCTGTGCATGCCAAAAATGATGCATGTCAAAAAATAATATTGAGTGCCTAAAATGATGAATTAAACTCAACTCTCATGCCATACTGGGATGTGAGTCAAATCTCAACAAAACCTTCATGACCAGACCAGACAGGGTCTAAGCCACAACTCCCCATTCAAACCTCTAATAGGCCATGGTCTAGTGACTATTTCTGAGAAGAAATTTCACTATCATCAGAGGAATATCCTATGTACCTTTCTGCATGCATACATCTCCACGATCAAAGAAATCAGAAATGTAAAACTAAAACCAAAGGAAACCAATGCATGCATACATCTATATCCCACAACCATAGTATAATAGATGTACTGAAAGTGAAATAAGTAAAAACAATATCCACCAAAGAAAACCATAAAATAATCCAACTTGATCATAAATAGAGGATTTCTTTCAGTTGAAACTACCCAAAATCTCCTCCGCCAAGCGCTAGTAAACACCTTGGTCTGTCTATCTCACTAATATTTTCTGCATTGGGTCCTCCAAGTACTCCGTTGAAAGGATTGTGGTCTTCACAAGGCACGAAACATGTATGGGAAAATCCCATGAATGGGTGAGTATAAGAATAATAATTAGACACCTAAAAAATCTACATAAAAAGGAGAAACTTAAAGGAAGAAGTCCATTAAACCTAGCCAGAGGCAAACCCAATTGAGAGAGAAACTCCACCTCGAACCGTCCTTGGGTGTACATGAAAAGTCAGCTCCATCCAACTAGGGTGTCAACCTCGACTTGTAATGACACTACAAGGACTCTCATAATTCACCTAGAGATACTGGTCTCCGACACTAAGTCTCATTAGGTTCCAACCTCAAAGCTAGTGATAGGATTATCTTCATAGGCTATAACCATAACATGAAATCAAGGGAATACACTCCATGATCTTATCCATCCCAAATGGAACCTGTCAAAGAGATGCACTCCATCAGGAGCAAATCTAAAATTCCAAATGTTACATATGAGAGAATGTGCTCCATTGTGAGAATATTACTAGGTCCATATCTAGTTCCCATCAATCGAGGTCCTATCGTCACTACCTCATTCCCAGTGCAAACTAAATGAACCCATGTGAAGAGGTTCATACCTCACCACTACAAAAAGTTGAGGGAGAACTGCTCCAGATTATGCACTATGTGCATCCTCTCCAATGATAGAGAGAACGGAGGGACTCACGCCTCCACATTCCCTCATAGTCGAGGGAGTACTTCTCCTAACTAACCAATGAACCTCTATTGTTTCTGTAAGTTGTATCCCACACCTCATTCCATTGATGGAGAACTAAATCATCTCCATGTATTGTTTACATGAAGTGGTAGGTCTTAATCCTCATTACTATATACAATAGCCAATGGATCTTTATTTCTAATAGAGGACCTGCTCCCTACTACTACTTAACGATGGGGGAGTAATACTTAGTAAGCAAGGACCGACGCCCTGATCCAAGAGGGGAGTACTAATCAAGAAGGACTCATGCCCTGATACAATAGAGGATTTCCACTTCATATATTGAGGACCCGTACTCTAAACCGGTAGAGGAGTACCACTCAATGGATAAAGGATTCGCACCCCAGAATGACCGGGTAGTACCGACTCTACCAACTCGTTCACTATGGGGGACCCACACCCTGGAACGGAAGGGGAGTACCAACCCTAGGCTAGAGGACCTACTCCATGTCATGATAGTGGGGTATCAACTGTACTAGAATTACATGTATAAAGGACTTGAACCTTAGAATAATAGGGGAGTACTAACTCCTAGAATAGATAAACCATACCCTAACACGGTAAGGGAGTACCCACTATATATATGCCATACATGGAGGAACCACACCCTGTTCTAACAAGGGGCACTAACTCCATGGATAGAGGACCCACTTCTCATCCAAACAGGGGAGTACCTATTCTACCTTCATGAGCATCATGGTGAAACCTGCACCATAGTCCATGAGGGGAGTAACACCCCTAGAAGAAACTACCCAAAGGCAAAGAACCCACACCCATGATGTGGGTACTCCCATCTCTACCTAAGAATAGTGTTAGGAGAACCCATGCCCTATTCCATCAAGGGAGTAACAGTCCTAGAATCTCTCTATACAAACCACATCATTCTGCAACATCATCTCAGTACTGATACACAAGTGTCTTGCTTGATTCACGCCACCTCGTAACTTTTATGTCGTAACAGAGTTCATTGTCACATTCTACATAGAATACTTCTTAGGATGGGAAACCAAAAATCCAGAATCCGTGTCCTAGAGAAGAATATACAGAAGGAAGATGATTCCAAGAGGATCTCTTAGTAGTTCATGACATGCACCAGGGCACACATGGCAGGCGAGCCCACCCGAGCACCTAACATTGTATATGGGCCACACAGTTTTGAACCCATGTAGGGGTACATGGCATGTAGAGGAGGTACATTCCATGTCCCTTATCACTCGGCCCCTAACATTGTTTCTCTTATACATGGACCTACTAACCATGTCCCATGCACGTCATTCACCGCATACTACATGACATGTTTGGATAAACAGTTACCTTCTCGTGTAGTTTTCACGTGTCCATGTACTAGAACCTTTGTCCTTGTATCTTGGCTGTGTGTTAGTACACAAACATGTTATTTCACATGTCTATCCCAAGACATATCCCATAGTCACACGGTTTAGGGAACTGCATGTCATTTAACACCCATAAATAGCATGTGGTCCCAAATGTTCGTCTTCCCCAAATAGGAAGAGTTACAAGGCCTGTGTCACAAAAATAAATGTTTTGTAAATGGTATTTCTAGTTGGGAATTACCTAAAAAACTCCCCAATTCACCATATTATTCCCAAAAACTCATAGATATACCTATTAGGGATCAATTAAAATTAAAATAGTTTTCTAGAACATATGAATAATAAAAAAAAAGATATTGGCACTAAAAATTAAATCCACTAACCTTGTTGGTGAAAAGTTGAAGATTTGAAACAATAATGATTCCCTAATCATTTTGGTTCTCAATTTGATGACGATTATTGTTAGAAATAGATACCAACAAAACCTCATCATGTGGATTTGGTGGGTTTCCACCCATCAACCAAAGATAAGAGAGGAGGTGATGTGGCCTCCTTTGGTAGTGTGTTACAATGTGATGGGAGGGGAGGGGTAAAGGTATTAGGTTTAATAAAATTGAACCTATTAATTCCCCTTTACCACCACATCCCCCAAATTGGCCCCCAATTAAAACTCTGAGCTCAAATGACCTTAAGTTGCGCCAAGGTTAAACACAAACTTCCAGACTCCACCGCGATCTCAGAAGTCCGATCCAAAACATCGAATAAGAGTTATTTATTCTTCAATAGAAAATGAGTGTTCATGAAAAAATATATTCAATATTTTTAATATCACTACACGGAGGATCCCTGGGCCCTAACTACATGCACCGCCTCAGAGCCTGACTCTGGAAATATTTTAAGAAATATTCCAAAGTCCTTTAGGTCAAAAAATGGTTCAATAAAAAAGCTGTGAAATAATAATCATATCACATAACAAGTGTTTCACCCATGGTGGAATAATATTTAATTGTAGCATCAACCAAAAATAACAACAATATCACCCTTGGTACTTAGGTTATCCCCCATACATGGGTTCTCATTAATGAGCACATAACCATGGACCAACTCATCATGTTCTACTGTACACCTTTCCAAAATAGTAATATAAAATAAAAAGAAAAGAAAACCCCTCTGATACCACTTTGTATCATGCTGAACTGGGTGCTACACACTAGTTCCTTAAGTCGGTTAGCTGTGTGACCTCAAGTGTTCCTTCCCATTCGCTAGATGTTTCTGACTAACAGTGTGGGTATAATATCAATCATAGAGAGAATATACCTATAGTGACCTAGGATTAATATACATTGATATAACGCCATTTTAGATGAATATATAGTAAATTAAAATAATACATGCATGTGGATCATAATAGTTAAGTGTATTTGGAAACATGGAAACAAAACATTCTATCCTCATGAAAGATATTTAACATCTACCCTAAAGATATCCAACTTTATTAATTCTAGCTAAAAACTTTCTTCATAACCTAGGGATAAGAAACATAAGAAAGGGGTGAGCTTTGTTTCTCAATAAGGGTAAATAAAAGAAATGCGTAAACATAACATGAACAAAAGGGTATGCAACTTGAGCATAACATCTGAAGATCATACCCTGCTTAATAGAGATCATAATAAATATTGGCAGTTCATAAGACATGAATCATAATTAAAAAAAGAACATAAGACATAAAAGAATAACATTGGAATAAAACATTGAATTATGTTAGATATATAATCATATAATATAATTTTCATAGTAGCTAAGGAACCACTAAAAAAACCATCTTAGTAATATGGGTTCACTCCCCATATAATCTTTGTATTCATGGTTCAATCCCATGGCCTTCTTAGTAGCACGCCTTCACTCCTAATACCATCTTGCCAGTCATGGTTCCCTTCCATGGACATCTTAGTAGTCAAGGTTCATTCCGAAGACCATATTAGTCTATCTCAAGAAATATAAATTATTACTCAATGAAATAAAGGGAGATATAGGTTCCAACAATCACATAATTAAATCATACATACATGTTCCACCAGATCATAAATAATCATATCATAAACCATGAAATAAAATTGGTATTATAAACATGTAACAATATCACAACATGTAAAAAAAGATAGGTTTCATAATCATTTTATAGAAAGCATAATCCATGAAAGAGAATAGATTTCAAAAAAATATAACCCATGAAATAGAAACAAATTTCATAAACATATAATCCATAAAAGAGAAAAAAATTCATAAACATATAACCAGCGAAAGAGAAATGTGTTTCATAAAGTCCATGACATTAAGCGTAACCCATTCGTAGAAATAATATGAATAAAACCTTCAGAACATTTCCTAGAAGGTAATGAGTAACATCAATATATACCATCAGAGATGGAAAATAATTATTGAATATATTTAAAAAATGTTTCTTGAGGAAAATAACCTTTCTTCTATAAAAAAGGCTTTTTAATAAATAAAAACATTTGAAAATAATTTCCTTTAAAAAAATACCTTGAAAACTTATAAAGAAGAGTTGAAATATTTTTGAAAATATTTTCACTTGAAAACATATAAAATAAGAATAAAAAAATTTAAAAACCTTTTTTCTTGGAAAACACTTTGAAAACATACAAACAAATCTTGAAAATGTTTTGAAAACTTTTTTACTTGAAAACATATAAAAGGAGATTGAACATGTTTTGAAAAAAATTTCTTTGAAAATAATTTTAAAATATATAATGAAAGAATAAATATGCTTTGAAAACATTTTTAGTTGAAAAAATATTAAATTATCTTGAAAATTATTTAAAAATAATTTCTTTCGAAATACATTGAAAATTTATAAATAAGGCTTGACAACATTTTGAAAACAGTTTTACTTGAAAACTTATTAAAGATAGTTGGAATTTTTTTGAATTTTTTTAAATCACTTTTAAAAAACTTTACTTGAAACATAAAATTTCAAAAATGAAAATGAAGCTTGAAATAAATGATGGTGGGTAAATCCATACATTCTATACAAGGTAAAAAGAACATTCATTTTGCATGTTAAAATGGCTAAAAAATGTCTTGTTTGGAAAGTGAAAAGAGTATTCCTTTGAAATAGTTGCTAAAAGGAAAAGGGAAAAAATTTATTTTAAATGTTTTATTATAATGTGAAAATATTCTTGGAAACTATTTCTACAAAACATGGTTTTTAAGGAACACGTATTTCTGACCAAAGAGAGGGTAAAGTCGGGATTTCCTAAAAACAATTTCTTTTAAATATTATGTATAAAAGAGTAGAATAAATGATAACCAATATGTGAATAAATAATAAATAACCAGAGGATAAGAAATTTAATGAATGTTCTTGAGATATAGATCATAATATTTCATCAAAGGAAGTATAAACATAAATAATCTTGAAAAGTGTTGAGATTGTCTCAATGAACTCTTATAACTTGGTAACATGGGATCGCACTCTCCGCATAAGAAAATAAAATTAAATGAGACATAAAATATAATTAAAAAAGTAAATTAATGATATAATATTTAAAATGGAAGTATAAACATCTCAAAAGATAATTTAGGTGCATAACAAAACATGATTCTCAAAGAAGGAAAATTGAGACAAAAATATTTTTCCGATTTGGTAACTTATGAAAGTTGTACACCATAAAAGAAGGATCATAAAATGTATATGTGAATAAACATTAATGTAATTATAATATAAATAGAATAAAATGATGTTAATTACATACACCACCCCAAAATTAAAGATTAGCGAACATAGCATGCATCTCACAGAAATAAAAATTGAGATGAAATCCTCTTACCTTGTGTCTTGAATCTCATCGTACTCATTCGAACAACCTGTAAATATTGAGATGAAATCCACTTACCTTATATCCATATTACATAGTGAAAAATTATATAAATATAATTTAAATCCAGTATATTTTTATTATAATAATATATATAATATAGAACTGTGAAAATGTATTACAATGTTCAAGGAGATAGTAAGCCGTACGTCTGCATGAACATTGTTTCTGTTTTTATTATCGTATTGAATAAAAGAAAGAAAGAAAATGAAATATGTGAATATATGTATATAATATCATTATATTATAATTATAACTCCATATATATAATATATTAATTAAATACATACTTAATACTTTCTATGTAGTGTTTAAACGAATCACACCGCTTTGAGGGGGAGGTAGTCCACACATTCTCAAACTAAAATATCATATGTACCCCAAATGGAATGTGAACGGATATGTATTATAAAAGGAATAAATAATATTAAAATACCTAATAAATATAATATATAATATATATAAATAGAGTTTCCATCATAATTTCCACCATGAATGGTAGTAAGGAAAATAGAACAATTATCCTTTTGTGAGGCGGAAGGTCGCCGTACACATAATCAATAAGTTTGTTACCCATTAGATGGATGTGTGTGTAATTTTAGGATGAAAATTCATCATAAAAACATCTAAGTATATTTAAAATACTTTTTTTATAAAATAATGGAATAAAGAGGGTGGAGGGGGTGGAAAATAAAAATAAAAGAAAAGAGCTTGAGATAAGGCATTACCTCTTAATTGGATAATTCTAGTTAGTTTGTGCCAAAAGTTTTCGTTAGAAGAATGTTTTCCTAAATAGAGGATTAAATGACTAATGTGGGGTTTTTTGGAAGTGTATTGGGTGGATATTTTATAATCCTAATTGTTTTGAGATTTGTGAAGATGAGGGATATGTGGTGGCCTTTCATATAGGAGGAGCGACACTCTTGTAAATATATGAAGAGAGAATTACACAGGTGTATTTTATGATTCAAATAGATCCCATAATGATAAAAATTATATAAATGGGATTATATGGTCTAAATATTTCCATAACCGTTCTATTGGACTAATGTCTGGTTCATTTTGAGTCTTAAATTTATGTTTTAGTCCTTAGTTAAACTAAGTTTTACCTTAATCGATGTAATTAATTTTAATTACATTCACTAATAATTTTGGTCAAAACCTATGTTTACCTAAATATAAATTATAAATTATTTTGATGAAAAATATGTAATCCATTTTTCAAAATTCCATTCATAGAAGTGGCATCAATTAATTTAAAATAAATCTCACTAACAGGACGAGATTGTGGGTCTTTAAAGTAAAAATGATCAAAAGTTTGAAAAGATTTTATATCAAATTTATTTTTGAAATTGGTTCCAATGACATAAATTAAATTAATTTATAAAACAATAATCTAAATAAACTTTAAAACCAGTTTAAAATATAATTTACCCTTATAAATAAATTAAATGAAAAAATATGTTTAGAATTAAAATCCAGTATTTCTAACAATTCATAAAAAATAAATTCTAATAGAAAAATACCAAAATATTATCATAACCTAATTTTTATGTTTCTATTACAAATATAAATTATATTATGACCTATTAAATTTATAAAAGTTCCAGAAATTGGATTTAAAAATGTGTTCTCCATTAAAAGGTGTTAAAACAACCTTTATAAAAATAAAGGTTTTTATTCATAAAATTAGGTTTGTTCTTATCTTATTTATATAAAATCTATTGGATGAATACCAAAATTATTTTATCAAATAATATATATATATTACAATAATATCACTAAATAATTTTAATTAATTTAATTTATTTGGGTAAAATAGCTTTGTGACCATAAAAGTATTAATATTTTTCTTTATATTCAATCAGGTTTCATTTTAATTTCTAATTAATTGGCAACCAATGAATTAATTTTATATTTTTTTAAATCATATATTTACATAATTTAGTTAATACTATTCATAACTGTTAATTTATATTCTAGGTTATATATTATTATATTAAATAATATTATTTTACTCATATATTATTGTTTGGTAAAACTTGGTCATGCTTGTTACACATACCATTGAAGAAAGTCATTATTTCTATGCAATACAAGCTAACCTTGATATTCCTTGTGGAGAAAGATAAAATTTATGTTTTTTATAGTCTACAATTAACTTGGTTTTTCTTATAACGCAATCCAAACATAGTGATTTAACATAAAATAAACTGTTTTCAGTGGTATGTGAAATGAAAAATATTACAATGGTTAAATTAATTTGAAAAAAAAAACAATTCACAAAATCTTAGGGTGTTACATCATTACCCCTTAAAATTAACTTCTCCCTTAAAATTAATTTATGTTATCAAAGGTTTAATACTTGAAATTTTCATTCATAGAAACCCATATAAAAAAAATGGATACTAAAACATCCCTTAAAAAGGGAAAGTTGGAACCATAATAGTTACCCAAGTAACATTTAACTGAGTTTCCACATAGGAGAACATTGGTTGGGAGTGAAGATTAGACATTGGGAAAAAGTATAAATATTTATAAGGTGTGATTGAGGTTATCAATCCCAAACAAGTGAATGATCATAGAAAAGATAAGGGCCTCAAATTTGTAAATCATTGATGATTTAAAAGACCATCAGTTCAAAAAATTAATGTATTAGGACAACACATTTTCTTTTTTATCATTATCTTAATGTTGAATAATCCTTTTATATACCATGATTATAAGGAAATATAGTTACTTTATATATTCCTATAAACAAAATTTCATTCTTTTTTTTTGTGATTTTATCAACTTCTAATCCATTCATTACTTCATGTAATGGACATCCATAAATTTTCATTGATGCCTGAAGTGCTAAAATACACTTTTAGCTGATATTAAGGCCCATAAAAGAATGAAAAGTATAACTATATATCTATAAATATTCTTAAAAATCAATATGTTTAATACATTAATCACTAAACATAAAAGTAACTATACTATTTCATTATAAACAATTATTCATAAAAATAATTATAAATTAACCAGGACATCGCATACGCCAGTGGTATGAATAAACCCCTTATCATCCTTTAGTCATTGGTCCAAGACCCACATCCTTTCCAGAATTTATTGGTCGTAACCAAACATACATGGTGTCATTTTCTAAAACCACACTAATATAATTTACAAAATAAATAATATAGACATCCTTGAAAAAAGGTTAATCACTAAATAAAATTTTAACCATGGTTTTCAACAAAAACTTAGTGAATAAATACTTACTCCTAGGTTTAACATAAACTTTTCATGAATGGTTAAACTTATTACCCTTCTCGAAGATTAAAATCAACGAAATTTAGAAATAGAATAATAAAATCAGATTAATATTGATCCCCCATATATCACAAAGTATCTCTTGGTTGTCAAATTTAAAACATATGAATACCCTAAGGGTAAATTATATTAGAACATCGTAACAACCGGAATTACAATAAATAATTCTAGAAAACATGAATTCTTTTTTATTCCATAGATTATTGGGCATATCCCATGAATCCAAGAAGTTGTAAACTTCATCCATGATAGCATGAACTACTTGTCAACAAGTTCTTAATTAGTTCTAAGGTAATAACTACCATCCAAATTACATATTTATATACCAAATATATTTATCCAAACAACGTTATCATAACCTAAGGAACATATTAAGGGTGATATTTCACTTAATCATGTGTTTTCTAGGTACATCACCTTTCCATTATATCACGTTCTATTCCAATGGAACCATTTAATGTGTTCTAGTAAATCCATAGCAAAAAACATAAACTGAACAGTCCTTATATATTTCACTTTTCATATAAAAAACTTCTTGAATTCAAATATATAAAATATTTTATTATTAAACTTCATCCTTATTATATTATCAATGTTACCTCATCCCATTACACAATACCTCATTCCTTTCACATTTCATCTATAGTCTCTTTATCATCAACATTGCAACCATTACTCATAACACTTTACTAATACTATTTAGAATCATTCTTATTGGGTCATTGAATTTTATAATGAAAATTTATTCTACACTTAAAACACTTAACCCTTGATGATGTAACAGGGAGGCCAATATTCTCATCCATTTAATTCACCATACTCATCATTTCCCCTTACATTCACTTGCTTTGTGTCATTCTTTTCCACAGTCCAAATATCTTCCTTTTCCTCTAATACATTTACTTATGTAATTATTTCCACATTATTGAGAAAACGAAAAAAAATCTTCTTTCCTCAATAGTCTATATTACCCAAACTCTAAGCGAACTAATTCTTTCCCTTCCTTGGTGAGTCCGAGAGTTGGCTAATGTAACGACCCGAAATTTTGAATAAATCTTGTTTCCTAATTTTATGTGTTATTTTATTTTATTTTTATACTCAAAAAAATGTTTCATTTAATAACATGATTATAATTAAAATGAGACCGTTGGGTTTAAACGGTTATATGACCATTGGTCAATATAAACACTGGAAACTAAATGTTTTGATTATTGTCTCTAAATACAAGTAATCTTGGTTAATTATTATAGAAAGAAGATTTGATGGCCTCACCCAATAGTCTTGGACCGATCAAATCCCATCTAACAGAACTTGGGAAGGAGGTAGCACCACTGGGCTTTGCTCTGGACCAAACCCAAGCCGAACTTCATCATGTGAAGCTAGAACGGAATCGCCTTTCCGAGAAGTTTAAACTGATAGAAATTATTACTCGTGCGATGTTAGCTGAGTCTCCCTCAGATTCTCTCACCTTAGCACACCTTACACTTAGGACTTATACTGGTGTGATAAGGGGCTATGTAAGGAGACCGTAACTACCTTATGTAATCCTTTGTTTTAAATAAAAATTTGGATTTCTTCTTATGATGAAGTTTATGAATTTTTAAATGACCGGATAAATATAGTATGCATATTTTTGATGAATTTTAGAAAAAGGATATTTTAAAAATGTTTATGTAAACCATAAATAATTAAAAATGTGTAATGATTTTCAAAAAATGGTCTTCTACAATTATGTTCAGTACAAAATTTAGAGTCTAATAAGATCAACTTGATTTTTGATGAATAGTAAATTATGAATAGTAAATTATGAATAGTGATTTTATGATTAGGATTAGTAATGTGTCCAAATGGATTAGTAATCTCACTTAAAGAAAGTATTAATATAATCTAGGCACCTTGATTAAGTAATGAGATTCAATAAAATGGTTAAATAACGGTTTCATAAATTATTATTCAAGTATTAGTTTTTTCGAGTGAATAGTGTTTTTAAAAAAAAAATTAAATTAAAAAAATTTAAAAAAATTATTTTTATAAAATGGATTTCATTTTTGAACTCAGAGCACCGATATTATGTTATGGTAATTTTTGTGGTTTTTTCTGAAAAAATGAATTTTCGGTGAATAGTTTATTTATTTAAAAAATAAATTAAAAATATTTAGAAAAATATTTTTGTAAAATAGAGTTCATTTTTGAAATCAGAGCATTGATATTTGGTTAAGGTGAAATTTTGGGATTATTCTGAGAAAGTTGAATTTTTGATAAATAGTGAAAATACAGTTTTTAAGTTACGGGTGTTTAATGACATCATTAAATGATGTATTAAGTTTTTAATAAATATGTTCTACTTATGAATAGTAAGATAAGGTATGAGGTGTCCCAAGTGTCCAATACCATGGTAAAATACCATGGGAAAGCCCATGGTTTTTCCAAAACCACTAATGAGGTGTCCCTTGGCCATTAATGCCTTCTCCCCTCACTTTCCCTATAAATACCAAGCCATCCTCTCATCCATTCGACTCCACACTCTCCCCCAAAGAAGTTCTGGTCTCATTACCTCCCAAGGAGTCCTCCCAAGGTGCCCCCAAGCCCTCAAGGTCCCAACCATTGAGTTTTAAGAGTCATGTTTTGAGGTAAGGGATCCGATCTCTCTCTTTCTTTTCAAGAAATCTCTTTTATGTAATTTCTTTTATGTAATTTCTTTTATGCTCCATGTTCTTATGTTAAAGGGTGTTCTTTTATACTCCTCTTACATCCCTTTTCATGTTCACATAATGATAGATCCCCTATTACTCTCATTATTTCGTTCTATGAAGTTTTAAGTGGTGCCGTTAGGCTGTTGAAATTTTTATAACGGATTCTTTCTCCCTTCTCATTTTTCAAGATCTATTTTCATGTAAAGTATTTCAAGTACCTTTTTATTATGTTGGGGTATGATCTCTAAATTTATCATACTGATCTTTTATGATCATATGATGAGAGACCCCATTTGATCTCTTCAATTTAGAATTTTGATGTTTTAAGTGGCGCCGTTAGGCTGCCGAATTTTTAAGTGGTTCTTCACCCTTCTCGTTTTGAGGTTCTACTTTCATGTCAATTCTTTCAAGTTCCTTTTTTTATGTTGGGGTATGATCTCTATATCTATCATACTCGACTCTTATGTTCATATGATGAGAGAACCTATTTTATCTCATCAATTCTTATTTTGATGAAGTTTAAGTGACGCCGTTAGGCTGCCGAATTTTTAAGGGATTCTTTCACCCTTCTCCTTTTCAAAGTTCTAATTCAATGTCAAGTCGTGAAAGTTCCTTTTTATTATGTTGGGGTATGATCTCTATATCTATCATACTGATCTTTTATGTTTATATGATGAGAGACCCTATTTGACATCATCAATTCATTTTTGGTTGAAGTTTATGTAACGCTGTTAGGCTGCCGAATTTTCATAAGAGAAATCTTATTTTTGTCTTCCTTTCATGTTCTTCATTTCATATGGTATATTTTATAATTTCATTACCATGTTCTTAAAATACCTTATATTCTATCCCTCTACTGTTTTATGGGTCATTTATGATTGTTTGACCCATGTCCCCTGTCTTTTCAATGTTTTCTAAAACCCTGTAACGTAGCCGTTGTGCTGCAGAATTTTCATCTCAAAATGCCTCTCTCTTTTCCTCAAAATTACATCATGTTATTAAGTGAATACTCAAAGCTCTTATTTCTACAGGGTTATTCACATATATACAATAATGTTCTATTTTAAATTCTGGGATTTACATACATGAAACCCGCTCTCCCCTTCCGTGGGTTTAAAGTGACGTAAAGATCATGTCTTTAAAGAAGTTTTTAAAATGTTATGATTACGAAATGAAACCGATTTATTCTATGATATATGGGTTATTTATGAAATGTTTGATGATGATATATGTGGCTCACATGATAATAAAGGCAAATTTAAGGGTGCGCCCTGATAGCGCTCCAATGCATTCTGTAATGATGTAACCACTAGAGATTACAATTTTCACGATACCTAGGTGAATAACCTTGGTAATTTTCAAATGACACCTTGGGGATGGACCTTGGTGATATGTTCATGATTGTATATGTTAAATACTGTAGCCACATCTTCAAGTTATGAAAATTTTATTTTTATTATGATATGCCTCATGATTTCATTCTCATGCCTTAAAGTTCTTTTCATGACCTTATTGAAGTATCTCAAGTTCACATATAAAATGTTTCTCTTGTTTCCCTTACTGGGATTTTTTCTCACCCTTTATTTTGATGTATGTCCCCAGGTTATGTGATGCAGTAATGAACCTAGGATGAACATGAGGAGAAGCCTTTCAAGTGTTTTATAAGAATGTTTTATGTTTTCATGTTTAAAGTTCCTGGTTTCCAAGACACTAAACCTTAAAGATCCTCGGTTTTGTAAAATGTAATGAAAGTTTATGTGATAAAAAGGTGGGATTCTATAGTTGGTATCAAAGGATGGTTTAGTTATTTGTGGAAATTAGGATATGAAAACTTTAGGAAGAAGCCTATAGAAAATTTAAAAAATAGGAAATCTTCCTGGTATTTTGGTGAGTATTGAGTAAGAGGTTGCCAAGCAAATACATCCCCTTCTCGATACGAGCAGGAAGAGGTGGATCTGGCACAGATGTACATAGGGGTAAAACCCGAAAACACCTCTTTGAGCTAGACTCGAACGGGAACTGGTACACGACAACGGGCCTTGCTGCACTCTTGGTTACGACACTCCCAGGGGATATGCTTTGGTAAATTCATAAACTTAGTATGAACCATTGTTAAAGGAACAAAGATAAAATAAAATAAAGATTCATATAAGAATATATGATCATGGATAACCTATATGGGAACCTAGGGGATCACATGTTAGGGTATACTTTTCTTCTACAAGTTATCCTTTTATGCTTTCGGTTCCATTTCATGATTATTGGCTAAGTATTAAAGCCCCTAATTATGGTTTCTTTTCTTAGTTAATGGCTGGAAATGGAAGAACATCTCCCAACAACCAATGTGATAGGAAATGAGCCGATTGTCGTATTATTATGGCAGAGATGATTAGTGGATTAAAATATGATTATTATTTTGGAAGACGTTCACTATTTTGGGGACCCTATATGATCGAGGTAAATAGATTACTATGATATTTTCATTTAGGGGTAAGGTTGACTTATATTTTGAAGAATCGATGCATTTAAGGTGGACTTATAGTAATTTAGGTTACTTATGGAAATGATTAACCTATCTTGGGTAAAATATGTTTAGGTTATCTAATTTTGTTATAAGATGTTAGGACTGGTTGATGTTGTTTGGAGATGAACAATGAAGTTTATTTTGGAAGACTATGTTATCAAACCCTTCTTGTATTTGGGTTTCAATATTAGCTTGGTTTATTTTGAGGAATCTTAATGGCCGTTATTTATGGAATGGTCAGTGATGAACTATGGGTAGTACCATGGAACTTTGAAGATTTAAAAGTAGTTTCCATTCCTATGGGATTATTTCTTTTTGAAGAGGTGTTTTACCTTACCCTTTTTGTTTTTGGGATAATGTTTGAAGATAGAAGAAATAGATAGTTAATCTTTTGTGGATTATGAAGTCGATTCTTGTGTTTTGATGAGACCAAGTAGTTTTGAATGTTCATAGTTTGGAGAAAAGATTAGTTTTTGGTAGAAACTTATTAAAGGATGAAACTGTACATGAAGTTAGGTATATTTTCTTATGTTTTTGTTTTATGTAGTAAATGAATTCCTCAAAATTATGAAAAGGAATGTAAAACAAAAACATTGTTGGTTTATGTTTCCTACTAGGTAATCAAAGACCGTTTACACACATCATATGTTTGGGATTTTCTTATGCTTAACTTTCTCCTAATAATGTTCTCTATCACTCTCCCCTAGAACTTGACCCTTTGTTTTTCTTCCATGTCCATGTTTTCCTACATGGAATCCTAGTGTGGGTTAACTCAGGTGACCTTTGTACTTCCATTTCGTTCTTTAAAAGTAATAATTTTACTGATTCCTTTTCCGATGTGGGACATTAAATGAAATTTCAAAACCCAATTTTAAAAATTGCGAGGACGCAATTTCTTAAGGGGGGAAGAATGTAACGACCCGAAATTTTGAATAAATCTTGTTTCCTAATTTTATGTGTTATTTTATTTTATTTTTATACTCATCAAAAATGTTTCATTTAATAACATGATTATAATTAAAATGAGACCATTGGGTTTAAACGGTTATATGACCATTGGTCAATATGAACACTGGAAACTAAACGTTTTGATTATTGTCTCTAAATACAAGTAATCTTGGTTAATTATTATAGAAAGAAGATTTTATGGCCTCACCCAGTAGTCTTGGACCGATCGAATCTCATCTAACAAAACTTGGGAAGGAGGTAGCACCACTGGGCTTTGCTCTGGACCAAACCCAAGCTGAACTTCATCATGTGATGCTAGAACGGAATCGCCTTCACGAGAAGTTCAAACTGATAGAAATTACTACTCGTGTGATATTAGACGAGCCTCCCTCATATTCTCTCACCTTAGCACACCTTACACTTAGGACCTATGCTGGTGTGATAACGGGCTATGTAAGGAGACCGTAACTACCTTGTGTAATCCTTTGTTTTAAATAAAAATTGGGATTTCTTCTTATGATGAAGTTTATGAATTTTTAAATGACCGGATAAATATAGTATGCATATTTTTGATGAATTTCAGAAAAAGGATATTTTAAAAATGTTTATGTAATCCTTAAATAATTAAAAATGTGTAATGATTTTCAAAAAATGGTCTTCTACAATTATGTTCAGTACGAAATTTAGAGTCTAATAAGATCAACATAATTTTTGATGAATAGTAAATTATGAATAGTGATTTTATGATTAGGATTAGTAATGTGTTCAAATGGATTAGTAATCTCACTTAAAGAAAGTATTCATATAATCTAAGCACCTTGATTAAGTAATGTGATTGAATAAAATGGTTAAATAAAGGTTTCATAAATTATTATTCAAGTATTAGTTTTTTCGAGTGAATAGTGTTTTTTAATAAAAAATTAAATTAAAAAAATTAAAAAAAATTATTTTTATAAAATGGATTTCATTTTTGAACTCAGAGCACCGATATTATGTTATGGTAATTTTTGGGGTTTTTCTGAAAAAATGATTTTTCGGTGAATAGTGTATTTATTTAAAAAATAAATTAAAAATATTTAGAAAATTATTTTTGTAAAATGGAGTTCATTTTTGAAATCAGATCATTGATATTTGGTTAAGGTGAAATTTTGGGATTATTCTGAGAAAGTTGATTTTTTGATGAATAATGAAAATACAGTTTTTAAGTTACAGGTGTTTAATGACATCATTAAATGATGTATTAAGTTTGCAATCAATATGTTCGACTTATGAATAGTAAGATAAGGTATGAGGTGTCCCAAGTGGCCAATACCATGGGCAAATACCATGGGCAAGCCCATGGTTTTTCCAAAACCACTAATGAGGTGTCCCTTGGCCATTAATGCCTTGTCCCCTCACTTTTTCTATAAATACCAAGCCATCCTCTCATCCATTCGACTCCCCACTCTCCCCCAACGATTTTCTGGTCTCATTACCTCCCAAGGAGTCTCCCAAGGTCCCCCCAAGCCCTAAAGGTCCCAACCATTGAGTTTTAAGAGTTACGTTTTAAGGTAAGGGATCCAATCTCTCTCTTTCTTTTCAAAAAATCTCTTTTATGTAATTTCTTTTATGCTCCATGTTCTTATGTTAAAGGGTGTTCTCTTATACTCCTCTTACTGAACTTTTCATGTTCACATAATTAGATATCCCCACTTACTCTCATTATTTAGTTCAATGATGTTTTAAGTGGCGTCGTTAGGCTGCCGAAATTTTTGTAACGGATTCTTTCTCCCTTCTCATTTTTCAAGATCTATTTTCGTGTAAAGTGTTTCAGGTTCCTTTTTATTATGTTGGGGTATAATCTATAAATTTAACATACTGATATTTTATGATCATATGATGAGAGACCCCATTTGATCTCTTCAATTCAGTATTTTGAAGTTTTAAGTGGCGCCGTTAGGTTGCCGAATTTTTAAGTGGTTCTTCACCCTTCTCATTTTGAGGTTCTACTTTCATGTCAATTCTTTCAAGTTAATTTTTTTTATGTTGGGGTATGATCTCTATATCTATCATACTGTACTCTTATGTTCATATTATTGGGGACCCTATTTGATCTCATCAATTCATTTTTTGTTGAAGTTTAAGTGACGCCGTTAGGCTGCCAAATTTTTAAGGGATTATTTCACCCTTCTCCTTTTCAAAGTTCTAATTCCATGTCAAGTCTTGAAAGTTCCTGTTTATTATGTTGGGGTATGATCTCTATATCTATCATACTGATATTTTATGTTCATATGATGAGAGACCCTATTTGACATCATCAATTCATTTTTGGTTGAAGTTTATGTAACGCTGTTAGGCTGCCGGATTTTCATAAGAGAAATCTTATTTTTGTCTTTCTTTCATGTTATTCATTTCATATGATATATTTTCAAATTTCACTAACATGTTCTTAAAATCCCTTATATTCTATCCCTCTACTGTTTTATGGGTCATTTATGATTGTTTGACCCATGTCCCCTCTCTTTTCAACGTTTTCTAAAACCCTGTAACGTAGTCGTTGTGCTGCAGAATTTTCATCTCAAAATGCCTCTCTCTTTTCCTCAAAATTATTTCATGTTATTAATTGAATACTCAAAGCTCTTATTTATACAGGGTTATTCACATATATATAAAAATATTCTATTTTAGATTCTGGGATTTACATACCTGAAACCCGCTCTCCCCTTCCGTGGGTTTAAAGTGATGTAAAGATCATGTCTTTAAAGCAGTTTTTAAAACGTTAAGATTATGAAATGAAACCCAATTATTTTATGCTATATGGGTTATTTATGAAATTTTTGATGATGATATATGTGGCTCACATGATAATAAAGGCAAATTTAAGGGTGCTCCCAGATAGTGCTCCAATGCATTGGGTAATGATGTAACCACTAGAGATTACAATTTTCACGATACCTTGGTGAATAACCTTGGTAATTTTCAAAAGACACCTTGGGGATGGACCTTGGTGATATGTTCATGATTGTCTATGTTAAATGATGTAGCCACATCTTCAAGTTATGAAAATGTTATTTTTATTATGATATTCCTCATGATTTCATTCTCATGCCTTAAAGTTCTTTTCATGACCTTATTGAATTATCTCAAGTTCACATGTAAAATGTTTC
Organism: Viscum album; assembly: GCA_963277665.1. Taxonomy (NCBI): domain Eukaryota; kingdom Viridiplantae; phylum Streptophyta; class Magnoliopsida; order Santalales; family Viscaceae; genus Viscum; species Viscum album. Next base: position 136,091,995 of record OY728134.1, read on the forward strand.
TCTTGTTTACCTTACTGGGCTTTTTGCTCACCCTTTCTTTTGATGTATGTCCCCAGGTTATGTGATGCAGTAATGAACCGAGGATGAACATGAGGAGAATCCTTTCAAGTGTTTTAGAAGAATGATTTATGTTTTCATGTTTAAAGTTCCTGGTTTCCAAGACACTAAACCTTAAAGATCCTCGGTTTTGTAAAATGTAATGAAAGTTTATGTGGTAAAAATGCAGGATGCTATAGTTGGTATAAAAGGATGGTTTAGTTATTTGTGGAAATTAGGATATGAAAACTTTAGGAAGAAGCCTATATAAAAGTTAAAAAATAGGAAATCTTCCTGGTATTTTAGTGAGTATTGAGTAAGGGGTTGCCAAGAAAATACACCCTTGTCTGGATACGAGAAGGTTGAGGTGGATCTGGCACAGATGTATATAGGGGAAAAACCCGAAAACACCTCTTTGAGCTAGACTCGAATGGAAAATGGTGCACGACAACGGGCCTTGCTGCACTCTTGGTTACGACACTCCCGGGGGATATGCTTTGATAAATTCATAAGCTTAGTATGAACCATTGTTAAAGGAACAAAGATAAAATAAAATAAAGACTCACATAAGAATATATGATCATGGATAACCTATATGGGAACCTAGCGGATCAAAAGTTAGGGTATACTTTTCTTCTACAAGTTATCCTTTTATGCTTTCGGTTCCTTTTCATGATTATTGGCTAAGTATTTAAGCCCCTAATTATGGTTTCTTTTCTTAGTTAATAGCGGGAAATGGAAGAACATGTCCCAACAACCAATGTGATAGGAAATGAGACGATTGTCGTATTAATATGACAGGGATGATTAGGGGATTAAAATATGATTATTATTTTGGAAGACGTTCACTATTTTGGGGACCCTATATGATCGAGGTAAATAGATTACTATGATATTTTCATTGAGGGTTAAGGTTGAGTTATATTTTGAAGAATCAATGAATTTAAGGTGGACTTATAGTAATTTAGGTTACTTATGGAAATGATTAACCTATATTGGGTAAAATATGTTTAGGTTATCTACTTTTGATATAAGATGTTAGGAGTGGTTGATGCTGTTTGGAGATGAACAATGAAGTTTATTTTGGAAGACTATGTTATCAAATCCTTCTTGTATTTGGGTTTCAATATTAGCTTGGTTTATTTTGAGGAATCTTAATGGCCGTTATTTATGGAACGGTCAATGATGAACTATGGGTAGTACCATGGAACTTTTAAGATTAAAAAGTAGTTTCCATTCCTATGGGATTCTTTCTTTTTGAAGAGGTGTTTTACCTTACCCTTTCTATTTTTGGGATAATGTTTAAAGATAGAAGAAATAGATAGTTAATCTTTTGTGGATTATGAAGTTGATACTTGTGTTTTGATGAGACCAAGTAGTTTTGAATTCTCATAGTTTGGAGAACAGATTAGTTTTGGGTAGAAAATTATTAAAGGATGAAACTCTACATGAAGTTAGGTATATTTTCTTATGTTCTTGTTTTATGTTGTAAATGAATTCCTCAAAATTATGAAAAGGAATGTAAAACAAAAACGTTGTTGGTTTACGTTTCCTACTTGGTAATCAAATACCGTTTACACACATCATAAGTTTGGGATTTTCTTATGGTTAACTTTCTCCTAATCATGTTCTCTATCACTCTCCCCTAGAACTTGACCCTTTGTTTATCTTCCATGTCCATGTTTTCCTACATGGAATCCTAGTGTGGGTTAACTCGGGTGACCTTTGTACTTCCCTTTATTTCTTTTAAAGTAATAATTTTACTGACTCCTTTTCTGATGTGGGACTTTCAATGAAATTTCAAAACCCAATTTTAAAAATTGCGAGGACGCAATTTCTTAAGGGGGGGGGGGGAAGAATGTAACGACCCGAAATTTTGAATAAATCTTGTTTCCTAATTTTATGTGTTATTTTATTTTATTTTTATACTCAAAAAAAATGTTTCATTTAATAAAATGATTATAATTAAAATGAGACCGTTGGGTTTAGACGGTTATATGACCATTGGTCAATATGAACGCTGGAAACTAAACGTTTTGATTATTGTCTCTAAATACAAGTAATCTTGGTCAATTATTATAGAAAGAAGATTTGATGGCCTCACCCAGTAGTCTTGGACCGATCGAAGCCCATCTAACAGAACTTGGGAAGGAGGTAGCACCACTGGGCTTTTCTCTGGACCAAACCCAAGCCGAACTTAATCATGTGAAGCTAGAATGGAATCGCCTTTGCGAGAAGTTCAAACTGATAGAAATTACTACTCGCGTGATGTAAGCCGAGCCTCCCTCCGATTCTCTCACCTTAGCACACCTTACACTTAGGTCCTATGCTGGTGTGATAAGGGGCTATGTAAGGAGACCATAACTGCCTTGTGTAATCCTTTGTTTTAAATAAAAATTTGGATTTCTTCTTATGATGAAGTTTATGAATTTTTAAATGACCGGATAAATATAGTATGCATATTTTTGATGAATTTTAGAAAAAGGATATTTTAAAAATGTTTATGTAAACCTTAAATAATTAAAAATGTGTAATTATTTTCAAAAAATGGTCTTCTACAATTATTTTCAGTACGAAATTTAGAGTCTAATAAGATCAACTTGATTTTTGATGAATAGTAAATTATGAATAGTGATTTTATGATTAGGATTATTAATGTGTCCAAATGGATTAGTAATCTCACTTAAAGAAAGTATTAATATAATCTAGGCACCTTGATTAAGTAATGTGATTCAATAAAATGGTTAAATAACGGTTTCATAAATTATTATTCAAGTATTAGTTTTTTTCGAGTGAATAGTGTTTTTTAATAAAAAATTAAATTAAAAAAGATTTAAAAAAATTATTTTTATAAAATGGATTTCATTTTTGAACTCAGAGCACCGATATTATGTTATGGTAATTTTTGGGGTTTTTTCTGAAAAAATGAATTTTCGGTGAATAGTGTATTTATTTAAAAAATAAATTAAAAATATTTAGAAAATTAATTTTGTAAAATGGAGTTCGTTTTTTAAATCAGAGCATTGATATTTGGTTAAGGTGAAATTTTTGGATTATTCTGAGAAAGATGAATTTTTGATAAATAGTGAAAATACAATTTTTATGTTACGGGTGTTTAATGACATAATTAAATGATGTATTAAGTTTGTAATCAATATGTTCGACTTATGAATAGTAAGATAAGGTGTGAGGTGTCCCAAGTGGCCAATACCATGTGCAAATACAATGGGAAAGCCCATGGTTTTGCCAAAACCACTAATGAGGTGTCCCTTGGCCATTAATGCCTTGTCCCCTCAGTTTCCCTATAAATACCAAGCCATCCCCTCATCCATTCGACTCCCCACTCTCCCCCAACGAAGTTCTGGTCTCATTATCTCCAAAGGAGTCCTTCCAAGGTGCCCCCAATCCCTCAAGGTCACAACCTTTGAGTTTTAAGAGTTACGTTTTAAGGTAAGGGATCCGATCTCTCTCTTTCTTTTCAAGAAATCTATTTTATGTAATTTCTTTAATGCTCCATGTTCTTTTGTTAAAGGGTGTTCTTTTATACTCCTATTAATTCCCTTTTCATGTTCACATAATGAGAGATCCCCCCTTACTCTCATTATTTCGTTCTATGAAGTTTTAAGTGGTGCCGTTAGGCTGCCAAAATTTTTGTAACAGATTCTTTCTCCCTTCTCATTTTTCAATATCTATTTTCATGTAAAGTATTTCATGTTACTTTTCATTATGCTGGGGTATGATATCTAAATTTATCATAATGATATTTTATTATCATATGATGATAGACCCCATTTGATCTCTTAAATTCAGTATTTTGATGTTTTAAGTGGCGCCGTTAGGCTGCCAAATTTTTAAGTGGTTCTTCACCGTTCTCGTTTTGAGGATCTACTTTCATGTCAATTATTTCAAGTTTCTTTTTGTTATGTTGGGGTATGATATCTATATCTATCATACTGGACACTTATGTTCATATTATGAGAGACCCTATTTTATCTCATCAATTCATTTTTTGTTGAAGTTTAAGTGACGCCGTTAGGCTGCCGAATTTTTAAGGGATTCTTTCACCCTTCTCCTTTTAAAAGTTCTAATTCCATGTCAAGTATTGAAAGTTCCTTTTTATTATGTTGGGGTATGATATCTATATCTATCATACTGATCTTTTATGTTCATATGATTAGAGACCCTATTTGACATCATCAATTCATTTTTGATTGAAGTTTATGTAACACTGTTAGGATGCTGAATTTTCATAAGAGAAATCTTATTTTTGTCTTCCTTTCATGTTCTTCATTTCATATGGTATATTTTCAAATTTCATTACCATGTTCTTTAAATCCCTTATATTCTATCCCTCTACTGTTTTATGGGTCATTTATGACTGTTTGACCCATGTCCCCTCTCTTTTCAACGTTTTCTAAAACCCCGTATCGTAGCCGTTGTGCTGCAGAATTTTCTCTCAAAATGCCTCTCTCTTTTCCTCAAAATTACTTCATGTTATTAAGTGAATACTCAAAGCCCTTATTTCTACAGGGTTATTCACATATATACAAAAATGTTCTATTTTAAATTCTGGGATTTACATACATGAAACCCGCTCTCCCCTTCCGTGGGTTTAAAGTGACGTAAAGATCATGTCTTTAAAGCAGTTTTTAAAACGTTATGATTATGAAATGAAACCCATTTATTTTATGCTATATGGGTTATTTATGAAATTTTTGATGATGATATATGTGGATCACATGATAATAAAGGAAAATTTAAGGGTGTGCCCTGATAGCGCTCCAATGCATTGGGTAATGATCTAACCACTAGAGATTACAATTTTCACGATACCTTGGTGAATAACCTTGGTAATTTTAAAATGACACCTTGGGGATGGACCTTGGTGATATGTTCATGATTGTCTATGTTAAATGATGTAGCCACATCTTCAAGTTATGAAAATGTTATTTTTATTATGATATGCCTCATGATTTCATTCTCATGCCTTAAAGTTCTTTTCATGAGCTTATTGAAGTATCTCAAGTTCACATGTAAAATGTTTCTCTTGTTTCCCTTACTGGGCTTTTTGCTCACCCTTTCTTTTGATGTATGTCCCCAGGTTATGTGATGCAGTGATGAACCTAGGATGAACATGGGGAGAAGCCTTTCAAGTTTTTTATAAGAATGTTTTATGTTTTCATGTTTAATGTTCCTGGTTTCCAAGACACTAAACCTTAAAGATTCTCGGTTTTGTAAAATGTAATGAAAGTTTATGTGATAAAAAGGCGGGATGCTATAGCTAAGGTACATGTTGTTAATAATTTTCCATGAAAACGGATTAGGAATTTCCACAACATCTCTCACTATAATGATTATCTCACTTGACTACTCATCAAAAAATCATCTATCACATTTAATGTTAATATAGTTCATTTTTGTTCCCACCATTGACTAAAACCAATAGCATAGTGTGAGCATTACTTACCATACAATAAAACCACAGATTCATGTAAATAATTACTTATAGGATGTATAAATCATGACACCTTTATTATTATATTACACTCTAGGTTTATCCTAGGTTATTTATAGAGAAATTATATTTAAATACTTCATGATGGTTTTTAAAGAGTTTGTGAATTCCCAAAGAATATCTCCCAAGAGTTTTAAACCAGGTGCACAATAAGGCCAATTGTTGTGTACCAGATTACACCTAGTAGGGCCTAGAACATCTTGTAGGAGTTGTTAACCCTAGGTACATCAATCCCAATGCCACATACACTTATAGTATCTAGATATGTATTTATTTATAGGAAACCACTCACTCTATCCATTACAAAAATTCTAGGACATTTTTTTAAATGTTGACTCATCCTTATACTTAACCTTAGAGACATCCTTAGATATATCCTTATAAATTTACCTAGATATCTCACTAATGTTTTCTCATCCTATTTTCCAAAATATTAATAATATTTTCCTTTATTACCAAATATAGTGACCCAGACTTAACATACATGGATATTACACCATTTTAGATGAATATACAACACATTACATTAATATATTCCCAAGGATTGTAATAGTTTATTATCTTTTAATACATGGAAACAAAATATTCTGTCATAGAGGAAGATCTCAAATATATCCTATAAAGATATCCACCTTTAGTACTCCTAACTAAAAATGTTATTCATAACCTGAGGATAATAAACATAAGAATGGGGTGAGCTCAAATGTTTAGTAAGGGTAAATAAAGAAAATGAATAAGCATTACATGAACAAAAGGGTATGTGACATGAGAATAACATTTGAAGATCATACCCAATATATTAGAGATCATAATAATTTTTGGATGTTTATAAGACATAGATCATAAGGAAATAATGAACATAATCCATGAAATCATAAAATGGAATAAAACATGGAAATTTTGGAGACACATAAGCATATAATATTATTTCCTTATTATCCAAGGGATTGATTGAAAGACCATATTAGTAGTATAGCTTCACTACCAATACCATCTTGGTAGTCATAGTTTACTCCTATGACCATCTTAGTAGTAAAGGATCATTATCAAGAGAATCTTAGTATATCTCATGTGATATAAAATTTACACAGTGAATTGGAAGGATATATAGGTCCCACCCATCTCATAATGAAATCATATATACATGTTCCACACATTCATAAATAATCATATCATAACCCATGAAATGAAATGGGTATTATAAACATGTTATCATATCATAACCTATGGAAATAGATAGATTTCATAATCATTTCATAAAAGTAATAACCCATGAAAGTGAAAAAGATTTCATAAACACATAACTCGTGAAAGAGAAATAGATTTTAGAAACATATAACTCATGAAAGAGAAACAAATTTCATAAACATATAACCTATGAAAGAGAAACAAGTTTCATAAAGACCATGACATTAAGCATAACCCATTAATAGAAATAATATGAATTGATCCTTTTGATCATTTCCTGTAAGGGAAAGAGTGACATCAATATATGTCATCATAGAAGTAAAATACTTATGAAATACTGTTCAAAAACTTTTCTTATGGAAAATATCCGTTCTTCTTTGAAAAGGGATTTTTAATACATTAAACCATTAGAAAATAATTTTCTTAATAAAATACCTTGAAACTTTATAAATAATTCTTGAAATATTTTTGGAAACCTTTTCCCATGAAAACATACAAAATAAAAATCAAAACATTTTAAAAACATTTTCTCTTTGAATTCCCTTTGATAATATACAATAAAATATTGAAAATGTTTTGAAAACATTTTTACATGAAAAAATTTGAAAAGAGCTTGATAATTTTCTGAAAACCATTTATTTTAAAATACATTGAAATAATATAAGGAAATCTTGATTTTTTTTGGAATTTACTTGAAAACATATTAAAGGAGCCTAATTTTTTTTGAAAACCATTTCTTTGAAAATACTTTCAAAACTTATAAATAAGGCTTAAAAACATTTGAAAAAAAAAATTCATTGAAAACTTATAAAACAATGTTGAAAACATTTGGAAAACAAATTTCGATGAAAATAATTTTTGAAAAAATTTCTTAAAAATAATTCTCTTAAAATTGAAAATGAAGCTTCAAAGAAATGATTATGGGTAAATATATACATTCTATACGAGGTAAAAAGAAAATTTCTTTTTCATGGTATTTTTTTGAAAAATTACATGTTTGGAAAGTGAAAAAAATATTCCTTTGAAAACATTGGTAAAAGGAAAAAAGGTAAAAATGTATTCAAATATTTTATAACAATTGTACAATATTCTTTGAAACAATTTTTAGAAAACATGGTTTTGAAAGAACACATTTTTTTATCGAAGAGAAGGTAAAATCAAGATTTCTTAAAAACAAAATCTTAACAATCTTATGTACCAAAGAGTGGAATATATGGTGACAATATATGTTTAAATCATTAATAACAATATTAGATTAATATTAATTAATTTTCTTGAGATAAGGATAATAGGATTTAATCAAAGGAAGAATAAACACAAAAAATCTTGAAAAGTGATGAGATTGTCTCAATGAACTCTTATAACATGGTAAATTGGGATCATACTATTCATATAAGAAACATAAATTAAATGAATCTCAAAATGTCATGAAAATAATTAAATTCATTATATAACATGTAAAATTGAAGTATATATGTCTGTAAAGATAATTTAGGATCATAACAAAACACAAATCTCAAATAAGGCAAATTGAGACAAAACTATTTCACCGATTTGGAAACTTTTGAAACATAAACCCCATGAAATAAGGATGATAAAATGGATATGTGAATATAAAAAAATAATTATAAGATAAATATAATAAAATCATGGTTATTACATACACCACACAAAACGTATTGAGTGGAGAACATATCATGTATCTCACATAAAAAAAGTGAGATGAATTCCCCTTACATTGTGTCTTGACTCTCATCATACTCAATCAAACCACTTGTATAATAAATATAAATTTTTTATAAATCTTTTTAAGAAAAATATTATTATATCTAAAATCATATATGGTTTTATTATGACTTTATATTACCCTCTTGTTAAAAAAATTATTTTAAGGTTTCACTATAGATAATATTCCCTTTATTCTTCGCATGTGTCTTAATTTGTTATATCATTGGTCCTTATAATCATATGATGATTAAAGTGTGTAAAAAATAATAAAAATATCATGTATATCCGGTATATTTTTATTATAATAATCTATATATAATAGAAGTATGAAATGGAGTACACCATTCATGGAGATGATAAAGAATACATACACATAAACACTTTTTCCATTTTTATTTCCATATTTAAATAAAAAAATAAATTGAAATATATAGATATATATAAATAATATAATAAAATTAGAATTATATTTCTATATATATCATATAATTTCAATAAACCCATCCTTAATAAATTCCATGTAGTTTATGAATGAATCACATCGCTTTGAGGGGGGAGTAGTCAACATTTCCTCAATAAAAATTATAGTATTTACACCAAATAGAATATAAAAAGATATGTAACATAAAATAATAACATAATATTAAAATGAACAATAAATATAATATATTATATAGATAAAGAGAGTGTACATCATAATGTTGACCATGAGTGGTATAAAAGAAAATTGAGCAATCATCATTTTGTGAGGGGGGAGTTCACTGTACACATAAACAACATGTTTGTTACCCATTGGATAGTGGTTTGTGTAAGTTTAGGCATAAAAATTAGGATAAAAGACTCCTAGTATATTTATGATACTGTTTTTGATATACATTAATGGAATAAAAATATTGGAGGGGTGTAAGAGGAAAATAAATGAAATGAGCTTGAGAGAAGGTGTCACCTCTTAATTAGGTAAGTCCTTTTGGTTTGTGCCAAAAGGATTCCTTAGAAGAATGTATTCCAAAAGGGATGATCAAAGGAAGAATGGAGGGATTTTGGGAAGTGTAATTAGTAGATATTGTCTGAACATAAGTGGTTTGAGAGGTGTGGAGAAGAGGGAGAGGTGGTGGCCTTTTATTGGGAAAGAGGAGTGGCAATCTTATAAATATTTGAAGAGATAATTCCACCCACATTCATCATGTTGAAATTGGATACCATAATGATAAAAAGTCTAGTAAAGGGAGGTTAGTGTATAAATATGGCCATAAAATGGATCTTGGACATGTTTATAGGTCATTTTGAGTCTTAAATGTAATTTTTAGTCCTTAGTTAAAATTAATTTTACCTTAATCAGTGTAATTTATTTTAATTACGCACACAAATATTTTTGGAAAAAAATTATTTGACCTTATTAGCCATGTACAATTAAGATGATTAAAAATATGGAATCCATTTTTTAAAATTCCAATCACATGTGTGACATAAATTAATTTAAAATTAACCTGGTTGACGGGATGACATTGTAGGTTTTTTAAAGTAAAAATGATAAAAGTTTGTATTGTTTTTATATCCAATTTAAATGTAAAAATATCTCCAATGACCTACATTGGATTTATTTATAAAACTATTATCTAATTATACTTTTAAGAAAAATTTAAAATGTAATTTAACCTAATAAATAAATTAAATTAAAAAGAAGTTTAGAAATAAATCCTGTATTTTTAACTATTCATTAAAAATGAAAACATACAAAAAAATAACCAAAATTATCCTAAATGATTTTTTAAGTTTAGAGTATAAATATAATGTTTATATTTACTTAATAAATCTACAAAAGTAACAAAAATTGGATTTAAAATGAGTTCTCCATTAAAGGAAATTAAAACTACCTTTATAAAAAATATAGGTTTTATACATAAAAATTGGTATTTCTTATCTTATGTATATCCAATCTATTGGATGAATACCCAATTTTTTTGATTGAATATATAACATATATATTAAATTAATATCACTCAATAATTGTTATTAAATTAATTTATTAGGGTAAAAATGATTTATGACCATACAAATATTAATATTTTTCTTTAAATTCAATCGGTTTTCATATTCATTTATAATTAATTGATAACCAATGAATTAAAATTATTTTTTTTGTAAACCATATATTTTCCTAAATTAGTTAATACATTTCATAACTGATAATTTAACTTCTAGTTTATATCTTATTATATTAAATAACAATATTTTACTAATATATTATTATTTGGTAAAACTCAGTCATCCATGTTACACAAGCCATTGAGGAAAGTCATTATTGCATGTAAGTCAAGCTAAATTTAGTCTTCTATGTGGAGATATATAAATTTTTTGTTTAATGTAGTTCACGATCAACTTGGTTTTGTGTATAATAGAAGAGAAACATAGTTATTTAATATAAAAAAATATTTTTATTATTATGTGAAATGAAAAATATTGCAACAGTTAAATTAATTTGAAAACAATAATTCACATAATATAGGGGAGTTATAATACCCACTCTTTATCAAAGTAATACAACAGCAAAAAAATATAATTAACCAAAAGATATGACATAAAAATAATAATAATAATATATTTTGATAACCCAAACTAGAGATACTATATCAAAAATGAACTTAAAATATGCAATGCTAAAGTATGTTCCATGTGTTAAAATAAAAACTCAAAAGTAAAGACACCAAAAACTCCCAATTGGGTTCTAAAACATATCTGGTTCCCTCATCCATACTCCATCCAAAATCATCCATCTAACATAAGGTCTTTTCCCTTATCTAATCCCGTAACCATGATATCTTTTCGAGCACCGATCTGGTAGCTCGAGTAGGGTGTGAGTGAAACTCAGTAGGCCACCACCAATGGAATATAAAACAATATCCTCTCTATAGTAGTGTATGTATTTGTATAAATAATAAAATTCAAGAAACAATGTAAAAAGTTTACATTTATTCAATTACTATGTATTTAACCACGTAACCCATGGGTTCCCTATGTCACTTGAAGCCCAATATCTGCTTCTGCCTGTGATGGTGTCTGTACTATCCCCAATGTATATCATATATCTATGTTCCATTATTACCCTTCATCATCTCATTTCATATCATGGCCAATTATAAACATAGTCTAATGAAAACTACTGGGTGAAGAACATTTTGTCTAACAACCCATGGGTATTTGTAGCCTCAGTCCCTATCCCACACCACAATGTCAGATGGGTATTTGGAGCCTCAGTCCATGTCCTACACACATTTAACACATATGGGTATTTTGAGCCTTAGTCTCTATGCCACACAAATTTAACACATATGGGTATTTGGATCCTCAGTATGTGTCCCACACATTTTTATCTATCAATTACACATGAGAATTCAGAGCATCAATCCATGTCCCACACTTATATATAAATAAATCACATACATCACATATATTACAATTTTACATGTATATCAATATCTCATGTTTCACTATATTGCATTAGTCAAGATTAATCAAGATTAATCGTATTATCACATTACTCCCATTAATTAATCAAAATATTAATTAATCATGATCATTCCATTAATTAATTTTACAAATAATTAATCACATCTATTCAATCAATTTATTAAATAATTAATTAATCAGATTCATAATATTAATTAATTAAAAAAGTATTTAATAATATCAAACTCAACAATTAATTCAACATTTAATTGATCACAAAACTCTCATTAATTAATTTAAAAATTAATTAATCATAATAATTTCATTAATTAATCCAAAAATAAATTAATCACATTAATCTCATTATTTAATTCAATAATTAATTAATAACAACAATTCCATTAATTATTTCAGAAATTAATTAATCACATTATAGTCTCCAAATTATAAAAATTAATTAAACAATTGATTACCTTACTTCCACAACCACAATCTCTCAATAATTAATTCAACAATGAATCATCCTAATTCCAAAATCACAATATTTTAATATTTAAACCAAGAATTAATTATTCACATGAAATATCTTCAATTAATTCCCCAATTAATTGTTCCTGTCATGTCCCTTAATTAATTCCACTATTAATTAATCACATTCTATCCCTTCAATTAATTCTCGGATTAATTGTTCATTTCATCTCCATTAGTTAATTCCACAATTAATTAATCATATTTTTCTCCCTCAATTAATTTACCAATTAATATTTCTCATCAGTTTCCATTAAATAAATCCACAATAAATTAATCACATTCAATCCCTTTAATTATTTTTTTAATTAATTGTACATGTCAAATTCCATTCATTAATTCAATATTTTTTAATCTCATTCAATCCCTTTAATTAATTTTCCTATTAATTATCAATGTTAATAACTTTAGTTAATTTAATTAATTAATCGCATTAATTAATTAAATTAATTAATCCCATTAATCCAATTATATAATTCAATAATTAAATAATCAAATTACTACCATTAATTAATTAATCAAACAATTAATCCCATAAATCCAATTATATAATTCAATAATTAAATAATCACATTCCTCCATTAATTAATTAATTAATTAATTAATCCCATAAATCCCATTATTTAGTTCAACAATTAAATAATCCTATTATTCTATTAATTAATTTATCAACTAATTAATTCCATAAATCCCATTATTTAATTCAATAATTAAATAATCACATTACTACATTAATTAATTAATTAATTATTACCTTCAATCCGATTATTTAATTCAACTATTTAATAATCACATTACCCCATTAATAAAATTTTTCAATTAATTAACCCCATCAATCCCATTATTTAATTCAACCATTAAAGAATTACTTTAATCCATTAATTATTTCACTAATTAATTAATCCCAGTAATCCTATTATTTAATTCAAAAATGAAATAGTTATATTACCCCCATTAATTAATTAATAAATTAATTAATCATATCAATCTCATTATTTAATTAAAAAATTACATATTCACAATACTTTCATTAATTTAACAATCAATTAATTAATCCCACCATTCCATTATTCAATTCAATAATTGAAAAATCACTTTACTTCCATTAATTAATTCATCAATTCATTAATCAGATCCACAATAAGAAAAATTCCAATAATTAATTCATCTTTTAATTATTCCAACTCAAACAATTCAATAACCCCAATTAATTCATCAATTAATTTTTCCATCTTAATAAATTAAATATCTCCTATTAATTCCAAAAATAATTGGTCAATTTTAATGAATTAAATAACCCCAATTAATTCTATAATTAATTATTCCATCTTAATCAATTAAATATTCCCAATTAATTCCTTAATTAATTTTCTATCTCTATCAATCAAATAACCCAAATTAATTCATTAATTAATTATTTCATCTCAATAAATTCAATATAACCCTAATTAATTCAATAATTAATTATTCAATTGTCAACAATCATAATCTCACCATAATTAATTCAATAATTAATTATGTAAAATCACAATCATAATATTATCATAATTAATAAAAATAATTAATTAATCAGTTGAACAATCTAAATTTCATCATAATTAATTAAACAATTAATTATTCAACATCTATATTCTCATTATACCTAATTTGACTATTTCCTCAATTAATTAATTCCCAAAATTAATTAATTGAATCAGAAACTCAATTTCTAGACATCTAATAGAAATTATATAATTATATACATGCAATTCAAATCAATGCTTTGGGATTTTAATTATATACCTCGTACCTCATGATTGATGAAGAGCACTCATCAACAAAAATCTCCACATTGAAGAGGATCAATCATGGACACAATAAAGAACAAGATCTAGATATGAAAACCATAATTAAATTTTGAAAAATAATTGTCCCACAATTCTAGATCTATATCCGACAAGATATTGGATATACACCCCTTAAAATATTATGGAGATATGATTGAGAAAAATGAAACCATTCAGGGTTAGTTATGCTTACTAGGGATGGTGTAGATCTTCAATCCGGACACTGAATTTCAATGAGTAGAGGTTGGGAGCCCTAAGGAATCATCTAGAATATTTCAAAATTGATACGAACTATTAGGGGATTTGTGGGGGTTTATTTGGGGTTAAGATAAGGATTTAATAATTTTAAAGTTTAATTTATGGGTTAATTAAAACTATGTGTAGGGCTTGCTGCTCAGGGCACATAAATTCCCCTAACTACGTGCCTTAATCGTGCAACTATTATAAGGGTGAATGGGTTTTTATGTTAGGAAAAAACGTTTCTCATACAATGCACAATCTATGAAAAATCCCACTTTTCGGGGTTGACACAATTAGCTATGTTGTGGTGAATGGTTTGAGAAAACTTTGCACCAACCGAAAAATGCCCTTCCTTCTTCCAAAATTCTCAAAACTTCACTCAAAAACATCATGCAAATTAACCCAAACATAATTTTTTAAAAAGTAGTCAAATTAGTTCTTAAATATAATCCTAATTAAAATACATAAAATTTATGGTTTTTAAGTTAATATAAGGTAATATTTTCAAATTAAATTTTGGTCAATATTAATATTAATACCAGTAAATATTTGTCCCCTACTTATGGATAAATTGGGTAATTAAAGTAAATAATTATTTGATATGGACAAAAATAATGACCATAACACTTGAATTTATTTCATTGTAATATAATATTTCATCTATAATAATTAATATTTTGAATATTTGACCTTTTGTTTCCATTTGGTTGTGATTTTTACTTTTATAATCTTTATATAAAAGATAAAGTAAAAAATGTCAATTTATTACTTTTAATATATATAATATTTTTTGATAGGGATAGAATGAAATTATGTTTTAATATAAATGGTTATTTGAAATATTATTGTCTGCTTGTTGTCATGATAAATTATTTCTACATTATAGTATTGAAATAATTGTCTCAAATGCTTCCACAACGCCTACTCAGTGCCTGTGAAAGTAGAAAATATATCAATTAAATGATTTTAGAAACTATAAAAGTAGTTATATTTTTGTAAGTAAAGTTATAAAATTAATTTTATATATAATAATAAAATATTATAGATGTGTTAATATATTATATTTAATTTCTTTTATTGCAATAGTTTTTTCAAGGTCAAATTAATTAAATAGTGTCAAAATGAAATTAAATATTTTTTTGTTAAATTATATTTTATTAGACTAGTTAAAAAAATAAAAATTATGAAATATAAAAATTAGGTTTAAAAATTATCGAAAATTTCATCCCTTGGCCTTTTATGAGACAATTTTCACCTTATAAGTAAAATTAAAACCCTTTAAAATTGAAAAGGTCATTATAACACGTACAGTTAAAACTGGTTAACTGAGGAGTTAAACCAGTAGGTAATGTATAAAATGGCATGTAAACATCTTTAAATTTGATTGGATGAATATATTAATACATTACCATCATTATATTCTAATACATGAATTTTGGAAACATTTCACATGAGTTGGACACATATTATATTATAATATTTCTAGAATTTGAAAAAGTGGTATTAATGATATTTTATAATAAAAATTACTTTTATTAAATGAATTAATATTAATGTTTATTATATATTAGGAATAAGTATTGGGATATCAATTAAAATATCAACCATTATCCATTTAGGGTTCATTTTACCCTTCATAGTAACTTTCATAACCTCTAAAGGGTAAAAATTGATATTGTGGTAATTTTTAGAAGGGTGGAAAAGGGATTAAAACAAAGAGATAAGGGTAAAAACATAATCTAGACATGTAAAAATTAAATTTTATGAGATTATATTGAACCATAATTTTCATATCTTAAAACTATATTATTTATCATCTATTTTCCATGAAATGAAATTTATATATATTTAAAACTTTAAGTAACTCCCAAAGTGGAAATCCCCTCACTTATAAATGGTTCTATCCTCTTCACTTCAGTCCCACTTAAAAAATATTCATTACATAGTAACTACTGAAATAAATTTTTACATCCTTCAACACATCCAGTAGTTCTTTGTCTGATTATAAATAAAGACTAGGATGGATGTAGGTATAAACCAAAACAGGTTGTCTAAAGAAGAGTTATGGTCCTTAACCGAGCGTTTTCATTTTATTTCTTCTTCTAAATCCTTCAAATATTATTAAAATACTATGAATGAATTTAAAAATTATATTAAATATAATTATATTTATTTATGTTAATGTGATAACCTATATCCATCACCTATTCTATCAAATGGGAAGTGAAACAATCATTCATGTATTTAGAGGACTACTGCCTTATAGACCGATGCAATTCATTTTACATCATCACCTCTCATGGATGTTAATGATTATTTATTTAATGTATATATATCATATTCATGGTATATTTATCATTGTTTAATACTAATATATCATAAGGTTTCTTAACATTCCATTCATTTAATAATAATAATGTTGTTCTTTCGTATGTGTAGATTACCACCTCCACAAAGAGATATGATTCATTTTTCTTTTCTATGTCACATGGATGGTATTTATAAGTATATTTATTGAAATGATATGGTATTTAAGATAGAATTATATTTATATAAATATAAAATATTACTCATCTTGTTTCAATCATGATTTTTGAAAAATAATAATGTTACTCATGTGTACATATGACTTACCGTCTCCATGATTGTAACACAATTCATTTTTCCAAAACATATTTCATGGTATATTATAAAATTATAACTAATTTTTAAAATATGATTATTCTATTATTCTTATAATATATATGATTAATTAATTTCCTCATTCACCATATTCAACTAACCAAATTCATTTTAGACATATGTTCCAAATATCATCAAAATATATGATGTGAAATAAATTGATTTTGTAATTCAATATAACATAATAATAAATTAAAAAATGAATAATGAAATAAAAAACCCTTATTGAAAAATTAAATAATTAGCATAATTTTATTATTAAGAAATTTTAAGAACATCCGTGACAATTTAGACTTAAGGTAAAAGAGACTTTCCATTAAAACTCTTGTTTGTAATAATATAATGGTTTATTTTATAAACCTTTTTATTTCATGTAAATAATCATAAAATTAATTTATTGATGTATTTATATAGACAAAATTGATGTATAATTTTCATTTAATGTCACATTTTACCTTCTTTCAATGTTTTTCAAAAGGAATATTTTTACATATTCTATATAGAACGTGTTGACAAAAATAAAAAAATAATGATCTATTTTAACATATACAAGATCAATGGTTTTTTCCATATCCATAGAAATTATTTTATGATTTTAAAACATTAAAATATTACATGTTTTCTTCAAATAAAAAGCCTCTTTTTTTGAGTTTTTTTAAAAGCAGTTTTAAATGGAATGGATACTTTAATATCTATTTTTTTCATATTGGTGAAATGAATAGTTTTTATGAGTGTAATTTTTAAAAATGAATGTTTTTTTGTTTTCTATGGTTATTTTAAGGATATTGGGAATTAATAATGAGGATTTTTGGTTCCACTAGAATCTATGTAGGTATAGTTCCATTATAAACCATAGACCGATGGTTCTGTTAAGAATAAAGGATTGGTGTGTTAATGATAGGACTCTAATGCATTGGGTAAGAATTATGTTATATATTTTCCATATTTGTCATTACAATTATAAGGGAAACTATAATAGTGATAGTAAAATGATGAACCATGTTACCTACATGATGGTTCTTTGGGTTTTTATGAAGATATTTACATTTTATGTGGTATGATAATGAACTTACATTTAAATAAAATTATATGATAATTCTTAACGGTGAAAAGTATAACATTGTGATTTTTTTTCATGAATTCTTCAGAGAATAAAAAAACTTTATGAGTTTTATTTTTCTTTTATGATTTCTTCTAAAAAAATTTATAAAAACATTTTGTAAAAGAAGTTAATTACTTGAGAAATAATATTTCTAATACAAGCATAAAATTTATTTTGAAAAATGAAAACATTTATGAGTATTCATAGACTAAATGGTTTATTTATATCTAACACTAATATTTTTGTTCTCATCCCATATTTAAAAAAAATTCATAGGTTTTGAAGGAGAGAAGGGACAAAGATGAATATTAAGAAGATAAATCTTGAAGGGAAGAATTTTTAAATCATAAAAGTTTTTTTGTAGGGAAAATGGATACTATGATGAAGTGACAAACTTGGAATATATGGTTTTAAAGTATGAGTTATTAACTAATTCCCTAAAACTCTAAACCTCAATAGATATTCAAAATTGATGGAAGTTAATTCTATTTTAGAGATTAAATTTACGAGTATATTATGGTCGAGTCTTTAAAAATAATTTTTAAAAACATTTATAATATTATTATTAATGAAGAAGATGTTTTTATTTTAAAAATGTTATTTATAAAAAATTTAATTGGAAATTTCTAAAAACATTAAATTCAAAAATAATATGCCGTAATATATCCATGAAAGGGGAAAAAGGTTATCCTAAGGTAATGTTAAGTGTAAGTTAAATTGTATGATTTTGAATGTAAAAAAGCATTATTGAGACCCATATATATAAATATTGGAAAATCTTCCATTTTAAAAGGATCATGGATAAATTTTAAGATCATAAAAATAATAAAAATTTGGATTCATATATAATTAACAAGAACGTTAGAGGAAATATAGAGTAAAAACTTGGAAGAGAAAGAGATTTTTGGATTGGATGAGAATTTTTTTAACCTCATAAAATTTTATGAAGAATGAAATACATCAAATAAGATATATTTATGTTTAAAATTTCATTCCCCAAAAAAATAGGATAGGAAATATAATAACTTCATAGGATAGAGGAAAAAAATCTAGTATAACTATTGTCAAATAGGAATAATTATGACTAAATTAAATCATATAACAATGAATTATATTTCAAATCAATGAAACATGAATGGTATATCATAATATTTAATTTTTAAATCCTATGAGTTTCATGATAATTATATTTAAAATAATGTTATTGGTAGATCAAAAATAAAATATGTGGAGGAGAAAAAACATATCTCAATGAAGTAAAATTGAGATTAAGAAATCCTTATATTTTACTCCAAACATCCATGAAGTTGATTTAAATTATATTATGATAAACATAATAATAAAATTAACATCTTTCATAACCTTATTAATATATATTACCCTTTTCTAGTATTTTTTTAAAATAATTCATTATTCATTCCTTGGATAATTTATTTTTATTTTCATCATCGTATATTAGTAATTTTGATTATTACAACAAGTTTTGTAATGGAAATGTTAAGTCTTACATATTGATAAAATTATCATCATTTAAATATTATTAATGGTACTAAAATATGTGTTCGATAATATTTTATGTGTTGGGTATGAATTTTCTCCATAATACTTTATGAATCCTTTTGATTTTGATGCTCACAAAAACATCTTTTTACTGATGAAATAACTTTAACTATTTTTTAGGATTATATTTATTATAAATCTATATTTTTATTTATGGGTAAATTTTTTTTCTAAATTGTTTTAGATGTACTTATAAAAAATCTGAACATTTTTCATAACCAATGTTTGTAAGTGGAACAAAATGTTTTGGAACCCTATGTTTAGAATAAACATATGGATCATGAACCCTATGTAGTTTTAAATGTATGGATAAGAAAACATAATTTTGGATGAAAAATTACATTTAGAGAATATTTTAATGGTTAAACAACCTTTTTTAATTAACCATATGTTTTCCACCATACTTTGGGAGTTTTTCACTACACAGAGAAACCCTATGTTTGACTTGCTCAACTGTAGAGTTATAATTCTATATATTTTCCATGTTTTCTAAAATATTCTCACTAGAAGTAAATATTTATTTAAAGATTATTTATGACTATTTGAAATTCCATTGTTTAATATATTAAATCATTCATATTTCTATGGAGAGTTACAACTTTATTTGAATGTTCAAGATTTAAATGAACTCCATTTATCGAGCGATATTCTCATATCTGTTCAACCAAAGGAAGGTCAAGTTTCTCATGTTAATTATGTATAGATATTTCATTAAAATATACAATACCATTTTTAATAAAACATCTATGATATCATGAAAAACTATAGTTTTAGGACATACATATTTTAATCTTATGATGTGTAACTATTTATATGTTGTTAATACTACTCTTATTGGGTTTCTATTTTACATGAAGATCCTTTGCAATCAGGATCACTGAGAAGCTATTATTTATTTAAGACTCATTTATATGAAGAAAAAGATCCATTATGTATATGTTTTTCATGTAATTATGACCTAAATCAGGCTCTCAAACCAATCAATTACTATTGATTTTTGTGGAGTATTGACTGCTCAAGCTCAGTTTCCACCGAGTGTGAGCTTCTAAGAATAATATTTGGATATTATAAGTTCCCTAAAAATGAAGAAAAAGGGCCTATAAAATCCTTATTATAATAGTTTCAATTGCATATACTCATCTAATAATGTCTTGTGATTATATGACTTGTCTATTGAAAATCATGATGCTTTCTAAGAGAGTATTGGTGGAGGGGACTAAGTGATCTTTATTTCCTGAACTACTATAAAAACTATCATCTTCTTATTTTTTATTTTTTACTGGACATCGTACATAAAGAATATATGACCATGTATCTTCATAATGAACAAATAGTAATAAATGTTTTAATCATTATAGATTATTGATAAGATGCAATTCATCCCATATTATGTATCTTTATATAATTCTGACATAAAATTTGTATTAAATTAGTGATTTTTGAAGAAGACAAATAAACTATAGAAATATCTTGAAAAAATTTTATACATAGACAAATATAGATGACATAACTAAAATAATAGAATTCAATGATATATACTCTTTATTTTAATGGGGATGATTATGGATTTTGGATATCTCTCATGATTATCTATTTGTAAAATCATGGATTAAAATTCTAAATGATGATTATAAATCCTTATGAAATCCTTGAAAACCCAAAAACATGGGAAGCTTATAAAGAAGTAGAGTGCGATATCTATTCAAAATACACAAATAAAATTGTATGTAGACTTGGTCCATGTGAATTTAATCATGTATCTAAATGTTATTTTTCCTATGAGATATGGAAAACAATCTTAGACGCATATGAAGGAATGAATCTTGTTCCACAACTAAGGTAAAATACTTCTAAACCTCAATTTGACACATTCAAAATGTCTGATGGTGAATGAATGTCTTATATTAATAGAATATGAACTAAAATATCCATTGGTGATACTACCTAGGGATATATAATTAAATAATAAGATCAATATTTAATGGTTCTCATAGTCTTTCCCTGTATATGGAATGGAATATCCACTAATATTAATTAATACACACCAATTAAAGGATTAATAATGAAAGAGATATTTGGTAATTTAATGATATATAAAGAAAAAAATGAATGTTGAAGTTGAAGACATTAGGATGATAAAAAGGGAAAATATGACCCTTAAAGTTAGTACTTAGAAAAATGAAAAAAAATAATAGAAGATGATATATTCTTAGATGATTTATAATGATCTCATTTAGGAGTGTAACTATCTCAAATAGCTAGAATATTCATCAAATTTTATAATAATATTAAATTATTCCTGATGTCCTTTAGGAAATATGATCAAGGTAATGATGATGTATGATGCTATGAGTGTAAGAAAATGGATCATATTTGATATGATTGCACACAAAATAATGGAAGAGAAAATAAATATTGAAAATGAAGAAAATAAATACCATATGAAAATAGATTATGATAGAAAATTCAAAAAATATTTTTAAAGGCTATTTAGAGTGTATCTGATGACTCTGAATATACTTCTAAATCAAATTCAGAAAAATATCTAACTAATCAAAAATAAATCATGAACTTTATGGATAAAGAGGAAGAAGTGGTAAAATATTACTATTATTATGCTTGTGATTCTAATAGTTCTTCAAATAGGAAATTAACTACTTACTTCTCAATGATAGAAGAAAAATATCAATATTTAGTAAAGAATCATAAATCATAAAAAAATATTCAAAATGTTGTTTTAAATTAAAAATAAACTATGTTAAAACCACACTTAGAATTAAAATAATTTTTTTTATAAATCTTCCTAAAATTATACAATTCATGAATATAGAATTAAAGAATTACAGGATGAAGTAGAATTATTCCAAAGTGCTAAAAAAAATATTAACTAAGGGATAATAATATATAAATCAGTTTCTTTGTAAAAATGTTTGTAGAAAAGAAAAATATTGAATAAGAATTAATGGAGAAAAATAAAAATTGCATTGAAATTATTTTTTACCTAGTTCTAAAAATATCACCCATTTTTAATGTGTAATAAAAGGAAATAATCCAAATAATATTTTTTTAAGAAAAAAATAAAATATTTGGAATTAAAAAATAATTTTTCTCATTATTTATATCTAAAATACATACTGTAAATTTTGAAAATTAATATGAAAAAAATGGTTACATAGATCTTTTCTTGTAAATACACATGAACCTAAGAAAATTATGGTACCAAAACATACTTCCATTCAAATGTTTTTCTGAAAAATGATTAAAGGAACAAGAATGCAGTATGGTATATTGATAATGGATTCTCAAGACACATGAGTGGATAATTTTCAAATTTTCATATACTAAAAAAATAAGATAGAGGCATAATTACCTTTGGAGACAATGATAAAGGAAATATATTTGGAGTTGGATCAGTTGGATATCCAAAATCAATTTAAATCAATAATGTACTATATGTTCAAGGGTTGAAACAAAATATAGTAAGTATATATCAACTCCATGATGATGGTTTTTATAGTGATTTATCTAAAAATTCCTTCTTTGTTTTTTCAGAATAATCTTCATACATTTAGAGTAGCAAGAACTAAAAATGTTTATAAATTGGATCATAATTAATCATATGAATAGAAAGTAAATTTTTTAACTACTAATACAAATGAATCTTGGATTTTTTATAGGTGAATTGGACACTATAATTTATTTAATTTATATAAATTTTCTAGGAAGCACTTAGTTTTTTTAATTTTATTAGTCTTTAATTTGACAAATATAGACTCTATGATGCATGAAAAAATGGAAAGTAACACAATTAATCATTAAAATATATTAATAATGTTTCTACATAAAAAACCAATAGAAATTATCTATGTAGATTTGTTTGGACCATCAAGATCAAAAAGATTGAGTGGAAGATCTTATGTTTTTTACATGATTATTTCTCCAAATTTACATGTGTATTTTCTATAATGATTAAAAGTGAGGTTTTCCCTATTTATGTAATATTTTCTAAAATTGTACTAAATAAAATTGATTTTAAAATAATTTCATTAATAAGTGATCAAGTTAGAGAGTTTGAGAATTAATAATTTAATTTTTTTAGCATATACATGAGTAGCACACACACCTTTTCTTATCGAATAACTCATAAAATGTCACGATCCAACCTAGGTCGACCATGAACCAGTCACCCGAGCTAGTATGAGACAAGGCCCGAAGGGTGTTACCGTTCCCCATGGGTTAACAACAAGTTCCAGACTTCAATGATTAACTGTTGGGAATGATATGGACCATGAACAAAAGATAACTAGATAAACAAAACCGACAAAAAAAGTAAAAACTAGAAATAAAAAGAACATAAAACTAAACATACCACCTTGTGACCTTCAAGGTCACCACCCAACTCAGACTCACGCCAAATCCAACACTATACAACTGAACTAGGAACCTGAATAATAACTGAACCTGCAACTAAGAAAATAGGATAGGCGTGAGCACGAGATGCTCAGTAGGGATACCAAATATAACCACAGAATCCAAAATCTCCTTTCCGGAAACAATACAGCAACAGAAGTTTGAAATAGAATTATAGAATTAGGTTTTCTATATTCTAATAAAACAATATCATTTAGCCATTTTAGAAACCCAATGCACACCATGTTCCATTTCTGAAACAAACTACAATTTTTCGAACAGAAGCCAAACAAGGAAAACACGACAGTGCTAAAAGAAACAGGTGACAATATATACTGGAATAAAAGTATAGCTAAAAGTAAACAAGATAAAAAAAGACAAACAATGGGTGATCCTAAACATCCCTAGACATCCCCTGGAAGCACTCGGTTATGAAACCACCTGCCGACATATGGTGAAGCTCCAAGATTATAACCAACAGGCCGCCCTAAATTGACCAATCCAGAGGAAAAGCCTACCTGGCCTAATAAAAAATCTAGGGTGTACCAACCCATCAAATCGGGGTTGATTAGAAACCGTCACTCTATTATCTAAAAGATTCCTAGTAACCTGTGGTGGTTGTAACAATTCATAGTAAGTAGGAGGCCCTTGCATGCATGACTCATCTCACCACAGTTTCCTACCCCAAAAACGGACACAAACATATGATAACCCATAAAAGAGAAATCCCTCTTATAAAGGTTCCCCATATTTATATCCATATATTTCATATACACAAAGGTTCCAACCGGGCCTTCACATCATACAATCATTAAAAACACTTGAATATTTTTACAAAACAATTAAGTTTCCTAACAGGCACACATTTGTCAAAACACCATTATTTTCAAGGAACCAACATAGAAATCATACTAAAGCTTGAAGGTCCAAACGGGCCTTAACCTTGACGTATCTATAACGTTGTCAAAACATCACATGAACATTGTTTCGTATTTACAAATCCAAATGGGCCCTTAAGTTCCAAAACACACAACAAATCATTTCATAACTACCAAACATGCCTTTATCATTTTCAAACTCAAGTCAAAACATGATTCAAAGGAAACAACCATGATTTAAAGAAAACATTATTTAGAAAGATCAACTAATTATTTTGGAAGCACCAAACCTTTTCCTTATAATCCATAAAACCTTTCCAAAACAATTCAACACAAATAATAAGATTGTTAAGAAGGTTCATAGTATTAAACATAATCATTTCTAAAAGTTCATAAAAACAAAATTATTTTTGTTGTGGGTACCAAATGAGTCATCCCATTACTTAAAAAATTAAATCAATTATTTTAAAACACAAGTTTTGTCAATCGGACCTTTAGCTTCACATGGCTAAATCACTACCCAAAATATTACGCAAAGACCACTTCTTCATTTTCAATGTCAAACAGTTTACTTAAAAATTTTATAAATAGATGAAACAATCTATATACAATTTAATAGACTAACCAAAAAATTTATAAAAAAAATTTATAACGAATAAAACAGTAAATGAAAAGAGTTTATAAACAATTCAATAAACAAATCAAATAAATTTTAAACAATTCATTCAAACCGTAAACACTTTAAAACCCTACTGCAGAGTATATCAAAAGTGTGTTTCATGCTTAAAACGTCATCAAAACAACCTTTGAAATCAAATGAACACATTTGTTACATAATAAGATGCAAATATGACAAGAAAATGTAATTTATTACTATTTTTTATCAAAAATGACTAACTTGAAAACACTATGAAAAGTTAACTAAGTTCATTACAAAGGTGAAAACTAAGTAAAAACATTTAATTAAAAACATTCATATATTAAGTGGACATAGTCAGAATGGGAAACACAAATTATCCTACCTCAAATAAAGTGTGAATGTAACATAACCTTGATGGAAGGAAGAATATGCACCAAGGGATATTATGTACCACCTAGATGAGTAATCAAAAAAAACATATAACACAAATTCAAGCATTAGGTTTTGGTAAAAGAAGAGAACCCCTAAACATTTATATAAAAACACACCAACAAGGAGGTTCAAGGATGGAAGGTGCTGCCAGTGGGGGGAAACATGGACAAGCATGGGGGTCATTACCGGTGGATATGCGGTTAGATTAAAGGGGTGCAGTCAGAGATCCTGGATGGGGGTCGAGCCGTACTAGACTTGGGTGGGTGTTTGGGTTGTGAATGCACAAGGCCAGGGGAAGACACTGTAGGATGATCGAAGTGGGATAGAGAGCATGGGAAGCTGACTAGCGTTCCTAGGGAAGGGTAAAAAGGAAGTTCACCTGATGCGTGTTGTGTAGAAGAGATGGGAAGAGCGAGAGGGGGATTCCGGCTGGGGATAGTGCGCAGGGAAGAGGCTAGGGCATGGGTCGATGCGGCGGTGTAGTTCGACCATGAAGGATGGAGGTCGATCTACCAATTCTGGCTGGGGTCAGACGTGGGTTGAGCATGGAGGGAAGCGAGGGGGCAAGGGTTGCCAGTGTACCGGGGCAGGAAACCCGAAGAGGGGAGTGCGATGCAGGGTGAGGGCGAGTGGCGCAATATGGAGGGCCTAAGTGCAGAGGCCGTGACGGAGGTCTGAGAATAGAGGGGAGGCGGCCTGAAGTGTGGAGAGGTGGTGGGTAGCACAAGGATGGGCGACTGTGACAGGGGGAAGCACTGATGTGTGAGGGAGAAGGCTAGGGTTCTTTTTTTACCTTATCAACAACAACAAAAACAAAAATAATAATTATACTAATAAAAATATAAAATAATACTAATAAAAATTACAACAATTAAGGTAATAATAATAAAAATTAACGACAATAAAAATAATAATTATAATAATAATAAAAAAATAAAAATGATAAAGATTATAATAATAAAATCTATAATAATAAATATAATAATAATTAAAATAAACATAATAAACATAATATAAATATTAACACCATATTAATAGTAATATTATTAATTACATAATAATAATAATAATATTATTATTAAAATTTAGACATTCAACTCACTTTATTCACATAAGAATTTATTTATTTTAATCATTAGACATTTGCGCGGGCACCCAGGTTAACGACGTGGCTACCTCCCATTGTGCGGTGATCGCGCATGGGTCTAAAACCAACTAAAAATATTACTCGATGAAAATTTTATGTCATGAACTATCTTGAAACTTAGAGAGAGATCCTAGAGCCAAGAATTATTAAAATAAAAAATAATTTATGAAGAATTATGTGACATAAAAAATGGAATTATAGAAATAAGAAATCGAACTATTCAAGAGATGCAACGAATGATGTTAAATGAATATATTCTTCCTACCTACATTAGGGTATAATCTATCAAAAACATTGCAATATGATGAATAATATATTAATAATACCCCTATTAACAAGATACCCTATGAACTATGAAATAATGGAAAACCTAATGTTAGATACAATAAAGTATTTCGATAGAAGGAATTTGTATTGAATATAGAGTAAAAACATAATAAATTTAATCCAAAGGCTCATGAAGGAATATTGGAAGTATAATCTGATACCTCAATATCTTATATAATATATAACAAAAATTAAAGGTTAGTTGAAGAATATATTCATGTTATGTTTTATGAAAGTGACACTTTTGACCATAGAAAAAATAAACCAGATGAAATTGCTGATTCATTAGATAACATTAGATTTTAATTGCATTAAGTTGACTTTAAAAATAAAAATGAATATGATGAAATTTAGTCTAGTTTCGAATAACATGAAACAGGTGAACCTGAAAGTGTCTTACCTAAACAATATATAATAATAAAGTATTATCCATTAGAAAATATTATAAGAAATTTAGATATTAGATCTAGGAAAATAATAAATACAAAAAAATAGCCAAATAATCCACCTTTCTATCTCAATGGGAACCCAAAACCACAGAGGAAGCATTAGAAGATGAAATTTGTTTGAACATTATACAATATTAACTTAACTGGTTTATAAGAAATAATATTTTGGAATTAGCTGATAGTCTATAAAATCATCTAATAATTATATCAAAGTGGGTTTTTAGAAATAAACAAGATGACAAGGGGATAATTACTAGAAATAAAGCTATTTTTGTAGCTAAATGATATAATTATAAAGAAGGAAAAAATTATGATGAAATATTTTTATATGTTTCTTGATTAGAAGCTATTATAATCCTTATTTATTATGGATCCTATATGAATTTTAAATTATATCACATCGATGTAAAATAGGGTTTTCTAAATTTATATATAACGGAGGAGTTTTATATTTAATAACCACTATGTTTTGAAAATCCTCATCCACTAAATTTAGTTTAAAAACACTCTAAATATCTTTATTGTGTTAAAAAGTACCAAGCGATTTGTATGAATGATTAAGTTATTTCCTAATAGAAAATATTTTTTTAGGATTGAAAAATATTATTCTATTAATTAAAAGAGTTTTTTATAATATATTACTAGTAAATAATTATATAGATGATGTTATTATTAGTTCAAATGATAAAAATATTTTTATTGATTTTTCAAAACATATGACAGAGGAATTTGAGATGAGTATGATGAGAGAATTAAATTTCTTTTATGGTTTCCAAATATATCAAAAATATTATGTAAATGTTTTAAATCATAGTAAATGTATTATTGATTTATTGAAAAATATTGGATTAGAAAACAATAATACACATATAACTTTTTGATACTAATATAAAACATGATTTGTATAATTCTAAAAAACCAGTTGACAACATGTTTTATAGAGGCATGATTAGAAGTTTTCTTTATCTTACTCCTTTAAAACTATACATTATTTTTTCTATCTATCTATGTGCTATATTTCAATCAAACCCAAAATAATCCCATATTTCTGCTATTAGAATATTTTTTATATATTTAAAAGTAACTATTATTCTATTTTACTTTACCCAAATACAAATAATCTTAATTTAATCTCATATTCATATGTTTATTTTGGAGGATGTTGGTAAGATAAAAAGTGTACATCAGTAACCTATCACTTTTTTTGGGAATACCATAGTTTCATCGTCAAGTAAGAAACAACATTTCGTTTCCTTATAAATAGATGAGGAAGAATATTTTTCTACTCGGAGTTGTTGTGTACTAGTTTTGTGAAAAACTCACACTACTATATTTTAGACATAAATTCAATGATATTCCTATTTAATGTGATAATACAAGTAAAATTAACATTTCAAAAAATACTATAATCAACTCTAGAACTAAGAATATTGATATAATACATCATTTTCAAGGAGATCATGTTTAAAAAATGGATATATCATTACAATGTATAAATAATAAATATCAACTTATAGATATTTTAACTAATCCACTTACCATTGAAAATGTTTAATTTAGTTAGGGGTAGTTTGGTATATTAAATTTAAAACAATTTTTTTTAATTTTATTATTTTTAATTTATTTAATTTTTCATTAATATATTTTATTAATTATGTACATTTATTATTTATTTAATAGTTATTTATAGAATTATGACTTATTACTCTTTTTGAAGAAGCATATTTTTAAATTAAAATTCAATAACGATTACCTTTAGTATTTAGCTCAAGAAACTAAACCAAAATCAATAAAAAACATTAGAAAATATATTTATCTCTCTCTATCTCACATTTTTCTGTTAATATCGAACCCTCTTCGACTTTATGAGATCTAGTTTTCACATTGAAACAATAAAATTTGAACCTCCATCCTTCATATTATTAGTACTGGGGATGAAGAAAAGTGTAGTATATGGTGAACCGAGTTGAAATAACCACCAAAACACTTTGAGAAACATTATTCATGTTCTTAATGTGATAGTCCTCAACATTTAGTGGTTATTTCATATGAATATTATATTAAAAAGATTTATCTTTTCATGGTCTAGAATTTATTTTCAATGGATGGAATAAAGAGTATGTTTTCATTGACGAATAAAAATAGTTACATGAGCTGAACAGTTCAGTTTTTGTGATACAAAGGATGTTATTTTTTATATGGGAAATGATATGGAGTTTTTCATTTCCTCAGTAAAGATAGCCTTGATTTTTATGTGTCCCTATGAAGGTTTTTTTTTAATTTTTCTCTTTATTCAATTTCTAGTGTGAAGCATAAATATGAAGATATTATGTAATTTTTTGGGCATATCTTGGTTGGAAAGATGTTTGATAAAGTCCTTTAAGATGAACAGAAGATACTGCTCAAATTCATTCAGTTTGTAATAATAGCAAGGATGGATGAGTCAAATAAAAGTATCTTTCTACATATGTACAAATTTTTTTTAATGACAAGTGACATAAAGTTAAAATTAAGATGATATATGTTGTGATATATGCATCATTGCTACCAGAAAGAGGTATGGATGTCTTTTTGTCTCTATAGATGGATTATTTCATTGATTTTTTATAAGAATAATCAGATTCATAATATTAATAAATCTACTCGATTTCATCATAGTTATATCCTTTATGCTAGAACCTTAATAAAATTATGTTTCTTTTACAGAAAATATAAATGAAATATGATTCCTACTGGTGATGATGACCAAAAAGTATCCGGTGTTAATGCTTAGGAAGATCAAGGTAATGTGAAATAAGTTGGGTTAATGTTACTAAATTATGAATAAGTTATAGAGTCAAGAATAAAGAATATTGTTGAGACAGTAATGAGAATATTTAGGGTTGATTTTATAGATCCACTTTCTACAAGAAGAGTTCATCTATCTTCTTAATAACCCTCAAAAGAAAATAATGCTAACTCCATTGTAACGAGGGATAAAAAAGAGAAGAACTTAAAGTACATGTAGAAGAAGAAAAATTTATAAAACCTGAAGAACCAATGGTTACAGATGTTCCAACTAATTTTTTATAAAAACCAATTTAAAAAATAGATAATCTTGAGGCTCATGCCAAAATTCAGATTGAGGATAAAGTTCATGTTATTGAGAAATCACACTCTCTTATAGTTGATACTATTTTAATAATTGGAAATTAAATAACATTTTTCAATAGATTCTTTGTATATGGTTTATTCTAAATCCAATGACAATACATAATTTCTTGGTCAATTACCATCATCTTCCAGAGAGAATAATGAAGGTCTATCCCTAGCTATATTTTTTATTGTTTTAACCATCAAGAAATCATGAAGTAGAATCTTATGATACTATTAATTCTCATATTGATGATTTATTCAATAAATTCAATTTGATGAAAAAGGATAATAAAACTTTAAAAAGTGAGATATAAGTATATATGAAATATTTGGAGTATTTTCAATGCAAAACTATTACAAGAGTGGAATTGGAATTAGTTTAAGCTCAGCTGAACAGTCACAATGAAAATTCTATTTTAAAAATATTTTTTATGCATTTGAAAGAGAAGTGGTTGGTCATGTTGAGAAGCGGGAAGAAGAATATATTTAAAATTCAATTTTAGTGATTTGAAGAAATATATGGAAATTATGTTTGAATCAATAAGAAGTATCGATAGTCAATCAAGAGTTTTAACTTATGTACATCCAACTTCTCCGTATTTAATAAGAAGGTTTGAATCATTACCAATATTTTGTGTTCTATGAATGATGGGATTCATAATATTTATCATTATAGTTCTCCAATTCATATTTTTTGGATAATTAGAAAGATATTATTGAGAAATTAACACTGGGTGAGTTTGGAATTTGATGTATTTTCAATCAGTTAATTGACATGATGTCAAAATCTGTTCTATCTGAACAGAATGTTTAGAATTTTTTAAAGGTAAATTCAATTGAATTTTTGAAAGTGGGAAAAGACTCAAATATTTTGAATAAATAGTGGGATGACATGTTTAATCAAAATTTTATATGAATTATAGAAGAGTTGAAAGATATTCATAAGGATATTCAGGATCAATCGACCACTAAAACCTCACATGAACTATATCCTTCTTATTTATCCCATATTACCTCTTAACCTTTTTAGTCAAATATTATTCATACTCACAATCAATGTTCTTAATGAAAGTCATTTATTTATTTTATTTGTGTTTATTTATTTCTTTTTATCTTTCCATATCTAGTGTCTGAATAAGAAATATATTTATATCAGAATTATAAAACATTTACTTCTAGTTATTTGCTATATTTCTTGTGAAATATACTATTTTTTGTTAATTTATTTTTGATATAATAATAAGGTGAATAATATTTGAAAAAACACCATTATTTTACCTTATTAAAATTATTTTCAATATAATTACTAAACAAAAAGAATAAAATAAACACATTTCTTTATAAAGAAAGTATTTTGATGTTCTTTATTTATTCACATTTTATAAAACATTAACTACATAGTGTAATGTTAAATTATATTTATTTAAATAATATATTTTATTTTGTGCTTACATTTACTATATTTTCTATATTTATTTTATATATGGGGTTTATGATCATAAAAAAGGTGGATATTGTAGGGAATATATTGTCTCAAAAATAATCTAGGAATATTATTGATTTTTATGCTCATAAATACCCTTGTTTGTTTTACTAGTGAAGGTAATTTAAGTGTTTCACATGAATATATTTCTTATAAATTAATCATTTTATTTATGGGTTGAATTTTTTTCTAAAGTGTTATAGATGTATTTATAAATAATCAGAAAACACTATTCATACCCTATGCTTGTAAGTAGAATGTATGGTCTGGGTACCCTATGTATGGAGTAAATGTAAGGATCATGAACTCAACAGAGTGGTAAAATTATAGATCAGAAACGCTATGTTTAGAAGAGACCCAACATTTAGATAATAAACATATGGTTTAGAAAAACATATTTTATAATGAAATATATATTTTCATCTATACATTTGGATTTTATCACAGTGTAGAGGAACCCTACATTTTACATGGTATACTACCGAGTTTTAAATTTAATATATTTTTCGTGTTTTAAGAAATGACCTCACCAGAAGTAAAATTATCTTTGAATATTTTATAGACTATTCAAAGACTCATGTTTCATGAATTAAATCACTTATATTTATAAGGAAAGTAATAATTTTTTTAACATAAAAAATTCAAATGATCGTGATTTATTAGATGATATTATTAGATATGTTCATCTGAAATAAATTCGAGTTTCTCATGTTAAATAACAAGAGAAGTTTCATTCAAATATAAATTAAATGTTTTAATACAATTCCGTTATTATTATAAAGAACTACACTTTTATGACCTACATGTTTAAATCTTGTGTGATGTAACTGTTGAATTATTTTTTCTATAGCTCTTATTCTATAAATGTTTTCTCTGAAGAACATTTTCAATTAGGATAAATTCAAATATATTATTTCTTTATAGATCCTTTCCATATAGATGAAACTGTTGTTATCTGTTAGTTGTTGCTCTAATTGTGTACTAAATCTGTCTCTCAAAAAAATTAGTTAATAAGGATTTTCATGGAGTATTGGTTTCTTAGAATTAGTTGTAGTGGACTGACATCCTCTAAGACTAAGTTTTGGATATTTTTTGTTCCATATAAAAGAACCACAAGGACATGTAAAAGCCTTATTATAAATGTGTCATCTACTTGTACTTAGTTATAATAGTATTGTGATAATATGACCTATCCATTGAAAAACACTAAACTAACTGAGAGAGTGTTGGTGGAGTTTACTAGTGGATATTTGTGCCCCAAACCACTATAAAAACTACCATGTTATTCTTTTCTATTTTCCATAGCACTTGTTACTTAAAGAAGAGAAAACTGTATATTTGTATAAACCATGAATATGAATAAAATTCTTAATCCATATATATTATTGAAAAGAAACAATTCACCCATATTTTGTAGCATTATATTATTACGACCTAACATTATGATGTTCCATGTTCATTTCGTTGATGCTTTAGGTATGGTTCATAATGATGTAACTCATAATGGGCTTGTTTCAACAATCCTTAATGAATAAAAGGTTGTATCTTAATAATGACTAAAATATTAATATTACCATTATAGACTAAAAATAATAATTATTTACTTATTAATATCTAATATCACTAATAATTGATATTCCATAGTCATTCATGATGTAAATTTATAGCACCGTTCATATAGATGTGTTGACACCGAAATCTAGAGAAGGGCCACATCGGGTGGGTAAAAGAGCATCGAATTAATCTGGGACACAAAAAAGGAGATCCCGGGTCCTGGGAGGAGCGCACATGCTATATTTGGAAGGCGCATGCAAGAGGACTTCTAGCGTGAAAGCTGTTGCACGTCTGCCTTCCCTTCCACTCCCAAACAGCCACCCTCTACGCCTAGTCGCCACAACCCCGTTTCTATGCCCAAGGCAACGTTGAATGGGGGTTTTCATGCCGAGCTTCCCTTCCGCACCCAAAATTCCGCTCTCCGCGTCGGGCCGCTCTAGCCCCGTTTCCATGCCCAAGACATCGTCGAAAGATGGTTTGCGTGCCCATCCCCGTTTCCATTCCCAAGGCGACGTCGAATGGGGGTTTGTGTGGCTGGCCCCGATTCTGTGCCCAAGGTAACGTCAAACGTCCGTTTCCACGCCTGGCCCCATTTCTGGGCCCAAGGTGATGTCAAACGGCATTTCCACACCATAATCTTGCGTGCCACTCCATGGTCTCTAGCTATAAAATGAACTGTCTCCCCACTCTTTGGGGATAATAACTGAAGAATAAGCTCACCTCTTCTGCGTGAAAGCCTGTCTTCTGCGACCGCGTGAAAACCTATGGCCTTCAGTTATTTGTTTTTTGCATGACAGGTCCCCCAGGGGACCTTCGGACGGGCCTTCGGATCCTTGTGAATTTCATTTTTCTCTATGTTATTTTCTCCCAAGTCCCTGCTACGTCAGGAGCTCTTGTGCGCAGTCTGTCCAAAGTGCACGCAAACTGTCTGTCTTGTGTGCAACACTTCCATCTTGCATGCCACCGGTCTAACTTGTGTGGAACCCTACCGTCATGCATGAAACACATCCATATTCCACGCAACCCTTCCATCTTGCATGCAACCCTTCCATCTTGCGCACCACTGGTCCCCCTTGCGCGCAACCCATCCCTCTGGTGCGCAACCCATCCGTCTTGCACACCACCCATACCTCTTGTGTGCAACCTCTTCTTCTTGCATGAAAACCTTCCCTATTGTTTGTAGACTTCCTATTTTCCCCGTCCCATTTTCTAAAATGAACCCCATCTGATTCCCTCACCTCGAGGCACCGTGTTCGAGCCCCCCTTATGTGCAACACACCTGCATGATGCACTAATTTCCTATGTGGCCCCTCAAATTTACATGGAGCAATTTCAAAGTCCCTTGGATGATACTTCCAATTGTTTTTCTTCTCCTCATTCTTATTCTCATAGGAATTATAATGGATATTTCTTCTTCGCATATCCACGCTAAAGTGGACCCCCAATGGTTCGCTTCATAACTTCCCCACCACGACGTTGCTGGTCCCTTCGCTTCACCAAGGTTTAGTTGGTGACAGTCATGTATGTACTAGGGGTGCGGAGTGATCCTGCCATCGTTCAAGCTGCAGGATGTTTAACTACCAAGAACCATCGTCCCCAGCACATGACATTAATCTATGGCATCTCCCCATGCATTATACACAAGCTGCCTCATCTCGGACATTCTCTATGCCCACTGGTCTCCACGTGAGTGGTATCATTCCTCAAATGGAATGATATCCTCTTTATCAGAGCATCATATATTCGTGGGGAAATGGAAACCACCCTGGTATAATCCCCTCTCTTTCTTTACAGGAGGCAGCACCCTATTGCTCCTCTCTTTCTGGGTGCCAAATCCTTCTCCCACTAGGCTTTGTCACCAATCGGGCCTCCATCCTGAAGTAAGT
Source organism: Viscum album (assembly GCA_963277665.1). NCBI lineage: Eukaryota > Viridiplantae > Streptophyta > Magnoliopsida > Santalales > Viscaceae > Viscum > Viscum album. Next base: position 136,128,188 of record OY728134.1, read on the forward strand.
ACCAATCTCCATCTCCTTGGGCTCCTAACCACATGTAATCCCTTATTTTATGGGCCGTTAACTACGTATAAGCCCCACTCCAATTACCGGAGATGCAAATTTCTCGATGTGATCATCAGGGCTTTGCTGTCTCTTGTTTCTCACACTGAGCTTGACTCATGTGGGCTTATAGTAAGCATCAACCATGAAATCCTCTATAGGAAGACTAGAGTATAATACCCACACCCAACCTGAACTATGTGGTCTTTGATCCATGCCAAGGAAAGGTACACAAGAAGCCTCCCTGAGGTTCAATCCCACCATCCACCGGTCATCCTGACAATCTTCACATCGGTTCACCAAACCCCCCCATGAACTACGAGGTCATTGATCTTTGCCAAGGCAGGTTATGTAGGAAGACTCACTGAGGTTCAGGCCCACCATCCATTGGTCTATACCATTTTTCATTTTCCTCAGCACATAAAGTTAAATTGTGGCCTTTCTCCATGCATTATACATGGGGTGCCTCATCTCAGACATTCTGTACTCCCATTGGTCTCCACGTGAGTGAGATCATTCCTCAAATGGAATGATATCCTCTTTATCAGAGCGGTGGTCGTCCATGGGGAATGGTCAACCACCCTGGTGTTAGCCCCTCGCTTTCCAAGTAGGAGGCAGCACCCCTGCTACTCCTCTCTTCCTGGGTCCCAAATCCCTCTCCCGATGGGCTTTTTCACCATCCGGGCCTCTATCCCAGAGTAAATCCCAATCTCCATGTCCTTGGGCTGCTAACCACACGTAAGCCCATGTTTCCTATTTGGGCTGCTAACTACCTGTAAGCCCCACTCCATTTCCCACAGATGCACCTTTCGCAACGTGATTGTCAAAAATTTGTTGTCTCTTGTTTCTCACACTGAGCATGAATCACGTGGGCTTAGGGAAAGCATCAACCATGAAATTATCTACCGGAAACCTAGAGTGTAAGCCCCACACCCAACCCGAACTACGTGGTCTTTGATCCTTCCCAAGGTAAGGTATGTAGAAAGCCTCCCTGAGGTTCAAGACCACCATCCACTAGTTGTTCTAACCATCTTCACATCGGTTCACTAAATGCTCTCATGAACTACGAGGTCATTGATCCTTGCCAAGGCAAGGTACGTATGAAGCCTCCCAGAGGTTCAAGACCTCCATCCATTGGTCCCGACCATCCTCAAGTCGGTTCACCAACCCTTTCATAACTACAAGGTCTTTGATTATTTTTGAGGAAGGTTACATAAGAAGCCTCCATGAGGTTCAAGTCCACCACCCGGTCATTCCGATCCCCTTCGGGTCGGTTCACACACCACCTAAACTACAAGGTCTTTGATCGTTTCGAAGGTAGGGTATGTAGGAAGCATCCACGAGGTTCAAGCCCACTATCTACCTATCTCCAAAGTCCTCCTTCACGCTGGGTCACCCCCATCTGGCATGAGGTTAAACTATGAACCTCAATTAGCGGTACGCCGTTTTCTTCCCCTACAGAGGTAATCTGTGGTGACCCCATTCCGTAGTAAGCCTTCATGACCCCGTCTATCGGTAAGTCATTGTGATGCCATTCAGCGGTAAGCCACCGTCAACTCTATACAACGGTAAGCCGTTGTGACCCCATTCCATGGTAAGCCATCACGACCCTTTCCGGTGGTAAGCCGTAGACATCCCCATCCAGTTGTAAGATGTTGTGACCCCATTCCATGGTAAGCTGTCGCGAGCCTATCCAGCGGTAAGACGTCGACATCCCCATCCAGCGGTAAGCCATCAAAATCCCCAATTGGCGGTAATCCATCATCAGACGAACAATGAGGAATTTAATTCCCTACCACAAGGATACATTGGAAACTTCTTTGAGGCTCAATCCCAAATTCATCATCTTCCTCATGGTGGTTCCATCTCATTCTTCATCCAATTTAGTTTACACTCCATCATCCATCCTGATTCTTACCCGGGCCACCATATCCTGGTGGGATCATGCCATCTCATTCCCTATTCCCCTTAACATAAATCAGGAAGCAAACCACATGTTGGCCCCTACATCAGTGTTACCTCCAGAGGTTGAACCCATATGATCCACTCTAATCAGTGTTCTGGTCAGTCCAATCTGTCTCTACTAGATGTTAAAATCATGAAATACCCTGTGTTAAACCTGATAAGTTGAGGAAAACCTCAGATACATGACCATGGAATATGATCACCGGTGTCTTACATGGGTTGCCTCATGCTTACACACCCTCAAGAAGCCCTATATTAATGGGATGAAACCCAGAAGTGCCAGTGTTCTAGAGTCCATGCATGCCAGTGATGTCCAACATGACTACTCTCCTAACCGATGGTTGCTGACCTAACCAGAACCTTTGAAATGTTCTGAGAGAAGAAGTTTAATTAACTGGGGTCCATGAAGATATAGAACTAGGAAGAGTTTCACAAACAACATCTTAAATCTATAAGGGAGACCCGGACTAGGTGACATGTTCCGAGGAGAATCCATGGAAAGAAGAACTGACATCCTGTCATCTCATTTCAATCATGGAGCAAACATCCCTGAATAAGGAATGGATGTCACATGCCTTTGGAAAGAGGGAATGCGAGGCAATAATTGTGCATCCTCCATATACAGATGTGCGCGCCCCGATGAAAGCGTCAGAAATAGAAATGGTGAACCCGACATGAAAATATTCTCCTCAATATAGAGATTTGTAGCGTTTGAGACATTAGTGGATTAGCGTATCACTAGATCCAGATATTCAGTGCTGCTCCCACCAAGAAAATGGAGGGCCTAGCATGATACTCACCAGAAGATAGGGTAGTAGAACGTTGGACATATCGGCATGCGATGTTGTCAGTGTGGATCCATCTCACCAGCCATGGAAGATGAAATGGCGCTGGGACACTGGTTGTCAATTTTCTTTTTCTTTTAGCATTAATGAGTTAATCTCTCTACATTCAGAAACCAAGGTGCTACACCTAGAACTCGGTCAATGCCTGACCACTGATGTAGGGGCAGGGGCAGTGACAACATGGTAGTCCCGCATGGCTCTGACTCTTCCGCAACAGCCTCTACACCCACCACCATGGGGCACCCATGCCCCATCTCCCCATCTGAGGTCATCCAATGAAGGGTGATCAATGACCTCATAAATCGATACGAGGAGGAAGGAAATATCCCGACTCAGGATATGGCCTGCCTGGAATTAGAGGCATCTATGCCTCGACATCAATGTAGCCCTCAAGGGCTGCGTAGGGAGCCACTCGTCCTCACCCCAACATATAACCATTTCAGGAGCCTGTCCTTGGAATGATTTGACGACTCTCTGCCCTACGTCGATGAGGTAGGGGATGTCCGGGACATCCTGATTAGAGTCCCATTCCAGGGGATCCCAGCGGGGGCTCCCACCGAGTCTCATCAACACCGCCCTCAGTCTTACTGGATGAGGAGAAGGTAAACCATGCACTGGCACCACTGAATCCAGTCCGTCTAACTTGACGCCAGCATTGGGCGTAAACCGAAGAGGATGCCCACCAAGGGGCGTCAATGTCAGTGGCTACTGTGGCCCGAGCCACCACTAACGCATATCACCGACTCCCTGTGTACGCTGAATAAGGATGTTCATACTCCTGACCTGGATAGAGGCCCCAACCTCCCCACATGTAGGCTGGGTTGACTCTCTTGGTCGCCAACATAGGCAGTGGCCGTCACGGACCAACCCGCAGCGATGCCACCCAGTATGGAGGTCCTCCCCATAATGCTACCATAGAAAATGCGAGCCATCCTCACTTCTAGGCTTGGCGTGGAGGTCTTCCCAATGCCACCTTCAGTCCAAATGAGCGTCCTCCCCGCGGCAGTGACACTCATTACAGATGTTTCTCCCATCCCCACTATATCGGATATAGAGGCATCTCTCCAGCCAGAGTTCATTGGAATGGGGAAGTTGCACATCCAGTTACCCTTCAATGTGGGGACCCTCCCCATGTCCCTGTAGTAGCTAGCGAAGGTCCTCCTTGCCTCAGCAATCAAGGGAGTGAGGGATGCCTCCACTTCACCATCGCCCATCACGGAGGTCCTACCAATGTTCAGCTTGACCAGTACGTGGACCTTCCTCGCGCTGAGGTCATCAAAGGGAACAATCATGGGGGTCCCACCCATGCTCCTACATGCTCGAGTGGAGGTCCATCCTAATCTTGCACTTCTCACAGAGGTCATCCTCATATCCCTTTTGATAACTGCCCCAGTGCTCCTCACACCCCAAATTTCTCGGGTGGAATTCCACCCCGCCCCAACACCAGTAAGGTCGAAGGAACTCCTCATGTCAGAAATCTGCCCTACCCGGAAGAGCCATCCAGGGGTAGGAAGGGGGGTCAACATCGCAATAAGGAGGATTCAGGGATGGTCCGGAGAGAGATCAAACCAGTTCTCTTCTCATACTCCGAAGTAGAATACAACTTAGCATGGGAACCCTCCCCTCGCTCATCCGAGTCAGGGACTGGGGTACGAACATGGGGCATCGTCCTAGTACTCCCGAAATGCTAGGTCCATTGGATTACCACCTCCCTCCACAGGAAAATCCAGAAGGATAAAAATTTGGAAACCTCATAGGTTACGATCGTGCAATCACCACCATATTCACCAGAAGCACTCTTTACCTTTACTAGAGATCAAAGAGTGCTATTATAGGGACCAATGAAGGGTGAGCAGTAGGTTAGCCTATCGCCAGTAGCCCTAGACCTTGCGCCAAGAACTGCAGCCATCAGCCCATCTTATAATGACATAAAATCCAGGTCACAACACTCTTTGGAGGACAACCTGTAATTCGGCGTGAGTTAGCCCAATCGTCGTATTCCCCAACGACCAGCCTGCCATCCCAGAAGTCTGTCTCAGTACCTTTTCCAGTTCCTCATCCACACCAAGTTGAAAATAAAGGGCCAAACACAAAATCCGAGCCAAGGATCTTAAAGAATATTCTCACAGTGGACCACTTTTCTGAGATGTTCTGGGCAATTACAGTGCCAAATTTCTGCGCGCCTGAATCCCTCACCCTAGAGGAAGTTGAGTGTTTCCATCAAACCCTCTGGGCGATGCACTTCTGCATTCGTCACCAGTGAGTAGTTTTTCCTAGGATTTAAGCTCATTTTGAAGACATTGGCACACAATTCCATGTAGTTTATTTGGCTGCACTCCCTGTGGCCCAGCGCCCTGAGTCACTAGGCCACCGTAAGGCCCTCCAACATTAATGCATTCAATGTTTCAAGGTACCCTGCAAGATTATCAAGGAGGCTTCCCCTCATGTGAAAATCTATGGCTGGTGTCAGTATGCTACCCTCCTCTTCAGTCTCATACGATGACATCCCAACTCGCTAGGCAATATTGAGGAAATTCCCCCAAGAAGGTTTACGGTCAACATGGACAATATATTGGATGAGGAGAACGAGCTGGAGCTTTTTGATGGGGACATACCCCCTTGAGAGCATGCCACCACTACTGGATCCATCATGAAGAGTTACTCACCAACATATAAATCTGTTGGGTCTCCCTATGCCCACGAAGGTATTGGTCCTTAGCCGAAATCATAGCAAGGGTAAAGAGCACCTCGGAACTACCAAACACTCCGACCCATCCACCTTAGTGTAGAAGATAGAGGATGACCCTGAGAAGGCCGCGTTGTGCCAATAACATTAATGACAGAAGAAGTTGGTCGATGACCTCCTTGATAATCATGCTGTAGAGCGACGACCTAACTACGACAATCATAGGCCAGGGTAGTAGGGGCTGGAACAACTTACCCTTGGCGAGCTACCTCTAGGTGACCCTGATCATCGAACCCCCAAAGACAGGGTTATGGCCAGAACATACAGAAAGAAGGGGAGTTATGTCTCTCCAAACCCTCCGAAATGGCGTTGAAATCCAAGGAACCCAGCTTGGGTTTCCCAGATGCCCCGCATGACGCTCCACCAACCGCTCCACGAACCCCCGATCCACCTTACCATGTTGAAGAACCCACCAACGCACTCATAGTATGGGATCCCCATCAAGACCAGGACCCCCACCCAGATGATCTAATGGAGGCACTCATTTCCCTCCTTGAGGTGTTGGAAACGTGATAAGTGGCACTCCCACCTAATGGAAAGCCATATCCAGCATAGGTGGATGATATGCCAACACCTTTGGGTTTCAGGAATCCCACATTTACCCCATTGAATGGGATAGGGGACCCGCCACAGCATCTGACCCACTTTCCATCAAGGTGTGGGTCCATGTTAGGGACTCCAACATAGTAGGAGGCTGCCATGCTCCGATGTTTTGTGTAGACATTGGAGGGGCCGACATTAATCTGGTACAATCAGCTTCCCATCATATCATTGACCAGCTAGGAGGACCTCCATAGGAAATTCCTCGACCAGTTCAGCTCTACCACATAGAAAACAAGCATCACAGACCTCTTCAAGTGAAAACATAGGTGTGATGAGTGTGTCACAGACTTTATCGCCCGGTGGAATGGGATTACATACTCCCTTGATATGATAATTACTGAAGATCAATTACTAACGATGTGTGTGGGAAATATTAATATGGAAATGTTCCCCTCTCTAATAACCTAGAACTACCTAGGAGGATTCTAAGTCTTCTCTGATAAGGGCCAGTGCCTAGAAGAAGCCCTGCAATAGGCCAGTCAGGCACATCCGTTGCCCCTGTAATTCCCTCATAGAGGGATGCCAGAGCCAAGACCGTTGTGGTGGCCCATGTAGAGGCCCCCCAGATAGCTAGAATTATTACAAGTGGAGCTACCTCCCCAACCTCGCATAGGACCACCACCAAAGGCACAACCTCCGGCCCATCAGCATCCGCCTCAGAATCGGTAGGTGCCCCCGCGCAACATACAACCACCACCCTGGCAGAATAACCAGGCTCCACCTCCTTGACAGGCTCCTCCACCTCCTTATCATGGCCAATCTAAAAGGACCCCTTTACAGATAGAAGAAACTAAACCTACTCATTTAATGAGAATCAGGTTCCCTACTATTTCCAAGGTGCCTTGGAATAGGGGATTGTGCATTTTCCTGAGTGCAGAAGGCCTAAAGAGGAGAACCTCACTAAACTCCCCAACTACTTCAATATCACCAGATCCTAGGACACAGTCTCAAGAAGTGATATGTGTTCAAAGACTGGCTTCAAGACCAGGTTGATAACAACGTTGTCATGTTGGGCCCAACCCCAACACAAGTTTCATGCATCGTCGTAAGGTCATACATCAGTAACGACAATGAGGGTGATTGGCTGCAGGTTTCTAGCCATGGGTCTCAAGATTGTGACGACTGGATGGCTCATAAAATAGTTTCACATTCCCATGGTATTATCTGTGCATGCTTAAATCGGCCAGAGACTTTAGAAGCTGTGACCACCACTTCTGCATTATCATCTTAGCTGACCTCTTCCCTGAAGAGCAAACACTGGCGGTGCAAGGGAAAGAAATGCACCTTTACAATGCCATCATTGTCCAATACTCTCGACGACTTCATTCTCCCAAATATGGGGATTCTTCCCAGAATCCACCCATAAGTGGATGGATCTTCGAGTGAAAGTCAGGGGTATGCTTCGGTTAACACCGTAGAGTTGGTAAACCCCTACATGACTCCCGATGACGGGGAGCACCAGGCGAATCTCCCCAATGCCCCCAGCCAATTCCAACGTCGATGGAGCCGTGACCATATGGGTCACTGAGGAACATCATTTGTAACTTATAGCTAGGTCGTTAATACCACTAAGACTAGAAAACATGCCTAATATAGAGCTCAGCATGAACAGCCTCCTCATCCGGTGTCATCAGGCCTTTTTCCACCGCCGTTAGTGCTAATGAATCAGGAAGACCCACCTCAACCATGCCACGACTAGCCACGCCCAGATACAGGCTAGTATCAATCATTACACTATCATCCAGTATCCACTCTACAAGCTATGACTAGTGAGAAGTGAGATATGCCTAGCATAGTCAGCAGCCGGCTCAGCCAGCAGGGGCCACAGTAGTGCCTGTCATAGAGTGACCTTCTACAAAAATAATTTCACACCTGGCGTGGAATTATGATGTTCTAAAGCTCCTTTACATCATACCATCAAGTATTTCCATACTCTAGGCCCTTAACCTATCAGTAGATATGCGTGAGGACCTCGCTGAGGCATTAAGAAGCCCCCTACAGTTTGAGACTGAGGTAGAAGTTGTAGAGGCCTTTAATGTAGAAGAGATAAAGAATGCTAAATTCTAGGGCATTATCTCTTTCTCGAGAGAAGATGAAGGTTTTCCCATATAGGGGAAAATTTTCCCACTGTACATAACCAGCTGATTCAATGGCGTGGAGGTTCACCGCTAGCTTGTTGAAACTGGATCCGAGATTAACCTTATCCCGACACAGACACTGTGGAAGTTGGGGTTTTCTGAAGATGAATTGACACTATCTGACTTGATGATCTTGGGATACGACATGCCAGAGTAGACATTAGTCGGCATGATTTGTTTGAAGACCCCATTCGGTGGCCTAGTTTCCAGTACCGAGTTTATGGTTGTCTCCCAAGACACCACATACAATGCATTGATGGGAAGACCATGGATCCACCTGCATGCAGTGGTACCATCATCATACTACCAGTGTCTCAAATACTCCCTCAATGGCCGAGTGAACTTGCTCCAAGGTGATGTGTCTCCTTTTTTTCCTCTGAAGCCTGGGACCTAGATGCTGGCTATTACAAGAGCAAGGACAAGCAGATTCAGACCACTGAGGTTGAACCCATTACAGTTGCAACCGACCCCCTGGGTAGGTCTGGATGACGCCTAAGTCTTCCCAATTCATTGATTGGAGGCCACAACCCCTGATATGGGGAAATTTTTTGTAGTCTCTCATACAAGGGGGAAGCATATTCTCAATTCCAATCAACGTCAATAGATCACTTCGTATTGTTATATGAATTAGGCCTTAGTGATCCCTGAGCCCCCTACTCCCATAAGGTATCAGGATGTCTGCCCCATGGAAATGAAAATACAGCATACTTGCCTATTTCACCGAGCTAGAATTAACTGTCACAAGCCGACGTGACACTATTACATTGATATCATCAAGCATGGTCCCTTGGGCCAAAGACCAGATGGGATCAGGTCGACAACCTTCATTTCTATTGTTTCGGCATCACAGAAATCTCCCGATGTAGTGACCAATACCGCCCATGCTAGTACCAGCCTCTTGTAGAGGGATGTTGACCCAGAGGAAGCTCCTCCCACTAGGGATCCCTCCACTACAAGAGAAGCCGAGGATTTAGAGGACTCTCCCCTTTCCTTTGAAGGGGGAATTTCCGCCATGGTCGATAAGATGGTGCAGGTAAACCTTGGTAGTGAGGAAGATCTGATACCTACATTAATCAGTGTTTCCATGTCCCTCGAGGAGTAGCAGTGGTACATAGACTTTCTAAAACAACATAACAATGTATTATCCTAGAGCTACGATGAGATTCTAAGAATAGAACTTTTGGTAGCCATCCACCGCTTCAGTCTCCCTGCAAATCCTTGTGGGTTCAAACAGCCTCCCAGTAATATGCACCCTTCTCACAGTTCCATGGTGGAGGCGGACGTTGATAAGCTCATTAGATCCAATTTTGTTAAGGAGGTTCAATACCCCAAATGGCTAGCCAAAATTGTTCCAGCCCGGAAGAAGAACTGATAGATTAGAGTCTGCAATGATTTCTGAGATCTCAACCGTCACTGTCCAAAGGATGATTTTCCCCTTCTTATGACGGAGATGCTGATTGATGCTACAGCTGGGTTCCTAGCATGCTCTTTCATGGATGGGTACTTTGGGTACAAGTAGATTCAAATGGCCCCTAAGGACAAGGAGTCTATACCCTTCTGGGCGCCACAAGGTACGTTTTGTTACTAGGTCATGCCCTTCGACTTAAATAATGTTGGCTCCACCTATTAGTGGTCCATTCATCGCATATTCAATCCAATCCTCGAGATATTGGTGGAATTCTATGTGGACAATCTGGTATTCAAATATCACCAGTGCTAGGACCATCTCAAGGACCTTGAGATAATGTTTTACCTCCTCCGTTCTCACCACCTAAAGATGAACCCATAGAAATGTGCCTTCAGGTTCACCTTTGGGAAGTTCATTGGCTTTGTTTTCATGTAACAGGGCATCAAGATCGACTCAGAGAAGATCAAGGCCATCAGCCAGATGCCTCACCTGAGTAATATTTAGGATATTTGAGGTTTTCAAGGCCACATAGCCTACATAAACCGATTCATTACGAATTTGACCAGAAAGTGTAATCCATTTCCTCGACTCATGAAGAAAGTAACTGCTTATGAATGGGATGAAGAGTGCTAGACCGCATTCGAGGAAATCAAGCAGTATCTACACTAGCCTCCAATGTTGATGCCAACAGTCTCCAGAAATCCATTGGTCATTTATGTGACTTCCCTGGAACAATCTCTTCGCACCCTTCTCGCCCAAAAGAATAATGAGGGGATAAAAAACAGCCTCCACTACCTCAGTCATATGCTCATCGATATTGAGACCGGATACACCCCCATCGAAAAGAGATGTCTTGCACTGGTATTCACAGTATAGAAATTGTGACATTACTTGCTGCACCACAAGGTACAACTGGTGTATCGGGTAGATCCACTGATGTACATTCTGAACCACCCCATGTTGACAGGTCATCTAGCTCTGTGGGAAGTGATTCTTCAGTAGTTCAATATCAGGTTTGTCCCTCAGAAAGCTATTAAGGGGAAAACATTGATAGACTTCCTTGCTTCCCATCCGACTCATGATGACCACTCCTTGGTTCTAGATTTTCCTGATGAGGCAATACTCTCAGTAGATCATTCCATCTTGTGTTGGAAGATACATTTCAATGGTGCTTCCTGGAATCCCACTGGCAGGAGGCTCAATGACCCTAGTCTCAACAAGATAGGCTTGGGTATCGTCTTTATTACCCTGGAATAAGCCATTATGATGTACTCATTCCTGTTTTCTGAAGGCTGCTCCAAAATGAGGTAGAATATCAGGCTCTTATCACTGGCCTCGAGCTGGCCCTCAAGATTGATGTGCCCCATTTTCATGTGAAATGGGATTCCAAACTAGTCATCTAGAAGATCAATGGTGACTACATCGTCCGAAAGACAGAGCTCATACCATTGTTGGAATGCACTTTCCAGCTAATGGCCTAGTTCCCATCTCAACTAGAAGTTACTCATATCCCTCATTCTCAGAACGGTTGAGCTGATGCCTTGGCCATCCTGGCTGCATCACTTGTAGATCCCGAGCTAGAGGACCCGATAATCCATGGGGTACATTAGAGAGTCATTGCTCCTTTCACCCCAAGTGATGACGACAGCCTGTAGGTGATCCATCTTACCACTGGAGCCCCCATGTCAGGACCCCTAGGTCCCTCGAATGTAGTGGTTGAAGTGAATCCCAACTAGAGATCCCCCTTTGTCGAGTATCTCCAAAATGGTTAACTCCCGACTGATTGGGCCGATCTCGATCGAATCAAATGTCACGAGCTGCAGTTTAGCCTTCATAGTGGTCCTAGTCTTGAGAAGATCCTCTACAACTGCGGTTTTGATGGTGTTATCCTCTGTTGCATCCAAGGGGTCAAGATTTTTCAGGTCATGTAGGAGGTTCAGGTCAATTCATGTGGCTCCCACCAGACTAGGCCGAAGCTATCTCACCAGATCTAGAGACTAGGGTACTTTTGGCCCTCTATGATACATGATTGCATCAAGTTCACCAAGAGATGTCATGCATTCCAAGTTCATGACAACTTCTTCCATCATCCACCAGAGCCTCTCCACACTACCAAGTACTTTTGGACCTTCACGGTCTGGGGACTAGATGTCGTGGGACTATATACACTGGCGACAAGTCACCAGTGTAGGTTCATCCTGACTGCTAAAGATTTCTTTTCCAAGTGGGTAGAGGCAGTTCTCCTCAAGGAGGTCAAGGCCCGTTCTATCATTGACTTCATGAGCTCCAATATCATATACTGATTTGGATTCCCTCACGCCGTGCTCACCGATAATAGCACAAACTTACGAGCATCCGAGTTAAAGAAATTGTACGCAAAGTACAACATCTATTCTAACCATACCTCCCACTACCACGCACAAGAAAATGGGCAGATTGAGGAATTCAACAAGACCCTCTCTAACATTTTTCAGAAATTGGTTGGTTAGAACAAGAAAAGTTGGTCGAACAAGCTCCCCAAAGCCCTCTGGGCTTATCAAATGATAACTCGTAATTCCACAAAGGTGACCCCATTTCCCTAGTATATAGAACAGAAGCCATCCCACCTATCAAGATTCAGTTTCCTTTGTTACAAAAAGAAGTCTATGACCAGCAAGTGCCAGATAAGGTAGCTGAAATTAGTCTGGATGAATTGGAAGTACTTGATGAGAATAGTCTTTCTACCCTTCACAACCTAGAAAGACACCGAAATAAGATGGCCATAGGCTATAATAAGAAAGTCCGCCTCCGCTCTTTCCTACAAGGTGATCTGGTACTGGCCCTCTGGACACCAATGATACCTGGTAGGAAACCACCCAAGTTGGAGACCAAATGGGAAGGACCTTTCATTATTCACAAGGTTTACCCCAATGATGCGTACTCACTGGTGACTATGGATGGTGAGCGTATAACTCCTCCCACCAATGCCAAATTCCTTAAGCAATAATTTGCTTATGCCAGCTAGTCTGGAATGACCCTAAACTATTTGGTCCAGCATGACCCTAAACTGTTTGGTTCCACATGATGCTAAACTACCCGATCCTACATGACTTTAGACTGTAAAATATCCCACATGATGTTAAACTGTATGTTGTCCTGCAAGATGTTAAACTGCACCCTTCGAACTACATACAACTTGATTCCCATCTGCATGGGATACACAGAAACGCTCAGATGCTCGACCTTGAGTCCAACCCCCAGAATATTCTCTTTAACTACCCCTAGGGTATTGTTCTCTCAAGGGGTCCTTGAATAGTATAGTGTAGGATCCTTTAGCCTCACTCATGTCAGGATTATGACCGTTGCACCATGTGCCCCTCCCCATTCATATATCCTCCCACGTCCTCACCACACGATGTTAAACTGCATGACCCTTAAGAAGTACGTACTGCTTGATTCCCATCCTCATGGGATACGTAGGAACACCCGATCATTTTGTCTGTTGGCCCAGCTCGAATTTCAGAATCTCCCCTTGGTTCAAGGCATATGGTATGGTACAAGCTTTTTCCCCAATTAACGTCAAGCTCATCTCGATCTCACTAAACATCCTGCTCCCCAGAGATATTCGTCACATTCACCACCCTACTTGACGTTTAAATGCATGGGAAAAACTATGATTCACCCACACCTTTGATTGGGAATCTATCATCCCTCACATCCAAAAAGACCCCCGACTAGAATGGTTGCTCAGCCTAAGGTCTCTCCAACCACTTTGGGCCAACACCCTCAAGGATGTTGAGCAAAAAATTGATACAAGTCTCGTGTTGTGAATATGGTCAGCAGTTAATGCTCATCTATTGTTCCCATTTCATGTCACACTATAACGAAGTTGTGTTTCGAACATGGTCAGTGGCTATCCTTTGTCATTGTCACCACCCCTATAGATCTCCAACATTGAGTTTTGTGGTTCATCATACCCGTTGCATCTTTAAGTTGTGACTCCCTTCAGGCGATGACAGTTATCATACCCTTATATGATAGGGAAATCTGAATCTGTCTCCTTGTTTCCCACACTGAGCACTGCTCAAGTGTGATTAGGAGATGTGATAAGGTGGTAACTGCACAAGAGGTGAAATGTCTATTGTTGTCAAGGACACCCAACCTTAGGTCCTTCGACCCATTCGGGCCCCATGCCTGAGTTCTAATTTAGGATTGTGTGGTGCGATGCAGACTCATGTCCTCATTCACGTCGGGCTATTTCACCACACCACACATATCCCCTTGAGATATACCTTCCTTTATTTATCATTCGTTCTGGAAGCACGGGCCCTTCCATGCTCAAAATTACCCATCATTTGGGTTTCCATCACCCTTTATATCCAGAATGGCCCCCAAATGGAATGGATGCTCAGCCCATGGGCTCTCCTACCACTTCTGGCCAACAAACTAGAGGATTGTGACCGACAAGTTGAAACAAGTCCCATGCTGAGAATACGGTCAGCGGTTGATGCTCAATTGTTTTCCCCATCCTCTGTTTACACAATGTTGGATACTTTGTTGCGAACCTGATCAATAGTTGTCCTCAGTCATCGTTGCTACTTTGTTGTATTCAATAAGCACGATTATTAGCACATTCTGTCCCCCACATATGACATTAAACTAAGAATATACAGTACGAGTTCTATGACCCTAAACTAAGATCACTTCTGCCCTCACTACAAGACATTACACTGTAAGCTTGACATGATACTCTATCAATGGTCCAGCCTCAGGCCCTCGGCCTTTTCGAGCCCCTGTCCCAAGTTCTCACTTAGTGTTGTACGGTGTGGTGTAGGATTGTTCCCTCATTCACGTTGGGTTACTCACCACTCTGTACACCTCCTTCATGTGGGGTATCTTTCCCATTTTCTTCCTTGCTGCATGATGGTAAAGTGCACATTAACCTCTTCTAGAACTACGTGTGGATTTATTCCCATCCTCATAGGATACATAAAAATGCCCAGACATTTCATCTATTGGACCAGCCCCATCTCATAGAGATCTTCCTATTATCTAGGCCCCATGGCCTGTATTTTTCCATGAGAGGGCTATATGGTGTGGTATGAGATTATGTCTTCATTCGCGTCGGCTCTATAACAACCATGACATGTATCTATTTATCCGGAGATTTCTCTGTATCTTTGTTATATACTCATATTTTCAAATTGGTTGATCTCATGTTGAGCCCCTCGACCCTCTATGGTGGTTCACCAATGTTCCCAATAGTACTATATTTTAGTGTCTAGAGTGTTAGATTTTACCTACACATGATTTTTCCCATTTTCGAGGCTTTGTGTTCCCCTTTATTTGGGCTTCCATAAACATTCCCACCTGAAGGGAACCCCAAATGGCATGGATGTGAGGCCTAAGGGCTCTCTTACCATTACAGGCCAATGTCCTCATTGGTTTCAAGAAAAAAATCGATACAAGTCCCACATTGTGAATATGGTCAGTGGTCAACACTCATTTTTTAGTCCATTTCAGGATAACATGATACGAATGTTGTGTTTCGATCACAATCAACAATTATCCTCTATCATCATGCCATCCCCATCAAGACATGAATGTTGGTTACATGATTCACATTATTTCCCACCCCATCATGTCCAAATATAATTTCGACACTCCTAGAATTATCCCTCAATGTGCATTTGCATGTTAGGAGGAAAAAAGCCACTGTATAGGTGTCATCTGGGGATCTTCACTGATTTCCCTTTGGTGTGCGTTCCAGGTATTTCAAAAAACCCCTTATTCTCTTGTTTCCCACATCGTGTTTGACTCATGTGGGATTAGGAATCAGGTTGATGTTTGCACTTACTTGGAAGTATGTTTCTCCTCTACGGTCCGAGCTCTAATACCATAAGCTAAGACCTCTTTTAGAACTACGTACAACTTGATTCCCATTCCCATGGTATAGGTAGGAATTCCTAGACATCTTGTCTTTGGGTCCAGCTTGAGTTCCACTAATTTATCTCTTCTATTCTACCTTCAGGGCATTAACTCTTATGAGACTGTGTGGAATGGTATGGGATTATGTCCTCATTCACATTAGGTTGGCATTATCCGCACTACGTATGCCCCTTTCTCGGAGTTATCCCCCCTACTTCTTGTCCCACATGACATTAAACTATTTGTTGTCCCACATGATATTAAAAGGCATCTTCAAGAAATATGTGTGTCTTGAATCGCATTCTCATGGGATACATAGGAACACCTAGACATCTCATCTTCGGGTCCAGTTCAATTGGGAGCTAGTTTCTCATACCCCCTTATCCTCTGATATTTCCTAGCCCCTAGGCCAGAGGTTTCCTCCTTAGAATTGAGCATAGTATGATGTGGACCTTGTCCTCATTCATGTCGTGTATGCTTTATCACTCCATGTGCATCCCCTATGGAACCTCATCTCTCCTTTGTACGTCTGAGTCATTAGAATTTAAACTATGATTCTTAGTCCCACATGAATTTAAAATGTTGCGTCTATCATACACGATGTTAAAAAGATTGGTTGCTCCCATCACATGACCCTAAACTGTGACATTATCATCTTGGCTGCATGATAAAAAACAGCACTTCACCATGATATCCTCACTCAAGGAGGCATCATGTTTGGTATCAGTCATACACCATACCATTTGTCAATACCTCCACGCAACTTCATTTTTTAGGCAATGCTTGGAATTTTTTTCCTAGGTCCATCGCTACACAAAAAAACACTCATTCATCCTAATGGACAAACGAGATCTATTAAATACCACTTCATTCGGTTCAAGGGCCAAACCCGCACAACCTTTTATAACTACATGTGGATTGATTCCCACCTGCATGGGATATGTAGGAATGCCCGTACACTTGCGTCGGGCCTAGCCTAACTTATGTTTTCGGCCCCTCGACCTGAAACCTCCCCCAAGAAGTGCACTGTGATCTAGACCATGTCCTCATTCACGCAAGGTCTTGTAATTACATCGCCGTGTGTCTCTTATTTCCTACCATCTATGGTCCGAGATCTATGACCATATACTAAGACCACTTTACGTCCTTGCCGAAAGACTTTAAACAGCATGACATCTTCCAAAACTACGTTTGGCTTGATTACCATCCACATGGGATATGTTGGAACAGCCAAACATTTTTGCCTCTGGGTCTAGCCCCAGGATTCTACAAATCATGTCCTCATTTTTCTAGTGGTATCCAATGCCTATGTCATGGTAGGGCCCACACCACAGGAGAGCCTTCAACACTTGTCAACTCAATTACCGATGTTGAATCATCTTGTACAATGGGGATGATAGGAGGCTCTCCTTTCGGCTCATCATCTCCTAGTCCAGCTGAAATCGGTGCCCCATTACGCCAGGTCTCGAGGGCGGGATCCTAAGGTTGCTCCCTGTTCTCCATAGGCGTACCCGCACCCCCGTTGGTGGAGACTTCCTAGGGACCCTAGACCATGTGTTCCTGAATAGGATAGTGTTTGGTTGATATATCGAGACTATGAAAAGATGAAATCTTATATAAGGTTTATACCATACCTCAAGATGCTCTACCGGTTCCACGTCAAGGACATAAATTTCACCACTCTCCCTGGAACTCCACTAGTTAGTGTGTGCTTTTGAAGGCCCCTCTCCACCAATACCCTCGACTTCGTCCTCTTCTTATAGTCATTCTCCTTCTTCTTCTTCTTCTTCTTCTTCCTCCTCGTCTACACTTTCATCCTTGGATGGTAGCCTCTCTAGGTTACACTGCTGGACAAGAATTACTTTCACTCGGAGATGCGGTTCTTTATATTGCTTCCACTGACATGAGTACATTTCCATGGCTGTCAGGTTTTCATGCCGGTGATGAATGTTTACTTTATCCAGTATTTGGATGCGCCCTATGTCGGGTAGATCGAGCCCAGTACACATCAACCTCTTCCACAACTCTTTGGCGGACATGGACTATCGCAACGTTCTCCAATCAAACCATAGAGAATGGAAGATAGCATCGGTGGACGGTGTCACGAGGTACTTGAGTTACTTTCCTGGGAGGTCCCTAGTTGGACCCCGAGGCCGTGCAGAAGACCACCCTTCCGTGAAGGGCAAAGGCATGTTTTCGGTATGTGTTGCCCATGCCAATGAAGTATCGGCCTATGCCGAACTGGCCCCCTGACTCGTTCTTTGCTTCACTTTTCCCACGGCACCTTAGCTACCTTCCTGCTCTTCGGGTTCTATACTAGTTGCCTTGATTTTCTAAACACGTTTCCAATGAATCGCCTTGGGGTATGCTGTCATCCAATGTTCAGCATACTCTGTCGACAGACTAGCACAGACTTCGGTGGGGGGAAGAGTAATGATTTTGCCCAAGCCTTCCATCGTGAACATAAGCCACAGATGGAGGAGAATGCAGGGATTACTCTCTTCCCGTACCTTTTTATATACTTTCTTGGGCACCCATTGCATGCAACCAATCTTCCTAGAAAATCTGTAACACCCCAATCTTCCACGGTACACTTCTCTTTGAATAATACAATAGCGTGTGTTGTACGCAACATTGAGTTCAAGTACACCACGACTTACCAAACTAGCCGTTCAAAAGAGGTTATGAATAGTATTAACTAAATTTTAAATATTATATTATCCTTATAATTTTAATCCATATTATGAGTTTCTATGACATGATTTATGAACAAATTCATTTTTTCAGATTAAACAAGTATTTTTCAAAAAATGAAATTTTACCGCCTTTTAATGGCGAAGCCTTTTTAAAACCAATATTTAAAACTTTTATATATTAAATTTCACAAAATGAAATTCTTCTTTAGAATAGGGACATAATAATTTAGTATCCATAATTTTTTGGTGTCTTTCTGATAACTTTCATATTTTGATGAATAGTAAAAAATTAGTAAATTTTAATTAAAAACAACTTTTTTAATCGAAATAATTAATAGTGATAGATTATGAATTTGAGTAGTTTTAAATAATATTTAAAATATATTTTTACCATTTAATACAATGTGGGTCATTTAACATAATTTCACATTTAAACCAGACATAAACAAGTGCCAATCTTTTGATAGTTATTATCTCTTAAAAACACGCTTTTTGTTTTAACAACGGGAATTAATTTTAAATTAATTTCTGCCACTTCTGTGTTTTGAATTTGGAAAAATGGATTCCATATTTGGAATCAGGATGTTAAAATTGTGTAAATAGGTAACTTTTATTTTTAGACATTTTGGATAATTACTTCGGTAAATATTTTATTTACCATGGTTAAAGGGTAAATCCGGTAAACAAGGGTTAAAAAAATAATATTATAATAATACTAAATTAACCTAAAACGTGTCTTAATCCTACTGGTTGAGACATGGTCGACCATGGGCATCTTTGGGTCGATTTTGGGATCCCATGAATGCACCTGTAAGTGATAGGGACACATTATTTTAATTAAGTTAAAATGAATACAAAAATGACAAAAGCATATGTCTTTTAGAAAAACAATTCTTACATAGGGTTATATATGTTTTATTTTATACTATAAATATTCATTAGAAAGATAAAAGTATTTCCTACATAATTATATTTTATTTAAAATTTTTAGAGATTAAATAAGTAAATTTATTTATGACACAATGATGATGTAGTAATTACCATAATAGTGAACAATTAGAATAATTGATATTATAAATACCCAAATGAATATAATTTGAGACTTTTAATGAATTAAACTAATTTTATAGGATAATATTACATATTAATATTGATTTTATGGACTTTTTTAGAAGTAATAATTCTGTTATGAGTTTCACAAAAATCAACTATGGAATAGTGTCAAAATTGACATAAAAGAGTTTTTAAAATAAATATTATATTATTAATTGATATTAAATTCATAAAAATCTAAGGATCGGCCAAGATACTTATATCATGATAGGTGTATCATTAATGGACCACTTTGGGGTCTTTTGGATGTATATAGTAAGTTTATAACCTATATAATATAAAAATACAAAGTGACATGGTAAATGTCAAAGTAATTAACTAAGAGTTAAAACTAGAATATAAGGTTAATATAGTAACACAAACCTGTCTAAATTCTATTGGATGAATGTTTTTAGACCTATAAACACCTTAACCTTTTAATAATAAACTTTTGAGCCATTAGAAACCGAATATTAATTTATTATAAATTAATATTTCTAGCTTTTCCAAAGGTGCCCCTCACCCCTCTTATAAAATGGCACTCCTACTTCTCATTTATTCACACCATCAAAGCCTTTTGGTTCTGCCAACCCCTTACAAAATACTCTCTAAACGTCCCTCATTACAACCTAGAGGCCTTAGTTTGATCAGAAAGCCAACCTAAGGAGCCCTTTTGATCAAATCAAAAGAAAGAACCCGAAGAAGAGGTAATGTTTTCACCACCCCTTTTCAAGTTCCTTTCTTCTTCCACTTCTTATTTCTTTGTTATTACCATTATAAAATAATAACTAAAGTATCTTATATATAATGTGATGTTATTATAAATATGTTACAACCATATTCAGTATTCTATCCACCCTTTGAATAACATGTCACCATACGTGCGTACGTACGGCTTACCGTCTTCACGTCGTGGTGTAATTGTTATTCAATATATTATTATTTGGGTGGGTATAATAATGATGTGTAACTCATAAAAATAATAAATATAACATGATAATTATTCTTTATATATGATATACCATCCAATTATATATTATTTTAATATCAAAAGAATGATATTGTCGCTCGTGCGTACGTACGGACTACCGTCTCCACGAATGTGATGAGATTCATTCTCTATCGTACCCATTCAAGTATAATTATCATTTTATGATTTAAAAATATATTTTAAGAACTTTATATCATTCTGGATATGAATAATATACAACCTATCCATGACAAACATGGCTTACGTAACAAAACATATAAAAGAAAACGAGTATGTTAACAACCGAAACGACGATAATTCTAAGATATTATTAACAAAGCAACGTTAAAAGATAATATATGATATCATATTAATGTATATGATTAATGAATAATTTAATAACAATTATTTAAACATTATACAGGAGGTTAACCTACCCCCAACCAAGAAAAAGTACAAGGTAAGGGGTTTTTTATCTCACTTTTAATTCCGTGTGAATTCCATTGTTCACCACTTATTTATTACATGTGGTGTGTGTACTGCCCATGTTTGTAATAATTGTGTAATATACTTTAATTCATGTATATTTAAATCATCATTGTATGATCCTTCTTTCATGGGTGTATGTTTTGTATGTAACTTAATCGATAAGGGAATTTGAAATTTCAATTTCCATTTATTCGGCTTTACGCAAACTTCATTGATTATTTTACTCTGAGATTATGTGAGGAATAACTATTAAATTTATTATGTCATAATTTCCACTCCCCTTTTCTGTGGATATACTTTTGATACACATAATCACTCCATTGATAATTTATCAAGTCATCGATATGAATTTGATAAGAGTAATTTTAACTCATTCTCCATTTGTTGAGTTAAACATCCAATTCATTAGTGTTGTTTTTACAAGATTATGTGTGAATATCCTTTGATTGTTTTAAAATAAATATCCAATCATATTTAGTGTATTTATATTTTTCACACATGATTATGTCGTTGATTTATCCTTAACCTAAGGATACGGCCTTTATGAGAGATTTCATCCCAACTTAAATTCCATTGAGACTTCTTTGTGGTTATATACCAAATCACTTTTATGTGGTGTATATAATGTACTTTGACATAGTATATCATGAATACCTTTATTCTCATGATATTAAAATGATTTTATTACCTCAATTATTTGTATTAAAGTGTCTCTCTTTTGGTTAGAATCTCTAACTAAAATACCATTTTTAAATGTTTTAAAGACTTATTCATCTAAATCTTTCTCATTAATGTCCATGTTTTAAAAATGGTTTTAAGGATTTATTTATATGGACATTAAAGTTTTAAAATTAAAACTCCTTTTAAAAAGTTTCAAAGTGGTATGGGACACTTTGATTCAAAAATCTATTTTTAAATGGCTTCTTGACAAATAGTGTGTCTTTTAAAATGATTTCAAGACAAAGGGGGATATTTCTCTCAAATAGATTTGATGATTATTTTCATCTATGTCAACATCCTTCATTATTCTTGATTGAGGATAATGTGATACAATACAATCTTCCATATTGTATCAAATGAGTTATGTTTGACTGTGGATGTGCTATTTTTATACCATTCATGGTTTGTAGTTAAAGTATTGACATTTTGTATGCTAGTTTTAATACAAATGTTTATGTTATGTTTAAACCTATTCATATGAGGAATGCATTGGACATAATAAGTGATGGGTGGAGCCCGCTATAGCTCCTTGATGCATCGGTAAGTCTCATGAGACAAACTAGTGTCTTGGAACAAGGCCTTGGCAAAATCTTATTTGTAGTCTTGGCACGAGGCCTTGGCTATGTGGTTATGATAGTCTGAAATTATGCATTCCATCATTATGAAAGTGGTTATTGATATTGCATATGATCATTCGACTAGTAGAATATCCATGTGAATAAGTAAATGGCATTATTTCATTTTATCTTTACCATATTATGCTGAAGTTCAAGTTTAAACGGCTTTTGTTTTAATTATAAATTGCCTTAAGTGTTTATGCTTATCTATGATATCATCTGCTATAATGTTATCCTTACTGAGCATCTGAGCTCACCCCTTTCAATGTTTTATTTTTTCCAGGATTATGAAGAAGTAATTTATGAATGACCTGCAGGGATAGTATGAGGGGATATGAAGAAAAGATGTTTTTTTATGTAATGTAAAACTTTATGATTGTATCTAGTGTTTCCAAGGCTACTAAACTAACCGGTCTTTCAATACTTGATATTTCTTGTGATCATGCCAATGTTATGTAATAATGCACCGAATCTGGGTAACTGGGGTTGGGGCGTTACAGTTGGTATCAGAGGAAGTTTAGTACAAGCCTTGGAAGCTAGATCTAGATAAACTCTGATTAGAGCATGTAGACCTAAGATGAACTTTGAGGATTAGTATAGAATAACTTCCTAGAATTTTGGTATTGTATATATTTTGTGAGTTTTCCGAGCAATACATCCCTGTCTGGATACGAGCAAGTAGAGGCGGCTCCGGAACAGACGTACCTAAAGGTAAAACCCAAAAACACCACTTTGAGCTAGACTCGAACGAGAACTAGTTCACAACAACAGGCCATGCTGCACTCTTGGTTACGACACTCCCAGGGGATATTCTTATGATAATTTACATTATCTTTACAAACCGATTTAAAGTATTATATATATACGATGAGAGTAAATGACCTTGGTTAATCCTAATGTGTTTCAAATTGTGAATATGGTGACATGTTAATCTCTAAATGATTGTATGACTAATATTAATCACACAATGCTTTCTGGTTTTAGTCAATGGCTGGATTCCAAGGAAGTCATAGTGACTTTGAGAATGATGTACAAGGTGGGAATGGTGGTGGAAATGAGCAAAAAAATGGAATGTTGATAGGCGTAAAAGATATCATCTTTTTTCCAAATCAATTTTCCAAAAATATGATCAACAATATATATATTAACCGATTACCGGACTCAACAATGAAGAGAAAGGTGATGAATGATAAGAGCTCCAGAAGTGGAGACCATGGAGAAAGAAATCCTCAATTTCCATCATGCAGGAAATGTGGAAGGAGACACCCAGGGAAGTGTCTCAATGGGACAAAGAAATGCTTTACATGCGGGAAGGAAGGACATAAAGTGAAGAATTGCCGAAGAAAAATGAAGAGTACTATGGAAGAAGATAAAAATGGTCCCAAGAGTTCATTTACAGTCATTTGCTGTAAATGTAGGGGACCTAGCCATTACCCGAGTGAATTCCCTATTCTATAGGATATTTTCTTGGTCAAAGAAGAAGCTATGTGGAAATAAGTGGTTGGAGAAATGTTTAAAAAGTATTAGTGCTCCTTTTTGATGGGTTTACTTTGGAATAATTTTATCTTGTATTTGTAACCCCGCAGTTTGCCATGTGAGAATGATATTTGAGGAAGAATTATATTTTCTCTTGTGGATATAGTTATAAATAACCATTTGGTTTTATATGATCATTGGGTTTGAGGCAATTACAAATTATTATATTTTGGGATGAAAATTCAAGGTATGAGATAACATTTGTGGTTAAATTATGTTATGGTTATTTTGAAAAATTTATCTCATCTTGGTAATGTTATAAAATATAGTTTTTGAAAAAGACAACACGTAGACCGTGTGACAACCCATCGCGTCAGACAAAGCTGTGGGAATCGAACCCACAACCAAAGTGCGATTGGGATTTATCGCCTACCACTGGACTACGTGAAGTCCCTGCTTATGTGACTATTATTTTTAGTTAAATGATTTTATTGATCAATAATAATTTGATTTGAGATCTTATGTCTTACCAAATTAATACCCTGAGTATAGGAAAATGATTTGGTGATTAAGTGATAAATGTTATTTTGGAAGTTGTTTGCTTTGCTGAGAACACTATATGCCAAAGGAAAATAGAGTCGTATGGGATTTCATTTGAGGAGTAATGGTGTATTTTTATCTATGTTTTTATTGTGTATTTTTAATGATTTGGGTTATTTATGGAAATGATTAGGTTAATTACTTTTAAGTATGTGACTTTAAGAGTAATTAATATCATTTGGAGATACAATTTAACATGGGAGACTACATAATCAAATTCTTCTATGTTTTGGGTTTCAATATTAATTTGGATTATATTGAAGTATTGTAAGGAAAATTGATTATTGAATGGTATTTATTTATCTTTGGGGTATTATTGGATTAATTTTAGAAATTAAGATTAGTGTTTATTTCTCTCAAGGAATATCCTTTTGGGGGATCATTAGATCTTATACTAACCATTTTGGTTTTTATTAATCTCTAAAGACAATGTAAATATATAGTTTATCCTACATGGATCATGTGATTCTATAGAAGTTTATTCTAGCTCTTCCAGTGTGACCAAGTCTTCTTGAATAATCATCGTTTAAAAAAAATGAGTTAGTGGTGGAAATTTATTAAAGAATGAAACTCTACTTAAAAAGTAAGTATATATATTTATATTCTTAATCAATGTCATAAATGAATTCCTCATAATTGTGTAATGTAACTTAAAACAATAAATGTTGTCAGTTTACTTTTCCTACTAGGATATTATTGATCGTTTTTCCCAACACAAGTTTGTGGTTTTCTTATTGTTAACTTTCTCTTGATCATGATTTCTATCCCTCTCCATCAGAACTTGACACATAGTTTATCATCC
Organism: Viscum album; assembly: GCA_963277665.1. Taxonomy (NCBI): domain Eukaryota; kingdom Viridiplantae; phylum Streptophyta; class Magnoliopsida; order Santalales; family Viscaceae; genus Viscum; species Viscum album. Next base: position 136,153,301 of record OY728134.1, read on the forward strand.
ATATCCATGTTTTCCTACATGGAATCCGAGTATGGGTTATCATGGTTGACCTTTATACTTCTCATTCTTTCTTTTAAAGTGATAGTTTTATTGACTCTTTTTCCGATGTGGGAATTTCTATTATATCCTCCAGCCCAATTTCTTTTAAAATTGTGAGGACAAAATTTATTGAAGGAGGGGTGGATGTAACACCCCAATCTTCCATGGTACATTTCTTTTTGAATAATACAATAGCGTGTGTTGTACGCAACACTGAGTTCAAGTACACCACGACTTACTAAACTGGCCATTCATAAAAGGTTATGAATAGTATTAACTGAATTTTTAATATTATATTATCCTTATAATTTTAATCCATATTATGAGTTTCTAAGACATGATTTATGAAAATATTCCTTTTTTCAGATAAAGGAAGTATTTTTCAAAAAATGAAATTTTACCGCTTTTTAATGGCGAAGCCTTTTTAAAACCAATATTTGAAACTTTTATATATTCAATTTGAAAAAATGAAATTATTCTTTAGAATCGGGACATAATAATTTAGTATCAATAATGTTTTGGTGTCTTTCTGATAACTTCCATATTTTGATGAATAGTAAAAAATTAATAAATTGTAATTAAAAAAAACTTTTTTAATCGAAATAATTAATAGTGATAAATTATGAATTTGAGAGGTTTTAAATTATATTTAAAATATGTTTTTACTATTTAATAAAATGTGGGTCATTTAACATAATTTCACATTTAAACCAGACATAAACAAGTGCCAATCTTTTGATAGTTATTATCTCTTAAAAACACGCTTTTTGTTTTAACAACGGGAATTAATTTTAAATTAACTTATGCCACTTCTATGTTTTGAATTTGGAAAAATGGATTCCATATTTGGAATCAGGATGTTCAAATTGTGTAAATAGGTAACTTTTATTTTTAGACATTTTGGATAATTACTTTGGTAAATATTTTATTTACCATGGTTAAAGGGTAAATCCGCTAAACAAGGGTTAAAAAAATAATATTATAATAATACTAAATTACCCTAAAACGTGTATTAACCCTATTGGTTGATACATGGTCGACCATGGGCATCTTTGGGTCGATTTGGGGACCCCATGAATCCACTTGTAAGTGATAGGGACACTTTATTTTAATTAAGTTAAAATGAATACAAAAATGATACAAGCATATATCTTTTAGAAAAACAATTGTTACATAGGGTTATATATGTTTTATTTTAGACTATAAATATTCATTAGAAATATAAAAGTATTTCCTACATAATTATATTTTATTTAAAATTTTTAGAGATTAAATAAGTTAATTTAGTTATGACACAATGATGATGTAGTAATTACCATAATAGTAAACAATTAGAATAATTGATATTATAAATACCCAAATAAATATAATTTGAGCCTTTTAATGAATTAAACTAATTTTATGGGATAATATGACATATTAAGATTGATTTTATGGACTTTTTTAGAAGTAATAATTCTGTTATGAGTTTCACAAAAATCAACTATTGAATAGTGTCAAAATTGACATAAAAGAGTTTTTAAAACAAATGTTATATTATTAATTGATATTACATTCATAAAAATATAAGGATCGGCCAAGAGACTTATATCATGATAGGTGTATCATTAATGGACCACTTTGGGGTCTTTTGGATGTATATAGTATGTTTATTAACTATATAATATAAAAATACAAAGTGACATGGTAAATGTCAAAGTAATTAACTAAGAGTTAAAACTAGAAGATAAGGTTAATGTAGTAACACAAACCTGTCTAAATTCTATTGGATGAATGTTTTTAGACCTATAACCACCTTAACCTTTTAATAATAAACTTTTGAGCCATTAGAAACCGAATATTAATTTATTATAAATTAATATTTCTAGCTTTTCCATAGGTGCCCCTCACCCCTCTTATAAAAGGGCACTCCTACTTCTCATTTCTTCACACCTTCAAAGCCTTTTGGTTCTGCCAACCCCTTCCAAAATACTCTCTAAAAGTCCCTCATAACAACCTAGAGGCCTTAGTTTGATCAGAAAGCCAACCTAAGGATCCCTTTTGATCAAATCAAAAGAAAGAACCCGAAGAAGAGGTAATGTTTTCACCACCCCTTTTCAAGTTCCTTTCTTCTTCCACTTCTTATTTCTTTGTTATTACCATTATAAAATAATAACTAAAGTATCTTATATATACTGTGATGTTATTATAAATATGTTACAACCATATTCAGTATTCTATCCACCCTTTGAATAACATGTCACCATACGTGCGTACGTACGGCTTACAGTCTTCACGTCGTGGTGTAATTGTTATTCAATATATTATTATTTGGGTGGGTATAATAATGATGCGTAACTCATAAAAATAATAAATATAACATGATAATGATTCTTTATATATGATATACCATCCAATTATATATTATTTTAATATCAAAAGAATGATATTGTCGCTCGTGCGTACGTACGGACTACCGTCTCCACGAACGTGATGAGATTCATTCTCTATCGTACCCATTCAAGTATAATTATCATTTTATGATTTAAAAATAATTTTTAAGAAATTGATATCATTATGGATATGAATAATATACAACCTATCAATGACAAACATGGCTTAAGTAACAAAATATATAAAAGAAAACGAGTAAGTTAACAACCGAAACGACGATAATTCTAAGATATTATTAACAAAGCAACGTTAAAAGATAATATATGATATCATATTAATGTATATGATTAATTAATAATTTAATAACAATTATTTAAACATTATACAGGAGGTTAACCTACCCCCAACCAAGAAAAAGTACAAGGTAAGGGGTTTTTTATCTCACTTTTAATTCCGTGTGAATTCCATTGTTCACCACTTATTTATTACATGTGGTGTGTGTACTGCCCATGTTTGTATTCATTGTGTAATATACTTTAATTCATGTATATTTACATCATCATTGTATGATCCTTCTTTCATGGGTGTATGTTTTGTATGTTACCTAATCGATAAGGGAATTTGAAATTTCAATTTCCATTTATTCGGCTTTACGCAAACTTCATTGATTATTTTACTCTGAGATTATGTGTGGAATAACTATTCAATTTATTATGTCATAATTTCCACTCCCCTTTTCTGTGGATATACTTTTGATACACATAATCACTCCATTGATAATTTCTCAAGTCATCGATATGAATTTGATAAGAGTAATTTTAACTCATTCTCCATTTATTGAGTTAAACATCCAATTCATTAGTGTTGTTTTTACAAGATTATGTGTGAATATCCTTTAATTTTTTTACACTAAATATCCAATCATATTTAGTGTATTTATATTTTTCACACATAATTATGTCGTTGATTTATCCTTAACCTAAGGATACGGCCTTTATGAGAGATTTCATCCCAACTTAAATTCCATTGAGACTTCTTTGTTGTTATACACCAAATCACTTATATGTGGTGTATATAATGTACTTTTACATAGTATATCATGAATACCTTTATTCTCATGATATTACAATGTTTTTATTACCTCAATTCTTTGTATTCAAGTGTCTCTCTTTTTGTTAGAATCTCTAACTAAAATACCATTTTTAAATGTTTTAAAGACTTATTCATCTAAATCTTTCTCATTAATGTCCATGTTTTAAAAATGGTTTTAAGGTTTTATTTATATGGACATTAATGTTTTAAAATTAAAACTCCTTTTAAAAAGTTTCAAAGTGGTATGGGACACTTTGATTCAAAAATCTATTTTTAAATGGCTTCTTGACAAATAGTGTGACTTTTAAAATGATTTCAAGACAAAGGGGGATATTTCTCTCAAATAGATTTGATGATTATTTTCATCTATGTCAACATCCTTCATTATTCTTGATTTAGGTTAATGTGATACAATACAATCTTCCATATTGTATCAAATGAGTTATGTTTGACTGTGGATGTTCTATTTTTATACCATTCATGGTTTGTAGTTAAAGTATTGACATTTCGTATGCTAGTTTTAAAACGAATGTTTATGTTATGTTTAAACCTGTTCATATGAGGAATGCATTGGACTTAATAAGTGACGGGTGGAGCCTGCTATAGCTCCTTGATGCATCGGTAAGTCTCATGAGACAAACTAGTGTCTTGGAACAAGGCTTTGGCAAAATCTTATTTGTAGTCTTGGCACGAGGCCTTGGCTATGTGGTTATGATAGTCTGGCATTATGCATTCCATCATTATGAAAGTGGTTATTGATATTGCATGTGATCATTCGGCTAGTATAATATCCATGTGAATAAGTAAATGGCATTATTTCATTTTATCTTTACCATATTATGCTAAAGTTCAAGTTTAAAAGGCTTTTGTTTTAATTATAAATTGCCTTAAGTGTTTATGCTTATCTATGATAGCTTCTGCTATAATGTTATCCTTACTGAGCATCTGAGCTAACCCCTTTCAATGTTTTATTTTTCCCAGGATTATGAAGAAGTAATTTATGAATGACCTGCAGGGATAGTATGAGGGGATATGAAGACAAGATGTTTTTTTATGTAATGTAAAACTTTATGATTGTATCTAGTGTTTCCAAGGCTACTAAACTAACCGGTCTTTCAATACTTGATCTTTCTTGTGGTCATGCCAGTGTTATGTAATAATGCACCGACTCTGGGTAATTGGGGTTGGGGAGTTACAGTTGGTATCAGAGGAAGTTTAGTACAAGCCTTGGAAGCTAGATCTAGATAAACTCTGATTAGAGCATGTAGACCTAAGATGAACTTTGAGGATTAATATAGAAAAAATTCCTAGAATTTTGGTATTGTATAGATTTTGTGACTTTTCCGAGCAATACATCCCTGTCTGGATACGAGCAGGTAGAGGCGGCTCCGGCACAGATGTACCTAATGGTAAAACCCAAAAACACCGCTTTGAGCTAGACTCGAACGGGAACTGGTGCACAACAACGGGCCTTGCTGCACTCATGGTTACGACACTCCCGGTGGATATGCTTAGGATAATTTACATTTTCGTTACAAACCGATTTAAAGTATTATATATATAAGATGAGAGTAAATGACCTTGGTTAATCCTAATGTGTTTCAAATTGAGAATATGGTGACATGTTAATCTCTAAATGATTATATGACTACTATTAATCACACAATGCTTTCTGGTTTTAGTCAATGGCTGGATTCCAAGGAAGTCATAGTGACATTGATAATGATGTACAAGGTGGGAAGGGTGGTGGAAATGATCAAAAAAATGGAATGTTGATAGGCGTAAAAGATATCATCTTTTTTCCAAATCAATTTTCCAAAAATATTATCAACAATATATATATTAACCGATTACCGGACTCAACAAAGAAGAAAAAGGTGATGAATGATAAGAGCTCCATTAGTGGAGACCATGGAGAAAGAAATCCTCAATTTCCATCATGCAGGAAATGTGGAAGGAGACACCCAGGGAAGTGGTTCAATGGGAAAAAGAAATTCTTTACATGTGGGAAGGAAGGACATAAAGTGAAAAATTGCCGAAGAAAAATGAAGAGTACTATGGAAGAAGATAAAAATGGTCCCAAGAGTTCATTTACAGTAATTTGCTGTAAATGTAGGGGACTTATCCATTACCCGAGTGAATGCCCTATTCTATAGGATATTTTCTTGGTCAAAGAAGAAGCTATGTGGAAATAAATGGTTGGAGAAATGTTTAAAAATTATTAGTGCTCTTTTTTGATGGGTTTACTTTGGAATAATTTTATCTTGTATTTGTAACCCCGTAGTTTTCCATGTGAGAATGATATTTGAGGAAGAATTATATTTTCTCTTGTGGATATAGTTATAAATAACCATTTGGTTTTATATGATCATTGGGTTTGAGGCAATTACAAATTATTATATTTTGGGATGAAAATTCAAGGTATGAGATAACATTTGTGGTTAAATTATGTTATGGTTATTTTGAGGAATTTATCTCATCTTGGTAATGTTATAAAATATAGTTTTTGAAAAAGTACAACATGTAGACCGTGTGACAACCCATCGCGTCGGACAAAGTTGTGGGAATCGAACCCACAACCAAAGTGCGATTGGGATTTATCGCCTACCACTGGACTACGTGAAGTCCCTGGTTATGTGACTTTTATTTTTAGTTAAATGATTTTATTGATCAATAATAATTTGATATGAGATCTTATGTCTTACCAAATTAATACCCTGAGTATAGGAAAATGATTTGGTGATTAAGTGATAAATGTTATTTTGGAAGTTGTTTGCTTTGCTGAGAACACTATATGCCAAAGGAAAATAGAGTAGTATGGGATTTCATTTGAGGAGTAATGGTGGATTTTTATCTATGTTTTTATTGTGGATTTATAATGATTTGGGTTATTTATGGAAATGATTAGGTTAATTACTTTTAAGTATGCGACTTTAAGAGTAATTAATGTCATTTGGAGATATAATTTAACATGGGAGACTACATAATAAAATTCTTCTATGTTTTGGGTTTCAATATTAGTTTGGATTATATTGAAGTATTTTAAGGAAAATTGATTATTGAATGGTATTTATTTATCTTTGGGGTATTATTGGTTTAATTTTAGAAATTAAGATTAGTGTTTATTTCTCTCAAGGAATATCCTTTTGGGGGATCATTAGATCTTATACTAACCATTTTGGTTTTGATTAATCTCTAAAGACAATGTAAATATATAGTTTATCCTACATGGATCATGTGATTCTATAGAAGTTTATTCTAGCTCTTCCAGTGTGACCAAGTCTTCTTGAATACTCATCGTTTAAAAAAAATGAGTTAGTGGTGGAAATTTATTAAAGAATGAAACTCTACCATAAAAGTAAGTATATATATTTATATTCTTAATCAATATCATAAATGAATTCCTCATCATTATGTAATGTAACTTAAAACAAAAAATGTTGTCCGTTTACTTTTCCTACTAGGAGATTATTGGTCGTTTTTCCCAACACAAGTTTGTGGTTTTCTTATTGTTAACTTTCTCCTGATCATGATTTCTATCCCTCTCCATCAGAACTTGACACTTAGTTTATCATCCATATCCTTGTTTTCCTACATGGAATCCGAGTATGGGTTATCATGGTTGACCTTTATACTTCTCATTCTTTCTTTTAAAGTGATAGTTTTATTGACTCTTTTTCCGATGTGGGAATTTCCAATATATTCTCAGGCCCAATTTCTTTTAAAATTATGAGGACACAATTTATTGAAGGACGGGTGAATGTAACACCCCAATCTTCCACGGTACACTTCTTTTTGAATAATACAATAGCGTGTGTTGTACGCAACACTGAGTTCAAGTACACCACGACTTACTAAACTGGCCGTTCATAAAAGGTTATGAATAGTATTAACTGAATTTTAAATATTATATTATCATTATAATTTTAATCCATATTATGAGTTTCTTAGACATGATTCATGAACATATTCATTTTTTCAGATAAAGGAAGTATTTTTCAAAAAATGAAATTTTACCGCTTTTTAATGGCGAAGCCTTTTTAAAACCAATATTTGAAACTTTTATATATTCAATTTGAAAAAATGAAATTATTCTTTATAATAAGGAAATAAGAATTTAGTATCAATAATGTTTTGGTGTCTTTCTGATAACTTTCATATTTTGATGAATAGTAAAAATTAGTAAATTGTAATTAAAAACAACTTTTTTAATTGAAATAATTAATAGTGATAAATTATGAATTCGAGTGGTTTTAAATTATATTTAAAATATATTTTTACTATTTAATAAAATGTTGGTCATTTACATAATTTCACATTTACACCAGACATAAACAAGTGCCAATCTTTTGATAGTTATTATCTCTTAAAAACACGCTTTTTGTTTTAACAACTGGAATTGATTTTAAATTAATTTCTGCCACTTCTATGTATTGAATTTGGAAAAATGGATTCCATATTTGGAATCAGGATGTTAAAATTGTGTAAATAGGTAACTTTTATTTTTAGACATTTTGGATAATTACTTCATTAAATATTTTATTTACCATGGTTAAAGGGTAAATCCGATAAACAAGGGTTAAAAAAATAATATTATAATAATACTAAATTACCCAAAAACGTGTCTTAACCCTATTTGTTGATACATGGTCGACCATGGACATCTTTGGGTCGATTTCGGGACCCCATGAATCCACTTGTAAGTGATAGGGACTCTTTATTTTAATTAAGTTAAAATGAATACAAAAATGACACAAGCATATATCTTTTAGAAAAACAATTGTTACATAGGGTTATATATGTTTTATTTTAGACTATAAATATTCATTAGAAAGATAAAAGGATTTCCTACATAATGATAGTTTATTTATAATTTTTAGAGATTAAGTAATTTAATTTTTTTATGACACAATGATGATGCAGAAATTACCATAATAGTGAACAATTAGAATAATTAATATTATAAATACCCAAATAAATATAATTTGAGATTTTTAATGAATTAAACTAATTTTATAGGATAATATGACATATTAGGATTGATTTAATGGACTTTTTTTGAAGTAATAATTCTGTTATGAGTTTCACAAAAATCAACTATTGAATAGTGTCAAAATTGACATAAAAGAGTTTTTTTAAAAAATATTATATTATTAATTGATATTAAATTAACAAAAATCTAAGGATAGGCCAAGAGACTTATATCATTATAGGTGTATCATTAATGGACCACTTGGGGGTCTCTTTGATGTATATAGTAAGTTTATTAACTATATAATATAAAAATACAAAGTGACATGGTAAATGTCAAACTAATTAACTAAGAGTTAAAACTAGAAGATAAGGTTAATATAGTAACCCAAACCTGTCTAAATTCTATTGGTTGAATGGTTTAGACCTATCCCCACCTTAACCTTTGAATAATAAACTTTCTAGCCACTTTAAACCGAATATGAATTTATTATAAATTAATATTTCTATTTTTTCCAATGGTGCCCCTCACCCCTCTTATAAAAGGGCACTCATCCTTCTCATTTCTTCACACCTTCAAAGCCTTTTGGTTCGGCCAACCCCTGCCCAAATACTCTCTAAACTTCCCTAACTAAAACCTAGAGGCCATAGTTTGATCAGAAAGCCAATCTAAGGAGCCCGTTTGATCAAATGAAAAGGAAGAACCCGAAGAAGAGGTAATGGTTTCACCACCCCTTTTCAAGTTCCTTTCTTCTTCCACTTCTTCTTTCTTTGATATTACCATTCTAAAATAATAAATCCAGTATATTATATATACTGTGATGTTATTATAAATATGGTACAACCATATTCAGTATTCTATCCACCCTTTGAATAACATGTCACCATACGTGGGTATGTATGGCTTACCGTCTCCACGTCGTGGTGTAATTGTTATTCAACATATTATTATTTGGGTGGGTATAATAATGATGTGTAACTCATGAAAATAAAAAATATAACATGATAATGATTCTTTATATATGATATACCATCCAATTATATATTATTTTAATATCAAAAGAATGATATTGTCGCTCGTGCATACGTACGGACTACCGTCTCCACGAACACGATGATAATCATTCTCTATCGTACCCATTCAAGTATAACTATCATTGGATGATTTAAAAATAATGTTTAAGAACTTGATATCATTCTGGATATGAATAATATAAAACCTATCCATGAAAAACATGACTTACGTAACAAAACATATAAAAGAAAATGAGTAAGTTAACACCCGAAACGACGACAATTCTATGATATTATTAACAAAGCAATGTTAAAAGATCATATATGATATCATATTAATGTATATGATTAATTAATAATTTAATAAAAATTATTTCAAAATTATATATGAGGTTAACCTACCCCTAACCAAGGAAAAGTACAAGGTAAGGGGTTTCTTATCTCACTTTTAATTCCGTGAGAATTCCATTGTTCACCACTTATTTATTACATGTGGTGTGTGTACTGCCCATGTTTGTATTCATTGTGTAATATACATTAATTCATGTATATTTACATCATCATTGTATGATCCTTCTTTCATGGGTGTATGTTTCATATGTTACCTAATCGATAAGGGAATTTGAAATTTCAATTTCCATTTATTCGGCTTTACACAAACTTCATTGATTGTTTTACTCCGAGATTATGTGTGGAATAACTATTCATTTGCTTACGTCATAATTTCCACTCCCCTTTTCTGTGGATATAATTTTTATACACATAATCACTCCATTGATAATTTCTCATGTCATCAATATGAATTTGATAAGAGTAATTTTAACTCATTCTCCATTTGTTGAGTTAAACATCCAATTTATTGGTGTTGTTTTTACAAGATTATTTGTGAATATCCTTTGATTGTTTTACACTGAATATCCAATCATATTTAGTGTATTTATATTTGTCACACATAATTATGTCGTTGATTTATCCTTAACCTAAGGATACAACCTTTATGAGAGATTTCATCTCATCTTAAATTCCATTGAGACTTCATTGTTGTTATACACGAAATCACTTTTATGTGGTGTGTACAATGTACTTTGACATAATATATCATGAATACCTTTATTCTCATGATATTAAAAAAATTTTATTACCACAATTATTTGTATTCAAGTGTCTCTCTTTTGGTTAGAATCTCTAACTAAAATACCATTTTAAATGTTTTAAAGACTTATTCATTTAAATCATTTTCATTAATGTCCATGTTTTAAAAATGGTTTTATGGATTTATTTATATGGACATTAAATTTTTAAAATTAAAACTCCTTTTAAAAAGTTTCAAAGTGTTATGGGACACTTTGATTCAAAAATCTATTTTTAAATGGCTTCTTGACAAATAGTGTGACTTTAAAAATGATTTCAAGAAAAAGGGGGATATTTCTCTAAAATAGTTTTGATGATTATTTTCATCTATGTCAACATCCTTCATTATTCTTGATTGAGGCTAATGTGATACAATAAAATCTTCCATATTGTATCAAATGAGTTATGTTTGACTGTGGATGTGCTATTTTTATACCATTCATGGTTTGTAGTTAAAGTATTGACATTTCATATGCTAGTTTTAATACGAATGTTTATGTTATGATTAAACCTGTTCATATGAGGAATTCATTGGACTTAATAAGTGATGGGTGGAGCCCGCTATAGCTCTTCGATGCATCGGTAGGTCTCATGAGACAAACTAGTGTCTTGGCACAAGGCCTTGGCAAAATCTTATTTGTAGTCCTAGCACAAGGCCTTGGCTATACCGTTATGATAGTCTAGCATTATGCATTCCATCATTATGAAAGTGGTTATTGATATTGCATGTGATCATTATACTAGTAGAATATCCATGTGAATAAGTAAATGGAATTATTTCATTTTATCATTACCATATTATTCTGAAGATCAAGTTTAAAATATTTTTTTTTAATTATAAATTTCCTTAAGTGTTTATGATTATCTATGAAAGCTTCTGCTATAATGTTATCCTTACTGAGGATCTGAGTTCACCCCTTTCAATGTTTTATTTTTCCCAGGATTATGAATAAGTAATTTATGAATGACCTGCAGGGATATTATGAGGAGATATGAAGACAAGATGTTATTTTATGTAATGTAAAACTTTATGATTGTATCTAGTGTTTCCAAGGCTACTAAACTAATCAGTCTTTCGAGACTTGATCTTTCTTGTGATCATGCCAATGTTATGTAATAATGCACCGACTATAGGTAACTAGGGTTGGGGCATTACAGTTTGTATCAAAGGAAGTTTAGTACAAGCCTTGGAAGCTAGATTTAGATAAACTCTGATTAGAGCATGTAGACCTAAGATGAACTTTGAGGATTAGTATAGAATAACAATCTAGAATTTTGGTATTGTAGAGATTTTGTGATTTTTCCGAGAAATACATCCCTGTCTGGATACGAGAAGGTAGAGGCGGCTCTGGAAAAGATGTACCTAGGGGTAAAACCCGAAAACACCGCTTTGAGCTAGACTCGAACGGGAACTGGTGCACGACAACGGGCCTTGCTGCACTCTTGGTTACAAAACTCCCACGGGGATATGCTTAGCATAATTTAAATTTTATTTACAAACCGATTTAAAGTATTATATATATAAGATGAGAGTAAATGACCTTGGTTAATCCTAATGTGTTTCAAATTGAGAATATGGTGACATGTTAATCTCTAAATGATTGTATGACTACTATTACTCACACAATGCTTTCTGGTTTTAGTCAATGGCTGGATTCCAAGGAAGTCATAGTGACTTTGAGAATGATGTACAAGGTGGGAACGGTGGTGGAAATGAGCAAAAAAAATGGAATGTTGATAGGAGTAAAAGATATCGTCTTTATGCCAAATAAATTTTCCAAAAATATGATCAACAATATATATATTAACCGATTACTAGACTCAACAAAGAAGAGAAAGGTAATGAATGATAAGAGCTCCAGTAGTGGAGACCATGGAGAAAGAAATCCTCAATTTCCATCATGCAGGAAATGTGGAAGGAGACACCCAGGGAAGTGTCCAAATGGGACAAAGAAATTCTTTACATGCGGGAAGGAATGACATAAAGTGAAGAATTTCCGATGAAAAATGAAGAGTACTATGGAAGAAGATAAAAATGGTCCCAGGTGTCCATTTACAGTCATTTTCTGTAAATGTAGGGGACCTGGCCATTACCCGAGTGAATTCCCTATTCTATAGGATATTTTTTTGGTCAAAGAAGAATCTATGTGGAAATAAATGGTTGGAGAAATGTTTAAAAAGTATTAGTGCTCCTTTTTGATGGGTTTACTTTAGAATAATTTTATCTTTTATTTGTAACCCCGCAGTTTGCTATGTGAGAAATATATTTGAGGAAGAATTATCTTTTCTCTTGTGGATATAGTTATAAATAACCATTTGGTTTTATGTGATCATTGGGTTTGAGGCAATTACAAATTATTATAATTTGGAATGAAAATTAAAGGTATGAGATAACATTTGTGGTTAAATGATGTTATGGTTATTTTGAGGAATTTATCTCATCTTGGTAATGTTATAAAATATAGTTTTTGAAAAAGGTCAACATGTAGACCGTGTGACAACCCGTCGTGTCAGACAAAGTTGTGGGAATCGAACCCATAACCAAAGTGCGATTGGGATTTATCGCCTACCACTGGAGTACGTGAAGTCCCTGGTTAGTGTGACTATTATTTTTAGTTAAATGATTTTATTGATCAATAATAATTTGATTTGGGATCTTATGTCTTACCAAATGAATACCCTGAGTATAGGAAAATGATTTGGTGATTAAGTGATAAATTATATTTTGGAATTTTTTTGCTTTGCTGAGAACACTATATGCCAAAGGAAAATAGAGTAGTATGGGATTTCATTTGAGGAGTAATGGTGGATTTTTTTCTATGTTTTTATTGTGTATTTATAATGACTTGGGTTATTTATGGAAATTATTAGGTTAATTACTTTTAAGTATGTGACTTTAAGAGTAATTAATGTCATTTGGAGATACAATTTAACATGGGAGACTACATAATCAAATTATTCTATGTTTTGGGTTTCAATATTAGTTTGGATTATATTGAAGGATTTTAAGGACAATTGATTATTGACTGGTATTTATTTATCTTTGGGGTATTATTGGTTTAATTTTAGAAATTAAGATTAGTGTTTATTTCTCTCAAGGAATATCCTTTTGGGGGATTATTAGATCTTATACTAACCATTTTGGTTTTGATTAATCTCTAAAGACAATGTAAATATATAGTTTATCCTACATGGATAATGTGATTCTATAGAAGTCTATTCTAGCTCTTCTAGTGTGACCAAGTCTTCTTGAATACTCATCGTTTAAAAAAATTGAGTTAGTGGTGGAAATTTATTAAAGAATGAAACTCTACTTAAAAAGTAAGTATATATCTTTATATTCTTAATCAATATCATAAATGAATTCCTCATCATTATGTAATGTAACTGAAAACAAAAAATGTTGTCCGTTTACTTTTCATACTAGGAGATTATTGATCGTTTGTCCCAACACAAGTTTGTGGTTTTATTATTGTTAACTTTCTCCTGATCATGATTTCTATCCCTCTCCATCAGAACTTGACACTTAGTTTATCATCCATATCCATGTTTTCCAACATGGAATCCGAGTATGGGTTATCATGGTTGACCTTTATACCTCTCTTTCTTTCTTTTAAAGTGATAGTTTTATTGACTCTTTTTCCGATGTGGGACTTTCCATTATATTCTTAGGCCCAATTTATTTTAAAATTGTGAGGACGCAATTTATTGAAGGAGGGGTGAATGTAACACCCCAATCATCCACGGTACACTTCTCTTTGAATAATACAATAGCGTGTGTTGTACGCAACACTGAGTTCAAGTACACCACGACTTACCAAACTAGCCGTTCAAAAGAGGTTATGAATTGTATTAAATGAATTTTAAATATTATATTATCCTTATAATTTTAATCCATATTATGAGTTTCTAAGACATTATTTATGAAAAAATTCATTTTTTCAGATAAAAGAAGTATTTTTCAAAAAATGAAATTTTACCGCCTTTTAATGGCGAAGCCTTTTTAAAACCAATATTTGAAACTTTTATATATTCAATTTGACAAAATTAAATTCTTCTTTAAAATCGGGACAAAAGAATTTAGTATCAATAATGTTTTGGTGTCTTTCTGATAACTTTCATATTTTGATGAATAGTAAAAAATTAGTACATTTTAATTAAAAACAACTTTTTTAATCGAAATAATTAATAGTGATAAATTATGAATTTGAGTGGTTTTAAATTATATTAAAAATATATTTTTACCATTTAATAAAATTTGGGTCATTTAACATAATTTCACATTTAAACCAGACATAAACAAGTGCCAATATTTTTATAGTTATTATCTCTTAAAAACACGCTTTTTGTTTTAACAACGGGAATTAATTTTAAATTAATTTCTGCCAATTCTGTGCTTTCAATTTGGAAAAATGGATTCCATATTTGGAATTAAGATTTTCAAATTGTGTAAATAGGTAACTTTTATTTTTAGTCATTTTGGATAATTACATTGGTAAATATTTTATTTACCATGGTTAAAGGGTAAATCCGGTAAACAAGGGTTAAACAAATAATATTATAATAATACTAAATTACCCTAAAACGTGTCTTAACCCTATTTTTTGATACAGGGTCGACCATGGGAATCTTTGGGTCGATTTTGGGACCCCATGAATCCACTTGTAAGTGATCGGGAGAGTTTATTTTAATTAAGTTAAAATGAATACAAAAATGACACAAGCATATATCATTTAGAAAAAAAATTGTTACATAGGGTTATATATGTTGTATTTTAGCCTATAAATATTCATTAGAAAGATAAAAAGATTTACTACATAATTATAGTTTATTTATAATTTTTAGAGATTAAATAAGTTAATTTATTTATGACACAATGATGATGCAGTAATTACCATAATAGTGAACAACTAGAATAATTGATATTATAAATACCCAAATAAATATAATATGAGACTTTTAATGAATTACACTAATTTGATAGGATAATATGACATATTAGTAGTGATTTAATTGACTTTTTTTAAGTAATAATTCTTTTATGAGTTTCAAAATAATCAACTATTGAATAGTGTCAAAATTTACATAAAAGAGTTTTTAAAACAAATATTATATTATTAATTGATATTAAATTCATAAAAATGTAAGGTTCGCCCAAGAGACTTATATCATGATAGTTGTATCATTAAGGGACCACTTGGGGGTCTCTGGAATGTATATAGTATGTTTATTAACTATATAATATAAAAATACAAAGTGACATGGTAAATGTCAAACTAATTAACTAAGAGTTAAAACTAAAAGATAAGGTTAATATAGTTACCCAAACCTGTCTAAATTATATTGGTTGAATGTTTTAGACCTATACCCACCTTTAAATTTTAATAATCAACTTTGGAGCCACTAGAAACCGAATATGAATTTGTTATAAATTAATATTTCTAGATTTTCCAAAGGTTCCCCTCACCCCTCTTAAAAAAGGGCACTCCTCCTTCTAATTTCTTCACACCTTCAAAGACTTTTAGTTCGGAAAAACCCTACCACAATACTCTCTAAACTTCCTTAAGTACAACCTAGTGACCTTAGTTTGATCATAAAGCCAACCTAAGGAGCCCTTTTGATCAAATCAAAAGGAAGAACCCGAAGAAGAGGTAATGTTTTCACCACCCCTTTTTAAGTTCCTTTCTTCTTCCACTTCTTCTTTCTTTGCTATTAATATTCTAAAATAATAAATCCAGTATCTTATATATACTGTGATGTTATTATAAATATGGTACAACCATATTCAGTATTCTATCCACCATTTTAATAACATGTCACCATACGTGCGTACATACGACTTACCGTCTCCACGTCGTGGTGTAATTGTTATTCAATATATTATTATTTGGGTGGTTATAATAATGATGTGTAACTCATGAAAATAATAAAAATAACATGATAATGATTCTGTATATATGATATACCATCCAATTATATATTATTTTAATATCAAAATAATGATATTGTCGCTCCTGCGTACGTACGGACTACCGTCTCCACGAACGTGATGAGATTCATTGTCTATCGTACCCATTCAAGTATAATTATCATTTGATGATTTAAAAATAACGTTTAAGAACTTGATATCATTATGGATATGAATAAGATACAACCTATCCATGACAAACATGGCTTATGTAACAAAACATATAAAAGAAAACGAGTAAGTTAACACCCGAAACGACGATAATTCTATGATATTATTAACAAAGCAACGTTAAAAGATCATATATGATATCATATTAATGTATATGATTAATGAATAATTTAATAACAATTATTTAAACATTATACAGGAGGTTAAACTACCCCCAACCAAGGAACAGTACAAGGTAAGGGGTTTCTTATCTCACTTTTAATTCCGTGAGAATTCCATTGTTCACCACTTATTTATTACATGTGGTGTGTGTACTGCCCATGTTTGTATTCATTGTGCAATATACTTTAATTAATGTATATTTACATCATCATTGTATGATCCTTCTTTCATGGGTGTATGTTTCGTATGTTACCTAATCGATAAGGGAATTTGAAATTTCAATTTCCATTTATTCGGCTTTACGCAAACTTCATTGATTATTTTACTCCGAGATTATGTGTGGAATAACTATTCATTAGCTTATGTCATAATTTCCACTCCCCTTTTCTGTGGATATACTTTTGATATACATAATCACTCCTTTTATAATTTCTCAAGTCATCAATATTAATTTGATAAGAGTAATTTTAACTCATTCTCCATTTGTTTGATTTAAACATCCAATTCATTGCTGTTGTTTTTACAAGATTATGTGTGAATATCCTTTGATTTTTTTACACTTAATATCCAATCATATTTAGTGTATTTATATTTTTCACACATAATTATGTCGTTGATTTATCCTTAACCTAAGGATACGACCTTTATGAGAGATTTCATCTCAACTTAAATTCCATTGAGACTTCTTTGTTGTTATACTCCAAATAACTTTTATGTGGTGTATATAATGTACTTTGACATAGTATATCATGAATAAAATTATTCTCATGATATTAAAAAGTTTTTATTACCTCAATTATTTTTATTCAAGTGTATCTCTTTTGGTTAGAATCTCTAACTAAAATACCATTTTTAAATGTTTTATAGACTTATTCATCTAAATATTTCTCATTAATGTCCATGTTTTAAAAATGGTTTTAAGGATTTATTTATATGAACATTAAAGTTTTAAAATTAAAACTCATTTTAAAAATAATCAAAGTGGTATGGGACACTTTGAATCAAAAATCTATTTTTAAATGGCTTCTTGACAAATAGTGTGACTTTTAAAATGATTTCAAGAAAAAGGGGGATATTTCTCTAAAATAGTTTTGATGATTATTTTCATCTATATCAACATCCTTCACTATTCTTGATTGAGGTTAATGTGATACAATACAATATTCCATATTGTATCAAATGAGTTATGTTTCAATGTGGATGTGCTATTATACGATTCATGGTTTGTAGTTAAAGTATTGACATTTCGTATGCTAGTTTTAATACGAATGTTTATGTTAAGTTTAAACCTATTCATATGAGGAATGCATTGGACTTAATAAGTGACGGGTGGAGCCCTCTATAGCTCCTCGATGCATCGGTAGGTCTCATGACACAAACTAGTGTATTGGCATAAGGCCTTGGCAAAATCTTATTTGTAGTCTTGGCACAAGGCCTTCGCTATGTGGTTATGATAGTCTGGCATTATGCATTCCATCATTACGAAAGTGGTTATTGATATTTCATGTGATCATTCGACTAGTAGAATATCCATGTGAATAAGTAAATGGAATTATTTCATTTTATCTTTACCATATTATGCTGAAGTTCAAGTTTAAAAGGCTTTTGTTTTAATTATAAATTTCCTTAAGTGTTTATGCTTATCTATGAAAGCTTCTGCTATAATGTTATCCTTACTGAGCATCTGAGCTCACCCCTTTCAATGTTTTATTTTTTCTAGGATTATGAAGAAGTAATTTATGAATGACTTGTAGGGATAGTATGAGGGTATATGAAGACAAGATGTTTCTTATGTAATGTAAAACTTTATGATTGTATCTAGTGTTTCCAAGGCTACTAAACTAATTGGTCTTTCGAGACTTGATCTTTCTTGTGATCATGCCAATGTTATGTAATAATGCACCAAATCTGGGTAACTGGGGTTGGGGCGTTACAGTTGGTATCAGAGGAAGTTTAGTACAAGCCTTGGAAGCTAGATTTAGATAAACTCTGATTAGAGCATGTAGACCTAAGATGAACTTTGAGGATTAGTATAGAATAACTTCCTAGAATTTTGGTATTGTAGAGATTTTTGTGATTTTTCCAAGCAATACATCCCTGTCTGGATACGAGCAGGTAGAGGCGGCTCTAGCACTGATGTACCTAAGGGTAAAACTCGAAAACACCGCTTTGAGCTAGACTCAAACGGGAACTGGTGCATGACAACAGGCCTTGCTGCACTCTTGGTTACGAAACTCCCAGGGGATATGCTTAGGATAATTTACATTTGGTTTACAAACAGATTTCATGTATTATATATATAAGATGAGAGTAAATGACCTTGGTTAATCCTAATGTGTTTCAAATTGAGAATATAGTGACATGTTAATATCTAAATGATTTTATGACTACTATTACTCACACAATGCTTTCTGGTTTTAGTCAATGGCTGGATTCCGAGGAAGTCATAGTGACACTGAGAATGATGTACAAGGTGGGAACGGTGGTGGCAATGAGCAACAAAATGGAAAGTTGATAGGCGTAAAAGATATCTTCTTTATGCCAAATCAATTTTCCAAAAATATGACCAACAATATATATATTAACCGATTACCGGACTCAACAAAGAAGAGAAATGTGATGAATGATAAGATCTCTAGTATTGGAGACCATGGAGAAAGAAATCCTCAATTTCCATCATGCAGGAAATGTGGAAGGAGACACCCAAGGAAGTTTCTCAATGGTACAAAGAAATTCTTTACATGTTGGAAGGAAGGACATAAAGTGAAGAATTGCCGAAGAAAAATGAAGAGTACTATGGAAGAAGATAAAAATGGTCCCAAGAGTCCATTTACAGTCATTTTCCATAAATGTAGGGGACCTGGACATTACCCGAGTGAATGCCCCATTCTATAGGATATTTTCTTGGTCAAAGAAGAAGTTATGTGGAAATAAATGGTTGGAGAAATGTTTAAAAAGTATTAGTGCTCCTTGTTGATGGGTTTACTTTGGAATAATTTTATCCTGTATTTGTAACCCCACAGTTTTCCATGTGATAATGATATTTGAGGAAGAATTATCTTTTCTCTTGTGGATATAGTTATAAATAACCATTTGGATTTATATGATCATTGGGTTTGAGGAAATTACAAATTATTATAATTTGGGATGAAAATTCAAGGTATGAGATAACATTTGTGGTTAAATTATGTTATGGTTATTTTGAGGACTTTATCTCATCTTGGTAATGTTATAAAATATAGTTTTTGAAAAAGGAAAACACGTAGACCGTGTGACAACCCGTCGCGTCGGACAAAGCTGTGGGAATCGAACCCACAACCAAAGTGCGATTGGGATTTATCGCCTACCACTGGACTACGTGAAGTCCCTGGTTAGTGTGACAATTATTTTTAGTTAAATGATTTTATTGATCAATAACAATTTGATTTGGGATCTTATGTCTTACCAAATGAATACCCTGAGTATAGGAAAATGATTTGGTGATTAAGTGATAAATGTTATTTTGGAAGTTGTTCGCTTTGCTGAGAACACTATATGCCAAAGGAAAATAGAGTAGTATGGGATTTCATTTGAGGAGTAATCGCGGATTTTAATCTATGTTTTTATTGTGGATTTATAATGATTTGGGTTATTTATGGAAATTATTAGGTTAATTACTTTTAAGTATGTGACTTTAAGAGTACTTAATGTCATTTGGAGATACAATTTAACATGGGAGACTACATAATCAAATTCTTCTATGTTTTGGGTTTCAATATTAGTTTGGATTATATTGAAGGATTTTAAGGACAATTGATTATTGAATGGTATTTATATATATTTGGGGTATTATTGGTTTAATTTTAGAAATTAAGATTAGTGTTTATTTCTCTCAAGGAATATCCTTTTGGGGGATCATTAGAACTTATACTAACCATTTTGGTTTTAATTAATCTCTAAAGACAATGTAAATATATAGTTTATCCTACATGGATCATGTGATTCTATAGAAATTTATTCTAGCTCTTCCAGTGTGACCAAGTCTTCTTGAATACTCATCATTTAAAAAAAATGAGTTAGTGGTGGAAATTTATTAATGAATGAAACTCTACATAAAAAGTAAGTATATATCTTTGTATTGTTAATCAATATCATAAATGAATTCCTCATCATTATGTGATGTATCTTAAAAAAAATTTTGTTCGTTTACTTTTCCTACTAGGAGATTATTGATCGTTTGTCCCAACACAAGTTTGTGGTATTCTTATTGTCAACTTTCTCCTGATCATGATTTCTATCGCTCTCCATCAGAACTTGACACTTAGTTTATCATCCATATCCATATTTTCCTACATGGAATCTGAGTATGGGTTATCATGGTTGACCTTTAAACCTCTCTTTCTTTCTTTTAAAGTGATATTTTTAATTACTCTTTTTTCGATGTGGGAGTTTCCATTATATTCTCAGGCCCAATTTATTTTAAAATTGCGAGGACGTAATTTATTGAAGGAGGGGTGAATGTAACACCCCAATCTTCCACGGTACACTTCTCTTTGAATAATACAATAGAGTGTGTTGTACGCAACATTGAGTTCAAGTACACCACGACTTACCAAACTAGCCGTTCAAAAGAGGTTATGAATAGTATTAACTGAATTTTAAATATTATATTATCCATATAATTTTAATCCATATTATGAGTTTCTAAGACATGATTTATGAACAAATTCATTTATTCAGATAAAAGAAGTATTTTTCAAAAAATGAAATTTTACCGCCTTTTAATGGAGAATCATTTTTAAAAACAATATTTGAAACTTTTATATATTCAATTTGACAAAATGAAATTCTTCTTTAGAATCGGGACATAAGAATTTAGTATCAATAATGTTCTGGTGTCTTTCTGATAACTTTCATATTATGATGAATAGTAAAAAATTAGTAAATTTTAATTAAAAACAGATTTTTAATCAAAATAATTAATAGTTATAAATTATGAATTTGAGTGGTTTTAAATAATATTTAAAATATATTTTTACCCTTTAATACAATGTGGGTCATTTAACATAATTTTACATTTAAACTAGACATAAACAATTGCCAATCTTTTGATAGTTATTATCTCTTAAAAACACGCTTTTGGTTTTGAGAACGGGAATTAATTTTAAATTAATTTATGCCACTTCTGTGTTTTGAATTTAAAAAAATGGATTCCATATTTGGAATCAGGATGTTCAAATTGTGTAAATAGGAACTTTTATTTTTAGATATTTTGGATAATTACTTTGGTAAATATTTTATTTACCATGGTTAAAGGGTAAATCCGGTAAACAATGGTTAAAAAAATAATATTATAATAATACAAAATTACCCTAAAACGTGTCTTATCCCTATTGGTTCATAAATGGTCGACCATGGGAATCTCTGGGTCAATTTTGGGACCCCATGAATCCACTTGTAAGTGATAGGGAGACTTTATTTTAATTAAGTTTAAATGAATACAAAAATGACACAAGCATATATCTTTTAGAAAAACAATTGTTACATAAGGTTATATATGTTGGATTTTAGACTATAAATATTCATTAGAAATATATAAGGATTTCCTACATAATGATATTTTATTTATAATTTTTAGAGATTAAATAATTTAATTTATTTATGACACAATGATGATGCAGTAATTATCATAATAGTGAACAATTAGAAGAATTGATATTATAAATACACAAATAAATATAATTTCAGACTTTTAATGAATTAAACTAATTTTATATGATAATATGACATTTTAGGAGTGATTTAATTTACATTGTTCGAAGTAATAATTCTGTTATAAGATTCACAAGAATAAACTATTGAATAGTGTCAAAATCGACATAAAATTTTTTTTAAAACCAATATTAGATTATTAATTGATATTAAATTCATAAAAATTTAAGGTTCGGCCAAGAGACTTATATCATGATAGGTGTGTCATTAATGGACCACTTGGGGGTCTCTTGGATGTATATAGTAAGTTTATTTACTATATAATATAAAAATACAAAGTGACATGGTAAATGTCAAACTAATTAACTAAGAGTTAAAACTAAAAGATAAGGTTAATATAGTAACACAAACCTGTCTAAATTCTATTGGTTTAATGGTATTATACATATCCCTACCATAAAATTTTAATAATCAACTTTGTATCCATTAGAAACCGAATATGAATTTATTAAAAATTAATATTTCTAGCTTTTCCAAAGGTCCCCCTCACCCCTCTTATAAAAGGGCACTCCTCCTTCTAATTTCTTCACACCTTCAAAGCCTTTTGGTTCGGCCAAAACCTGCCCAAATACTCTCCCATCTTCCCTAACTACATCCTAGAGGCCTTAGTTTGATCAGAAATACAACCTAAGGAGCCCTTTTGATCAAATTAAATGGAAGAACCTGAAGAAGAGGTAATGTTTTCACCACCCCATTTCAAGTTCCTTTCTTCTTCCACTTCTTAATTCTTTGTTACTACCATTATAAAATAATAACTGAAGTATCTTATATATACTGTGATGTTATTATAAATATGGTACAACCATATTCAGTATTCTATCCACCCTTTGAATAACATGTCACCATACGTGCGTACGTACGGCTTACCGTCTCCACGTCGTGGTGTAATTGTTAGTCAATATATTATTATTTGGGCCGGTATAATAATGATGTGTAACTCATGAAAATAAAAAATATTACATGATAATGATTCTTTATATATGATATACCATCCAATTATATATTATTTTAATATCAAAATAATGATATTGTCGCTCGTGCGTACGTACGGACTACCGTCTCCACGAACGCGATGAGATTCATTCTCTATCGTACCCATTCAAGTATAATTATCATTTTATGATTCAAAAATAATGGTTAATAACTTGATATAATTCTGGATATGAATAAGATACAACCTATCCATGAAAAACATGTCTTATGTAACAAAACATATAAAATAAAACGAGTAAGTTAACACCCGAAACGACGATAATTCTAAGATATTATTAACAAAGCAACGTTAATAGATCATATATGATATCATATTAATGTATATGATTAATGAATAATTTAATAACAATTATTTCAACATTATACAGGAGGTTAACCTACCCCCAACCAAGGAAAATTACAATGTAAGGTGTTTCTTATCTCACTTTTAATTCCGTGATAATTCCATTGTTCACCACTTATTTATTAAATGTGGTGTGTGTAATGCCCATGTTTGTATTCATTGTGTAATATACTTTAATTCATGTATATTTAAATCATCATTGTATGATCCTTCTTTCATGGGTGTATGTTTTGTATGTTACCTAATCGATAAGGGAATTTGAAATTTCAATTTCCATTTATTCGGCTTTACGCAAACTTCATTGATTATTTTACTCCGAGATTATGTGTGGAATAACTATTCATTTTCTTATGTCATAATTTCCGCTCCAGTCCCGTTTCCACGCCCAAGGCATCATTGAATGGGGGATTGCGCGCCCAACCCATTTTCTTCCCCAAGGCGATTTCGAATGAGGGTTTACACGGCCGACCCCGTTTCTGCACCCAAGGAGATGTCGAAAGCCTATTTCCACACCCGGCCCCATTTCCGCAACCAGGGAAACATTGAATGGAGATTCCATGACATGCTCTGTATTACCAATCCACGGACTCTAGATATAAAATGAACCATCTCTCTACTCTTCGGGGATGGTAACCGAAGAAGAAGTGTGGCTCTGCTACGCAAAACCCTGTCTTTTATAACCGAGCAAGAAACACATGGCCTTCAGGTATTTTTTGTTGCGTGATAGGTCCCCTAGGGGCACCTTAAGACAAGTCCTCAGATCCTTGTGAATTTTGTTTTTCCCTAAGTCATTTTCATGTAAAGGGTCCCTTCTTGCGCACAATTCCCCACTACATCAAGCACCCTTGCATGCAGTCATTACAAATTGCATGCAAACCATCTGTCTTGCGTACAACACTCTTGTGTTGCCTGCCACCGGTCCAACTTGTGCGAAACTCTTCCGTCTTGCGCGCCACCCGTACCTCTTGCGTGCAACCTCTTCCTCTTGCACAAAAACCATCCCTCTTACGTGCAGACTTCCTATTTTTTCCCGGGCCATTCTCTAACATGTTCCCCATGTGGTACCCTCACCTTGATGCACTATGTTTGAGCCTCTCTTATGCGCGACGCACCTGCGTAATGTGCTCGTTTCTCTTGTGGCCCATCAGGTCCGCATGGAGCAATTTCAAAGTCCCTTGGACGATACTGCTTGTTGCGTTACTTCACCTCATGTTCTTTTGCATATGCACACTAATGGGTATTGCTTCTTTTCGTAGGCACGCTAACGTGGACCCCACAATGGTTCTCTCCATAACACCCCCACCATGGCATTTTTAGTCCCTTCGCTTCACCAAGGTGTAGAGGGTCCCGGTCATGTATGCAATAGGGGTACATAGTGAGCCCACCATCGTCCGAGCTGCATGATGTTAAACTGCCAAACACCATCATCCTCAGCACATGACATTAAATTTTGGCCTCACCCCTTGCATTATACGTGGGGTGCCTCATCTTGGAAAATCATTATTCCCATTGATCTCTACGAGAGTGAGATCATTCCTCACATGGAATTATAACATCTTTATTAGAGCAGCGTCCATCCATGGGGAAAGGGAAACCAACCTTGTGTAACCCCATCTCTTTCCTTATAGGAGGTAGCACCCCTGATTCTACTCTCTTCCTGGGTGAAAAATCCCTCTCTCGCTGGGCTTTGTCACCACCCGGGCCTCCATCTTGGAGTAAGTCCCAATATCCATCTCCTTGGGCTATTAACCATGACTAAGCCCTTGTTTTCTCTTTGGGCCACTAACTACGTGTAACCTCTACTCCATTTCCCATGAACACACCTTTCGCGATGGGATCGTCAGGTCTTTTTTGTCTCTTGCTTTTCATACCGAGCATGAATCACGTGGGTTTAGATTAAGCATCGACCATGACATCCTGTATGGGCAGCCTAGAGTGTAAGCCCCACTACCAACCTGAACAATGTGGTCTTTGATCCATTCCAAGGCAAGGTAGCTAGGAAGCCTCCCTGAGGTTCATTCCCACCATCGACCAGTCTTCCCGGCCATCTTCATGTCGGTTCACCAAACACCCCCATGAACTACAAGGTCTTTGATCCTTGCCAAGGCAGGGTATGTAGGAAGCCTCCTTGAGGTTCAAGCCCACCATCCATTGGTCCTGACCATTTTTCATCGTCCTCAACACATGATGTTAAATTGTGGCCTCTCCCCATGCATTATACACAGGGTGCCTGATATTGGACATTATCTATGCCCACTTGTCTCCACAGGAGTGAGATCATTTCTCACATGGAATGATATCCTCTTTATCAGAGCGACATCTGTCCATGGGGAAAGAAAAACCACCCTGGTGTAAGCCCCTCACTTTCCTTTCATGAGGCTGCACCCCTGCTGCTCCTATATTCATGGGTGCCAAATCCCTCTCACACTGGGCTTTGTCACCACCCAGGCCTCCATCCTAGAATAAGTCCCAATCTACATCTCCTTGGGCTGCTAACCACACGTAATCCCCTGTTTCATCTTTGAGAAGCTAACTACGTGTAATCTGCAATTCATTTCCCATCGACACACCTTTCGCGACGTGATTATCAGGTCAATGTTGTCTCTTGTTTCTCACACCCAGCATGACTCACATGGGCTTAGAGAAAGCATCAACCATGACATCCTCTATGGGCAGCCCAGTGTGTAAGCCCCACACCAAACTTGAACTACATGGTGTTTGATCCTTACCAAGGCAAGGTACATATGAAGCCTCCCTGAGGTTCAAGCCCACTATCCACCGGTCTTCCTAACCATCTTCACGTCGGTTCACCAAATGCCCCCATGAACTGCAAGGTCTTTGATCCTTTACAAGGCAGGGTATGTAGGAAGCCCCCCCTGAGGTTCAAGCACACCATCCATTGGTCCCGACCATCCTCATGTCGATTCACCAAACCATTATGAACTATGTGGTATTTGATCCTTGCTAAGGAAGATTACATTAGAGGTCTCCACAAGGTTCAATCCCACCACCCGGTCGTTCTGACCCCCTTCGCATCGGTTCCCACACCACCTAAACTATGAGGTATTTGATACTTTCCAAGGAAGGGTAAGTAGGAAGCCTCAACGAGGTTCAATACCACCATCTATCTGGCTCCTAATTCTTCTTTCATGTTGGTTCACCCCTATCCTGTATGATGTTAAATTGTGAACCACAATTAATGGTAAGTCATTATCTCCCCATCCAGCAATAAGCCGTTGTGACCCCATTCCGCAGTAAGTCATCACGGCTCCTTCCAACTGTAAGCCAATGCGACTCCATTCAGTGGTAAGTGGCCATCAACTCTATCCAGCGGTAAGCCGTTGTGACCCCATTCCGTGGTAAGCTGTCACGACCCTCTCCAGTGGTAAGCTGTCAAAATCCCCATTTAGCAGTAAGCCATTGTTACCCCATTCTGCGGTAAGCCATCATGACCTTGTCCAGTGGTAAGCCATCGACAACCCCATCCACCAGTAAGCCATTGAAATCACCAATCATTGGTATTCCATCACCAGAAAAACTTTGAGGACATTGATTCCCTACCATGGGGATACGTAGGAATCCTCTTTGAGGCTCAATCCCAAATTCATCATCATCCTCATGGCGGTTCCATCTCATTCTCCATCCACATCATTCAACACTCCATAAAAAATCCCAATTCTTACCCGGGCTGCCACATCCCAGTGGGATCATGCCATCTCATTCCCCATCCCCCATAACACCAATCAGGAAGCTAACGACACATTTTCCCCAACATCAGTGTTCCCTCCAAAGGCCGAACCCATCTGATCCACTCTAATCAGTGTTCTGGTCAGTTCGATCCATCTCTGCTAGATGTTAAACTCACGTCTTACCCTGTGTTAAACATGATAAGATGAGGAAAACCTCAGATACATGCCCATGGAATATGATCCCCCACATCCAACGTGGGATTCATCGAGCTTTTGCGCCCTCAAGAGGCCCTATAATAAGGGGAAGAAACCCAGACGCACTGGTGTTCCAGCATCCAGACACACCAGTGATGTCTAACATGACTACTACCCTGACCAAAGGTTGCTGCCCTGATCGGAACCTTTGGAATGTCCCGATAGAAGCACTGTAATCAACTGGTGTCCATGAAGATATGTCACTATGAATATTTTCATGAACAATATCTTAAATCTATAAGGGAGTCCCGGACTAGGAGACGAGTTCTGAGGAAGAATCCATGGAAGGAAGAACCGAAATCCCATCATCCCATTTCAATCAAGGATAAAACACCCCTAAATACAGAATCAATGTTTCCCGTCATTGGAAAGTAGGGATGCATGGGAACAGCTACGCATCCTCCACAGATGGATGTGTGTGCCCTGACAAAAGCTTCAGAAATAAAGTGGTTAAACTGATCCAAACATGAACTTATACAAGTTTTTTTTGATAATTTTGATTATGGAGTGAATTTTTATGATATCATTATTAAATAAGTATAATGATATTATTTAGGTGTTATTGATGTGATAAATCTAAATTGGTAAGGGTTATAAGAACGAGATAATTTACATGATGTAATTACTTAAAATGAAGAAATCATTTTTCCCTCTTGGTACACTCATTTTATATGATTTTATTTACATGATTACTTACTATTGATATTGTCAATATGATTCAGAATTTATCTTATTATTATCTTAATCTTTATATAAAAAATATTTTAATTAATTTAATACATCCTTATAATTAACCAAGTATCTTGGTGATGAAAAATGAGCAATATTGTTTATGGAGGTAGTGTTTCAGAAATACACAAGGACACCATTTTCATTTTCCATTGAAAAAATTTGGGAATTAATTATATTTTTGAATTTTAAATTTTTTTTATAAAAATAAAATTTACCAAATAAATTCCGCCATTGAACTATTGATTTATGGAGGTTAGGGAAAATTGATCATGTTTTTTAAAGAGGTGATAGCACATATAATATTTTAATTTTTTTGAATGGATGGGAGGATTATAGAAAATAATTATCAAAAAAACATAATAAAATTGCAATATACTTATTATAATGATTTCATTATGATAGCATTGGTAGATTAGATTCATAGGAGGAAGAATATTAAAGAATAAAAATTAAAAAAAAAGTACTTGACAAATTTACCTTACTCCTTGGTTGTACTCCTTGAAAAATTGAATTAAGCATTTGAGGGGTATTATTTTGTGGAGGAAATAACCTCTAAGAAATTAATAAGAGTGCTTAAGAGGCATTTGAGTCTATTTTTCATTAACTAAGAGAATTTTGGTCTGACGATAAGTGGTTTGATGAAATTATTCTTTTATAATTGAGTGTAGTTTTAACAACCTGGATCCTCATTTTAGATATGGATATTTATTTTAGATTTTTTTGAAGAAAAATGAAGAAAATGAAATTTTCGAAGTACACATTATGTACACCTGAGTACATGTTGTGTACCTGGTTGTCGCAGGTATCCATGTACTAGCCCTATAACGGCTGAGTACATGGCTGTGTGGCGACCAGGTTGACTTCCTAAAGCAGGGGCCGGTTGAGTAATGCACACAGAGTTTACATTAATTTAAAATGACATGTATTTTTATTTTCACTTGATTAATCAGACCGGGGCCACATCTAATATCCAGAAGTATCTTCTTCTTTCCATGTCTCTAACTGGAGAGGTATGTATGACCAAAAATCATTGAGTGTATTATGTTCCTCCATCTAAGCTCCGATTGAGACGCTGCTGGGTTCGTTGGATTCCCATTGTTGAGTTCTCTCCTTCCCTAGAGTCTCTCTTACTAATTTCTTATCTCTCATGAGTTATTCAAGGTTGAATGATTTTGACCTTTTTGTTGATCTATGATGTTCTATTCCGATTCATGGGCCGACGTTCATGATTGTTCATTATACAATGTCGAGATGGGTGGTTTGTGACTTTCCTTGGTTATCTTTGGATTATATATGCTAAAAGTTCCAATACACATGTTTACAGTATTGCGTGTTATGGGATCTAACCTTGTTTAATAACTGTTTTGATTTTTTGATTAAGAAAGGGTTATTTACGTAGGCATAAGGTTTAATACCTTGATTATGGATATGTTTTACAATGTTTGATTGATTATATAAGTTTGTTCTAGAAATTCCTGTTAGGATTACTTTGTCTTCCAAGACTTGTATTATTAGGATGGAGTTATTTTTATATGATATTCTTGTATTTCCCATTTTTAATGTTGACCAAAAGGGAATTGACTCTGAGAGATTTATTAAGTAGGGTCATTTATGTATAATTGTTGGTATCTTTGACCAGAGACATTTACTAAAAGGGTTTCCATGGGGTCATTGACCAGATGTGTTAGACTGTTAGAGAAACTTAGAGGGTTGTTATTAAACCTATGTTGTACTATAGGGAATTGACTGTGAGAGATTCTAGAGGGTCATTTTAATTATTAATTCTTTGTAGATCAAGGGGTATTGAACGTGATAGCTACCCGGGTGGTCATTTGTAATTGATAGTTACTATGAGGGACTAGAGGGGTTAGACTGTGAGAGATTTCCTATAAGGTCATTATTATTATTTTTATTAAATTGATGATTTGTGAAACAAGAGGGGATTAGATTGTGAGAAATTTCCTAGTGGTTTGGTTGTGAATGTTTATTTGTTTGTGATGAGTCTGTAAAGCAAAAGCACAAGCTTGGACTCTATATTACTTGATTGTTAGATGGTCTTTTGAGATATCTAATTGGTATTGTTATACAGGGGATACTAAGCTTAGGCTAGATACCGAGGTTTCATTATTAAATGGGTTGAGTAATTAATAAATGTAATTGAATGTATTTAGAAACTGTAGGATTATTTAATTTTGAGTACTTTCTTGTTTGTTACTTCATTTCTAGATAGGACATGCTATATATATATTTACTGACAGTTAGGAAAAGATGATTTGGTGGTTTCCTACTGGGATTTGTCTCACTATTTATCATTTGAATGAAGGATTAACTCATTGATTGAAGGTTCAAACATTCCAATCGTTTTCTAATA
Source organism: Viscum album (assembly GCA_963277665.1). Lineage (NCBI taxonomy): Eukaryota > Viridiplantae > Streptophyta > Magnoliopsida > Santalales > Viscaceae > Viscum > Viscum album. The sequence continues at coordinate 136,184,356 of OY728134.1, forward strand.
GGTTTGTTCGTAGAACCCGAAACATCCAATGATTCCACATCCATTTGGACCTACATTCCAAAGGTTGGTGCTCATTAGTTGTGGACTGATGAGGCTTATGAATTTTCATTGGTCGAGAGGATGGGAGGTTGGACTCATCACACCTTTTTGAGGGGAATTATTGTCTACTCTAGGACTCTCTTTATAGATTTAAGTTATGTTCATGAATCCTTATTACATTACCAAGTATAAAATGAGTTTTCCTATAGTCTGACAATCAATGATTGTTATGTAGGAAATTCAGAGAATCTTTTATATGTATTCGAGGTTCTTCATCGATGAAGAATCATCTGTATTTGTTATATATTCTTAGTTGACGGTATCCTTAAATACAAAAAAGTCTCTTGGTTGTTATGATGACCATACTAGTTTTAAAGCCACTCAGTGGGGCACTAGATGTTTATTGCAATTCAGGAGGACATGGATTATTTCAGAGTTGGGATCGTACCTGCTGATGGGCTACCTACGTATCCTTTGTTTTGGAAAAGAAATCAGAACCCACGTAGTTCGAGTAAAGGAGTATGATGTTTATGCATGATTGATGGCTCAAAGAAAGATGTCATGATTACTTTTACACTCTAAGCTCATGTGAGTCATGCTCGGTTTGAGAAACAAGAGGTATTCGTGAAACCAGACAATTATGCCATGCAAGGATGTGAGGCTTATGTATGTATGACTGCCCAAATAGATAAGAATTAAGATTTACTTCAGGGAAGAAATCTAGGAACATAGTCTGTAAAGGTATATGTACTTCATGGAGATTTGGATACTCTAATATTAGAGCTTACTCCTAAGGAAGATTCCCAAATTATAAGGGGACTTATGATTGGGTTTTACTCTTGAGAAGGAAGCCCAGATCAAAATAAAATTAAGACTGGGGCGTACTTCTGAAAAGGAGGCCCAGGTTAATAGAATTATGGTTGAGGATTACTCCTAAAAAGGATTCCCATATTTGGGAATCTTGAGACTGGGGCTCACTCCTATGGAGGATGCCCAAATTAATGATGACATGGGGCTTACTCCTAAGGAGTATGCCCAAATTAATGAGAATTTTGGGCTTACTCCTAAGGGGGATGCCCATATTAATGAGAATTTGGGGCTTACTCCTAAGGAGGATGCCCATATTAAGGAGAATTTGGACTGGGGATTACTCCTGAAAAGGAGGCCCAAGTTAAGGGGTTCTCTCATCTTAAAGGATGAGGTTAAATGAATCTAATATCAATCTTAAGTGACATAATGATGTGTAAATCACTAGATTTTGAGAGATGTTCCCCAGAGTTCCTTTAAGATTGGGAAGACAAATCAAGAAATCATGTCATAAATGGCTTTGAAGAGTGTCTTGAAGACTGAATCTTGAATAGGAGAGGTGGAATGGAATAAGAGGGGTGAAAGGGGCAGGAAAGTCACCCAAAAAGATAGGGGTGCGCAAGTCTTAGCAGGCGCGCAGGTACTGCGTGGGCGCGTAAGTCCTGGTCACGCAGGTATACCTGCACGACACATGGGTAATTGCACGATTTTCAGCCCTTAGAGTAATATTTGGGAGATCCTTGATCAAAGCCTTTAGAATTATCCCAAGAGGCTTTCTAGAAGATGGCGTACAAGTTATGGTGAAGAAGTATGGCGGTGCGCAAGTGTGTACATTTCCCTTAAGAGTAAAACACTTAAGCATGCAAGTATTAGTGAATTCTAACACTTAGATATTACTCCTCTTGTTTAGACCTTCCATTATAGGTAATTAATTACCTTATAAGTGTTTGGAAGACCTAAAGAAGATACATGGGCGTTCAGAGCTCTATATCTGAATTCTGAAAAAATTCATCTCAAATGGGGGGCCCACCAGGGGTATTTATTGGCTGGAGAAGACCCTCGGTGGTTTTCAAAGAGGGCGTGCAAGTCACTTGCGCGACCATTAAGCAGCGCACAAGTGTACTTGCGCGACAGTGAGGGAACTTTCGCGACCCAATGGGAAAAAGAACCCTTGTTCATGCCTTTTTCAATTTTTTATTTTTTCTTAAAAGGATGAATCAATTTGGGTTCAAGGTATTTCCCTTTTCAATTCATTAGACTCTGTGATGTAAAGGAGCATCAAAAAAAGTCCCCCCTCAGTGTTGGATCCGAAAAGGAAAGAGGATTTGATTTTGAGGAATAAAGAGAAACCATGGGTCTCTATGGTTATTGGCAGTTTAAATTCATGCATGTCGGACATAAAAAGGCTAATGTTTAAGGTCAAAATAGATTTGACCGAAATTGATTAGAATTAACTCAATTCCTTGAAAATTTATCTAAAAACACATTACCATTCTCAAGTATGAGGGAAAAAATATGTAAACTACGACTTAAGAATATTTGAATCTGAGGACTAATATTAAAAAGAGCTAAAAGGAATTAGAAGAAGTAGTTTACAAGAATTAAGTTACCATTATTTAACAAACCCGTTAGGGGGTTGAATTATGCAGGGCCACCTAAGGGCATTGGCTAAATAGTCAAATAAATAGCATCTTTTGGCTAACAAGTCTATTATGTAGACTGTTTATGCAAGGCTGCCTAAGGGCACGTGCTGTATAGTCAGGCAAAAGAACTCTCAGAAATTTATTTTCCTAGTGCTAAAAAGCCATTGAAAGTTTTTGAAGATTCAAATTTTCCAAAGTATAGAGTTTTCTGTATGGAAATAGGTACTTGAATATGGAGAAGATATTTACAAACAAGATTATCGAAGAACTGGATGAATATTACTCCTACGAAGGTCTAACCCAAACGTAGGGAAGGAGAATATAAACCATAGACTTGAATACTTTCAAATCATGAGAAAGGATATTGGACAAATATGTTAAGGATTGCTATATTTGCGGATCCCTACATATTTTCATTAAGAAAAATAAGGACAAAAGAAGCTTTCTTCCCAAGAATGAAGTTACCATTATTTAACAAACCCGTTAGGGGGTTGAATTATGTAGGTCCACCTAAGGGCATTGACTACATAGTCAAATAATAACATCTTCTGGCTAACATGCCCGTTATGTAAACTATTTATGCAAGGCCGCCTAAGGGCACGCGTTGCATAATCAGGCAAAAGAACTCTCAGAATTTCAGGCCTTTTGTTATTTGAAGTTAAGAAAAGGGTTATGAAGATATGAAAATATTTAAGGTTGGGATTATGAAACATAAATATGGGTATTGTTCAATGTATTTAGAGATACAACAATGCTAACCATAATCATGTTGTTGCTGGGTCCTAAATGAAAATGTTGGACTTCACTATGTATCCCATAAGGATGGGAATCAAGACATACGTAGTTCTTGAACTACATTTTAACATCATGTGGGACAAAAGGATTGGAGATCTTAGTTTAGGGTCATAGAGCTTGGACCATTATAAGAAATACACAGTGTGTGTTTTCATGGGGACTTTTCAGCCAAGGGACTGAATGTGGAATTTGGGGTTTGGCCCAAAAGACATGGGTCTGGATTCTAGGGACACTCGAATGGTCCTACATATCCCATAAGGATGGGAATCAAGCCCAGGTAGTTCTAGAAATACCCTTTGTACAAATTTGGTTCGTACATGTGAAGGGTGAAAGGGGACTTTAGTGCAATGATGGTTTAACCCAAGATAAAAGGATTGGGCATTTCCATATATGCACGTAGTCTTTGGAATAAAACATGATTAAAAAATCAATGTAAATAATGGTTCCCTCCCAAGTGAGGGTATTGAAGAGTATTGTAGTTTTATTGTCGTACAGGAAAAAAAGTGTTGTACAGTTTAACGTCATATAGTAAGGATGAAAGTGAACCAATGTATAGATATCGATTCTAGGGGTGGTTTCACGAATCAACATCGTATGAGATGGAGGTGAACCGATGTGAATAGATTGGTTTTGGGATTGAACCCTGGGAAGTTGCCTACGTACTCAGCCTGGAAGGCAAGGATCAAATTCCGCGTAGTTCAATTAATGAATGAATTAATGATCAATTTGTTCTTGGGGACAACGACCTAAAAAAACGATGGTGTTGGGGCTTACACATGGTTAGTAGCCCATAGAGAGTGTTATGGTTGAAGTTTTCTCTAAACTCATGTGAGTCATACTCAGTGTGAGAAACAAGAGGTAACAACAACCTTAACAATGCACAGTTTAATGTCATGTAGGACATATAAAGGGACTATGCAGTTTAAAGTCTTGTAGTTAGGAATATAAGTCTTGCACAGTTTAGTGTCATGTAGTAGGGACAAAGTACAATTTAATTTCATGTAGGATGTATCAAAAGACTTTCTGTACAGTTTAGCATCATGTAGTTAGGACGATGGGGACAACACAGTTTAATGTCATGTTGGATAAAAAGAGGACTGTGCAGTTTAATGTCATGCAGTAAGGACAAAAGAGTACACCATTTAACGTCATGTTTGACATATTAGTGACTTTTTCATTGTTTAACGTCATGTTGGATGAAAAAGGAACGATACAGTGTAACGTCATGTTGGACGTAAGTGCCAATAGTTTAAGGTCATATGCATGGACCATTGGTTATGCAGTTTAACGTCATGTTGGACGAAAGGGAATTTTATATAGTTTAACGTCATATAGTAAGGACGATGAAGGGGGACACAGTTTAACATCATGTTGGAAGAATTAGGGAACTTTTTCACAGTTTAACATTGTGTGGGACGAAAGTAACACAAATAGTTTAAGGTTATATGTATGTATCGTGGATGATGAAGTTTAACATCATGATGGACATAAGGGACATGCAAATAGTTTAAGGTCGTATTCATGGACCGTTGGTTATGTAGTTTAACTTCTTTCCGGATGTAAAGGAAATTTAAATAGTTTAGCGTCATGTAGTTAGGATGTCAGAGTTTAATGTCATGTTGGATGAAATTACAAATAGTTTAAGGTCATATGTATGGACCATTGGATGATGCAGTTTAACGTCATGCTGGACGTAAGGGATGTGCAAATAGTTTAAGGTCATATGCATGGACCGTTGGTTATGTAGTTTAAATTCCTTTCGGATGTAAAGGACTTTTATACAGTTTAGCATCCTGTAGTTAGGACGTCACAGTTTAGCGTCATGTTGGACGAAAGTACAAATAGTTTAAGGTCTTATGTATGGACCATTGGTTATGTAGTTTAACATCTTTCTGGACGTAAAGGAATTTTATACAGTTTAGCGTCATGTAGTTAGGACATCCCAGTTTAGCGTCATGTTGGACAAAAGTACAAATAGTTTAAGGTCATATATATGGACCATTGGTTATGCAGTTTAACGTTTTTCTGGACATAAAGGACTTTTATACAGTTTAGCATCATGTAGTTAGGACGTCATTGTTTAGCATCATGTTGGACGAAAGTACAAATATTCTAAGGTCATATGTATGTACTATGGATGTATTTTGTGTTCATACAAAATATTTCTTCAGAAATCTAGCATTGGTTGGAGTAGTGATGAGTTCTCCATCCATTGAGATTAAAGAATAAGCTCCATTGGAGTAGACCTTATGTATTGACTAAGGTCCTTCCCATTTGGGGTCAAGCTTGGGAGGTTTCTTTCCCTGTGTCATTGGAGTTCTGAGAACTAATACCAATTCTCCCTGAGTGAATGAACGAAGACGAAATTTTTTGTTGAAAGATCGTGCTATTCTATTCTGATAGACTTCCAAGTGGTGCAATGTACACAATCTTTTCTCATGTTACCGTTCCAATTAATTCAATCGCTTTTGAGATTGTTTATCTGTAGATGACTGATCACAAATGGATACTCTGAGTGAAGGAAATTGAACTTCAATGGGCAAGACGGCTTCTGTTCCATATACCAGTGAATATGGAGTTGACCGAGTTGCAGTGAGGGTGGTAGTCCGATAAGCCCATAAAGCATGAAAGAGTTTATCAGGAAATGATTTGTTATCTTTATCCACCATTTTTGTAGTATATTTGACAGAGTCTTGTTGAAAGATTCTATCTGGCCATTGGACACTACATGATACCGAGATGAATGGTTGGATTTGATGTTGTATTCTTGATACAAATTCTTCACATCGGATAAACAGAAGTTGGTGCCATTGTCCATCAATATGGTATGAGGGACACCAAATACATTAATGATGTTAGACTTTATGAAGCTAACAATGCATTTAGAACTAGCTTCCTTATGAGTTATTTCCTCTTCCCATTTGAAAAAGAAATCTGTAGTAGTAAGAATATACTTAAACTGCTTGGTCGTAGCTGCAGGGTAAGGTCCCACCACATCCATTCCCCATGTGGAAAATGGCCACGAGTATTTAGCTGTATGAAGGAACTCTGGAGGTTGATGAATGAAGATGGCATGTACATGGCATGAATGACACTTCTTTGTGAAATAAACACAATATTGTATCATTGAAGGCCAAAAGTATCAATGTCTTCGAATATGATCAGACAGTCTATGTCCAGACTGGTGAGCACCACAGACTCCTACATGCACTTCTTTCATGACAGCCATTGTCTCTTCACCATCATTGCATCTGAAGAGAACTCCATCAAAACCACATTTGTAGAGAATTTTCTATAGGTGATCTGGGCTATCCTAAAGTGTAAAATTGACCACATGTCGCTGAATTTGTTCTTTCCCGGATCTATCAGGTGGAAGTGTTCCATTTTAAAGGTATTCCCTAAAATGTGACATCCATCCTGTAGTATGACCATATGGTTCAGGAATGGAACTAATTTCATTAATCTCCTCTGTTTTTCATTGCACATAAGGTGAAATTTCACGAAGGTGGGAAATACTGATGGTTGTCTCGTCCCGATTTGGATCTGCCAGAGTTGTGGCTATATTAGCCAGTGCATCAGCATGGGCATTTTGTGATCTTGGGACATAAGAAAATGTCGGTTCCGAAGGGATTCTGCCATTAACTCTATGACGTAATCATAAAACAGGATTAGTTCTTCTTTTCTAATGGCATAATCCCCATTTATTTGTTTAATTACCAGGTCTGAATCACCTTTCACCTTTAAGTGATTCACTTGTGCTTGAAGCGCCAATTCCAAGACTGCGATTAGAGCTTGGTATTCTGCTTCATTATTGGTATCACCTACCCACAATAAGACAGAATAAGGTAACACTGCCTTTTCTGGTGAAATGAGCACAATTCTTAAGCCAACTTTGTTGAATTTAGGATTTTCCATTTTCCTCCCTGTTGGACTTCTGGAAACACCATCAAATAAATTTCCCATGCGTGAGGACTTTCTTGAATAGAGAAGACTTCCTCATTAGGGAGTTCAATATCTGAATATGTGTCTTCCACAGAAGGGTGTTCATCCAGGAAATCAGCCAGAGCTTGGCCCTTTATTTCCTTTTGAGACACATACTGAATGTCGAATTGCTGCAAAATAACTGCCCACCTTGCCAGACTTCCTGTAAGCATTGGACGACTAAGGATGAATTTGAGCGGGTTATTACGAGATACCAATTGGACCTCGTGATGTTGCAGGTAGTGTCTCAACTTCTGAACTGCAAAGATTAATTCCAAGCAACACTTCTCAATACTTTAATACCGGGTTTCAACTTCAAGCATAGTCTGAGTGAGGTAGTAGAGGTTGTTTTCATTCCTAGCATCATTCCTCTGAGCAATAAAGGCACCCAATGACTGCTCTAGAGCTGTCACATAGAGGATAAGTGGTCTTCCTTGAACATGTGGCATAAGTACCTGTGGACTCAAGAGGTATTTCATGAGAATATCGAATGCTTATTAACATTCTTCAGTCCACTGGTAAGTGACTCCCTTTTTCATCAATTTGGTGAAGGGTAAACTTTTGCCTGCCAAATTGGTGATGAAACGCCGAATATAAGATAAGTTTCCTTGAAGTCCCCTTAATTATTTTAAATTCTGAGGAGGTGACATACTAAGGATTGGATTTTTCTTCTAAGTATCGACTTCAATACCACGATGGCATATAACAAAGCCGAAATGTTTTCCTAAGGTTACCCCAAAAGCACATTTTAAGGGGTTCATCTTCAAATTATGTTGTCAAAGCTTGTGGAATATGACTTCCAAATCAGCCAAGTGATTATAACGTTGTTTGGATTTAACCACTAAATCGTCTACATAACATTCAACAAACATCCCTATAAAGGGTTTGAAGATACGATGCATGGCACGATGATATGTTGCGCCCGCATTCTTTAAGCCAAAGGGAATTACCCGGTAGAAAAACACACCCTGATGGGCTCAGAAGGCTGTGTATTCCTTGTCTCTTGGGGCCATTCGGATTTTATTATATCCGGAATATCCATCCATGAAGGAAAGTGATTCATAGCCCACTGTTGCATAAATTAAATGTTCTGTAATCGGAACTAGAAAACCATCCTTAGGACAATGCCGATTAAGATCTCTGAAATCGATGCAAAATCTAATTTGTCCATTATTCTTCTTTACAGGGACAATATTAGAAAACCAATTGGGATTTTGAACTTCTCTTATGAAGTTATCTTTGATAAGCTTATCCATCTTAGCTTCAATTTTGGAAGCAAAAGTTGGGTGTGTTCTTCTTGCGGCTTGCTTAAATCCTCGATGTTCTTCTGGTAAACCCAAAGGATGAAAAGCAACATCAGGACAATCCCGGACATCTCTGTATAGTTCTAAGCAAATATGTCTCGATTTTTCTTTAAAAAGGAAATATACATACCTTTTTCTTCAAGAGTCATGGTGGTATGGATTAAATTGGGGCGTGGATCTTCTTTTGTACCCAGATTTATTTCTTTGAGTTCATCCACAGTGGTAGAGATACCCTCTTCAAATGCTGGAGGAGCATCTCTGAGATCTTCCTCTTCTTCTTCAACATGTGTTATTTCTTCTATTTCTACATGCATAGTAGATTATGATGTATAATTTTCATGATCAAAAGAGATGTCAAAATTTGAACATCTTGAAGAAGAATCTTCCATTTCTGACCCAATTGATAATGAAGGGCCTTCCTTGGGAAATAAAGAGGAGATGATGGATTGAGAATCGACATCATTGTTCACCTCCGATGTTGCTATACCTTCTTATGGCCTGATTGGAGAAGTATAGACTTTTTGTATTTCAAAATATGAAATGAAGATGTCACCATTTGGGCTTTCATCACTGCTTGGTGGGTTACCAATTTTCCCATGTTGTCTGGCTCGATTTCCGTAATTGACATTAAGGATCATTTCATAAGAGTATTTTGATTTGGGTCTATCTTGTCAATTTGAATGATAGGAAAAACATGATCTGTACTCATATGTGTAAATGGATTTACTGGAATCTTCTGAAAGCCATATGGAGCATTAACTTTGGTGATCTTTTTTGTTGTGCATTTCTCCCTTCCCTTCATGTGATAGAATTCCACCTCAACATATTGAGACTCATATGTCTTGAACGTGGCCTTATCACCATACAGTGTCCCAACTTGACCATCGAAAAAATATTTGAGACTTTGATGGTATGATGAAGGGATAGCCTCATGTTGATGTAGCCAAGGTCTTCTAAGTAGGATGTGGAAGGCTGAGTCCTGATCAACAACCATGAAATATGAATTGGATACAAGATCTCCAAACTGAGTTCTGAGTGTAACTTCACCCAGTGGTTCTTGTTTATTTTTATCATATCCTTATAACATTATATTTGAAGGAGATAAATCATATTCCGTGAGGCCCAATCAACGAAGTGTACGAATGGGCATGAGATTTACTCCTGAACCATTATCAATGAAAGCCCTTAGGACGTCTACACCATTGACCTTTCGAGATAAGTACAAAGGTCTAATATGTCCATGCACGACATCATCTTCATCTTCATCTGTGAATGATATCACTGCATGGCATTCCGCAAGATTATTCTCTATGTGATAGACTTCAGCTGCAACAATTTTTGTTTCAAAATCCCGAGGACTTGACAAAGCCTCGATGAGTGCCTCCCAAAGATCCTTTGACAGATTCAAAGCATCCAAAATTGAAAACATGGCCAGTACTTGGGCTAGTTGTTTCAATACATCATACTTTTGATCCAGAGGTCTGCGTTTCCCAATAGGAACATGTGGTTTATTCGGTGCCTTGGAAGTTGATGCTTTGGAAGTTCATGCATCTTGTATCAGGATACGAGTTGGAAATATTCCTAGTTTGGGAATATTAGACCGATTAGATTCATTTACTTGTTGAGTTGATGAAGGTGGAACCCCCAACCGATCCTCCAGAATAACTGTACCAGGACTGAATTTTCTATTGGTGGAAGAACTTTCTTGTTCTTGCTGAGCTCGCTTAAGGGCTCTACCACGAGTTTCTACTGCATAGACAGTTCTAGCAGGGGTAGAATTAGAATATTGGCCTCTAAATGATCCAAGTCTTCCCCTATATCCTGAGCCTCTGGAACTTCCTCTGATTCCTCTATTTGATATAGGGAATTCGGCTCCTCAAAATCGAAACTCCGACTGGCATATGGATCTGTTAATTGAATCATATTAACAAAACCAAAATTCAACTCTTCATCTGATGAAGACTCTGCCTGATTAGCCTGTTTAGGCTATTCCGTTTGGTGGGGCGGTGCCCATTTCTTCGAAGTAGATGGCATGAAATCTGCTAGAGTCAGATACATCTTAGGCTTTGACACATACTCATCTTATTCTGATTCTTTTTCTTTTTTGAATCATGCCGTTTCTTTGAGGATTTTCCCTCTCATGAAGAGGGTTTTGATACAGCATTCATGGTAGAAGGCACAATTGGTTTCTTCAATTGCGTTCGCAAAATAGCATGAGTTTGGTTGATCGTCGTTCTGACCAACCAATGATCATATTTTTTGTTCATTTTTGTTCTTAACTTCTTTCCACTTGCCTTCCTCCTTTGAAACTGTAGTAGTAACACATGCTACCTTGGCTGAAGAGCCTTTTAGTTTGACTTGTCCTGAGTCGAAAATCTTTTGCAGGAGGTACTTAAAAACAAAACACATCTGAATGGAATGCCCCAACATTTGGTGAAACGGGCAATAGTTGGGATGGTCTTCATCTCCTTCTTTGTTTGGCCTCTTTGGCATTGGCAATTGAACCAAATTATTTTCCAGATCCAAAATGATGTAACCAAGAACTTGTTTATTTTAGAAAGAGTATGTTTTGCTTTTCAAATCCTTAAATTGTTTTTGTATTTGATTTCTTTGATCGTCTTGATGAAATAGCCTCTATTGTTGACGCTCAAGAGGTGGATCCCTTCAGGAAGATGAAGTTTTTTAAGTAGAAGCATGTACAGGTGCTTGCTTAAGCATAGCTGTAATAGTATTTTCTTTACCCATTCATCTTCCTGGAGCTGATGGAATTACACGAGATTTAGCCTTAGTCTGTATAAGATAATCTTCAATCTATTGAGCAATTGAAGTAAGGTCTCGAAACCCTCCGGTGTATTTCACAGGGATCAATGGTGTGCGTAATTTGTCACACAGATTTTCCACATAGATTGCCAACATTTCCTCTTGAGAGAGTGCTAATCTTAGGGAAGATGTTAATCCCTTCTAGCGAGCAATGAAATATGAGACCCTTTCATTCTCACTTTTCTTACAGTTTGTAAGATCAAAAACTGTTGTCTTTTGCAACATTGAGCTGAATTGGAGAAGGAATCTTTGGAGAAGATCCTCCCATCCGGTAATTGACCGGGATTGCAAGCTTGTATACCAGACAAAAGCTGGTCCTTGTAAGGTTCGCATGAAGAATCTGAGTTTCACTACTTCTTACTACTTCAGAGTTCCCATCATAGGATCACAACAAGACACGTAATGCATCAAATTCTATTCAGGGCCGCCTGATCCATTGAAAATAGAGAATACAGGGTTCCCAAAACTTGATGGGGGAGAGATTGAATCTACCCATTCAGGGTAAGCTTTCTTTTCTGGTTGAACCTGCACACGCTTCCCTTCCATAGTCTCTAACCGAGCTATTAATGACTCAATGGTACTTATTAACTTTTGAGAAACATCCGGTTGAACTTGGACTTGTGCAGGTGCAATGACTAGAGTTTGGACAGGTATGGAAGCTGGTACTATAACTAATGGAAGCACTACTAATTGTTGTTTCACTTGACCCATAGGATTAGACCTATGAGGGTGTACTGATAAAGGAGGATGTTCTTGATCCATCTCAGTAGCTGCAACAAAATCCCTTGGCTTACTGACTCCAGCATGCTTAGGAAGAAGCCTACCTTGAAGTAGTTCTGTGTTCAACCTCTTCAATTCTTTCATTTCTTCCTCTTATTGCACAAATATTTTCTCTAGTGAGAGCGATTGGCCTTCTCCAGAGGAAAGATATGTAACATGATTCTTTCCCTTCCCGTTGTTTGATCCCTTTCAGAGAGGGGGAAGTGGGTTATTTGAAGGAACACCCAGATTTTGGGTAAACCATTGATTTCGTGTACGCACACCTTCTTCATTTGTGTCTGTATGTACAACTTCCTGAGCTGGAACCTATTTATCTGAGTCCGCTGAGTGAGCCTCATCTGGTGGATCAGCAACAACGGCATTGATGACATTAATTGATGCATAATGCATTACATCCCTTCTATCAGAATTTCTGTGATATTGTCTTCTTCCATGTCTCTGATGAGACATTGCCTTTCATTGATTCGATCCCTCAGGAACTTCTTGGAGAACCGTAATTTGGAGAGAGTCTCCTGATAATTTGGCTCTTCGTTCCACTTGGGGATTCTTCCCTAACCGAGATAAGAACGACTTTCTTTGAGGGAGGGATTGAGGATTTGAAAAAGTTCCCAGTCCGGTGGACTGGGGCTGTTCCTACTATTCCCGCTCAACTCCTCGAATTCTATTTGATGATTCCGAGGGGTGGTTTAAAAGGGTCCCCAGTCTGCCAAGATGGGGCGACTCTTGACATGCTATGTATGAGAATTTCTTAAAATCTCTCCTGATCTTTCAGACCTTGGTCTGGAAGTTAGGTGGATGCATCATTCGATATAAACTTTTATCACCTGGTTTAAAAGACCATTGGATGATTTCTGAAACTTTTGTCACATGAAGATGTGCTTGCTCCATACGATAGGCCTGTTCAATATTCTCGTTTGCTTGATGCAGGAGTAATTCAACAACTTGTTCTCTGTATTCTTTATTTTAAGAGGAACTAGTTTAAGCTTGTTCTTGGGAAAGCCTTTGATTACAAACAAAGCCAGTTGATTGTGGCCGGCCACGGGCAATAACATTTCATGAGACCATTTTCGACGGGCTTTGCTGACTGGAGAGAACAGTGAAATGTAGTGCTCCATGAACACCCCATCCTCATACATGAATACTAGATAAAGAATTGGCAATTAACTAGCACAATCTTCTTGTTGCGCCAAGGCATGAACACAGAAGTGCTCTCTACTGCTTTCCAGCCTTCGGATATCGAGAGACTGATAGAGATCCCAAATCAATATGACGTTGTAACCCTTCTATTATCTTAAAATTATTTTCATATTAATCATAATATAATAATTTCTTCTTCAACTGACAAAGAGTTTTCCATATGCTGAGACGAATATCATGAATTCCATCTTCTATCAACATCTCTAGAATGTCATACTGAGAATCACCCAGAGGTCAAAACATGACTGGCACTTCACCATTCACTAGTTGTTTTCTCATGTTCAACATTTCCTCTTTATCATTCAATGAAGATTCTTCTACCTGATTTGACCAGAGTTGGTGCTTCTTTGTTGCTTCATTGGATTCAACAACATTGGTAGATAAATCACTAATCAAACTAGAAGATGCATGACTTAGGGGTGGTTCGGAGAATGACCTACTCCTTGGTCTATCTTCCGATTGATAAAGTATTTCACCTGCTAGCGATGAAGCATCAAATATGATTGGTTTTTCATTTTCAAGTGCCTCAAGATAAGAGGGATTTCTCGGCACTACATTGTCAACTGGAGAATTTTACGGGAAATGTGCATCACTACTACGGAGAGGACTTTCGTAGCGGAATTCATCATCATGGGGAGGACCACCATGGTGGGTTATAGAAAAAGATGAGATCTCTTGCTCCTTGGTCTTCTGAACACATAGTGGGTTCCTGTGGCTCTCATCTGAAGATGAAACTTCAAGATCGACCAAAATGTCATGAAGCAATCCTTCATGAGGAAGTGTCTATTGAAGACCTTCAGAATTAATGTTCCCACTATTGAGAAATGAGGGAGTAGAATGTTAAATTCCAACAGATAACTATCTGAGGGATTCCATAACTACAGCATCAAGCAAGGCCTTATTACAGATTGGCTCTTGATTTCATGACTGTGCTGGGCGGGTCTTTTTCTTAGACGCCTTCTTACTCGCCTTGGAAACCACTTTTTGACAAAATTGGCTGCTCTAAGCAGGTGTTTGTGCCTGATCATGAGTGATGGCCAGGATAGGCTGATGATCTCTACTCAAATCAGCTATATGTGCCTGACTTGGTTGTCCGTATGATATGGGGAAGTATGCCCCACAACCGTCTCAAACTGGAACAGATGTGTGTATCTGTTCTGGAATAAACTGTTGATGTGTCACTCCACTTGTAGGGATAGATTTATGTGTCTTTCCCTGAGATGTTGTTGAAGCTGTTATAATATCCTGGCAAGCATCCAGAATATGAGCAGAGATATTCTTCTGCTCTTTCACCATTGATAGAATATTCTTGGTGACTTCAACTGCCGGAACGGGGATATACATCCATTATGTGCTTGGAGTAGGTGTATGTGCCTGCTGCTGTCCTCCTTTTCCTATCAGTGAATCCTGACAGTACTCAAGTTTGGGGGAAGAGAGTTGAGTCTGCCTCCTGTTTGTCGCCGGAGCTTTCCGACGGAATTATCCGTATGCTACCAAGCGAGACTGTTGGTAGGCTTTATCAGTACTAGAAGGTGTATGTGCCTGCTGATTGTACTTCACTGAACGTGGTTGATGAGCTCCAACATATGTAGTCAGGCGAGCCTGCTGACTAGCTGATGATGTATAAACAGGTATATGTTCCTGCCTATAGTACTCCTCCAGAATTGCCTGGCAGGATTTGCGTGATACTGCCAGATGAGTTTGCTAGACAGCAGAATTAAAATGTGTAGGTGTGTGTTCCTGCTCATTTCTTCCACCAAGTTAGGTTGGTGGACTTTTCTGGAAATGGAATAGATGAGAACTTTCTCACTGTTGACCGGATTTCACCTCTGGGAATTCATCTTGCCTGCTCGGGTTTGAGGAACCTGAGACGAACACCTGGAGTCGACACACTCATCATGTTGAGGGCACACTTCTGCATGAGTCTGGCAACAATTATTGATGGGAGCCCTATGGAAGGACTCCTTCTTCATTGAATTAAGGCCTTGAGGGACCTGCTCATTCAGTTCCCCAGAATAAGGGAGAGAATTGTGATTGCGTTACGGGGATAACGACCCGAAACGGTTAGAGACAGTAGTTAGAACCGCCTGCTTCTTGATCGATGGTCGTCGCTGTCCGGATGACCAGGGTGAATTGTTCACTTGGAGGTCTTGTCGAGCAGCCTCCAGAGTTGGAATGGTATCGTGATGACGGTACTCCTTAACCAGCACATTTGATACCCAGCGTTGAAGATGCTGAGTAGGTGATGTCATCCTCAGAGAGGGCGATGATCCAACAGGAGTAGCAGTAGTGGCATTCGCAGCAGCAATATTCACATGTGTGAACTTGAGAGCATCCATTTCTTAGAATGCAAGAAATCATGGATAAGAGTGCCTATTTGATATAACAGATGTAATCAAGATAAATTCAGCCACTACATCTTTTGGATGATCACATATGTCAATGATTGTTTTTTTTGGCTCTCTCATTGAGTTAAAACAGGGGCCTAACAAATAAGAAAAACATCATTTTAACTTGGTTATGTATTCACGTCGGGTTCACCATTTTTTGTTCCCTCTTTGAATTAAGGATGACCTCGTTGATTGAAGATTCAAACATTCCAATCAGTCTCTAACGGGTTTGTTTGTATAACCGGAAACATCCAATGATTCCACATCCATTTAGACCTAATTTCCAAAGTTAGGTTCTCATTAGTTGTGGAAGGATGTAGCTTAGGAATTTGCATTGGTCAAGAGGATGGGAGGTCGGACTCATCACACCTTTTCGAGGGGAATTATTGTCTACTCCGGGACTCTCTTTATAGATTTAAGTTATGTTCGTGAATCCTTATTAAAATACCAAGTATAAAATGAGCTTTCCTTTATTCTGACAATCAATGATTGATATATAAGAAATTCAGATAATCTTTTATATGTATTCGAGGTTCTTCATCGATGAAGAATCATCTGTATTTTTTAGAGATTCTTAGTTGATGGTATCCTTAAATACAAAAAGTGTCTTGGTTGTTATGATGACCATTCTGGTTTTAAATCCACTCAGTGGGGCACTTGATGTTCATTTTCATTCAGGAGGACATGTATTATTTCAGAGTTGGGATCGTACCCGCTGATGGGCTAGCTACGTATCCTTTTTTTTGGAAAAGGAATCAGAACCCACATAGTTTGAGTAAAAGAGTATGATGTTTATGCATGATTGATGGCTCAAAGAAAGATGTCATGATTACTTTTACACTCTATGCCCATGTGAGTCATGCTCGGTGTGAGAAACAAGAGGTATTGGTGAAACTAGACAATTGTGCCATGAAATGATGTGGGGCTTATGTATGTATGACTACCAAAATAGATAAGAATTATGATTTAATTTAGGGAAGAAATACAAGAACAAGGTCCATAAAGGTATATGTGCTTCATGGAGATTTGGATACTCTAATCTCGGGGCTTACTCCTAAAGAAGATGCCCAAATTAGGAGGGGACTTATGATTGGGTTTTACTCTGGAGAAGGAAGCCCAGATCAAAATGAAATTAAGACTGGGGCTTACTCCTGAAAAGGAGGCCCAGGATATGAGAATTATGGTTGGGGCTTACTCCTAAGGAGGATGCCCATATTTGGGAATCTTATGACTGGGGCTTATTCCTAAGGAGTATTCCCAAACTAATGAGGACTTGGGGCTTACACATAAGGAGGATGCCCAAATTAAGAAGAATTTGGGGCTTACTCCCAAGGAGGATGCCCATTTTAATGAGAATTTGGGGCTTACTGGTATGGAGGATGCCCATATTAATGATAATTTGGACAGGGGATTACTCCTGAAAAGGAGGCCCAGGTTAAGGGGTTCTCTCATCTTAAAGGATGAGGTTAAATGAATGAAATATCAATCTTTAGCGACATAAAGATGTGTAAATCAATAGGTTTTGAGAGATGTTCCATGGAGTTCCTTTCAGATAACGATGCCAAATCAAGAAATCATGCCATAAATGGCTTTGAAGAGTGTCTTGAAGACTGAATCTTGAATAGGAGAGGTGGAATGGCATAAGAGGGGTGAAATGGGCAGGAAAGGCACCCAAAAAGATAGGCTCGTGCAAGTCTTGGCAGGCGCGCAGGTACTGCGTGGGTGTGCAAGTCCTGATCGCGCAGGTATACCTACGCGGAACATGGGTACTTATGTGATTTTCATCCCTTAGAGTAATACTTGGGAGATCCTTGATCAAAGCCTTTAGAATTAACCCAAGAGGCTTTCCAGAAGAGGGCTCACATGTTATGGTGAATAAGTAGCCCGGCGCACAAGTGTGAACATTTCCCTTAAGAGTAAAACACTTAGAAACGCAAGTGTTAGTGAATTATAACACTTAGACCTTACTCCTCTTGTTTATACCTTCCATTATAGGTAAATAATTACCTTAGAAGTGTTCAAAATACTTGAAGAAGAGACTTGGGAGTTCAGAGCTCCGTATCAGAATTATGGAAAAATTACATTCAAATGGGGGGCCCACCGGGGGTATTTATAGGCTGGAGAAGACCCTGAGCGATTTTCAAAGAGGGCGCTCAAGTCACTTGTGCGACCATTAGGCGGCGTGCAAGTGTACTTGCTTGATAGTGAGGGAACTTGTGCGACCTAACGGGAAAAGAACCCTTGTTCATGCCTTTTTCAATTTTTGATTTTTTCTTCAAAGGATGAATCAATTTGGGTTCATGGTATTTACCTTTTCAGTTCGTTATACTCTGTAATGGAAAGGAGTGTCAAAACTCACACACTATTTGGGTCATGGTTTTGGACTCAAAAAGATTATACGGATACAGGTATAGATAAGGTCAAGTTCCCTTCTTCATTAGGTACATGATTGTTATTGGAGTCGGAGAGCAGGGGACCAAGATGAGGCTTACAATGCCATGGAGTTTACTGTTTTTCTATACTTTGGTTTCAGCCTGGTATTTCTATCATTGGGACTTGTTTGGATGCTTTCATAGATACATGGGACATGCATCATTTATTTATATATGATGTAGTTGTTTTTACTATCAGTCTTCAATTGTTTACTTTTGTTCTATGGTTTTACTGATTCCTCTATTGATTATTTTTCTTATTCCACTATGTATACTCTACCAATGAGGGCATAGTTTCCCCACCATCAGGCCTTGGCCCTCATTTCTAGTCGGCATCCTATGTAATTTGGGGAAATGTTCTTGAGGTCATGTGACCAACTGGGTAAAGGGAACCCTTGGGTGACACCTGAAACTGGGACATTACAATATGGTATAAAAGGAGGTTCTTTTCTGATTTGTATTAATATTTAGAGCCTATATAAAGGGATATGATGGAATATTTATTTGGTAATATGTTTTTCCCACGATTAGCTAACCTGTGCAGAGGGAAAAGCCAAGTTACCTGAAATATTGCAATTTTCTTGTTTTGAAATTGTTACAATTGATTTGATTTTACTATTGGGTGATTCACTTGTATTGTGGTATTATTATTAATATTATCGAGGTTTTAATTCTATTTAAACTATATGAGATGAGGTTATTCCATCTCATTCATCATATAGGATCTTGACAGGGATCAAATGTTATGCATTCTTATCATGCCATTTAGGCTTCATCACTAATTACATACTATTCTGATAGATGTTGTGCTAGATATCTAGGAAATTATGATAGATTCCATGATAGAATACCTAATATTTTGAATGGTTATCAATATATGTAAAGTTTAATTTGGATGGATGCTAATATTTGGTCCTTGAGGTATTATGGGCCCTCTTGGATTGGAATTTAGTGGATCATGTTGAACTTTAGTTGAATTTTGTAAAGTTGTGATGTGGAATAAGATGACAAACATTAATTTGGGGGAGTATGGGCTCTCATGGGTCATAATTTTTCATTACATGGAAAAAATTTTATGTTTTTAATGGTTCTAGAGAGGTTTCAGAGGTCTACTATCTGAAAACCCAGTCAACACGGTGTGTGGTGTCAGGAACACACACTGTGTATTCTTCAGTTCTAGAAGATAAAACTTTTCTTAAGTACATGATGTTTACTTTATGGACATGCTATGTAGTCTTTAACTGTGTGACTGACTGTGTAAGAAGAGACACAGAGTAGGGAAATCTTGGGTAGAACATGACGTGTACTGTGACTACACTTTTTTCCATAAGGATTGTTTGTATGGCCGTGTGACCAACGATACGGGTCAGTGGAACCTAACTAGTAGACAACGTGTATAAGGTGAACACGTCGTGCAGTGTTGTACGAACATACCTCATGTGGTTTAGCCATGTATAATTACTTGGTTAGGAGAAAAAATTCAAGTAAATTCCATGTCTTGAGAGGAACACACTATGTGTATGGCTGTTACATGACCCGGTTTGGATGAGGTACATTCTAGGTTAAAAGCCTAAGGGAACATGCCATGTAGGGTTTATTCACGCCATGTAACCCTATTTTGTAAAAATTGATTGTTTTATTCTCCCATTCCTTTATTGAAATTCTATGTTTAAATCCATGATAATCTTCAACTAGGTGTGTGTTATACCTTTTAGAGTAATGCCACCAAGACATCCTCCGACTGTACGCTAGGTGTAGGGCAATGATCAGACATTGGAAAGGACGGATCAAGGAATACTGACAGATCCTCCTATCGTACTCATCTTAGAACCATATGTTATACAAGACATTGGTTCTGATGCACAATTTTGTGAAGTAATTTTGAGGATGTTATAGACTTTAGAGGGAGCACCGCATCCAGCACTGTCTATGGCAGAGCTGATGTGGGTGTTCCAGAAGCAGAATCCTCCCACTTTTTCTGAGGATGGAGGACCACATGCTATAGATTCATGGTTGATTGCTATGTTATCTATCTTTGAGAATCTAGAGATGCCTTCGGAGAGGAGTTTAAAGCTTTCTATATACATTCTATGTGATTTCTCCAAGAGATGGTGGGATGTTATTTAACAATAGGGACATCATCGGGACATTGTTTGTGATGATTTTCAGATGATCTTCTATGATTACTTATACCCTGAGATGTTGAGGGCCAATAGATCCTAAGAGTACATGAATTTAGAGCAGTGGACTCTATCAGTGATGGGTTACTCATCTCTTTTTATAGTGCTTCAACACTTCCCACCTGTTCTGGGAGGTGACGAGTTATCTTTGGCTAAGAGATTTGAGGATGGTCTTAGGAATGACATCTAATCGCCGGTGAATGTATTCATGATGACTTTAGTGAAGGCTATAATGATCCAAGAATTTATTACTGAGCATAATCTAAGGGAGTTGGGAGCTATGATCTTGGGTTGTTTGGAATACAGGGTTAGTATTATCTCTACAGATAGAAGGAAGCTTCAGAGGAAGCCTTCACAAGATGATTATTTAGGTAGCCAAGTGGTATGATACTAGTGTGGGAAGAGTGGGAATATGAGACCAAAATGCCCAAGAGACCTAGTTGAGTGATGAGATTGTGGAAAGATGGGTCATTTTCACCATTTTTACTAGTTCTTCTCACCAGTGGCTAGTGATAGGGGTTCTTCTATGACTCCACGTTTAAGAGTAGGACCACCGGTTTCTCATCAGTCAGGGAACTGATGTTTGTCAGGCTATTTAGACTGAGGAGGAGGTAATGAAAATGGTATCCAGTTGGAAGTATTCTAGAGATATTTGGCTAGATCAGCTCAGGGTAGTCAGGAAAGGTCACAGGGGTGTGATACATGTCAAATTTTTACAGTAGACAAGACCTAGCACGACCAGGATCCCAAACCCTCTACAATTAGATATATAATTCTAATTGCCTCATTTTTAGAATCTGATATTTTTGATATAGGGGATTCCCATTGTTTTATATCCTTTCCTATTGTGGAGAGCCTTGGAGTCTGTATCATTACTTCTGAGGATGTAATAATGCTAGACACTCTGATGGGGATTAGGATGACTAGTATACATCAGTGCAACGAGTGGCCTCTTGAGGTTGGTGGGTGTCACATATTAATGGGACCTCTATTTCTTAGAGATGAAAGGCTTCGATGTCATTCTATGAATGGACTGGTTGGTTTATTTCTAGGTCTCTGTTGACTACTATCGTTATAGGGTGAGTTTCACATCACTAGAGGGTGGGTCTTTTCTACACAACGGTGAATGGGATGTCCAGGCGAGAAGAGATGCACCTGAGCATCATGGGTTGGGGGGAATTATAGCCCATATTTCTAGTCTATATCTGGATGACCATGATACTTCATAGATGGACATTCCTCCAGTGGTGGACCATTTTAGGGATGTCTTCCTATATGAATTTTTAGATTTGCCTCTAGAGCGAGTGGTAGATTTCACTATTGATCTTGTTCCAAGAACTGCTCAGGTATCCATTCCTCTTTAAAAGGATGGATACACCAGGGTTATATGAGCTAAATAAGTAGTTAGTGGAATTGCAAGAATATGGTTTCATCTGATCTATCACTTCCCCTTCTGGTTCGCCTATCCTTTTTATCAAAAATGCAGACAGTACCCTCATAATTTGCATGGATTATCGTAAGATGAACCATCTGATGGTCAAGAACCAATATCCCTTACTGAAGAATGATGAACTATTTGATTATCATCGATGATATAGGGTGGTCTTGAAGATTAAAATGATATCTGGTTATCATCAGTTTCACGTTAGACCATCAGATATACCTCTTACTTCCTTTCAGAGTTGGTATGATCTGTACGAGTATGTGGTAATGTTGTCCGGTCTCACGAACACGCTCATAATATTTATGGCATTAATGAACCGAGTGTTCCATTCTTACTTGGACTCTTTTAGGGTTGTTTTCATGCACAATATCTTCGTGTTCTATCACACTTGACAAGAACATGCTACCCATCTTGAGATCATTTTGAGTACACTGAGAGAGCATCAGTTATATGCCAAGATCTAAAAATTCAACTTTTGGATGGTCCATATTCACTTATTGGGTCATGTTATCGTAGAGACAAGAGTATCAATACACCCAGAGAAAGAGAGAGTAGTAGTTTATTAGGAGAAACCGAATAACATCATTGAGGTATAAAGTTTTCTGCAGCTGACTGGTTACTAAAGACGCTTTATATAGGCCGTTTCACACATTTCAGTTCCACTGACGGATGTGACTAAGAAGGGTGAAATGTAATTTTGGATAGATTCCTATGATTCATCCTTTTAGGAGCTGAAAGGGACGTTGAATTCTTCACTGATACTAGTTTTATCAGATCTGGGAATGAGTTACACCGTTTACTATGATGCATCATGTATCCGGCTGGGAGAAGTTCTTATTCAAAGTGAAGAAGTTGTTGTGTATGGGTCTCGGCAATTGAGGCCACATGAGAGGAATGACCCAAAACATGATCTCTAGTTAGATATAGTTGTTCATGCTTTTTATTGTTGGAGACATCATATTTTGGGAGAGCACTTTGTGGTTTTCACTAACCACAAAAGTCTCAAGTATATCTTTACATAGCGTGATCTAAATTTGAGACAGCAAAGGTGTGTTGAGTATCTTCAGTAATTTGACTTCGAGTTTTCCTACACTCCTATGAAAAGCAATGTCGTGGATGATGAATTGAGTAGAATGACTCAGAAACAAGCAGTTCAGGAGGCCATTAGTGAGTGGCAGCTTACGGCTTTGTTCTATGAGATGTATTTGGAGGTGAACGACAAATAGAGGAATATGTTTCTTTCATCTATAGTTGTTACATCGACTCTACTGGATCGAGTAATAATGAGGCAGCTATCGGATTCTGAAGCCCTAGTCCGATAGGAGAGTGTGTTAGGAGATGAACCTACTCCAGGGTGAACCATAAGCGATGATGAGAAATTTCATTTTCATAGGCGCATATGGGTGTCAGCAGACATACGTGAGGAGCTGTTGCAGTATTTTTATTCTATATTTTGGGTATTTCATCCTTGAATCACTAATATGTTTCGAGATCTACACCTTCAGTATTGGTGGCCAAGTATGAAGAGAGATGTTGCTTGTTTTGTTATGAGATCTACCACCAGTCAGAAAGTGAAGGCAGAGCATAAATGATCAGAAGAGATTTTACAACAGTTACCCATTCCTGAGTGGAAGTGGAATGATGTTTCTATGGATTTTGTGATAAGTTTACCGAGGTCTCCTTGAGGGAATGATGCAGTTTGAGTTTTTCCTCAAAGACTCACAAAGGTTTCACATTTTTTTCTGATCAAGGAAACCTTCAATGTTGATGAGTTTGGAAGGCTGTACAATCGATAGATTGTACATTTTCATGGGGTCCTCACTCTATGGTTTTAGAAAGGGATGCTCTATTTTCTTCTAATGTCTGGAAGGGACTAAAAAGGGATTTGGGAACACAAGTACTTATAAGTACAACATACCATCCCTAGAAAGATGGCCAGTCTAGCCGCATGATTCAGTTATTGGAGGAAATGATTTGAGAATGCATTATAGATTTTGGGGGCTCTTGGGGGAGACACATACCCACAGTGGAGTTTACCAATAGTAATCGTTTTTAGGTGACGATTCAGATGGATCCTTATGAGGCTTTGTATGCCAGGCCATGCCGATAACCCCTATGTTGGCTGTAGGTAGGAGATGTAGCTATGTAGAAACCTTTTCTTTTCCAGGAGACCACTAAGCAGGTGGAGTTGATTCAGAAGAGGATGGCTACTACAGAGTCTCGGTAGAAATATTATGCTGATCTACAAAGATGACCTCTGTAGTTCGATGTTGGAGATTAGTTTTTATTACATGTCACACTAAGGTTGGGACATAGGAGGATTATGAGATAGTTGAAGCTTTCACCGAGATAGATTGGTCCATTTGAGGTATTGGAGAGAGTCATTATTGTTGCCTATCAGTTTTAGTTAACTTAGAGGTATCGGGATGTGAACGACGTCTTTCATGTTTCTCAGCTATGCTGTTACTTTTTAGACCCATATCACGTTTTTCAACCTGAGGAGGTTGAGTTAGAGGTGGATGCATCCTTTGAGGAGCACCCTATTCATATTGTAGATCACATCACAAATGTTCTCTATGGTCAGTCTGTTCCTCCAGTACAGGTGCTATGGAATCCCAAGCGAGTATAGGATGAAGCATGGGAGAGGGCGATCGACGTACGATCATAATGTCCAGTGTTGTTTCAATTTTCTTCTTCAACACCCTTGGAAGGAAAAATATGGGATGAATTGCTTTAATATTGGAATTTTTTAAGAACCCATATCTTTATTTCAATTATGGATATTTATTTTGGGGTTTTTTGAGGAAAAAGGAAGAAAATGAAAATTTATAAGTACACGATGTGTACTCTTGAGTACACTCCATATACCTAGTTGTTGTGGGTAGCCATGTATTGGCCGAGTACATATCTGTGTGGTGACCAGGTTGATGGTCTAAAGTGGGGGCTGGTTGATTCATGTACAAGGAATATACATTCAATGAACATGCAATGTATTTTTCTTTTTATTTGATTAATCAGACTAGGGTTGCGTCTAATCTCTAGAAGCATCTTCTTCTTCCCATTTCTCGAAAAAGAGAGAGACGTACAACCAAAAATATTTGAGAACCTTCCATTTTCCATTTAATCTCTAATTGAGATTTTTTCAGGTGCGTTGGATTTTCATAGGTGAGTTCTCTCTTTCCCTAGTGTCTCTCTTCCTGATTTTTTTCTCTCTTGTGAGTTATTCAAGGATCACCAATTTTTACCTTTTTGTAGATCTATGATGTTCTAGGATGATTCAAGGATCGAAGTTTAAGAGTGTTAACCATACAACATTGAGGTAGGTGGTTTGTGCCTTTCCTTGGTTGCCTTTGGATTATATATGCTAAAAGTTCCAATACCCAAGTTTAGGGTATTGTGTGTTATAAAATTTAACCCTGTTTAATACCTTTTATGGATTGTTGATTAAGAAAGGTTTATTTTCTTTGGTGTAATGTTTAATACCATTATTATGGATTTTTTTGCGATGTTTGATTGATTATAGCCATTTGGTCTATAATTTCTTGTTAGAATTTCTTTTTTTTTCAATTTTTAGTGTTAGTATAGAGTTATTGTTTATATGAGATGCATGTGTTTTGCATTGTGAATGTTGAACAAAATGGATTTGACCTTGAGATATTCCTGATGTAGGGACATTTATGTATAATTGTTTTTATCATTGACCATAGGCATTAGGTGTGAGAGCTTCCATGGCTTCATTGACCAGAGGGGATAGACTGTGAGAGCTACCCAGAGGGTTGTTATTAAATGTATGTTAAACTATAGGTAATTGACTGTGAGAGCTTCTAGAGGGTCATTATAATTATTAATTCTATTTAGAAAAATGGGTATTGACCGTGAGAGATACATTGTTGGTCATTTGTAATTGATTGTTAATATGATGGTCCAGAGGGGTTAGACTATTAGAGATTTCCCATAAGGTCATTATTTTTATTTTTATTGAACTTATGATATGTGAAAATAGAGGGGATTAGGATGTGAGTAATTTCCCATAGGGTTGCTTGTGAATGTTTGTATGTTTGTGATGAGTCTTCCAATCCAAAGCACAAGCTTGGACTATGTCTTACTTGATTGTTAGTTGGTCTTTTGAGATATTTGTTTTTTATTATTATATAGGGGATACAGATCTAAGTCTATATCCCAAGGTTAAATTATTAAATGGATTGATTAATTAATAATTTTAATTAAATGTAATTGGAAACTATAGGATTGGTTACTTTTGAGTACTTCCTTGTTTGTTACTTCATTAATGCATATGATCTACTATATATATATTTTCATTAATAGGTAGGAACATATCTTTTTGTGGTTGCCTACTAGGATTCATCTCACACCCTATTTAGGTCATGCTTTTGAACCCAAACAGAATATATGGTTACATGTATAGATAAGGGAATGTTCCATTGATCATCAGGTACTTCATTGTTGTTAGATCTAGAGACCATAAGACCAAGCTTAAGCTTGCGATGCTGTAGAGTTTACTATTTTTTATACTTTGGTTTCAGTCTTGTATTTTCATAATTGTGTCTTGTTTGGATGCTTTCCTAGATACATGTGACATGCATAATTTATTTATATATACTGTAGTTTTTTTACTATTAGTATTTCACTATTTACTTTGTAGTATGGTTTTACTGCTTCCACTATTGATTATTATTGTTATTCTGCTGTGTATACTCTTCCAATTAAGGCATAGTTTCCCCACTATTAGACCTTTTCCCTCGCTTCTAGTTAGTATCCTCTGGCGTTTGTGGAAATGTACTTGAGGTTATGTGACCAACTAGGTATAGGTCACCCTTGGGTGGCACCCATAACTGGGACAATACAATAATGATTTTTTTATCAAAATTCCACTATTAACGGAGGGTGAGTTTAAAATTATACAATAACAAAGGGTGTATTTTTTTGGTTGAGAAATACATCAACCACTATAATGACCCAATATTTTTATACATGGATATTAAATCTTTATATATAAATATTTATTAAATTACATAGAATCATTCCCAAGGACTGTAATATTTTAGTGCCTTTTGAAACTGAGAATATAAATTTTTAGTCTGGTAAAATATCCCCAATGTTCCCCATAAAGATCTTCCCCTTTTGTACCCCTACTTAAAACTTTTCTTCATAACCTATGGAATGGAACTTAAGAAAAGGGTAAGATCAGATTCTCATTATGGGTAAACATGGAAGATATAAATTTATTATCTTATGAAATAATTATATAAGACATATGTGATCATCAAAATAACCTACAAAGTTCATATCCAACCAATAATGGATCATAAACATTATTCATAATAAAAGACATTAACATTTCAAAAGTCATAAATCATATGAAAGAGAAATAATCATAACTCAATAATGAAACACAATTTTAAATCATAAATGTGTGTGTGGAATTACCAATAGTATAGAAAAAATTTCACATGTCAAGGTTAACTACCAAGACCATTAGATCAAGCATCAAATATTTTGACCCATAACAGATCAAGAACATCAACATGTTTCCCAAAATAGATTAGGAACCTCAAAACATTTCCCATAAACATATAATTATATATAATTCATTACCTAATTAATTGGAGATATATATAGGTCCCACCAAACACATAATGAAAACCATATATATGTGCGCCACAAAAACATAAATCTACATCATAATAAAACTGATGAAATAAAATGTGTTTGATAAACATATCATTTTTTCATTACACATAGAAAAGTAATTACATTATAAAAAAATAATTTAAAAATGTTAAAAAAGGATCATATACCCAATAAAACATTAGTAACATCAAATAATAATGTCTTACAAGGAAAATAGATTACAAAGATCACTTGAAATATTTATTTAGGAAAACATCCTTACAATTTTGGAAAAAATATTTATAGAATAGAAATTTTTTTGTAAAAACTTTTATTTGAAAATAACCTTGAAAACTTATAATATAATCTTTGAAAAACTTTTTAAACAAATTTGAACTTATTTTCCTTAAATGTTTTAACATATCATTTTTAAAAAAAATTTGAAAACATTACTAGAAACCATTGATTTTGAATAAAACCAATTTCTAAAAGAAGATAGAAGAACATTAAATAAAAATTATAATATCATGAGAGTATGGAGATTTACGACATAATATGTCAAAGGGAATTATATGCACCCTTTAAGAGAATATAGCTATGTAACATAACATGTGTCTCAAAGAAGAGAAATTGAGAAAATATTTTTCTACCAATTTCGTACCTTTTAAACCGTGAACCCTATAAAATAGAGATCATCAATTAGATATGTAAATACCCATAAATTTAAGTATAAAGATCATATATTTCAATAATGAGTAGTATATACACCACCCAAATAAATGAGTGGTGAATATGACATAAGAGTGGTAGAAATAATTGTGAGATTTGAAACTTGCTTACTTTAAGTCATAACTTCCTTCGTACACATTAATACCTCATTTATAATAAATTTATTTATAACTATAAAATAGAACCAGTTTCATATATATAATAAAATATTTAATTTACTTTTTATTTTATATTACTCAATTATTATCAATTTCAGGTTAAAGTTATGTTTTGGGTAATAACCACTTTCTTTTTCATATAGGTTTTGGATTGTTATTATTGGTCCTATTTCTTGGATCAGGATTTGATTATATTTAAAATTATAACCATTTTATAAATATCATATATATTCATTATATATGTATTTATTCTGATTCATAAAATTTAGAGGTAGAAAATAAAATACACTATTCATGGAGAGAGTATGTTATGCGTACACATGAACACTATTTTAATTTTATTTTGGGATTAAATAAAGAAAATTATATTATATATGATCATTAAAGAATAATTTTAATTTCATATATATCACACTATTTTATTTTAAACAATTTTTGATACATTCCATGTAAAGCATGAATGAATCATATCACTTCACGAGGCAGCTGTCCGCTGTACACACGGGCAGCATTATTATATTCCCAGACAATGGAAAGCAAGAATTTATGTGTGATATAATACTTATAGAATCATAATAACATCATAAAAATAATATATATCATATATAAACAATAAATGAATAATTATTCTTGACCTTTAAAGATGGTAATGGAAGATGTAATGACATCGGTTCACGAGGCATTAGTCTGCTATACACACAAACAACGATTATGTATCCCATTTGAATAAAGTGTGTGAACTTGTAGGTATTTACCTTAACATAATAACATATTAGTAAATTTATGATACTGAGGTTATTATTTAAACCTGAATTAAAAATAATTGAAGGCGTTTATGTAATATATAAATTGGAACTTTTATTGATGAACATTACCTCTACTCAGGTATCGCCTTTTGGTTTGCACTAAAGAACTTACATGGTTTCATTTCTTAATGAAATATGGATTCCGAAATGTAGGGAAGAAATCTTGGAGGATATTTGGATAAGGTTTTTTCTTTGATATAATACTCAATGTGGTTAAATAAGATGAGTGAGGATGCGTCCTTTTATAATTGAGGTGATGTGCACTTTTGAATTTTATCAAAATATTAAATTATAATAAATTAATTTTCATTCCAAATACCACAAAATGGATATAGATTAGAATATAAGATAATATAAGTTTATAAAATCTTCTAAAAAATAACTTTTATACATGTTTTGATATTATTTTATACATTATGATTTTGACAAAACCTCAATTAACAAATTTTAATTTTAACTATAGTAACAACTTTTTTTAATAAACAAATTATAATTTTTTAATTATATGGTGTCAATTTACAATAAATATTTAATTTTTAAAATTTATAACATATAAGAATCACTTTTTATTTTTTTAATATTTTAATGTTTTTTAAATAATTTAATAATATATAATTTTGATATAATATCATTAGTTTCAATTGTGATTCTATTCACTATATTGACTCAAGGAAGATCAATTCATAACTATAAGTTCTAACCAAATAATTTAATAAAACCCCCATATACACCTATAAAATTCATATATCACCTCAATTAATTCATATTTTCTTTATTTTAATATTTCTAATATCATTTTTTTCATTAACTAAATAATTACTACATCATCATTGTGTAATAATTTATGACACTTATTTATTCCCTAAAATTTAAAAATAAAATATCATCATGTAGGTAAAAAATTTATATTTCAAAATTATATTTATAGTCAAGCATATATTCTATTTAACCCCATATTAAAAATATTATACTTGTTAAAAGTAAGAGTGTGACATTTTTTGACTCTTTGATTTTAAAAATATCTAAGTAATTTTCATTTAAATGTACCCATTAATTAATCTAATTTATAAAATTAGGTGTTAAGGTTCGAATTAAAGTAATTAAATAAAATTTTAGTAAGTTTTAGGGTCATTTTATATTCTTTATCACTTTATTTTTTACCTTAATTACCAAATTTACCCCTTACCGTGGTAACAAAAATTGCCAATGTTACTATTCATATTGGCTAAAAATAGAAGGGGACTATTTTATAAATCTGTACCACCATATTAAAAATATAGAATCCATTTTTCCGAATTCATAAAATATAATTGGATAATAAAAATTTATAATTAAACCTATAGACGGAGTCAGAAAGCATGTTTTTAATGTGAAAGTATTCAGTAGTTTGAAATGTTTTTATATCCAAATTCAATAAAAAAATATTCCAATTAGTAAAATAGGATTAATAGGTGTAAAATTTATCTAATTTTTTAAATCAAATTTAAAATATAATTTAACAATATACATTATTTTAATGAGTAGGAAGTTTTCAATTAAAATTTAGTATTTTTTCAGTATTCATCAAAAAATTAATCTGCTTAGAAAAATTCCAAAATTTTGGAAAAAGTAAATTTTTATATCCTGATATAAAAAATGAATTTTATTTTTTCAAATAAAAATTATCAATGCGTAAATATTTAGTTTTAAAACAGGTGCTCCCTTAAATACAATAAAACTATTTTTTAGAAAAAAATATTTAAGTGTAAAACTAGATTTATTCTTATATCATATTTATAAAACACATAGGATGAATGTTAAAACTTAGATTGAATATATATATATTTCATTATATAATCCAGAATAGAGTTATTTGTTTATTTAATAGGTACAAAAGACACGCGTGGGCATTTTAACAGGTTTTTAAGAAATATATTTCCTTTTATTTTCAAAAGGGTTTTATTTTCATTTTAACTAATTGGCCAGCAATGAATTTATTTTATGTACTTTTGAAAACCATATTTTCAAAATTCAGTTAATCATATTCTTACCCACCATTCTAATTACTTTATTATATATTTTTTTGTTTATGTAGTTATAATATTAAAAAGTTGTATCGTAGAAACACAATGTTGCGTGTCGAGAAAGATAACCCGGTGTTGTGTGTAGTGTAAGAAAAAATTGGTGTAGAGTATAATGGAATATTAATTTTTATATCATGAAATTGAATACATAAAATAAATTTAGTTTATTTTAAAAGGAAAAAATATCATAAAAACTATGGAGGTTACATTCTACCCCCTTAAAATGAATTTCACTCTTGAAATTCTTCACTATAATACAAAAAATGTGGATAATTGTTCAACATCATAAACTCATGTCCCTATGTAGATTCTTAAAAATGATGGTTTCTCTAGAAAACTTTGAACTTTTGAGTGGTATTTTTCTTAGAACTTTATCTACATGTTCTAGAATTTCAACTATCTGTTCTTCATAAGAAAGATCATTCTCTAGCAGTATGACATCTGAGTTCAGTATATGTGATGGGTTAGGTATTTACTTCCTTAGAAGAGAACCACGTAACACATATTGGACTTTAGAGAGGTTTAGTCGAAGAACCAATCTATAATCCACTATCCTAATACAATTAGGAATTTGAATAAGTTTCCATCGTTAAAATTTGAAATTGCACTTCGAAAATAAAAGTTGGATGTTAGAAAATTCCATTGAGGGAAACCCACATTATAAAAAATGCCCAAACAACATCTAATTAAAAAGTGGGAAAGTAAAAGGAAATATTATCACATATATAGAATTTTTATTATGAGAATATTAGAGGAAATAGAAAACATGGAAATGAAAGAGAATCACAACTATAAAGTTATGATAGAGAATTATAGAGAATACGATAATTAAAGGTTAATGAACAAAAAAAACATTTAAAAAATATATCTCCAAAAATTCATTGATATCATCGTAAATGATGATAATATGAAAACATTTTTTATCAAAATAATTTGAGAATAAATACATACTTGATTTCATCACATAAGTATAATATCACTCTTTGGTTTTTCCTTGATCAATCTTTTTTTAATTTATTATTTCAAGAAATGAATTGGAAATTTTAATAACTTCAAAATTTGTAGATCTTAAGATCCATAATTGGATGAAAATTAATTCCTTATATCTCTATTTATTATCATGATATAAATTGTTAGTATAGGTTATTCAATATTAATAAATCTTTATATGGTTAAGTAATACTTTAATATCTAAACCCTTATAAAAAAATAAACATACAAAATTTCAAAAATGGATACCCATATAAACCTACCAAAATTATTGAAATCCCAAATATTTAAAATAAAGTCACCATATTTCAAAAATAAACTTATCATTAATCCTAATAACAACATGATGTAGCTCTTAATTTTCAAACACCAAACATGTGAATAATGTTATCATGGTTTCTTTTAAAATATAGTAATAACCAGAATTACAATAAAACCATAGTGAAAACATTCAAGAATTAAACAATTAACTCTTTACTCCTACAATAAATCCAAAAATTATATAAACTCAATCCATGATATCATAAACCACCTTTCCATTATATTACCTAACAATTCCAAAGTTATCAATACCATACCATTTATTTTATCATAATGAAGCATATATTTATAGTTTAACCCAAAATAATACACATATTAATGGTTATCCTTTCCTTCCGATATCACTTTTCCACCTAATTCAATGTTTATGTTTACCAATACCATTAAACATATTCTTTAAAATACTTATGTAAAACTATAGTGTACCAATCGTTAGGTGTTTCATTATTACATAATACTATAACATTACTTATACGACATTAATCTTTAATTCAAATACATAAACAATCAATCATTCCACTAATTCATTTTTGTACTCCATATTGAAAAAAGTGGCTGCATGATATTTCCATTTGTCTTTGGATTTAATGGGGTTGTAATTTATATCATCATATTTAACCCTTGGATTTTTTCACTGATTATCATAATGGCCATTTTCCCTACACTAGATGCATTGAAGTGTGGTGGTTCATTTAGTGAAACCTTCTCTCTACTTATGTCATTAGATATCTATTTATAATCACATTAGTATTATTTTCTAGATAACCATCCTTTACAAAAATGAAACATTTACCAGTCCCCTTAAGATAATTTCCCCCATGATTCCTCCCAAACATTAAACAAAAAGGAAAACTCATATTATTTTCTCCATGGTTTTTATATTTTCCTTTAAAACACTATTAGTTTTCTTATCAAAACCATGAGATTGATATGTAATGTTATCCTCTATTTCCACACTGACGGAACATCAGATTATTTCTTCATTTATAATAACACACCTTATGGATAACTCCCCTCAAATACAAGGTTTCGAGTAACTAAAAAAATCAATCAACCATACTTTAAGGTTGAAAAATAATGAAAGAAGTGTACCTAAAAAGTTTTCTAAAATTTTCTTCATATTTTTCAATAGATTCATTTTACTTTTTCTTTAAATCAAGGAATTTATTCTCCATTTTCGTACATAGAATATGAGGTAAGTACTTATTGAAAAATATTTTCATGAACTTGTCCCATTCTATGGAGTCAATTTAATCATGTTATTTCGTATTCTTAATAATATTCCACCATTGATATGATTCATCCTCCAAATGATTGACAACCAAAATGAATGTATCATGTAAGGAACATTGGAGAACGAAAAATATCTTTTTAGTTATAATAATTCATTTCTTATCCACTAGTGGATCAGAAGACCAACTAAAAGAATTTGGATTATACCACATGAAGAAATCAAAAGAATTTTGTTCACTATTTAGTTCATTAGTAATTATAGCATAATTCATGTCTTGAGAATGTATTGTGAGAATAGAAATAAGATTTTTCATTATTGATCCCATGAAATTAAGTTTCTCAAGAGGAAAATCATTTCATTTCCAGTCACATTTAGTATTAAAGAGATACCTTTGGGTTCCATCTATTGACCTAAACTAGCAATCATAGTTTGATGAACACTAATAATAGTGGTACAAACATATAATAAAGGGAAATTGATTATAAAAATACAATATATGAAATCATTAGATTAATACTATGTTATTAATGGTCGTTAAAAAACTCTAATATTGTATATTATACATAGTTTTATCCTTAGGGATATTACAAATGTTTTCTCATCCTAGATTTCTAAGGATAACTAAACCTTTCATCTGATACCAGTTATAATTACTGAGGATTTTCATACATGGATATTACATATTTATAGATGAATATTCATTAAATTACGCAAAAAATCTTGTGTACTATAATATTTTAGTACCTTCGGAAACTTGGAACAAAAATTTCCAGTATGGTGAGATATCCTCAATATTCCCCAAAAATATCTTCCCCTTTAGTACACCTATTTAAATCCTTTATTCATAACCTATGTAAAGGAATATAATAAAAAGGTGAGATCAGATGCTTGGTAAGGGTAAACATGGAATATATAAATTTATTATATTATGAATGAATAATATAATATATATGGGTATGTGATCAGGAGAAATAATGAACAATGTTCATAATCAACCTATAATGGGTCATAAATATGAGTAAGGGCATAAAAAATTATCATTTCAAAAACATGAATCCTAAGAATGAAAAATCATCGTAACTCAATCATAAACCCTATGTTCATATCATAAATGTGAGTGTGGAATCATCATAAGTAGATAAACCGTTTCATATATCATGATTAACTACTAAGACCATTAGATTAAGAATCATAACCTATTTCCCATAATGGTTCAAGAACATTGACTTGTTTCACATAATAGATCAATAACATCAAATTCTTTCCCAAAAAAATACTATGAGATATATTTAATTATCCAATGCATTGATGATAAATATAGGTTCATCTTTTAAAAAATATAAAACCATACACCTGTGTTCTCTAAGAACATAAATCTTCATTATAACAGAACCCCTGAAAATAAATAGGATTCATAAACAATTCATCACTGTATTACCCATGGAAAAGTAATGGAATCATAGACATAAAATTTTAAAAAAGGGATACATGGATCATTTCCCCCATTAAAACATATGTAACAACCAATAATGTTGTCTTAGAAGGAAAATGCTTTTGAAATATCCATTGAAATAATTTTTGAGTTAGAATACCCCAACACTAGTTACCCAGAGTCGGTGCATTATTACATAATATTGGCATGATCATAAGAGATAGTTTCCCGAAAGGACGATTAGTTTAGTATCCTTGGAAGTACTAGATACATACTTAAGTTTTACATTAAATTATTAAATGAAAAAAAATTGTGTCTCCTTTGAACAAACTCATATCCCTTAGTCTATTCATGCAGGTCAATCAAAATACACTTCTTCACATCCTAGAAAAAATAAAACATAATAAAGGGGTGAGTTCAGATACTAAATAAGGATAAAAAATATAGCGGAAACTATCATTAATAAGCTTAAACATTTAAGGCAGTGTATAAGACTAAAAAAATAATACTTTTAAACATAAAATTCAGTATAATATTGAAAAGATAAATCATATAATTCCATTTACTTATTTACATGGATATTATACTAGTCGAATAATCACATGTAATATCAATAAATAATTTAATAATGATGGAATGCATAATGTTGAACATCATAACCACATATCCAAGGCCTCGTTCCAAGACTACAAATAATAATTTTTTCAAGGCCTTGTGTCAAGAAACAGGTTTATCTCACGAGGCCTACCGATTCATCGAGGGGCTATAGATATCCCTACTCGTCACTTACTACATCAAATGCGTTCCTCATATGAAAAGGTTGAAACATAACATAAACAATCGTATTAATACTAGCATAAAAAATGTTAATAATTTAACCATAAAACATGAATGTAATAAAAATTTCACATCCACATTCAAACATATCACAAAAACATTAATTCAATATGGAAGATTGTATCATAATAAATCAACATCAAACAAGCATAAAATCCCACAAATGATGTTGACATAGGTGATATCAATCCAAAAAACTATTTGAGTGAAATATATATCTCTTATTTAAAATAATTTAAATGTAAAGAAAAACATTATTTTGAAAATTATTCTTATAAGATATTAAGGGAAGATTCTAAGGTGTAATAATGGAAAAAA
This sequence comes from Viscum album, assembly GCA_963277665.1. Taxonomy (NCBI): domain Eukaryota; kingdom Viridiplantae; phylum Streptophyta; class Magnoliopsida; order Santalales; family Viscaceae; genus Viscum; species Viscum album. The sequence goes on from OY728134.1 coordinate 136,220,687, forward strand.
ATATCTGCAACCATTGTATAAGTTAAAAAACATTATTTCATTAATTTTTAGAAATGGTCATAAAGTACCTTGTTTGGAAAACATCAGAAAGATTCATTTCAAGACATTTTATAAAAAGTAAAACAAGGATATAAATGAAATTAAACCATAATAATAGAAATATAAAAAACGTTTTGAAATTCATTTATAATAAACACAGATGTTGATGATATGGAAGTACCAGTAGATACGTACGTATAAACAACTTTGATAGTAAAGAGATTGTACAATTAACCCTTAACTTGTACTTTTACTTAGTCGAGGGTACATTAACCTCCTCTATAATGGTTAAAACATTGTTAATAATTTATACAATAACCAAATATATAAATATGATATCATATATGATCCTCTAATATATCATTGTTAATAATATTTCAGTATTATCATTGTTTTGGGTGTTAACTGATTAGTTTTACTTAATATGTTTTTTAAGTAAGTCATTTTTTTCATGGATAGTATAGATTTGATTTATATCCTAAATGATATTACGTTCTTAAACATTATTTTTAATCATAAAATGAAATGTATTATTGAATGGTTACAATGGGGAACACAATCTCATCGCGTCGTGGACACGGTAATCCGTACCTACGAACGAGCGACAATTTCATTGTATTGATGGTGAAATAATATGTAATTTGATGGTATATTATATATAAATAATATTTAACATGTTATATTTATTATTTACATCAATAATACTCATTATTATACCCATCCAAATAATGAAGTGTTGAATAACAAAGTACACCATGACGTGGAGACAGTAATCCGTACGTACGCACGTATACCGACTTTGTCATTTATAGGACGGATAGAATAATGAAAAAGGTTATACTATACTTATAATAACTTCACAATATTTAGAAGTTACTGGAGTTATTTTTTTTATGGAAACAACAAATAAAGAGGTTGTGGAAGAATAAAAGAACTTTGAAGGAGTTGATTAAATGATTACCTCTTCTTTAGGTGTTTCCTTTTGATTTGAACTAAAGGGATACATAGGTTGGATTTCTGATCAAAGTAAGGCCTATAAGTTGAATTTAGGATTTTTGGGAGGATATTTAAGCTGGAATTGGCAAAGAAAAATGGATCTGGAGGTGTGAATTTGAGATAAGGGGAAGCACCCTTTTATAATAGAGGTGAGGGGCACTTTGGGAAAGGTTTGAACTATTATTTTATTATAAAATCATTTTAAGCTTCTAATAGATAAAAATGGATTTATTTCGAGGATAAGGTTATTATGGGTCCAAATCCTCTCAAAAAATATGTTTTAGATAAGTTTAGGTCACCATATTAACTTTATCTTTTAGATTTAACCCTTAGTTAAATAGTTTAATTCTTACAATGCCTTCTTGTATTCTTACACTATATGGTTAATAAACTTACTATAAAATTCCAAGAGATCCTCAAGTAGTTATTTAATGACATGTCTAAAATTCTTTATGTCCTTTTTATAAACTTTATATTTTTCGGAATATTATATCATTTAATAAAATTGTATTTGTTTTAAAAACACATTAATATAAATTTTTACACTATTTAGTATTTGGTTCTTGTTAAAGTAATAAAAATATGATTTCATTAAAAAAATAAATTTAATCAACCCTAACATGTCATATAAACCTATAAATTCGTGTATGGCATCATAAGTTTCAATTGACATTTATTTTAATATTTATAATATCAATTATTATAATCTTTAGTTAAAAAGATAATTATTGCGTCATCATTGTGTCATAAATAAATTTAATTATTTAATGTATAAAAATTATAAATAAAATACTATGATTTAGGAAATATTTTTATATTTCTAATGAATATTTATAGTCTAATTTATCTTATCATAAACCTATATTAGTTTTTTTATTTATTAAAATTTTAATTTAACACTTTTAACTCTTCTTTAAATAAAATATAATAAATTTCCTAATCTAATCCAAGTGGATAAAAAAGGATCATATTTTTTCCTAATATTTATTTTGGTCTAAATAAACTTATCCAATAGAATCGAGACATGTGTTGGTGTAATTATAATATGATTTTTACATTGAATTACCCAATTTACTTTTAACCATGGTAAATAAAATTCAAAAACTTACTATTCACCAAAAAATATTTTCATCCTATTAAAGAATAATTTTATTACAAATTACAATCGTGTCTATCAGATTTTTGAAATTGAATTCATAGAAGTGGAAAAATAATGTTTTATTCAAATTTGAAAATGTGCCAAGAAGGTTGGTAAAAGATGGTTAAAAGTTCAATAAAATTTTATATATCTAATGTTTTTATAAAATGACTCCAATGAATTAAATTGGACTAATATATGTATTATCTATCTATTTTTACTTTTAAACTAATATAAATTACAAAAAATTATTTAAATAAAAAGTGAGTTTTATACAATAACGCAATGTGTTTCACTATTAATCAAACAAATGAATTTTTTCAGAAAAATACAAACAATTCACCCGAAGATAATTTAGATGTTTAAAATCCAAAAATGAAGTCCATTTTTTAAAAAAATATTTTTAAAATTTCAAAATGTGTGTATTACTATTCATATTTTCTTTTTAAATGGCTAGTTTGATTGGTCGTGGTGGGTTTTAACTCGAAGATGCGTACAACGCAAGCTATTACATTATTCAAAGAGAAGCGTACCATGGAATATTGGGTTGTTAAATTCTTCCCTCCCTCAAATAATTTCATCCTCAAAATTTCAAGAATATTACTACATAAAAATATTTAGGTGGTTCTTAATCATATGTTCCTCAGGTTCCCATGTTGCCTCTTTCATTTTATGGTTTCTCCATAGAAATTTTACCAGATGAGTCGTCCGGTTTCTCAACACTTGTTCCTTAGTGTCAAGATTCATCATAGGCTCTTCACAATAAGACAGATCAGGTTCCAGTTCTAATTCTTCATAGGTAATTACATGCATTGGGTCAGGCATGTATGTTCTCAACATTGATGCATTGAACACATCATGAAATTTAAAGAGACTTGGTGGAATTTCCAAACTGTAAGATATAACTCCAATTCATTCTAGAATTTCAAAAGGTACAATGTACCTGGGACTTAATTTACCATTCATACTAAATAGTATAACACCATTCCATTAGATACATTCAATAAAATATGATCTCCTACTTGAAATTCAAAATCATTCCTTAGGTTATCAACATATCTCTTTTACCAACTATGAGTTGCTTTGATGTGGGTTTGGAAAATCATTACATTTTCCATTGTATTCTCAACAAGTTCTGGACCTACGAGTTTTCTTTCACCAACATCATCCCAACAAGTTGGAATGAGACATCTCTTTCCATATAATGCTTCATATGGTCCCATATGAAAACTTGAATGGAAGCTATTGTCATAAGAAATTTTTTCCAGAGGTAATTACTAATCCGAGCTACATTTAATGTCAAGTGAGAAAGATCTCAACATGTATTCTATGGTTTGAATAGCCCATTATGATTTTCCATCAGTTTGAGGGTGGTAGGTAGTGCCCAAATGACGTTCAGTATCAAGGAATTTCTGAATAATTTCCCGAATCTTGATGTAAAATGGGGATCACAATCAGAAACAATCTGTATGGGTACAAAATGATGTTTTACAACATCATTAATATATAGTCTAGTTAAACATTCATGTGGTAAATATTATCTTATAGAATGAAAATGTGATGAATTTTTAAGACGATGAGAAATGACCCACACTGCATCATTCCTTCTAGGAGTCTTTGGTAGCCCCATAACAAAGTCCATCGTAATATCATCCCATTTCCACTCATGTATGGGGAAAGGTTGCATGACTCTTGTAGTATTTTGTCCTCCAGCTGTCACCTGTTAAAAAACAATACATATTGACACATAATCGACAATATCCCTCTTCATGTTGTCCCCCCAAAACTGATCCTTCAAATCTCTATACATCATAGTGCTACTATGGTGTATAGATAAGTTAGAGCTATAAGAATCATCCAACAATTCCCTTTTTAGATCAGGTATGTTGGGAACACAAAGCCTCTCACCAATTTTTAAAATTCCATCTTCATATATGATGTAAATCAATATACCGTCATTCAATGGTTTAATTTTATTTTGAAACTCCTCATCATCAGTCTGAGATATTTTTGTCCTTTCTAGAAAATATGGGTTGGAAACCATTTGAAAAATTATTTATGTTTCACCTTTCATGGTTTTTCCATATGCATATTTACTAGATCCATGAATATAGGAACCTTTTTAACAATTATCTTGTTCAGAACTCCCTGATCCTCACTTCTCAAAGCATCTTCCACCTCATTTGCCTTCCCTGGGTGGTAGCGTATTGTGAAATTGTAATACTTGAGTAGTTCAAGCCATTGCCATTGCATCATATTGAGTTATTTTTGTGAGAAAATATACTTCAAACTCTTTTTATTAGTAAATATATCACATTTTTCACCATAGAGATAATGCCTCCTTATCATTAAAAAAATATTACAGCTGCTAACTCAAGATCATGAGTGGGATAGTTTTGTTCATGAATTTTTAACTGTCGTGATTCATAAGCAATAAATTTATCATTAAGCATAATGAAACAACCAATTCCTTTCATTGAAGCATCAATATAAATAACAAACCCATTATTCCATGATGGTAGAGTCAAGATAGGATAATTGACTAATCTTCACTCAATTATTTAAAAAATTCTTCACACTCTTTTTTCGAAACAAAATTAACCCATTTGTGTGTGATCTTTGTTAATGGTTTAGCTAATTGGGAAACATTCTGGAAAAAATGCTGATAGTAACCTGTTAAACCAACAAAACTGTGTACCTCAATTATACTTGTCGGTTCTGGCGATTATTGTATTTCCCTTGTCTTAGAAAGATCAACAAATATTACATTCTTATAGACAATATGGCCAAGATAATAAATCTCTTGAATCCAGAATTCACACTTTCAAAACTTCCCATATAATTTATTTCTTATAAGAGTTTTTAGAATAGAGCGCATGTGATTTTCATGATCTTTAGAGATTTTGGAGTATACCAAGATATCGTTAATAAATACCACTATAATGTCAACAAGATATTGCTTGAAAAATCTATTCATTAGATCCATGAAAATAAAGGGTTCATAAGTCAGTCCAAAAGGAATTACTGTAAAAATCACAATGCAGATACATAGTATGAAATGTTGTCTTTAGAATGTCTTCCTTCTTCATGCACAACTGATGATATCCAGATTGTAGGTTAATATTTGAAAAATATTGAGCTCCATGAATTTGATCAAATAAATCATCAATGCATGGTAGGGGGTACTTGTTATTTATTGTTATAGCATTGATCTCCCTGTAGTCAATGCACAACCACATAGATCAATATTTCTTCTTAAAAAAAGAACTGGGGCACCCCATGGATAAAAAATAGGGTGAATAAATCATTTTTACTAAATTAATCTAGTTGTTTCTTTAGTTCCACTAATTCCATAGTGGCTATTCTATAAGGGGTCTACGATATGGTCCTTAAACTAGGAATTAAGTCAATGGAAAACTCAATTTCTCATTATGGAGGATGTCCAGGTAAATACTCTAAAAACATTAGCATATTCTTAAACAATAGGTACATCCTATATTTGAACATTTCTTTCCTCACACATAGTTATTTCATACTTTTCAATCCCAATATCTGAATTTACTAGAGCTACTGGGGGTGGATCTAGATGATAATCAGATGGTGATGTTTCTTCTCTAAAGATAAGGGATTCCTTATCATCATAAAAAATTATGAAATCCTTCTTCTTAAAATATTTTTTCACATCATGTTCTTAAAAACAATCCATAATGAGGATTATATCAAATTCAATCATGGATACGATAATAAGATTAGCAGATAAAGCACGTTTATATTCCATAATGGTTACTGATTCACAAAACATTATTTCAACGACACTTCCCTTAAGAGTTTTGAGTCACAACTCCTTTGTTATATCAAATTGGAAATATCTAATTTTCTTTGAAAACTGAGAATATATGAAAGAATTTGATGATCCAGAATCAAATAAAGCATTGGATAATTTTGAGGAAATGATTAAAGTACCTACCACCACATCTTTAGGAACTTCAACCTTAGCAGTAGTGATCACATATTCTTGGCCTTGCTCCCTTGTAATTTTCTGAGGTAGGTTTCCTTGATGCATAGGAAATTAATTTTCACAATTCAGGCTTTATTTACAATTGTATCATTCAACATTGACTGTCTATTTCTTCCTCTTTCTATCATAATATTGGTGGAATTTTTCCCAAAAATTGTAACAAACTCTCTCCTCTTTAGGAAAGTACTGAGGTGTTTATTACCACATTTTCTACAAGGTGGCAATTCAACAATTCCCTTATTCCCCATATTTCCATTTCTGGAGTGCTTCCATTTCTAGAGTTCTTAGAAGATCTCTTCTTCTTTTTCTTTGTTTTGAAGTCCTACGACTTAGAGAATTCCTTTTCTATCTTGATATCATAAGAGACTATATCTTCAAATTAGGGGAAGGATTTTGAGACTAATCCTTGATGGGGAAATTGTTTTATCCCATCAAAGAATCGATCAATATTACATCTTGGGATACATATATAATCTGCAGTGTTCCTTTCTAACCATGTAAATTTAGCCTCATTTTTTGCCACATTCTCATCCTGTTTTTTTCCTCAGACTTGGAAATTGCCTTTCTATATCCGCTTGATGTTCACGAAGAAATTATTTTTATAATAAAAGATCTCTAAACTCCCTCCATTCCATAGTTGATACTTCTTTTTCCTCCTTTTTTTAATTAATCACCACCATTGATCTGTATCTTCTATGAGGCGACAAAATTCCATGACTAATTTTTCCCTTTCAATACTCCCCAAAGAATGAAATATTTTCTATAAAGAACTTATCCATTGATCAGATTCAAATAGATTTTTTGTCCAATTAAATGTTGGTGGTTGTTTACCCATGAAGTGATCAAACATTTTTCCCCCACATTGTGGATTAGGGTGTTCTATAAGGGTAATGCTGTTATTCATAACCTGAATGAGTTGTCCCAGTATGGTTATAATATGTTTAGTACCAGTTGCATCACCAGCTCCACTATAATCATTTTGAGTAGGAGGGAAATCCCTACATATATTACATGCATTGATACAGTTTCCATTACTTTCAATAGGAACCATTTATAAAAAATGGAATACACTATGTTATTTTATGGATAACAATTCACAATTCCAAACATGTAAAAATACTTTACATAAATTGAACAGTTTATAAGTATAATCCATAGTCATAAAAATGTCTTCTTTGAGGAAGTATTTACTCATAAATCCTTCATAAAGGTTTCTAAAGAAAGTGTGATTTATCCTAAGTATATAACCTGAGAGTGTCAAACCAGGTGTGCAGTAAGGCATGTTGTCGTGTACCAGGACACCCAAGGTCAAGCCCAAAACTCCTTGTCGATGTTTTCACTCATTGGTAAATCTGTGCCAAAACCACATCCACTTGTAGTATCCATAAAGGTAGCTATTACTTAGATAAACCACATAATATCTACATTACCAATATTTTTAGATGTTTTTCTATACTAATCCTCGATGTCTATATTAGGGTAATGTGATCTATTCAGAGTTTTTCTAAATCTAGTTCAGAAGGTTTGTACTAAATTTTTCTAATACCAACTATAACGCATCGACACCAGTTACCCAGAGTGGGTGTATTATTACATAACATTGGCATGACCACAAAGATAATGTCTTGAAAGACTGGTTAGCTTAGTAGCCTTGGAAGTACTAGATACATATGTATGTTTTACATTACATCATGAAATGAAAAAACACAGAATTTTGTCTCATTTGAAATCACTCATATCCCTTAGTTTATTCCTTCAGGTCCATCATAATATACATCTTTTAATCCTATGAAAAATAGAAGATAAGAAAGGGGTGAGCTCAGATGCTCAGTAAGGATAACAATATAGAAAAAACTATCATAAATAACCACAAACATTTAAGGCAATGTATGAGACTAAAATGAAATCCTTTTAAACATAAACATTAGAATAATATGGAAAATATAAATCATATAATTCCATTTACTTATTCACATGGACATTCTATGAGTTGAATAATCACATGTAATATCAATAGATAATTTCATAATGATGGAATGCATAATTCTTGACATCATAACCACATAGTTGAGGCCTCTTACCTAGACTACAAATAATAATTTTTCCAAGGACTTCATCCAAGACCCTTGTTTGTCTCATGAGACCTACCGATGAATCAATGGGCTATACCAATCCCTACTCGTCACTTACTACATCAAATGCATTCCTCATATGAAAAGGTTGAAACATAACATAAACATTCATATTAATAATATCATACGAAATATTAATAATTGTACCATAAACCATGAATGATATTAAAATATAACATCCATATTCATATATTTCACAAAACCTTTAATATATTATGGAAAATTGTATCATAATAAATCCACTTCAAATAAGTGTAAAATCCAACAAAAAATGTTGACATAGATGAAATCAGTCCACAAAATATTTGAGTGAGATATCTATTTCTTATTTGAAAACATTTAATAGTAAAGAAAACATTTATTTTGAAAAATATTCTTATAAGCTTGCGATTGATTCTTTTAAGGTGTTATAATATTGGAAAATAGTTTCACCCACCGTAAAATTTAAAAAAAACATACTTTTCTTAATTTGTCAAAAATGTCGTAAAGTACATTGTTTGGAAAACGACAGAAAGATACCTTTCAAAACATTTTACAAAAAGTTGAACAAGGGTATAAATGAATTTAAACAATAGTATAGAAAATAGTAAAAATGTTTTGAAATACATTTTTAAGAAACACGGATGTGGATGATAAGGATGTCCTGGTAGATACTTACGTATAAACAACCTCGTATAATAAAGAGATTGTAAATTTAACCCTTACATTGTAATTTTTCTTAGTCAAGGGTACATTAAACTCTTGTATAACTATTAAAGAATTGTTATTAAAATATAACAGAGCCACATATATAAGTATGATATCATATATGATCCTCTAATATTTCATTGTTAATAATATTTTAGTATTATCATTGTTTGAGGTGTTAACTGATTAGTTTTCCTGTGTATATTTTGTTATGTAAGTCATGTTTGTTATGAATAGGATGTATTTAACTCATATCCAGAATGATATTAGGTTCTTAATAATTATTTTTAATCCTAAAATTAAAATTAGTCTTGAATGGTTACGATGGGTAATGAAATCCCATTACGTCGTGGAGATGGTAAGCCGTACATACGCACTAGCGACAATATAATTCTATTGATTATGAAATAATATGTAATTGGATGGTATATTACATATACAGAATAACTAAAATGTTATATTTATTATTTACATCTATTATACGCATTATTATACCCATCTAAATAACTATGTGTTATATAATAGACAACATCACGATGTGGAGATAGTAAACCGTACATACACGCGTATGGTGACGTCGTAATTTATAGGATGGATAAAATAATGAATAAGGTTGTAACATATTTATAATAACATCACATTATTTATAATATACTATATTTATTATTTTGGTATGAAAAAACAAGGAAATAGGATGTGAAAGAAGAAAAGAACTTTGAAAGAGGTGATAACATAATTATCTATTCTTCGGGTGTTTCCTTTTGATTTGAAGAAAATGGCACCTTAGGATTGCTTTATGATCAAAATAAGTCCATTAGGTTGAAGTTAGGATAACTGTGAGGATATTTGAGTAGGTATTGGTCGAGACAAATGGATTTTGAGGTGGAAATTTGAGAGAAGGGGAAGTACCCTTTTATAAGAGAGGTGAGGGGCACTTTGGGAAAAGATTGAAATATTATGTTATTATAAAATAATTTTTGGTTTCTAATAGTTCCAAAGAGATTTTTTTAGAGGGTAAGTAGGGAATGAGTATAAATCATTTCAATCAATAGATTTTAGAAAATCTTAGGTCACCATATTAACGTTATCTTATAGATTTAACACTTAGTTAAATAGTTTAACCGTTACCATGACTTCTTGTATTCTTACACTATATGGTTAATAAAAATTCTATGAATTTCCAAGAGACCCTCAAGTGGTTTATTAATGACATATCAAAAACTATTTATGTCATTTGGATGATGCTTAGATTTTTAGGAATATTATATCATTTAATAAAATAATATTTGTTTTAAAAACTCATTTAGGTCAATTTTAACAATATTTAGTATTTGGTTTTTGTCAAAGTCATAAAAATCTAATTTATTTGAAAAAAATACATTGAATCAACCCTAAAATGTAATACTAACCTATAAAATTCATAGATGGAATCAAAAGTTTCATTTTACATTTATTTCAATATTTATAATATCAATTATTTTAATATTTCATTAATAAGGTAATTATTGCATCCTCATTATGTCATAAATAAATTTAATTATTTATTGTCTAAAAATTATAAATAAAATAATATGATGTATGAAATCGTTTTATATTTCTAATGAAAATTTATAGTTTAATTTATATTATCTATAACCCTATATTAATAATGTTTTAGTTTTTAAAAATTGAATTTATAACTTTTGACTCTTCTTTAAATAAAATACAATAAATGTCTTAATCTAATCCAAGTGGATCAAAAAGGATCATATTTTTTCCTAATGTTGATTTTAGTAGAAATACACTAAACCAATAGAATTAGGACATGTGTTGGGGTAATTATAATATCTTTTTTACCATTAATTACCCTATTTACTTTTAATCATGGTAAATAAAATTCAAAAGTTTCTATTCACCAAACAATATTTTCAACCTATTTAACAAAATTTTACTTACAGATGAAAACTATTTCTATCAGATTTTCGAAATTCAATTCATAGAAGTGTTAAAATTACATTTTATGCAAAATTGCAAATGGGCCTAGAAGGTTGGTAAAAGACAGAAAAAATTTCAATAAAATTTTATATATCTAATCCTGTTATAATATGACTAAAATGAGTTAAATTATCCAAATATTGGTATTACGTATCTATTTTTACATTAAATTAAATTTAAATTAAAAATAATTATTTAAATAAAAAATTGGATTTAAACAATAATGTTGTGTTTTTCACTGTTCATCAACAAATTGAATTTTTTGAGAAAAATAACAAAAATTCACACTAAGCTAATTATGATATTGCGAATCCATAAATGAAGTCCATTTTGAAAAATAAAATTTATAAAATTTCAAAAAGTGGGTAATATTATTCATAAATATTCGTTAAATGGATAGTCTGATTAGTCGTTGTGTGCTATTACTCAAAGCTGTACACAACGCAAGCTATTTCATTATTCAAAGAGAAGAATACCATTGAAGCATGAGGTGTTATATGAGGAAAATATTCTTTCCATTTTTTTAAAAAAAAATTAATTTAAAAAATAAAAAAATTAAAATATTTTTTTAATTAAAAACAACCTTGGAAAATATTAAATTAATATTTTAAAACCATTTTTAATTTTTTTAAATTCATTTTCCTTGATAATTTTTCAAATATCATAAAAAACATTTTTGGAAACAATATTAGAAAATATGGTTTTCAAATAAAATAAATTTCAAACTGAAGAGAGAATAACATTACATTAAACATATAGTATCATAAAAAGAAGGATATTCATGATACTAAAAACAAAAATGAATTATATATGCCTTGTAAAATTATATCAGTGCATAACATAACATGCGTCTCAGTGAAAGAATAGTGAGACAAAATTACTTTATCAATTTGGTAACTTTTGAACTGTAAAACCTATGAAAGATAGATTATTAAATATATATGTAAATAAATATATATTTAAAAATAAGGACAATATAGTACATTCATGATCAGTATATACACCACAAAAAATAAATTATTGGTGAATATCGAATATGTCTCACAGAATCAAATGTGAGACAAGAAATCCCCTTACCTTATGTCTTAACTTCTTGCGTACATGTTACGACTTCCTATATAATAAATATAAGTTTTAATACATATATCCTAAAATCATATTCATATATATATATATATATAATTCTATATATGATTTACATAGGAATTTATATTAATAACGTATTATCAATTCCATGATAAAGTTATGTTTCAGGTAAAAACTGCTTTGTTTTTCGTATATGATTCGATTTTTATTCTTGGTAATCTTACTTAGATCAGTAATTAACAAAATAAATATTGATAAAAAGTATAAAAATATTATTTATATTCATATATATATAATTATGGTGATTCATAAAAGTTATTGTTAGAAAATAAAATACATCATTCATGGAGGCGGTAGACCGTATGTATGCATGAATAATGTTTTCATTTTCTTGTAAGATTAAAGAAAGACATATGTATGATAGATTATTATTATAGAATAATTTATATTTAATATATGTCACATAATTTAATTTTAAACCATCCTTAACATATTCCATTTAAATCATGAAGGACTGAAATCATTTCGGGAGGCGGTAGACCGCCATACACACGAACGACATTATCATATTACCACAAATTAAAAATAATGAAGTTATGTGTGATATAAAAAATAAAAAAATTAACAACAAAATAAAAATAATATATTTAATATATAAAATGTAAATCCATAATTATTCCCAACCATTAATAGTGTTAATGGAATAATTAATGACATTGGTTCACGAGGCGGTAGTTCGACATACACACAAATGATGATTGCATATCCCATTTGATGGATGTGTGTTAACATGATGGTCGTAACATTAAAATAAAAACATCTCAATGGATTGAAGATAATTAGGATATTATATAAATAAAAATAAAAAAAATGGATGTGTTTATGGAAGAAAAACAAAATACGTTCATTGATGAATGTTACCTCTTCTTCGAGTATCTTCTGGTTTTCACCAAACGAATTCCTTGATTGGATTTATTCAAAAATAAAGGATTCCATGACAAAATAAGGAATTTTTTTAGGATATTTGGATAGGTTTTTGATAATATAGTAGACTCAATGTGGTGAAATGAGACATGGGAGGAGGTGTCACTCTATAATAGAGGTGGTAGACACTTTGGGAATTTATCTAGATATTAAGTAATAATAAATTTAGTTTCCATAAAAATAACACTAAATGACCATGTATTAAAGGATAAGATATGATAATTTTTGAATCTAATAAAAAATAGATTTAATATAAGTTTTTTTTATTTTTTTAACCCTTATTATTTTGATTAATGTTTAGTTAACTTATTTTAATATTAACTATGGTAATAAAGTTTTTTAAAATTAAAAAATTGTAATTTTTAATTATTTGTGGTAAATTTTCAATAAATTGTAAATTAGTGAAATTTTATACCATATCATAGTTAGTTTTTAATTTTTTAAATATTTTCATTATTTTTTAAATAATTTAATGAAATATTATTTTCTGAAAATATTATTAGGGTCAATTTTGAAACTATTCATTACATAGACTTTAATACAATACATAAAATATTATAACGTCTAAAAAATCATTTAATACACCCTAACACTTAGTATTCACCTATAAAATTAATGGATCCCTTTAATTAATTAAAATTTTTATTTTAATATTTTTAATATCATTTAATTGTTTTTTCATTAACTGAATAATTATTACATCATCATTGAGTAATTATTTAGTATAATTATTTCATCACTAAAAAATAAAAATAAATTAAAATGATGTATATAAACATTTTATATTTCAAATTAATTTTTATAGTTTTTATGTATTCTATTTAACTCGATATTAAAAAAATTATACTTATTAAAAGTAGGAGTGTGATATTTTGTCACTCTCTTTGATTAAAAAAACATTTAAGAAATTTTCATGGAAAAGTGTTCATTGACTAACTAAAATTTTAAAATTAGGTGTTGAAGGTCAAATTAAATTAATCTGATAAAATTTGGGAAAGTGTTAGGGTTATTTTATAGTCTTTGTCAGATTTTAAACAAAAATTAACCATTTTACCCTTTACCATGGTAACAAAAACTACCAATTTTACTTTTTTTATCAGAAAAAATAAAAGAGGCAAATTTAATAAAATTTGGTCCTTCATAATCCATAAAACAGAAGTGTGTAAAATTAATTTTAAATTAATCCCATATATGAGCGAGAAAAAGGGTTTTTAAGGTGAAAATGTTAAATAGTTTGAAATTTTTTTATATCCAAATTGAATATAAAAAATATTATAAAGAATTATGTTGGAATAATATAATTAAATCTAATATAATTTCATTTTAATACCAATTAAAAATAAAGTAAATCATTTTAAATTATTTAGACAAAAGTTAGATTTTAATTAAAATTAAGTCTTTTTTCACAATTCATAAAAAAATTAATCTTATTGAAAAAAATAAAGAAAATTAAACAATGTAAATTTTCATATAATTTTTTCAAAAATTAAGTTTATATTTCCAAATAATATTTTAAATGTCTCAAAATTTAGTTTTAAAATAGGTGCAGCATAAAAAGGCGATTAAAGTGCTTTTTAGAAGAAAAAAATAGCTTTTAAGAGTAAAAATCGATTTATTCTTATATCATGTCTAGAAAAAATATAGGATGAATGATAAAAATTGGAATGAATATATATATATACATCATTTATATAATATAAAAGAGTGACTTATTTATTTTATTGCTATAAAACACACTTGTGCACATTTAAGTAGTTTTTTCATAAGATGATTTCCTTTTATTTTCAAAACAACTTTATTTTTATTTAAAATAATTTGGTCACCAAAGAATTTATTATATATAAAATTTTGAACCATATTTTCATAGTTTAGTTAATCAAGTTTATACCTACCATTCTAAAGGCTAGATTATAATAGTTTTGTTTAAAAATTTATAATACTAAAAAGTTGTTTTGTAGAAAATCAGTGTTGTGTGTAATAAAATATATTATGATGTTTCATGGAGTGTAATATTAACAAGATATAGCATATAATAAAATATTAAGTTGGTGTTGCATAACATTAAATACAAAAAAATATATTTAATTTAATTAATAATGAAAAAAATATCATAAAAACTCGGGGTGTTACAACTCCTAATTTTTATTCATCTTTTCAAAATTCTTTAAGTATTTTACCGCTATTTTTAACCCTTTTACTATTTTCATTTCTACCAATGTAACTAATTATTTCCAAAGTAATTTATTTATGTGGATAAAAATAAAATGGAACTTTTTACATAATTTATAAATTATGATTCCAAATATTAAATAAATTTTATAAGATAAAATCTATAATAGATATAAAAATTAATTACAAAAATAATAATAGTACAAATTTAAAAAAATAAAGGAAATGTATAACTTACATTCAAAAATGTGAAATATATGTTTTTAAATAAATCATAAAATTATTAAATTTATAACATTACTTATAAAATACATATATATATTTTTATGAAAAAGGCATCTTAAAATTTATGTTATGCTTATATCCTAATGATGTGAAAAAAGTAACATATTTTTTAAAAATGGTATTTTTCAGTATTCAACTAAAAATAAATGGTTTAAGAAAAAACCTATAAATTAATCTTACGATAAAATTGTTTTTAAAAATAAAAAAATGAAGTCAACTTTTGGTAATTAAAATTATAAAATCTGAGATGTTTTCTTTTATATAAAAATTTATAATATACTGAGAATTGGTTTTATATTAAAATAAATTTATAAATATGTAGTGTTTTAAATATTATTTCATACCAGCTACCAATTAAACGAGTTTTTATCTATTCTTTATATCTCATATATTTAATTCTACTAATCCATTAAAAGTGATCAACTCACTTATATATAAATATACAACACACATAAGAAATAATTCTAAAAACTATTAATATTATATTTAATTATATCCACCAAATGTTATTAAAATTTAATTTTTTATATTCTAAAAATTTTATTTTATTAATCCATTTAGATTAAAATAATTATTTAATTTTTATAAATACATCATATTACACATAAATAGTAATTACATTTTATAATATTAAAATATTTTTAAAATAAATAAATTTAATTAAATACTATATATTTGTTTCATTATTTGTAATCTATAAAATGTATTAGTTTAAATTTGTTACTAGTTATAAACTACATCATAATTATTATTGGATTCATCCACTTCTAATGACCATATTTTCAACAACAATATTTCCATTGACCATATTCCCAATGACTATATTTATAATGGTTATATTTCATTTGTATTTATATACAAAGATCATTAAACTCTTTGATTAACTTGTTTCTCAACATTACCATTATAGTTTTAGCAGATAGACTTATTTCTATAGTTTTGATCAGGGTTATTATTTTCATGGTCGACCACGAGGATGAATATTATATGTTCATGCTATTTTTATATGCTTGTGTATTTATCCAAATATTAATTTTCTTATTATTGATTATTCATGAATTCACCATATTTGTTTATTTTTTTCCTATGTTCTAATGTATTATCTCATTTAAATTTATCAGAATATATTTTAGATTATAATTTTATGTAAAACAATATTTTCAAAAAAAATTATATAATGAGGATTTAATGCTAAAATATTGGGGTGTTACAAATGGTGTGTTGATATACTAAAATCACTATGCACTATATAGGGTTTAATGTTTTTGGAATAAATCAGTATAGATACAAGGATCAACCCGTCTTCTATTTTCTCCACTCATATTTTTGAGACATGGTACTCCAATTTTACACTCAATAGTCATTAGAATCATTATATAAATTAATAAAACCAAACAATGGGGTGTCCTCATTGAGAAATCACCTTTCAAAATAATTTTATATCTTTAATATGTTATGTAATATTCACAAATATTATCTCAAATTAAAGATGTGTAAGTACTTCTATCCCTACCAGAACTATCTCTTCTCTAATATAACCACTATATTTTTTCACTAAATTTACTTAAATTTTTCTAATAATTCCTTAAAACCCATTAACATCGACTTTTTCACCAGTCATGCACTAATTAGGCATAAAAATTTACTATTATGTTTATAAAATAACTACCTAATAATATTCATAACACACAAATTTTTAATGACTACAAAATTACCAAAAAATTTGTAAACAAACCCATTGTGGCATGACAATCTGGATTTCCATATGACTCTATTCACCCACCAATTCCAACAAAAACCCATAATCCTTTTTGTAATGTGAACTACATATTTATAGTGTTGTCCCAATAACTAAATCTTGTTTAAGATATATCAAATATATATGATATATTCGTAAAAAAAGTTTTTGTATAATTTTAGTTTTAGAATAAATATAGTTTTAGTGTTATCATGATTTATACAAAAATATATTTTTATTCTACACAGAACACTGAATTAGATTGTGTTGTACGCAAGACTGGGTTTTACTGCCATTTAATGGAACTCCTATTTCAAAACTAAAATTTAAAATTTTTAAAAACATTATTTTTAAAAATAAACTTCATTTTTGGATTTGGAATGTTAAAATTAGCTTATAGTGATTTTTGGTTATTTTATGAGAGAATTTTAATATTTTTGATGAAAAAAAAATACTGTGTTTTAATAAAAAAATAGGATTTTTCATTTAAATAATTATTAATGTTAATTTATTTTTTAAATTTGTCATTAATGTCATAATATATCAATTGTAAATATATTAATCCAATTTATATTATTTTAATAATTTTTATAATGAATTTACATATAAACACCTATTGAAATTATTGATTTTTTTACTTTAAAAACCTACTTTCTCAGCACATCTACGGGATTAATGTTAATATTAAGTTGTCCACTTTAATGATTTGAATTTTGAAAAAAAACCTAAGGTATTTAAATTAGTAAAATATTTTTAAATAATAAAATCAACTTAATTTTTGATTAAAAATATTAGTTAAAGCGATTAAAATTAATTACAACGATTATGGTAAAGTAAATATATACAAGGAACTAAGCCTTAAATCATAAGGTCCAAAATTACATGGAAAAATGTCCAAAATCCATTGGATTCCAATAATTTAACTATATCCTTTATTGGTTATAATTTTATGAGATAGAGGGATATTATTATATGGAGGTTCACAATATAAATGTTTATGTACAGAAAAATAAAAAAGAACTTTTTTTACATTTAACATTTTTAAAACATTGATATATCTAAAAAACACCATATTTTCAGTTATACAAATCCCTATAAATTATAAATAGGATATTTTTATCATATTAATTTATCTATATTTTTTATATATGATTTATTTACTTAAAATTCTTAAGAAATGGAAACATAGTGATTATTTAGTTAATAATTTACTAAAATAAACGATACTATAAATATGAAAAGTGAAATATATTGACTGAATTATTTTAATTAATTATTTTTTATATTAATATATCATATGAAAAAAAATTTGATATATATGAATTCCAATATTATTCTGATATTTTAAAATTTAAATTAAACAAATAATTTCAAAATTGACATTATTATTGTTTTATAATAAATGATATTTCATTAATTGATTTAAATTCATAAAAAATCCTATATTATTCCAAGTGATTGGTATGTGTAAATAAATATTATGTATGGTATCTTAATGGACCAATTTATATTTTCTTATTAACATACTGACCCACATGTTGTAAAAATTGCGTTAACACGGTTCGAGATTAAGTAGAGTTTTATCGCATCACATGCACTTGTTTTAAAATTTATTTTAAAAAAACATGAGATTTATATATAATAAATTAAATATATTATTAATAATTCAGTATATATTTATTTTATAATAAATATCACATTTTTTATATCTTAATGGTAAAATTAATTAAGTTAGAAAATAAGAGTAATTAATGAAAACCAAAAAAAGACAAAATTGGGGAATCATAGAAGTTAAGGAACCAAATTATTAAAATATTCATATATTTCAGTGGTGGAGGTTTTCATAAACCATTATTCACCTTAAATCAATTATTTTTATATTTTTATTCAGATTAGATAGGTTAGACATCGCATTAATGAATACCTATTGGTATTTACAAGAGTGTCACTCCTCTTCCACTATAAAAAGGCAAGCATTGTAGCCCTTACTCACACCCATCAATTAATGATCTGCCAAAATATTCTCCATTCACACCTACCCTAGACCAAAAATTCTCTATTTATGTATAAAGATGACCAAATAATCCATTTTGTATAAACCAAAAGGAGTTACCTGATTAAGAGGTAACAAGGTTATTAATCCTTTTAGTTTTATTTCCATTGTCCACCCACTAAAATAACCATAATATATGATTATATAAAAAAAGGTATTTTAAATATATTATGATTTTGTTATGTTAATATTTATTTCAACACTTCAACACACCTCCATGTAATGGGTAAAAAACATACTAATTCTAAGTACATCGATCTACTACCTCACGAAACAATGATTGTTCATTTTTTCATTAACAACCTTCATGGTGGAAATTATATTTGAAAAAAATATTTTTATATTATATATATTTTAATTATTATATCATTATATTAATTTAATAATTTTATAAAAATTCCATTAATTCTTTACAGTTTGTGTTAACACGATAACATCGTTTGAGGAAGTGTGGAAAACCACCCCTCCAAGCGATGTGATTTGTTCACACCATATGTGGAACGTATAAATGATGATTTTAATAAAACTATAAAAAAAATTATAACAAAGATATGATATTTTAATTATAATATTTATATTTATTATTTAGTTTTAATTATTTTAATATAATAATGAATCAAATGTAGCATTCATGCGTACGTATGACCTACCTTCTCCATGAACAGTGCACTTCATTTCTAATCTCGAAATATAATAGACTACTATAAATACATATATAATGACTATATATTACAATTAAACCATGTATTACCTTCCATATATGATGAAACCATCATATAGTTAATTATAACACCAAATAACCAGTTAAAACATACTCAAGAAAACTATTCAAATAACACGTGAAATAGTTTAATTAATTAATGAGTGTTAAAAAATAGGTAATAAAATATTATAAGTAATTAATATGTCATATTATATCCATGCATATGGATCTGGTATAAGTTAGTGACATATTTTAAACCACTATACTAGAGGATAATGAACACAAAAGAAAAGTTAGGTTAATGTAAGAGAATTTCATCTCAAATTACATTCTAATGAGATTTATTTTTCACAAATAAAATTGGGATGCCATGCAACCTGGCACCCAAACCATTATGCTGTAAGTCTTGAATGGTGTTCCTGATCCTCATGGGCTGGAAACTAGTCCTGATAATCAAAATAATATGGCGGAAACAATTTTATCCCAAAAACTAGGATCGAAAATAATAAATAAAACTGAACGAGTGAGCATGAAATAATAAAAAAAACTGATCATAATAAATACTTAAACTGATCTGGGTAAAAATATAAATGAATAATGAACTAAAAATTTAATAAATGGTAAAAATGGACTACACTATTGGAATATCTATGGGACCTATTTTTCACCTCCAACTACAAAACCAAAATGCTCCACCATGAACAGTCAAACTAAGAACCCGAATCTACAAAAAACTCAAGTCTACTAACACTGAATTGTACAAGTAGGGTGTTAGGTAAAAACACAGTAGAAAAACACCAAAGAAACCATGAATTTCCTTTCCCAAAGGAATTCCATTAAGGTTAGATTGAAATACAGTTATAAAAATAGTGTTTTCAACTTTTGATAAATAAATACATATTTTCCCCTGTTTAATAACAGTGAACACCATATTTTCAATTCCAAAAAAGACTTTCATTTTAAAATCAAAACCCAAAATATAAAATACCCAGGATATGCTAAAACGGAATAATAAGTATAAAAAAACCAAATGCAATAAAATAATAATAATTAGTTATAGTTAATTACTATGGGATTTCCTAAACATCCCTAGAGTGAAACATGGGTGTACTCGGTTTGGAACCACCATCTGGCACATGGTGAAACTCCTTAGTCTTTAACCAACGGGCCAAGCTCAACTAACCAATCCAATGGCACAACCCACTTTGCCTATCAAAAAGTCATGGGGGTACCAACCCATATAATCAGGGCTGAAAATCAACTACCACTTGGTCTTCTAATTGACACCCGGAACCCATGTTGAAATTATACTTCGTAAGTAGGAGGCCCTCGCTTTCATGACTCATCTAACCTACCATCACCACACTTACCTACCCCACACATAGACACCACATATATTATAACCCATAAAATGGACCCCCTATATAGTTTCCCATATATATATAATCATAAATGTGCCAACTGGGCCGTCACCTCATATAAGCATTCAAACCTTTCTTTAAAAACATGATAATTTCCAAACATGCCTTTGAATTTATATAACCAAACACATCTTCTAAAAAAAATTTAAAAAAAACATTCAAAACAATGTGAAATACCACTTCCATAATAATTTTTTAAATGGGCATTTACATCTTCAAATCCAATCACTTTTACCAAACCCTTTCGAAAGTTTTGGTAAAGCATACAACCTTATAAAACCTACACAATGGGCATTTATTCCAAACAGTCCCCCAAAACACATCTCAAATTCCAAATGGGAATTACATTGAATATTTCTCATAAAAACACTTTTATAAGACACACAAAGAAACCAAGATACAATTTTAAATCTAATGAACCATTTAAGAAATAATTGTTGAAGGAAAACATTATTTTAAAGTTCCATATTTATTTTAATTCTCATCCATACTTGCACTATGTGCAGTAATGGTTGTTCCAACATCCAATAACACTTTCCAAGAGTCCATGAAGACACCCAAAACCATTTCCTTGAGTCACCTCTTGATTTCCAATCTAAAACCAATAATATAAAAAAATACCAAGAGTATAAATAATCCTTTTAAATACCATAATGCTACTTTAAAAACATTTCACCATAACCATCAAGACAAAAAATTACCATTTCACCCAAATGATGCCAAATCCACATTTTAGCCATTTTATCAAACACATCTAGTGAAAAATGATTAGGAAAGATTGAATAATCACATAAAAATATATTTTAAAAAATTACACCATCATGGAAGAACTATAACAAGCTAACCAAATAAACAAAAATCATGAGAATCATGGTTAAAAATTTAATAAAATAACACAAGTATCAATAGAATGATTTAAAATGAAAAAACATGGAGGCACCTTCTTCAATAGTGTGAAAAAATAATTAATCTTATGGATAAGGAATAAAAGACCCCAAATATCAATAAAAACACCCTAAATATCAAGAAAATAGTTCCAAAAATCAACCTTAACAATTAGGGTTTGGCCAAAAGGGAAACCACTTAAGAAAACCTCTTTAAATCAAGAGGGGAAAGAGAGAGGATGATAAATGAACAAAAAACCTAAAATATTTCCTTGGAATAGAATGAGAATCACCAAAGAGGGAGAGGAGGCAAGGAGAATAGGGGTTTCAAACCCCTCTGTGGGAAAAAGTTGACCAAGGAGGGAGAGGCCCATTTTTGGGATAAAAATAGGGGAGTGAGAAGAATGAATTTTATGTTTTACAATTTTGGGGAAACTCAAATGGTTTGGATACACGGTCTATCAAACCATGTGCCAAACATGAAATACATTCTATATAAGATGAGAGTAAATGCATGACTAAGCCACATGTTTTGTGCAGTAGTGCGCAAACTATGTGGTATCTTCTATCAAAATCCCATAACTACCACACGTATAGACCACATGGTTTTTGCGACCATTCATAAACCATGCGGAAGCTTCTAGCCAAATCTAAAACCTACTGCATTGGATCCTGGGATGAACCCCACAGTTTCCACTAACTATGCAGTGCTCGTGCAAAGGTCCAAATCCACAAAAATTACAAAAATATATAAATTTTAACTAGGTCCCAACCAAAACCTCAAAAAAAGACCCATGACTAGGAAAAGAATAATATAAAGAATTATCCGATGTCGGGGTGTGACAATTCTCCCTACCCCATACGCTTTTTTTCTCTAGAATGTGACCAAGTCAAAATATAATGAAAACTCAAGTCCATGCCTGATCAAAATCAAGAGAAACCGTAAAAGTTAGGGTGACATTTCCTTGCACAAATCACAACCAACCGATCAAGAAGAAACCATGCCATAAGAATGAGGGGAGAACATGAGGGGGTCCTCCCCACTATAAAAACTCAACTAACTAGGAAACTTTAAAACCCAACCATCACCACCATGACTTAAATGAAAAACCTACTATAGGTAAACCGGGAGGCTGGGACCCTGGAAACTAACTCAACCTCTTTACATTAACCATGAAACCCCACCATGGATGAAATAACAAACCAATTATAAAGAATCCCAAGAAACTAGGATCCTAGGAATTAATTGAACCTCTTCAGACCAACCAAACCACACCCTTACCACAAATAGGAAAAAGACAACTACAATCATGAACACATCCAACTTCCTTTATCATGATCGAACAACACTAACTTCCTTAGAATGAGTGAAAAACACCAACACCATAACTAGAAAATTCCCACATGACCCAAACCCCCAACACTAGGGGAATCCCAAAAGAGGAACTCAATCTGAATGGTGAACCCAATCAATTTTTCAACAATTCCACAAGATTCAAGCATCACCAAGTGAGCCCCACTAAAACAAAAACCACCCCACATATGGGATAAACACACTCAATGAAGATATTTTTTAAAGATAAACTTTTAAATAAACAACACTACTCAGATAATGAAATAAAAACTTCATAATATAATAGAAAGTTGAACTTACAACAGTAGTAAAAAAATAACAAGATAAATTCAAATGTTAACATCCCAACATAGGATACAAGAACTGGGCCAAAAGATCCACACCCCCTGAAAACTCCTGATTGTGCATAAGATTTACTCTGAATTCTGTGGATGGATCCCTAATGAATGAAGAATCTCCTGCCTTACTATTAGGCTGAAGAATCCCCTGATCAAAACATCTTCTTTGGGTGAAATTTCCTACCAAACTTCTTAAGATGAAACAAGTATCCATAATGATGGGATGTCTTCAGAGGATTGCGACAAGACGACTTCAAATGCCCAAACCAACCAAACTGGTGTTATAAAACCGAATGGTCTGATGAACTAGAAACAAAAACCAAGGAAGAAGACTCCTTTGAGATAAGTTTCTCTGGTATGCACCCCTCACTAGATGGGGATCCTTCATGAATAGTAATAGACATTAGATTTCCAACCACTTACACTCTGGAAACCAACTCCACTTGGTATTCTTTCTCCACTAGATTCTCAAAATGAAGTTACTTGGAAGAGAGTACCCAATCCTTAAAGCGGTCAACACGTGCCTTCATCACCTACTTTCCTTGTTTAATACTCATGATCTCTTCCCTCTTCTTTGTATTCACCTCCCCATTCATAAAACACCGGACAAAGAAATATTTAAAAACATTCCACTTCATCCCAACTTCCATTAATGGAAGTGTAAAGATATACAATTTTTCCAACATGTACTTTCCACAGATACCCACACAAATAAAAACTCTCATAGGTAGTATAAGGGATTGCACACTTCATTTTTTAATCCCAAGTGTTCACCAAACATTCAATCGATAAAAATTTCAATTAAAATACAATTTACCAGTTCAAAACCATTTAAAATAAAGAATTATCATTTCAAAAACCATTTTTAATTTTAGAAACACAATTAGACCAACCGAGAGAAAGACAAAACATCACTCACACCAAACCTCCGGAATGATGAACTAGTAGTCATGCATAACATGATGACACAACAGTGATCCATTCCCAATAAAGAATCAATAACTATGAGGCACATAATCCTTGTAATTAGAATCCACATGGTTCACTACTCCACGTGATATCATGACATAACACCAACTTTCACCATTTTCATCTCTGAATCCAAAATAAATACAAAAGACTCAAATCATTGACTACTCATGGTAACTCAGGTCTTATCATGAGTGGTGGTGATCAGGCATCGACCCATGACCGACCTCTTGAGCCATGAAAATCATAATCTCAAAACACCAAAAAACCCAAATAAAAAGAAACTTCTCTGATTCAATTTTTTCATGAACCAAACCGGGATTCCATCCAACCCAACACCAGACCCGATCCGTGGCAAGGCCCCAAAGGCATTACTGATCCCTAAAAGATGGAAAATAGTGTTGGGAATCAAAAAAATACAGTGGGAATGATATAATCATAAAAATTATGATCTAATAAAAAAAGTAAAACTGGACTATACCAATGGAATCTCAATGGGACCAATTTGTCACTGCCAACAAAAAACCAAAATGCTTCACCATGAGCACTCTAACAAGGAACCTAAACCTTCAAAACAACTCACGTTTACCAACACTAAATGGTACAAGTAGGGTGTGAGATAAACATCTCAGTTAGAAACTGCCAAAGAATCCACGAATTCCTTTTCTTGAAAGCTATCCATTAACACTAGTTTGAAATAAAGTTATAAAATTAGTGTTTTCACATTTTGATAAATAAACACATCTTTTTCCCTTCTTCAAAACAATTACCAGCATATTTCTAATTCTAAAAAATAGACTTCCATTTTAAAACCAAAACCCAAAAAATACAATATGAGGGTTGTTCTAAGAATAAATAAGTAGAATAAATAGAAAAATAAGTGTAGGAAAATAAAAAGAATTATTATAGATAGTGACCATGAGATTTCCTAAACATACCTAGAGCGATCCCTAGACATACATGATTTGGAACCACCTACCGGTGCATGGTGAAGCTCCCCAGTCTATAAGCAACTAACCACCCCCAACTAACCAATCCAGTGGCACAACCCACTTGGCTTCTCAATAAATCCAAGGGGTACCAACAAGTCTAATCAGGGTTTATAAGAAACCATCACTCAATCCTCTAAAAGACTCCTAGGAACTCATGGTGAATACATACTATGTATGTTGGAGGCCCTCACATGCATGAATCATCTTACCTATCATCACCTCACATGCCTACCCCATAGATGGACACCACCTATAAAATAACCCATAAAAGGGAAATCCCACCTATAGAGGTGCCCGCATATATATACGTATAAATATATATAACAAAAAAAAAGTGTCCAACAAGTCCGCCACATCATAAATCATTCAAAAATTTCTTTAAAAACATTCAAATTTCCAAATGAGCCTTTGAATTGACATAACCAAACACATTTTCCAAAAAAATTTCAAAAACAACTTTCAAAACTATGTGAAATACCACTTACACAAGTACTTTCCTAAATAGCCTTTATATCTCCAAATCCAATCACTCTTACAAAATCCTTTCCCAACATTGTGTAAAGAATACAACCTTATAAAACATGTCAAATGGGACATTATTCCAAACACTCAACCAAAAAATGGCTCAAATACCAAACGAGCATCGCCCTTATGATTTTACCTAAAACAAATTTTGGAAGTCACTCAAAGGAACGAAGATAAAATTTGAAAACCAATAAACTATTTAAGAATAAAATGTTGAATGAAAATAATATCATATAGTTAGATCTTCATTTTAATTCCCATCCATGTGTGCGCTCTATGCACCCATGGATGTGACAACATCCAATGGCACTTCCCAAGAGTCGATGAAGACACCAAAACCCATTTCCTTGAGTCACCCCTTGCTTTATAAAAAAAACTAAGAATTTCCCAAAATACCAAAATAATAATTAATTACTTTTAAAAACAATGATTCTCTTTCAAAAACATTTCAAAATAACCATCATTCCTCAAAAATTACAATTTAACCCAAATGATGCTACATCCAAATTTTAACCATTTTATCAAACACATCTAGTTCACAAGGCTTAGGCAGGAATGCAGAATCACATAAAAATATTTTTTTAACAAATTATACCTTCAGGGAAACAATGAAATAAGCTAACCGAATGCACTAAAATAATATGAATAAAGTTTAATAATTAATTTAAAGAACACAAATATCAAAGAAATTATTTGGAAAGGAAAACCGTGGAGACACCTACCACAGGGGTGCGTGAAAGATGTAAATCTTTTGGAGAAGGAATGAAACAGCCCCAAGATCAATCCACACACTCTAAAAATTATTAAAATCAAGACAAACATCAACCCTAACCATTAGGGTTCAGCCAAAAGGGGCTCCCCTCAAGAAAACCCTTGAAATCGAGTGGGGAAAGAGAGAAGAAGAGGTTAAATTAAAAAACCCTAATATCTTACCTTAGAATCAAAGGAGAAGCACCAAAGAGGGATACGAACCAAGAAGAAGGGGTGGGGGTTATACTTCATCATGCGCCAAAGTCGAACAAATAGGGAGATGCCTGATTTTGTGATAAAAAGAGTGGAGAGAGAGAGAAATGAAATTTAATTTTTCAAAATTTCTTGGCAACTCACATAGTTTGTCGGCACGGTTTATCAAACTTTGCACCCACCATGAAACAAATTATGTCTAAGAAGAGATTGACCAAATGACTAACCCACAGGGTTTGTGTGACCGTGCACAAACCGTGTGGTAGATTCTACCGAATTACCCGACCAAATGAAGAACCAGGTCCAATGGTTTGTCGGACTGTGCGCAAACTGTGCGGCATATTATGGCAATGTCCAGAACCTCCCACATGAGTACCTATGATGAACTGCATATTTTATACTAACTGTGCAAAGACCGTACATAGAACAAAATACACCCAACTTCCAAAAAATAAAAAACATATTTGGGTACCAACTCTACCCTCAATTAGAAAGATTCCAGACCATGAAGAGATTAAAATAAAGGAGTTTCTGAGGTCAGGGTGTGAAATATTTTTTATTATGTTCCCATTAACTTTTATTTTGTGTACATACAAAAATTTTCATGTTACATCATGAATCCCATTATTATCATGATATTCTGAGCTTCATTTAACCTCATACATTTTGGAGATTATGACTCAAATGCTTCAAAGTGGTATGGGATACTTTAGAATGTTTAAATATTATTCTCTTAAAGAATGTTATTAATTATAATATTTGAAATCTAACTTTATTTTTTAATCATTTTTCTTTTCAAATTTCATTGTGTATCCATACTTTTATATGATGGATGTTATTATTTCCTAAACATTATATAATTTCACATATAGTGTTTACTTTGGTAGTTATTTAATAAACTACAGAATTATTTATATTTCTATATCTTTTATTCAATAAGGATATTTTATAAGGCATATTTTCTATTGATTAAATTTATCATTCAATATAAGGAATGATTTAGACATTCAATGAAGGGTGGATCCTAGACAAAATATATCTCCTCAATGCATCGATAGGTTCTCATGAGATGATTAATTTGGGAAAATTAAACTTGTCTCTACATGTAGTTTTAATATTTCTAGAGGATGGATCTTGATAGTACAGGTCCTCATGTGCTTAATACATGAAGTCCAATAATTAATTATTTCCATAATAGTTATTCTTGTTATTATTCATCCATGAAATTTTTCATCGACATATCTATGGATACATTTATTTTTTTCATTGATTAAATGGAACGTGTATCAATTTATTACAGTGACATATTGAATTTTCCTTATCTAGTTATTTGAATAGAATGTGTTATCATTTATTTTCCTTACCACGTTAATTTAGTAATATTGATTCGTTATTGATTTTTTTTACATACCCTTACTGAGTTTTTAGCTCACCCTTATTATGTTTATTTCCCCAGGTTTTGAAGAAGATAATTTTGAATAAGCTTTCAAGGATACAGTTTAATGTGTAGCAAATTTTATTTTGTTTTCCCAATGTATTATAGGTATCATGTATGTAATATAGCATTCCAATACTGGTGAAATGATCAGTCCTTCACAATTTTATTCCCTATAACCATGCCACTATAATAAAGTAATTCACCAACTCTTAGCTTCTGGGTTCAGGGTGTTACATTTGTATCAAAGGAAGTTTATCAGCAACCATATAATCATGATTAAGAAAACATATATTAGGAAACATGACCCCATGATAGACATTGGGGATGAGTATAGAAGAACATCCTAGAATTTTTGTAAGGTAAATATTTTGTGATTATTCCTAGAAATACATATTTGTCTAGATACTACAAGTAGACGTGGTTCTAGAATAAATGTGCCTATGAGTAATAACTCTGACAAGGTGTTCCAGGCCTTACTTAGGGTAACCTTATACATGAAAATAAGCCTTTATATGAACCTAGTTTTCTAGTCCTAGGGGATACACTTAGGATAGTTCACATTTTATTTACCTAACATTATGAAGGATTTATAAGTAATGATTTCCCTAAGGTGTCCAATGTTTATAATTCTAGGATTTATGATGCATAAATTTAGGTGATATACCATATTGAGAATTCGAAATTATGTTATGATTTAATCCAGTATATTCTATTATTTAGAAATGGAACCTAGTTAAGGGAATTTGAACCTCACTGATGCATGTGATCCAATGTGTAAGAAGATTCACATATTTCATGGTTTTATGATAATATTTCAAACAGAAATAGTCTCCAAAACATTATCATCATATTAGGAAATAATATAATGTTACAATAATATGTGTAAAGAATTCTACAAGGCCTATGTCATCGAAGGAAACCAAGATAATAAGAGTTCATATAAGAAACAAGAAAAAGTTATTATGTCGAAGAAGATGAAGGCAAAGATGGATTTTTCAACATGTAAAAAATGTTGTAAGAAGCACTCTAGTACTTGTATGAATGGAATGAGAGTTTTTATGAGTGTGGATAAAATTGAAACCATGTTAATGATTTTAGAGAAAGAAATAATATTCCAATGTTAAATTATTCTACTTCAAGGATATGAGACACTCTGAAAATCAATCTCTTATGCATTAAAGGAATATACCCCAAAAGATGCTACTAGATAATAGTAAAGTTATGCTACTACTGCAGATAAATAAGAATGATTAAAATTCGTATTCATGAATTATGTCATTTTAATATTTTATTAGTTATGTAATAGATATAATAACTATGAAATATATGGGGATTTTACTAGAATACCTTTTCATTGAGGATTTGAGATCATATGCTGAATGGTGCCAAGGAAATTGACTCATTAGTAAGTTAAAACATTATGAAAATATGTGATTGAGGTAGGGAAACACTTACTCTATTCCTAATGTTCATATAATTATGAATTAATTGTTTATTTGGATAAGTATTTAATACTATATAACTAACTAATTAATTTTCAATAAGTGTTCTATTATATCATTGGTGGAGTATACAACACTTTTGAATTTAACTAATATATCCAATAACATGTGTCTTACCTAAAGAATAAGGAATAATTAAAGTTTAAAATAAGGATTTATAGAAATTAAATCTGTTGAAATATTTAAATAGGATACATGACTAAGTTATACACATGTATAGAATGTAAAAATTTAAAACTTCTTCATATTGATTAAAGGCTAATGATTAGTTCATTTCGGAAATTTAGTGACCATACTTCTAAAGTATTTGATCATAATATTTTGAAAAATTTAACCATTTCTGAAATGGTTTATAATTGAATGATATTTTAGATTTTAATTTATTAATTCACTATATAAAGCATCATGTACAATGATACGAAGTGGAAATAGTTTAATCCACAACCAAAGGATATGATTGTGTTTATAAAATAAAAATGTATATCTAATTTTATTCATAGAGAGTGAATAGATTCCTAAACACTAATTTTTTTAAAATTGTTGTCCTAGTACCATCATATGTAATGGATAAAATAGACCCTTTGATCATCACTGATTTATGGCCTTCTGATTTATAACTTTCTACTAACCATGTTCTATAACAATCTCTATCAGAACATGATTGTTAGATTTTTCCTATGTATCCATGTTTCTATTTCCCACTTATGTTCTCCTATTAGAGAATCTAGTTATGTAACCATTTTATTTTACATTATATCTTATAAAGAATATGTGTTATTAACCCTATTCATGATGTGGGTTTTTCAAATCAAAAGTATATTTTCAAATATCAATCCCTTTATTTCAAAGATCAATTTTAAATTTTGAGGGCACAATTTAATTATGGTGGGAAGAATGTAACACCCAAAGTATTTAAATTATTATACTTTTATAATAAATAATTTTTTTATCATGATTTATATAGAAATTTAATTTTATTGTACACACAACACGGAATTAGCTTGTATTACACGAAATACTGGGGTTTACCACATTTCAACGGTATACCTAATTTAAGACTACATTTGGAAAATTTTAAAAATTTTATTTCCCAAAATAAACAACATTTTTAGATTCTTAATTTTAGAATTAGTTTATGGTGAATTTTTTGTATTTTTTTGAGAAGTTTCATTTTTTTGATGAATAGTAAAAATACTACGTGTTAATTCAAAACATGATTTTCATTTAAAACATTATAGGTGTTAAATTATATTATAATTGGTTATTAATGTAAAAATAGATCAATTATTAATATATTAATCCAATTTTGGTTATTTGAATCTATTTTATATTGAAATTAGCTATAAACACGTGTTGAACGTTTGAACATTTTTACTTTAAAACCCTCTATTCTCACCACTTGTACGATATTAGAGTTAATCTTAATTTTACAACTTATGTGATTTGAATTTTGAAAAATTGATATACATAGTTGTAATTAGTACAATATTTTTGATCTAATAAGGTCAAATGAATTTTTTGACCCAAAAGATTACAAAAAGTGATAAAATTTTTTTATAGTGATTAAGGTAAAATTAATATTAATAAGGGACTAAAACATACTCTTTAGAACTAAAATTACATTGAAACTTGTCCAAAATCCATTGGATGCTAATAATTTTATCATATACCCTCTTTTTTATATTTTCATGTTTTATTGGGATATTATTAAATAGATGTGAACTATATAAAATTTTAAGTAAGGGGAAAGATAAAAAAGGGAACATTCCTAACATTTAACATTTATAAATGTAATTCCCCGACCTCAGTTACCAAAAGTAAGTGCATTATTACTTAACATTATCATGATAACAAGAGATAAAGTCTTTAAATACTTATTAGTTTAATATCCTTGGAATTAATATATACATACATAAGTTTTAAATTACATTATGAAATGAAAAATCAACAACATTATGTCCCCTTTGAACACTCTTATATCCCTTCACCTATTTCTATAGGTTAATCGTAATATACTTTTTCACATCCTGGGAAAAATATAACTTAAGAAAGGGGTGACCTCAGATACTCAGTAAGGATAACAATATAGTTTAAACTATTATAAATAAGCATAAACATTAATGAAATATATAAGAATAAAACACAAGCCTTTTAAACATAAACTTCAACATAATATGAAAATGATAAATCCAATAATTCCATTTACATATTCACATTGATATTCTACTAGTCGAATAATAACATGTAATAACAATAGATAATTTCATAATGATGGAATGCATAATGTCGGACGTCAAAAAAAAATAGTCAAGGCATCGTACCAAGACTACAAATAATATTTTTTCAAGACCTTTTCACAAGACACTAGTTTGTCTCATGAGACCTACCAATGCATCGAGGGGATAGAGTGGGCCCCACCAGTCACCTACTAAGGCCAATGTATTCCTTATATGAAAAGTTTGAAACATAACATAAAAAGTCGTACTAAAACTAGCATATGAAATGTTAATACTTTAACCATAAACCATGAATGATATAAAAATATCACATCCGTAGTCAAACATTTCAAAAAACCTTCAATACAATTTGGAAGATTGTATCATAATAAATCAACTTAATCAAGCATAAAATCCAACAAAGAATGTTGACATATATGAAATCAATCCAAAAAACTATTTGAGTGAAATATCTATTTTTACTTTGAAACCATTTGAATTTAAAGAAAAAAATTATTTTGAAAATATTCTTATAAGATTTTACGGGAAAAAATGATGGTTTATAATGATAGAAAATAGCCACACCCACCATATAAAAAACATTTTTTTACTGAATTTGTCGAAAAGGTCATAAATTACCTTGTTTAGAAATCGACATAAAGATTCCCTTCAAAATATTTTAAAAATAAAAATAAAAATAGGGTATAAAATAATTTAACCCATAGTATGGGAAATAGTAAAAATGTTTTGAAATACATTTTTAAGAAACATGGATGTGGATGATAAAGAAGTCTTATTTCATACGTACGTATAAAAAATCTCGGATAATAAAGAGATTGTAAAATTAACTATTACCTTGTACAATTCCTTAGTCAAGGGTACATTAACCTCCTATATAATGGTGAAATCATTGTTATTAAATTATACAAGAACCACATACATAAATATGATATCATATATGATCTTCTAATATTGATTTGTTAATAATATTTTTGTATTATCATTGTTTCGGGTGTTAACTAATTCGTTTTTCATTATATGATTTGTTAGGTAAGTCAAGTTTGTTATGGATATGATGTATTTGATTCATATCTAGAAGGATATTTATTTCTTAAACATTAATTTTAATTATCAAATGAAAATTATTCTTGAAAGGATATGATGGGGAATGAAATTTCATCGCATCTTGGAGACGGTAAGCCATATGTATGCACGAGCGACAATAATATTCTATTGATGGTGAAATATTATGTAATTGGATGGTATATTATATATACAGAATCATTAACATGTTATATTTATTATTTACATCAATTATACTCATTATTATACCCATCCAAATAATGAAGTATTGAATAACAAACCACACCCCGGCGTGGAGATGGTAAGCCGTGCGTACACACTTATGGTGACATTTTCATTCATAGGATGGATAGAATAATGAATATGATTGTACCATACTTATAAAAACATCACAATTTTTAATAGGTACTGAAGTTATTTTTTTGGTATGGAAACAACAAATAAAGGGGAAGTGGAAGAAGAAATGAACTTTGAAAGAGGTGATGAAATAATTACCTCTTCTTCGGGTGCTTCTTTTTGATCCAATCAAAAATTTAATGACCCAATGTTTTATAAATGAGAATTCTTTTATTATAAATATTTCATAAAATTAAATAAAAACAGAAAAATATCAACTACTAAGTGCTATGTGACCTTTAAACATAAGTTTTTCACTTATGTGTTTGGAATTTCAAAAATCTCACATACACGGTTGCAAATAGTAATTTATTTGGAGTCTGATAAGGAAAACATAATATTTGGTGAATAGTAACATACCCTTATGAATAGTAACATACCCTAATGAATAGTCATATATGCTAATGAATAGTAACCTTACCTATGATAATATATAAATAATATTCTAGTTGAAATCTGGATATACCTATATTTTAGAATAGGTAAATGAATGTTTTAAAACTGTATTTTGATAATAAATTATGATTTTAATTAAATATTAAAATAATCATATTTAAAAAATTATTTTTGAAAAATGGATTTCATTTTTGGATTCTACTCATCCAAAAATGGTTTCGATGAATTTTTGATATTTTTTCTGTAATACATGAATTTTTGTTGAAAAGTAAAATAATATAACTTATAATAAATGCTAAATAACGGATGCATTGAGTCATTGATGATGATCTTATGATGTTATCACAATTTATTCTAAGTCACATGAATTTATTACTGTTTTTGGTCATGTAATAATCACTATTTATGGTCTTGAGGGTAAATAATTAACAAATGATTATAATATTATGAAAACCATCGCCTCCCCCACTCAAACCCCCCTCACTCCCTCTTATCTTCATTACTCTCAAGCCTTGTGCACTGCCAATATTCTTCCTAAATATCTCCCCAAGCTCCTCACCCACGTCCAAAATCCTCTAGCCTCTTAAAAATACTAAAAACCTCTCCCCTTAAGAGGTTCTCAAAGGAGGAAGTTTCAAGAGGTAAATTCCTCTTCCCAATTCATTCATTTCTTTTATGTTATTTTCTTTTTTGTTTCTTTCCTCACCTCCTTTCACCCAAATGGTACAATAATTCCAGTAACATAAATTTAATGTAATAATATTATTATAATGAGATATTTTATTATCTTCTATCCTTTCCCCATCTTTTTTTTGAATGAAATTTAAACACAGTTAGAGATGTGCTATTTTAGCACATTCAAGGACAATGATTTATCAATTTCTATTATCACATTTAATTCTGGTCATGAAACTGTTTTTTTATGGTTGAAGTAGATTATTATATATTTAATATATCTTATTTTTGGTTCTATAATCCTTTTGAATAAATTTGAGTATGTTATAAATAAAAACATGGTCATTGTAATCAAACCCACCGAATAAAAAAAACAGTTGTCACTATGGTTTTATATAACAATTCAACTTCACAGTAAGTAACCAAATTAAATTTAAAACTATTTAATCTCTTGTATGTTCAATAATATCATATAAATTCATTTCTGGAAAACTACGTTAGTCTTACATGTTTATCCAAACATCAATATAAGTGAACCGGTCATTAAAACCAAGTAGACAAATGAGCTCGAACAATTAAATTGAACATCATAACCAATCAAAACGGGAATAAATGAACATAAAATGATTATAATAGAAAAATTAAATATATAGTAGGTTCTATAATTATTAATTAACAAAATTAATTTTTTTATTTTGGTGTTTAATAACAAGGGGAGAACACCACCAGATTTAAGGTAAGGGATTCTTACCATTTCTCTCTTAATCAAGATTGTCCTCTATGATATGTCTTATTATGTGTAATACCAAATGATTGGTTATGATTTATCACCTCCCCCATTCTGAAATCATGTTTTATAAGTGATTACAAACCACTTATCTCTTTCATTAAGCCCTCTTAGGTGCACCCGACACCATCCCGATAATCCGTAAAGAAATCTACCAGAACATCCTTTTTTTCTTTTGGGTTGCCTTATCTTCATTTATATCAAAATATAGT
This sequence comes from Viscum album, assembly GCA_963277665.1. Lineage (NCBI taxonomy): Eukaryota > Viridiplantae > Streptophyta > Magnoliopsida > Santalales > Viscaceae > Viscum > Viscum album. The sequence continues at coordinate 136,256,840 of OY728134.1, forward strand.
TATCTTATCTATTTTTATGCATATTCTAACTCATTTTTAGTTGTAAAAAATTCATTTATAAATACCATTTAATCACTCTCTTTTAGTTATATACATGTCTTTAAAATATTCCATCCTTCGAACTTTCTGATAAGCAAACCTGTTTTAAAGGAACTTCTTGAAATTTTACCCAATTTCAAGTGCACTCTATCCTATATTTTATTCCATAATTGTATTTATAGAAATAATATTTTTATTATGAAAACTATATTGACTAAATTCTGGTTTTATATAAAATATTTTCCTCTTCTCTATTTTAAAGGCTCAATAGTATTTTCCTTAAAACCGTACAAAAATGGTTTAATGGCAATGTTTCTCAAATACATTTATTATATGTTGTCACATATGTTTGACACCACTTAACTTGTTATATTCTAATCTGAGTATATGAATTTCCATGTATAATCCCTTTATATCCTGGATACTTTCATGATATGCCCATTGGTTATGTTTTATGTCATGATTGTGGTGCCTAATTAATTCTATGTGTACCCTTATGTTTATATATGGTTGATTATGTATGATTATTTATGTGGAATGAATATTCATGAAAATGTTGAGATGGGTGCGCCTAGATAGCCCTCGAATTCATTAATAAAAGTTAAGTATCATGAGATAGGATGTTAAATGGGATTTGTGGTTAGCCTTGACCCGTACTAAAATAGGAAATGAGATTGATGGTTTGCCTTGAACCATACTAAAATGGGAAACGAGATTGGAGGTTATCCTTAACCTATAATAAAGAAATTTTTTATGATTCTGCCTCATTTATATGATTTTATGTTTATATTATATCATTCTTATTTGATATGATTTCATATATTACATTTTTTAGATATCATTATGTCATGCCTCCTAACTCATGTGTTTAAAACATATCCTTATGCTCATTCCCTTACTAGGCTTTTCAGTTCATCCCTTTGTTCATGTGTTCCCCAGGGTACCCTATGCAGATATAAGGGCTCATAGGAAGTTAGGAGCTCTTTATTGATATTAAATAAAGAATTATTTTTTAGCCCCATGTTTTATGTTTTATGTACCTAGTCTTCCAAGACACTAGAAATAACAATACTTGTCTTATAATCTGATTTATAATTATTGTTAAAATCATGTAATTTTATATGTAAATGGATTAGGTCTCTATAGTTGGTATCAAATGATGGTATAGTTATTTTTGGAGATAAGGAATAGAGTACCATAGTGAGAACCTTAAGGATGAGACTAAGTATAAGAACACATTCAAAAAATTTGGTGAGTATCGAGTATGTGGTTTATCAAAAAAAATCCATGTCTTGATACAAGTAGGTATAGGTGGATCTAGCACAGATGTATCTTGGGTTAAAACTTGAAATCATCGATTTGAGCTAGACTCAAATGGGAATTGGGGCATGACAACATGCCTTGCTGCACACTTCGTTACGACACTCCCATGGGATATTATTTGGTAGATTCATTATCTTAGTAATAACCATGATTAAGGTACAAAAAATTCCCATATGAATATAAGTTAAGAAATATATTGGCAATAACCTAGATTTAATACTAAGGAATCAAAAGTTAGTATATACTTCTTCTTTATAAGTTTATCCTTTTATGGTCAATGTTTTCTTTTTTATGCTCAATAGGTGAGTATTCAAGACCTATATTTATATGTTATTTTTCTTAGATAATGGAGGGAAATAGATGAACACATTCCAACAACCAATGCCATAGGCAATGTGAATATTTCCCTAATGATATGCCTGATATGACGGGAGCAGGTGCTCAAAACATCATGATAGTACTTGCTCAGCTGGATCGAGTTATGAATGAAAACTTGAATCTTGCGAAACACCCTCCTCCTCCAAGTAAATAGATATTTTCCATAGAATCCTTAATTATCAAAGGCCTCCCATTTTCATTGGATCTTATGATCCCCTCCTCACAGAATAGTGGATTATCTCCAGTGAAAATATATTCCTCATCCTACAGTGCTCAAAAGAAGGTAAAGTTTTACTGGTGGTCTATCCTTTTGAGGGGGAAGTAGATTAGTGGTGGACAACGATCAATAATACAACTCCCCAAGAGGATATTGATTCCATGGATTTGGGGGGGGGGATTCAAGAAAATGTATTTCAACAAATATTTTCCTCGAACCCTTTATCTCAAGATGGAATGAGAGTTCCCTTGATTCAAGTAGAATGAAGATGAGTCCATCGGGGTGTATGAAGAAAACTTTACTCGGATTTCAAGGTATGACTTTGGCTTTGTCAAGAACACTGAAATCAAGTTGGATCACTTCTTTAGCAGACTAAAGCCGAGTCTACAAAAAGCATCGTCGATTCGAGACTTCGAAAGTTATGGGGATATTGTCCATTGTTCCCTCAATGTTGAAATGGATATTTGAGAATCTCAGTGGTATTGTGGGCCCTGTGACAAGAAGTTGAAAATGGAGAAAAACATGTGTGGATGGTCAAACAAATCCCTTGATGGAAAGAATCCTGAATTTTCCCCTTTTAAAAGATGTGGTAATAAGAATTCTAGTAACTGTCTAAAGGGAAAAAATAATTTCTTCATATGTGGAAGGTTTGGTCATCTAGACAAAAATTGCTATCATGATATGAAGAATCCCACCAATGCAGAAGAATAAAGTAAGTTTAAAATCAACACACACCCTCTAGTGTAGTGTTACAACTGCAAGGAGCATGGTCATTATGCGAACAATTTCCCTAAGTTGAGGGTTTTCAGAGGTAATCAGCAACAACCTCCAAGGAAAAAAGGAAGGGATTATTCTATCATTACTGTTGAGGTGGAGCTAGAAAAATATGTGGTGGTAGGCATTCTTGTTATTCATTCATGAATAGCAGACGTACTATTTGATTATGGATCTATTCATTCCTTCATATCATACAAGTTTAGTAGAACTATTCAAATACCACCTCAAAATTTGGAGGAAAGGTTGTCTGTGAGAACAACGAATGGGAAAATTATTGAGTCCATGGTTTATAACTCCTCCTCGATTAATGTTTGTGGACTGAACCTCCCATCAAATCTCTTCATACTTTCATTAGTTGAGTTTGAATCTATCTTGGGCATGTATTGGATATCTTTGTACAAGGCCAACATCAACTGTTGAGAAAGGGAGACCACTCTTCACATCTCGAAGAATCCTCTAATTCCTTACAAGTGTTAGGAGGAAGATGAATTTTCTTTAAAATCTTCGTCTCAAGTGTGGATATTGTTGCCTTATGAGCAAGAATATCTTGGTCAAATGATTGAGACAAAGGATAGAATCAGGCTTGAAGACATGCCCATCAAGGGGGATTACACTAATTCATTTCCTGAGGAGTTTCATGGTCTTCTTCCTGACTGAGAGGTTGATTTCTCAATTTAACATATCCATAGATCTCTGCCTATCTCAAAGAAACCTTACAGAATGTCCACTATAGAGATGGAAGAACTGAAGAAGCAGTTAGAGGATAATACGAATAAGGGTTTTATATGGCCGAGTTCTTCATCATGGGGTGGCTAGTCATCTTCATCCAGAATAAGGATGGATCAATGCGCCTCTGCATTGATTATCATGTGCTCAATAAAATCCCAATAAAGAACAAGTATCCCTTGCCGTTTATAGATGACTTGTTCGATCACCTTCATGGGGCAAGTTATTTCTCTAAGGTGGACCTTCAGTCGGGATATCAATAATAAAAGGCGAGGAAGGAATATATTCACAAGGCTACCTTTTTAATGAGGTATGTACACTATGAGTTCATAATGATTCCCTTAAAACTCACTAATGCTCCAACAATTTTCATGGATTTAATGAATAGAGTATTTAGAGATTACCTCAATAAATTTGTGGTAGTCTTTATTTATGATATTCTGATATACTCCAAGAGCAAGGTGGAATTTGAGGAGCATTTGAATACTGTTCTAAATACTTTGCGAAGGGAAAAGTTGTATGAAAATCATAGTAAATGTGAGTTCTATATGGTGGAAGTATCATTCCTGGGGAATGTTATCACCAAAAAAGGTATATCTATAGACCCTTCCAATATGAAGGCAATTGCTAATTGGCCAAGTCCAACTTGTGTAACAGAGATCCATAGTTTTTTGGGTCTTGATGGGTATTATAGACGATTTGTGAAGAACTTTTTAGGGTTTTCAAACCCAATGACCAAGCTGATAAGAAAGGGAGTAATGTTTTTCTAGACTCTATAATGTGAAGACTGTTTCATAGAGTTAAAAAAGAGGCTTACCACTACGCTAGTACTCACACACCCAACAAGTGGAGAACTCTTTGTGGTGTAAAGTGATGCTTCAAAGAATGGATTAGGCTTTTCCATGATGAAAAATGATAAAGTGATAGCCTATGCCTCATGGAAGATGAAAATACATGAGAAAAACTACCCTACACATGTTATGGAGTTGGCGACAGTGATCTTTTCAATGAAAATTTGGCTGCATTATCTCTACGGGGTGAAGTGTGAGATATATATTGGCCACAAGAGTCTAAAATATATATTCACAGAGAAAGAGCTTAATATGCGCCAAAAAAGATGGATAGAGCCGATCAGGGATTATGACAGCTCAATCCACAACCAGCCTAGTAAGGCAAACAAGGTTATAGATAATCTAAGTAGAAAGGATCCAACATCATTATCAATGATGAGAATTGAGAAGGATTCAATCATCGTAGATTTTAAAAGGATGGACATGGGAATTATTAAGGGAGGAAAATCATCAATCCTTTCTGAAATTATTTCTCAACAATCCCTCTTGGTTAAAATAAAGGATGCTCAAAGAAAAGATGTGGAAATTTTGAAATGGGTGGAAGCTATCAGAAATGGGAAATCCTGAGAGTTTAATGTTGATGAGGATTGTGTTGTAATATTTGGGACACAATTATGTGAACCATACGATTCAAAGATAAATAAGAATATTCTGAATGATGCACATAGCTCCACCTTCTCTATCCACCCAGGGAGCAAAAAGATGTATCAAGATCTCTGAGAAAACGTTTGGTGGGACAATATGAAAAGGAAGATTTATGAATATAAATCAAAGTTCATGGTATGTCAGCATGTGAAGGCTGTGAGGAAAAATTATAATGGGATGATGTAACCACTACCCATTCAATCATGGAAGTGGGAGAAAATTACCATGGACATTGTCACTGGACTTATAAGGACATCCATAAGAAGCAATGCTATATGGATCAGTGTGGATCATCTTACAAAGACAACTCACATTATCACAATTTGAGAGGAATTCTCATTGGATCAACATGGACAGATTTACATCAAATAAGTGGTAAGTCTACCTGAAGTACCGCTATCTATTGTATATGATAATGATTTTAGATTCACCTCAAAGTTATGTAAAAGTATCCAACATGCTCTAAGAACTGAACTAAAATTCATTACGCCCTATCATCCTCAAACTGATGGCCAATATGAGTGAACCATTCAGATAATGGAAGACATTTTGAGAGATTTTTCTATGGAATTCAAAGGAGGATGGGACCAACATCTTTCAATAGTTGAATTCTTTTACAACCACAGTTTCCACTCGAGCATCCGAATGGCACCATATAAATCCCTTTATGGGAAAAGGTGTAGAACACCGGCGTGTTGGGATGAAGTCGGTAATCGTAATCTGCTAGGACCTGAAATGGTCAAAGAAATGATGGAGAAGGTGAAAACCATTATGAATCATATTAAGTCATCCCAAAGTTGACAGAAAATTTATGCATACAATCATCGACAAGACCTTGGGTTCAAAGTTGGAGACATTTTATTTCTACACATATCTACATGGAATATAGTTATGAGGTTTGGAATGAAAGGGAATTTATGTCATAGGTACATCTGCCCCTTTGAGATCCTTGATCAAGTCGGAGCTGTGGCCTATTGACTGAAACATCCACCTACCATGTTGAAAATACATGATGCCTTGTATGTATCTCTCTTAAGAAAGTACATACCAGACCTTTCACATGTACTATCTTTAGAGGTATTATAGTTTGAGGATGATCTTTCCTATGAGGAGCAGTCAGGGAAGATCTTGGATCGTAGAGACAAAGTTCTACACTACATGAAAACTCATCTGTTTAAGGTACTATGAAGAAACCATAAGCACGAAGAGGCAACATGGGAACTGGAGGATGAAATGAAGGAAAATCACCCCCACCTTTTATGGCGTAAAATGTAAAATGGAATTTTGAGGGTGAAATTTCATAAGGGGGGAAGAATGTAATGACCCAATGTTTTATAAATGGAAATTACTTTCTTATAAATATGTCATAAAATCAAATGAAAACACAACATAATGAACTAATAAGTGCTAAGTGAACTTTAAATATAAGTTTTTTACTTTTGTGTTTGGAATTTCAAAAATATTACATACACGGTTGCAATTAGTAAGTTCATTGGAGTCCGATAAGGAAAACATAATTATTGGTGAATAGTATCCTACCCTTATGAAATGTAACATACCCATATGAATAGTGATATAAACTAATGGATAATAACCTTACCTATGATAATATATAAATAATATTCATGTTTAAAGTACGATATACCTATATTTTAGAATACATAAATGAATTTTTTAAAACTGGTTTTTGATAATAAATTATAATTTTAAATAAATATTAAAATAGTAATATTAGGAAAATTATTTTTGAAAAATGGATTTCATTTTTGGATTCTACAAGGCGACAAATTTTTAGGATGAATTTTTGAGATTTTTCCAAAATACATGAATTTTGTTGAATAGTAAAATAAAATAATTACGATAAATGATAAATAATTGATTTATTGAGTCATTGATGATGATCCGCTGATGTAAGACCAATTAGTTTGATTTCACATGAATGTTTTACTTTTTTTGGTCATGGAATCATTACTGTTACTGGTCTTGAGGGAAAATAATAAACTAATGGTTATAATATTATGAAAACCCTCCCCTCCTCCACTATAACCCCCCACCCCCTCTTCACTTCACTACTCTCAATCCTTGTGCCTTGCCAATATTCTCCCCAATTATCTCCACAATCTCCTCCACTAAATCCAAAATACCATAGCCTATTTAAAATAACAAATCCTCTCCCCTTAAGAGGTTATCAAAGGAAGAAGTCTCAAGAGGTAAATTCCTTTATTTTTTTTATGTTTTTTCTTTTTGTTTCTTTCCTCAACTCCATTAAACTGAATATTATGGTAACTCCAGTAACATACATATAGTATAATTATATTATTATAATTGGATATTTCATTATCTTCTCTCCTTTCCCCATATTTTATTTGAATTAAATGAAAACACCATTTGAGATGTGCTAATTTAACACATTCAAGGACAACGGTTTATCAATTTTTATTATCGTATTAAATTCTGTTCATGAAACCATATGTGTTATGGTTGAACTAGATTATTATATATATAATATATCCTATTTTTTATGTAATACTTTTTTACAAATTGTATTATGTTATAAATAAAAACATGTTCTTTGTAATCAAACCCACTGAATAATAAAAACAGTTGTCACTATGGTTTTATATTATGATTCAACTTCACTATAAGTAACCAAATTAAATTTAAAACCCTGTAATATTATTGATGTTAAATAATATCATATAAAATCATTTCTATACAATTACATTAATATTACATTTTTATCCAAACATCAATATAATCGAACCGGTAATTAAAACCAAGTAGAAAAATGACCCTGAACAATGAAATTGAACCTCATAACCAATCCAAACAGTTATAAATGAACATAAAATGATTATACTAAACCAAATAAATATATAATAGGTTCTGGAATTATAAATTAATAAACCTAATTTTTTTTATTCAGGTAATTATTAACAATTTGAAAACACCACCAGATTTAAGGTAAGGGATCCTCTCCATTTCTCTCTTAATCAAGATTGTCCTCTCTACTATGCCTTTTTATGTGCAGTCCCAAATTATGGGATTTGATTTCACACCTACCCATACTAACCTCATGTTTTATAAGTGATTATAAACCCCTTATCTCTCTCATCAAGCCCTCTTAGGTGCACCTAACACCATGCTAATAATCCGTGACGAAATCTTCTCGGACCTCCTTTGTTCTTTCGAGTTTCCCTATATTTATTTATATCAAAAATGAGTTATCTTATCTATTTTTATCTATATAATAAATTATTATTATTTCTACATAATTCACTTATGGATACCCTTTCATCACTCTCTTTTTGTTTCATACATGTTTTTAAAATTTTCCCTCCTTTGAACTTTCTGATAAGCAGACCTGTTTCAAAGGAACTTCTTGAAATTTTTACCCAATTTCAAGTGAACTATATCCTCTGTTTTAAGACACCATTGTATTTATAAAATCATTATTTTTCATTATGAAAACCATCTTGGTAAAATTCTGGTTTTATATAAATTATTTTCTTCTTTTTTATTTTTATGTTTCTGTAGTATTTTGCTTAAAACCGTACAAAAATGTTTTAATTCCAATGTTTCTCGAATACATTTCTTATATATTGTCAATTCTGTTTGAAACCACTTACCATGTTATATAACTATTTTACTTTATGAACGTCCAAGTATAATCCCTTTCTATCGTGCACAATTTCATGATACGCCCATTGGTTGTGTTTTATATCATGATCATGGTACCCAATTCATTCCATGGGTACCCTTATATTTATATATGGTTAATTATGTATGATTATTTATGTGGGAAGAATATTCAAGAAAATGTGGAGATGCATGCGCATAGATATAAATCCAATTAAAGGTGTAAAGTTATGTAATATGATATGTGAAATGAAACGGGATTGGCAGTTAGCCTTGACCCGTACAAAAATGAGAAACGATATTGGCGGTTAGCCTTGACCCGTACTAAAATGGGAAACAATATTGATGGTTAACCTTGACACATACTAAAGACTTGCTTTATGATTCTTCCATGTTTATATGATTAAATTTTTATATGATTCCATGCTTATATGATATGATTTCATATGTTACATTCTTTTTATATCATTATGTCATGCCTCCTAACTCATGTTCTTAAGACATATCCTTATGTTCATTCCCTTATTGGTCTTTCCAGCTCGTCCCTTTGTTTATGTATTCCCAAGGTTACCCTAGTCAGATGTAAGGGCTCAATGGAAGTTAGGATCTCTTTATAGAGATTAAATAAAGATGTTTTGTAGCACCATGTTTTATGTTTTATGTAGCTAGTCTTCCAAGACACTAGATATAACGATCCTTGGCTTGTACTATGATATATAATTATGCTTAAAATCAGGTAATGTTATATGTAAATGGCTTGGGTCACTATAAAAATGGCCCATTAGGATGAATTTATGATCAATATAAGGCCTCTAGGATTATGTGAGGGTAGTAGGGAGGATAGTTGAGCATGGTTTGGCTATGCCAAATGTCGATGGATGTGTGAATTTCCAAGAAGGTGGAGTGCCCTTTTATAAGAGAGGTTCATGGCACCTTAGGAAAAGATCGAAATATTATTTTATTATAAAGTCATTTTTGGTTTCTAATGGCTCAAAAAGTATATATTTAGAGGATAACGTAGTTTTGGGTGAAAAAACTCTCAATCAATAGGTTTTAGAGAAGATTAGGTCACCATATTGACCTTGTCTTTTAGATTTAACTCATAGTTAAATAGTTTAAATTTTACCATGGGTTCTTGTATTATTATAATAAATGGTCAATTAACTTACTATAAAAATCCATGAGAAACCCATGTAGTTATTTATTGAAATATAAAACCTTATCTAAGTACTCTGGATAGACCTTATATTTTTCGACATATTATATCGTTTAAAATAATAGTATTTGTTTTAAAAACTCATTTATGTAAATTTTGACACTATTTAGTATTTGGTTTTTGTGAAAGCCATAAAAACACTATTAATTTTAAGAAAATTTATTTAATAAACTATAAAATGTAATATTAACTTTGAAAAATCGTGTAATGAATCAAAAGTCTCAATTTACAAGTATTTTTATATTAATAATATAAATTATTTTAATCTTACATTAATAAGGTAATTCCTGCATCATTATTATGTCATATATAAATTTAATTATTTATGTTCTAAAAATTATAAATAAGATACCATGATATAGGAAATCGAATTATATTTCTAATGAATATTTATAGTGGAATTTATCTTCTGTATAACCCTATATTAAAAATTGTTTAGTTATTAAAATTTGAATTTAAAACTTTTAACTCTTCTTTAAATAAAATAATAATCAATGTATTAATATAATAAAAGTAGATAAAAAAGGATAATATTTTATTCCTAAGCATGATTTAGGTCGAAATAAACTTATGCAATAGAATTAGGACATGTGTTAGGGTAATTATAATATCATTTTTACCTTTAATTACCCTAATTCCTTTTAACCGTGGTAAATAAAATTCAAAACATACTTTTTCCAAAAATTATTTTTATCCTATTTAACTACATTTTACGTACTGATGTTAACCGTGTCTCTTGGATTTTTGAAATTCAATTCCCAGAAGAGGTAAAATTATGTTTTATGCAAATTGGAAAATGTGCCTAGAAGGGGGTAAAGGACATTAAAAAATTAAATAATTTTTTTATCTAATCCTATTATAAAATGACTCCAATGAATTACATTGGACTAATATAGGTATTTATGTATCTACTTTGACATTAAAATAAATTTAAATAAAAATAATAATTATTAAAATAAAAGTTTATTTTAAACAACAATGCTGTGTTTTTCAATATTCATAAATAATTGAAAGATTTCGAAAAAATACCAAAAATTCACCCTAACCTAATTTTGATATTATGAATCCAAAAATGAAGTCCATTTCGAAAAATAAAATTTAAAAAATTTCATGAAGTGGGTATTACTATTCATGACTTCTTTTTAAATGGATATTTTGATTGGTCATGGTGTGCTCGAACTCAAAGTTGCGTACAATGCAAGCTATTGTAGTATTCAAAGGGAAACGTACTGTGGAAGCTTGGGGTGTTACAATACAACATTGAGATATGTAAAATCATAACATTTTTTGTTATAAATATCCTTTTAAAATATAAATGGGTTATTTTTATCATATTAATTTATCAATTATTTTTATATATGATTTCGTTAGTTAAAATACTAAAGAAATTCCAACATAATGATTATTTAATAAATAATTATATAAAATAAATGATTATATAAATATTAAAAGGGAAATATATTGATTGAATTATTGTAATTAATTATTTTTTAGATCAATATATCATTATACACATCTTTAAACATAATATATTTTAATTCCAATATTGTTTTGATATTTCTAAAATAAAATAAAATAAATTATTTCAAAATAGATGTTATTAATATTTTATAATATATGATGTTTTATTAAAAGATTTAAAGTTAATAAAGAATCCTATATTTTCTCAAGTGATTTTTATGTGTGAATAAATATGAAATATGGGGTATTAATTGAGTAATTGATATTTTATAATTAACATATAGACCCATATGTTGTAAAAATGTTGTTAACATAGTTCAGAATTAAGCAGTGTTTTAGCACGTCACATACAGTTGTTTTAAAATAAATTTCCAAAAAACAAGGTATTTTTTTATAGATTATATATCAAATTAATAGTTCATTATCTTTATATTTTCTAGTAAATATCACTTTGATTTATTATTAATTTTAAAATTAATTAATATATAAAACTAAATGATTTAATAAAAAAACTGTAAAATTATTGAATCTTATATGTTAAAGAATAAAATTATTAAAATGCACATATTTGTGTGCGGTGGAGATTTTTATTGACCATTATTTCCCTTTAATCCATTATGTTTCTAGTTTTGAGGCACTTTAGGTAGGTAAGACCACCCATTAATGAATGATATATCTCATATTTTTTCCTTATGTTGTGTTCTTTCTATGAGAATTTATACTTCAAACACTTGTGTTGAGTATATATCTCACTTTTTCACCATAGATATAGTGTATCTATATCTTAAAAAAATATTACAGCTAATAACTCAAGATCATAAGTGGGATAGTTTTGTTCATAAAATTGTAGCTTTCGCAATGCATAGGCAATAAATCTATCATTCTGCATTAGGGCACAATCAGGTCCTTTCTTTGAAGCATCAATATTAATAACAAACCAATCATTCCCCAATAGCAGAGTCCAGATAAGATCATTGACTAATCTTCTATTGAATTCTATAAAAAATTATTCACACAATTTTTTCCAAACTAATTTAACCCCTTTATGTGTGAGCTTGGTTAATAGGTTAGCCAATCAGGTAAAATTCTGGAGGAAACACTGATAATAACCTAATAAACTAAAAAAACTATGTACCTCAGTTATACATGTCAGTGAGAGACATTATTTTATTTCTCTTTCCTTGGACAGATCATCAGAGACTCCATCCTTAGAGACAATATGGCCAAGAAAAGAAATCTCCTGAAGCCAGGATTCACACATGCTAACCTTCCTAGATAATTCATTTCTTCTTAGAGTCTTTAGAATTGTGCACATGTGATTTTCCTAATCTAAATTAATTTTTGAGTATACCAAGATATCATCAATAAATACCACAATAAATTCATCAATGTATTCCTTGAATACTCTGTTCATTAGATCCATGAAAACATAGGGTGCATTAGTCCATCCAAAAGGTATTACTGTAAACTCAAAATGCCCATACCTAGTTCAAAAATATATATTCATAATATCTTCCTTCTTCATGCACAACTGATGATATCTAAATCAATGTTTAATCTTTGAAAAATATGATCTCCATGAAGTTTATCGATTAAATCATCAATTTGAGGTAGGAGATACATTATCTTTATTATTATAGCATTGATCTCCCTGTTTTCAATGCACAACCTCATAGATCCGTCCTTTTTCTTAATCAAAAGAATAGGGGATCCCCATAAAGAAACAATAGGGTGAATAAATCCTTTATTACTAAAGTCATCTAGTTGTTTATTTAGTTATACATATTCCACTGTGTCCATTCTATATGATTTCTTTGATATTGGCCTTGAACTAGGAATTAAATCAATGGAAATTCAATTTATCATTCTAGAGGATGTTCAGGTAAATCCTCGAGAAACACATAAACATATTCTTGAATAATAGTTATACCCTCTATTTGAACATTAGTTTCCTCACCCATAATTGTTTCACTCCCTTCTTCCCCAATAATTGAATTAGGAGAACTATTATGGGTGGATCTAGATAAGAATTATATGGTTAAATTTCTACTCTAAAGATAAGGTATTCCTTATCATCAAAAAAAATTACAAACTCTTTCTTCTTACAATAAATTTTCGAATCATGGTCTGTAATCCAATCCACACGGAGGATTATATAAAATTCAATCATGGGTATGACAATAAGATCAGTAGATAAATAAGGTTTATATGCCATAATGGTAACTGATTCAAAAACAATTGTTGCAATGATACTTCCCTTAAGAGTTTTGACTGACAACACCCTTATTAAATCAAATGGGAAATATATAAATTTATTTCCAAACTAGGAATATAGGAATGAATGCGATGATGCAAAATGAAAATAAATGATTAGCTAAATTTGAGGAAACGATTAATGTACCTACCACCACAACATTCGGAACATCAACTTCTGCAGTTGTGATCTTATAGGCTTGGCCTTTCTCCCTTGACATTTTATGAGGTATTCTTCCTTGATGTCTAAGAAATTCATTTACATAATGCCTCATTTACCTAAAATTGTAGCATTCAACATTGACAACCTCTTTCATTCCCTTGAAATCACAATCATGGTAGCATTTTTCTCCACACTTCTAACAAAATCCTATCCCTTTTAGGAAAGTACTAGGTTGTTTCTTCCCACATTTACTGTAGGATGGAAATTCAAATTTTCCCTTCTTCCGCTTATTTCTATTTCTAGAGTTTTCAACAGATCTCTTCTTCCCTTTCATTGATTTAAATTCATAATACCTAGAGAATACCTTTTTTGTCTTGATAGCACATGAGACTATATCTTCATACGATGAGAAGAATTGTGAGACTAATGATCAATGGAGAAATGGTTTTGACCCATAAAAGAATTGACTAATCTTACTCCTTGGATAATGTATATAATCTATATCATTCCCTACTATCCTTGTAAATTTATCCTCATACTTTGCAACATTCTCGTCCTCCTTTTGCGTCAAACTCAATAATTTCTTTTCCATATCCGCTCGATGTTCACGGGGAAATTATTTTTATAATAAAATATCTCTAAACTCTCTCTATTACACACTTTATACTTATTTCTCCTACTTTTTGTTTTGAATTATTGACCACCATTGATATTTATCTCCCATGAGGTGATAAACTTCCCTGTCAACTTTTTCCCTTTTGCCACACCCCAAAGCATGAAATATTTTCTCTAAGGAATATATCCATTGCTCAGATAAAAATGTATTTATAGTACCATTGAATGTTTGTGTTTGTTTCCCCATGAATAGTTTTAACAATTATCTTCTATTTTTTGGATTAGAGGGCTCCATTCGGGGAAGATTACTATTCAAAACCTGAGTGGGTTGTCCTAGTATGGTTCTAAGCTGTTCAGCACCTATTTCATCACCATATCCACTATAATTATCTTGAGTAGGAGGTAAATCTCTACATGGATTAAGTACATTGATATGGTTTCCATTTCTTCCAGTAGTCACCATTTCTAAATAATGGTATATAGTAGATTATTTTATGAATCACAATACATAATTCAAAACTTGTAAAATACATAACATAAATTGAATAGTTTATGTATATAATCCATAATTATAAAGAAATTCTTTCATTGAGAATGTATAAACTCATAAATTCATCATAATATTTTTTAAATAAAATGTGAATTATCCTAAGCATATCCACCAAGAGTGTCGTAACCAAGAGTACAACAAGGCTTCTTGTCGTGCACCAGTTCTTGTTCGAGTCTAGATCAAAGCGGTGTTTTCAGGTTTTACCCATAGATATATATATGCCAGAGCCGCCTCTACCTGATCATATCTATACGTGGATGTATTTATTAGAAAATTTACAAAATCTCTACATTACCAAAATTATAGGAAGTTCTTCTATAATAATCTTCAATGATTATCTTAGGGTAATATTTTCTAATAAGAGTTTTTCTAAATCTAGTTTCAAGGCCTGTAAAAAACATTCATTGATACAAACAGTATTTCCTTGACACCAGTTATCGAGATTTGGGGCATTATTAAATAACATTGGCATGATCAAAATATATAAAGTCTTGAAAGACCGATTAGTTTAGTATCCTTGTAATTACTAGATACATATATGTTTTACAATACATTATGAAATGGAAAAACAACAAAATTTTCCCCCTTTTAACACACTCATATACTTTAGCATATTCCTATATGTTAATTGTAATATACTACTTTTTCATATTTGAATAAACATAAGAAAGGGGTGAGCTCAGATGCTCTGTAAGGATTACAATATAGCAGATACTATCATAAATAAGCATAAACATCAAGGAAATGTATAAGATTAAAACAAAAGAGTTTTATACTTAATCCTTAGCATAATATGGAAAAGGTATATCAAATAATACCATTTACTTATTCACGTGGATATTATACTATTTAAATAATCACATGTAATATCAATAGCTAATTTCATTATGATGGAATGCATAATTTCAGACATCACAACCACATAGTCAAGGCCTCGTGCCAAGGCTACCAATAATACTTTGTCATGGCCCTATTTCAAAACACTATATTGTCTCATTAGAGTAACCAATGCATCGAGGGGATATAGAGGGCCCCGCCCGTCACTTACTAAGTCCAATGCATTACTCATATGAAAAGGGTGAAATATAACATAATCATTCATATTAAAACTAGCATAAAAATTGTCAATACTTTAACCATAAACCACGAATGGTATAAAAATAGAACATATACATTCAAACATATCACAAAGCCTCCAATACAATATGGAATATTTTATCATAATAAATCATCCTTAAACAAGTGTAAAATCCAACAAAAGATGTTGACATGGATGAAATCAATACAAAATTGTTTTGAGTGAAATATCTCTTTATACATTTAAATCATTTGAAATTAAAGAAAAAATTTATTTTGAAAATATTATAATATTCTTTATAGGGATGATTCGAAGTTTTATAATGGAAGAAAATAGATGCACCCACCATATAAACACATACTTTCCTTAATTTGTCAAAAAGGCCACAAAGTACATTGTTTGGAAAACGACAGAAATATTCCTTTCAAAACATTTTTAAAAAAGTAAAATAAGGGTATAAATTAATTTAACACATAGCTTAGGAAATATTAAAAATGTTTTGAAATACATTTTTATGAAACATGGATGTGGATGATAAAGAAGTCCCAGTAGAAATTTATGTATAAAAAATATTTTATAATAAAGTGATTATAAAATTAACACTTACCCTATACCATTGCATAGTCTGGGGTACGTTAAACTCATGTATAATGGTGAAATAATTGTTATTAAATTATATAGGAACCACATATGTAAATATGATAACATATATGATCTTCTATTATTGATTTGTCAATAATGTTTCAGTAGTATCATTGTTTTGGGTGTTAACTGATTCATTTTCCTTTATATGATTTCTTACATAAGTCATGTTTGTTACTGATATGATGTAATTGATTCATATCAAGAATGATGTTAATTTCTTAAACAATATTTTTAATTATCAAACGGAAATTATTCTTGAAAGGTTACGATGGGGAATTAAATTTCATCACGTCGTGGAGATGGTAATCTGTACGTACACACGAGTGACAATATAATTTTCTTGATGGAGAAATATTATGTAATTGGATTTTATATTATATATACTTAATCATTAAAATGTTATATTTATTATTTAATTCAATTATACTCATTATTATACCCATCCAAATAATTAAGTGTTGAATAACAAACTACACCACGACGTGGAGACGGTAAGTCGTACTCACACACATATGGTGACATAGTCATTTATAGGATGGATAAAATAATGAATATGTTTGTAACATATTTATAATAACATCATAGTATGTAAATGTTTAGGAGTTATTATTTTTTTAGGGAAACAAAAAAAATAGAGGATGTGGAAGAAGAAAAGAACTTTGAAAGAGGTGATGAAATAATTACCTCTTCTTCAGGTGATTCCTATTGATTTGATCAAAAGTGATCCTTAGGTTGGATTTTTGATCAAATTAAGGCCTATAGATTGAAGTGAGGGTAGTTGGAAGGATATGTGAGTATGGGTTGGCAGAACCAAAATGGTATGAATGTGTGAATTTGAGAGAAGTGGAAGTTCCCTTTTATAAGAGAGGTGAGGGACACCTTTGGAAAATATTGAAATATTATTTTATTATAAATTAATTTTGAGTTTATAATCCCTATAAAAGAATTTATTTCAATGATAAGTTGGTTATGGGTCTAAAACACCTCAATAAATAAGTTTTAGACAAGTTTAGGATAGCATATTAACCTTATCTTTTAGATATAACTCTTAGTTCAATAGTTTAAATTTTACCATGTATTCTTGTATTATTGTAATAAATGGATAATAAACTTACTATAAAAATCCAAGAGAATTCCCAAGTGGTTCATTATTGACATATATAACCTTATCTATGTCCTTTTTATAATTCTTACAGTTTTAGAAATATTATATTATTTAATAAAATAGTATTTGTTTTAAAAACTCAATTATCTCAATTTTGACACTTTTTAGTATTTGGTTTTTGTGAATGTCATAAAAACTTTATCACTTCGAAAAAAATTTATTTAATCAACCCTAACATGTAATATGAAGCTATAAATTTCGTGGAATTCATCAAAAGTCTCAATTTTACTTTATTTTAATATTTATAATATCAATTATTTTAATCATTCAACAATAAGGTAATTACTACAAAATCACTGGGAAATATATAAACTTATTTATTTAATGTCTAAATATTATACATAAACTACCATGTTTTAGGAAATTATTTTATATTTCTAATGAATACTTATAGTATAATTTATCTTATGTATAACCCTATATTAAAAATGGTTTAGTTATTAAAATTTGAATTTAACACTTTTAACTCTTCTTTAAATAAAATAATAATAAATTTACTAATCTAATCCATGTGGATCAAAAAGGATCATATTTTACTCCTATGGTTTATTTAGGTTGAGATACTCTTAACCAATAGAATTAGAATATGTGTTAGGGTAATTATAATATCATTTTTACCTTTAATTACCCTATTTACTTTAAACAGTGGTAAATAAAAATCAAAAGTTACTATTCACCAAAAATTATATTCATCTTATTGAAACACATTTTACTTACAAATGTCAACAGTGTCTCTCAGATTTTTGAAATTCAATTTACAAAAGTAGTAAAATTATGTTTTATGCAAATCTTTTACTGTGCCTAAAAGGTGGGTAAATGACGTTAAAAAATTCAATAAAATTTTATATATCTAATATTATTATAAAATGACTCTAATGAATTAAATCAGAAAAATATAAGTATTATGAATATATTTTTATTTTAAAAAAAATTAATTAAAAAAATAATGTTTTCAAATAAAAGTTGGTTTTAAACAATAACACATTGTTTTTTACTATTCATCAAAAAATGAATGTTTTCATAAAAATACAAAAACTATAAGATGATTTTGATATTCTGAATACAAAAATGAAGTCCATTTTGAAAAATAATATTTAAAAAATTTCAAAAAGTATGAATTTCTATTCATAAATGTTTTTTTAATGGCCAGTTTGATCGGTCGTGGTGTGCTAGAACTCGAAGTTGCATACAACACAAGCTGTTGTATTATTCAAAGAGAAACATACCATAGAAACTTTGGGTATTACAATATGAAACTGATTAATGTAAAAAAATAACATTTTTGGTTATAAACATCCTTGTAAAATATAAATGGGTTATTTTTATCATATTAATTTATCAATAAATTTTATATATGATTTTGTTACTTAAAATACATAGTAAATGCCAACATAATGATTATTTAGTAAATAATTAACTAAAATAAATGATAATATAAATATTAAAAGTGAAAAATATTGATAGTATTATTGTGATTAATTATTTTTTAGATCAATATATCATTATACAGATCTTTGAATTTAATATATTTTAATTCCAATATTGTTTTCAGATTTCAAAATTTAGATTAAATTAATAATTTAAAAATCGACGTTATTATTATTTTATAATATATGATATTTTATTAAATGATTTAAAATTAAAAGAAAATCCTATATTTTTCAAGTTATTTATAAGTTTTAATAAATATAAAATATATTCTATTAATTTACCAATTTATATTTTATAATTAACATACTAACCCATATGTTGTAAAAATGTTGTTATCACTGTTCGGAATTAAGTCGTGTTTAACACGTCACATGCACTTGTTTTAAAATAAATTTTCAAAAAAACATGGTATTTTTATTTTATACATTATATATCATATTAATAGTTAATTATATTTATATTTATAATAAATATCACATTTATTTATTATTAATGGTTAAATTAATTAGGTTATAAAACTAGATGCTTTAATAAAAACCAAAATGATAAAATTACAGAATCTTAGAAGTTAAGGAATCAAATTATTAAAATGCACATATTTTTGTGTGGTAGAGCTTCTTATCAACCATTATTACCCTTTAATCCATTATGTTTCCATTTTGGAGGCACTATAGGTAGGTTAGACCTCCCATTAATGAATACCTTTTGGTATTTACAAGAGTGCCACTCCCCCTCCACTATAAAAAGGCAAGCACTCTACCACTTACTCAAACCCCTAATGGTACATTGGCTCAACAAAAATCTGCACAAATAGCATCCCCAAATCCCCCTAGACTATGAATCCTATATTTGGGCATAAATCCACCCAAGGAAGCCTTTTGTTACAAACCAAAAGGAATTACCCCATTAAGAGGTAACAACCTTCCTTAATCTTTTTGGAAATATTTCCATTCTCCACCCCTCAAATAATATTATTCAATTATTACATAAAAAACATAATTATATATATAATATGATTTTTAAGGTAATATTTATATCTAAAATTACACAAACCTTAATTTAATGAGTAACTACATACTGATTCCGTGTAAGGTGATCTACTGCCTCATGAAACACTGATTGATCATTTTTCCATTACCTACTATCATTATGGAAATTATGATTGAAAAAAATATATATATTATATAAATTATATATATTATGTATTTATACTTCTATTATAATTTTCTAATACATTCAATTAATCTTTTAATTTTTTTTAGTATGATAACATTTTTTGAGGAAGTGTGCGCTACTGCCCCCTCAGAGTGATGTGATTCGTTCACACCATACATAGAACGTATAAAGGATGGTTTTAATAAAAATATGTAACAAATATAAAATATAAATGATATTGGAATTATAATAAACATATTTATTGTTTATTTTTCATTATTATAATACAATAATGAAAATAAAGCAGTGTTCATACGTACGTACGACCTACCGTCTCCATGAACGATCCACTTCATATCTAATATCCAAATATAATGGAATAATAAAAATACATATATAATGAATATATATTATAGTTAATACTTGTTTTAAAATATGGATATGATTAAAATATTACCTAAATAATTCTAACAACAAATATCAAGTTAAATCTTACTCAATAAAACTAGGTAATTAACACCTGAAATAGTGAAATTAATGAAAGAGTGTTCACAAATGAGTAATATAATATTATAAGGAATGAATATATGATATTTTAAAAATTATTATGGTTCTTTTATAAGTTATTAACATATTTTTAACAACTATACTAGAATACAAATACCAAAAAACAAAAAGAAGGTTAAGGTAAGGGAGTTTTGTCTCAAATTACATTTTATTGAGACTTATTTGTTATTATGCACCAATTCAAATTTAGTATGTGTATATACTAACAGTGTCATGTTATGTCATTAATCTACTTATTCTCATGATATTCTATGTTTCATTTAATTTTATTCATTATGGATATGATTATTCAAATGTTTCAATGTGGTATGTGACACTTTCGAATGTTTAAATATTATTCTACTCAAGAATGTTCTTCATGATAATCATTGTAATATAACTTCATTTGGTATTAATTTTTAATTGTAAATTTAATTGAGAATCCATATTTTTATAAAATGGATATTATAATTTCCTAAAACATATATCATTTCACATACTGAGTTTACTTTGACAGTTATTCGACTACCTACCGAATTATTGATAAATCCACATCTTTTATAGAATTCAGATACTTGATAAGGAATATTGTCTATTGATTAAAT
Source organism: Viscum album (assembly GCA_963277665.1). Taxonomy (NCBI): domain Eukaryota; kingdom Viridiplantae; phylum Streptophyta; class Magnoliopsida; order Santalales; family Viscaceae; genus Viscum; species Viscum album. The sequence goes on from OY728134.1 coordinate 136,278,318, forward strand.
TTTTTATTAAATATGAGGAATGATATAGAAGGGAAATTAATTGTGTACCCCAAAATTTATATATCTCCTCGATACATCGAAAGGTTCCCATGAGGTGATTAAGTTGGGCAAATTAAATAAGTTTCTACCTGTAGTTTTAAACTATCTAGAGGATGGATCTTGATAGTATTGGTCGTCATGTGACTAATACATGAAATCCAATAATTATCCATCTTATTCATAGATATTTTATATATTATTCATCCAAGATATTTTGTTTTGACATATCCATGGATACATTTTATTTTTATTCATTGATTAAATGTCATGTGTATCAGTTTCTTACCATTCCATATTGAATTTTCCTTATCTAGTTATTTGAATGGAACGTGTTATCATTTATTTTCCTTGAAATTTAATTTTAGTAATATTGATTCATGATATCTTCCACTCTACCTTCCCTTATTGATCATTTGAGCTCACCCTTATTATATTTCTTTACCAAGGTTATGAAGAAGATAACTTTGAATAAAATTTCAAGGATGTAGTTTGTTTTGGGTTATTTTGTATAATGTTTTACATTGTTTTCAAAATTTATTAATGGTATCTTATATGTAATAGTAATTCCCAACATTTCTGAATTGATTAGTTATTTAGGATTTGATTCCTTATAATCATGCCAATGTAATAAATTAATTCACTCACTCCAGTTTTCTAGGGTAGGGGCATTACATTCGTTGAGATGTTGAAGTTCAAGAATTCTTTTCTCATATCAATTATATATTTCATCATGATCTTCTTATTTATATAATAAAAAAACATCATTTCTAAATGACTTTAATATTGTGGTGTGATTTGTGTATTGGAATATTAAATAATTCTATAAATCCCTACATGAGACCCATTTATTTTTATATGACGCCTATTGTGGCTTGGAACCATCTATTCTACCATAAGATCTTTTCCATCACATAGATTTACTCATATGTACCTATATGAGTATTTAATTTATTCTTAAATGAGCCATAAACCTTTGGATTTTATCTCATATGATATTTCTTATTGCCGATTTATTTATAAACAACCTTGAAATATCATGTTTTAATCACATATAGCCTATCTAATAAACATATTTTCCATATATATCACCATTTAAGGATTTTTAATTATAAATAAAATATTGAATATTCAATGTACTCTTAAGTATAAATTTAAAAAATTAAACTTTATTATTCATAGATATATATAATTTTATATTTATCTATAACATCATATAAAATGTCTCAAAATATTATAACTCATTTTACAATACTATAATGATGAGTAAAAACACCTTCAAGGTCTATTACTAATAAAACTACATCACTTGAAACCTTTAAGATCTCATCGTAACATTCTCCTCCTTTGGTAACACATATTCCCATATTATATAATCCAAAGAACATTAGTTCCAAAAGTTATATTTGGGGCATACTATGTGGGGTTCTATAATACCTTCTAATTACTATTAATTAACTTCAGTTATATGGTGATGTGGTATAGATGCAACTTGATCTATGGGGACTGATACAAGATAAAATACCCATGTGATGTGAATTATTTATATTAATTGGTATGGATCATTGTGATAAAACCCATGGGATGGATATTACTCATCTAAGGAGACCAATACAATTAAATATACCCTTGGGTTATAGTTTTTTACTATTAATAGTGAATTGTTTTTTCAGTTCATCCTTTGTTATAAATGTTACTCATAATATGATAGTAGTGTAACTTGATATGTCTCAATGTTTTGCATTCTTAAAAAAGTTAGGGGTTTCTATATGCTAATTCACCCACACTATTCTTTATTATTATGGGTTTATAACATGGGTTATAGAACACTATGGAATTAATTGTGACTTGTTGAGATATAATGGGTTCACATAAACAATTTTGGATGAACCCAGAAGTATTATAATTGTGTTTATTTTTTTATTGATATTGGTTTATATATTAGATTGTATATGATCTTACATATATACATGTTGACATATAATAATAAACTTTTGGTGGTGTCCTAAAAGTTTTTTATATCACACACTTTATGAGAAATCTAATGTATATGTGTACTTCTTGGTGAGAGATATTACAAAGGTAAATGGAAGTATGATTGGTGGTTAAACTAGAGAAACATTAAGGGAAGTTAGAAGAAATGACATGGTAGGCTTGAGAACTATTTTAGAATGGTATACTCTAAGAATACATTTAGTTAAATTTTTATATTAATAAGTAAAAAATTTGCACATAAATGGAAAATCAATTTATATATGGTTTTTATAATATTACATGGGTTCCATATGATATTTCAAGGTGAAATATTTTATTTTATTGTTGTATTTCCACAGTGTTTTAAAATTTTTACTATATTATTATTTTTTTATAAATGTTAACATTTTTTCTATTGTTCTTTTGTTATGATAACAAGGGAATAGTATATATATACTATGGAAAATCCCCACATTTCATGTAAAAATTATATTGTGTTTATATAGGTGTTAAAGAGGACATGAATCCTTTCCTAGTCTAAAATGTATAGGTTTTTCATGGGCCTTTAGATGTTACAAAATAGTATTAAATAAAATATTATGGTTGAAATATTTATTTAAGTATTGGTTGATATAGATAAAATGGATATGAATTTCGAGAAAAGTTGAACATATTCCTAGATAGAACCTATATTGTAGAGGATATAGTTTCATGAGAGTATATTATTAATGTTTTTTTATTTTATAAATGATAATTTTATGATTCATGAGTTTTTTACTCTTGATCTGACTTGGAATGAGAGTGTTGGTGAATGTTTCACCCTTGTAATATCGATTTACATGCTTTGTGTCTGATAAATTGTGATTGGAAAATGATTTTGGGAAATTCAGTTTCTATAAATTAAAATATGAATAATAATTTATTTGATGTTTTTTCAAATAAATTAAAAATATGGAATCAATTTACTAAAATTAATGATAAGGGTTTTATTAAAATCTATATCATCGATTATATTGATCGTGTTGAGAAGTAAATGTGTGGAAGATGGGAGACTTAGAGTAAAAAATACTGGCCTGTGAGTTCTTTGAATGTGTATAGTAATGTAATCATGAATAGTTTCATTCAGTGATATATATGACATGCATGATATTCATGGTCAGTAAGATTCCAAACATAACTAATTATGAGAGCAATCCAAGTTAAGAATGAGATATCACTCATAATGGTATGATTCATGTAGGGTATCCGAGTAAAATTGAATTCTATTCAAGATTTAATTTTAATTTGACTGATATTGAGAATTTTCATTGAAAATGTTATGAATCATATGTTTAACATTATTATAGTATGTATATAGATTTATATATAGGTATGGAATAGTATGGAGGGATTTCTCAATCTCTAGGTATATACATTGAGGATAAGGTTGAATACAAACTCTTGGAAGGTTTGTTTAGTGTTTTAAATGTGATTGATATATAAGTCTATAATTCTTAATCCATGATGATTAATCTCAACTAGGTTTTCAAAATTATCAAAATATAGATATATCACAAGTGTTTAAAGATGTTTAGTATGATTATATTTTAGTAAATTGTAATGTAACTTATTTTCATACAAATTCTTTAATTTACACAAAGGGAGAAAAAAGATCTACAATGGTCACTCATCATAGGTTTCTAGATGGATTACAAATTCTAATTTAGTGAGAAAACTTCCATTTATAAGATGGAACTTTTTAGGAGTACATGACCAAGAGTGTTTCATCCTTTAAAAGGATATCAGAGTGGGTCCTATAGTAATGGGAATAAGATTATCCATTATATTCTCTAGGATAGAGTGATTAATGAAAAAATGGTTAGGGGTACATCCCTTCCACCTTAGGAGAGAGATACTATGGTGAGTATTCGATGTGTTCAATAATAGAAATGTTTAATCTATGTTTCGTATCTCATTGAAGGATTGTATTTCATGTGGTAGGATGGAACATCTATGATACTATTGTATTAAGATGGTCAATCCATGTAGTTATAAAGGATCAAAAATCTTGTGTATGGTAAAAAGGATCAACATATAGAGAAAGAATAATATTTTTTTGGATGATCAATATATGATAGTTGAAAAGGATCTTTTCTATGACAACAACACTTATGAATCACTCTATTATAATGACATATGCCTATAAGACAAGAAAATGATATAGGTTTGGGACATCTATTCCTAATAGAGATGGAAAAAACTAATGGTAGTGGAAGATATCTATATTACAAGGTATGATTTAGGTGAATTTTGAATTTTAATTGGTTTTTATTAATATAAGTGTGATAAACTATTATATTTCGGAATGTATATATAATTATTTATGTTTTTTATTTGAGGTTATAAGATAAAAAAAGATCATTAACACTCATTTGGGAAATAGGACTAGGGGAATTTGTATATATCTAGGATGTGTCATATTAATGAGTGGATAAGTTCATATGAATGAATTTCTAGTGATAGATATGAATATGTTTTATTGGATTATTGAAATGGATTAGATTAATTTCGTATGGGATTTCATATATTTATAGTTATGGAGAATGTTATCAACATATCTAATTAGTGAGATTTATGAATTCAATTAAGAATTATACATGGGATCTAGGTATTTAATACCTTAAATTTATTAGTTTGGCATGATCACATCCTAAATAACAAGATTTATTCTAGGGGTTAATTATAAAGTAGATTTTCTTGTCTTTTCACTAGTAGATGACTAATTTTAGAATATATAATAATTTTCTATGAATTTTACTTAAAAGTGTGGTCGAAATCATTAATGACCTACTATTGAGTTCTGAGGCCATATTGATACCCTTGTATCAAATGAAATCAACTGGGATAATATATTTAATGGTTCAACATGAATACCTTGAGAATAATAGATCAGATAGATAATTTTCTCTTTTCTCTAATTGTTGTTCTCTAAGAATGTAAAGTATAGTGTGTGGTGTTTTATGGATTATTAGATCATGAATCATCTGATAATAAAGATTTAATACCTAATTACATATACTAATGATCTATTTAGTCAAAGTATTCCTATTTATGGTCCTCAATGATTGATTGATGATTAGGATATCATGAAATTTTATTCGCAAACTATAATGTTACATGAATTACTTTTAGGTTTTTATATGAATTATTTGATATTTTTGTATTATCTTTAGATATAAAAAAATATTAATAGTGTTCATAGACTTGATAACCAATATCTTCAATCCATATATATACTCATTCATTTTATTTCTTGTTTATGGAATTTTGGTGTAATCATAAACCCAGGATGAGAATGACATCACTGGAATATTTCATTGATCATATTTGAAGATCATCAACAATATAATAATTTCCCTAAGAGAATATTTTGGATTGAGGAATTAACATTATTTGGTTACATCAGATATTATATTATTATCTCAACACACCCTTAAAATTATTGTAATATAATGTACTGGAGAAAAACTAAAAATGTTCTCAACATATGAAGTTAACAAAGAATAACTAGACGTTATCATTGTTTCATCTAGGATTTATACAATTTTAAAGATATAATGTTGGAACTGTCTAAAAAATCAATGAAATTTAACTATTATAATCAGTGTGATATAACCATTTAATGTTCTAAAGTAAAGACTCACATCTGCACCAATATTGATCTCACTTGGGTTTAGTAATAATTATATCACACAATCTGATTAATTATGAATATTTTATAATAGTTTTGATATAGTATAATACCATTATAGTTTATGGTTATTCTTTCAAAAATTATATAATGTGTGTTTTAACTAGAAATTTGGTGAGAGTGTTTTGGTCTATACTAACTATAAAATCGAAAAATACATATTTTTGTTTTGAGATCTAAATCTATGGTAGAGGAAATGGGTTGTATACCTATACCAATTTAACATCATTATATTTTATACCATTATAAATGGTAACATGATGTAAAATTATCTGAGTAAGATGATATGGTTATAGGTAGTGAATAAATGAATGGAGGAGTGTAAACTTGTGTTCCACTTTATAGAGTTACATTTGGACATGATAGAGGAAAACATGATAGAAGTATTGTCTTCACTATATTTGGAATACTTACATTTGAAAATAGTTAAGTTCGTTAAATTGTTAGACTCAACATGTTTCATTACATGAGATATATTATAGTATGTGGAACACTTTATAAAATAGATCTATGACATAAACTCATTCATCTGAATTCAAAGAAGAGTAGTATTCTCAATGATAATGAGAAAGAATATTTTAATGTTTTTATTTTACATGTGATGGGTTATGTTCGCTATATTTACATTGTTTCATATTTCCTTAAAAATAATATTTTGGACATTTCCATTGAAAAGGGAAATAGAGGGATATTTTTTTTTGCTTCACCTATTAAATGGTGAATACCGAGATTTAGATAGACACCCATTTTCTACAACCACTTTAAATTTAAATGTATAAATAATATTATTTTATTGTATTCTTTATTTCATGGATTTTAAGAGCACCTTAATACATTTACATGGTTTGGTTCATCATACTCATATTAATAGAAGCATAAAAATATTACCAATACAAGAGAATAAATTAATAGATGTGATAGGTAAAATATATGTATGATATATGGCCAGACTATATGGATTATCAATTTTTATAGTTTTAGACTATGTTATTAGTATTATATCCTCAATTTGGTTGGGACTTCAGTGAGTGTAGGGTAATCAACTGAAGTTGGTTAGGATATTATATATGTAGATAAAGATAAATTAAATATGGTTTCCTTAAAAAATGAATACAAAAATTGATATAAATTGATATATTTTATATCCTATATAGTAAATAATATCAATAATATTTTTAATATATATAACAATTAAATCAAGTGAGTTTTGGATCAGTCTCATTCCATGACTATAAATAGGGTTCAATTGACTAATAGATGCTTGTGTACACATCATTTCAAAAAACAATCCAATAAAAAAAAAGAAATGTTATCTATTGGATTTTGAAATTAGTAACTATTTTTCCTTACTATTATCTCATAAAATTTGGAATCATCATCTAATGATGATGAGAAATGTCACAGCATTTTTTTAAGGCCGCATTCATGATTTTAGAAAGAGTTAGTATAGTTTTATATCGACTAAATATTCCTATAGGATACATTTTAATTAATTAAATGTTTTAAATGTACCGTTCAAGGATTTATATAATGGAACCTTAAATTGAGATCAATTTAAATAATGTTGAATTAATTTTAGATTCCTTATTTTAGTATTAAAATGTATATATTCTTGATTCGTCCAAGAATACTCATTGAGGGAATAATGTTCCGTAGGTGTTCTGGTAGAATGGCCATGTTAAGGAGGATATATGATGGTAAGAGGTGAAAAAATATATTATTGGATATTTTTATAAACAAAATATCCTCAGTAATTATTCTTAGGTATATAAATCCCCATTGAGTTCATTTTATAACATCTATTAATTTCTTAGAGAATGATTGATAATTTATTTGAACATTAATATATTTAATTATAAATGATTTATCTTTTTTTTAAATTTTTCCAATGAATATATATTTTTATAATTTTTTAAGATATTTCTACACATATTTTATCACAATCCCACTTTTCAATGGCTTAGAATCTGTTAGAGTGAGTGAATACTTCTTTTAACATTACACGTCAAAAAAAGTGTATGGGAGGTCAACTCATCCCATGAAAGAGATTCTTTTTGATACACAGAATCTAATATATATTTAATACATGTTTATAAAATAAATAACATAAACAATACTGGTTACCCTTATCCTAAAAATGATTTATTGATAAATTTAATCCATGAAAATATATATGGAAGGCTCCAAATATTTTCACCCATTAGATTATTATGTTATGGTTTAATTCCACCTAAATAGAAACTATATAATTTATTTCCATCTAGAGAGGGATATGTTTTTTTATATTTAATAATATAACCATGAGAAGGGATTATTACATATCCCTATAAAGGGAATAAAAACCTATATAGTTCAGTGGAATTTTACAGGGATTTTGATCCCTTGAATGTAACATGATAAGGGGCATCATGGTGTCTTTTTAGGTTTTCTAGGAATGATCGAAGATGTAACTTACATGGTCATTTAGTTTGGAATAGTGATGTTTATTTTAAGGTTTTTCATCTTGGACCACTATGTCATTTAGTTAAATTTCATATGAATAAAAGTTATTTAAAATATTTTAAATTCATGAAGAATAGACTACTAGTCCTTGGTTGGTGGAAATTGTTTGTTGTAGTATATATACCGAATAACCCCTTTATGATTTAAACTAAAAAGCTTTTTTTGGTGAAGATAGATTGGGTATACACAACTTTATAAGAATATTTATATCCTTTCCTGATTAATTAGACTAAAATAGGCTAATTATATGCCTTTTATCTGTGAGGACCAGTTTAGAGCAGCCAATATAAATTTCATGGGGAATTTTTTTTTAATGGTCACCTATGTATAGAGTTCCCCATTAGGATAGGAAAATATTACTGATTATATTTCTGAGATCCTCTATATTATTTATCACAACTAGGTGATGTCATTTTTAAATTTCTTGATTCTTATTATCAATGTAATACATCTTTATGAGGTCTACATGAGAGTGTACAATGAACTAGTCATTTATATCAAGTGGGAATAGTGGATGCCTGTGTGAAAGGATTTTTTTAGAAATTTTCTTCAACATTATGGTCTCATAAATTTATATTGAGTTACTATGGTGAAGGGGTATAATTTATCACCTCCATGTGGATGGAAGAGACATAGTGACTCATTGTACCCTTATAGGTTAAGTGTGGCTTCCTTTTTTCAAGTATTTCATACTATTAGTAACAATCTAGTGAATGGACTAAAATTGAAGGATTGGTTGAAATATAACCATAGAAAATAAATTTTTATATTATTAGAATCACTAAGAGGACCCTAGAGAGATATATGATTTGGAACCATTCTTTTCATGAGGGTTATTCTTGAAGGGGTTCATTTTCATATCCTTTATGAGGAAGATAAAAATACATTCATAATGATTTTGGGTGAAAAAACATTATAATAAAACAATATCCCTAGTTCTCCTAACTTATCTACTTTTGGACATAAAAATGACCTATGTGAGTGTTTATTATTGTCATGAGTGAAATTAGGGGCTTATGTTTTCCTCCTCTAAGACTTTTGGTGTCTTGTCTCAATCAAAAGTAATATTATGTGGAAATTAAATGTTTTTGGTCTATTTGGATGGGAAATAGATGTTTTTTTTCTAATTTATCATGAATTCCATTGTTATTATGCAATGTTACTAGGTGGTTTTGTGGTCATTATCTGCCAAAAACATTAGTTGGGAACTATATGTTGGTGTGAATGTGGGATGGGACTAGAAATTACATAAGGATAATCTGTGAAAAATATATGATTGTGCTAGTTCCTAGGAGTTTCATAGTTCATGAGAATATAATATGATAAGAATCAGTAATAGGGAATTAATATGTGGGTGTGAGGTGTCCTAGTTATGGAATGAGGAGGTACGATTTTAGAAAAAATTTAATTTTTTTCTAATATTTATATATATTTATCCTTGATGAAATTTGAGATGAAAAAGTCCCCCCTTAGAATTTGATTTAACTAGGATACATATGATCAAATTCCATAGAAGATAAAAACATGTATTATAGGTGGATATGGAGAGGGTTTTCACCAATGTTTTTGGATATAGGTGCTATTGTATGTGATAAAAATCTATCATGTTGGGATAAGATGTTGGTTGTACACATTGGTGAATATTATATACATTGGTAGTGATGAGGTCACATATTGTACATACTACTAATAAATCCAATAGTGATATCAGGTGTGTTGGTGGTATGGTCCACTTACAGAAGTATTTTTGGAACTCCTTTGTCTAGATGAATATATTAAAAATGGGTACACTACAAAATAATTTCAATATTTTTAAACTAGTCTATAGTGTGTATTTTACTTTACTAAAACTAGAAGCCTCTATATTTTAAAATAAGCACATTTTTTATTAGAATTAAAATTGGTGAAATATGATTAGTGAATGGATTTTAGTGGTTTTGGTGTATCTTCTAGATAAATACCTAGTTAAATTAATCTATGATAAATAAGCTATGATAATGACTGTCAAAAAATAAATTATGTTAAAATTTTATTCTTCGTGAAAATTTCCCCCAACGGGTTTCATGCCATATCTAATTTTTTAAATTCAAATACCTATTTTTCATTACTATGTTTTTTGTTAAATAAATTATTAATTTACCAAAATAGTTGTAGAAAACAGCGAGATCTTCAAAAACTATCACCAATGATGTTATAGGTCCTCATCTTACTGATTAAGGATATTTTATAAGGACATGTTCCAATATATACATGTTACCCCTCATATAAATTCATCCAAAATATCACCATATATTCCAACAATTAGAGATATTAATTATAATGGTCCATGATGTTTTAACTAATATTTAAATCAAACAAATGAATGATAACCTATTTTTTTTTACCAACTACATAGAGATGTAAATGAATTTTTTTTAATAAAGTAGAAGATATATAATAAAATCCTTGTGTAATTTAGATCATGTTATGTGGAATAAAAAATAAACCCATAATAAACATTAGTATGAGTTATAACCTCAAACACATTATTACACTTTCATATTCTTCCAAGATGCTACTAACTACATCATGGATGGAACGAAAAATTAAATTGTTTCTCTAGGGTTTTACCTAATCCCAAAGTGGAATTTTGGTTGTGATGAACCTATACTGATTTCCATGATTTTATAAGGGGGAAAAAGTATATTAAACACCCCAATATATATAATAAGAATATATTAAATATTTAAAATTTCATCCATAAGATTCTAAGACCATAAAATCTAGTGGATAAAACATTCCACCTATCACATGTAGAGATGATGATTTGCCTATGGGATACGTAAGTAATCAAAATGGAATCGATCATCAAATAAAGGAATAATTACTATCATAAAAATATGTGTATGATTGGGGAAATAGAAAATGATAACCTCCTTTATAATAGATATTACATAATTAGGAAGTAAATTATATGAAGAATGAGTCTTTCTATGGACTAAAATAATATTCGAGACATGGATAAATATAGTTTTAGTTACACTAAATGGGATTCACTACTATATAAAATAGGGTGGAGGTGGGGGTCAATGAGTAATTTTTATCTCAAATAAGAATATGTTAAGTATGAGAAGCGGTTATATCAATTGAACCCCATTATAGATTTAAGTATTAACCTTACAAGATTCTATATAATTTGTCCCTGATGATACATGATACTACTCCATGATTGATATTTGGGAGTAAGATTGTGCACCAAAGTAATATTCATCATGGAGTCTTGAAAATAATCTTTTAATCTTAGGGGTACCTATTCTAGAGGATATACACTATTTTTTGCAACAAATATATCATTTAAATCCCAATTATGTATCTTAGAATAATTTTAGGTTTTTGGGTGGTGGTAAGAAGCACAATTCAAACCATAACAACTCTATAATAGAAATAAAATTTTGAGCTAAGGTTTTAGGCTATTCATATTGGGTATCTTTGGTATTAAAATAATTTTAATGACGCGTGAAAAGGATATCATTGATTTGAAAATATAACAAATGTTTAACTTCTTTCCACATTGAGAAGACCCTACTCAACTAATTTTTCAAAAATATATGGATGGTACAATATAAGATTATATAAAATAGATGTCAGATATTGTATCTTTTTAGTGGTAGTACAATCCATCATCATATGAGATGATTATAAGACATATATATTTTCCCTGAAATTTGGATATAAATAATGAAAAGCGTTTTCATTATTTATATATGTGATAATGGAACAATATCCTATTGTGGCCAAATAAATATGGATGATTATGATTTATAATAATTACATGATGAAATTAGATTAAACTCCTCAAATAATGGTATCATTTTGGATCATGGGTAAGTCTATGCCTTGATTTATTTATATTACATGATATTATGATATAAAAGGTTCCCAAAGTTTGTGAATCATTACGAATAAAGAAAGGAAAAATTGAAAATAATTAACTACTGAAAGAAAGGAAACATAAAAAAGGAAACTTATCATAGGGACCTAACTTGATTGCATGATTCTATATAAATCACTATTAAAGAACCTACCTAACCTGAGGTTAATTTATGATGGTCTAACTGATAATAGTTATGTAATGATCCTATTTAATATAAAATGAATGTAAATAATATAAGAATAATGAACTATATACTATCTCAATACTAGAAGAGGACATGTGGACACTCCATTAGATTTTCTATACATTGAGTTATAAAACATTTGGGGATAATTTTCAGTAGTAAAAATATTATAAACTATGGGCTACCATTAATGGTAGAAATTTCATTCCCTTTTTTCAATGTAAGGGTTACCAATGCCCTCAATTTAATTTATAACATGAATAAGGTAGGAATGCATCATAGGGAGCTAGAAATATTATAAAATGGAACTAATGATATGGTTCATATCACAATATAGGAACATTACTTGTTAGATCGTGGAACTACAAAAGGAGTAATCAATTAATAAATCGATGGTGATTGTAATTATGTATGAATGATGTAGCTGTATTATAATGAAATATCAAAATATTTACATCCATACTTTTAACCCTGTTTTAAATATATAATTTTATTTTATTTATATATAATAAATCCTATGGTGGTATAAACATCATCTCCTAGGTATATTACATGTGTACTATGATTGGTAGTGTGGTAGGGTCAGGGGTTTCTGTGGAATAATGGATGCCACCCAACTGTTGGGTGATTCTAAAAGTAAATGGATGAGTCACACTAAGAATTTACCCAATTTTAGATAATTATAAATATGACAAAAACCCTGATAATAGACCACATTTATATATAAAATGACATCATTATATTATACTAGCCACATACATCCTCATAGGTGAATTGATCCATTCATTTAATTAACTTTCTACCATCTCATTTAGACACTGATACTATGCCTCTCTATAAATATAATATCTATATTATTCATAAACACTCCATATGAATCAAATTATAAATACAAGGAAGTTGTAATTTATGAAGAAACCCCATATGGAGCTATTATAGGGGCCTAAATCGCTAAAAATTAGAATCCAAAACCCTGGGTGGTATAATATTTTTTCAGGTGATTTTATGATATCTCATTTTTTCATCCACATTTTTGATAATGAATCCCAAATAGGAGGATTAGAAGAATTGAGTGTGGATATGGAATCTACCAGTGAAAGGGAGTAATATACTAAAGATTATATGGAATCCCCTACTATAGTGGAGGGAATAACACTAATGATTGATCTGAATGATATTTTCTATCTAGAAGAAGATCTTCTAGGTTATTTATTAAAAACTATAATAATATTTTATGATCATGTTTATCATTCCACTTTTTGATATGACTTATTAAACATTCTAACGTTTCGATCACTATTGAGGACATCTTAAATATAACTATAGAAGAGATCTCTATTTATACTATCAAATTTTATGAGTTTCATTTTGAGTTGAATAGGTTTATATCTCCTTCATGAATTCTTACTTCTTTCTATTTTTCTATATTTCATTCTATCTTGGTTAATGATATTATATATCTCCATTTAAAGAAAATATTTATAGGTAGATGTGTGGATAAATTACTATTCTATATCTTCTAATGGAGTTTTTAGTGACACACGATCTATAATGAGTGTGTCTTTTAGATTTACTAATAATAATACCTATAGTATTATAGAGGGGTTCACATTGATACTACACCCCAGTGTAAAAACATCAATTAAAGTGTAGCATAGGAAGACATACATGAAAAAGTCATTTAGTGAAATGGATAGCGAGGAAACAATATTGAGTAAAGATACACCCATCATTATTTTTGATAAAACAATCATATTTAGAGGAATAATTACCATATAAGGTAGAAAAAACGTATATATATATTTAATTATCCACCATACGTATTGAATGATGTGTGATCTTATTTTCCAGTACAATGATCTTATTGTCATTAATATAATAATGAGTAAAAAATATTACTACTGTGAGATCATAATAACCCTATGTAATAAAATAAATGACCTCAAAATTATCAAAAAATTGGATATCAGTGATTAAATTCTCTCCATGGGTGAAAATGTACTCAATTATAATACTACCTCTCATGTGGAATCCGATATATATCATGAGCCCCTAGGAATTAGTGGAATATATGAAAACTAGCATAATGAGATATTTGTAAGCTACGTAATGATAACTCTGTGGAAAATTTGATACATATGTCATAAATGATCTGTTGCACGTTCATAACTCTATGATATAGTGTGTTTAACTACAAAATAATCAATATGGTTGTGATAAAAATATTTTATTAGTCAGATTGTGTAGAAATATTTTAATTAAAACTATCTAGTGTTGATTTAAAAACTCATTTTTTGATCATAGGGTTGTGGAAAAACATGAATGATATCATCATATAGTACTAGCAGTTTTGAAACCACAATTACCTGATGAAGAGGTAGACCTTGTGAGTAGTCTTCACCAAAAATTAGCTATAATCATGAAGAGAGTATAGGATCATTAATATCGTATTTCACATGAAAATAATATTGAGAAGGATGAAACTTGTGCAAAATCCTTTTTCTAACAAATATAATGAAGGTATAAAACTTATTAAACATTATCTATCCATTTATGTCACATAGTGATACATTATTCCACTTTTGGATTTAATAAAATGTTCCTTGTAGAGGTATCTCATTCAATTATACTCTTATTATATTTTTTTGACCCTAAGTGAGATATTGTATGTTTTTTTGGTTTCAATTATTTATTTAATAAATTATAATATTCCCTTATAAGAATAATATTTTATTGATTTTAATGAATTTATTATAATGTTTAATGGATATATTAATGTTTGAATAATCCGATCTTTCTACCCCTTAAAAAAAGAATCTTGATAACTTTAAAACCAGTTCACAAAAAATCCCTATGTAATTGAGTCGATATGAACAATGAATGGGGATGAATTATTATAACCCATAATTAAATATACTTATTCCAATGATGAAAAGTTTTAATCAATTCGTAATATTCTATGTAATGTGATCTCACATGGGTATGGAATGGTTAGGTATACAGTGAGTGTACCCCCACTATAGGGAGAATTTAACCCATTAGATAAAATATATAAGAGGATTAATTTCCTCCTAGAATTGTTCTCTTTAGATGAGTGTTGGTAATATGGATTTGTAGAAAATGTTCCATCACCATATTTTATGGTTGATCTATTTAGATTTGAGAGAGTGAATTATTTGATATAGAAAAAATCCTAAAGTTATTTTTTTTATAATTGAGTTAGCATTCAAATAGGGATCAAACATATTGAAATGAAACCATTTTACACCTTCTAGAAATTATCAATTTTTTTTTAAACAATAGAACATCCTTTCTTTTTTTCGTAGATCTATATAAAAAATAGGTCAATATTTAATTTTAATAGACCTAAGTGGATGTCCCTATATAATTTATGTATTTTTATATGTATTTGGTGATTCAAATTTTTCATAATACATGAATGTGATAGATTATTTTTAGAGGACATGGTTTTCTCTCAAATAACCATTTTAATGGTTTTAAAATGAATATAATTGTTCCTCTTTTGTTATTATTCACTCAATCAATATTAAACTATGAATATAACATTATTAGAATGTAGAGACTTGATTTTTTATCAGATTACCCTTTTTGGGTTTTTAACTAATGAGTACTACGCATCTTATTTTGTAGTTTGATTTCATAATGTTAGATTATTATGGAATGTGTTTTTATCATAGGTTTATACAGGTCGGACCAAAACATTAAGGTATCCTATGAAATGATTGGGAAAATACTTATTCTAAATAAATGAAGAGACCAACACGAGTATAAATAGAAATAAATAAAATGAATATGATGTTTTGGGTTCTGGTTCTTATCACAAAGTATTTTCAAATTTTTTTGTCATACAAACTTATCCAAAAGTAGCATATTTTTTGTTTGAAAATAAGGGTGAGATTGAATCTACAATAATTATGAACCTTGGTATGATGTAATACAAATTTTCAAATGGATATATGAATATAGTATAAATTTTTAGTGCTAATATCAATGTTTTATATAGCTTGTTATTATAAGAAATAGATCATGGTGATTGAAATAAGTGGTTTTCCCACCAATGAACGTACTTGAATTAAAATTACTTGATGTGGTTCTAGTTTGAATGATAAAAAATGTGTTAAATTTTATAATACATTTGTAGTTTTAATAATTAAAAGTATTTAAATATATTAGGATTGATTAAGATGTATGATGTTAATGGTAAATTGGGATATATGAATTAGAAAATGGTGAAATGAAAATAGATGGGCTTGTATAACTACTAACCATGATAGAATGATGCGTCCATTACAATACCATTATATAATTATTCAATGTTAGTTTTTGGGTATCATTTTAATAATAGGATCTACTATAATGTTGTTAAAGTCATGTACAATTATAGTTTCATATCTTTAAGACAAATACATGGTTTTGTTTAGTTATAGTTGGGATGTATATATAAACCATATTCCATCACAAAGAAAAATGGGGTCCATTAAGATTATATTCAATCATTAATATAATATAATAAAGATTTAATATAATTAAAACACATACAACTTAATTTGTGTTCTATGCAAAAAGGAAATATTTAATGATAGTGAAAACACTCTGATTTCAAACCAACCAAAATTAGACTATAACTGTGTAATGAAATGGAATGGATGTGAATTAATATTTTATGAATTATTTAGAAAATGTATTTTATACATCACTATGTATATTAAAAGAATATTAATCATTCCGTACATTGTTTATGAATATGGGAGAATTTATCTTCATAGTGATGGGTTGATATTGGTAGTCCTTCTATAAACTAGAAAGTCCATACAATATGATAGTTGGATGGATTAAAGTGGAATTTATTATTGGGTATGAGAGATGAGATCATGAAATCTCCAAATATCCTATAATAATAATAATCAAGCAATAAATATTTTTAGACTATGAGGTCTCTTTTAGATTTGGCATATGTATAAGATAATGTTAAATAATTTTTTCTTACCAAAGGGTTGTTTCAAGGAAATACAACATGAATTATTGAAGGGTCAAATTATATGATTAAATTTATGATTGCACACCATTTATGAGATCTGATTTCCATTATACATCATTCCATCATATAATAAATGTATAAAAATCTAACATAAATTTGGATACAAATATAATGGAAGGATTTAAAAGGCGATGGTTTTTTTTTTGCTTGGTATAGGATAATGGATTTTAATATCACTATGTATCCTACAATAATTGGAATCAATACTCAAACAATTATTATATTCATTATATATGAATGAATATTTATAATTTTCATGGGGGAATAAAAAATTCTATCCTAGTGTATGAATTTTGGAAGAAACATGACATGTATTAGTATGGTCAAAAACCTTAGGATAAAGTGGATGACTAGCATGAATTAAATCTATGGTTGAGATCTAGATTTAATACCTATGTCTCACTACATATTTTGTAAGAGTAGGAATAAATACACATATAGTTCTTGTATTTTAGGGTTTTCAAATTTATTTATCTTATTTTAATGGGGTAATGGTTTTATATTAAAGGATTTCATGGTGATATAAGAAAGAATGAAACATGACATGAATGGTTAGGGCATCAATATTTGGGTAAAAGTGAGGGATAGAGAATATTTGAAGGACTACTGAATTTTTATTCTAATGTAGTGTTATTAGATGAAACATGACATGGGTAGGATCATGATGTACCAGAAACTCTTTTAAAAACTAATATCTTAGGTATGGAAATCAAGTTATAAGGAATATAATTCACAATGTTGATTTAGGGTCATACGAGATAGACCATATACCTTTTATTTTTTAGGTTATTTGTTAAGCTCCTAATTTCTTATAGTTTAGTATATTTTGATAGGGGTTTAATAGAGTACAATATAGTATTCTAAAATCTACACTTTATATTATTTATTTTATTGTTTTGAAAAAAATTAATTTATAAACCACATGTGAGGCTATGTAAAGTATTTATTAATAAGTCACAAATTTATGGGAGGCATGATACGATCTCCATCCATTGAAACTAAATATTATTCTCCATTGGATTATAAATTGTGTATAATTTAAACTCCTTAATATTTTTTTTCCAAATATAAAATATTACATCTAGGAATCCTTTTATTTAACAAGGCCTACACCAATTCCCCACAGAAAAAAGAGAAAAGGGAAATTATTCTTGATAAATTATTATTCAACAAGGCTCTGATGGAATTCAATATTTTATAATTTTTATATCATTTTCTCATAAAGTTATTCCAATTGATCAAGAAATATTTATAATTATTCATCTTTAGATTCTTGATCTAAAAAATCAATACAAAATGAAGGTAGATAAAATTCAATGGGAAATACTTCTTCCACCCCAAACGACGGAAAATAAAATGTTACTGTTTGTGCTAGTACATATAGTAGTGTCATAATCCCAAAAAAATCATAAATAAGGGTTTATTACTAAGGAATTTTCTCCTTGACTACCAATATTTAAATGATATTTTATAAATTATTTTTGTATCTATCTATTTTCTCATTCATGATAGTAGGATGAGTGATTTGACTGGATGTTATATTCATAATAATGATTATTAAGATCAGAAACATAAAGTTTAATTAAATTATACTTTATAAGTGAATAAGGGCTTTCAACTTTAGTAATGATAATATAATTCATAAATTTGGTTAGAATGTTATTTCAAATATCTTTTTAGGTCCCCACTTTGTCTCATTTAAATAAGAAGTTAGTAGAGATAAAGATGAGTTTAAACCACCTCACAATGGATGGTGGTTATGAACCTATGACATCCATCCACCAAAAAAATGTATATATGTAATAAGTTATTTGAACCAAATCCATTTTTAATGATTTTAATTAATATATATCTTATATTCATGTAATTTATGATTTTCCCATGCATTTAATAAAGTTGATGTCTATGCAAGACTTATATTATTATGTTGTGTTAATTTTTTTTCAATAGATGATGACTCTATGAACACATGATGATATGGAACATATTTTATTTATAATACATTAAAGGTATAAAACAAATTGGTGATAAATATGTAGATATAGTGTTAGATTTATAAATGAAGATAAAGATTCAATAACATCATTATAGGTTGAGTTGAAGATAGATGGAGTGAGGAGTCTAAATTGTAAGAATAAATATTAAAGATTTTATAATATATTATTGGATGTTGATTATATGAGATTAAATTATATCTATGAAGATAAAAGAATAGGTTTGAGCTTACTAATTTCCTTGGATGAAACATTGGGGAAATCTATGAAATGGTACATGGATATTTAATAGAAGAAAATGATTAAATAATATATGTTTTAAATATATTAGTATAACCCCTTTTAGGATTGGATAATCACATATAATATAAAAAAATATTTATATCATGTGAATCCTTGAGATATTGAAGTAAGTACTCAATTTAAACATCATTTCACGTTCATCAAAATATTAATATATATCATAAACACTATGTAAACAAATGGGGTGGTGGAATAAAAAATAAAATAGAGTTTGTTATATATTATAATTGATTTATGAAGAGTTTATAACAATCTAATATATTTCATATATACATTTTTTTATTGTGTTGTATTATTTTTACTCTTGATAATATATCCTTGTGATTTGAAAAAATCTTGACAGGTCAGATGTTTTTCACTTATAGTAAGAGAATGATGTTTAAGAGATAAATATGAATTAAGTATATTGAGGTGATCCTATAAAATTATAAAGATGACAGAAGAATATTATATGTGATGAAAATTCAATAGAATAAATACAGGAATGGATATAAAGTAATCATAGTGTAGAGCTAAGAACGTTAAAACAACTATGTGATTTTTGATGATCACACTGTAGAAGGCTTGAGAAATTATTATATAATAATGAATTTTTCTAAAATGAGAAGGATCACACTATTTACTTCTCGATCATTCCATTATTATAGTAATTTAATAATAAATAAATCCTTAGCAGTGTAGTTTTTATATTTGGTTAGGTGTATTCTAGAAATAAGTTAATATAATATATGAAGCTTCATGACATAGTTTTATGTATTACACTATGGAAGATATTCTTGAATCATTGTGAGTAGTAGTTTGTGCAATGAAGTAAAGAAACAATATTTTAGTTTTGTGATGTATAAGAATTTTGAAGACTTTTTATTGTAATAATGGATGTCATGTTGTAATATTATTATTATTCATGCAGCAATATTTGTGACATGATCATGCTATATTCCATTAAAATTGGAACCACATCATAACACTATTCATTGGACGAATTTAAAGATATAATGGTTCTGGAATATATAAATTCACTATACCATTATGGTTAGGATATGCTACAACCTTTGGTAACCAAATTAAGAGATATAGATTTCATGTTGTAGGCCACATGGGCACATAAAAATTGATGGGTGGATTTGAGTTATTTTTAGAAAAATTAAAATGTAGGTTTCATCTATGAATATTGCATCTTTATCTGATTGAAACCTATAATGTGGTTGAACATATTGACCATAATAATTTACATTGAACTATGTTTTGAAGTTCTAATTAATAATCTATTTAATTCTAGAATATCTTAAAAACATATTCCCTATATTTTAATGATGTGATTAATGACTCAAATTGTGATCCATTTTTTGTCAACTAAATGAATTTCACTCTATATTTAATAAATATATATATTAGATAATGTAATAGATATCAAATATTTATTGATTTATCAATATTTCACATTGATATATAATTATATGAAATATATTTATAAAAAGTAAAATATATTTTGTAGTGAGGAGTGTTATAATAGTTTGTGCCTTATTAGCCTGTTACCTTGTTAGTTTTGGGTGTTGTAGGTGTTCGGGAGGAGGTTTGAGAATGTTTTGGGAGTTTTTGGTGGAGGATGGAGGTGAAAAAGATAAAATATTAAAAATACACACTATTTATTGTCTACATGATATTTAAAGGTTGTTCATGGATTGTTCATGGCCAATTCATGACGTGTAAAAATTTGGGTGATTAATCCTTAGACACGAAACATTTTTCTGCAGCACATAAAATCACATAATTAGATGATTTGAAAGGGTATTACATGTCACACTAATCCTCAACGTGGTGTATTATATGGATTTGAGAACTTAAGGGTTTCCTCAACCTCTTTTTTCATTTCTCCCTTCTCTCATTCCAGGTGACTTAGTGGTGCTTTCTTCAAAAATTAGAGATTTCTTTTAATGAATATTTATTCTCTTCTTTCCATCTTTGATCAGTGGTGAGTTCTCCTCTCATTCTCATACATTTACATCCACTCTTCTTTCTAGTTTTACTATGGTTGTGCAATAATGTTTGGGTTGTGTGTTTAGGTCATGTTTTAAGGATTTATGGGTGTAGTGTAGGTTATTTAGTGGTTTATTTTGGATCAGTTGTGGTTTGTAGGAATTTCATCATCATGATGTATTGAAAAAAGAGTTTAAAAGCTTCTTTAAGGTAGGTAATACCTAATTTATCCTTATTGTGTATTATGTAGGAGGGGTGTTCTTTTGATTATATATGGGTCGTGGTTGTGCCAAGTAAATAAAAGAAAAATAACTAGTTGATGGAAATTGGTGTGGAAGAGAAATGATTCACAAGGTTTTATATCTTTAGTATGATAGTAATATTGTGATTTTACGAGCTTAATACCCACTAAAGGTTATTGAAATTTGGGGTTTTCACTGGTTGATATGTGTTTTTACTTCTGGTTTTGTTGTGAATGTTATGATATAACCTTAAAATGGAAATTTGATAACAAATTATAATTAGTAAATAAAATTGTTTCCCCAATATTATGGTTTGTGTGATAACTCCTCTTAAATAATGTGGAATTTGATAAAAATACCTTTTGTAAATATTTAAAATGATCTTGATGTGATGTGTGGTTGTGATTGATGGGAGATAATGTGTGGTTGGGGCATGCAATGCTGATGTTTGTTTCACTGTGATTTTTGGGTTGAGAGGTGGTTCTTTGACTGTGATTTTAGGAAAGCAAGGTGGTTGATTGACTGTGATATTAGGGTATAATGTTTTTTTTTCTGGATATGATTTTTGGGTAGCGAGGTGATTGTTCAGCTATGCTTGTGGGGAGGCATGGAAATAGTATGATGGGAATATTGATCCGCTTTTGATGTGTAGTTCCTTTGTTCTAGATTATTTGGTGGTGAAGGAATTAATAAATACTTAATAATTATTTAAATGGAATGGGTTGGTTTGGTTAATTGGATGGAAATTATTGATAAATAATTAAATGGTGGGTTGTGTGGTTAAATGTTGTTCATGATAAATAATGAAATGAATGGGGTGATTAAATAGAATTGGTTGGTGGTGTCTCATGTGGCTTATTTTGTGTTGTTACACATTTATATGTGGATAAACTAGAGATAATGTTGTGAGTTGGTTAGTGTTTGGTTGTAAACCCATAGTATAGTGACCATCAACATTCATATACTAAAATTACATAACTTTTGTAGAATAATTAAACCATTATACAAACATACACCCAAATACTGTACCAGCCTAGCACCTTTAAAAACATGTAAACATAAACAATGGTACATAAATGAGCTACACCATATTTCACTACATTCTTATTGACTCAAACCCTTCTTAGACACATCTAACATAATATATATCGTTATAACCTAGAAGAAGTAAATATAAAATGGGTGAACTATGATTATTAGTATGGGTAAAAATGTGAGAGATATAAGTATAATCATGATCATAAGGGTATGAGAATAGTATCATGAAAATAAAAGATCATACCCTGAATATGAAATATCATTATCATGAATCATGTCATAAATCTTAGGATTTCATAAGACATGAATCAAAAGAAAATAAACAATATAATCCATGATTTAATAACATATAAATAAAATATGGAATTATGGAATAAACATAAACATATAATATAATTTCCATAGTATCTAAGGAACCACTTCCCAGACTATCTTGGTAGTATCGATTCCTTCCCCATACCATATTGGTAGTCATGTTTTACTCCGATGGATATCTTAGTAGCATGAGTTTACTCCTTATACCTATTTTGTTGTCATGGTTTACTCCCATGTAAATTTAGTTGTATGAGTTCACTTTCCATACCACCTTGGTAGTCATGGTTCACTCTGATGGATATATTAGTATTCAATGTTCATTTCCAAGACAATCTTAGTCTATCTCATGAGATATAAATCTTTACCCAATGAATTGGACGGAGATATATCCCCCATCTATATCATAATTAAATAATTCATACATGTTCCACAAGATTGTTAAAAATCATATCATAACCGATGAAATGAAATGTTTATCATAAATATATAATCATATCATAACTTTTGAAAAAAGATATAGGTTTCATAATCATTTTATCCAAATAATAACCCATGAAATAGAAAGGTATTTCATAATCATATAACCAGCGAAAGAGAAATTAGTTTCATAAAGGACATGAAATTAATCATAACCCATTTTGAGAAATAATATGAATGGAACCATTAGTGAATTTCCTAAAAAGTAAAGAGTAACATCAACATATGTCATCATAAATGAAAAATAATTTTGAAATATATTTAAATAAAACATTTTCAGGAAAATATCCTTTCTTCTTTGAAAAATTATCTTTGATACATAAAACCATTTTAAAATAATTTTTTTATATAATACCTTGGAAACTTATAAATAAGACTTCAAATCATTTCAAAAACCGTTTCCTGGAAAACATATAGAATAAGCTTCAAAAAACCTAAAAAATATTTTTCTTTAAAATGACATTGAAAATTTTAAACGAAAACGTGAAAACATTTTGAAAATAATTTCATTGAAAATACTAAGAAAACATATGAAAAAATAATGAAAATGTGTTAAAAAACATTTCATTAAATTAAGTTTAAAAACTTATAATGAAATATTGAAACTGTTTTGAAAACAATTTCATAGAAAATAACTTTGAAAACATGTAATGAAATCATAAAAAAGTTTTCAAAACCATGTTATTTGAAAAAAAATTCAAAACGTATAAAATGTCTTGATTTTTTTTAAAATAATTTTTACTTGAAAACTTATAAAAGGATCTTCAAAACATTTATAAAACCACCTTTTCCCTTAAAACATTAAAAATAAGCTTGAATTTTTTTTGAAAAAAAGTTTCTTGAAAAGTAATTTAAAACAATGAATTTCACAAATATTAGAAAAATATTTCTTCAATTTTTTTTAATATTCTTAAGGAATATTCAATGGAAGAACTATCATTATAGTGTGTAAATCGTTATGTGCTGAACATCCTTTTTCCACCATAAAAAGTTTTAAAAACTTCATCGACCCGAAAAAAAATCAATTTTTTAATAAAATTTAGTTTTAAAAAGTTAAAACATGTGTAAATATTTCATTTAAAGATAATAGGATAATAGTAGAATATTTTTGGAAACCTTTTATAAAATATTATTTGAAAGGGACACAGATTTATGACTGGAGAGAGAGGTAAATTGAGTATTTCATAAAAACACATTCTTAAATATATTATGTACCAAAGAGTTGAAAAATGGTAACAATATATGAATATATCATGAATAAAAATATAATGAGAAAGTTCATGAGTTTTTGGGATACATGTATTTTAATATTTCATCAAATGAAAAATAATCATAAACTATCTCCAAAAGTGATGAGTTTGTTTCAATAAACTCTTACCACATGGTAACATTAAACCATACACCACATTCATGAAAATGTAATCAAATTATAATTAAAATATCATTAATATAAAGATATTCATAATATAACATTTAAAATATAGTATATACACCTCATGAAAAAATATAGCTGCACAACATTACTTGTGTCTCAAAGAAGGAAAATCGAGACAAAATCATTTTACCGATTTAGTTACTTTTGAAACATAGTCACCATGAAAGAAACATAATAAAATGGGTATATTAATACACATAACTTTTAGTATAATAATAATATATAACATCCATGTGCATTATAAACACCACATGAAAGGAATGGTTGGGGAATAAAGAATGTATCTCATGAAAATAAAAAGTGAGATAAAATTACCTAACCATGTGTCTTAACTCTTGTTGTATTCATTCAAACCTCATGTACAATAAATATAATTTTATTATAAATATATAATAGAACCATATTATTATATCTAATATATTATATGGTTTTTATGATTTTATATTACCCACTTGTTAATAATCACATGTTAAGGTTTCAGTTCTGGTAATATTCGCTTTGTTCTTTGCATGTGTCCTAATTTGTTATATATTTGGTCCTTATTCTTATATAATGATTTTAAGAAAATAAATAATCATATAAATATCATTAATATTCATTATATTTTTGTTATAAAAATATACATAATATATATTTATTAAATGGAATACACCGTTCATGGAGACGGTAATCTGTACATACGCATGAACATTGTTTATGTTTTTAATGTCGTATTGAAAGAAATAAGATATATTAAATTTATATATATATATATATATAATTTTTATATTATTATTATTATATCATATATATCATATAATTTCACTAAAATCTTCCTTAATACATTCCATTTTGTGTGTGAACTGATCACTTTTCTTTGAGGTGGTTGTAGTCCACACTTCAACAAATGAAATTATCATATTTACAAAAAATATAGTGTATATAGATATGTGCTGTAAAAAAATCAAAGAAGCATAAATAAATAAAAAATATAATATATTTCACATATAAATATATTTTCATCATAATTTCAACCATTATAGGTGGTAAAGGAAAAATGAACAATCATCATTTAGTGAGTTGGTAGTTCGCCGTTCATATAAATGATATTTTGGTTACCCATTAGATTGATGTATGTGTAAGTGTAGGACTAAACCTTCACATAAAAACATCTGAGTATATTGATTATAGTGGATTCATTTTATAATAATGGTATATGATTAATTGGGGTGGTGGATAAAGAAAATAAATGAATAGAGCTTGGGGGAGGGTAATACCTCTTAATCAGGTATCTCCTTTTGGTTTTCCCCGAAGGGATTACTTGGATTTCTTTCTACCCAAGCGGAGATTCTAGGAGGAATTTAGATATGATGTAAAGATTATTGATCAGATCATTGATGAACCTAAGTGGTTTCAGAGGTGTAAAGAATAGGGAGTGTTGGTGGACTTTATAGGAAAGGTAAAGGACACACTTGACACTTTTGAAAAAAAGTTAGGTGTATCCACGTTGTTACCTAAATAAAAGTTATAAAAAATAAACCAAAATCATTAATTTAAGGGCAATGGAAGCGTAATTTCTATATAATTTGTGTTTTACATGTTTCTAGGTCGTTTTGGGTCTTAAATTTAATGTTTAGTACTTTATTAACCCAAGTTTATCTTAATCGTTGTAATTGTTTTTAATCATTGTCAATAATATTTTTGGTAGAGTTTTATTTACCTTATTAAAATTATAAATTATAATTATTCCAAATATTTAACCCATTTTTAATATTATAATAACAAAATTGGCAGATATAAATTTAAAAATAATCCGGCTGACAGGATGACACTATGGGTTTTTAAAGTTAATGTGTCCGAAAGATTGCTAATTTTTTATACCCAATTTCAAAGTGAAATTTATTCTAATGAAATAAATTGGAATAATTTATAAAATTATTTTATAATTAATCTTTAAAACTAATTTAATATAAAATGTAACCTTATAAATAAATTAGATGGAAAATTAATTTTGAATTAAAATTCAACACTTTTAACTAATCATTAAAAAATACAACATTACAGAAAAATACCAAAACATTATCATAACTTTTTTTATATTTCAAATATAAATTTTATTCTGACATATTAAATCTATACATGATCAAAAAATTGGATTTAAAATTGTTTATCCATTAAAATTTAGAAAATCACCTTTATAAAAATATAGGGTTTTAAGCATAAAATCAGGTTCATTATTTTCTTATATATATAAAATATATTAGATGAATATAAAAAATATTTTTTTGAATATATAACATATAAATTTAATTAATATCATTCACTATTAGTAACTAATTTAGAAAATTAATATAAATCATCTTTTTCACATAAAAGTAGACTTTTTTAAAATCACCCCATTTATATTCATTTGGTTTCTATATTATTTTATAATTATTAGGTACCCAATGAATTAAACTATTTATATTCATATTTTATTCAATCATATAATCTAAAATTTATCGCCATTTATATCTTATTAAATATTAATATTTTTATAATGAATTATTGTTTGGTAACACTCAGTCTAGCATGTTACCTAAGCCATCGAGGAAAGCCAGTATTGTGTATAATGTAAGTTAACCACATTATTTGGTATAGAGAATGCTAAAATTAATATTTTGGTGTATTGCATGATTAATTTTTTTAATGTATAATGCAATCAAAATATATTGTTTTAATAAAAAATAGACAATTTTTAGTGTGGTGGGAATGAAAAAATATCAATGAGATTAAATTAATTCAAAAAATAAATTTCACAAAATCTCAAGGTTTTACATTCTACCCCACATAAAATGTGTTTCTCCCTCTAAAATCATTTGTATTATTAAAGGTTTAATACATGAATGTTTCATTCATAGAAACCGACATTATAAAAATTAATACTAAAACTTACCTTAATGAGGGAAAATTGGAACCATAACGGTTTCCCAAAGTAATATCTAACTAGTGTTCCACATAGGGTAACATTGGTAGAAAGTAAAAAAATAGACTTGGTGGAAAATAAAAATTCATAAGTAGTGATTGAGGTCATAAATAAATAACAATTGAATGATTGAAGAAAGGTTCAGAGCCTAAAATTCAAAAAAATTTCTTGTTTAATAGCCCATCAGTTCAACAAAGAATAAGGTTTTATGAAAATACAATTTTTTTCATCTTTATATTATATTTGATTAATTGTTTTATTGACTAGGAATGTAAGAAAATATATTTACATGTTATGTTTCTATAAAAAAAAAATTTCATTATTTGGTTGTTCTTTTATATATTTCTAATTCATCCATTACTTCATGAAACTAATGTCCATACATTAACTTTGATACCTGAAGAACTAAATTATACTTTTAACAGATCTTAAGGCCAATAAAAGAAAGAAATGTATAACTATTTTTCTCTAACAATCCTTAAAAGTCTATATGGTTAATACATTAATCTCTGAACATAAAAAGTAACACTAATATTTCATCACAAATAATTATTCATTAAAAATAATTATACATTAACTAGGACATCGTTTATTCTAGTGGTAGGTGTGAGACCCATATCATCCTATGATCATGTGTTTAAGACCACTGACTATACTATACATGATGGGTTATCACCCAACACACATGATTTCCTTTTCTTAAAGCACACTAATATAATTTCAAAAATAAAAATGATGTAAATTGTTGAAATAAGGTTAACCAAAAAATAGCCTTTAAACAAGGTATTTCAATAAAATATCAATAAATAAGTAATTCCTATGAAGTTTAACTTAAAATTTTCATGAATGGTAAAACTTATAACCCTTCTTAAAGAAGAAAATATTAAAATTTAGAAATAATGTCATTAAAAAAATTTAACATTGATCCCCTATATATCATAGAGTTTCTCTTGGTTCTGATATTCTAAACATGTCAATACCCTCATAATATATTCTCTTGAAACATGTTAATAACCTAAATTACCATAAATACTTCTGGAAATCACGTATAATTCTTTATTGCAAAGGTTAGTCAATATATTACTTAAAACCATGAAGTTATAAATTTCATCCATGATAAGTTAGACTAATTTCTCAATAGATGCTTTATTTTTTCTGAGTTACTCAATACCATAAACTTTAATTGTTCATATCCAAAATTTATTTATCCAAAGATCATTATCTCAACAGTAGACATTATTTAAGGGTTTCCTTTCCTTAATAAAAATATCAACTTTCCATGAAAAAACCATTCAACATATCCTTTTTATTATTTAATGAAAACTTATTCTAAAAATAATTATATATTTTATGATGCATATAACATAATAATTGAATTCCAAAACATAAATACATCATTTATACAACTTTATTCTTAAACCATTACTCTAGCTTCATCAACTTATTCCTTAGTACCTCTTTCTTAAAATATGAAATATGAATAATTTCATAATGTTCATCAACATCAATATTATCATGTTTCTTATATTTAATGTAAACAATATTGGAAGAACATCAAATACATTTCACATATCATTTGTGGTCTCATTATATTCAGAAGTATAACCAATACTTGAACCACCTTCCCGATTCTCTTTAGGAGATTTCCAATCTTGAAATCGATTAGAATAATTCCCATAATTTACAAGTTTTAATCAATAAATGTTAACCATGTTCCTTATAGTTCTCTCCCATTACTAAGACCATAAATCATAGTGTGAGAAACATTTACCAAATTAGGATGCCATATAATCACAGAAAATTACTTATAGGGTGCCTAAATAATGCCTCCTACTTCTTTAATCTATAAAACCATAAGCTTATCCTATTTTATTCATATTCATACTATATTTAAATAATTAATGACAATTCATAAATATTTTTTGAATTTCCAAAGCAGATCCCATGAGAGTTTCAAACTAGGTGCATAGTAATGCCCATTGTCATGTACCTGATTACCCCGAGTCAGGCCTAAAACATCTTGTCGGAGTTGTTACTACTAGGTTCATATGTGCCAAATCTACCTCTACTTGTAGTTTATAGATAATTATTTATTTCATGGAAACCACTCACTACATCCTTTACCAAAATTTGCGGTCATTTTCCTACACTTTTACTAATCCTTAGACTTATCCCTAGACATATCCATAGGATTGTCACTCAGATTTTCTCATCACAGATTGTAAAGGATAATAAAAAAATTTCTCTAACACCGAATATAGTGGCCCTTGATTTTTATACATTAAAAATACATGAATTTTTCAAAATACTTAAAACATTATACAAATAGACGGCCAAAGATTCTACAAGTCTAGTGCCTTTGGAAGCATGGAAACACTAACACTGGTATATAAATGTGCTACATAATCTCCCACTTGTCTCTTATTAACTAGAACCCTTATTAGACACATCAAACATAATACATATCTTTATAACATGGGGAATGAAAACATAAAAACGTGTGATCTTGGATTCTTAGTAAGGGTAAACAAGGGAGACACAAAATAATAATCATGAGCATAAGGGTATTATAAGATGATTATGAAAATATAAGATCATACCATGAATATCAAAGATCATAAGCATGAATCATGACATAAAGCATATCAGTTCATAAGATATGAATAATATGTAAATAAAGAACATAATTCATTAATGAATAACAAGGGAATAAAACAAGGAATTATGGATGACATATAAGCCTATAATATGATTTATATAGTAGACAAGAAAAAATTTCCAAGACCATATTTTTAGTATGGATTCACTCCACATACCATCATGGTAATCATGGTTCACTCCCATGGCCATACTAGTTGCATGAGTTCACTCTTCATACCATCTTGGTAGTCATGGTTTACTCCCATGGCCATCTTTATAGTATGAGTTCACTGCTCATACCGTCTTAGTAATCATGCTTCACTCACATGACCATCATAGTAGTGAAGGTTCATTCCTAATACCATATTAGTCTGTCTCATGAGATATAAATATTCACTGAATTCATTGGAGGGATATATCGGTCTCACCAATCACATAATTGAATCATACAAACATGTTCCACAAGATCATTAAAAATCATATCATAAGCCATGATATTAAATGAGTATCCTAAACATCTAATAATATCACAACCTATTAAAAAAGATACATGTCTCATAATGATTTATTCAAAATCATAACCAGGGGAAGGGAAACAAATTTCCTAAACATATAACCCATGAATGTGAAACAAGTTTCATAAATACCATGAACTTAAGAAAAATTAATTAATAGAAATAATTTGAATGGAACCTTTAGATAATATCCTAGAAAGGTATGAGTAATGTCAATATATTTAATCTTATATAGAAAATAATTTTGAAATATCCTTCAAAAAAACATTTATTGAGGAAAATATCGGTTCTTCATTGAAAAATCATTTCCTATAAATAAAAAATTTTAAAATAAATTTCTTAGAAAATACCATGAAAAATTATAAAAATTATACATGAAATAATTTTGAAAATATTTTTCCTTGGAAACTTATAGAATAAGATACAAAACATTTTAATAAAAATTCATTGAAAACAATTTGAAAATAATAAATGAAACAAAAAAAATGAATTTTGTTTTAGAAAATTTCCTTGAAAATACATTTAAAACACATAAATAAACATGGACCATTTTTAAAACCATTTCATTTAAAATAATTTGAAAAATTATAATGAAATTTTGAAAACGTTTTGAAAACTATTTATTTGAAAATAACATTGAAAACTTGTAATGAAATATTGAAAAAAATTCAAAAACAATTTCAAAAAATATATATTTCAAAACATATTATGAAATATTGAAAATTTTGTAAAACCTCTTTAATTTAAAAAACTATTAATGATTCTTGAAAACATTTTAAAAACACCATTTCCTTTGAAACATTAACAATAAGCTTGAAAATGTTTTGAAAACCATTTTATAGAAAACCAATTAAAAATAATTAATTTCCTTAATATTAATAAAACATTTTATTTTGAAAAAACTTTTAAATAAAGTAGATGATTCATTAATGGAATTAGAGTCATGAATTCGGGTAAATATGTAGTATCGAACATTCCTTCTACACAGTAAAAAGGTTAGAAAAGTGCTTATACTTGAAAATGAAAAAAAAAACCTTTTTAAAAAAAATTTTGTTCTAAAAAGGTTAAACATAGGTAAATATTTAATTTAAATATGATAGGATAATAATATACATATTTTGGAAACCTTTTGGAAAGTATTGTTTTGAAGGAATACATATTTCTGACTGAAGAGAGAGGTAAATTCAAACATTCTTAAAACAAATCCTTTACTATATTATTTAAAAAAGGGGAAAATGGTAAAACAATTTATGAATATATCATGAATAAACATATAAGAATAATATTCATTAGTGTTCTTGAGATATGGATCCTAATATGTCATCAAAGGTAACATAATTATAGACATTCTTGAAAAGCGATGAGATTTTTTCAAAAAAACTCTTACCACTTGGTAACTTTGAACCATAATACCCTTTTAAGAAAATGAAATTACATGAAGAAAAAAATATCTATAATATAATTATATTCCTGAAATAACATTTCAAAGGTAATATATAAACCTCATGGAAAATATAGGTGTATAACATGGCATGTGTCTCAAAGAAGGAAAATTGAGAGAAAATCATGTTACTAATTTGGTAACTTTTGAAACATAGTCCCTATGAAATATATTTAATTAAATGCATACCTATATACCAAAATATTTAATGATATTACTCATATTATACATCCATGGGTAGTATACAGACCATGTAAAAGTAATTGGTTGTGAATAAATCATGTATCTCACAAAAATAAAAAGTGAGATGACATTTCCTTACCATGTATCTTGAATCTTATCATACTCATTAAAACCTCCTATATAATAAATATAAGTTTATTTTAAATATATAAAAGAACCATATTATTATATATAATACCTTATATTCTTTCATTATGGACTTATATTATCCTCTTGTTAATAATCACATGTTAAGGTTTCACTTTGGGAAATATTCGCTTTGGTCTTTGCATGCGTCTTAATTTGTTATATATTTGGTCCTTATACATATATCATGATATCAAAATATTAAATAATTATGTAAATATAATATATATTTATTATATATGTGTTATAATAATCTATAGAATATATAATTATTAAATTGAATACACCATTCATGGTGACGGTAAGTCATACGTACGCATGAACACTGTTTCAGTTTTTATGGTCATATTGAAGAAATAAGGTAAATGAAATATGATTATATATATGTATATATATATATCTCAATATTAAAGAATAATTATTATATCATATATATCATATAATTTTTCTAACCCCATCCTTTATACATTCAATGCAGTGTGCGAACGAATCACATCGCTTTGTGGGGGGGGGGGGGGGGTAGTCCACACTTCCTCAAACGAAATTATCATATTTACCCAAAATTCAAAGTATAAAGATATTTTTTTTAAAATAAGTAGAGAAGATTAAATAAATATTGAATATAATATATATCATATATAAACATATTGTAGAGACCCAAATCTTGACGTACATGTACATTACATTACTTTTGCGGAATACTTTGTACATAACAAAAACACACACACAAGGACCGTAATAGTTTAGTGTCATTGGAAACTGAGAATATAATCTTCTAATCGTGGTGAAAGATCTTCAACATCTCCCATAAAGGTCTTCTTTTTTTTTCTAAACCTAAATCCTTTCTTTATGTCCTGGGGAAAAGAAAACATAAAAGGGTGAGCTCAAATGCTCAGTAAGGGTAAACAAAAGAAATATCAATCACGTCATATTCATAAGAACATATCTTTTGGAAATCTTAACCTGAAAAAGAGATCATAATTTCATAACATGGGATAAATCATAGTAGTGAAATGTAATACCAATAATCATAACATAAA
Organism: Viscum album; assembly: GCA_963277665.1. Classification (NCBI taxonomy): domain Eukaryota; kingdom Viridiplantae; phylum Streptophyta; class Magnoliopsida; order Santalales; family Viscaceae; genus Viscum; species Viscum album. The sequence goes on from OY728134.1 coordinate 136,312,446, forward strand.
ACATGAAAGTTTGTTGCATACACACATAATCATAGAGAATCATTTCTTATTAGTCAAGACTCATTTCCAAGAATATCTTAGTGGACAAAGTCCCTTTCTGAACCGAGTTCACTCCTCGTTTCAGTCCTGTTTCACTGAACCGGTATAAACTACCGTTCCAGCCATGTCTATCTAATGAGATATAAAATCTTTTCCCAATGCATTGGAGGGAGATATAGGTCCCACCCATCTCATAATGATACCATTCTTATGTGTTCCACAAAATCATAAACCATACATCATTGCATAACCCATGTAATAAAAATGGGATTCTTAAACAGCATGACATCATAAAACAATTCATATAAGATAAAGGAATTCATAAAAATAATTCCATCACAACATAATCAAATAAATGTAATAATAGTAATAGAAACAGAACCCTATATTATCTTAGATTGAAAATAATTTTGATAAAACACTTGAACTCCATTCATGAAGAAAATATCCTTTCTACTTCAAAAAAATTTTCCTTTCTTAACATGTCATACAATTTTAAACTAAAATAAGTTGATTACAAATAAACTTGAAAACTTATAAAGAATGATTCTTGGAAATATTTTTTTAAAAATCCATTCATGCCGTATAAAAAAAACATTCTTCTCATACTTTTGTCGGAAAAGTCAAAAAGCACCTCGTACGAAAAACGATAAAAGATTCCTATCATATCTTTTACTAAAAACTCACCAAAGGGTAAAATTGGATATAAAATATTGTAGAAGGATATAAATATTACATATTTTGGAATCATGGATATGGATGATACAATACACCCCAGTAAATGCCAAAGTATAAACAATCTCGGATAAAAAATGAGATTGTGATATTTCCCTTACCTTAGGTCCGATTTGCTTCATAAGTGTCCAAACCTCCTGTATAATGATTTAAATAAGGTCGTTGACTTATTCCAGAATCATACTCATTATTATGATATCATATATGGTTCACTTATGACTTTATATTACCCGTTCTTTTGTAAATTCCTTGTTAAAGAGTGTTTTGGGTAAAATCGTTTCATTTTTCGTCCGTGTTTTGACTTGTAATTATTCATATGATTACTTAGATCATGATTACTTAATTCCAGAATATAAAACATGATTTATATATAATATATATTCAGAATATACATATATATAATAGATCAGTAAATGGAAATAAATACACCGTTCATGGAGACGGTAGGCCGTACGTACGCATGAACGCTGTTTTCGTTTCCTTATTGAGTTGAATGGAATTAAGCAGATGACATAAATATATATACACATAAATCCAGTATCATTATTATGTCATATATTTCATTATTACTTATTATATATAATTTATAATCATTCATGAATGGTTAACGTGGAGAATGAATCTCATCGCGTCGTGGAGACGGTAGTCCGTACGTACGCACGAGCGATGATATCATTATCATTATCGTGGAATTGTATTGGAGTGTATGTATACTATTTAAGAATCAATATAACTTTACAATAATAAAATATAGTTATTATGTACACCATTATACCCATCCAAGTAAGGTGGTGGTGGAAAATAGATTACACCACGACGTGGAGACGGTATTCCGTACGTACGCACGCGCGGTGATTTTGTTTTCCGTAGGATGGATAGATGGTGAAATAGGGTTGTTTAATACTTATAATAACATATAAGTATATGAGTGATACTGATGTTATTACATAATAATGAAACAAATAAATAAGAAGAAGTGGAAGAATAAATAAAGATGAAAGAATCGGTAACATACATTACCTCTTCTTTGAAGTGCTTCTTTGAGACCACCTTTTAGGGCACTAAAATAGGTCTTTGAAGATGACCAGAACCTCTAGGATGTTTCTATGGAAGTGTAGAGGAGAAATTGGCAGGGTTTGGCGGAGCTTGAAGGCTCAATGTGGTGTGAGGAAGAGGGGGAGGAGGTGCCCTTTTATAAGGGAGGAGAGGGGCATCTTTGGAATAACGAAAAATATTATTTTATTGTAAAGTCAAATTCGGTTTTTAATATCTCCAAATAGATATATCTATAAGATAAGGTGGGTAGGGGTAGAAATCCTCTCATAAAATAGAATTTAGACAAGTTTACGTATAAATTTTAACCTTATCATTTAGATTTAACTTTAAGTTAGATAATTTAACTTTCACCGTGTCTTCCTGTTTTCTTACACTATAAGGTTAATAAACTTACTATATCAAGCCAAACGAACCCCAAGATGTTTATTATTAATATATATAACCTTATCTAAGTCATTTGGCCGAAAAATAGATTTTTAGAAACAAAATAACAATTAACAATATAATATTTGTGTTAAAAACTATTTTATGTCAATTTTGACACTATTTAGTAATTGATTTTTTTGAAACTCATAACAGAATTATTAGCTCTAACCAAGTTAATTAAATCAATACTAACATGTCATATTAACCTATAAAATTATTTTAATTCCTAAAAAGTCTCAAATTATATTTATTTGGCTATTTATAACATCAATTAGGTCAATATTTCATTAATAAGATAATTACTGCATCATCGTTGTGTCATAAATAAATTAAATTATTTAATGTCTAAAAATTACAAATAAAATACCATTATGTAGGAAATATTTTTATATTTCTAATTAATATTTATAGTAGAATTTATACAACGTATAACCCCATATTAAAAATGATTTACTTATTAAACATTGATTTTAGCTATTTTATCCCTTCTTTAAATAAATTAATAATAAATGTTCTAATCTAATCCAAGTGGGCCTAAATGGTCATATTTTATTCCTAAGGTTGTTGTTGGTCGAATTACACTTGTCCAATAGAATTAGGACATGTGTTAGTGTAATAGTAATATCATTTTTACCCTTAATTACCCTATTTACTTTTAACCGTGGTAAAAAAAAAGTAAAAAGTTACTATTCACCAAAAATTATTTTCATCTCATTGAACCATATATTACTTACTGAAATCAACCGTGTCTCTTGGATTTTTTAAATTACACTCACAGAAGCGGTAAAATTACGTTTTATGATAACTTCATTTTTTTTACTACCACATAGTGCTTTCACTATTCATCAAAAAAATGAAAGTTTCAGAAAAATACCAAAAATTAGGCCTAAGCTATATTTGATATTATGAATTCAAAAATGATGTATATTTTACCAAATTCAAGACATATCAATTGAATTAATTAATTTAAAAATTAATTCCCGTCTTCAAAACAAATAGCGTGTTCTTAAGAGATAATAACTATCAAAAGATTGACAGTTGTTTATGTCTGGTTTAAATGTGAAATTACATCCAATAACCAACATTGTATTAAATTGTAAAAATATATTCAAAATATAATTTAAAACCAATCAAATTAATAATTTATCACTATTAATTATTTCTATTAAAAAGGTTGTTTTTAATTAAAATTTAGTAATTTTCACTATTTATCAGAAAATGAAAGTTATCCGAAAAGTACCAAAATTTCACCCTAAGCTAATTTCGATATTCCGAATCCATAAATGAAGTCCATTTTGAAAAATAACATTTACAAAATTTCAAAAAATGGTTATTACTATTCATAGCGGCTAGTTTTAATAATATTTTAATAGCATATCGTTGTTTAGTGAAACTCAGTATTGCATACTACACACTCTATCGAGGAAGGTCACGATTGCGTGTAATGCAAGGCAAGTCAAGGATGCGTGTTGTGCAAGCTCCTTTTGGTTTAGCATACAACACAAGGCATTAATGAAATTAAAAAGAATATTTTTCAAAAAATCTCGGGGTGTTACATTCAACCCCCCTTAAAATGAATTTCGCCCTCGAAATTCGTCGGGGTTATAAATGGTTTACTATTCGAAAGTTTCTTTAATAGAAACCCACATTATAAAAAGGAATAACAAAACCAATATTTAAAAACAAAAGTATGAAACGTAATGGTTACCCAAATAAACTAATCACTGGGTTTCCACATAGGTTAAAATATGGATATGGAAAAGAAATCTAACCATAATGTTCTGACGGAGAGTGGTAGAGAACATGGCTATGGAAAAGCCAGCAATCACAAAGCCATAAATTTGTGACGATCTAAGGTACCGTCTGATTCATCAGATATAAGAGCACTAGGACAATATTTTTGGTTTTCAAGATCATTTCCCTAAAGTTGATGAAATTGGAATTAGAAGAAATACTTTCGTGATTTTGGTATAGTATCACAGTTTGTAGTTCTTTGGACAATTTCCACTTTATATTTTAATGAAATAAAGTTGAAATTGTCATTCGTGATGTGTTAGCAGATCATGTGATAGAATGATGGGTCATTCCTTCTGTCTCAAACAAAAGGTTAGAAAAGTTATCAAAAAATACATAAGTCCATATATAGTGAGATTAATCATATATAGTTCCTAAAATGGACTTATACTTCATATATCATACTGCTTAATATAATAAAAATAGTTTCTATAAACAGGTACTTCATGTAGGCCAATGGTAGGAGATAAAGGCCAGTCGCACTTCGGTTGTGGGTTCGATTCCCACAGCCTTGTCTGACACGATGGGTTGTCGCCCGTCCTGCAGGTTGTCCTTTTTCTAAAACAACATTACTATAACATCACATAAATAATATCAAAAAAAGTTTTATCCTTAAACAATAATAACTTATGGTTAAAATAATCCATTCCAATCTTTAGGCTTATCTAAAATACTTCGGTCCAAGCTCATAGTATAAAGAAAATGATTACTTGAAATGTCGTCAACCAAGCATGTGAATACCATCATTTATCCCCCATATATCTTGTTGGTCACATTAAAATCATATGAATACCATAATGATGTATTCTCTTGAAAAATGAATACCCATTAAACCTTAGTGAAAACATGAATGATGTCAAAATGTAACTCTTTCCACATACCAAAATCCAAAAATTCTATATACTCAAACCATGATATAACCTTCTCCTTAGATCAGTCATGAGCTTATGAATACAATGAAACATTTAATTTTCTCCTTATCCCTTCATTATGCGCATATCATCTACATTCCAAAAATATCTGAATAACCTTTCATGGATACTGGTAACATTAATCATACACTTTCAAAACTCATGGAAAGACAATAGTGTAACAATCCTTAGATGTCTCTTTATTCCATAGTAGCATGAGATTACTTATACAAAATTACCCATGATAAACATGTAATCATTCTACTACATTCTTAAACCATTGACCAAGCTTAAACAATTCTTTCATCTCACATATCATTTGTAGTCTCTTCATCATCATCCACATAAATACTACCCATATGACCATACTGATTCTCTTCATGAGACTTTCCCTTAGGGAATTGGTTTGCATAATGCCCGTACATTCCACATTTAAAACATTTAACCATTGTTGATGTCATAGAAATACCATTATCCTCATCTCTGGTGTTAACAGAACCTTTTCCATTGCACTTACTGGCTTTGTGTCCTTCTTTTCCACACCCAAAGAATCTTCCAGTTCCTTTGAAACATTCTCCTTGATGCCTCTTCCCTCATGATTTACATAGGGGAAATTGAACTTTTTTTCCTCTATTATCATCATGAAACTCCATCTTTCTCTTATTAGCCGAGTCAGGAAACTTACCAAATTTTACATTATTGATCATATTATGAGATTGTTGATTCGGCATAATAATGATGTTTGGACTTCCAAATACCATTTCATTTGGTTGCTCATGAAGAATATCATTCCATTGTCCATCATATCCTCCATTATCGTGAATCATCTTGTTTCCAGCCATTTTCTAAAACCCAAAAAGAATAGTGTGCGAGGCAAAAATCATAATAAAGGGGGAGTAACTTCAATATCTAACATATTTGGTTTAAACTAATATCGTTACCATACTTCTAGGACTATATCCTATATGTATACTTATCCTTAGGGACATCCCTAGACATACCTTAGAAATGTCTCTAAGGATATCACTAACGTTTTCGCATCCTAGTTTCCAAAGGTTGACTAAACTTTTCCTTTGATACCAACTATAGAGACCCGAAGCTTGATGTACATGGACATTACATTACTTTTGCCGAATACTTAGTACATAACAAAAACACACACACAAGGACCGTAATATTTTAGTGTCTTTGGAAAGTCAGAATATAATCTTCTAATCGTGGTGAAAGATCTTCAACATCTCCCAATAAGATATTCTTTTTTTTCTAAACATAAATCCTTATTTATGTCCTGGGGAAAAGAAAACATAAATGGGTGAGCTCAAATTCTCAGTAAGGGTAAACAAAAGAAATATCAATCACGTCATATTCATAAGAACATATCTTTTGGAAATCTTAACCTGCAAAACAAATCATAATTTCATAACATGGGATAAATCATAGTAGTGAAATGTAATCCCAATAATCAAAACATAAAACATGAAACCTTGTGGCATACACACATAATCATAGAGAATCATTTCTTATTAGTCAAGACTCATTGCCAAGACTATCTTAGTGGAAAAAGTCCCTTTCTGAACCGAGTTCACTCCTTGTTTCAGTCCTGTTTCACTGAACCGGTATAACCTACCGTTCCAGCCATGTCTATCTAATGAGATATAAAATCTTTACCCAATGCATTGGAGGTAGATATAGGTCCCACCCATCTCATAATTATGCCATTCTTATGTGTTCCACAAAATTATAAACCATACATCATTGCATAACCCATGTAATAAAAATGGGATTCTTAAACAACAGGACATCATAAAAAAATTCATATAAGATAGAGGAATTTATAAAAATAATTCCATCACAACATAATAAAATCAATGTAATAATAGTGATAGAAACAGAACCCTATATTATCTTAGATTGAAAATAATTTTGATAAAACACTTGAACTCCATTCATGAAGAAAATATCCTTTCTACTTCAAAAACATTTTCCTTTCATAACATGTCATACAGTTTTAAACTAAAAGAAGTTGATTACAAATAAACATGAAAACTTGTAAAGGAATATTCTTGGAAATATTGTTTTAAAAATCCATTCATGCCGTATAATAAAACATTCTTCTCGTACTTTTTTCGGAAAAGTCAAAAAGCACCTCGTACGAAAAACGACAAAAGATTCCTATTATATCTTTTACTAAAAACTCACCAAAGGGTAAAATTGGATATAAAATATTGTAGAAGGATATAAATATTACATATTGAGGAAGCATGGATGTGGATGATAAAATACACCACAGTAAATGACAAAGTATAAACAATCTCGGATAAAAAAAATGAGATTGTGATATTTCCCTTACCATAGGTCCGATTTGCTTCATAAGTGTCCGAACCTCCTGTATAATGATTTAAATAAGGTCATTTACTTATTCCATAATCATACTCATTATTATGATATCATATATGGTTCACTTATGACTTTATATTACCCGTTCTTTTGTAAATTCCTTGTTAAAGAGTGTTTTGGGTAAAATCGTTTCATTTTTCGTCCGTGTTTTGACTTGTAATTATTCATATGATTACTTAGATCATGATTACTTAATTCCAGAATATACAACATGATTTATATATAATATATATTCAGAATATACATATATAAAATAGATCAGTAAATGGAAATAAATACACCGTTCATGGAGACGGTAGGCCGTACGTACGCATGAATGTTGTTTTCGTTTCCTTATTGAGTTGAATGGAATTAAGCAGATGACATAAATATATATACACATAAATCCAGTATCATTATTATTTCATATATTTCATTATTACTTATTATATATACTTTATAATCATTCATGAATGGTTAACATGGACAATGAATCTCATCACGTCGTGGAGACGGTAGTCCGTACGTACGCACGAGCGATGATATCATTCTCATGATCGTGGAATTGTATTGGAGTGTATGTATACTATTTAAGAATCAATATCACTTTAAAATAATAAAATATAGTTATTATGTACACCATTATACCCATCCAAGTAAGGTGGTGGTGGAAAATAGATTACACCAGGACATGGAGACGGTATTCCGTACGTACGCACGTGCGGTGATTTTGTTTTCCGCAGGATGGATAGATGGTGAAATAGGGTTGTTTAATAATTATAATAACATATAAGTATATGAGTGATACTGATGTTATTACTTCATAATGAAACAAATAAATAAGAAGAAGTGGAAGAATAAATAAAGATGAAAGAATCGGTAACAGACATTACCTCTTCTTTGAAGTGCTTCTTTGAGACCTCCTTTTAGGGCACTAAAATAGGTCATTGAAGAAGAACAGAACCTCTAGGATGTTTCTAGGGAAGTGGGGAGGAGAAATGGTCAGGGTTTGGCCGAGCTTGAAGGCTCAATGTGGTGTGAGGAAGAGGGGGAGGAGGTGCCCTTTTATAAGGTAGGAGAGGGGAACCTTTGGAATAACGAAAAATATTATTTTATTGTAAAGTCAAATTCGGTTTTTAATAGCTCCAAATAGATATATCTCGAAGATAAGGTGGTTAGGGGTCTAAATCCTCTCATCCAATAGAATTTAGACAAGTTTAGGTATCAATTTTAACCTTATCATTTAGATTTAACTTTAAGTTAGATAATTTGACTTTCACCGTGTCTTCTTGTTTTCTTACAGTATAAGGTTAATAAACATACTATATCAAGACAAACGAACCCCAAGTTGTTTACTATTAATATATATAACCTTATCTAAGTCATTTGGCCGAAACATAGATTTTTAGGAATAAAATAACAATTAAAAATATAATATTTGTGTTAAAAACTATTTTATGTCCATTTTGGCACTATTTAGTAATTGATTTTTGTGAAAATCATAACTGAATTATTAGCTCTAACCAAGTTAATTAAATCAATAATAACATGTCATATTAACCTATAAAATTATTTTAATTCATAAAAAGTCTCAAATTACATTTATTTTTCTATTTATAACATCAATTATGTCAATATTTCATTAATAAGATAATTACTGCATCATCGTTGTGTCATAAATAAATTAAATTATTTATTGTATTAAAATTACAAATAAAATACCATTATGTAGGAAATAGTTTTATCTTTCTAAGGAATATTTATAGTAGAATTTATACTATGTATAACCCCATATTAAAAATGATTTACTTATTAAACATTGATTTTAACTATTTTATCCCTTCTTTAAATAAATTAATAATAAATGTTCTAATCTAATCCATGTGGGCCTAAATGGTCATATTTTATTCCTAAGGTTGTTTTTGGTCGAATTACACTTGTCCAATAGAATTAGGACATGTGTTAGGGTAATAGTAATATCATTTTTACCCTTAATTACCCTATTTACTTTTAACCGTGGAAAAAAAGTAAAAAGTTACTATTCACCAAAAATTATTTTCATCTCATTGAACCACATTTTACTTACTGAAATCAACCGTGTCTCTTGGATTTTTTAAATTCCACTCACAGAAGCGGTAAAATTACGTTTTATGAAAAATTCATTTTTTTACTACCACTTAGTGGTTTCACTATTCATCAAAAAAATGAAAGTTTCAGAAAAATACCAAAAATTATGCCTAAGCTATATTTGATATTATGAATTCAAAAATGATTTCTATTTTACCAAATTAAAAACATATCATTTTCATTAATTAATTTTAAAATTAATTCCCGTCGTCAAAACAAATAGTGTGTTCTTAAGAGGTAATAACTATCAAAAGATTGACAGTTGTTTATGTCTGGTTTAAATGTGAAATTACATCCAATAACCAAAATTGTATTAAATTGTAAATATATATTCTAAATATACTTTAAAACCAATCAAATTAATAATTTATCACTATTAATTATTTCTTTTAAAAATGTTGTTTTTAATTAAAATTTAGTAATTTTCACTATTCATCAGAAAATGAAAGTTATCCGAAAAGTACCAAAAATTCACCCTGAGCTAATTATGATATTCCGAATATAGAAATGAAGTCCATTTTGAAAAATAAAATTCACATAATTTCATAAAATGGTTATTACTATTCATAATGTCTAGTTTTAATAATATTTTAATAGCATATCGTTGTTTAGTGAAACTCGGTATTGTGTACTACACACTCTATCGAGGAAGGTCATGATTGCATGTAATGCAAGGCAAGTCAAGGATGCATGTTGTGCAAGCTCCTTTTAGTGTAGCGTACAACAAAAGACATTAATGAAATTAAAAAGAATATTTTTCATAAAATCTCGGGGTGTTACACATTTTTTCCATCGTAATGTCCACTATGAGAGGTGGTAAAGGAAAACTAAAAAATCATTGTTTAGTGAGACTATAGTTCGTCACACACATAAACAGTATGTTCGTTACCCATAAGATTGATGTGTGTGTAGGTGTAGGTATAAAAATTATCATAAAACATCTTGATATATTTATATTATTTTTATTGTTTTTTAATCATGTAATTAGATTAATTGAGGTGGAGGAGAATGAAAATAAAAGATAGGATCTTAAGGGTGGGTGTTACCTCTTAATCAGGTAACTCCTTTTGGTTTGTAACAATGGGCTTCCGTGGATTTCTTTCAGCACAAGGGGAGGATTCTAGGATGATTTAATGATTTTTTGAAATTTTATTGGTTATATATTTGATGATCTTAATTTTTTTAGAGTTGTTAATAAGAGGGAGAGGTTGTAGCCTTTTATATTGAATGGAAAGGACACACATAGAATTTTTGGAAACAAGTTATGTGTACCCATGTTTATAACTAAAAAGGAATATAAAACAAAATAAACTCTATACTTTAAGGTTAATGGATGAATAATATACATAAAATAGGTTTTGGACTGGTTTACAGGTTGTTTTGGGTCTTAAATTTAAGGTTTAGTACTTTGTTAACCTAAATTTTCTCCTAATCATTGTAATTTAATTAGTCACATTCACTAGTATATTTGGTAAAAAACATATTTTTCCATATGAAACATTATAAATTATTATTATTCCAATTATATAATCCATTTTTACAAATTCTAATCACCTATGTGGAAGAAATTAATTTAAACAAAATCCAGGTGAAGGGATGACACTGCCGATTTTTAATTTTAAAACATCCAAAAGTTTGCTATGTTTTTATACACAATTTCAATTTGAAATTTATTCTAGTAACCTAAATTGGATTAATTTATAAAATTATTATCTAACTAAAATTTTAGAATAATTTAAATTATATTTTAACCTTATAAATGAATTAGATGAAAAAGTTTTTTTGAATTAAAATTCAGCATTTTGAACTATTCATTAAAATTGAAACATTACAGAAAAATACCAAAATAATATCCTAACCTGATTTTAATATTTATATTTAAAATAATATTTTTATTTTGACTTATTAAATATATAAAAGTTCAAAAAATTGGATTCAAAATGGGATATCCATTAAAAAAATGTAAAACTGCCTTTATAAAAATAGAGGGTTTTAATAATAAATTTGGGTTTTTTGTTATCTTATATCTATAAAAACCACTGGATGATTTTCAAAAATATTTGTTTTAATATATAAAATATAAATTTAATTAATGTTTTTCACTATTAGTAATTAATTTAACTTATTAATATAAATCCTATTTTTCACATAAAAATGGTCTTTTATAAGATAAATACCTTTATATTCATTTGGTTTTAAGATTATTCTATAATTATTAGGTAACAAATTAATTAGACTATATATAATAATAAGTTATTTAATCTTATATTATTCAATTTAATGTCCACGTTATATTATTTTAAATAATAATTTTTTAATAATTAATTTATGTTTAATAACACTCGGTCTTACGTGTTACATAAGCCATCAAGGAAAGACGGTCATATGTGTAACATAAGAAAAACATGGTGAGCCATGTAGATAAAGATAAAATTTATGTTGTGTGTATTGAATGATTAAATTGATGTTTCATATATGTAAATCCCATCATAGTGATTTAATATAAAATAAAATATTTTCAGTGTTGCCTGAAACGAAAAATAACAAAAAGATTAAATTAATAAAAAACGTATTTCACAAAATATGAAGGTGTTAAACATAGGTTGAGGTTGTGTGTGGATATATTTATATACTTTTATAATCCTTGTGATTTCAATACACACCCCACTCATGTTGAGCGCTATGTACTAACACCCCCATAGTTAGACATGGGGTGTTTTTTTCGACTTCTGATGAAGAGGATAGATGGGTGGGTACCTGATCTTTCCCACTCTCTCTTATAAGAGGGGTAGGTATTGAATAAGTTTTTATGATTATAGTTATATTATATAATTATATGGTGGTCATGATATTACATGTGTTTTGGGTTGATATGTGATGACCTAGGTGTTTTCGGGCGAGATGTGATATGACCAAGCTTGTGAGGCGGCTTTTGGTGGGGGTTGTGTATGGTAGGATGGAGAACATGGTTGATTTTATACATGTTCATGATACCATACTAATCATATTATAAAAATGGTTGGGATGTGGTGGTCCATCTTTCTATAGTTGATACATGATGTGATCGTGCTTTGGGGGAAATGGCCCAAGTGTATGTAGGAATGATGTTTTTTGACCATTCTTGTGGGGTAGTATGGTGTTTAAAAGAGATGGGAGTGCCATGATGTAGGATATTGGTGTGAGAGAGTGGAATACTAGTGGAAAAGTGGTGTGGGGAACACATTATAAATACGTTTCTTGTTATATTATATTACTAAGCTTATGTTATTTGGTGAGTGTGCTTTTGTGAGGTTGGGATTGGTTAGTATACCTCTATAGGTTTTGTTTAGTTTTTTTGGTTTTCTTAGGGGTACATTAATATTAACTTTTTACATTTGAATGAGAGACATTTTCTCTCCTAGTAAGTATACTTGTATACTCACCCAATGTATATAGATTTTTTTTAGTTCCCAGGAGGATTACATGGATTGTGATTGACATTACTAGCCCAGACCTTTGGATAGCTATTGTGTTGCTGTTTTATATTTTCTTTGGGTATTTAATTTAGATTATTTTATCTGTATCAGTTCTATTTATACATACATTGTGGGATGGTATTTATTTATATTATTATATGTCATGTATTTTTTTGTATATAATTTATCTTATCCCCCAAACCAATTTATATTATAGAGTGTAATTCCACCCATACATGAGATTTTTATACCCTTATTGATAGTCTCCAACCCAGGGCCTACTGGAGGAGGGACTTGGGGGTTATTATCTATCACCCCTAATAGTGGTATTTTTGGAGGGAGGGGGTCATGATAGAGTGGTATGAATGGTGATGGTTCAGTGATATGATAGCTTTTGGGGTTAGTAATACCTAGGATTTCATGGGCTGGTATGGATACAATGCCAGTTGACCATAGTGCATGAAATAGACTAGGGATAAAAATTATGACACAATATTTTATAGACCCCCATGATCCATTACATAGACTCTAATATTATTCAATGACCATGTGAGATCAATCTTTTTACAGGGTAGAGACCTAGGAGAGGTACATAAATCATGATGACTTGAGTTGTTGTTTTAATTGGGTTGTTTTTAGGAAGGCTAAATTAAATAAAGTGAATTAAAATTAATCTTCGTAAAATTACATACTTTTAGGCTTATACAATTAATGTTTTATTTTCAATTGTAGCTCATATTCTTCATTCATGTGTGGCATAGGTTGTTTAGGTTCAACATTTTTATCTGGTTGATCGATGAAGGGTTTATGTAGTTGAAAAGGATGATTTGTGGAAGAGGGTGTTGAATGATTTCCACTAGAAGGATTTTTTGATGTATGGGGGTAGTTCATTGGATTTGAATACATTGATCTTATTAAAGGATCTTGATATCACTTCGAGTTTTAATCGGGCCTCAGTGGGATACTGGTTTTTTATAAGTTAGTCAAATGCAGGGTGCTATGCGTTAGTGGTGGATGCTCTATTTAAGGGAGAGGAAGGAGTAATATGTTTCATGGGTCAACTTTTAGAAAGAGTTCTTAGTATATATCCTTTCATTGACCATTAAGGAAGTGAATAGGATGGATACTCTTTCTCTTTAGCAGGGATGTATGTCATTTTGGCGGATAAGAATCAAGTTCAAGGTCCTTATGCATTCTCTTTATAACGCTTTCCAGATGAAGAATCTAATGTGAGATGTCTTGAGGAGGCACTCCTTACTTCTAACTAGTATGAAGTCACTCCTTTTACATTTCCAATGTATCAATAGGTTTAGAAGAAGGAAGATGTTATCGAGATTATACATTTAAAAATAAGTTTTCTATGAGAGGGAAACCATAATGGATCCTTGACTTGAAAAGTTTTTTGTAGAATGTATCATATAATAGGGCACATTGATATCTCAACCATTATGGAGTTGACCTTGGAGGCTTCCTTTATGTCATTATAGGGAATTGGTTTTAGTTTTTTACATAGAGATTTTTCCAGTATTTTTTGGATGTGGGGTTCATGGACATCTCTAAAACCAATGCCCAGTGGTTCCCCAGTGTCAATTATATAGACGTGGATATGTGTAATGCCAATATCAATATTCATTTCCATTGAGACCTTTTTATTAGTAGGGAAATAGCCTTATGCTCTACTAAGGTGAGATGGAGTTGGTAGAGGCTAACCTTGGGTTGTTCCTTGGGTTTAGGGACCTCGACCCAAGCATGGTCATAGAGTTGGTCATCAGTGGGGAGGTAGAGGAGCTGGGCATAGTTATTTTCATGTAGTGGTGGTGGCCATAAAAGAGGGGATAGATATCATCAAAGGTATGATGAGTTTTCTGGAACCATTGTTTGTGCCTTATTTTATTTATGAGCTTTGTGCACCTTGGTTTCACCCACACTAGATCGTTATCTAAGACTAGATTTAGAAATGATTCACTTACCCCTCATGTTGAATACAACAATTGGATACCTATCCATCTTATTGGATTTTTACTGAGGATATAGACTGAATTTGTGGCCACATTTTTTAGTTGGGGATCTTTTCATACTACTAATGCAACCATAATATGTTATTCTCAGTATTGACTAGTTGTATTTCATATGTGATGTTATCGAATACTTCTAGAGAAGTGTCATATTATCAGTTATGAATGTCCAACCTATGGTTTTCATTTGTGAGAGGGGTTTTCAAGTGGGTTTTCAGTGTGTAGATCCTATTCTTTCCTAAATGGAATAGCTACCAGTGGAATAAATGGAGGACAGGACAATAAAGGTTATCAGGGTTTTGGAGGAATTCCTAGATGTTTTTTGTGAGGAAGTTATGAAACTACCACCTTGACGTATGGTTGATTTTATGATAAAATTATAGGATAGTGATTATCTGATTTCAATTTCTCTATATCAAATGGATCCCTTTGAGTTTTGGGAACTGAGGATTCATATTGATTATCTGATTCAGAATGGTTTTATTTGGCCCAATGTATCATCATGGAGCACTCTAGTGTAGTTTTCTAAGAAATAATATTGTAGTCGAAGTTTCTGTATAGACTACCAAAGGTAGAATTCGGTGATGGTAATGACATATTACCCTATTCCGAGGAAAGAAAATATTCTTGGCCAGATTAGATGGGAGAGTTGGTTTTGTTTTTTCAATTTTTAATCTCAATATCAACAGTTTAGTGTGAAAGACAACGATATCCTGAAGACATCCTTCAGTGGAAGGTATAGGTATTTTTAGTTTGTAATCATGCCATTCTATTTCATGAAAACACCAGCTATGTTCATAGGGAATATGAACTCCATGTTCAATAATTTACTATACTAGTTCATCATCATATTCTTTGATGATAAATTTATCTACTCGAAATAAAAGGAGGATCATATTGATCATATTAGAGCCATTTTAATGTTTCTTTGACGCCACCGGCTCTAGGGAATGTTTTCCAAGTATTATTTTTGGTCATGATAAGTGAATTTCCTTGGGAATTTTGTGTTGATATAGGGTGTGGGGGTGGACCCATCAAACATATAGGCAGTTATTTCTTGGGAAAAACCCAAGAATGTGGTATATATTCTCAATTTCCTAGGTCTTATGAGCTATTATTTGATATTTATAACCGATTTATCCTAATATTTATCCCTATTGATTGATTTGACTATGAATGACCAAGATTTAGTGTGGACTGTTAAATACCAGGAAATATTTGGTTACATAAAGGGGATGTGGGTTAGTCCTCCAATACTTCATTTTCCTGATGAGGGGGTGATGTTTGAGGTGTTTTGTGACACTTACCATTTGTATTTGGGATGAAGGTTGATGTAGTAGAGGGTAGTGATTTTATCTGGGTCAAAGAATTTACATCCTCACATGTGTAACTAATCCAGTAATGATGTTGAGTTATTAAAAGCTGTGTTTATGCTGATGTTGTGGTGGAATTACATCATTAGGGAGATCATTATGGTCTTCACAAATGAGAAGAGTTTTATGCTTATCTTTTATCATCATGACATAGAAATATGGAAATAGTGGTGGATTTATTTTTTTCATGATTTTTTAGATATCATAAACCATAGGAAATGTTAATTTGTTTTCCTACACATTGAGTAAGAATTCATGGAAGGATGTTGCTCAAGTCTCTCAAGATTATTGGAGAGCAATGGAGGAGTTTGAAGACTTGCACTTAGATGAAAGGGTGGATGGTGGTAAAGGCAGTTTGTTTCATATAAAGGTGAAGTTCTCATTAATGCTATTGGTATAAGAGTCTTAGTTGTGACACTCATAGGTGGAGGTGATGCATAGTCATGCTGTCTATGGTGATGCTTCATAGGGATGGTCGGAACAAAATGTTGTTTCATGGGAGGCTATTTATTCTCGTAGTGATACACGAGGGAGTCCTTCGTTAGTTTTATAGATCACATTTGGTGGTACACCCTTGATTTTACATGATATATTATGTCTTATGGATATATTTTTGGTGGCGTATGATGAAATAGGTAGTGGAAAAGTATGTGGAAATATGACTAGTTTTCCAGTAAGTAATGATCGAGCATCGAGTCCCTAGATGTTTTTTGTTGACCATGGTAGTTATGGAGAGGTAATTTTATGAAATATAATTTTAATCCATCATAGGATTACCCAAATATCAGTGAGGATCTTTTGATATCTGATTTATCATGGATTAGTTGATGAAATTGACCAACTTATTAGATATCAGAGAGTCAGACGTAGTGGATTATTTGGATCGAGAGAATATGGATGAGGTGGTATAGTTTAATGGAGTTTCTAGGTCCATTTTATTTGATCGGTATGAATTTTTTCCATCGCATATCTATATAGGGTTGCAATATTTTTTTGTCACTTATTTTCACCTCAACACGTTTTTCCACCCTCAAATAGACGGGAATATAGAGCAAACTATCCAGACATTAGAGGACTTGTTGCAAGCATGTTTCCTAGACTTTGGTGGATTTTGGGAATGAAACCTACTAGTTCTTAAGTTTTCTTATAAAAATAGATATCACTCTTCTTTCATCATGGCCCTGTTTGAGGACTTATACAGGTGGACTTGTCATTCTTTGTTGTGTTGGATGGAGGTAGCAGAGGGTGTATCTCTTGGTCCCAATGTGGTTCAGAGCATGATAGATAAGGTTTAGCTTGTTCATGAGAGGATTATATCCATACATGACTGGCATAAGTCTTATTCAAATCACAGGAGGAGGGCTTTGGAGTTCAAGATTAGGGATAACATGTTTTTGATGTTTCCCCTCAATGTGGGCCGCAATGTTTTAGTAGAGGGAGTAATATTTATCCCACTTTTATTAGTCCCTTTGTGGTGGTGGGGTGAGTGGGCATGGTGGCATAATGGTTAGACCTACCACCATGATTTTAGAGTTTCCACTATGTTTTCCATGTCTCCTAGTTTTTTTAGTACCTCAATAATGAATCCTATGTGATTTCTTAGGGAGACTTAGATATCAATGATGATTTGATGTTCTTGGAGTGCCCTGTAGAGATTCTGGATCATTAGGAGAAGGTACTACATTAACAATGTTTTTCTTGGGTTTGTGTCTTGTGGAGGGATTGTGTCCTAGAGGATAGTAATTGTGAGAGAGATACATAAATGTGTGCCTAGTACCTATAGTTTTCATTGAGTTTTTTTCATTTTGTTTCTCAGTTTTTATTTTTTAGGTCGTGTTTGGATCCTTATATTTTATGAAAATTTTCCCACTTATATTATATGTTTTTTGTGTTTTGTGATAAATTCTTTTCATATGAAAAGGGGAATACCTAATTCCAAATTGAGACACATTAACTATAATGTGATTAAACCCATGCGGGAGAGTCAGTGCCGCACATAAAAGACAGTATCCTAACATAAATGAGAGATTTTTACACGATTCTATGTTTGGGTTAGTGTAGTTAGTTGGTTTTGACAATTTTTGGTTTGATCTATGTGGTGGTCAGATGGTTTTGGTGATATGGTTGTACGGATGTTTTGTGGCTATTTTGGTGGTCCTGTTTGGTTGGTTGTAGAGTCAAGGTGTGATGAGATGCTTGAAAGGTATCTCATGGTACTATTTTTAAAAATCCATTCTTTTATGGTTTGTTTTTTGAATGTTGAGGGTGAGAATAATTTGATAGGTATCATATGTAACAATCTAGGCCTTCTCCGTCTAATTTTTTCCCATATTTGGGTGTTAAAGGTGTCCAGGAGGATATTTGAGGCAGTTCCATGTGTTATCAATGGAGTCTATAGGTGAAGAAGAGTTTCTTCAAGAAATAAAACTCTTATATTGTCTACATGAAGTTAATAGTTTTTCATGGTTTGTGTAGGGATGATTCACAAGATATAATAATATGGGTTTTTAATCCTTCAAGGTGATCTATTTTTCAGTGGCACTTACAATTACAAAATCTCACAATGTGAAAGGGTATTACACATCATGTGTATCACTAATGTAGTGTAGTTATAAGTATTGGAGCATTGGAAGGTTTCCTCAAACCATACATTCATTGACCCTTTCTCTCATTCCAAGAAATATAGCGATGCCTTCCACAAGAATTTGGGATTCCTTTTGATGGGTATTGATTCTTGAATTCCCATATTTGATCCATGGTGAGTTCTCCTCTATTTCTCATCTTTTTTCCTTCTATTATTCTTTGATTTTTTTGTGGTTCAGTTTGGTTTGGGTTGTGTGTATGAGATTATTTTAATGATCTTTAGGTGTGGCGTAGGTTGATTTGTATTTTCTTATGGTGAAATTATGGGTTTTTGGTATTTATTCTTCACCTTGCAGTGCGCAATGAGTTTGAAAACTTCCTTGAAGAGTGAATCCCATGTTTATACTTATAGTGTATCATACGATAAGGGTTTGATTTTTTTTATAAATTGGTTATGGTTGTGCTATCTAACAATATGATAAAAAACCAGTTTATTAAAATCGAAGTGGACAATGTGGAATGCTATATAAGCTTTTACAACATGGATATGATTGTGATATTTTAATTATTTGGGATTATTTCTCTGATGAAAATTGTGTTCGTTGGGGCATTTTTTTCATTGTATGATATTTTCCATGATAACTTATTTTGTTATGATTTTTGTGCTATCACAAAAATTGGAAATTTGTTCTCCACTTATATCTGATAAATAAAATGGTTACCCTAGTATTTTAACATGTGGGATAATTCCCCTAAAAATAATTTTAAGGCGATAAAATAACCATTGTAAATATGTAAAATAATCTTAGTTTGTTGTGATGTGTGGTCATACTTATTGGGAGGAAATGTGTGGTTGGAGAAAGTGGGGCGGATGGTTGTTTGACCATGATTTTTTGGTGGCGAGGTGGTATTTTATTGTGATTTTGGTGTAATAAAGTTGTAGTTTTACTATGATTTTGGGTGGTGAGGTGGTTGTTTGACAGTGAGTTTTTGGGCGATGAGGTGGTTCTTTTACAGTGATTTTGGGGAGGCAGGGTGGGTTTTGGTTGGATGTTCTTTTGGGGTAGTGAGGTTGTTTTTATCCATGCTCGTACGGTAATGAGGTGATGGTACAACGGGAATGTTGAGCTACTCATGACACATAGTTGTTTTGTGCTAAATGAATGGGTAGTGATGAAATAAATAAATGCCTAATAATTATTTAAATGACATGGGATGGTTTGGTTAATGGGTATGAAATGAATGATAAATAATTAAATGGTGGGTTGTGTGGTTAAATGTGGATGAAGCTAAATAATGAAATGAATGTGATTAATATATATAATTTTTTGGTGTAGTGACTTGTGGATTGTTGTGTGGTGTTATATATGTAGAGTTGGCAGAAAAGGAGGAAATGATGTGAGTTTGTGGAATCAATTTGCGAACCCAGAATTTGGTGTTGTGTGTGGCTATATGTATATACTTGTCTATTATTTGTGATTTCTATACAAACACCACCCACATCGAGCACTATGAAACAAAACCTACATAGTCACATGGGGGTGTTTTTCCTGATATATGGTGAGGATGAATAAGGTATAGGTACTCCTTTGATGATCTCTCTTCCATAAGGGAATGATATTTCACAGGCTATGATGGTCGGAGGTTTTTTAGTGCATTAGATGATTGTTACGATAGCCCATGTTTTTTCAGGTGATATGTGATGGGCCAGGTGTCTTCGAGTGAGATGTTATATGACTGTGCTTATGGGGAATCTTTTGGTGGGGGTCATGCATGATAGGAGTAGGGAACAAGTTTGATGTCCTATATGTTCATGATAACATACCTTTGTTTTTGAAGTAGTTTTGATGTGATGGTATAACTATCGATGGAAGAGATGTGAAGTGACTAAGATTGTGGGGTGGTGGACAAGGTGTATATGGGTGTGATATGATGTGACCATTCTTGTGGGGAGATGTTGTATTTGGAAGAGTTGGTAGATCTAGGATGTATGACATTGGGGTGTGAGAGTGTATTTCCATTGTGAAAGTGGTGTGGGGTATCCTTTATCGATATGGTTCTTGTTATATTATATTACTTGGTCCATGTTATTTGGTGAGTCTTCTTTGGTGAGGTTGGGTTTAGTTAGTATACCTGTATATGTACTGTTTTGTTATACTGTTTTATCATTGGTGCATTAGTATGCCATTTTCACATATGAATGAGAGAATTTGGTTTCCCTACTTAGTGTACTTGCATGATCACCCTACATATGTAAAACCATTTTCATTTTTATAGTAGGATTACATAGAATATGCTGTACATTACTAGCTCGAATGTTTAGATAACTACTGTGCCACTACTTTTTCATTTATTTTGGGTATTTAATTTGGAAACATTTATCCAATCAGTTTTATTTATACATGCATTGTGGTATGTCATTGGATTTATTTAATACTATTACATGGAGTTTATATTGTATGATCCATCTTATTTCTTGATCGAATTTATATTATATAGGGTAAATCCTCCCATACATGAGATTTTTATACGCGCGGTTCTAGTCTCCATCCTGAGGCCTACTGGAGGAATAACTTAGGGATCATTATCTTACTCCCCTCATTGATGTATCTTTAGAGGGAGTGGGTCATCACAATAGTACATATTTGGAAGCATTCATCCATATGAAATATTTGAGGCTATGTTAATGAGAGAATCATTCTCCTATAATTGAGATAGAGATATCCGCCCAATCAACATATTCATGAGAGAATAAAAGTGGTGAACACTATGTCCAAATTTTTGGGACACATAGGGAATATAGAGGATGGATCAAATATGTTATATGTCTTCTTATTATTGATCTATTTAACTCATTCCTTTAAAATATTTATAGGAGTTTAAGGTTATCTTATTTCTCTATCCATTGGGTCATTCATCATTGATAACAAGGTTTTGATATCATCATTGAGAAAATGACCACTTATACATTAAGGATGTTACCACATAATGAAATGAGTGTTATGAAACCTATATATCTTGTTTTTATATGTTTTCTTTCTCTCACTCCTCATCACCATCATCTATTTTCTTTTTGGTATTGAAAAATAATCCTTGCACTAACTGGAAATGTCGGAAATCAACATGGAAATAAGAAATAGGGGTAATAATTCTCATTAGAATTCAGAATATAATTCAACCTTATTTCTATTATGTATCATCTCCCATACACGATCATATCATGTGGGGTCAAATAATGGTTCACTATCATAACCCCTACATTTTTAATATTATAAAAATGATAGTTTAGATAGAATGAACATAACAATTTAAAACTCTAACCAAATTAAGGTTATAAGATACAAACACAATCATATAGGATAATGAGTTTTCAAAAAAAGTTATTGATTATTTTGGTTTTAGACATGTTTAAACATTTACTATTCCAAATATTTTATTATTTCAGAAGATTAATTCAAAAACCAAGTTTGAGTTAGTAGTTTCATTTTTCCTGGAGGATTTATTTTCATCTATATATTCTTCAAGTTATCATGTTCTTAATATTTTATAAATTTTCTACCTTGAAGATTTGATATCTTAGATACATCATGAATTGAAATATATAATATTTTCCCAAATATTCATTATATAATTATCTCAATTGATTAGTGGAGGGTATGTGCAGAAATATATTGATAAATTATAGAAAAGTTTAATAAAATATATATATAAAAATGATGAGTATAATTAAACATTCTCATGTTATCAATTTTGGAAATTATAAAGATATTGATAAATAAAATAATAAGATACACACTAAGATATAAAATATTAATTTGAGGATAGATTTTGAATAATGATATTCATATTTAATTAGTATATTCCAATAAATATTCAAAAAAAAAACTATTGACTCAAACAACTTTGAATTGATGGATCACTAAGTTACCATTGAATGTTTAATAACCCATAAATTTATGAGTCATTTTTTTAGGGAAATTTGAAATTTTACATCTCATGGAAGGGTATATTTTGAGAATTTTTAATTCAGAGTTAGATTAGGTTCATGAAAAAAACTAAATCGGATGAAGTTTGGTGGTAATTTTCAATTAATTTTTTTATAATTGGGAATTTGGAGTCCTTTTAAGAGGTTTACTTTTTTTTGGAAAATTTAATCACTTTTTCATAGGGTATATATGGTGTATATTATAGGTGGTGACTTTAATATGTTTTTATATAATATTGGTTCGAAAATAGGGGTATTTTCTATTGGAAGGGGACAATGAGTTTAAAAAAACTAGAAAAGGATCATGCATACGGCTAATAAAACAAAATAGTTACCCTATGATGTGAAATTTTTATAGTTTTGGATTTTTTAAACATATTAAAAAGTATAAATTCACACATAAGGATGATACCTAAATTTTTAAACTTTAAGTGCATTGAACCCTATAATATGTAATGTTATTTTTAATTTATAGATTAGAGAAATTAGCAAAGTGTTGGGTGTCACCCTGTGATATGTAAATGACATCTAATATGTAAGGGTATTCCTTGTATGGAAAATAGTAAATATTGGGAGTCACCACATGATATATGAAGGACATATGATACATAATATTACTCCATGTATGGAAATCATCTTGTTATTTTGATTCACATTGTGATATGTAAAATCAATTTGATACATAACGGTCTTGATTTATTTAGAAATCATGTATGTGTTGGGAATAATTATGTGATATGTAAGAGTAACATTCTTCGTGTATTTTGATGGATGGTATAATGGAAGGATACTTAAGGGTACTATGATATGTAAGGGTCATATGATATATAAGGAACACCCTTCTTGGAAAATTAACATAGTGTTCGGATTCACGCTATGATATATAAAGTTTATATGAAATGTAAATGGACAATTTGATTATAAATTAGATTTTTTTTAATAGTAACCCCATGATATATAAAGTTAATATAATTTTTATAGGCCCCCATTATTATGAAATCAGCTACGTATTGACATTCACCATATTATTTTTAATAGTTATTCTATATATAAGGGTTCCATTTTTTCAGAAATTTGATATGCGTTGAGAATCACCCTATGATATATACGAGTCACATACTTGGTGAATTTTGTTAAATGATCCAATGTTATGATACATAAGATTCATTAAGGATCAATGTATGTATCATTGATAGATTTTTATGAAATGGATTTTAAATAATTTTTCTTCTTTGATAGCTTTTGTTACACACAATAAGAATTTTAGAAGAACAAAGAGATATCCATAGAATATTTTATATCTGTTATAATCTTGAAATTAAATTTGTGTAAATGAATATTAATAACCAATTTATGAAATAAATATAAAGTTACAACTCAACATTAATGTATTGGTAAGTGATTAGAAATATGATCACACAATTTTTAGGAAAGTCAGTTTATTCTTAAAAAATTTAATTTCTTCAAAAATGATTTTTTCTTCTTTATATGAGTGAATATTAATTTCTAGAAGTTAAAGAAAAATTAATTCAAAACAATTAATTTAATTTTTGAATTTTTTATATCAGAATTA
The DNA here is from genome assembly GCA_963277665.1 of Viscum album. Taxonomy (NCBI): domain Eukaryota; kingdom Viridiplantae; phylum Streptophyta; class Magnoliopsida; order Santalales; family Viscaceae; genus Viscum; species Viscum album. The sequence goes on from OY728134.1 coordinate 136,336,894, forward strand.
TCTAAAAATGATTTTGTTTTATAATTTTTAGAAAACATTTTTTTCAAGGAATTGTCAAAATATGATTTTTATTGAAAACTATATAATCTATTATAATATTGAAAATGTAAAATTATGTTTTTTATTAGTTATAAATTTTTATTATTTCAATTTTATTTCAAATAATCAAATTATGGGTTTTTAAAAAGATTTTATATGTGAATTTATTATAAAAACATTTTATGTTTTAAAAGGGAATTTTCACATAAGATTATTTTTCATGGAATTTTATTAGTTTTATATTACATAAAATTTTGATGATTATGTTATTTAAAATTTAAAAAATATAGACCATATTTGGAATTTTTGGGTCCAAATTTAGTAAATAATTCACTTTGATTTATAGCTAATATGAATAGATACTATTGTGAAATTTATTACAACGGTAAAGGGTAAAAAAGGAAAATATGGATAACAAAAATAAGTGATAAGGACATAATTTTTCATTATATTTGTTATTAGAGGACATTAATATGAAACATAACACATATGGTTAGAAATTTAATTGTTTAATGGATACTTTAACAAAAAAATGACTTCTATATTATTTAAATCAGATAAAGTGAAAAATATTTCACTTTCTTTGTGTTAAATATCAATAATGTGACCACATGGGGAATAAAATTGGTTATAAAAGAATATAGACTTCTTTTTTTAACTTAATAAACATATTTTCATCATATAAACTTATTTCTTAATTTTGGGGCCACTTGGATGAGATTATGATATTTCTAATATTATATTTTGAAATGCATCAAAGACGTCACATTAATGTTTTAAGTACTATATCATTTATAATATATGGATATATAAAGTAAATGTAAGACTATGAATATTATTATAAAATATAACATATTTATATACATTATGGTATTTAAATTTTAATTTTTTGTGAAGAAATAATTATGATAAATAATTACACAGCGATGATGGAATAATTATTCAATTATATGAAAACTAATATAAATGATGTTAAAATCATCAAATGAAATGTAGTTTAATTAAATTAATGTGTTCCAATAATTTTTAGGATTATTATTACATATTATGTTTTTATTATTTTTTTCATGATATGTTGTTTTCTTGATTTTCTTAAAATTGAAGTAATGAAGAGTGTTAAAATTGACATTAATGATATTTTATGAAAGTAATAGTTTATTAAATAATTTGAAAATCATAAAAATATTACATTATAACCAATAAGATAATTTATGGTGTATAATTTCTTATATTTCCCATTTATGCTACAATTTACACTTTCTATGTAAATATTACAACCTTTTAATAATGAAAAGTTATTCCCAAAGTTATATTTAAAATAAGATAACTAAGCATTAATCAGAATGATAAGGTTTGAAATAATACCAAAAAATTTATAAAATCTATTAGTTAATGAGGTTAAACCTTATATTTTATTCTCTTCATGTACATGTCCATTTTGTGGTAATTGGATAGAAAATAAATTTATTATGATTTAATATTTTAATAATTTCCAAAAGTTCACATTATCTTCATTATAAAAGAAAACCTCATACCTCACTTATTTATACAACTTTTAACCTTATATATCAACCATACAATATAATGTTATCTTATAAAATTACGTATACACATTCTATAGGCTCTTCACTACTCAAAAGACCAACCCTAGACCCCATTAGCGGAGATCCATAAGAGACGTTTCGAAGAAGTGAGATTCACTCTAACCGATCACATTATTTTTCTACTCTTTCTTAAATCCCCTAAATCTACGATGTTTATCATAAAATAATGAATTAAAAATAATAAATATGATGAAATTATATTATGATATTAAATCAACATTATACACCCTATTTCCCATCAAATAAGATGTGAAAATATGACTCATGCTTACGCCAGGCTTATCATCTCCACATAGCTATAAAATTCATTTTTATTTTCCATCATATACGGAAGAGTATTATGATGGTAACAAGAATTATATATTATATTAATAATATAATTATTCACATATAAATATAATATTTTTTATACCTTATCGTCATCCAATCTTTTAGGAAATGATAATATTCCTCATGCGAACGAATTGAAAACCATCTCCATGATGCGATGTGATTTGTTTTCAATTATATTTTACATGAAAGGTTATAAAGATTATTTTTATGAAAAAATATGATATATATATAAAAAAATAATTATTATGTAATGGTTTATTATTATTTACCTTTATTTCATTTAATTTAATGGAATAAGGAAAAATGCCTTGTGTACGTACAACCTACCATCTCCAATAACAGTGTAATTATTTTTCCTATCTCTAAATATTTGTGAATGATTATAAATATTTACATAGTGAATATATATATAAATATAATGATTATAAACATTTTTAAAATTATGGTACCATGATCAATTTATAATTATTGGGACTTACTTACCGAAACATGCTTGGAAAACAAAGAAGTTATCACCCAGAACCGTGATTTAAAAAAAGTATTAATAAACGGGTGACAAGATGTTATAAAACAATCATAAATGATATTATGGATATAGGTTTATAGAATAAATGAATAATAAGTTCATATTTATTTTATATAAGGTTTCTACATGAAAACATATATTCAAGACTATAGGAATGAGATTTTTGTCTCAGTTTTTTTTTGGGACACATTCTTTATATATTACTTGTTTCTTTAATGCTATGTATATAATTCACATGAATTTATTTTAAGAGTATTATCCTAAATATTATGGTATTACATATCCATATAATATTATTTCTTTTATGGGACATATGATTCAACTGATTTTAAAGTGTTGAGTGTTTATTTCACAATCTCATCGTTATTTATGATTGTTTATTTTTAAGACTCCACTAGGGAATATTTATCTTCCATGTCCTTATTTTCAATTTTTTAAGAAGGTTTTTAATATTCTCCAAAAAACATTAAGTAATTTATACCGATTATTTTTCTTTTTAAAAAATGTTTTGAAAACAATAGTTTTTTTCATTTTTTAAACAATCTCTTTTTCCACCTTTCAAAAATAAATATGAAACGAATGTTTTTATAACTATTCATGGAATGATCATATTTTAACTATTTCATGAAAAAATAATTTATTTAATAATCCTTTACAAGTTTACAATGTTATTTTTATATAAATTTTCTTCCCTTTGTAATTTCATGACATATTAAAAAATGTTTTCAAAAAGGAAAGAAAATTTTCTCAATGAGTTATTTTGAGTAATATTTAAGAATAAATTTTCATCTAACACAAAATTATTAGATGTTACTTATGTTTTAATAAGGTTTTTTCCATGGATACGATTATTATTATTTATTTGAATGGTTTATGTTTATGATGGAATGATATATATGAATTATCTTCCTTTACAATGACTTATGTTATGATGTAATATTTATGAAACCTGTTTTCTATGTATTTTGATATAATGAATGATTTATATTGATATAGAAAACATATGTATGGTTTTCATTATATGAGTGGTGGGACCTATATATACCTCTAATTCATTACGTAATGATTTATATCTCAAGAGACATGAAGAACTAGAATGGGGAGTGAACTCGATTCAGTAATGAAATTTGTCCACCATTATAGTCTTTGGAGTAAACCCATTACACTATGATAGACATGGAAAAGATCCTTGAATAATAATGAAATTATATTCTATACTTATTTATTTGGAATAATTCTATTTTTTATGCAACTTAAATTATCTCATGCCTCATGTTCCTTTATGATTTTTGTCTTATAAACTACCATGATTTTTTCCATGACTCAAGATTATGATATATGTTATACATGGTGTGATTTTAAAAAGTTATGTTCATGTTTTCATATCCTTATTCAAATTTGTTTCTAAATATCTCTATTTTTACCCTTATTAAGCATCTGAGATCACCCTTTTATTATGTATTTTCCCCAGGACATGAATAACATTTTTATTTGGTATTATTATGATGATTATTAAGTGGGAAGACCTCTAAGGGATATTTTAATGATATTTCATAAAATAAGAAGCTTTTATATATAACCTCAAAAAACTCTAAACATTTATTCTTCTAGAATGTATTATATTTTTATTCATCTAAAAAATTGTAATATATATTTATAACAATCACGGTCTGTTATAGTTTGTATCATAGAAAGGTTTAAAAAGTGTTTGGAGATAGGGTTAGAAACATTTTATGAAAACCATGGGGAAACGACTATGTATAAGATAAAATACTAATGTTTTCATAATGAAAATGAATTAAATATGTTAAAACTAAGGTTTAATATATTAAAAAATAAATTTTCATCATTTATTCATTACCTCTCTTGATTATGTGGTTTACCAAATATGATTAGTGTTTCTCATAATATAATTTTTGGTTTTAGGTAGTTGCTAGAACCCAAAAGAAACATGTTATTGATGAATTCAATCATTAATCTAGTGATTTTTATCTTCAAAAATCATATGTTATGTGAGAGAGAATGAAAAATCTTATTTTTATGATCACATGACTTTCCCAAGAAATGAATCATGCTGGAATTCAAAATGAATAATGGAGGGAACAAAATTTATTGAGTCCTTTATGTGGTGACATCCATATTGATTTTAGTGGGTATTTTGATCCTATCGTGGTTGAGAAATGTATTGGTACCACTGAAAAGATATCATTGTTTATTTAATTTTCATAACATTAAAAATTCATTTTGGATTTCTATCATTTGGAAGGAGAAACATATTAATAGTGGAATATTATCAAGACTATGAGGCAACAAGCTGAAACTGACTATATAGAATGGAATGAGTTTAAGAACTTATTTTACAATGAGTAATTTCCTTTAATTATTTATATGAAAATGGGGAAGGTATTCCTTGAGTTAAATAAAAAGAACGATGAATATATTCGAACCTATAAAGAAAATTTTACAAGACATGCGAGGTACGCTTCTATAATTATCATAAAAACTGAATGTATGGTTGATCAATTCTTCAATGGCTTAAAACCAAGTATCTAAGGGGCATTATCCATAAGTAAATTTAGTACCTATGAATCAATCATCTTATATTCCATAAATGGGGAAATAGAGGTCAAAGTGACATATTAGTAACATAGTTTTTATAAGGAAATGAATATAGAGTTTAAAGGAAAATATTGAAACCATGTTGAAAAGAATAATATGTTTTTTTATGTTCAATGTGTTGGAAGAGGAATGGTTGAAATTTTATTAATAGTATTGGTAAATTTTTTAGGTGTTGATAGGTAAGACATATTGAAAACCTATGTCGACGTAATGGGAAACTGTTCGATAAAGATGTGAATAGAGAGAAGGATACACTGAATTCACCCCCACACATCAATGCTTATAGAGTAAATAAAATGGGAATTATTATAATCCCATCCCAAATAAAACGGTTAACGATGATGATAAACATCAATAAAAACATAAATCCAAATAAAATGTGAAATCTTATTCTATCATTATTGGTGATGTAGATTATGACAATGAAGTGGTGGAATAATGTAGTGTTTATGCATTGGAATTCAAGAATACTTTTATATAAGTACTTTTATGGTATTATAGAATTATAAAACTTCTAAGGATAGTTCCACAATATTTTTTACTTAAGGATTTGAAATAATATGACAAATGGTACTGGTTTCAATGAAAATTGATTGAGGTGGTGTTTTTAGAGAAAACATGATTAAGGGAAGGAGAACCCTTACTATCTGCATGATGTTTGGGTAATGAGATAAAGAGGTGTTTGAATGTAATAAAATAAATTATTTAATATTGATGACATCGAAATTGATTAGTAATATGATGACAAGGTGGTTTATGATATCATGGATTGAGTTTATAGAGTTCTTTCGATTTATGGAATGTGTAAAGAGATAATTTTTGAAAGCATTCATTTTTCCCTGAGGTTTTATAGTAACTAAACTTATTACCATGTTTTAAGACAATACATGATTATGTTATTCACATGTTTTGTGTGTGACAATAATGAGCTATGTCAATATTTTTTGGGGAAAAATTATAAGTTTGTTATTGTAATTTAGTGACCTTATTTTGATGTTTTTGGATTTTAATCTTTTGGAAGTTTGATAAAGGTAACAATTTAAGAAATTTATTAAGTTGAATTTTGGATGAGGTTTTAGTGATTAATTTATAACTTAAACATATGAATATTTATGGTTATTGTATAACCATCACTAACCATTTTTATTTTGATGATAACTAGAGATTGAAGGAATAACATGACATCCCATTATTGATTTTATAATCCACCAGTTCTTAAGGAATTACAATTTGAACATCATTTTTTTGGAGTAAGAGATGAAAAAAATTGATCAAGGAACAAACAAATAGCGATATTATATTTACAAAAGGAAATCAAGTAATTATATCTTCACAATGTGTTTTGAGACAAAAGTTTATCAAATTATCATCAGTTATGATGATATCACTACCATTTTTTAAACCAATATAGTCTATGGTTTTTTGGTCATTAACCATATCTTGACAATATTAGCTATCACTCAATATTAGTTCTTGGGGTTTAGTTTTCCCATCCAAATACATATTTCTATGTTTTTACTATGACAAAAACTAGTTATTAATAACATTTGGTAACCTTTATGTTTCTAATATTCCCTTTTGAGGGATGTTTTAGTATTCAATTTTAAAATGTGGGTTTCTATGAATAAATTATCAAATGTTGAAATCTTTGATGACCGAGACAAATTTCGAGGGTGAAATTCATTTTAAGGGGGGGATAGAATGTTAACCCCTGAGATTTTTATGATATATTTTTTAAATAATTTTATTTCGTTGACAGATTTTATAAACCATAATAGCATGTTTAGATATTACCAAAAATATTATTAAAATAGTATATATCTATTATAATATTTCCTTTAAATTGGATGACATAAATATGAATAATTGATTTATGAAATAAGTAGAAAGTAACATCTCAATATAAATTTATCGTTATGATATTAGAAAAAAGATCACACAATATTTAGTAAGTTTAATTTATTCATTAAAAGTAATTTTTCATCAAAATTGAGTTTTTTTTCTTTTCATGACTCAATATTAATTTCTAGAAATTAATGATTTTTTTGAAAAATTATATTTAAATTTTTAATTATGAAAGATAAAATTATTTAAAAATTATTTTTTTGATAATTTTAAGGAAACATTAATTCTATTCAAGGAATAGTGAAAACAATAATTTTTATTGAATACTATAATGAATTATAATGTATTTACAGGGTAAAATAATTTTTTTTATTTGTTTCATATTTTCATTTTTTTATTTAAAATAATACAAATATGGTTTTTGAAAGTGATTTCATACATGAATTTATTATAAAAAAATTATTTTTAAACATAGTATTTTCATGGAAAATAGTTACTGTGGTTTTTTTCTGATTTTATTTTAAATTAAATTCTAAAACTTGTGTTTTTTTTTGAATTTTGAAAAATGACAACCATATATGGAATCATTGGGTCCAAATTTATTAAAGCGGTCACATTGAATTTTAGTAAATACAAATAGTAATTGTAATAATGTTTTTACTTCCGTACAGGAAAAAATGGATCAATTTTGATAAAAAATAAGTTATAAGGCCATAAATTTCATAATATTTCTTATTTCATTAATTTAATTAGACCCCTAATACTTATGGTTCTAAATTTAACTGTTTAATGGAAAATAATCCATGAAAATGACTTATATATTATTCAAGTCATAGATATTCACAAAATGTCACATTTTTTTCCTTAAATATCTCTTATGTGTCCATGTGAAAAAAAGGTTATTAATGAATCTAGGTGTCCATTTGTAACTTGAGAAACTTATTTTCAAGATATAAATCTATTTATGACTCTTGAGCCCACTTGAATGATATTATGATTGTTATCACATAGATATTGAAATTATGGGAATGAATGAGATTAACTAAATTATGAAATTACCATTTACAAATGTTTATAAAATAAATTAATTGGTTACCAATTAATTGTAAATTAAAATAATGATTAATTGAATATAAAGGACATGTTTTTATGAAAAACATTTTATATGACCAGAATAGAATTTTATAATATTAAAATTAATTAATTAATGTTAGTGAAATATATTGATGAAATTTAAATTTTATATATTTAATAATTTTTTTTTGAAATTCATGAAATATGTTTTATAGACTCAAGATAAGAATAAATCAAAATTTAATCACAAAAAAAAAATAGAATATTTTCAAAAGGCATTTTTACCACCTTTTAATGACCCACCAATTTTAAAACTAAATTTTGGAAAATTAAAAATTTTATTTAAAAAATTAATTTTTTTATTCATAGTATAAAAATTATATTTTGGTTAATCTTCGGTATTTCTCCGAGAAATGTCATATTTTTATGAATAGTGAGTAATAATTAATTTTAATTGAAAATTTATTTTTCATCAAATTTATTTATATAATTATATTATATTTTTAATTGGGTTTAAAGTATAATTTGTTCAATTTTATATCTTTTAATATAATTCTTGTCATTGGGAGAATTTTTATATTGAATTTGTATAAAAAAACATAGCATACTTTTGAACATATTCACTTCAAAACGCATTTTATCATTCCGTAAAGGGGATTAATTTTAAATTAATAGCTACAACATATGTGGTTGAAATTTTGTAAAATGGATTCCATATTTTGAACCATAATCATTTATAATGTATAAAAATGGTAATATGTTTTTCTATTAAAAATATTAGTGAAAGAATTAAACATTAATTACAACGATTAAGATAAAAATATGCTTAATTAGTAGTTAAACATTAATCTTATGAGTCTAAATGACCTATAAAATATTCCAAACCCCTTTTTATAAAAATGATTCAACCATAGCCTTACCTAGATCTATTTTGTTTCATTATTGGAGGAACATTATGTAAGATATACCTATTAATTATGTTTACCTTTTATATTTACAAGAATGTCACTCCCCCTCTACTATAAAAGGAACTGTACCTCCTAATTCTTCAAAACATTAAAGACCATTTTATCTTCTAAACCCATAAAAATTAAGATCCAAAATTAAATCCTCTAATATTATAATCCTAAATTTGGGTATATGGAAATTCAATGAAGGGATTTGGTTCAAACCAGATTGAGTTTCCCGAAGAAGAGGTAACATTTCTCAATAAGTACTTTTCTTTTATTTCTTTCTCTACCCATTAACTTATTATAATTACAAGATTATGTACTAAATTATGTATACTAAATGTACCTTATTTTTTATGTTAATATTTTCATCTACACAAACACACACTTCCATCAAATGGATAATGAAATCACCATTCATGTGTACGATAAAATATCCCCTCACGAAATAATGTCATTTGTGATTCCTTTACCAAATCACATGGTTATAAGATATGATTTTAAAAAAAATTATATGATATATATGATATATGTTATGTCTAAATTATTCTGTAATTATTTTATAATTCTTACCTTCAAGCATTCCATTGGTTGGGAATATGATAACATTGTTTGTGGATGTGTGGGCTACCGACTCGTCAAAGTGATGTAACATATTCAAACTCTAAAATGAATTTATTATTGATGGGTTTAATTAAAAATATGTGAAATTTATGAAATATATATTATATTAATGAAATAATTAACCTTCTTGATTTATAAATAATCATTTTATTTAACACCTTTTCACACGCTAGAAAAGTTATAATGTCGTTCATGGACGTGTGGACTACTGCCACCTCGAAGTGATGTGATTCCATTTTCATCACAATAATTATTTGTATAAGTATATATGATTAAATAATATGAAATTTATGATATAATTATCTTTATATAAATATAAATGTTACTTACCATATTTCCATAATGATCATTGAAAAATGGGAATGTTACTCAGGCATACGTATGATCCACAATCTCTATTATTGTAATGTTGAATCATTTTTATAACCATCATTCATGATTGGTTCTAAAATTATAATTGATATATAAATATGATTAATATATCTTGATTTTTATTTTTGATATGTTTTAAAAAATACTCAAATTACCTTTGTCGACGTATGAAAGTTATTTTTGAAGTGTTAACCGAATATGGTAAAAAAACCACATCAACATAATTGTTTATGTAGTTGAATATGAAATTTTAATAAGTGAAAAAATTAATGATAAACTTGAATAAGTTCTTGAATCATGTACATAATTAACAATAGATTTTTTTATTTAGGAAGATAAGGACTCATGTGAGAAGTCAGACTCAAGGTAAGGGACTTCATCTCAATTTTCTTTCATTGAGGCATATCTTGATGTTATAGACCTTTATTATTTTAAAAGGTGAATATAAAACCAATTTGAAATGTTATATCAAGAAATACATCAATTATAATGATATGTATTGTATTGTTAATGAAATTATTTAATTAGTTTTATTACTAAAATACTTTAAACTAGTATGGGACACTTTGATATAAAAATATATATTTTAATGATTAAAGATTTAATTTACAAATATTTTCATCCATATATGTGTTCTTGAAATTATTTTATATGTTTATTTATATAAAATCATTATAAATTAAATTTTATGTCTATATTTAATTTCATTCAATGTTTTTTAGATATGAATATTTTTATGTGTTTTATATGTAATTGTTTGACAGACAACAACATGAATTTTCTATTCTTAACATACATAAAAACAATGATTTTTTTTTCTAAAGTGACAATTATTTTATTTTTAGATTCCATTTTTAGATTTAATTTTTCCTTAAATGATTCCCCATATTTATCTATTTTCTTTATTTTTGTATTGAAAATGTTTTTTCAAAAAAAATTGTGTCTTGTTATTAAAAATGGGTTCTCCAAAGAAAAGGGTAATTTTGTCCAATTTTGTTTCCATATGGTTTAAAAAATATTTTTTAAATGGTTTTATGATGAGAGTTTTACTGTTCATATGGTACTTTAGAATTTTATGAAATGGGTGTACATGATACAACTTATTCGATGGGTGTATCCCCATTATATATCACAGGTGAGCTCAATATAGCTTATAAAAAGGGTTGAGGCCCATTATAGCTTATGAGAAATTAGGGAGCATGATATATCTTATAAAAAGGGTTGATCCCCATTGTTTCTCATGGGTGATCCCAATATAGCTAATATTATTAGGGATTCCCATTATATAACATCAATGTATTCGGTAATGATAATTTTTGAATTCAGTCTTATGGTTTTTCCAATGAAAATGGTTCTCGAATAGTTTTATGTATATGATGCTCTTAGTCATGAAAATATGGTTAATCTCCTTCTATGGGTTTTAATGATTTTTTACTTGAGAAAAATATGTGTTTCTTTTTCATGAAATGAATTATTTCATTTTCTAAAAGAACATTTAAAATAGAGGTAAAAGTTATATGAGATTTCATGTTTTAAATAACTAATAGTTCTTTATTTTAAAATCCCTTACTTACATTTAATTCTCATCACATGTTTTTAAAATGGTGTCATAGGTTTGTGGATTGGTAACGGAAAGAATTAAGTCAATTTGGAAGCTCTGGAGATTTTCCATGAAATTAATTCATGCCTAATTTTGGACATTTTATATAATGGGAAAATAGATAATGATCCAAAGAGTCCAATTTTTATTTTACGGTTTTCTTATGAATGAGTTATGGTCTAATTCTCAAAAATTATTTATGTAAAAAGATCCCCAATGTGAATGAATTTAATTTCATGACTAAACTCAAGATTATATAATGTTTATGGTTGGGTACATATAGTTGGTATTAAAGGACCATTTAGTCAAATTTAGAGGTTAGGATAGTGTTAATATCATCACCTTAGAAAATTTTTCTTTATGGTTAAGTTGAAATGATAGAAAATTCTATGATTTCCATGTTTCTTTAGAAAAACTATTTATGTTAATGATTGTTTTCCAAAGTGGAAATCGGGAAAATGTAGTGGGAATAAAGCATGGGGAAAATATCCATCCAAATTAGTATGACATGATGGCCGGAATCAAAACTAAATAGTTTTTTGTAGTGATGGATCAATTAACTCAAGAAATAAATAGTGGTGGTTTCCATGCTAGAGAGGAACCTGATATACCACAAAGGAACATTTCTATAATGTAATACTTCACGAGGAAACAACAGTTGTCATTCAATGGATCATTTAGATTACTAGTATCCAAATGATGGATCAGTACTTTGGAGAAGATATTTGAGTTTATGGGGTGTGTAGATCATAAAAAAGGTAACCCTTGAAATCTATTGTTTTGAAGGGGAGTTTGATGAATGATGGTATTTGGTTAAGAAACTATAGATAAAGATGATCTTAAATCCATTAAATGGGAAAAATTAAAAGATCTTTTACTTAATAAATATTTCCCATAGGTTATTTGACATAGGATTGAGAAATAATTCTTGGAATTAAGACAAAATGATAGATAATCCATGTCTAAATATTACGAAAGATTCATAGGATTGTCCATTTATATTTCACATTTTATTTGAGACATTAACAGTCAAATTAATATATTTTACTTAGGGTTGAATTTCATTATACCAATAAATTTCTCCTCTTGAGAATTTAAAATGTATAAAAAAGTTGTTCATTATGCTGAGAAATTTGAAATGGTGTTTTCCTACACTTATGTGAGATGAGATGAAAATAGTAAGAAATAGTCAAGGTGACATGAAATGGAGAAGAAACCAACAAATATCTATAAAGATAAACCTAATTTTTTTCCCAAGTGTAGTAAAGTACATTTTGGGGAATGTATTTCTGGATCTAGAAAGTGTTAATGGTGTGGTATGTTTGGTCACAAGGTTCTTGACTATAAGGAAACTAGTCCTGAACTACAAAATAGTGAGATAAAAGATATCTAATCAATAGTAATATGATTCATCTACAATGAGTTGGGGAATTATGATAATGTGTTTCCAAAGATACTTATTCAGGTTAGAGATCTTCAAGATCATATGTAAAAAAGTTATAGAAATCATTTTCGACTTCTAAAGTTGATGTTTCACCATCAAGAGAAGTGGTTACAACCCTAGGGATCTTGGTATTTTTAAAGGTTGAACATAAGAACAATATCTTAGGAACCCCTATTTTAATTTTTTAAATAATGTAAATACCTTAAGAGAAATTTTTTATGTTCCTATAAATATCTGAGTTATAAGTTTAATAGTTACTTGTGGAATAATACCAATATATTTGCAGACATACATTTAATGGTATTAGTAAAAATTACAGTTATATTTCAATTGAATTATTTTTTTGTAACATTGTGTATTACTGTTTAACATTAGAAATTAATGTATTATTCATCATGTGAATGGTTTAATTTTATTACTATGTACTAACCATTTTGGTTTTGGTTAATAATTACAAATAAGAGGAATATCATGTTATCATTATCATATAGATTTTTATTCACGTAAAATAGGAAAAAATACAAAAGACCCTCACCACACCCCCATCCCCTGTCACCCAACCCAAAGATATATGCTAAGGAGGTCTGAAATAGTGAAAACCAAGGGAATCCCCTCTAATCAAATTGACCCCTCAGGTTTCAATCTAGCTATTGTATGAAGATATACATCCTCAGAGCTTGAGATATCATGAGAATCTAGGTGATATGAAACTTTTTTACCCTCCCTCCATGTGTAAAACACTTTAGTGTTGCTGCCAAGTAAATATCGACATTTTCTGATGGTATAAGCGATTGATCAGGGAGAGAAACCCTGGTCTTGTAGGGACTTGTGCACCAACATTGAGTCAGATTTTACTTTATTGATGACTAAATCCCTCTAGACATATATGATGAGACCGCGGAGCATCACCAGGGCCTCTACCTGTAGAGAGGAACCTTGGCACAACCATAATGAAAACACCATGAGCACCGACCCATAGGTGTTACACACCAACCCTCCTCCCCACATTAAACCAAGAGCACACGATCCATCTATATTGGGTTTTAACCCTCTACCTGGAGGGTTCCAAGGAACCCATTTTCCATTTGTTCGATAGCCTGTGGGAACTGCACATACCCTTGCATGAAACTGGATAAGAGATGGGGATTCTCTCTAGTTGTTAACAACATTGACTAGGTAACCTAAAAGGTTTTTCATACAAACAATAATAGCATGTTTCCTAGCGCACACTCCTTTATGTCTTTCCTTATTCCTCACTGTATAGAGGCCCCAACAGCCTGCATGTAGCACCACAGTGCTCGCCATTCTTTCAGGGCTGCTGCTTCCTGAGTCGTGGTACCTGCTATCCGGAAAGGGGAGGCTATCCATGATGGGATTGAAGACCATGGTGAAATCACCAAAACAAGTCCACACCTCATGTGCCCAGCCACATTCAAAAAACAAATGATCCATGATATCCTCCGTGAGGTCTTGCAACAGACACATCTTGACGCCACGTTAACCCCACACCTCTTGATATTCTCATTTGTTGGGAGAACATTGTTTAATATTCTCTAGGTGAGGAAATTAAATTTGGTAGGTATATCTTTTAAACATAGAACCTTATCCCATGCCTCCCCATTTTCATGAACCTACCCCCTAGAAATTCGCCGGATGTCCATTGATGTAAAGGCTGCATAGAGGAATGCGGTGAAAACACATATATCTAGGTCTGAACTCAATTCGATGAGGTTGAAGATTTATTGTCGCTCCCTATCCAGAATCGTCGTGACAAAATTCAGGAAGTGCATGACCTCCATGATGGTGATGTTGGTGGCTGGGCACCCAAGAAAACCGATAGTGGAGCCACTCCAGTTCTAGTGAAAAAAGTATAACTCCCTTCTCCCCATGAGAAAGCGTGCCTGTGGATAGTGGGTAGAGATGATCAGGTAGATTACCAAGAAAATGGACAGAACATGTCCTTCCGCATGTTACAGGCTCCCTAAAGAGTAGTTGTGGACAATATTCCCACACATGGTGCATTTATCTGAAATATCCCACGCTAATATAGAATTCATGCGGTAAAGGGTGTCTTCTAGGCTACAAACATTGATTCTGCCTTCACAAACTAGTCGCACCATCTTGCTCCAAGTGGCCCAGTTCCTTTTTCCTACTAAGGTGGGTCCCTTATGTGTCTAGAAAGATTCTTTTAAATGTTATTAATAACAACCTGTTGGACATTAATAGAAGAGAGATCATGAATAGGATTATCTAAGAGAATTATGATCACCAGTGTGATCTGTCCCCCAAAAGACAAGTACTTGTTCTTCCAGTTCAACACCCAGTTGGTTATTTTGGTGAGAAGGTGGTAAATGTCAGAGATGCAATGTCTGATTGATGAGAAGGGGGTTCATAGGTATCCCATGGAAAGAGATCCCCTTTGAAGTTACAATTTGGAGCTCATAGAGGAGACCGTCATAGAGGTGCACACTTTTCATATATAGAAGTTGTTATTGTTTTTATCGATGATCTGACCACTCCAATGGCCATACTCCTCCAACCCCTTTTTTCAGTCTGCAGTGATATATACTCGAGGAATTCATGAATATAATGGTATCGTCTGTGAATATGAGGTGAGACACTGCAGGAAGGCTTCATTTTCTAAGATATGGGAGGATCCCACGATTATTAACAATCAGATGAATGAACCGACTAAGGACATCCTGGATAAGAATAAACAGAATTGGAGAGATGGGGTCCCTTTTCCATAGTCCACATGTAGCCTTGAAGAAGCTGTAGGATTTCCCCATGAAGGTAACTAATAACCAAGAAGAGCAAAAATAATGAAATATGATATCAATGTTCCAAGAGGAAAAAACCATACCTCCTAGAACCATATTGATGAAGCTACACTCCACTCGATCATAAGCTATGTTTCTATCGAGCTTCATGGCTATGTTAGACCCACGAGTTTTGAATTTTATATCACAAATCATTTGTTATGCCCAAGAAATGGTTTCATATATTGAGAATCCCTTAACAAATATGTGTTCTTCCAATGAATCCCACTGAGGTAAATGAATGGCCAGCATGGAGTTAATAATACTAGCCAAGATTTTATATAGAGTGTTTCACATACTGACCAGTATATAAAGCGCTATAGTAGAGGGATTCTTGGATTTAGGAAGAAGCACCATAGTAGTGGAATAAGAAACTCGAGGGAAGATCCCTCCCTTTAAAAACTATTTTACTACCTTCACCAAATCTTCCTTCACAATGCCCCATGCAGATCTATATAAGGACCCTGGAAAACTGTCTGGACACACTACCCTCTCAAGTTTCAAATGCATCATAGAAACATGAATATCTTCCTCACCAGGTATTTCTCCTAGGGCTTCGTTATCCCTGGTCGATACTAAAGAGGTAAGAACATCAAACATATCTATTACCTCTATAAGGTATCTATTCTACATGCATTCATTAGGACCTTCCAGAAGATCAAAGAAAAAGGTGTTGGCTAGGCTGACCAACACATCCCTCAAATCTGTAAATGATCAATCCCCTAGGAGAATATTTACTTTTATTAGTCATCTGATTTTCTTGATACACACTTGAAAAATGGTGGTGTTTTTATCACCCTTTTAAGACATTTAATCCTCACCCCCTCCCTAGTTAACCATTCTTATTTTAGAAGCATGCCTATGAGGATTTCCTTCTTCCCTAAGAGCTCCTCAAAATCCCGGTCGTCCCATGCAACCTCTAATTTCCTCTCAAGGCCATCTAATTCCTTCATGACGGTCTCCATATCCCCATATAGGGGGGGGGGGGGTCTTTCAACCATTTGCTGAAGACTAAGTTTTAATCTCCTCCACTTATTGTGAAAATCTGTCCAAGTGTGACCCTAAACTGGAATGTTCCAAGTGATGTAGACTAGGTTCTGGTATCCCTATATGTTAGTCCATATTTGGCTGAATAATAAGAATTCATTGCGGTCTTTCACATGATCTAGAGATACCAAGAGAGGGGAATGATCTGAAACTCTGCGAACTAAATGCTAGACCTTTGAGTTGGAGAAGGTGGATATAGCTTTCATGTTTCCCAAGAACCTATCTTGATGACTCCACATGCAATTGTTCCCCCTTTGATTATTACAGCAGGTGAACTGGTCACCTACATAGTCGAGGTCTGAGAGACCCATCCCCTATATGAAAGGGTTAAATTTGAGGCTTTCCCTCCTGGGGAACGGGCCCCTTCTATGTCACTCAACCATATCTGACACTATGTTAAAGTCACCTCCCACTATCCACGCCTCTGACCCAGGATCAAAATCATTAATGTATTTCCACAGACCCTTTCTTTGGACATGGTCACAACTCCCATAAACAAAGGACACACCAAAAGAGTACAAGTCACACGACACCTTGGTGGGGATGAACTGATCACCCGCCTGGATCAAATCCACCTTGTTGTTTAGGTGCTATAAAATATAGATATGGTGATTAACTGGGCTGGTTTGCATGTATCTGTGAAACCTAACCTTTCAGGTGTACTCCCCAATCCTATAGGGATTCTACTTGTGTTTGGGGATGGAAGCAACTGCTACATTGTGCTTGGGTATTGTTGATGCCATGAAGTCAGAAATAACCCAGGCACCCACCCGTAAGAATTCCATAAGAGTATGTGTATCATTTATGAAAGTGTGTCCTGTCTTTGGCTCTAGAACTCATATCATGGACAATGCGTGAGGATGAGCATCCATTATAATTCCCCAATTTGGATTTGGTGCACACTCCAATTGCATAGGCTGAAAAAACAGCTGCGGAGGAAGGAATATCAGGATATAAGTCCATATGTTCCCTCTGGTTACATGGGGTAGAAAAGCCACCTTTCCTACTAGAAAGCACCTCCTGTGATGGGGGGATATCATCCCCATGAAAGGGTCTGAGGTAGGGGTATGGAGAATGTGACTGGGGAGAGCCCGATGCTTTAGAGGTTAGGATTAGGCCCCTCTCATTTGATTCAGGAGCATTACTAGGGGTCATTGAGGTAAGAGTAGGGAAACCCAGGGGATCCAAGGGAAGAGAGGCCTGAGTTTACACCATCTTTTGGCCACCTTCAAGAAACTCCAGGTAGTGAAATACTAAATTCTGTATAGATAATACCTATAAAGGTGAAAAGCGACATGGAACACATGGTTCTAAGACCCAGATATCTTCTACAACCTCCCCTTGAGGAGGGAAAGGGAATACCATAATATTTGACTTCGTCGGAGGAGGCACTGTGATATCCCTAATGGGGGATCCATCTATGAGTCCAATTCAATTAGTCGAGACAAGGGGAGAGGTATGTGTACACTTCCTCCCTCTGCAACTATTGTCCTACACCTCCCACCCGGGCACCCTCGATGATTGAACTACACGGAGTGCCCCTGAAAAAAAATGCTATAAGTATCTAGGAACAACTAAGTAAAGGATATCCTAGAGCCAACTAAGTGACTCCGCCACTTTGAGTTCCAGAAGGTTGGGAAAAGGGCGCGACAAATCCAATTCCATTCAAAGTCAAGCCACTGAGGTAGACGAGCCACTCCTATTATTGTCATCATAGCATAAATATCCCCAGAGCGTGTAACACCCTGACCCTAGTAACCCAAAGTCAGTGCATTATTACATAACATTGGAATGATCACAAGGGATCAAATCCCGAAAGACTGATCAGTTTAGTAGCCTTGGAAATACTAGATACATTCATTTGTTTTACATTACATTAAAAAAATGAAAAACTACAACCACACGGTCTTTATTGGCCGCACTCATATCCCTTAGACTATCCCTGCTGGTCAGTCATAATATAATTCTTCACAACCTAGAAAAAAACATAGAAAGGGGTGAGATCAGATGCTCCGTAAGGATAACAATATAGTGGAAACATTCATAAATAAGAATAAATATTTAAGGAAATGTAAGACTAAAAAAATCCTTTTAAACTTGAACTTCAGGATAATATGGAAAAGATAAAATCAAATAATTTCATTTACTTATTCACATGTCTATTCTACTAGTCGAATAATCACATGCAATATCAATAGCCACTATGATAATGATGGAATGCATAATGCCAGACTTCATAACCACATAGTCAAGGTCTTGTGCCAAGAATACAAATAATATTTCTTTAAGGCCTTATACCAAGACACTAGTTTGTCTCATGATACCTACCGATGCATTGATGAGATATAGCGGCCTCCACCCATCACTTACTAAGTCTAATTCATTGCTCTTATGAAAAGGTTTAAAAATAATATAAACATTCGTATTAAAACTAGCATAAGAAATGTAAATACTTTATCCATAAACCATGAATGGTGTATAAATAACACATCCACAGTCAAACCTAACACAAATACTTCAATATAATATGTAAGTTTTTTATCATAATAAATAAACATTAAATAAGCTTACAATCCATCAAAAGATGTTGACATTGATGAAATCAAAAAAAATATATATAAATATCTCTTTCCATTTTGAAATCATTTGAAAGTGATATAACTATAGAAGAAAATGGTTATTTTGAAAATATTCTTATAATCTTGTAAGGGATGCTTTGATGATGTTATAATGGTGGAAAATAGATGCACCCGCTGTATATGTTAAAAAAACATTCAAGGCTTAATTTTGTCGAAAAGGTCATAAGGTAACTTGTTTAGAAATGAAAACAAGATTCCTTTCAAACCAATTTATAAAAAGTCAAACAAGGGTATAATTTAATTTAACATATATTTTATGAAATAGTTATATTTTTTTGGAATATATTTTTAAGAAACATGGATGCAGATGATAAAGAGGTCACAGTAGATACTTACGTAAAAACAACCTCATATAATAAATAGATTGTGAAATTAACCCTTACCTTGTAAATTTCCTTGGTAGAGGGTATTTTAACCTCCTATATAACAGTTAAATAATTATTATTAAATTATACCAGAATCATATAAGTAAATATGATATCATATATAATCTTCTAATGTTACTTTGTTAATAATATTTTGGTATTATCATCATTTTGGGTGTTAACTGATTCGTTTTACTTTATATGCTTTGTTATGTAAGTAATGTTTGTTATGGATTAGATGTATATTATTCAGATTCATAATGATATTAAGTATCTAAACATTATTTTTAATCATCAAATAAAAATTATTCTTGAATGGATATGATGGCGTATGAATCTAATTGCGTTCGTGGAAATGGTAATCAGTACGTACGCATGAGCGACAATATCATTTTTTTAATATTAAAATAATATATAATTGTATGGTATATCATATATAAATAATCATTATCATTTTATATTTATTATTTACATCATTTATACTCAATATTTTACCCATCCAAATGATGATTTATTTTAATAACAAATTACACCAAGATGTGGAGATGGTAATCCGTACGTATGCACGTATGGTGACTTTGTCATTTATAGGATGAACAGAATACTGAATATGGTTGTACCATATTTATAGTAACATCATAGTATATATAAGATACTGGAGATGTTATTTTAGAATTTAAACAATAAATAAAGAGGAAGTGGAAGAAGAAAGGAACATGAAAGAGGTGATGAAATATTTTCCTCTTCTTTGGGTTCTTCCATTTGATTTGATCAAAAGGGATTCTTAGGTAGACTTTATGACTAAATATAGACCTCTATGATCAAGGTATGACAGTTGAGAGGATATTTGGGCAGGGTTTTTCTGAGACAAATGTCTTTGAATGTGTGAATTTTAGTGAAGGAGAAGTTTCATTTTATAAGAGATGTGAGGGTTACTATAGGAAAAGCTTGAAATATTATTTTATAATAAAATTATTTTCTATTTCTAAAGGATTAAAAATGAATTTTTTAAAGTATATGGTAGGAATGGATCCAAAACCACTCAAAAAATTTGTTTTAGACAGGTTTAGGTTATCATATTAAGTTTATCTTTTAAATTTAACTCTTAGTTAAATAGTTTGACATTTACCATGTCTCTTTGTATTTTTATATTTTATGGTTAATAAATTAACAATAAAATTAAAAGATAACCTTAAATGGTTCATCAATGAATCATATAATATTATTTAATCCCTTTGGAAGAACATTAGAGTTTTATAAATAGAATATCAATTAATAATATAATATTTTTTTAAAAAACTCTTTTATGTCAATTGACACTATTCGGTATATTATTATTTTTAAATTCATTACAGCAATATTATTTCAAAAAAAATTCATTTAATCAACCCTACCATGTCATATTAACCTATAAAATAATTTTAATTCATTAAAATCCTCAAATTATATTTTTTTGGATATTTTCAATAACAATTATTTTAATCATTCATTAATAAGATAATTACTGCATCATCATTGTGTCATAAATAAATTTAATTATTTAATGTCTAAAAATTATAAATAATATAAAATTATGTTGGAAGTCATTTTATCTTTTTAATGAATATTTATAGTTGAATTTATCTTATGTATATCCCTATATTAAAAATGGTTTAGTTATTAAACATTGATTTTAACTCTTTTAACTATTCTTTAAATAAAATAATAATAAATGTCCTATTCTAATCCAAGTGGACCAAAGGGGATAATATTTTATTTCTATGGTTGTTTTGTGTCGAATTACACTTATCCAATAGAATTAGGACATGTTTTAAGGTAATTATAATATCATTTTTACCCTTTATTAGCCTATTTACTTTTTACCATGGTAAATAAAAGGCAACAGTTACTATTCAACAAAAATTATTTTCATCTTATTGAACCATATTTTACTTACTGATATCAATTGTTTCTCTTGGATTTTAGAAATTCAACTCATAGAAACGGTAAAATTAGTTTTTATGCAAATTTTCCAATGCGCCTAGGAGGTGGGTAAAATACGGTAAAAAGTTCAATAATTTTTTTTATATATTTAAACTTATTATAAAATGACTCCAATGAATTACATTGAACATATATTGGTATTATGTATCTATTTTTACATAAATTAAATTAAAATAAAATAAAAAATTATATAAATAAAAAAGTTGGTGGTAACAAATAACACAATGTTTTTCACTATTCATCAAAAACTGAAAGGTTTCAGAAAAGTTCCAAAAATTCATCCTAAGCTAATTTCGATATTCTGAATCTAAAAATGAAGTCCATTTTGAAAGATAAAATTTATAAAATTTCAAAAAGTGGGTAATACTATTCATAACTGTTAGTTTGATTGGTTCTGGTGTGTTAGAATCTGAAAGTTGCGTACAATGAAAGCTATTGCATTATTTAATGGGAAACATACCGTGGAAGATTAGGGTGTTACATTATTGCCTCCTTCAAATAATTTCATTCTTGAGGTTTCTATAATACTACCGCACAAAAAGGTTCAGATGGTTCTTCATCATAAGTTCCTCTAGTTCCCATGTTACCACTTCCATTTTATGGTTTCTCCATAGAACTTTTACCAGATGAGTCATCCAGTTTCTCAGCACTTGTTCTCTGGTATCCAGAATTTTGATAGGATCTTCACAATAATATAGATCAGGTTCCAGTTCAATTTTATCATAGGTGGGTACATGCATTGGTTCGGGCTTGTATTTTCTCAATAGTGATACGTGGAACAAATAATGAACTTTGGAGATACTTAGAGGCATTTCCAAACGATAAGCTACAACTCCAATTTGTTCTAGAATTTTTAAAGGTCAGATATACATGGGACTCAATTTACCATTCCTACCGAAATGTATAACACTCTTCCAAGGAGATACCTTCAAGAAAACATGGTCTCCAACATGAAATTCCAAATCCTTCCTTCAGTTATCGACATATCTCTTTAGCCTAAATTGGGATGATTTAATATGGGAATGGATAAACATCACCTTTTCTATTATTTCCTCAACAAGTTCAGGGCCTACAAGTTTTTTTCACCAACATCATCCCAAAAGATGGTGTCCGACATCTATTTCCATATAACGTTTCATATGGTGCCATTTGAATACTTGAATGGAAGCTATTATTATAGGAAAACTCTACCAAATGTAATATTGACCCCACATACCTTGAAAGTCAAGTGATCAAGATCTCAACTTGTCTTCTAAGGTTTTAATGGTCCGTTCTGATTGTCCATCAGTTTGAGGGTGGTAGGTAGTGCTCAAATGAAGTTTAGTATCCATGGATTTCTGAAGACTTTTCTAGAATCTTGATGTAAAACAGGGATCACGGTCAGAAACAATTGTTAAGTATACTCCATTAAGTCTTAAAACTTCCTCAATATATAGTCTTGTTAGATGTTCAAGTGGTAAATCTTCTCTTATAGCAATAAAATGTGCTGACTTGGTATAACGATCAACAATGCGCCATATTGCATCATTCCTTCTATGAGTCTTTGGTATCCCCATGAAAAAGTCCACAATAATATTATCCCACTTCCACTCAGGTATGGGAAGAGGTTGCATGACTCCTCCAGGCTGTTGCCTCCCAGTTTTAACTTGTTGACAAACCATACATCTTGACACAAAATCAGCAATCACCATCTTCATGTTGTCCTAGAAAAAAATGTTCCTTTAAATCTCCTTACATCTTAGTACTACCATGGTGTATAGAGAAATTGGAGCTATGAGTATCATCCAATAATCCCTTTTTAGATCAGGTATATCAGGAACACAAAGTCTCTTCCCAAATTTTGAAATTCCATCTTTATATATGAAGTCACTCAATCTCCCATCATTCAATGCTTTAATCTTCTTTTGAAAATATTCATCAATATCTTGAGAACTTTTTATCATTTCTAGAAAAGATGGTTTGGAAACAATTTGAAAAAGTATTGATGTTTTACCTTCTATGATTATTCCCATATCCATTTTCACTAAATCAATGAAAATGTGATCCCTTTCATCTCCCATCTATTTCAAAACTCCATGATCCTTTCTGCTCAAAGCATCTCCCACCTTAACTGCCTTCCCCCGATTATAGTGTATTGTGAAATCATAATCCTTGAGTAGTTTAAGCCATCGCCTTTGCCTCATGTTCAGTTATTTTTGTGAGAAAATATACTTCAAAGTCTTGTGATCAGTATAAAACTCAAATTTTTTACCATAGAGATATTGTATCCATATTTTTAAGATCAAAGATTACCATTGCAAACTCAATATCATGAGTGCGATAGTTTTGCTTGTGATTTTTTAGCTACCGTGATGCATAGGCAATAACTCTATCATTCTGCATAAGGATAGAACAATGTCCTTTCTTTGAAGCAACACTATAAATAAAAAACCCATCATCTCTTGATATTAGAGTCAATATAGAATAATTGACTAATCTTGTCTTAATTTTTTTTAAAAAAAATTCACACTCTTTTTTCTAGACAAATATAACCCATTACGTGTGATCTTGGTTAATGGGTTAGACAATCAGCAAAAATTCTGGACAAAAAGCCAATAATAACCTTCTAAACCAATAAAACTGTGTACCTTAGTTATACTCATCGATACTGGCCATTCTTGGAATGTCGTGGTCTTTAAGGGATCAAATGATATTTCATCCTTAGATATAATATGGCCAAGAAAAGAATTCTAGTGAATCTAGAATTCACACTCGCTAAACGTCCTATATAATTCATTTCTTCTGAGGGTTTTCAGAATGGTGCACAAGTAATTTTCATGATCTTCATATCTTTGGAAGTATAATAGAATATCATCAATAAATACAACTACAATGTCATCAAGATATTTTTTGAAAGCTCTTTTCATTAGATCCATGCAAACAGAGGGTGCATTAGTCAGCCCAAAAGGCATTACTATAAACTCATAATGCCCGTACGTGGTTCAAAATGCTATTTTAGGAATGTATTCCTTCTTCACACACAACTGATGATATCTAGATCGAAGTTCAATCTTTGAAAAATATTGATTTCCTTATGTTGGTCGAAAAAATCCTTAATGCAAGATAGGGGATACTTTTTCTTTATTGTTATATCATTGATTTCCCTGTAGTGAATGGAAAACCTCATAGATCAGTCGTTCTTCTTAACAAAATGAATAGCGATCCCAATCAAGAAACACTAGGGCGAATAAATCCCTTATTACTCAATTCCTCTATTTTTTTCTTTAGTTCCACTAATTCCACAATGGCCATTCTATAAGGGGTCTTTGATATAGGCCTCACACTAGGAATTAAATCAATGGAAAATTCAATTTCTCATTCAGGAGGATGCCCGGGTAAATCCTCTAAAAACTCATCAAAATTTTCTTGCACAATAGGTACATCCTCTATTCGAACATTCATTTCCTCTCCCATAATTATTTCATTCTAGTCCTTCACAATAATTGAATTTAGTAGAGCAAATTGTGGTGGATCTAGATAAGAATCAGGTGGCGATGTTTCTACTTTAAAGATAGGGTACTCTTTATCATCATAAAAAATGGTAACCTCATTCTTCTAACAATAAATTTTCACATCATTGTCCAAAAGACAATTCATACTGAAGATTATATCAAATTAAATCATGTGTATGATGATGAGATCAGCAGATAAAGAACATTTATATTCCCTAATGGGAACTGATTCACAAAACGTTGTTTCAATGATACTTCCCTTAGGTTTTTTGACAGACAACTCCCTTGTTAATTCAAATTGAAAATATCTATTTTTCTTAGCAAACTGGGAAGATATGAAACAATGAAATGGTCTAGAATCATTTAAACCATTGGCTAAACTTGAGGAAACCCTTAAATTACCTACCACCATGTCTTTCGAAGCTTCATCCTCAGCTGTAGTGATCTCATAAGATTGGACTTTCTCCCTTGGCCTTTTCTGAGGTAAGTTCTATTGGCGATTAGGATATTCATTTTAATAATGACCCTTTTCTCTACAATTATAGCATTCAACATTGAGAGTGTCTTTCTTCGCCTTGAAATCACAAGCTTGCTGGCCTTTTTCACCACACTTGTAACAAACTTCCATTCCTTTCAGGAAAGTACCAGGGTGTTTCTTCCCATATTTACTACAGGATGGATATTCAACTTTTCCCATCTTCCCCTTATTTACATTTTCAGTGTGTTCAAAAAATCTCTTCTTCCACTGCTTTTCTTTAAAGTCATATGACTTAGAGAATTCATTTTTTGTCTTGATAGCACATGAGGCAAAGTCTTTGTATGATGAGAAGGATGTTGAGACTAATGCTCCAGGAAGAAATGGATTTAACCCATCAAATAATCGATAAATCTTACTCCTTGGGTTATGTATATAATATGAATCATGCCTTGCTAACCTTGTAATGTTAGCCTCATATTTTTCGACATTCTCATCCTCTTTTTGCCTCAGACTCAGAAATTATGTTTCCATATCTTCTCAATAGTCCCGAGGAAATTATTTTTCTAATAAAATCTATTTAAACTCCCTCCATTCTATATTTTATACTTAATCATCTTCCTTTGTGTTTTGAATCAATGACCACCATTGATCTGCATCACCCGTTAGGAAATAAACCACTATGACCACTTTTTTCATTTCACTAATCCCCAAAGCGTGAAATATTTTCTCTAAGGAATTTATCCAATCCTCAGCTACTAATGGATTTGTACTCCCATTAAATGTTGGTGGTTTTTTCCTCATGAATCGGTCTAACATTGATCCTCCGTGTTGTGGATTAGGGTGCTCCATACAGGTAAGGTTATTATTCATAACCTGAGTGAGTTGTCCGAGTATGATGATAAGATGAGAAACATCGATTTCATCACCAGCTCAATTATAATTATCTTGATTAGGAGGGAAATTCCTACATGGATTATGTGCATTGATATGGTTTCCATTACTTCCATTAGGTTCTATTTCTAAATAATGGAATACACTAGATTGGTTTATCAATCGCAATACATAAATCAAAACTTGTAAACCAGTTAACATAAATTGAACAATTTATGGATATAATCCATAATCATAAAAATATTTCTCTGAGGAAGTATATAATCATAAACCATTCATAATGTTTTACAATGAAAATGATAATTATCCTATGCATATCACCTGGGAGTGTCGTAACCAAGAGTGCATCAAGGCCCTTTGTCGTGCACCTGTTTTTCATCGAGTCTAGCTCAATGCGGTTTTTTAGGTTTTACCCCTAGGTACATATGTGCCAGAGCCACCTATACCAGCTCGTATCCAGATAGGGATGTATTTCTTGGAAAAATCCTAATATCTCAATAGTACCAAAATTCTAGGAAGTGCTTCCATACTAATCTTCAAAGTATATGATAGGGTAATGTTCTCCAATCAGAGATTTTCTAAATCTAGATTACATGGTTTGTACTAAAATTCCTATGATACCAACTTAACTCCCCAACCCCTGTTACTCAGAGTTGGTGAATTATTACATAACATTGGCATGACCACAAGGAATCAAATCCTGAAAGACTGATCAGTTTAGTAGCCTTGGAAATACTAGATACATTAATAAGTTTTACGTGACATTATAAAATGAAAAACTACAACAACATAGTCTACATAAGACACACTCACATCCCTTAGACTATCCCTACAGTTCAGTTATAATATAATTCTTCGCATCCTATGAAAAATAAAACATAAAAGGGGTGAGATCAGATGCTTATTAAGGATAACAATATAGCAGAAACATTCATAAAAAAGCATAAACATTTAAGGAAATGTAAGACTAAAAAATCCTTTTAAACATGAAATTATGCATAATATGGAAAAGTTAAAATCAAATAATGTCATTTACTTATTCACATGGATATTATACTAGTCTAATAATCACATGCAATATCAATAGCCACTTTCATAAGGATGGAATGTATAATTCCAGACTTCAAAACCACATAGTCAAGGGCTTGTGAGAAGAATAAAAATAATATTTCTTCAAGACCTTGTTCCAAGACACTAGTTTTTCTCATGATACCTACCGATGTATCGATGAGCTATAGTGGGCTCCACCCATCACTTACTAAGTCCAATGCATTCCTCATATGAAAAGGTTTAAACATATAATAAATATTCGTATAAAAACTAGCATAAGAAATGTATATATTTTATCCATAAACCATGAATGATGTAAAAATAACACATCCACAGTCAGACATATTCCAAAAACTTAAATAAAATATGGTGTTTTTTTATAATAATAAATGAACTTCAAATATGATTACAATCCATCAAAAGATATTGACATTGATGAAATCAAATTTTTTTTAGAGAAATATGTCCTTCTATTTTGAAATCATTTAAAAGTCATATAATTATAAAAGAAAAACATTATTCTAAAAATATTCTTATAATATCGTAAATAAGGCTTTGACAATGTTATAATGGCGGAAAATAGCCACACCCTTTGTATAAGTTAAAAAAACATTCTTACCGTAATTATGTCAAATAGGTCAGAAGGTACCTTATTTGGAAAACGACAAAATGATTTCTTTGAAACCATTTTATAAAAAGTCAAAAAAGGGTATAAATGACATTAACATATTTTCTAGTAAACAGTAAAAATGTTTTGGAGTAAATTTTTAAGAAACATGGATGTGGATGATAAAGAGGTCCCAATAGATATTTATGTAGAAACAATCTCAGTTAATAAAGAGATTGTGAAATTAACCCTTACTTTGTACTTTTCGTTGGTTAAGGGTACGTTAAACTATTCTATAATAGTTAAATAATTGTTATTAAATTATACAAGAACCATATATGTATATATGATATCATATATTATCTTCTAATATTAATTTTTAAATAATATTTTGGTATTATTATCATTTTGGGTGTTAACTGATTCATTTTCCTTTATATGAAATGTTACATAAGTAATTTTTGTTATGGATAGGATTTATATTATTAATATTCAGATTTATATTAGGTCTTCAAACATTATTTTTAATCATCAAATGAAAATTATTCTTGAATGGATATGATGGTGAATGAATCTCATCACGTTCGTGGAGACGGCAATCCGTATGTACGCATGAGCAACAATATCATTCTGTTGATATTAAAATCATATATAATTGGATGTTATATCATATATAAAAAAGATTTATCATGTTATATTTATTAATGACATAATTTTTACTCATTATTATACCCATCCAAATGATTAAGTATTATAATAACATACTACACCACAACGTGGAGACAGTAATCCGTACGTACGCATGTATGACGACTTTATCATTTTTAGGATAGATAGAATAGTGAATATGGTTGTAACATTTTTGTAATAACATCAAAGTATATATAAGATACTGGAGTTATTATTTTATAATGGAATCAACAAATAATGAGGAAGTGAAAGAAGAAAAGAACATGAAGAGGTGACAAATTATTTACCTCTTCTTCAGGTTCATCCATTTGATTTGATCAAAAGAGCTCTTAGGTTGGCTTTCTGACAAAATTACTGACTCTAGGATTAAGGAAGGTTAGTTGAGAGGATATTTGTGTAGGGGTTGAATGAGACAAATGGCTTTGATGATGTGGATTTGAGAGAAGGGGAAGTGTCATTTTATAAGAGAGGTGAGGGTCAAATTAGGAAAATCTTGAAATATTATTTCATAATAAAATTATTTTCGGTTTCTAATGGATCCAAAATGAATTATTTAAAGTATATGGTGGGGATGGGTCGAAAAACTCTTAACCAATAGGTTTTAGACAGGTTTAATTTAACATATTAACCTTATATTTTATATTTAACTCTTAGTTAAATAGTTTGACATTTACCTCGTCTCTTTGTATTTGTATATTATATGGTTAGTAAACTTACTACAAAAATCTAAGAGAACATCAAGTGGTTAATTAATGAGATATATAATATTATTTATGGTATTTTGATGAACATTAGATTTTTATAAATTGAATATCAATTAATAATATAATAATTGTTCTAAAAACTCTTTAATGTCAATTTTGACACTATTTGGTATTTTGTTTTTTTTTAAATTCATAACAGCATCATTTCTTCAAAAACAATTCATTTAATCAACCCTAACATGTAATATTAACCTATAAAATTAATCTAATTCATTAAAAGCAATAAATTCGTTTTTTTGGATATTTATAGTATCAATTATTTTAATCATTCTTTAATAAGGTAATTGCTGCATCATCATTGTGTCATAAATAAATTTAATTATTTAATGTCTACGAATTATAAATAAAATACCAATATGTAGGAAATACTTTTATCTTTCTAATGAATATTTATAGTTTAATTTACCTTATTTATCACATCATATTAAAAAAAATTAGTTATTAAACTGTGATTTTAACTCTTTTAACTCTTCTTTAAATAAAATAATAATAAATGTCGTAATCTAATCCAAGTGGACAAATTTGGATCATATTTTATTTCTAATTCTTTTTGGTCAAATTACACTTATCCAATATAATTATGACAAGTTTTAGGGTAATTATAATATCATTTTTACCCTTAATTACCCTATTTACTTTTTACGGTGGTAAATAAGAATAAAAAGTTACTATTAACCAAAAATTATTTTCATCTATTTGAACCAAATTTTACTAACAGATATCAACTGTGTCTCTCATATTTTTAAAATTTAACACACAAAAGTGGTAAAATTATGATTTATGCGAATTTGAAAATGCTCCTAGGAGGTGGGTAAAAGACGGTAAAAATTCTAATAAATTTTTTATATATCTAAACTTATTATAAAATGTCTCAAATGAATTAAAATGAACATATATAGTTATTATTTATCTATTTTGAAATAAATTAATTTAAAATAAAATAAAAAATTATTTATATAAAAAATTCGGTTTTAACCAATAACGCAGTGCTTTTCACCATTCATCAAAAATTGACTGATTTCATAAAATTACCAAAAATTAACCCTAAGAAAATTTTAATATTCTGAATCCAAAAATGAAGTCCATTTTGAATGATAAATTTTATAAAACTTCAAAAAGTGGGTATTACTGTAAAGACCCGTAAAATTCAAGGAAAATTTTTTTCTTAATTTTCTTTAGAATTTTACAAGAGCGCGGTTTCAGACGGCATCTGATTCCGAGGCCCGGAGTGCCCGGAATTAATTTCTGAAGTTTGGCTCGGGTACGTTCAGTGAACGAACGAGCGGGAATTCCTAACTTTTGATCCGGTGCTCGGAATTGAAATCTGAGGGCACCGATGAACTCGCAGCGCCG
Source organism: Viscum album (assembly GCA_963277665.1). Classification (NCBI taxonomy): domain Eukaryota; kingdom Viridiplantae; phylum Streptophyta; class Magnoliopsida; order Santalales; family Viscaceae; genus Viscum; species Viscum album. The sequence goes on from OY728134.1 coordinate 136,368,101, forward strand.
ATATTCGCTTAATGAGACCTTTTCGGGAGTTGCGTTTGTTGCGGGTTGAAAGTTACGTTTTGGGGTTTTTCAGTTAAGTTAAATAAAATTTGTGCAAAACAAATTTTATTTTAACTTATTTTAAAAACCTACCAAAGGAGGTTAGAAGTGGGACCCACACCCACTTAACCTCCCTTGGGAGGATTAAGTGTGGTGGGGCCCACACGAACCCCTTTTTCTTTTCAAATTCCTTAACCTCTCAAACCCCCCCCCCCTCTTAATTATGTAACTCTCCCCTATTTTAACTCTTGCCAATTTATCTTTTCATTTAATTTTGTCAACTCTAGACTTAATTAATGAATTGAATTCAACTTTGAATTTTGAAAGGTTGGCAAAGTGAGAATAAAATAAGATGTAGTCTTATTTTATTTTGGGTTGAACGTTTGTTCCCTTGAGAGCTTTTGAGAGCATTCCTCTTCATCTTCAACTCAGACGAAGAACGAAGAACGAGAACGCTCAAACTCCGACGAAGAACGACGCCCCTCTTCTTCGTCCTCGGTGTCAACAAGAAGGAACGCCGCACCCTCCTCGGACCTTCTTCGTCGGCGTACAAGTTTCGCCAACGACGTGACTCTTCGAACGCATCCCTTCGTCATCGGATTTGACGAACGGCTTCCGCGACACCCGACCTCCGCGACGCCGTCTTCCGCGGGACGTAGACGATTCTTCGAATCTTAAACCCGAGGTAGGGGTTGTCGTTTTCTTTTGGTTTCCTTAATTTATTCTTGATCGTGAATCTATCAAGACTAACGTGTAACTTGATTTATTTTAAGTTGCGTTTTTAATTTAACGTGAGGGGGGCCGGACCGCACGAACACGGCCGAATTCCCCCCTCCATCGTTCATGTTTGTTTATGCGGGTGGAAGCAAGTAGCGTGGTGCCGTCGCACCACGCGGATGATCGTTCATTTATTTTTATGCAACTCCGTCGCGCTTCGCCGAGGAGAGTCTTCAAGAACGCGACGCCGTCGCGCCGCGTTGGAAGGATTCATGGCACGGCGAAAGGGGCGCGGTGCCGTCGCACCGCGCCGGACGACAAACACCGCGGCCGGTTCCGGGCCGCGGCGGGATGAGAAGACCGCGGCCGGTTCCGGGCCGCGGCGGGACGAGAAGACCGCGGCCGGTTCCGGGCCGCGGCGGGACGAGAAGACCGCGGCCGGTTCCGGGCCGCGGCGGGACGAGAAGACCGCGGCCGGTTCCGGGCCGCGGCGGGACGAGAAGACCGCGGCCGGTTCTGGGCCGCGGCGGGACGAGGAGACCGCGGCCGGTTCCGGGCCGCGGCGGAAGGAAAGACCGGCGGCCGGGCCGCCGGCGTCGGAAGTCGAGGGCGGGACCGGAATTTCCGGTCCCGTTGGTAAAAACCGGTCGGCCAGCGGGCCGGCCGGATGTCATAAAACCGGGGGATTAAACCCCCGGCCGGTTCTTCAAACCCCCCTCTTAATGAGGGGGGGCGGTTCAATTAAAGGAGGGGGGGGGGGGCAAAGCCCCCCCGGTTCGTTCCAGCCGGCCCCCATTTGTGGGGGGGGGGGGGCGTTTCTTTTGCAAAGGCACGGCGCAAGGCCGTGCCACCTTGACAAAAACGCGGGGCTTAGCCCCCGCGTGCCTCCCGCGTGCGCCGCGGGCCGCCGCCACCGCCGCCCGCCACCGCCGCCGCCACCGCGGCCCGCCGCCGCCGCGCCGCCGCCGCCGCGCCGCCCCCGGGGGGGGGGGGGGGGGGTCGGGCCGGGTCGGCCCGGACCCGGACCCCCCCGTTTCGAACCAGATTCGGTTTTTGACTCATATCTTGAGCCTCGGACCTCCGAATGACGAACCGTCTGCGGCAACGCGATCCTTGGATCGAGACGGTCGTTTCGATATATCGCACTCAAGGTTTCGGGTTACTTTGAGTTCGGCCGGGTTGGTTCGTTCACGAAACCAACCGGGCCTTCGGAGCGGAAACGCTCATATCTTGAGCCACGAACGTCCGATTGACGCGCCGTCAGTCGCGTTGTGTTCCTCTTAGTGAATCGGATCTTTTGGAATACTCCGCCCGAGGTTTGGACGCAGGTGGAGTACGGTCGAGTTGGTTTTTCCTTAAAAACCAACCGGGCCCCGGAGACGAAAATGCCAATAACTCACAGACCGGGCGTCCGATTGACGCGCCGTCTGTTTCGTTGACTTCCTCTTGATGAGACGGAACTTTTGACATACTCCGCCCGAGTTTTGGATACAGTCGGAGTATGGCCGGGTTGGATTGTACTCGAAATCCAACCGGGCCCCTGGATCGGGAAAGCTGATATCTTACAGACAGGACATCCGCTTGACGAGCCGTCAGCGGCGTTGGTGGTTACGTTGAGTAACGGTCCCTTGAGTATACCCTATGGGAGTTCAGGGTACAGTTGAGATACGGCCGGGATTGGTTTCGCTCACGAAACCAACCGGGCCCCTGGGACGAAAAGGCTAATAACTCACAGACCGGGCGTCCGATCGACGCGCCGTCTGTTGCGTTGAGACCCCTGTGACAAGACGGACCTTTGAGACACTTCTTCGTGAGACTTTGAGATACTTGGAGTATCGACCAGTAGCTCGTGGAGTGGACCCTTCCGGAGACGAGCGGGCGGGGGAGCGCTTGGGTGTAGCGGCGGATCCGTGGTACTTGACAGTGGTGGTGCGCTTGGATGCAGCAGCAGACCCTTGGAGGTGGAGCGCTTGGTTGTAGCGGCGGACCCGCGATACTCTACGGAGTGTGTGCGCTTGGTTGTAGCGACAGACCCGCGACGGTGGAGACGAGCGTGCAGAGTACGGAGACCGTGTAGCCGGCTGAGACCTGACGACTGCTTGACCGACTCGACTTGGAGTGAGTCGACTAGCCCAGTGGACGGAGCGCCCGGTATTTGGCGGCAGACCCACGGCGGACGGAGCGCCTGGTAGTTGGCAGCAGACCCGCGGTACTCGACAGGAGGAGTACCTCAGCAGGCTAACTGGGTAGCGCCCGGTATTTGGCGACAGACCCTCAGCGGACGGAGCGCCCGGTAGTTGGCCGCAAACCCGCAGTACTCGACAGGAGGAGTACCTCAGCAGTCCTAGGTTAGTGAGCGGCAGCCTCGGAGTCGTGACAGGACCACTGTACACTCTAGAGACGGAGCTCTTCAGCAGTTACGGTTTCGATAATGAAAATCCTGGTTTGAGCTGAGACTTTTGACCTTGTGTTTACTTCATGATTGAGATGGGTCACTTGCTAACTTTGGTATATGTATGGGCATATACCCGGGTAGTGTTTATCCGTCGATTTCACAATCCTTGTGTTTCCTCATGATTGAGATGGGTCACTTGCTAACTTTGGTATATGTATGGGCATATACCCGGGTAGTGGTTATCCGTCGATTTCACAATCCTTGTGTTTCCTCATGATTGAGATGGGTTACTTGATAACTTAGGTATATGTATGGGCATATACCTAAGTAGGGTTTATCTGTTGAGATCTTCTTGTGTTTATCCTTGTTGGTTTTAGTGAGACCTTGAGGGTCTCGGGGTCCCTACTGAGTATCGTTATACTCACCCCTGCACGGGCTATGCCCGCACCTCGTTGTGTTGGTTGCAGACGACGGCCAGTACTGGCAGAGGCCGAGTGTTCGAGGACTGGACGGTACCTGGAGGTGGACTATACGACGAGGCGGTACCCAGAGGCAGACCACTGGGCGGGTCATACTTGGAGCAGACGGCGGGACCCGAGGAGCAGAAGAGCTATCTGTACCCACCCTTCAGGTGGGATTTCCAGTGGACATCTCAGCGTAGCAGCTTTACTTTTCAGTCGCTGTTTTCCCTTTCGAGTTGTACTTTACAGTTGGGCTTGTATTTCCGGCCCCTTTTACTTTTCAGCTCTTCTTTTTGTACTTAGTGTTTTACTTCCGTTTGTACTCTGTGGTGCTTGTTTTCTTTATAAAGGCAATGCCTTCCCAGTTATCGGGATTTTACGCCTTTGGTGCTAGTCGCCAACCCCTGGCCTATGGAAGGCGGGCTTGGGGTAGTCACGGCACGGGCCCCGAGGACGGGTCGTGACAAATTGGTATCAGAGGAGTTCGGTTCTACCGCAGAACTTATAACTCTGATCTTTCTTTCTGTGAAGCGATAGTGTTAAGAGTACCGAGTGTGGTTTTCAGTTCAGGGAGTCCAGTGTTGGTGCGGGCGGCCGACGTATCCATACACCAGGACCCTGACAACTGATTTCCGACTTTGTGCACGAAAACACTGATTGCGTGTGTGTTTTCAAAGGTTTTTCCCCTTAAAACAGCTCAAACCAGGTCAGCTCACCAGGTATAATCGTTTGATCGTGTTACGTTGTTTCTTTCAGGATGTCTTTTCTCAGACGATCAGCTAGAGCCCGGAGGGATGAGCGTGCTGACAGTCTGCCGAGCGACGAGGCTTCGGTACAGGGCCCTCTTGCAGTTGAGGCACCAGCGGAGGCACCAGCAGCAGGACGATGGTGGAGCTTGATGCTCCAGGTGCACGATGAGGCATCTCTTCTTTGGACGGACTTTGAGAGCCTCTTCCGCTCGGAGTTCGTCCCAGCCACCCTTCATGCGGTACGTATCCAGGAGCTTCTACAGCTGCGGCAGGGCAGCATGACGGTCGATCAGTACGCGGCGAGGTTCACCGACCTTTCTCGGTACTCGACAGACATGGTACGAGACCCCTTCTTCCGGGCCCGGACCTTCGAGCAGGGTTTGAGACACGAGATCAGGGCATCGCTGATCTCCCTCAGCATACCGACTCAGACAGGAGTACTGGAGCGGGCACTTCTGATCGAGAGTTTCCTTGCTGAGTCTACAACAGCACAGCAAGTCACCGCAGGGCGGCACGTGGTAGAGTCATCTGCAGCAGGTAGCCGACAGATGACTCAGGGTTCCAGGCAGACCAGACCTACCGGTGGCCGACTGCATGACTCAGGCTCAGTTGTACGGGGAAGCCGGGGTGGAGTCAGAGCCAGGCGTGCCGAGAGTGGGCAGTGTTACTCCTGTGGCGGGATTGGTCACATGGCTCGTGACTGTCCGACCCGCCATGCTGATGATCAGCAGTTAAGTGAGGGACCACCTAGGCAGAGGCAGAGGTTCGACCGTGGCGGTCCGCAGGGAGGGGCGGACGAGGCAGAGGAGCTGGCCGAGCAGCAGGTGGTGGACGACGCTTTGAGGCACTGCCACCACCACCACCAGGAGGTCCACCCCGACCACAGGGAGTAGGTGGACATGCTTGAGCAACAGTAAAGCAGGTGGACAGGGGAGGAACTAGTGGATACGTCTTTTGTACTTCTAGTTCCATGTTGATGTTGCTTTTGTGTAGCGTCTTGTATTATGAGCTGCAATAATAAAAGACGCATCCTTTGTGATGTTTTCGTTCCTGTCCTGTTTTGTGATATTACTAAGAGGTTCCAGTTGACTGTTGACTTGACCCTCACTTGTGAGACATCTACTGGAGGAGACCAGTTACCACACACTGATGCCGACAGTGTGACTCAACCCTTGGAGGCGAGAGTAACGGTTGGATCTCTTAGTAGTAGCGTCGAGGCCTTACGACGTCATCCTTGGTATGGATTAGTATCATCCATGTTAGGATTGACTGTTTTAGGCAAAGAATGTGGTTCATCCAGGGGATGAGACCAGGTTTCTCTTTTCGGCAAAGAAGAAATCTCGCAGCTCTTGTGGGACCAGAGATGGTCCGGGCCACGTCAGAGGAGGTCCATGTCATCCAGGAGCGGGTTCTACATGGGCGATCGATTCCTCTTGTGCGCAGCAGATGGCGGCACGGAAATCTCCAGGAGAGCACATGGGAGCGGGAGGCTCAGATGCGTGCTCAGTACACTCTTTTGTTTCCCTAGTTTTTGATGTAGCTTTACGGGGACGTAAAGCCCTGAGGTGGGAGTAATGTAAAGACCCGTAAAATTCAAGGAAATTTTTTTTCTTAATTTTCTTTATAATTTTACAAGAGCGCGGTTTCAGACGGCATCTGATTCCGAGGCCCGGAGTGCCCGGAATTAATTTCCGAAGTTTGGCTCGGGTACGTTCAGTGAACGAACGAGCGGGAATTCCTAACTTTTGATCCGGTGCTCGGAATTGAAATCCGAGGGCACCGATGAACTCGCAGCGCCGATATTCGCTTAATGAGACCTTTTCGGGAGTTGCGTTTGTTGCGGGTTGAAAGTTACGTTTTGGGGTTTTTCAGTTAAGTTAAATAAAATTTGTGCAAAACAAATTTTATTTTAACTTATTTTAAAAACCTACCAAAGGAGGTTAGAAGTGGGACCCACACCCACTTAACCTCCCTTGGGAGGATTAAGTGTGGTGGGGCCCACACGAACCCCTTTTTCTTTTCAAATTCCTTAACCTCTCAAACCCCCCCCCTCTTAATTATGTAACTCTCCCCTATTTTAACTCTTGCCAATTTATCTTTTCATTTAATTTTGTCAACTCTAGACTTAATTAATGAATTGAATTCAACTTTGAATTTTGAAAGGTTGGCAAAGTGAGAATAAAATAAGATGTAGTCTTATTTTATTTTGGGTTGAACGTTTGTTCCCTTGAGAGATTTTGAGAGCATTCCTCTTCATCTTCAACTCAGACGAAGAACGAAGAACGAGAACGCTCAAACTCCGACGAAGAACGACGCCCCTCTTCTTCGTCCTCGGTGTCAACAAGAAGGAACGCCGCACCCTCCTCGGACCTTCTTCGTCGGCGTACAAGTTTCGCCAACGACGTGACTCTTCGAACGCATCCCTTCGTCATCGGATTTGACGAACGGCTTCCGCGACACCCGACCTCCGCGACGCCGTCTTCCGCGGGACGTAGACGATTCTTCGAATCTTAAACCCGAGGTAGGGGTTGTCGTTTTCTTTTGGTTTCCTTAATTTATTCTTGATCGTGAATCTATCAAGACTAACGTGTAACTTGATTTATTTTATGTTGCATTTTTAATTTAACGTGAGGGGGGCCGGACCGCACGAACACGGCCGAATTCCCCCCTCCATCGTTCATGTTTGTTTATGCGGGTGGAAGCAAGTAGCGTGGTGCCGTCGCACCACGCGGATGATCGTTCATTTATTTTTATGCAACGCCGTCGCGCTTCGCCGAGGAGAGTCTTCAAGAACGCGACGCCGTCGCGCCGCGTTGGAAGGATTCATGGCATGGCGAAAGGGGCGCGGTGCCGTCGCACCGCGCCGGACGACAAACACCGCGGCCGGTTCCGGGCCGCGGCGGGACGAGAAGACCGCGGCCGGTTCCGGGCCGCGGCGGGACGAGAAGACCGCGGCCGGTTCCGGGCCGCGGCGGGACGAGGAGACCGCGGCCGGTTCCGGGCCGCGGCGGAAGGAAAGACCGGCAGCCGGGCCGCCGGCGTCGGAAGTCGAGGGCGGGACCGGAATTTCCGGTCCCGTTGGTAAAAACCGGCCGGCCAGCGGGCCGGCCGGATGTCATAAAACCGGGGGATTAAACCCCCGGCCGGTTCTTCAAACCCCCCTCTTAATGAGGGGGGGCGGTTCAATTAAAGGAGGGGGGGGCAAAGCCCCCCCGGTTCGTTCCAGCCGGCCCCCATTTGTGGGGGGGGGGGGCCGTTTCTTTTGCAAAGGCACGGCACAAGGCCGTGCCACCTTGACAAAAACGCGGGGCTTAGCCCCCGCGTGCCTCCCGCGTGCGCCGCGGCCCGCCGCCGCCACCGCGGCCCGCCGCCGCCGCCGCCGCCGCGGCCCGCCGCCGCCACCGCGGCCCGCCGCCGCCGCGCCGCCGCCGCGCCGCCCCCGGGGGGGGGGGGGGGGGGGGTCGGGCCGGGTCGGCCCGGACCCGGACCCCCCCGTTTCGAACCAGATTCGGTTTTTGACTCATATCTTGAGCCTCGGACCTCCGAATGACGAACCGTCTGCGGCAACGCGATCCTTGGATCGAGACGGTCGTTTCGATATATCGCACTCAAGGTTTCGGGTTACTTTGAGTTCGGCCGGGTTGGTTCGTTCACGAAACCAACCGGGCCTTCGGAGCGGAAACGCTCATATCTTGAGCCACGAACGTCCGATTGACGCGCCGTCAGTCGCGTTGTGTTCCTCTTAGTGAATCGGATCTTTTGGCATACTCCGCCCGAGGTTTGGACGCAGGTGGAGTACGGTCGAGTTGGTTTTTCCTTAAAAACCAACCGGGCCCCGGAGACGAAAATGCCAATAACTCACAGACCGGGCGTCCGATTGACGCGCCGTCTGTTTCGTTGACTTCCTCTTGATGAGACGGAACTTTTGACATACTCCGCCCGAGTTTTGGATACAGTCGGAGTATGGCCGGGTTGGATTGTACTCGAAATCCAACCGGGCCCCTGGATCGGGAAAGCTGATATCTTACAGACAGGACATCCGCTTGACGAGCCGTCAGCGGCGTTGGTGGTTACGTTGAGTAACGGTCCCTTGAGTATACCCTATGGGAGTTCGGGGTACAGTTGAGATACGGCCGGGATTGGTTTCGCTCACGAAACCAACCGGGCCCCTGGGACGAAAAGGCTAATAACTCACAGACCGGGCGTCCGATCGACGCGCCGTCTGTTGCGTTGAGACCCCTGTGACAAGACGGACCTTTGAGACACTTCTTCGTGAGACTTTGAGATACTTGGAGTATCGACCAGTAGCTCGTGGAGTGGACCCTTCCGGAGACGAGCGGGCGGGGGAGCGCTTGGGTGTAGCGGCGGATCCGTGGTACTTGACAGTGGTGGTGCGCTTGGGTGCAGCAGCAGACCCTTGGAGGTGGAGCGCTTGGTTGTAGCGGCGGACCCGCGATACTCTACGGAGTGTGTGCGCTTGGTTGTAGCGACAGACCCGCGACGGTGGAGACGAGCGTGCAGAGTACGGAGACCGTGTAGCCGGCTGAGACCTGACGACTGCTTGACCGACTCGACTTGGAGTGAGTCGACTAGCCCAGTGGACGGAGCGCCCGGTATTTGGCGGCAGACCCACGGCGGACGGAGCGCCTGGTAGTTGGCAGCAGACCCGCGGTACTCGACAGGAGGAGTACCTCAGCAGGCTAACTGGGTAGCGCCCGGTATTTGGCGACAGACCCTCAGCGGACGGGGCGCCCGATAGTTGGCCGCAAACCCGCAGTACTCGACAGGAGGAGTACCTCAGCAGTCCTAGGTTAGTGAGCGGCAGCCTCGGAGTCGTGACAGGACCACTGTACACTCTAGAGACGGAGCTCTTCAGCAGTTACGGTTTCGATAATGAAAATCCTGGTTTGAGCTGAGACTTTTGACCTTGTGTTTACTTCATGATTGAGATGGGTCACTTGCTAACTTTGGTATATGTATGGGCATATACCCGGGTAGTGGTTATCCGTCGATTTCACAATCCTTGTGTTTCCTCATGATTGAGATGGGTCACTTGCTAACTTTGGTTTATGTATGGGCATATACCCGGGTAGTGGTTATCCGTCGATTTCACAATCCTTGTGTTTCCTCATGATTGAGATGGGTTACTTGATAACTTAGGTATATGTATGGGCATATACCTAAGTAGGGTTTATCTGTTGAGATCTTCTTGTGTTTATCCTTGTTGGTTTTAGTGAGACCTTGAGGGTCTCGGGGTCCCTACTGAGTATCGTTATACTCACCCCTGCACGGGCTATGCCCGCACCTCGTTGTGTTGGTTGCAGACGACGGCCAGTACTGGCAGAGGCCGAGTGTTCGAGGACTGGACGGTACCTGGAGGTGGACTATACGACGAGGCGGTACCCAGAGGCAGACCACTGGGCGGGTCATACTTGGAGCAGACGGCGGGACCCGAGGAGCAGAAGAGCTATCTGTACCCACCCTTCAGGTGGGATTTCCAGTGGACATCTCAGCGTAGCAGCTTTACTTTTCAGTCGCTGTTTTCCCTTTCGAGTTGTACTTTACAGTTGGGCTTGTATTTCCGGCCCCTTTTACTTTTCAGCTCTTCTTTTTGTACTTAGTGTTTTACTTCCGCTTGTACTCTGTGGTGCTTGTTTTCTTTATAAAGGCAATGCCTTCCCAGTTATCGGGATTTTACGCCTTTGGTGCTAGTCGCCAACCCCTGGCCTATGGAAGGCGGGCTTGGGGTAGTCACGGCACGGGTCCCGAGGACGGGTCGTGACAATTACTATTCATAACAGCTAGTTTATTGGTTGCAGTGTGTTAGAATCTAGATATTTCGTACAATGCAAGCTATTGGTTTTTTCAAAGAGAAACATACTGTGGAAGCTTGGGGTGTTACAGAGAGAGCTCTGAATAGCCTTTAAGAAGCCTTCATTCTGAAAGGGCAGGGGAAACCCATGGAGGCAAATCCAGACGGCTTATAACGGAATCTCTTTCCCTTTATGAGCCTCCATAGACCATTGAGATAAGCTGATTCTACAATGCCAAAAGGTGTGTGGGGATTTACACCAAGAATGGATGAAGGCCTCCTCAAAAGTCACCACAAGAGTGAACGAGTTCTTGTGAAGAGGTTAAACCTTATCCTGGAGACCGAGCCCCCATGAATGGATAAAAAATGGAAGCCTGCCAGCAGTGGCTTGGAGGCACCAAACCAGACTACTAAGGTCCAACACAAACACGCCTTCGCCTACTCGAACACCTACACAGGGATATCGAGACAAACATGTCGTCCCTCCCAAGTCGACTGTGACTGCACCGAAACCACCAGGAAACATGGGGAAGGTTGGGTATTACAAGAGAGTGCATCCTTAAATGAAGGGTTGGGAGGTTGCAGGGGAACTGATGGACCCTCAGGATCGCGTGCTACTGGGAGGGTTGCTTGGGAAGTATGGAGATGTGGTGTGCCAGAGAGAACACTACCCAGGACTTCTGGAGCCGACGAACACCAGGGGTCATGAACTTCTAAGCTAGGATGTGGAACCTATGAGGAGGTGGAAATTAGCGAGCCAGAGATATCCACCATCGAGGCCGGATAGAGTGCCGGAGAGCTGGCATAGGAGGGCATAACAGTCGAGAATTTTTGAAAACAAGGTCATGCGTACATCGCATTCTCTTCACCAGAAGCCATTCCAGAACATATCATTATCGTGTTATCCTTTTGAGGTTTATGTTCTCTATTTGAAGTTGATTACAGGGCTTCTAGAATGAAATTTTCTATTGAATACTCATTTTTCGATAAAAATATGAGACTGTGGTAGAAACTGATTAAATTATAGAATTCTTCTAATCTAGTAGGTATATTTCCTTATGCTTAGATAATGAGGGAACCCTTCAACTCTAGGCCAATGATCTTGAAATAAAATGTTATTTTATTTCTATATTTTATGATTTTATCAACTAACGTTTCCATAACTATTTGGTATTGTGGTTTTTTCATCATTAAATCCCTATTTACCATGTTCTTTATCACTCACAATATTTCCATGAGAATTAGTTTTCCCTTCCAAATCCATCTTTTAATTTTCATCTAATGGTCCCCCTATGTTGAATCCTAGTTATACGTAACTTATGGTGACAATTATATTTCTCACTTTACCTTTTTAAGAAGATATTTTACTAACCCTTGGCATGATGTGATTTTCAATAAAACAATTATAGAAATTTTAATCATTTTATAACCTAGAAAAACTTGTAGGGTTAAATTCATTTTAAGGGGGGTAGAATTTAACAAAAAAAGATTTTATAAAATAAATATTTTCTAATTAATTTAAATTCATTAATAGATTATGTTACATGAAATGCATAGTTTATCTAACATCGAACACAACAACAAGTTTTTCTTTCATTTCATGTAACATCGTGTTATTTTGATGACTTATGTTTCACACAATCTCGAGTCTTACCGGACAAAAATATACTATTAGTATCATTAAATCATTGTTCATGTGTACGATAAACTACCACCTCATGAAATAATGTTGTTCGTTTTTATTTACCAACTATCATGGTTGGTAATTATGATGTAAAAAATATTTAATTTTATATACATTATATTTATTATTACTTTATACTTGTTTCATTTTTATATAACACATAACTTCATGCTTTCCATTTTTTGGGAATACGATAATATGGTTTGTGGATGTGCGGAATACCACCTCCTAAAAGCGATGTGATATGTTAAAAATTTAAATGGAATTTATTATTGAAGGGTTTAATTAAAAATATGTGACATAAATGAAATATGATTGAAATTAATGGCATAAATAACTTTTTTTAAATATAATATATCATTTTCTTTATCACCTTTTCACACACTGAAAAAGTGATAATGTCATTCGTGGACGTGTGGACTACGACCTCCTCAAAGAAAAGTGATTCCTTTTATATCACAAGAATTATATGTATAATTATATATGATCAAATAACATGGTATTTATAATATAATTATAATTATTTATAGATTAATGTTATTTATATTCTTTCTATATTGATCATTGAAAAATGGGAACATTACTCATGCGTACATACAACCTACCGTCCCTATGATTGTAATGTTTGTTCATTTTTCATAAAAATATTTCATGATTATTTTTAAAAGTATCATTTATGTATAAATTCGATAATTATTTCATGATTAATATTTCGGAGATGTTCTAATAATGAACCCTTTTACCTTAGTCTTCCAACAGAAGACATTTTTTGAAATAAAAATCGAATATAGTCAAAACATCTGGTGTAAAATTAATTGTTTATGTATTTTTATAAAATATAGTAATAAGATAGATAAAAGTAATTATAAACATGATTTTTTTTAATAAAGTAAATAATTATAATAGGTATTTCATTTATGAATATAATGAACCGTGTAAAAAGTCATACTCAAGGTAAGGGACCTCATCTCAATATCCTTGGAAATCTTGATGTTATGCACCTTTATTATTTTATAAGGCATATAAGAACCCAATTTGACATATTATATCATGAATTTTATAAATTATCATAATATTTAACGTTTTTGATGGATATTATTTTATTTTTTTTATGATTCATATATTTTAATGTGGTATGTGACACATTTCATAAAAAACTGTTTTTAAATGTTAAAATATTTAATTTCAATATATTTTGGTTCATGTAAATATTATTGATATTATTTTATATGTTTATTTATATAAAAATATTGTAAATGTAATTTTATTTATATTTTTAGATTCATTAAATTTATTTCAAAAAGATATCTCTTTTTGTGTTTTATATGGAACATTTTTATAAACGAAAAAAGAATATTCTATTCTCAACACACACAAAAACAAATAATTTTTCACCATTGTGGAATTTATTTTGTTATTGGATTCCTTTATTAGATTTCATGTTTCCTTATATTAAAACTTTTTTTGGGTATATTGGAATTAAAAATGGGTTTTCAATGAAATTTTTGTTTTGGGCATGAAAATTTATTCTCAAAAGAAAATTGTATTTTTATCCTAATATGTTTATGAATGGGTTTGAAAAGAGTATTTAAAGGGTTTTATGATTATATTGTTTTTCTATTGATATAGTAAATAAGGATTATATAAAACATGTGACCCTGATACATTTTATATGAAGGTTATATCACCATTATATCTCACAGGTTGCCTAATATAGCTTATTTGAAGGTTTGATCCCCTTATTGCTGAGGAGAGATGGGTGATCTTGATATAGATTATACAAAGGGTTGATCCCCATTATAGCTCATGAGTGAGACCTATATAGCTTATAAAAAGGGTTATCCTCATTATAGATATCTAATTCATTATGTAATGATAATATTGGATTTCATCCTTATAGTTTTTCTAATAAAAAGGGATTTGAAATGGTTATATAAATATGATTCTCTATGTAACCAAAATAGGATTAGTTGATCAATATGGGTTTTAATGTATTTTTGAGCAATTTTTTTCATGTGAAAATCTTTTATTTCATATTCTTATTGAATATAAATGTAAAATTTATATGAGTTTTCATCTTTTTGTCAAACTAATGCTTTTTTTCTTTTTATATCCCTTTATTATATTTTATTCCCATCCCAAGTTATTAAAATGATTTCATAGGTTTTAAGGATGTGTAAGGGAATGGAATAAGTTAATTTTGAATTCAGGGATATTTTCTATTAAAAAATTCATGCTTTATTTTAAATATTTTATTGTATGGAAAAATATTTACTAAAAGTACGTTTCCACTTTTTATTTTATGGTTTTGTTATATATGAGTTTCATAGTAAATATCTAAAAATATAAATTTGAAATGATCCTTAATGAGAAAGATTGTAATTTCTTGAATAAAACTCATGATTATGTACTGTTTAATGCCTAGTCCTTATATATGACATGAATTATATTTTTATTCCTATAAAAATATGTAATATCATTTTATGAAAATTATAGACCATTATAACATGAAGGGACATTCATATTATAAAGGTGATTCATAAGGGTCATTCCAATGAAAAGGGATATATGTAAGGGTCATTTATATTATATATAAGTGTCCTAGGGTTTTCTATAAATTAAATTTAATTCATTTTTTTGTAGATTTTATAAAATTCTAATACAATGTTTAAATGAAAAAAATGGGATTTAGGCCATTTTGACTATAATACAGTGATAATTCCCTTGATTTTTCTCTTCATAAAAAAGGGATATATTTATATATTGTTTTTAGATCTTCAATTCATAAATTTTATGGAGTATAAATAGGTAAGTAAAAACATCATATAGTTTTTATTATTATTCATCCCATTGAATTATTATATTTTTATTAGTTTTACTATTAAATACGTTATTTATAAATTATCATATTCCATAAAATCAAATTGATATTTTCTAGATTTTATCTACGAGTTGAGGTCAATTAACCTTGAATGAGGTAGATGACCTTTACATCACTACGCCTCTTTCCCATTTTATAATATTATGTTCATGTTTCATCACTTATCATGTTATCCTATTATGAATAATATTTCCATATAAATCAGGATGATCATATATTATCCTAAAAGTAAATTAGGATTACATAACTTTCTAATGGATTTTATGGTTGTGCATTGGTGGAATGAGTAATAGTGATCCTATTTATGAGTAATTCAGTATCATTAGTTAGTTTCTCTAGAAAAATATGTTTTTTATTTTTAAATATGGGTTTATAAATGGGTTTTTATGAAAAATTGATTCTATATGTAAATTATTAATATGGGATTTACAAGTTGAATGGGATGGGTTTTGATAATTACCTTGAAAAAATATTTCAAAATAAGTATCCGGCTTTCTAAAGAAGCTTTCTATTTGGATTTTGTCAAAGGCTATAGTGTATGTAAATAAGGTATGAGATTCATTTTTCAAAATGGTTATATAGTCGATCTTAATAGGGATTTAAGGTAAATCTAGAAGAGCCTTATTTGAGATTGGTTTGGTTCGTATGACTTTATATGGGAGTCTCATAGTTTTATAATGTTTGTGTGAATTTTATTAATTATTTATTTGATTTCTATGTATGTTATTATCATTAAATTATGATACAATATTATATAGAAATAAAATACCTTGTTTTGAAATTTATGTGTGGTAATATAAACTTTTTTCCATTTTGGTGCATTAATTGGGTTGATAATATTATGATTTTGTTATTGAATTGATTGACGAGATCCTAATTGAGTTAATCAATACCTTAAAGAGTAGAGGTTGAAAAAAGAATTGTATTTAATGGAACCATGAAAAATACGATGAATTTAGGTTGGTATTTATTTTTATATAAATTTGTTATAGAGTGAGATGTTCATGTGTGGTTGTTTATTTTGTGGCTTAGTGGTAAAAAATATTAAATTTCGTGAAACTTCCTTTATTTTTTTGGTGTATACTCAGGAATAAGGTTAATATAAGTAACCTTGACAGTTTGGTAAGGGATTATCTAAGGATTTATCAATGGTTTGTTTATGATTTTGATGTGCTATTGGGATAGTGTTACCTAGTTTTAACTGCATGATTATGTATCCTTGATTATTTTTATGTAATGTATATAACATCCATCCAAGAGTGAGAGAGTTTGGTTGTTGATGTGATGTGATTATCCATTGGAACCAGCAAGTGAAAACATAGTTTAAATTATTCTATAGGACATACCATGAGTTGAGATGGATTAGATTGAAAATTATGTTAGAAAATGGGATTCCCTTTGCTAATCTATTGTTGTATAAGTAATAGATGTATTATTAGTCATGGTAAGAACATTGTGATGGTGTAGTTTTTATTATTCCAAGTGACCTTTCTAGATGAGTATGGTTCAAGATGTTGAGATTTCATCCCCAAATAGTTTCATATGATGTTTAGATATAAGATTAACAATATTGTGTGCCTACTTTTAGTGTCTTTTTTACTTATTCCATGTAAGTTACCTCATCTTTACGTGGTCTAACGTATGTGGGAGGATTTCTTTTTAGATTCTTGTCTCGTACTAGCTCTAATGACTCCTTATTTATGAGATAATATCATTGTAACCTACCTTGTGTGGTGTGGTTTAGCTTATTTGGGAGTTGGTTTATCATAATTCCCTCATTATACCTCTTTTAATGAGTATCAGATATTGAATTGGATGTTCAAGACATTCAATGGGACCTAACCTTGATTGAGTGGTTTTTCCATTTATAGAGATTGTAAACTGATATCTCGTCTTCGAATTTCATGTTGCATGTTGTCTAGTAGATATAAGATGCATCCATGGGACCCAGGTCACATTGGTGTGGTTATCTTGGTGTGATAGTTTGGTTATTATGGTTCCCTCATCAAATGTCTTCTTGTAAGTTATGATTTTTAAAAATGATGGGATTGGATTTTGTGATGTATTTCCCTCATAGGTTTCCATTATGTCTAAGAATGGCTATTGAAATTACGTCCCTTAAGGGAAATTATAATGATGTAACTCTTATTTATGTATTATCATCATTGGATGAAACATGTGGGGTTAAGTGTTATGGTGTCTTGGTCAATATATGTTTACCTGATGAATTTTCTTATGTTTTCATTCAATGTTTTGATTTTGATTGGATGTGTTTCATATGTATAACTTGCAATAAATATATTATTATATTTTCAAAAATATACAAGGGATAACATCCTTAAGGATCGTATAGTTTAGTAGTCATGGGAGACTGGTTGGATACATTATTCTCATATTATATACGAAAAAAATAAACAAAAAATATAGTGAGAAATTTATAAATTCTCTTATTAAACCCTTGAAATCATTCAAAGATCTCTTATTTGAATCCTAGGGAAAGGAGAAAATAATAAAGGCTGAGAACAAATTCTCATTAAAGGAAAAAAGACAATAAAAGAAAACCTAGGATACATAATTAATAAATAATATTACAGTGATAAACAATAATCCCTTATTCCATGTAACTAATATCATAGAAATATAATATATCCAAGGATCTTAAAAAACATAAATAATCACATGGATAAAAAAATATTGTTGTCTAATCAAAGAATTCATAATTTTAGACATCATAATCTTTCCATCACTTTCTTATTCCAAGATATCATACATAAATAGGTAATATATAAGATAAAAACCCAAAATAGTTTATCTAATTTGGTTTAACAACACATCATAGGGATATAAAAAACCTTATCCTTAGTTATTAATTCCAATGCAATCATCAAATAAAAAGGGTTAATAACTAATAAAATAAATAATTGACAAAAAATATCAGTATTTGAAAACTAATATATGAAATATCAATATTTTCTTCAATAAAAATGACATCATGATATGAAGCCTTCTAGAGTAATATAATGTGTTTCATAATTTTATTTTATCCCTACTAAAGAATAAGATTAACCAAAACATGTTATAATGTATGAAAATAATATTAAAATATCATTTGAGTAATTTTATATAGAAAATATACATTTTAACTGAATATTTAAAATTTAAAAATTTATAGACATGTCTGAAAAAAAATTTATTTTAAAATAACCATGGAAACTTATAATGTAATTTTCAATTCCAAGAATAAGCATGGTGTTATAAAAATATATTTGTGCATTAAATTTTAGAATAATGATTACATTCACGCCTTTAGTAAAAAAGTAACTCTTTATGAATTTAATAAGAAAATTTATTTTAATTTTTTTTGAGAATGTAATACATGGGTAAAAATGAATTTAATAAATCATTATAGAAAATTTAAAGCATTCTTCAAAAAAGATTAAAGAAAAAAACACATTTGAAAAAAATATTCTCAACTAAATAAAAAAATGTAGGATTTCACTAAAAATATTCATTTAGTATTTTATATAATAAAGAATATAAAAATTAAAATAATATTTAAAAATGGAAAAATGAATTTAGGAGAGTAAAATAGAAAATTTTTAAGATAGAATTATCAAATATTTCCTTTAATAGAAACATAAATATAAATAATCCAAGTAAATATGATATTAGGAAGAAAACACTTACCTCATGTATGAATTTATTCGTAAGTGATTTAAACCTCTTGTATAATAAATTAAAATTTATTATACATATATGTACTTATAATATCATGTATGATCAACTAAAATGATTCATGACCAGTTAATTAATATATCTTTATTTAAATCATTGTTTTAGAGTGTTAATTGTTTTGTTTTTCATACATGTTTATTTTAATTAGTTTCAGTCAAAGAATATTTATCATTGTCCATAATATCCAAAATGTAAATCATGATATAAATATCACACACACACACAGATATATATATATATATATTCATCAATGAAAGGAGAACATGAAAAATGAATCACATTTTCATGGAGGTGGTTTTCCACACCTATACACGTGAAACATTATCATTTTTAATGGGTGTATGGGTGAGAGGAAGTTCTATTTTATATGTGAGGTAAGCGGAACACTTCAAATTACATAAAATATTTAAATAATATAAAGTGATTTCCTTTTGAAAGTGGATCCAAATTCTCATGGAATTTAATAGTATAAGTTTAATTTAGAAATAAAACCAATATATGAGGTTAAATGACATTATTTTTTTTATATTTAAACCTTATCTTTTTATTCATGACTCATTTAAACCATTTTACCCATAACTGAGGTGATAAATATTTAGCACAAATAATATTCATTATGATAAAAAATTATGTTGAACATGTTACCTAATATAAATTATTCTGATTAAAAAATATGAAATTAATTTTACATGATTAAACTTATAGAAGTGGAATTAATTAATTTTAAAATAATATCACAATACACAATGGAAACCATTTTTAGAAAATTGATAGTTGTAAGCATAAATTCTATTTTATATAAAACTGAAAAGTAATATTGATTAATATTTGACTAATTATATTATTTCAAATTAATGTATTCTTATTTTACATTAAAATAAAAAAGGAACCCTTTAAAAACATTATTTAAAGGAAGGAACTTAAAATATTATTTATTAAAAGACAAACATTATTTTTATTTCCAAAATTTTAGGCATATAGTTCAATATACAAAATTATAATTTAATATTAATTATATTTAATATATAATATATTATTGGAATATAAAAAATGTTATATAATGTTTCATGTTATTCTTATATCATTATAATTTTATAAAATTGATAGTTTTTTAAAATAATTATTTTTCAATATGCACATAAAAACTTTTCTGAAAAATCTAAATAATTCAGACTATACTAATTTTGGCATGGTGAAATCGAGAATTAAATTCATATTACTATATCAAATTTAATAAAATTTGGATTTTTTTAAATTTATTTCCTGAATAAATCTATTTGGATTTTGTAGTCGTTTTTTATAAAATAAAAGCTTACTATAACTGTAGATCCGGTGTTATAGATACCATAAAATAATTGTTTGGAGAGAAAATTCTTGGAATTTAGCAAATAATAGAGGATATTGTTTTCCATTTATCCCTTTATTTTCTCCCTTTCTTGATCTATCTTATTTAATGGCTCCATTATAAATATATTCAACTATTATAGTCATATAATTGTTTGTCATTTCAATTGATAGAAATGGGGATTCAACTTAATTTGAGGTGTTATATGTTTTTGTATTTTCAAAATTAATATTCAGATAAAAAAGTCTATTTTTATATATATAGGCAATATTATCATCTTGATTTAGATCCTCTAGTTCAGTGGTGATATTGGATAAGGCATCTGGTAAGGCATTCTTTGAGCATGAAATTTTGGATAATATTATCTCTAAGGGAAACTAAAAAATCAAATGTAATTAATAATTAGTTATAAGAATAATTTTTTTTCTTAATATGAAATTATTATTTGATTTTTTTATTACATATTTCAAAAATCCTTAAATGTTTAATTATGAGGTTGGTACCCATGTGGCTATTATAAAACCTACAATGAAGGCCTGATATTCTACACCAGTGTTGGTACAACCATATAAGAGGAGTAATGTATATTGAAGAATATCCCTTTTTAGTGAGATAACCATAATTATAAAACAATCCAAGTATATTATTGAGTCTTATATCCTTTTTCTCATTAGAATTAAAGAAGTTCCATTAAAGTCCATTTCACCCATTTAGTAATTTTCTTAGATGATGAAAACCTCATTATCATGGAGTACTATTTCTAGTGGTGAATCATCTAGTGAAGGGTGTGCTACTAAGAAATATTTGGGTGATTATCCAATTATTATGTTCTAGGATAAACAATTGATATCGAATTATTGTTGGCTGGAAGCCCATATTTCTAGTAGTTCTATAAATATAAGATGACCAAGGATATATTTAGGAATATATATATGAAAGATCCAATTGACTTGAAGAAGTTATAAATATTTTATAAGACATTACTCAACAAATATAAGTGTTAGGAAAATATATTTGATATCAATGTGTCAAATTTTAGCTTTATGCATTATTTTACAAATAAAATATACCCACTTTTATTTTCTAGATAATTTCGTTAAAAAAATAAGAGAACCAAGATATCAATATATATTTTGCACTTAAATGATATAGATATTTCCCTCCATAGATGGTGAAAAGATATTTTTTGAAAAGGATATTTCATGATATCATCAAAATCACTCTTATAATTATTATCCAATTTATAATTTTTTCATTTAAATTTTTATTATTGGAAAACAATTTCTAGTGATGTTTGTATTGAATTTCCTGATATAATAGAGTATAAATATTAAAAAATCTTAGTTATAATAGTTTACAAAGATGGGTCATATCAAGTGTCTAACTAGTTTTATTGCTGTCAACATTAATATTATACTTTCATACTATAGAACCAATCAAATTTTCTAATGTTACCCAAAATGAACATTATAGTGGGTACAGAATAAAGTTGTGTTATCAAAATTTTGGGAATATTACCTCAATGTCGTCATGGTGATTTCAAAATTTGTTGGACATTAATACAAGATCATCTACATTACACACTAGTGTATTCCCAGGAATGGACACGAAAATTATCTTTATGTGATGCTTTTTTGAATACCCTGTATTCATTAGTCTGAAGGGGATCACTATCAATAGAAATATAACCCCTACGGTTCCATAAAGTAAGTGTATTATTCATCTTTAGGATCCATTCAAATATTTTTATGTATAGAATAGCCAACCATGATTGAGACTGTTTGATAGTTGGCTGATATATCAATGTGAATCTCCATAGTTGGGACCAAAAAGTATTTATTTGGATTTTGATGGTTCAGATCCCTAAAACCAATATACACCATAAATTCACAATTTTTTTTATCTTAAAATTAAAAATATTAGTAACCCATATGTGTGTATTGCACTATATGAATAAAATTTACATTAATCAACAAATAAAATTAATCTTCCACCATGGTTTCATCTATTGGATGCATATTTCATGTTATATTTTATTAAACTAAAATATTAGGTAGTAAATATAAGTGCTGAAAATGTACAAATATTTATAATTTTTGAATTTAAATTTATTTCCATGAAATCACATCGTAGTTTTAATTGTGAAATGAAAAGTATTTTCTCTCTCCATAGGATTCATTATTGTACTAATAAATGTATGGAAGGAGTATTCATAGATACCCATATTCACATACATTAACTAATTTTTGGTAGTTAAAACACTATATTGTATCGCTAGGGGAGAATAATTGAGATCCTCTTACATTTCATTATCATTAGTAGTGGTAGATTGACACACTACCAGAGATTTAGAATAGATGTTTTAACATCCCCAATGAGTTCAAATTATTCCAAATGTTCTAAATGTTCATCCCTCTAATCGCATAATATTTTAATGGAGTGGAATGTGTCCAATGCCCATGTTCATATAAGATGGTATTTTTACCACTAATCAATTATCCTAGATTTCATTTACTGGCCATCAATATATCATTCGTTTTGGTAGAATATATTGAATAAAATATAAATATATATAGATATCATAATAATGTCATTTTTATTGACATAGTTAATTCAAAAACACATTTTCCTATAAATCATTGTAAATAAATGAATTTTTATGATATTTTTAGTAATAGAAATGATTTTTTGATTCTTAAAATATATAGACCATTCATCAATATAGTCAAAGTGTAGTACATAGCCATAATTAAAGCCATTGAATGTTTTAATCAGTGTAGTTTTTATACAATTGAGAGCAGTTAAATGTGTTATATCTTTTATAAATGTCTTATTACCCTCCCTTTTCAAAGAAACATATTTATATATTGAGTTTTTTTAGGATTCAGAGGGAGATTTTTTATAGATAGCACACCAACCTAACTTCCATTTTATTATTCCAAACATAAATAAGATGAAGATGATACTTTTGAATTCATATAAATTTATAAAATTTTTAATATGGTATTTATCGTTGTACTAAGATAGACTACCATGAACATTGAATAAGAAAAAATATCTAAAAATTGAGTTTTAAGTCTGATCATCCAAAGGTTATTCTAATAACATTATCATACTGTTATTTTATTAATTTATATGGTTCCATGTGATATTCCTTATATTATAAATTATATAGAGTCTAGGTATGAATATTTTTGATTTTGGTCTTGATGAACATTGACGTCATCAGGCTTTTAATATACATATATTCCCCTAAGGTTCCATGTATCATTATTTATAGTTTTATTCATTTTTTGAAAATAACTATATCAACTATAAGGGAATCTATTTTGGAATGATATATTTTAGTAGTGACCACTTTTACCTCATGATATTTAGAACCTGAGATATATCATATAAGATACACATGTAGTGAATTTGAAGTGTGAATGAAATTTAGTATTGAAATATGAGTAGGGATTGTTGAGATATTCTTTATTTAATTGTATTTTTTAAAATTAGGGTTTCTTTGTTTTTCATATTGATGTACTATATCTATGAAACAAAATTATTGAGATCTATGTGATTATAAACTCCTCCCTTGATCAAATTTCAGGAGAGTTTTTTTATTTATAGGCTAGGATAAACCAACTTTCTAGCATTCTGTGATAAATAAGATAACTATATATTTTCTAATAAATATGTAGTCTGATTGGGTGAGGATATGATCTAGAATATCGAGCGTAGTATTTATATACATTTTAAGAAAAATTTTCCACCTATATCCTATTATATTCTATATATACAATTTCAATGGGAATGAAATTTGGACTATAGGGACATCCTTGATTATTTCTGCCTATACCACTACAATTTCCTTTATAATATCTCGTGTGGAAGCTTTTTTTTATTTCAATTCATCATAACTGGGGACTAGCAAGTGAATATTATTGTTAAAAACCATATATTTTTTCTTCATCAAATGAAAATTTCATTGGTTGGTAAGTTAACATCCTCTAAATAATGCGGGTAACATATCCAGAAGGGTCTAAACAAGTTAAGTTACCTAGAGCTACATTGATTCCAAAAATTTACATTATTGATGGGTGCAATGTAATATTTTAAGATATCGTCAGAAATATAATATTACCTAAATATTTATAGATTAAATTGGGGCTTTTAATAATTGATTCAATCATGCCCCGATGATTTCATATATGAGATCAAACAATTTTAAGGTAATACAATCATAAATGTTTTTTTGATATTTCTATTCATGATTTTCTATCATAACCATTTGTATTCAAGTGAAGCAATGGAGATAAAATTCATGTTTCATGGGACTACCAGGAGTTACCCACTACTCAATTACTATATTTTGGATAATGTATTTGAAGATAAATATATCATTAATTTTATATCCCAGCATTTGATGTTGGGGCAGTAATTTTGTCATTCATTATACCCTACATCAATTGGTTTTCTAATATCTTATAGTGTAAATTTTTTTCTATTATATAACATTGAAATACCCTGTAAAATTATAACTTCACAAGGAATACACATTATTATTCTTATTTTAAATAATTCAAGGGGTCTTCTTATTTTTTACATCCTTTATATTTGCCTTAAGATGTTGGAAGTTGCAACTATTTTCTAAGGGAGGGTTCATGTTATATTTGGATGGTTCAAGGGATTGAATCAACCATAGTGTTGGATCATGAGTGATATTCTCAAATTGTAATTTCTATGACTTCTTAATTTATACTGAGGATTCTTGTTAGGATTTATCTTTAGGGAACTAAAGTGAATCTTTAACTCTTATACTACTGCATAAAATTCATTATCTCTAATATGATATTTTAGAGGAATTAATATTGTCTAGAGATTATGTTGACCTTTATTTACACAAATCTGAAGAAACTATTCCTATGTTTTTTCATGTCTATATAATATTTTAAACTATTTCACCTACTGATTATTCCCATGAATCTCTCATTTTTCATGTTTCATACAATTTGTGAAATAATTAATTATTTTTTTCTTTAGTTTTTATCTAAATAAAAAATTTATCTATCATTAGATATCATCTCACAAGGGGGTGGATCTAGAAAATATGTTTCCATGCCATAGAAATTAGATCCATAAAAAATTTATTATGAAATATTTTAGTTTTATCACTTCTTTCTACATTACTTTTCCTAGAATTAGATCATATCATGATATAAAATGCATAATATTCTATTTTATATCTCTATTTCTATTAAAAATCGGCATTTTATAGTTAGAAAAGTTTGGTTAATGAGGATTTAAATCTACCAACATAGGTTATGGCTTCCTCTCCAGCTACATTAGTTTATGTTAACCATATACAGATTATATGTGATTAGTATGAGACACATGAAGTTGTTGTGGTGCACCAACATGTGATGATATTTAAGTAGAGATATTCTAAATTTATTTTTTTGCTATCTAATTTCATGTACTTTTTTTATAAACTGGGGTGAGTTTAATTAGAATGACATTCATAAACTTGTAGGTTTTTTCCTCAGTGGAAGAAGATATTAGTGATCTTGTGGTTTTATACACACATGGACATGTTGACTTGACCTCAAGTTGACTAGATATATTAAAATTAGAAATGTGTCGATGATATCTAATTTTACAAAATAGGGTCATCTGGTGGAGGAATGACAACTTTATATCAGGAACTAAAATCAATAGGTATGTTTCTACTAATTATCATTTGTTTAGATTCATCTTTTATACTTTTTTTCATAATATCTAATATTAATTTACCTAGAAGAAAGGATATTTGTTTCTTTAGGTTATCGGTGGGCTATAGTTGTGGCAATTACTTTTTTTCACAATATGTCTATAAGTGGGAAATTATAGGATGATGAGGGGTACCCAATATCATGAATCTATTTTTGATACTATGTTTAAAAACCTTCTTTTATAACTTTAGTATGGATGAAATTTTGAATATATGTCTCCTCTTTTTCATGAACCTCCAAATCAATGTCAAGATTAACAATATTTTTAGGGTTTCATTCATAAATATTAAAAAAAATTAATCATTATCTAGGAAGAATATCCTTATCAACATTCGAGTAATATAGATAATATTTATCTTATAATACCCTTTAGCTGATATATTTTAATCATCCATAATATGTTTTGGTAGGTTTTTTATGATTTTCATCCACTATAAAAATTAAATTTAGTCATTCAAATACCTAATTCATAAATTTGGTAAACAATTCAAGGAAATTTACTATGAGTGATTATCATCAAACATTCTCTAAATATTATCTTAATAAATGGTTGTGTTCAAAATTTACATTAGATAAGAAAACAGGTGAATGTCGTATGGGGATTCCACAATCATAAAGAACCCAAATCACCTCAGTATGTGTAAAAATTTCCATAAACTAATGAAATTGTGTTTCTTATGCACTGTGGAAACAAAATCTATATACCTTTTCATGATTACTTATACCTTGGGTGGTGGTGATGTCACACCCCAACCTTAGATACTCTTTCCTTTTATTTATGTCTTGGTGTTGGAACTTTTGGTTGAGGTTCAGCTTGGGTGTCCAACAAAAGTACTTGAATTTTTGTGGTATTGGTTTTATTATAAACCTATTCTTGGTTATTGAGAATTTTTTGTGATGAAAGTGCCATGTTGGAGAGTTTATGAATTCTTCGGTGTCTCTATATTGTGTTTAAAACACTCAAGGATCATTGGATGAACTTCCCTAGAGTTTAAGGTGTAATTTGAGGGTTTTCGGCCAATTTTTGGGGTTTCCGGGTTTGAAAACGGCCTTCCCAAACCTTGAAACATAACCATGTGAAGTTTCAAGAGTTTTCCAGTTTAACTCGCATGGTTTGCGCACAGTTTGACAAACAGTGCAACAAAACCGTGTAGCCACTTGCAGGATTTATAACTTTTTACCGGGAGCTCCAATTTGGTTATTTCACCTCCAAAATGAAGCCCTATCTATTGGGAATCGACCAGAGGAGCCTCCCCCTCATTCCTGCTTTGATTTGGGGTGATTTTAGGGCGATTTATCAAGAAAGGTTGGTAATTCTTCATGGTTCCTTCATCAAATCTTCTCTCCTTCTCTTCCCCTATTTGTTCTATGGTTTTATTTGGGTATTGTATTCCATGGACGAACCCTAAGGTCTAGGGTTTATTTTTGGTTCATTTTTATTATGGATAGGGTGTGTGGATGGTCCGTGGGGCTTAGATATCTACTCCCTTGAAGTTTTATCCCATTCACACACCGTTGAGGTAGGTGTTTCCATGATTTTCTTTTCCATTGCAAACCATTGATGCTTGAACTCATTGGATTAATTTTCAAACCTAATTCTCGCATACATAAGTATTATATTTAACTTATTGTGGTGTTTATATGTTGGTTACAATTGTTAAAAATGGATTTTAAAAGGATTCTTTGATTATGTCTATGTGTTGGTGCCTTGGAAGTGTTTGATAAAATGCCTTTTGTTTTTATAAAAAGGAAATTGAGCCCATGTTGTATTTTTTTGTCTTTATATATTTCATTGGTTGAAATGTGAATTAAAGAATTGAAGATAATTTGGGTGCTTATTTATGGATTTATTATTTATGGTGAAATGTTTTGGAAAAGGCCTTTGGGTTTTGGAAATGTTTATGAGAGATATTGCAATAATGTTGGTTTAAATGGATGTGGTATTTCTGAAAAAATGTTTTAGGTTACTCTTATGGATATACAAAGGGTTTCATTGGATGTTCGCACATCCATGGGTGCACTAGGTGCACACATGGGTGGGCATTCAAGTGAAAATGACACTTAAAAAGGATGGTACACATGAACCCTGATTTATAAAATGTTGTCTCTTCTCTCTCCCATTATCAACCATCTAAAATAGATCTTGATTTCTAAAAACTGTATTGGTATTTAATGTGGAATTAAACTATTTTCAGTTTTGTATAAATTTGAATAGTGGAGCATTTTGGGTCACAATTGGTTTCAAATGCGTTAATGGACCGTTTGTCTTTGTATACATGGAAATGGTTATAGAAATCACTTGGAACTATTTTGGAAAATGTGTTTGGGTGTGAAAACTTGAAAGCAAATGTGGCGTTGTACATCTAAGAGGTGATGTTTGGTGGTGATTTTTGAATAGAATGTGATTTGTAAAATGTGAATGCCCGGTTTGCAACATAAGGTGTTTTAAAAGACAGTTTGAATGCTTATGTGGTGTGATGACCTGATTGGAACTTTGTTAATTTGAAATGATTGAATGTGTAATTGGTGGAGCTCCTATCTAGGGTAACCATTTATGGGTGAACACACAGGAAGAATCCGTGTTTGGAGATGTAAAGTGTGGTGAGATGAGTCGTGTGTGCGAGGTCCTATCTACTTACACAGTTTTATTATAACCACCATGGGTTCCTTGGCATCATTTTGAGATCGGGTGATGGTTGCTGACCAACCTCGATTTGACGGGTTGGTACCCCCTAGAATGTTTGTTAGGCCAGGCATTCTTTTCCACTGGATTGGTCAGTTAGGGAGGCCACTTGGTTATAGACTTAGGTTCTTCACCATACGCCAGTAGGTGGTTCCAAAACCAGGTACGTCCAGGGGTCTTTTTGGGATGTTTAGGATCACCCATGGTTACTTTCTGTATTTCTTTTTTACTTTCTCCTACATTGATTGTTCGTTTGATATGTTTATTTATTTTCATCATAGCCCTGGTGTTGTTGATTTAGTTTTTTAAATGGAAAGTCTTCTCTGAATGTGGAAACATGGTGTGCATAGTTTTGAAGAAATAAATGAAATTTGTTTATTTATAAAAAGAAATAAAAAATATTTTTATAGAATTATTTTCAAACATGTGTTAATGCATTGTTTTGGGAAAGGAAACACATGGAATCTTTTGTGATTGCCTACTAAGCTATCTAGCTCACACCCTTCTTGTACCATTCAGTGTCGGTAGACCCGAACTATTTTGCAAGTTCAGATTTTGTTCAGGTTTTTCTGGTTTGAGTATCAATTGGAGCAGGGTGGTATTATGGTTGGAGGTGATCAAGAGGCCACATGGAGATCATGCTAGTGGCTGGTCATTTTTTTGTAGATTGTGGTTCTTTTAGTGTCAGTTTTATTTAGTATTATTCATATTATAATAGATTTTTCTTTTATTGAAATTTAGTTGTGGTTTTCTCTACTGTGTTTTTAATGTAATATATTTTATCCTATTATTATTGGTTTAAATTTTTCCCTCTTGTTTTATTTTGATGCCTGACATTTTTTTCAAGCCCTTGGGGATTGGGAATGCCCTTTTGGCCATGTCGCGGACCGGGTTAGGTGTTGGTTCAGATAACATCCCAACATGGTTCTTGATATTTGGGGTGTCTGGTAGATAGAGACTAGGGTTTTTGGAACTCGGGAGGTAGGTGCGGGTAGGGCGTCATGAACCCTTGCTCGTTATGAACCTCGAGTCACCATGAGTAGTCCGGGATTGAGCCTTGTTTCTTGCGTTGTTTTTGAATTGTGGGATGAAAATTGAGGCGAGTCGGGTTATGTTGTGGCATTACATGGGCTGGTGAGCCATGTGATGTCCAAGTGCGCGGTTTAAGGCCCACCTATTGTTATGCCTTACTTGGGGCATGGTTCATCACCATATTGTAGGGCTATGAATAGGAACTAGTCCCTCATTCTGGTGGTCCATTGATGGTTGGATTTCATTTTGGGTTCAGTTGGTGTAAGTGTATGTTGAAAATGAAAGTGGGGTTTGAAATGGAAATGGATTTTAAAATAGAAGTGTTTTCCATGAAATGGTTTTAATTTGGTAAAGTATGGTTTCAAAAATTGAGGGTGTTTTGGGTTTGAGAATATTATAGGATTGTAGCCCTTGGTATTTCTTATGGATATTGACATGTGTGTGGGTATGTGTGAGAAGTGTGTTTTGGCACGTGAGGATGGGAATGGACGAACACACATGTAATAGTTCATGGGATACCAAGGGATGAGTTTTATAATCAAAGGCCTAACATGGCTTTCCTAAAGTGGATTTGAATGAGAAAATTGGTTTGGAAAAAAAATCTGGAAAAATTGGTTATTGGAACTTGGTAATTAGCCTTGGAAGAATGTATTTTTGAGTTTTAAAATGAAAATGATGGTTTTTGAAAAAGGATATTATGGCGGTGTTTGTTTTTACTTGTATTCTAATCCTATTGGTCTTGGTTTGAGTTGTTTTTATTTTTTTTGTGCTTCCATTTGATGTTGGATTTGGTCAGTGCTTTTCATGTTGTTCATAAAATGACACGCAGAAATGTCCCTAAAGTTCCTAATGAGTTATGCATAGTTACTTTTACTTCATAAGTTTTTCCTGTTTTCTATGGTGATCAAGGTTCTCTTGAGGCTGTGGAGTAGCTTGAGGAAGTCGAGTATGTCTTTATGTCATTGGGAAATCCCGATGCTATTAGTGTCTGTGCAGTTCAAAGGTTGTTTGAGGGTCCAGCCATGGACTTGTGGGGGTTAGTTTCCCCATCATTGACAGAAGGTGAGATGTCATGGGAGGTGTTTATGGAAACATTCACCCAACGGTTCATACCAGAGGTGGGGAAGTAGAGGAAGGTGACAGAGATATAGGATATTTGGAGGGGCCAATGATCAGTAAAGTATTATGTTGAAAATTTCCGAGAGCTAGTTCCATTCTCTTTGGAAGTAGCATCAGAGGACCTGATAAAGACCCCTCTCTTTGTCTGGGGTCTTCATCCTAAAATTACAGAGAATTTTCTATTATCCAGTGAAACTTGTTTCGAGAGATTGTAGGATGATTCATTCATGGATGAGCTAGTTTTGGGGTGCAACTATAGTTTTTTGGTTCTCGTGAAGCATCCTCATCTGGTGAGTAGGGTGTGCCTGGGAAACTGGTTTCTAAAAATCATCATTTGTTGGATCCGTCTTCTAGTTCATTGGACCATTTTATTAAATGTTTCCAGTGTGTCTGATTTGGCCACTTAAATCCATCATGTTGTATTCCTCCGAAAACATGTTGTTTCTATGGCCATTGGGGTTATTTGAATATGTTTTGTAAGGAGTGTTTTCTAAAAATGAATTATTTATCATAGGATGTGTTTCCTAACCGTGAGGCAGGAGACGCTTCAGCCATCAGATCCCCCACCAGAGGTCTGGGGTGAAGCTCACGCACATTCAGGAGTGACATGGGGGTGTGAAACCCAACCATGTTTTTTCTTTATTGATAGGTAAATGTTTAACATCTCCTTGTTCTTATTGCATTGATTTTGTAAGTAAACCTCTGGTAGTAATTATAACAACCCATACTTTACATACATTGTTAATACTTCAAAATTGAAGCACACTTATTACAACATATGACAAAACCACAAAGGACCGTATAGGTATAGTGTCTTTAGAAACTGGGAAACATAAACAACTGGTTCATAAATCTTCTACAGTGTCTCTCATTTATTTCATCATATCTAGGGTGCCTTTTAGCATATTTTACTTAATATCCATCTTCCTAACCTGGGGAAAAGAAAACATAAAAGGGTGAGCTCAAATGCTCGGCAAGGGCAAATAAAGGAAATAAAAATCATATCATATCTTTTTGAAAATCATAACCAGCAAAAGAGATCATAATATCTTAACATGGAATAAATCATAGAAGTGAAAATGAGATCCCCATAATCATAACATGAAACTTTAAACTTTGTGGCATGCACACATAATCATGGAAAATCATTTCTTGTTAGTCATGACTCATTGCCAAGACTATCTTAGTGGACAAAGTCCCTTTCTGAACCGAGTTCACTCCTCGTTTCAGTCCTGTATCACTGAACCGAAATAACCTTCCATTCCAGCCATGTCTATCTCATGAGATATAAAATATTTACCCAATGCATTGGAGGGAGATATAGGTCCCACCCATCTTATAATGAATCCTTTCTTATTTGTGCCACATAATCATAAATCATACATCATTGCATAACCAATGTAATTCAAATTGGAATCTTAAACATCATGACATCATAAAACAATTCATACAAGATAAAGGAATTCATAAAAATAATTCAATCACAACATGATCAAATCAATTTAATAATAGAGATAAAAACAGAACCCTTTATTATCTTAGATGGAAAATAATTTTTATAAAACACTTGAACTCCATTCTTGAGGAAAATATCCTTTCTTCTTCAAAAAAACATTTTTCCTTTCATAACATGTCATACAACTTTAAAATAAAAGAAGTTGATTAAAAATAAACTTGAAAACTTTTAAATTAATCTTCTTGGAAATAATGTTTTAAAAATCCATACATGCCGTATAAGTTAAAAAAACATTCTTCATACCTTTGTCGGAAAAGTCAAAACGTACCTCGTACGAAAAAAACGACAAAAGATTCCTT
The DNA here is from genome assembly GCA_963277665.1 of Viscum album. NCBI lineage: Eukaryota > Viridiplantae > Streptophyta > Magnoliopsida > Santalales > Viscaceae > Viscum > Viscum album. The sequence continues at coordinate 136,400,324 of OY728134.1, forward strand.
TCATATTCTTTACTAAAAACTCACCGAAGGATAAAATTGGATTTAAACTATTTTAAGTGGATGGAAACAATATTACATATTGAGGTAATATGTATGTGGGTGATAAAATACACCCTAGTAAATACTTACGAATAAACAATCTCGGATAAAAATGAGATTGTGGTATTTTCCCTTACCTTAGGTCCGATTTGCTTTGTACGGGTCCGAAGATCTTGTATAATGGTTTAAATAATGTTATTGACTTATTCCAGAATCATACATATTGATATGATATCATATATGGTCATATTCTTAGCTTCTTGTTAGTAATATTTCATTGTTACTTGTTACTCGGGTCTTTATTGCCTTTTGTTCTTATGCGTGTTTTGCCGAATAAATTCTTATTCATCTTTTAAGGTTATAGATACCTTATATCCAGAATGGTATTAGTGTAAAATATATCATATTTATTCATTAAATTCATTTATATAATTATTATGTAATGATGATCATGTAGAACGAGTCGCTTCACATCGTGGAGACGGTATTCCGTACGTACGCACGAGTGATGATATCGTTCCTATGATCGTGGAATTGTATTGGAGTATATATATATATTATTTCAGTATCAATATTACTTTATAATAATCATAAATAGTTACTCATTACACCATTATACCCATCCTTGTAAAGTGATGGTGGAAAATAGATTACACCACGGCGTGGAGACGGTATTCCGTACGTACGCACGCGCGGTGATTTCATTTTTCCGTAGGATGGATAGAAGGTGAATTAGGATTGTTTCATATTTATAATAACATATAAGTATGTAAGTAATACTGATGTTATTACTTTATCATGAAACAACTAAAGAAGAAGAAGTTGAATAAGAAAGAAATTGAAATGATCGGTAATGGATATTACCTCTTCTTTGGAACGCTTCTTTGAATCCTCCACTTAGGGAACTAAGATTGGTCTTTCAAGAAGACCAGGACCTCTAAGATTATTCTAGGGAAGTGGAGAGGAGAAAATTTCAGGGGTTGGCCGAGCTTGAGTGCTCAAATTGGTGTGAGGAGGAGGGGGAGGAGGTGCCCTTTTATAAGGGAGGAGAGGGGCACCTTAGGAATACCTCAAAATATTATTTTATATTAAAGTCAAAATCGGTTTATAATGGTTCCAAAGGGTCTTATTTCGAAGGTAAAGTGGGTATGGGTCGGAAATCAACAAATAAGATTTAGACAAGTTTAGGGTATTATTTTAACCTTATCAATTAGATTTAACTCTAAGTTAAATAATTTAACTTTTACCATGTCTTTTTGTTTTCTTTCACTATATGGTTAATACACATACTATAACATACCAAACGAACCCCAAATTGTTTATTATTAATATATATATCCTTATCTAAGTCATTTGGCCGAACCTTAGATTTTTAGGAATAAAATAACAATTAATGAAATAATATTTGATTTAAAAACTATTTTGTGTCATTTTTGACACTATTTGATATATGATTTTTGTGAAAGTCATAACAGAATTATATGTTCGAACCAAGTTGATTAAATCAACACTAATACATCATATTAACCTAGAAAATTTGTGTAATTCATTAAAAGTCTCAAATTACATTTTTTTTTGTTTATAACATCAATTATGTCAATATTTCATAAATAAGATAATTACTACATCATAATTGTGTCATAAATAACATAAATTATTTAATATCTAAAAATTATAAATAAAATACCATTATGTAGGAAATCTTTTTATCTTTCTAATGAATTTTTATAGTCGAATTTATCTTATGTATATCCCCATATTAAAAATGATTTACTTATTAAACTTTGATTTTAATTATTTTAACCCTTCTTTAAATAAATTAATAATAAATGTCCTAATCTAACCCAAGTGGGCCTAAATGGTCATATTTTATTCATAAGGTTGTTTTTGGTCGAATTACACTTATCCAATAGAATTAGGACATGTGTTAGGGTAATAGTAATATCATATTTACCCTTAGTTACCCTATTTACTATTAACCGCGGTAAAAAAAGTAAAAAGTTACTATTCACCAAAAAATTATTTTTATCTCATTGAACCACATTTTACTTACTGATATCAACCGTGTTTGTTGGATTTTCGAAATTCCATTCACAGAAGCAGTAAAAATAAGTTTTATGCAAAATTCAGTTTTTAACCTACCACTTAGTGGTTTCACTATTCATCAAAAATTGAAATTTTTCAGAAAAATACCAAAATTTCACCCTAGGCTAATTTCGGTATTCCAAATCCAAAAATGAATTCCATTTTAAAAAATAAAATTTATAAAATTTCAAAAAGTGGTTATTACTATTCATAACGGCTAGTTTTAATAATATTTTAATAGTATATCGTTGTTTAGTGAAACTCAGTATTACGTACGACGCAAGCTATCGAGGAAGGTCGCGATTGCGTGTAAAGTAAGCCATGAAAGTGTGTAGTGAAAGATTCCTTTGAACAAAATATTACTCATAAAAATCTCGGGTGTTACATTCTACCCCCCTTAAAAAGAATTTCGCCCTCGAAATTCGCCACTTTGTAACAAACAGATGAGGATACTTCTCCCTCATCATATCCTCAAGCTCCCATGTAGCTTCTTTTAATTGGTGGTTCCTCCATAAAACTTTCACCAATAGAGTGGTCTTGTTTCGTAGGACTTTTTCGCTACGATCCAGAATCTCTATCGGTTGTTTTTCATAAGAAAGATCTTGCTCCAGCGGTACAACTTCTGAGCTGAGTACATGTGAAGGATCAGGTATGTACTTTCTCAGGAGAGATACATGGAACACATCGTGAACTTGAGAGAGATTCGGTGGAAGCGCCAATCGGTAAGCTACCTTCCCAACATGATCCAGTATTTCGAAATGACCGATATATCTAGGGTTCAACTTCCCCTTCTTTCCAAATCTCATAACCCTCTTCCAGGGAGATATTCATAAGAACACTTTATCACCCACTTCAAACTCTAGGTCTTTTCTTCGGTTGTCGGCATAACTTTTCTGTCGACTCTGAGCTGCTCTTATGTGTTGTTTAATAGATCTAACTTTTTCTGCCATTTCATCAACGAGATCAGGTCCTAACAGATTTCTTTCCCCAACTTCATCCCAGCAAGTTGGAGTCCTGCATTTCTTTCCATAGAGAGCTTCATAAGGAGCCATCTGAATACTGGAGTGAAAGCTATTATTATAAGAGAATTCCACCAAATGTAGGTGTTGATCCCAACCTCCTTTGGAATCCATAGAGCAAGCTCTCAACATATCTTCTAGGGTTTGAATTGTTCTTTCAGACTGACCGTCTGTCTGGGGATGATAAGCAGTGCTGAAACTCAACTCTGTATCCAGAGTATACTGAAGACTTCGCCAGAACTTCGAGGTAAATCTCGGATCCCGATCAGATATAATAGAATGTGGTACTCCATGCAATCTTACCACTTCCTTTACATATATCCTGGAAAGCTGATCTAGAGAGAAATCCTCACTAATAGCAATGAAGTGTGTAGACTTTGTAAGACGGTCAACTATGACCCAAATAGCATTATTGCCTTTGGATGTTTTAGGAAGTCCTGTGACAAAGTCCATAGCGATGTTTTACCATTTCCATTCGGGTATGGGTAATGGTTGTAACATCCCCTTAGACTTTTGTCTCCCAGCTTTAACTTGTTGACAAACCAAGCATCGAGAGACATATTCAGCAACATCTCTTTTCATGCCATCCCACCAGAAGTACTCTTTCAGGTCCCTATACATCTTTGTGCTTCCAGGATGAATAGAGAATGATGAACTATGAGCCTCATCCATCATCTCCTTCTTTAATTCGGGGATGTGAGGAACACAAACCCGATTCCTGAACTTTATTATCCCATCACAATAAAGGTTAAATTCAGGAACATTTCTCACCTTATTTTTTAACTCAACATCTTCTTTCTGTGCCTCTTTAATCTTCACATGTATAGATGGTTGAACATTAATTTGAGAAAGATAAGATTTTCCTCTTCCATTATAATTCCAAGATCCATCCTTTGTAAATCCATAAATATTGGATCTTTTGTGATCCTCATCATGGATAAACTAGCATGGTCTTGTCGACTTAATGCATCTGCCACCTTGTTTGCTTTCCCAGGGTGGTAATGGATTGAGCAGTCGTAATCCTTAATCAGCTCCAACCATCTTCTTTGACGCATATTCAACTCCTTTTGTGTGAAAATATACTTTAAACTTTTATGATCAGTATAAATATCACACCTTTCACCATAAAGGTAATGCCTCCAAATCTTTAATGCAAAGATTACCGCAGCCAACTCCAAATCATGAGTTGGGTAATTTTGCTCATGGATTTTCAACTGTCGTGAGGTATAAGCTATCACCATATCATTTTTCATAAGAACACACCCCAATCCCTTCTTGGATGCATCACTGTAGATCACAAACCTTTCTCCACTACAAGGCAGTGTGAGCACATGTGCACTGGATAACCTTCTTTTCAACTCCTTGAAATTCTCTTCACATTCCTCTGTCCAAACAAACTTAACTCCTTTCCGAGTCAACTTGGTGAGTGGATTAGATAATCGTGAAAAATCCTTTACAAAACGTCGATAATATCCAGCCAAACCAAGAAAACTTCGGATCTCATTTACTGTTGTTGGTCTTGACCATCTTTTGATAACCTCTGTTTTTGCTGGATCCACAGATATCCCCTCTTTTGAGATTATGTGACCCAAAAATGCAACTTTTTGATGCCAAAATTCACACTTGGTAAATTTGGCATAAAGCTTCTCCTTTCTCAGGGTCTTCAATATAATTCTCAAGTGATCTTCATGCTCTTACTTTCTCTTTGAATAGACAAGAATATCGTGTATAAAGACTACCACAAATTGATCAAGATAGTCTCTAAAGAATCTATTCATTAGATCCATGAAGATAGCAGGGGAATTAGTAAGACCAAATGGCATCACTATAAATTCATAGTGTCCATACCTTGTACGGAAAGCCGTCTTTGGTATATCCTCCCTTTTGACCCTTAATTGATGATACCCTGAACGAAGATCAATCTTGGAAAAGTATTGATCTCCGTGTAGTTGGTCAAATAAGTCATCAATGCGTGGGAGAGGATATTTGTTCTTGATAGTGATCTTGTTAAGTTCTCGATAATCAATGTAGAGTCTCATTGATCCATCTTTCTTCTTAACAAATAGAACAGGTGCTCCCCAAGGTGACGCACTAGGGCGTATGAATCCCTTATCAAGATTCTCTTGGAGTTGCTTCTTCAATTCCTGCAACTCAATTGGGGCTATTCTATAAGGTGTCTTTGAAATTGGAAAAGCGCACGGTACGAGTTCTATTGAAAAATCAACTTCACGATTTGGTGGAAGCCCCGGTAATTCCTCCGGAAATACATCATCATACTCCCGTACAATGGGCATATTCTTAATCGTGAGTTTCTCACCAACCATTTGAGATAAATAACCTTCATTTAGTGGAATCAATACCCATAAGATGGAAGAAATTTCCACTAGAAGGTTATGTTCATCCTTGCATTGATAGACGATCGTAGATTGATCTGGAATATGAAATGTGACTTCCCTTCTTTGGCAATTGATATGAGCTCCATGTAGAGAAAGCCAATCCATGCCAAGAATCACATCAAATTCCACTAAAGGAAGGATCACAAGATTTGCAGGAAGCACTTTCCCACAAACTTCGATCGGAGAAGAATTATAAACTTTTGATGCGACTGTTGTGCCATTAGGTGTTGTCACAGCTAACTCAACATCTTATTGTTGAGGTAGTACAGTGATACCCTTAGAAAATTTTTCAAAAATAAATGAGTGGGTGGATCCAGAATCAAATAAAACATTTGCTACTTTAGAGTGGATGGTAAGTGTACCTTTCACCACTTCGTTATCGTACTCCACATCGCTGATAGAAATTGCATGTGACTTTCCTTTGTCTTTAGCCTTAAGATTTTGTTGGCGTCGACCATCATCATCAACCCTTGGATTTGGTCATTGATTGGCATAATGCCCCATCTCCTTGCACTTGAAACATTGAAGTGTAGTAGGTTCATTCTGTGTATCCCTTCCTTTGTTTTCATCATTAGACATCTTCTTCCCATTATCGCGGCATTCAAATGCCCGATGACCTTCCTTTCCACATTTAAAACATTTACTTGTCCCTTTAATACAACTCCCTCCATGTTTTTTTCCACACCTTGAGCATAAGGGAAAGCTCATCTTTTTTTCAGTGTGCTCTTTAGATTTTCCTTTGAATTCCATCTTCCTCTTCTTATCAAACCCATGTGACTGATGGGTTACTCCAATCTCCATCTCGACTTTGAGAGCACATCGAATGATTTCCTCGTAGCTATTGAAGTCCCTTATGGATAACGCCCTTCGAAGACTTGGTTTTAAGCCACTAAAGAATCGATCGATCTTACTCTCAGGTTGGATAATAATACCAGAAGCATACCTTGCAAGTCTTGTAAAATTTTCTTCATAGGTACCAACAGATTCATCATCCCTTTGCTTCAGTTCAAGAAACTCTTTCTCCATCTTTGTTCAGAGAATACGAGGAAAGTACTTATTGAAAAATAAGTTCTTGAACTCATCCCATTCCATAGACTCAATTTCATCCCTTTGCCTCGTATTCTTAATAAGATTCCACCATTGATCAGCATCTCCTTCCAAACGATACACTGCTAGGATGACTTTATCATGTTCAGAACATTGAAGAACTGAAAATATCATTTCAGTAGTACTAATCCATTGTTCAGCAACTAATAGATCAGTAGACCCACTGAAAGAAGGTGGACGCTGCCTCATGAAGGATTCAACAGAATGTTGCTCCTTCCTTTGCTCGTTTGGAAGTCCTGCATGATTCATAGCTTGAGAAAGTTGTGTGAGCATGGCTACATGATTTTTCATTCCAGCTCCCATATCGTTTGGTTTCTCAGGGAGACAATCATTGCATTGCCCATCGCATTCAGCATTAACACGGTTCCTTCGGGTTCCAGCCATTGACTAAAACCAAGAAGAATAGTGTGAGCAACACTAATTATAATAGGAAAACCACATAATTCAAGAATAAAATTTTCATACTTAAGGTCTTATCCTAGGTTATTCATGGCCATTTCTAAAACACTAAGATTGTGTTCTATGCTTCGACTTATCCTTAGGAATCTTACTAAGGCTTTCACATCCTAGTTTCCAAAGGTTGACTATACCTTTCCTCTGATACCAACTATAACGACCCATACTTTACATACATTGTTAATAATTCAAAATTGAAGCACACTTATTACAACATATGACAAAACCACAAAGGACCGTATAGGTATAGTGTCTTTAGAAACTGGGAAACATAAACAACTGGTTCATAAATATTCTACAGTGTCTCTCATTTATTTCATCATATATAGGGTCCCTTTTAGCATATTTTACTTAATATCCATCTTCCTGACCTGGGGAAAAGAAAACATAAAAGGGTGAGCTCAAATGCTCAGCAAGGGAAAATAATGTAAATAAAAATCATATCATATCTTTTTGAAAATCATAACCTGCAAAAGAGATCGTAATATCTTAACATGGAATAAATCATAGAAGTGAAAATGAGATCCCCATAATCATAACATGAAACTTTAAACTTTGTGGCATGCACACATAATCATGGAAAATCATTTCTTGTTAGTCATGACTCATTGCCAAGACTATCTTAGTGGACAAAGTCCCTTTCTGAACCGAGTTCACTCCTCGTTTCAGTCCTGTATCACTGAACCGAAATAACATTCTGTTCCAGCCATGTATATCTCATGAGATATAAAATCTTTACCCAATGCATTGGAGGGAGATATAGGTCCCACCCATCTTATAATGAATCCTTTATTATGTGTGCCACATAATCAAAAATCATACATCATTGCATAACCCATGTAATAAAAATTGGAATCTTAAACATCATGACATCATAAAACAATTCATACAAGATAAAGGAATTAATAAAAATAATTCAATCACAACATGATCAAATCAATGTAATAATAGGGATAAAAAAAGAACCCTTTATTATCTTTGATGGAAAATAATTTTGATAAAACACTTGAACTCCATTCTTGAGGAAAATATCCTTTCTTCTTCAAAAAAACATTTTTCCTTTCATAACATGTCATACGACTTTAAAATAAAAGAAGTTGATTAAAAATAAACTTGAAAACTTGTAAAGTAATCTTCTTGGAAATAATGTTTTAAAAATCCATACATGCCGTATATGTTAAAAAAAACATTCTTCGTACCTTTGTCGGAAAAGTCAAAAAGTACCTCGTACGAAAAAACGACAAAATATTCCTTTCATATTCATTACTAAAAACTCATCGAAGGGTAAAATTGGATTTAAACTATTGTAAGTGTATGGAAACAATATTACATATTGAGGGAACATGGATTTGGATGATAAAATACACCCTAGTAAATACTTACGAATAAACAATCTCGGATAAAAATGAGATTGTGGTATTTTCCCTTACCTTAGGTCCGATTTGCTTTGTACGTGTCCAAAGATCCTGTATAATGGTTTAAATAATGTTATTGACTTATTAAAGAATCATACATATTGATATGATATCATATATTGTCATATTCTTAGCTTCTTGTTAGTAATATTTCATTGTTACTTGTTACTCGGGTCTTTATTGCCTTTTGTTCTTATGCGTGTTTTGCCGAATAAATTATTATTCTTCTTTTAAGGTTATAGATACCTTATATCCAGAATGTTATTAGTGTAACATATATCATATTTATTCATTCAATTCATTTATATAATTATTATGTAATGATGATCATGTAGAACGAGTCGCTTCACATCGTGGAGACGGTATTTCGTACGTACGCACGAGTGATGATATCATCCCTATGATCGTGGATTTGTATTGGAGTATATATATATATTATTTCAGTATCAATATTACATTATAATAATCATAAATAGTTACTCATTACACCATTATACCCATCCTTGTAAAGTGATGGTGGAAAATAGATTACACCACGGCGTGGAGACGGTATTCCGTACGTACGCACGCGCGGTGATATCATTTTTCTGTAGGATGGATAGAAGGTGAATTAGGGTTGTTTCATATTTATAATAACATATCAGTATGTAAGTTATACTGATGTTATTACTTTATCATGAAACAACTAAAGAAGAAGAAGTTGAAGAAGAGATAAATTGAAAAGATCGGTAATGGATATTACCTCTTCTTTGGAACGCTTCTTTGAATCCTCCACTTAGGGAACTAAGATTGGTCTTTGAAGAAGACCAGGACCACTAAGATTATTCTAGGGAAGTGGAGAGGAGAAAATGTCAGGGGTTGGCCGATCTTGAGTGCTCAAATTGGTGTGAGGATGAGGGGGAGGAGGTGGCCTTTTATAAGGGAGGAGAGGGGCACCTTAGGAATACCTCAAAATATTATTTTATATTAAAGTCAAAATCGGTTTATAATGGTTCCAAAGGGTCTTATTTCGAAGGTAAAGTGGGGATGGGTCGCAATCCTATCAACCAATAAGATTTAGACAAGTTTAGGGTATTATTTTAACCTTATCAATTAGATTTAACTCTAAGTTAAATAATTTAACTTTTACCATGTCTTTTTGTTTTCTTTCACTATATGGTTAATACACTTACTATAACATGACAAACGAACCCCAAATTATTTATTATTAATATATATATCCTTATCTAAGTCATTTGGCCGATCCTTAGATTTTTAGGAATAAAATAACAATTAATAATATAATATTTGATTTAAAAACTATTTTGTGTCAATTTTGACATGATTTAATATATGATTATTCTGAAAGTCATAAAAGAATTATATGTTCAAACCAAGTTGATTAAATCAACACTAATATATCATAGTAACCTAGAAAATTTGTGTAATTCATAAAAAGTCTCAAATTACATTTATTTTGGTGTTTATAACATCAATTATGTCAATATTTCATAAATAAGATAATTACTGCATCATAATTGTGTCATAAATAAATTAAATTATTTAATGTCTAAAAATTATAAATAAAATACCATTATGTAGGAAATCTTTTTAGATTTCTAATGAATATTTATTGTCGAATTTATCTTATGTATAACCCCATATTAAAAATTATTTACTTATTAAACTTAGATTTTAACTATTTTAACCCTTCTTTAAATAAATTAATAATAAATGTCCTAATCTAACCCAAGTGGGCCTAAATGGTCATATTTTATTCATAAGGTTGTTTTTGGTCGAATTAAACTTATACAATAGAATTAGGACATGTGTTAGGGTAATAGTAATATCATATTTACCCTTAGTTACCCTATTTACTATTAACCGCGGTAAAAAAAGTAAAAAGTTACTATTCACCAAAAAATTATTTTTATCTCATTGAACCACATTTTACTTACTGATATCAACCGTATCTGTCGGATTTTCGAAATTCCATTCACAGAAGCGGTAAAATTAAGTTTTATGCAAAATTCAGTTTTTAACCTACCACTTAGTGGTTTCACTATTCATCAAAAATTGAAATTTTTCAGAAAAATACCAAAATTTTGCCCTAGGCTAATTTCGGTATTCCGAATCCAAAAATGAAGTCCATTTTAAAAAACAAAATTCATAAAATTTCAAAAAGTGGTTATTACTATTCATAACGGCTAGTTTTAATAATATTTTAATAGCATATCGTTGTTTAGTGAAACTCGGTATTGCGTACGACGCAAGCTATCGAGGAAGGTCACGATTGCGTGTAAAGTAAGCCAAGAAAGTGTGTAGTGAATGATTCCTTTGAACAAAATATTACTCATAAAAATCTCGGGTGTTACAGTAATGGTGCGATGGAATAGATCTCTTGTAACCCGAATAGTTGAGTCAATATAAATCTGACCCCTGAAATTTATTGTTTTCTATTGAGTGTGTCTTTATTTTCTATATACCGGTTGCAGTTTTAACATTTGGCAATGATATTTTGGAGATTATTGAGTTTTTTAGAATTTGGGTATTTTTTGTTAGGTTTATGTGGGATGTTCCTTGATTTAGTGGAGGTAGTGTCAATCTTTTGCATGGATGATTGGGTTTGATCCATGTCAAAATTTTGGTTTTTGGAGTTTTCGGGAGATCTTTCCAGGTGAAGAGTAGTAACCGCACAGTTACTGCATGACTAATAAAAATTTTAGGGCCCTAGCCAGGCAGATAGAACCAACTGCATGACCAACGCATGAACATGTGGTAGGTCATATAACTGCATGGCTTTGTGTCATTTTTGGATAGAGGTGTTGGCATGGTTGGCCCATAGGTTTGAAACCGTGCGACCACGCCGTGGGGGTGCCCCATTATTCCAGTAGCTCGTGCACGGTTGAAGCACGATTTGGAAAATTGTGTACCAAACCATGCATGTTGTCTAACCAATAAAAATATTGAAACCACTCATCCGGGTTGTAGTGAGGGTGATGTTTGGGGTTTAAATGTTGTTCATATTAGTTGAGTTCTTATGGTGGGGAGAACCCCCTAACGTTCTCCCCTCATTCTCATTCATGTTTTTTGGTTTCTTCTTGATCGATCGAGTGTGACTTGTGGAGTGAATAGTCACCCAGTGATACATTTTCTCTTAGTATTTATTGGGAACGGATTTTAGTATTGGTTATATTTTGGCTGGGTGACTTTTTTGGGGAACAAAGTGTCCGTGGTGGTGAGAATTGTCACACCCCGACCTCAGATACTCCTTCTTTTTATTTATTTATCGATGTTGGAACATTTTGTTGAGGTTCGGCTTGGGTGTCCAACAAAAGTCCTTGCATTTTTTTGGTATTGGATTTCTTATAAACCTATTGTTGGTTATTGAGAATGTTGTGTGATGAAAGTGGCATGTTGGAGAGTTTATGATGCCGTCGGTGTCTCCATATTGTTTTTAAAACATTCAATGATCATTGGGTGAACATCCCTAGTGTATGCGGTGTAATTTGGGGGTTTTCGGACAATTTTTGGTGTTTCACAGTTTGAGCACGACCTTCCCAAAACGTGCAACCTATCCTTGTGAAGTTTCAAGAGTTTTCCAGTAGCCCTCGCACAGTTTGCGTATGGTTTGACAAACCGTGCACCAAAAACGTGTATCCACATGAGGGATTTAAAAATTTTGACGTGAAGCCCGATTTGGGTGAGTCCACCACCAAAATGAATTCCTTTCTATTGGGAATCGACCAGAGTTTCCTCCCTCTCATTCCTTCTTATATTTGGGGTAATTTAGGGGAGATTTATCACAAAAGTTTGGTGATTATTCATGTTTCCTTCATCAAATGTTTTCTCCTTCTCTTCCTCTCTTTGTAATAGGGTTTTCATTAGGGATTTTCATCCATGGAAAACCCTTAATGTCTAGGGTTTATGTTTGGTTCGTTTATCTTGGGGCTAGGGTGTGTGGATGGTCTATGGGGCTTAGATCTCTCCTACAATGATGTTTTATTGCATTCACACACCGTTGAGGTAGGTGTTTCCATGATTTCCATTTACATTGCAAACCATTGATGCTTGAACACATTGGATTAATTTTTAAACATGATTAACAAATACATAATTATTATAGTTAACTTATTGTGGTCTTTATATGTTGGTTACAGTTGTTATAAATAGAATTTAAAAGTATTCCTTGATTATGTCTATGTGTGGGTGCCTTGGAAGTGTTTGATAAAATTCCTTTTGTTTTATAAAAATGAAATTGAGCGCATGTTGTATTTTTTGGACTTGGTTTTATATATTTTATTGGTTGAAACATTAATTGAAGAACTTAAGGTGATTTGGGTTCCTATTTATGGATTTATTATTTATTGTGAAATGCTTTGGGAAAGTCCATTGGGTTTTGGAAATGTTTATGAGAGATGTTGCAATTGTGTTGGTATAAAGGGATGTGGTATTTCTGGAAACATGTTTTTGGTTACTCTTATGGATCATCAAAGGGTGTCATTGGATGGTTTCACATCCAAGGGTTCACTAGGTGTACACATTGGTGGGAATTCAAGTGAAAATGACACTTAAAAAGGATGGTACACATGAACCTTGATTTATAAAATGTTGTCACTTCTCTCTCCCATTATCATCCTTCTAAAAGGGATCTTGAATTATAAAAAGTTTATTGGTATTTAATTTGGCTTTAAACTAATTTCTATTTCTTATAAATTTGAACCGTGATGAATTTTGGGTCAAGATTGTTTTCAAATGGTTTAATGGACCTTTTGTCTTTGTATACATGGAAATGGTTTTATAAATTACTTGGAAATGTTTTTGTAAATGTGTTTAGGTGTGTAAACATGAAAGACCATGTGGTGTTGTACTTCTAAGGGGTGATGTTTGGTGGTGATTTTAGAAAATAATGTGATTCAGAAAATGTGAATGCCCGGTTGGAAACTCAAGGTTTTTTAAAAAATGTCTTGAATGCTTATGTGGTGTGATGGGACGATTGGTACTTTGTTAATGTGAAATGATTTAATGTGTATTTGGGGGTGCTCTTTTCTCGAGGTAACCCTTTACGGGTGAATGCATAGGAAGCGTCCATGACTGGGGATGAAAAGGGCGGTGAGATGAGTCACGCCTGCGAGGGACTTCTTACCTACACAGTATTATTTTGACCACCATGGTTTCCTGTGTGTCTTTTAGAGATCGAGTGATGGTTGCTGACCAACCCCGATTAGATGGGTTGGTACCACCTGGATTTGTTGTTAGGCCAGGAAGTCTTTTCCACTGGATTGGTCAATTAGTGTGTCCAATTGGTTATAGAAATAGGAGCTTCACCATACGCTGGTAGGTGGTTCTGAAACCATTTATGTCCAAGGGACTTGTTAGGATGTTTAGGATCAACCATGGTTACTATCTGTATTTCTCGTTTAATTTATACTACTTTGATTATTCATTTTTTTAGTTTATTTATTTTTAGCATAGCCCTGGTGTTGTTGATTTTTTTTTCTAAAATGGAATGTCTTTTTTGAATGTGGAAACATGGTGTTCATAGTTTGGAGGAATGAAATGAAATTTGTTTATTTATAAAAAAATGAAAATCGATTTTTATAACGTTATTTTAAAACTAGTGTTAATGGACTGTTTTGAGAATGGAAACACATGGAATAATTGGTGATTTCTTACTACGCTCTCTAGGAAACACCCTACTTGTCCCATTTGGTGTCGGTAGACCCGAACTGTTTTGCAGGTTTAGATTTCATTCATGTTTTTCTGGTTCGAGTATCTCTTGGAGCAGGGTGGTCTTGTGGTTAGAGGTGATCAAGAGGTTAGATGGAGATCGTGCTTGTGGTTGGTCATTTTATTTTGTTGTAGCTTTAGGTTCTTTCAGTGTTTGTTTTATTCAGTATTATTCATATTGGACTAGATTGTTCTTTTATTGAAATTCAGTCGTGGTTATCTCTGTAGTGTTTTCAATGTTGTATATTTTTATCCTATTATTATTGGGATAAATCATTACCTCTTGTTTTATTTTGATGGACGACATTTGATGACAACCCTTTGGTATAGGGAATGTCCATTGGGCTATGTCATGGACCGAGATAAGTGTTGGGTCAGAATGCATCCCAACTTGGTTCGTGACAGGTGAGGTAACAAATTCTCCCATGCTTATAAGATACTATTTTCCTTTTTCATTGTGACTATTTCAAAATCCCATTTCACCCTTTGGGCCCATATTCTATATGAATTTATTTGGAAGAAATATTTTATTCATTCTTAATAAGAGATATCTACCAACATGAGTTTTTTGGGTTTTATAGGGTCTCTTTATCTCAGGTTTTCCTCTTGATTCAATTTTCTGGTGGGTTGATCCAGGATATGCTCGATCACTCACTCAAATAGAGTTAACCAATTATACACTATTAGAATAGCAGGGCCTGATTAGATTGACTAAATAACAGTCCCAAATCTTGTATTTAAGTTAGGAAATTAATTAATGAAGTTATCAATTACCTTACCAGGATGAACCCCAGGACCATTGATCAGGGTGTAATGTAATGATGGAATATTGAGAGTCTATTGAGGTGTGTTAGTTGTATTCTAAATGTAACATAAATAATTGAAAAGGATATGAGGTCATGTCATCCCATGATGTAGTATTTTTCTAGTTCATGAATCTATTATAGTTTTAATATGTGTTCATGAGATATTTTCATGTAACTGTGCTAGTTACCTTTATAATGATGTTGTAACTTCCTATGACATTATAAAATTTTCCTTTTAGAATAAATTTAATATTTGTTCAAAATTTATTTATATGAAATAAAATCTTAATATTATGTTACATAAAACATAATGTTTTATATATATATATGAAAGACTACAGTTATTTTTCAGTACATGAAAGACTGCCTATCCTCGATGTCCAATGTAACATGCAAGACCACGTTTTGACAAACATTATTATATTATTAACAAAATTATTATTTTATATATTAAGATATAACCTAGATATTAAATTTAAGATTATGAATTGTATTAACAAAAATATGAAAATATATGGTTGAATTCATTGGTTACCTATTAATTATAAAATAATATAGAAACCAAATGAATACAAAGGGAATGATTTTATTAAAGACAATTTTTATATGCAAAAGGAGATATATATTAATAAGATAACATAATTACTATTAATGAATGATATAAATTAAAGTTATATATTAAATATTCAATTAATATTTTTTAAATTTATTAAATAGGATTTATAGGCATAATATAAGAGAAATCCTAATTTTACATATAAAATCATATATTTTTATAAAAGTAGTTCTATCACCTTTTAAAGGAGAGACTATTATAAATCTGTGTTTTGGAAATTTTAGATATTTTTCATGTAAAAATAAAATTTCTTTTAGAAATATAAACATCAAAAGTAGTTAATAGTGAATTTTTGGTAAATTTATTTGTAGTTCCTTTTTTAATGAATAGTTAGAGACACTGAATTTTAATTCAAAACAACTTTTTCATCTAAATTATTTATATGGATAAATTATGTTTTTGATTAGTTTTAATGTTAAATTAAATCAATTATATATAATTTAATCTAATTTTGTTCATTGGGATCAATTTCTCTTCAAAATTGGATATAAAAACATAACAAACCTTTGAACATTTTTATTTTAAAAATCTGTAGTGTCGTCCTATCAACAAGATTAATTATAAATTAATTTATTCCGATTATGTTATTAGAATTTAAATAAATTGATTTAATATTTTTAATTATAATAAATTTTAATTTATAATAATGTCAAATTAGTTTTTAAACAATAATATTAGTGAAAGTGATTGAAATTAATTGCAATGATTAAGAGAAAAAATAGAATGATAAGGAACTAAACCTTAATCATAAGGGACAAAATGAACTATAAACATGTAAAAAGATATTTTAGGGAAATATTTAGACCCTATAATACCATTTAACATATTTAGAACATTATTTTATCCACAATTCGAAAATAAAATTTTGTTGGAATTCACTTTTCCAAAATTTAAAAGAGGGCTACTCTTAAACCACTATAAATAGAACTCACCCCACCCACTTATGCACAAATATGAAGCCTTTTGGATCATCCAAAATCGGATAAAATAATATCTCTACATCCCTACCCTCACAATACATGCCTCAACTAGGGCATAAATCCATCCATGGAATCCTTTTGGTGCAATGAAAAAGGAGTTACCCAAAGAAGATGTAACATCCTTCCTCAACCTCTTGTTTAAATTTCATTATCCACCTCGAAAAATATTATTATTATATGATTTAATAATTTCCTTATGATCCTAGATATACTCATATGTTTTTATATTAAGGGTATGACCTAAAAGTACACACACACATCCATCTAATTGGAAACAAATATACCGTTCAGTTTACAACGAACTACCACCTCACAAAATGATATTGTTCATTTATTCATTTCCACCTCTCATGGATGGGAATTATGATGGAAAAATTATTTACATTATATATTTATATAATATTTATAAATTATTTACTCTTATTTAATTAATTAGTAACATATACATTTATGCTCTCCATTTTTCAGGAATACGATAACATCGTTTGTTGAAGTGTGTACTACCGCCTCCATAAAGTGATGTGATTCATTCACACTATATATGGAATGCATAAAAGATGGCTTTAAATAAAAATAATTGAAAAAAAATATGATATTAATGACATAATTACCTTTATTTATATATGAATTTTTTTATTACTCTTATACACACTAATATAGTGAAAATGTTCTCTATGGACGTGTGGACTACCTCCTCCTCATCATGATGTGAATCCTTTTACATAACATAAATTCTATATATAAGTATATATTATTAAATAAAATTTTATTTATGATATAATTATTATTATAGAAATATATAATATTACTAACCATCATTTCGTAA
The DNA here is from genome assembly GCA_963277665.1 of Viscum album. Taxonomy (NCBI): domain Eukaryota; kingdom Viridiplantae; phylum Streptophyta; class Magnoliopsida; order Santalales; family Viscaceae; genus Viscum; species Viscum album. The sequence goes on from OY728134.1 coordinate 136,417,778, forward strand.
TGGTCATTGGAAAATGGGAACGTTACTCGTGCATTTGTACGACTTACCGTCTCAGTGATCGTAACATTGTTTCATTTTTCATAACCATAATTCATAATTGGGTTTTAATTTATAATTTATGTATAAATATGATAATTATTTCATGATTATTATTATGGATATTTTAATATAATGAACACTTTTTCCATAATTGACATACTAAATTCTTTTTGGACACATGAACCGAATTTGGTAAAAAACACATGATGTAAACATAAATGTCTATGTAATTGAATAAAATATTATTAAAAGTGATGAAAATTTAATAATAAACATTAAAAATGATATGAATCAGGTAAATAATTAATATATATTTATTATTCATGAATATAAATACACTAATTATAAATCAGACTCAAGGTAAGATATTTTAATCTCACTTTTTACATTTATGAGATAAATGTCATATTCAAAAATTACTCATTTTGTATGGTGTATCTATGAAGAATGTATTTATTAAAAATTTAATTAATTTTTTTATTTTTTCTATACTAAAAAACACCCACATTTTTGTTACTAATGAGTTTACATTTTCAAGTCAATTTTAGGAAATAATTATTTTTCAGAATATTTATTCTGGAATTATATTCAAGTCATTGATTCGTAGGGAATATTTTTTTATTGTTTTGGGATACTTTGAAATTTATTCAAAAACAATTTCTATACCATATTCGTGTAAACGTAACTTATCATTTAGAAACCTAATACTTTAAATAACACATATGAATCTTCTACCTTATATTGTCTGGAACGTATCGTTCAAGAGCCCCATGTTTATAAAGAAACATACGTTTGTTAAATCAATCATAAGGTACATAAATCCTAATTTTGTGATCAACCATATATTTTTTGTTTTCTTCACCACATGAAGGAACCCTGTGTTTGACTCTTCAATTATAGAGTTTTAAATATAAGTTATTATTCAAGATTTATAAAATGGTTCATGATTAAAGTAATGATCTATTCAAAGATATTTTATGAACGATTAAAAGGATTGCTAATATTGTTCTAAGAGATCGCATTCAACATAGTAAGTCAGTAATATTATTATAATAAGTTATTACTCTCTTTATTTTTTTTAATTTAAATATTCATGATTTATTGTGTGATATCTCTAGAGATAGCATGACTTGGAGCTATTCTACCTGCTGTATAAATATTGAGAAGTTCATCATCAGAAAATAAATACATGATATAGAATTGAAGATATACATAAAAAAATTTGTAATTTCTTTCAACGCCACACTTGGGAGAAATTCATGTTTTGATCTACCTTATTGAATAATTTTTATTTCTTTCACTACTAAAATATTTTATTCTTACAATTTCTTCTGTGAGAAAGAAAAATCATCGGAAAATATACAATTTGGATACATACATGTTTAAAAATATATTTGGTGTATTCTTTTATCATATTAAACCAGTGAATCATTAATGATATTAATATATCTGTTATTTTCTAATGAAACTATGATGTTTAACATGTATTATAAAAAAAATCAATCTTTATTAATTTTGTGGATTTTTGACTGCATAAACTCAGTCATGGTTATGTGTAATCTTCTTTTAATAAGATATGGATTTCTGGTTCCAAGTAGTGGAACTAGAAGGACCTGAAAATACATGTAAGATGTCAATTTTCTATACTAATTTGTTATATTGAAGATCTTAGGATAAGGAGATGTGATAACGAAAGTCACAAGTTCATGGAGTTGATAGTTGGTGAAGTAGACTAGGGAATCTGTGTGCCTAGAACCACTTTGAATCACTGTGTTCATTTCAACTATTTATTTTGGATTCTCATTAATATTTGGGATAAGGAAATGGTTCATTGTATAAAAAATAGGTGATCATATTCTATCAAAAGGGTCACCTAGAGAAATAATTCAAATGAAAGAAGAAAAATTCTACTATTAAGTGATAAAACAACAAGGAGATGGGGCACTGTCCAAACGAATTACCCACGAATCAAGGAAATGTACCTAAGAATAATCTAAGGGATCACGGTAAAAAAATGTTATTAACACAAACACAATGGACTAATTAATGTGCTTCTATTTTTTTATATAAGAAATATCTTGTAAAAGTATTTTATTGATGATGTTTTCATCACATGAATTATGAAATAACTAATTATTATATTGTAGTACCTTTTCATTAATGATTTGAGATCATATACTGAATGGTAACAATAAAAGTCTTTCATTAGAAAATTAAACATTCGAAAAACATATGGTTGATGAAAATATTAGACTAAATTTGTTCAAAATTTTGAGATAATGATGCTTGGATAATGATATTAGTGATATGGATTAATTAAATTGGAAAAGTGATAATTACATTGGAAATGATTAATGATTTATCGACACTATGTCTTATTCTTTCATTTATGGATTTTACAACACTTTTGGATTTAAAAAATATTTTCAACAACATGTGTTTTACTTAAGGAATAAGGGATTATTCATGTTTCAAATAACATTTTATGGTAATAATGGTTATTACCATGACTTAAGAGAATACATTATGATGGTATTCACATGATTAGAACATTTCAAACTAAAGATACTTTATATTTTTCAATGATTAATGATAAGTTCATTTTGGAAAAGAAGTTACATTATTTCTAAAGTGCTGGATCATAATATTTTATAAAATTTAACACTTTATGAAATTGTTTAAGTTGAACATTGGATGTGGTTTTAGATATTGATGTATTACTTCACCATTTAATGCAACCCGTGCAAGGAAATGACGTAGAAATAGTTCAATGAAATAATAAATGGTAAGACTGTGTTTATAAAATAAAAACATATATTTACTTATATTCTTATATAGTGAAATGATTCCTCAACTATAATAAAAATGGTACGTAAATAAAAAAAGTGTCCTATCATCATAATTTTTTATGATATAAATAACATCTTTCAAAATAGTGTTTTTTAGGATTTTTGGTTATAAAAATTCAGATAATCATGTTCTCTATCACTGTCCACCAGAACATGATTGTTAGATTTTTATTTCCTATCAACATTTCCATTTCCCACCTATCTTCTCCTACTAGGGAACCTAGTTACATGACCATTGTACTTCCCTTTCTCTCTTATTGAAATGATATGTCATTAATCCCATTCACAATTTTGGTTTTTTTACAAATAGTGTATTTTAAAATATCAATCCCTTGATTACCAATATAAATTTTTAATGATAAGGATGTGATTAATTAAGTTGGTGAGAAAGTAGCAACCAAAGACATTACAATACTTTACTTTTGGAATAAATTTATGTATTGTTCTTAAATTACATTATTTAAAATTTTTTATTATTATGTTTAATTAAACATACAGATTGGATTTCTCTATACACAACTCTATGTATTGATTTCATTACATGAAGGACTCAATTTTCTTAATGGCTTACATGACATGCAAGATTGAGTTTTACCAAAAAATAATATATTATTCAAAATAATAATATTTAATATAATTATATATAACATAGGCGTTAAACTGATGGTTACGAATTTAATTAAGTAACTTATGAAAATATATGGTTTAATTCATTTTTACCTACTCATTATAAATGAATACAGAATCCAAATGAATATAAAGGGAATGATTTTATAAACTACTATTTTTATGTGAAACAGGAAATTTATCTTAATAAATTAAAGTAATTAATATTATTGAATGATATTAAATAAAATTTTTATATTATATATTAAATAAAATATATTTTACATTTATCTAATATGCTTTATTGGTATAATATAATAACAAATCCAATTTTACACATAAAAATCTATATTTTTATAAGGGCAGTTTTGCCACCTTTTAATGGAACACAAATTTTATATTTGTATTATGGAACTTTTATAAAAATATTTATGTCAAAATACACATCTTTTTTAAATAAAATTATCAAAAATAGGTTAGGGTGATTTTTTTGTATTTTTCTATAAAGTTTCATTTCATAACGAATAGTGAAAAATAATGAATTTTAATTGAATCATTTTTTTCATTAAATTTATTTAAAAGTTTTAATTATGTTTTTATTGGTTTTAAAGTTCCATTATATAGATTACACATCAGTTAATAAAATTTATGTACTTTTAATCAATTTAACTTTGAAATCGGATATAAAAGAATTGAATTCTTTTAAACATTTTAATTTTAAAACCCCACATTGTCGTCTTTTATATGGGATTAATTATAAATTAATTTATACCACTTCAATGTTTTGAATATAGAAAATTTTATTCCATATTTAGAATAATAATAATTTATAATATATAATAAGGTCTAATTTGTTTTTTACCAAAAATATTAGTGAAATTGATCAAAATTATTAACAGTGATTTAGAGACAAATTAGCATAACAAGGGACTAAACATTAATCATATGGGCCAAAATGACCTAAAAAATGTTCAAAATCTTTTTTATGTAAACATTGAAAAACTATCACCCATTTTATGATATTTGGACTATTAATTGTTCAACTTTTTCTATAAAAAATGTGGGTTGAATTCCCTTATTCAAAATTTACCAGAATTTTACTCCTCCTCCATTATAAAAATGCACTTACCTTTCCCACTTATTAACACATCTAAATCTATTTACCTCACCCAAAATATACTCAAATAAGCTTTTAAAATACCTCCTATTAACCTATAATCCCCACATTGGGACGAAATTCATCAAGGTAATCCCTTTGGTAGAAACCAAAAGGATTCACCTAAAGAAGAGGGAACATCCTATCTCAAAATCTTTTGTTTTATTTTATTTATGAACCCCCTATAACATTATTATTCTATTATTAAATAATAACCTCAAAATCCTCCATATACATAGATGTAATTATATTAATTTTTAACCTACACTTACACACACTTCAATCTAATGCATAACGAACTTACAGTTTATGTGTATGGAAAACGACTGCCTCGAAAAATGATGTTGTTAATTTTTCACTTACCACCTATCATGGTTGTGAATTATGATGGAAAAATTATTTCTATAAAATATATATGATATGTGTAGTTTACTTATTATTCTATAATTATTTAGTTATAAATATCTTTATTACCATATTTTTGTGGGAATACAATAACATCGTTTGTGGAAGTGTAGACTACCACCTCCTCAAAGTGATGTAATTCGTTCACACTAAAAATTGAACATATAAACGATGGTTTTAATTAAAAATATGTTAATAAATGACATATATATCATATTCATGAAAGTATTTGATTTTTTAAATATAATATATCATTTTCTTTATTACCCTTTAACGCACTAAAAAAGTGATAATGTAGTTCAAGGATGTGTGGACTACCACCTCCTAGAAGTGATGGGAATAATTTTACATCACAAAAATTATATATATATGTTTATATGATTAAATAATATGGTATTTTTGTTATAATTATCATTCTGTAAAAATATAATGTCATTCTCCCTCTTTCCATAACTATCATTGAAAAAATAGGAACATTACTCTTGTGTATTTACGGCCTATCGTGATGATGGAAGAAGGGGACATGTATTCCCTGCTAAAACCCATACATCCATTTTCCGTAAATCACCCACATAGACTTATTATATACATGAATGAATCTATTTAGAAGGATATCAGGATGATCTTGTCATCATCAAAGAATAACAAGGTTAACACGGTCAGCCTAGAAGACTAGAAGAATGAAAAATTAGTGAATGGACTTTAAAAAGGCATTTCCTTTGTTGAGGTGATTTATGGTTTGATTCCTGCTTAGAAAGAGCCCAAAAAGACTCTAATTATTAATAAATTAATGTTTTTTGTGTTCTCCATGATTGAAGATTTTGATTCATTGGTACACGGGTTCGTTCTTTAAAAAATTTCACTTATTGGTTGAGTTTCTTATACAAAAGGTGAAAATCCTTGGTCATACGCTAATATCATATTGCTAATTTCTCATTTCTCAAGTTTCATGAATTAACGACTGATATTGATCAGAAAATGTTATTTTAAAATTATATTTCAAAGCCATGAAAACATCAAGGTGGCTGGTATAACTGTGAGTATCAATCTCAAACTGAGATTACTGTGATTTTTAAAATAGGATTAGAATTTCAATCCTTTTAATCAGAACAACTTGAACAACCATTTATGGGTCTAGATACATGGTATTCATTGATTGTGTTAGAACCCTATATTCCTCAATGACCCAACGGTAAGAATTGGAACACCTCTAAAAATTGATCATGAGACACTAAATAGTGACACTGGCCTGTTTTCAAGAGTTCTTTTTGTAATTAACATGGAAGTCCATCCACTGGACCACATCTCCCAAATTTACAATGAGAATGAGTTTTATATAAGGATAGAAATTGAAAATCTACCCCAGTACTGTGAGTTTTGTAAAATGTTTTGGCACTCGATATAGAAGTGCAGGTTCGTGCACAAACAACCAAATCCAAGGAATTTTTTCATCGCATGGAAAGAAGTTCAAAGAGTAAATAATATTTTAGTTAATGACTCTATAATTTTCATGATTCTTGGTAAAATTAATGGTAAGACTAGTATTCATGCGACATGGGTATATATTATTGATCAAGAGAAATATAACCCTAGTAAATCTGAGAACACCTATTTAATTAATAAGAATTTTAAATCATTTCCAAAAGATGATGATTACTTGATTGAATATTCCTATAATATATTTGAATTGGATAGTTCAATATAATATGAATTTTTATGATATCATTTATTAATAATGATCTATATGTTGCATTAAATTTAGAGAATAATCACCAACTCAACTCGATTAATGGGATTCAGGTCACTCCTAATCTAGAATTGAATCATAATGCATTTCAGACAAAAAATATAATGGGATCATTGGTGACCTCTAATCCAATTAGCATGCTCAAAAAAATGGTTTATCAACATAGAAGTCCTAGTTTTGCGGGTGAAAACACACAACATACAGAGAACTCAAAAAAATTCCTCTAGGAAATCTAAAAGGATAAGTTCTCAGCATCAATGAAAAAGGGGAGACCACCCCAAACATATTTTAAAATTAGGGCTATTTTTTGGAACTGTCTAGGAAAAACCAACCTTGAAATAGTGAGTTCCCTCAGGATCATTGATGGAAAGTATAAACCCAAAAATAATTGGACTCTATATGCCTATGAAAACTCTCCTTGGTTATGAAATTCCTCTTGCAAGAAAAGGTTATATATTTCTTGGTAAAGATCATCTTAGAAACAGCTTCGATAGACTCTAGATATTAGTGCACAATGATGTGATTGATCATATTGTTATAAAGGATGATTAAAAATATATAACCTAATACTTTTAAGATTTAGATAAAATGATATTCTTTTAAGTGATATATGCTTTTAAATCCTACATTTAAAGGAGAACTCTTTGGTCACACTTGAATACTCTTGCCAGAACAATTTAATATCCTTGTATATTCATTGGGGATTTCAATTATATTCTCCAATTTTATTAGAAATTAGGATCAGGTTATCATTATCTATCCATTATATAATTTAGGGAATGCATTGACAAAGCATGTATTACTGAGATAAACCTTGTTTGGGAAACATTTACTTAGTACAAGAACACCTCAATAGATTCAAAGATAGAAGAATTCACAGATCCTTTGTTATTGATTGTTATCTTCTCAATTGGATATCATTATCCAATGTAACTTTGGCTAGCGAAAACTCATACCATAACCCCATTCTTGTAAATTATCTTGCTAATGATCCTAAAAATAATCTTCTCTTCATAATCAATAATTTCTAGATTGTCCAATAAGGCTATATTAATTTTTTTTCATGGGACTTGGGAATCCATTGATTGAAATAAAAAACCATATGTCATGAACCACCAAACATAAATTTCTTAAATTAAGAATAAATAATTTGATCAAGAAGTGTTTTAGTTTTCTATATTAGGAAATTGAATAACTTGAATGGTATTTAAATTCTCTTTAGGAGTCCATCATCAAAAGAGGATTTCTTGGGAATCTCTCTCAAGAGACGAATTTTTTTTCCAAGCTTCAGAATATCCTCAAACATAAAGACAACATACAAAGGGATATTTTTAGTATCAGAAGGCTCAGTGAATGGGATATAAACACTAATTTTTTCAAATATCTATAGAGAACCATAAGGGATAACATGAATCTTTCTATTCGCAAGGCCGATGATAAAATATTTGAGGGAAGGCAAGCTCTATCCTACCTCATTGTTTCATATTATTCGAACCCTTTCAATGCCCTATCCAAAAATGATACACTAAAAAAAGTTTCCATTCTAAAGAATATATCTGAAGAGGAAAATATGAAGCTTAAAGCTTCCCCCATTGAACATGAAATTAAAGATGTTTTGTTTGGTCTTAACAAAGGAATCCCCCATACTAGATGGATTTACCAACCTCATATTTCAAGCATATTTAGATACCATACAACAGGATGTTTTTAATTTGGTTAAATATTTATTTCAGAAGAAATAATTGGTGCATGGTATAAACATTGAATTTTTTCCCTTATACCTAAATTTTATAATTCCAAAAACATAAGCGAATTTTGACTTCTGGATTTGGAAAATACTATTCATAACGTGGGAAACAAAATTTTGTATAATAGAAAATCTAATGTTTTACATAAAATCATTTCTTGGAATCAATTTGGATTCATCAACGGAAGGATTATTCAATAATTTATTCTCATAGCTTTAGAATGTGTGATCCTACTTAGGAAACTAATAAGAGAAGATTCGGTTTCTCTTAAACTTGACATTAAAAAAGCATTTGAAAATATGGATTATCACTACAATGTAAATGTTTTACATAGATTTGGATTTGATATCAAATTTATTCTTTGTATAAATGCTTTCCTTGGTTCATCTCTTTTATTCGTTCTCATAAATGGATCACTGGAAAAGTACTCCACTTTCTCAAGGGGGATTAGGCAAGGTGATCCTCTCTATACGATCATATTTTTCACTACTAAATATTATCTCAATAGGTTGTTCACTCAAATTGTTGAAGAAGTGACTTGAAGACTATTAAAACATTTAGAGGCACCTCTGCACCCTCAGATATTTTTATTGTAGAAGACATTATTTTCTTTATCCAAGGAGACATGAAAATTATAAGAAACATCAAAAATGATCCCTTGCACTATGAAAGTGTATTTGGATAAGAAATAAAATGGGGTAAATCCTTCATTTTCTTTGGGATACACTTTAATCCTTCCATAAGAAGAAGTATCCTCAATACTTTGGGGATAAAGGAAGGAAATATTCCCTTTACCTATTTCTGTGTCCCCCCTTTTGGGGAAGACCTTAAGCCTCTTACTCCATAGAAATTTTGATCTAGATCAAAAGAAAATTATCCTCATGGAAAGGTAAGGCTCTCTTAATGGCAGGGAGAAAATATCTTTCCAAGAACATCATGATGCCCAAGATTGTTTACTCCTTTATGGTGGATATCTAGCCAACATCTCTAATTAAAAATGTAAATACATGGATTCAGAACATTATATGTAGTGGTATTATATCAAAGAAAAACTATTCACTATGAATTAGAACAAATACTATAGTATTTATAGCCTAGGGTGTCTTGGAATTAAGATTCTATAAATATACAATCAAGATCTTCAATCTCAGTTCATATGGAAGCTAGAAAACAAAAAATCTAAATCCTTTTATTTTCTTAAAACCCATATTATAGATCATCTCAAGTCTATAAATCTTTATTATATGGAATCATCAATATAGACTAGTTGGAGAAAATTGTTTAATACGATGTATGGAAATTCTCATTGGCTTGTGAATGCCAATTCATCTCTAATATTTTTGAAGGAAAAATAGAAGGGGACCCATATCATGAAATTTTTTTTACATAAAACAAATAATACTATAATAACCATTAAATAACAGTTGAGAAACATGGATTAAAGACCAAGTGAAATTTATGTAGATATTTCTAATCTCGTCCTCATGGACAAGGAAGATTTTCTTATTTAGGAACCAGCATCAAATAACATATTGAACTCTAAAATATACTACAATCATATGATGTAAAGGAATTAAATATAGATTGGTGATTTTAATAATAGATGAATACAACCTTCTAAATTTTCACTGTATTGGAGAATTCTCCAATACAGAATTCTAGTTGATGCCTATCTACAACACTGGTGTAACCTTTTATTCTTTTGGTGTTCATTTTTTTACCAACAAAGGGAAGATATAAACTATTTGTTCATATCTTGTTCTAAATCTTCATCCCTATGGAACTCTATATTAATCATTTTTTATCTATAAAATATATGCATGAAAATGATAGAAAATATGCTACAAGATGGGAGGAATATTCATCTGTCGAGGAAACTAAAAGAATCTATTTCACGTAACCTATATAGAACTTCTCTATATTATATGGTATGGAGGAATAAAAACAATACATGATAATGCTTCTCCCAACATTTAATTTTCTCTCCTAGAAATTATAGTGGCCATTATAAATATCAACCATATTAATAAAGGGAATTGCAGAAAATCAGTTTGTGATTTTATTATGCCTCAGTGTCTCAATATCACAGGTAATTATCCTCCCCTCATGGTTTTCTTGATGTATTTTGGACTCCCCCATTCATTGGAAGGTAAAAATGAAATACGGGTGGAGCTTCCAAAGGAAACCCTACTCTATAAGGCTTTTATGATGTCACCAAGGATCATAATGAAGAGATACATAATTGAATTCATAGGACATGTGGGAATTTCACTTCCCAAGAAGGTGAAATGATCACCTTTATGGCTGATATCCACATTCATAAATAAAATAATTGGAATGAATGATAGTATTAATGTAAATCAACCACTATTTTTCATGCAGTTAGGGTTTACACTATTCATATAGAATAGAATCTCACTCCAAGATGTTCTGAGTGCCTAAAAAACTTATCTCCAATGAACTATATAATCACTCATGCATTCCATGAATCCAATACTCTCACCGATGTTCTTGCAAAAAAAAAAGGAATTATACAAGATAATTTCACTCATGCGGATTCCCCCCCTCTTGATCTTTTCTATTTTTAGAAAAAGGATAAATTTAAAACCACTTATTTCAATTTTTTTAGATTTATGTTTTATTTATAATATGACCCGAAAAGTTCATTTTTCTAAAACAAAATGTACGACATACCATCTCCAGGATTATAATGTTGATTCATTTTTCATAACCATATTTCATAATTGGATCTAAATGTATAATTTATGTATAAATATTTTAATTATTTCATAATTTTTATTATTGAGATGTTTATATAATGAACCCTTTGACCATAGTCGATCTTCCAAAGTAGTTTTTTGACACACGAACACAATTTGGTCAAAAACATCTAATTTAATCATAATTATTCCATTAGTTGTTTAAAACATTGAAATAATTAATGAAAAGGTAATAATAAACTTTTAAATGGGTTATGGAGAAATTAAATAATTAGCATAAGTTTATTATTCAAGAATATAGAGACACACGTGACAAGCCAAACTCAAGAAAATAGATTTTTATCTCACATTTTACATTTATGAGATAATTTTCATATTCACCCCTTAAACATTTTTTGTGGGGTATATACTGAACATTTTGATATATTAATTCTTGAATCTTATTATCTCTATGCTATTCATGGTTTTATTTTGAATTATCTCATCTAAGGGGTTTTTACGTGAAACTTAACTAGTGGTAAAAGTTATCTTTTCAGTATCACGTTCATTTATGATTATTAATATTATCTTGAAAAAAAAATTCATTATGATAATTTCCACTTAACAACCAATATAATCGTGAAATGAATATTATTATTTCCTAAACCCTATACCATTTTTACCTATGGTGATCAGTTTGACTATTATTCAATTAACTAGGGAATTAATTATAAATCTATATATTTCATTCAATACATATATTGAAAAGTTATATTTTTTTAATTAAATTGATAAATTTTTGTGAGGAATGATTTGTTAATATAGTTATGGGTGGGGTGTGAACATTATATAGCCCCTAGATGTATTGATAGGTTCTTATGAGAAAAATTAGTTGGCCATATTAAACAATTTTCTACCAATAGCTTTAAACTATCTTGAAGATAGATCTTGAAAATATAGGTTTTCATGTGCATTAGATATTATTTCCTATGATTAATCAATTCCCTCATTCATATTCAGTTATTATTTATCCATTAAATTATTTATTTTACATTTTCTATTGATCTATTTCATTCTCAGTCTATTGATTGAATGTAATTTGTTTTCAATTATTTATATTTCAATGTTTATTTATTGTTATTGATTCATTATTTATTCCACTAAACATACCCTTAATAAGAATCTAATCTCACCCTTAATTGTTTTCCATTCCAATGTTATGAAGATAAATCCTTTGAAAGAGTTTCAAGGATGCAGTTTATTAGTTTTGTTATGTATTATGTTTTAATTTCTATTTCCCAAAGTATAATGTGTATCAAGTAGGTAATAAGGTTTTCCAAAAATACTAAAATTTTAGTCATTTGGGATTTTTTCCTTTTAATAATGCTAATGTAATAAAATAACACATTATATATGGGCTTTTGGGGATGGGGAATTTCAAAAGTGATAGATTAATTTCATGTATTCCTAAGAAAATGTGGGAGAGTTTTTCTATCCTTTACCTCATTAATTTATTAAATTATATAAACTATATGTTATATCATATATTTGGAAACCCATGAATTTATAATTTTCTAGGGAAGAAGGATGTTACTCGAGTCCATTTAAATAATTAATATAGAGGTGATCATGATATTTGGATAACTTTGGAACTTTGGATACATGAAAACGTTGAAGTCAACATTGTGACATTGAGCTTTTAATTTCTTATAGTGGCCATCATATCTCTCATAGGTTAGCATCATAGATTTTAAGTGATGGAACTTCCTCCATAAATTGGAATTGGTTATTAGTTATAAATTCTTATTTGATGATCTTTTTAAAGACATAATGGAATTTGGATATAGGTTATAACATGATTAATATGTTTTCCTTAGCTAAATTTTTTTATATAACATCAGAACATAAATTATCTTCATTGAATGAATTTTTTGGCATGTTCTCATCATAAAAATTATTTTATAATTTCTTTATTGAGTGATGGAAAATATTTTCTTGTGGTTCTAAAAACCAACCTGTCTTCATGATCAAAAATTGGAACTAATAATAATAATCCTTCTACCAATCCATTAACTACGATGTAACAATAACATTTCATGGGGTTGTGTCTTGTGAAATTAAAATTAGATTTAAAAGATCCTATTTATTGGATGGATATATTGAGATAACTAAGACCTAAGTTGGATCTTTTTTTCTACAAGATATATTAAAATGAAGTGGACATTCATGGTTGGTACCTTTGGGAGGACCTCTATGGCCAGTTATTATTTGATCAAAATATGGAGGAGCTATATGTCTAGTATCATGTGTTTTAATTTTGTGATAATTATTTTTTAAGGTACCTATATGGTGGAAATTTATGATAGATACCATGGAGAGGATCTCTTTGAATAGAGTGTTATTTTTCATCATTATAAATAAAAAATCTATAGTTACTAATTGATTTATTATAATGGTGCGTACCAATATGTTTTTTAATTTATTGGAAAATATAATGTGGAGGACCTTCACATCCATTGGTTAATTTTCAAAAAGAGAACATTTATGGAAAAACCCATGGGAATAATATCTATATATATTAACTATTGACTAAATTAAAAGATAAGAAACACATTGTTGGGTGTTTTTTATACCACATGAAGTTCCTCCACAATTGGAACCATGGGTGGGACCTCCATGATTACTGTATAGTTCTTTACCATTGATAGTACCCCTAAAGTTAATTTACATATTTATTTAGGGAAAACCTTTACAACATTAACCTAAATGATGATATTTAGAGTTTATAATATTTAATCGACAATGGGAAGAAATTTTTTGGATCTTGATTATTGATACTTACCAAGATTAGGGATTCTATGTTAAATATATATATTTCTATGTGAAGTCTTTCTTAATGAGTGCTCTTGTGAGGACCTATAAAGATGCTTGATATGTCACTTCATGGGGGAGCTATGTATGTTATCTATAGTGGACTCATATATATTCTTGAATTGTAACTATAGGAAGGACCAATATAGATGTAGTTAACATCTCTTACCAATGACTGGTCAATTTTGGTCTTCATGAGTGCATTACTTGTGTAATCTAATGTTTATTTCCAATTTTGAAATGGTACTAACCAGTGAAACTATTGCTAAAAAAATAAAATTATTGATAAAATTATATAGGGTTATAGGTAGGTATATAAATCTAATATATTTTTTATTATATTTACCCGACATTCCATTTACTTATGTTCTATGGTTTCGAAAATTGGAGAAGTGAGAACATCCTCAAATATTCTCAAAGGGCTTGTGGAGAAAGAGAAATGGTGAAATATATGATTGATAAAATCAAAACTATTTATCTCTATAGTTATATATATAGGGAGAAGTGGATACCATCCTCTACTTCCCAACAATAAGGGAAGTGGTAATTAATTTGGGAGAAGGCTCAAAAAGTGGTTAGATGTAGTGATGAGTGCCACTTTCTCCATCTAGACTTGTAATTGATAGGGTGATCAATGGGTAATGTACTCCTAAAATATTTCAATAGGTATCTCAAAAATATGAATAATTCATTTTTGAAAATATTAATCAACTATATCATTAAAAAATTTATGATATAGTCTTTGAGTTTACTAAAACATTACTCAGGGATATAGAGTTGAGACTGTTATCATAGAAGTTTTATATATGGTCAAAATATTGTGGGATGGGGGTTCATAATATCGTATTTAACCTATAGTTTTCCAAATTTTGGTTTGGGTTCATGATTATTTTTGGAAGGTTATTAGTTATTAAATTTTCATGTTAAGATAAATTTGAAGGAGAAAACACAAAAAAGTGAATTTATCGATGCATTACCAAAATCAATGACATTCACAATTAATGAATGCTTGTTAGGTTTAGCATTTTTATGTTTACTATGCCTTCATATTTACATTTTTATTGATTTAAATTAAAAATATAGATATCTATTAGAGAGAGATAATTAAACATTAAATATTACATTTTGAGACCCAAAGGATGGGTTGTCAACTCATCCCCTGAAGGATCGTGTTTTATAGATCAAGATTCTATTTGAGATTAAAGAAATATCTTAGAAATCATTCATAATAAATATATCAATTAAATATTTCATAAAATTGATCAATTAATACTATGTATTCAGGATAGTATATATGATAACTTCTTAATCATTTCCATCACTGAATGATTGTGAAATAATTTAATGTTTTTTACTGAAACCTATAGGATTTCTTGATCCTAGGAGTTATATGTTTTTATGGAGTCTGTATTACAACCATGAGAAGTGATTACTATGTATAATTATAAAGGGAATCCAAACCCACATATTTTTATTTCATTTAATGGTTCACCTCATATCTTTTAAGGTATCGTGATAATAATCATCATTGTTCCTTTAAGGTTTATGCAATACTAAAGAATGATGTGACCTTTACGTTTTTGTATTTAGGATCAATTGTGTTCCTTTAAATATCATGAATCTTTTACCATTATGTATTATAGAATATTTCCATTTGACTATTACCTCTTCTAATTATTTTAATTCCTTGTAGAATGGACTACTCTTCATTGACTATAACAAATATTTTGGTATGTAATATAAGCCTTAAGATATGTTTTTTAATTAGAGATGTTATTCTGGTCTAGATAGGTTGGGTCTGATAGTATTTTGGAAGGCCATTTATATTTTTATACTATTTATTTTAAAAAATGTGGCTGAATTGATACTTGAGTGTTTTGATGATGAGTTTGAGCCTTGAGTATAAATGCATTTTTCTAGGAAAATATCCACTTGATCATAAATAAGAGAAAACCTCCATATCAAAGGGAAATCATGATTGAATATATTCTCAGGATCCTACTTGTTATAGATAATGACCAATTTATGTCTTATATAAGGATTTATATACAAATATTTAATGTAATCTATGATATCAAGGTGAACATAATAGTGGATAATGACATAACTATTCATATTAGTGGTATAAAGGGGAGGCATGTGTGAAATGGTATTTTCATTGAATTTACCTTAATATAAGGGTGTTATTAAGACCTTTTTATCCACTTGGGTGAATTGGTTGAATATATATTAATAATGTTTCAAGGACTGCCAGTGAACCCAATTTAATCCTTAGATGATAGGAAATACTATATTTTTAAATGGATTTTGAACCATTAGTTCCAACCCATATAAATACTCAATTAAAGATATTGGATATTATGGAACATGAGAGTATATTATCTCTCTAGTATGGACCCTGAAGAGTTGGGAGATTATGCAACCTTATTTCATCGGTAGCACTTTTTGAGGGGATCTTTCAATCCTTAGTGAGTTTGGGGTGAGGTGGTCCTTCGATAATGTTTTAAATATCAAAATCATGGATGGAATATGTACTTCTAGTTCCCATTAATTATCCTAGGTTTTCACTTACAATGTCACCTTATAGAGAGATTAGGAGATTTGAGTGAGTTTTTTAGATCTTATATGGATGTCTTCTCAGACTTGTAGCATCTTATCTTAATTTTTCATCACTCGGTGTAGAAATAGGTACTATGGGGGTATTTTGTGTTGGAAAACAATAGGATAGTTGTATATGTTTTAATGGTAACAATTTTTAACTCTTATGGGGACCTAGGTAGTAGTGCATGTTCATTGTGTAAGAAACATTAATAGTGAGACAAGCATGGTCACGTGAGGTGTGAGATGTTGAGAGGCACACAAGGAGTATATGCCTAATGCACAAGAGAATTATGTCACACAAGAGGTTCTAGATTCACGTGTGTCAAAATCCGGGCCTCGAATGTTGGGGTTGATTAGAAAAATGTGAGGTATTCTAGGATATATGTGAGGAGGTCAGGAATTAGGTAGATATCTTTATTTTAATAATAGTATATATATATTAATCCCTGAAATAATTTGACTTCTAAAAATGAAAATTAATTATATTAACCATTATTAATTGAAATTATATTTAAGATTTTAAAATTTTTAAAATTATATTAAAATTAATTAAATGTTAATTATATATATATAGAATAAATAGAATATATATATATTTTTATACAACAAAAAAATAAAAAAATATGTATATTTTTCTTTTTGAAACCAGCACAAGCCCACTGACGTCGTCCAAAACCTTCAACTGATGTAATTGTCACCATCTTCCATAATAAATCTCATACCACCATAGGAAACCTCACCTATATCCCTTAAATCCAAAATATTTCCCCATCATATCAGCCACTATCACTGTGTATTAAAACTAGACCTCGTAACCATGTCCCATCATTATCGTTTTCCTCATGCGGTGGTTCAGATTAGGTCATCATCATTGTAAAATCCTTTTATCGTTTTAAGAAAATTCTAAACCATCATTCTTATTAGGATTTGGTTGGGTCTCATTTGGGGTTGTTTTATGATTAAAATTTAAGAATCGTTTGATTTCTCTGCTAGTGCATAGTTTGTGAAAAGTCGGCGCACGATTTATGACACCCTGTACCATGATATAGGAAAATGGAAACTTTTGGATAGAGATCCCCAGATAGTTATCACATGGTTATTAATGTAATTAATACCCTTAGGAGAAACCTTGTGACCCATTTATATCGAGCACACAAACCCTGAATTGTTTCCTTAGAAGCCGTGTAGACGAGATTTTAAGAGATAAAATTTTTTATTGAAATTTCTTAAACCCTCTTTTAGGTCATGACCAGACTACAATCAAACAAATTTTTTTTATCCCATCCTTATATTTCACAAGGATGATTCTTGTCCACTCAGACCCATCCCGGATGCAATCCAATGCTAGATGAACATCATTCAATCCTCCTCTGAATATTTTTCTCCTCCTATTTTTGATCTTCACAATATCTCTTTTTCCCTCTAAGGTTATATAGATATCCATATGTTTTTATAAAATATAATACCCTATGTTATGAATATAAGACTTTGTTTGATTCATGTTTCTACCAGATTCTATTTTTTTCTTTCTTCATTGATGAATCCTGGCGTGGTTTTGGCGACCCAAGATCCACTGTTCTGGAGGTACGTGGTTCTGTTACAATTCACAATTTATATTAACCCTAATTTATTTTTTAAAATTTTTATTATTGGAATTTAAATGAAATTTTTTGGATTTGTATTATATTTCTTTCAATTGGTTATTGGAAAAACCTAATTCTTGTGAATTAGGGTTTCTGAGAAAAACGGTTTTTTGGCATGGAATTCGAAATTTGTGAGATATAAATTGTTTAATTTAAATTCTAGGTATTGATGTAAATAGAATAAATTAAATTTAAGATTTTAATTTTCAAATTGATTTAATGGAAATTTTTTTGCAGAAACCCCATTTCAAGATAATTGGGTTTTTGTGACGAATTTGAGGTAATTGTTTGAAAATTCATTTTTTGTATTTAATGTTGTAATGCATTGGGAAATTTCATGAATTGATTTCAAATAATTATTTATAAAAAACGGATTAAAAATATTTTTTATGGAAACCCAATGGTTTCATATTTTTGAAAAGGATTTTTTTATTAAAAACCAGTTATGGGTTATAAAGGGATAATTTGCATATTGATATAGAGAGTGAGATTTAATTGTTTTATAAGGAATCATGAAATAAATTTCCCATCGTTGTTTTTTATGAGACCACATGTAATAATTTGTTAGTTTTTAAGTTATTTTGTTCCACACTTTATGATTCTACAACATTATAAAACACTATATTGGAATATCCCAATCCTTAGGTGATGGTGATGAGTCCTCATGGCCTTGGTTAAAGGGAAATAAGCACATACTTTTCTGTATTCAAAGTATTGGGTCCCTATAGACTAGAACCAATGTACCTATTTAAAACATGACCATGTTGCTCTATTGTTCGAATTTCAAATGTATATTCAATTATTATAAACTGTTTTACATTCCTTGAGAATTTATATAACCTGTTTTATATAAAATTATTTATTTAAGACTTGTTTTGAAATTTCCCATTTATGTAAAGTATCCTTTTCTTCATGGTAAATTTCTTATTTTGAAATGTTTTTCCATAATTATAATTTTGAATCAGGAATTTCTAAATGAATTTCCATCTTTTAAATCATGAATCATGATTCGTTTAAATATTCCTTTTGTGAATTCCAATCTTTTTTATATGTTAAATTGAATGAATAATATTAATTAATTTGAATTGGCATACTATTATGGAATCATTGGTGAAATCCTGTGGGTCATTGGATCACACCCTACTTTTTCATTTCGATGTTCATAGATTATCTCATTCCAGGTTTGAGAAATGAAAAATGATCTCTTGGAGGTGGATCTAGTTATTGAACCTTGGACTTGGTGGGTTGTGTCCTAAGGGATTTGGGCTGTTTTTCCAAATTTTGGTACATTAGTTGTAGTACTTTGGGATTTAATACATGTTTTACATTTGATAAATTACTTTTAGTGGAGTCTCATTGGAAATGTTTATTTTCTTTTTTATTTTATTCTGCAAAGTTTGTGAAAAAACTATTCTCTCTTTAATTCTTGTATGATGTCAGGTGCTAGTCACCGAACCATGTGGATAAGGAATTCCCGTTGGGATATGTTAGATCCATCTCAGTTATCGGGTTACTAGGGTACCTGAGATAGTTCACGACAAAGTGGTATCAGAGCTTCAAGTTGATCTTCTTTCCTTTAATTCAGTATGCATTGTGAAATATTTTCAAGGCTTAGGAGGTAGTTGCGATTGAGTGCCTAGATTTCTCTCCCCTCATTGAACCTTAAGTCACCAGGGGTGGTTAGGGAAAGATTTATAGTGGTTTATTTCTAGTATTTTCCCTATTTTTATTTGGATAGATTTAAATCCAAATATTTTCATTCTATATATTGGGATTAATTTAGCTTTTTCTCTATTTCAACGTTAATATAATGTATTCCTTGTTGTATACTGATATTGTTTATCATCATGCCTCTAAGAAGACATGTGAATCAAATACAGTAAGAGGATTTTGTTTTACCTTAGTGAGTGAATCCTCTTGTGGACCCAAATCATTCACAGGTGATTGTGTTAACTATCCAAACTGTGTGACAGGCACAATCTCCAGTTCCAGTTTAGGCTTCAACAATGAAAACTTCAAGAAAAATTCTCATGATTTTTTCTCAATAGTTAATTCACACTAATAAAGAAACATTAAAAGTTCGGATGATTCTAAAGTGGCTGATGAGTGTTCTAAAATAATAATGAATTTTTTTATGTTTTTAGACACACATAATGAAAACAATGTGATGTGTGCTACCTTCACGATGGAAGGTCTGAGAAGGAGATGGTGGGACATGAAGGTGATGACGAAGAAGTATAAGGGCTTAGAGTGGAAGGACATAAATTTTATTTTTAATGAAAAATTATATATAGAGTTGATTCTATCAGCCAAGTCCACTAAGTTGTTCCAACAAGAGTAGGATGATAGAACCATGACATAGTATGGAAACTGTTTTGTTGACCTCATACAATTTGCACATAAGATAGTATTGAATGAGAGGATGTAAGCTTGAAATTTCAAGTTGGGAATTAGACAGGATATTTATAATTAGGTATTCATAATGAATATATCATATAATGATGATGTACTATACAGTGAATTGATGCTTGAGATGGACCTATCTTATAGGTCAGGGTTATCGGGACCTTTTTTCTCCCCTAGTGGAAGCATGTGTTCCTTAAAGGGGAAGTAGAAACGTGAGGATTATCACAACATTTTTTGATATAAAGGTCATTATATACCTCCTAGAGTACTTGGAATATGTCTTTTTCTTTGAAAACAGTGTGAAAATATTGGACATTCAAAGAGGGTTTTCACTAAGGAACCTAAGAACTGTAGATCTTGTAGACATGAAAGGAGCTTGTAGTGATTCATCCATATTTATTATACTCCATGTAGTGTAATGGGATCATGAACTCCTCCTAAAACTAATGGGAAATAAAATTATTTATGTGGAATAGGTTTCTAGCAATAAACATCTAGAAAGAAGCTTCTTCACATAGTAGAAGAGTCTCCAGAGGAAGTGGATATAGTCTAATGAATTTTACAGGTAACATTACTATAGATTCTTCATTAGTAAAATCTCTATTTGATACAAGTGAATCCCATTCATTTATTTCAACCTATATTTTTAAACTACTAAACCTTCATACATAGCTTTTATCTTGTACAATGAAGATTACTACACCCCTTGGTAAGAAGAGAGATAAGGGTCTTCATATCCCCAATTGTATATTCTCTCTATCAAATGTTATGATTTATTGGGATTTTCTAGTTCCCAACATCAAACATATTTATTTCATTTTCAGTATGGATTATCTAATTACCAATAAATCCTGGATTGATTGTTATATTGGACCTGTCTCCTTTACCAAACCCGGTGATGTGTGTTGTGTCTTTCAAGGGGAATGAGACCCAATGTCAATCCATGTAGGACATTCCTACCTAGAGTTGGGGAAAGTGATATCATTGTTTCTCTTTGATATGGAGCATGAATATTTGGGTGGATATTTCTCTCCAGTTTTCATTGAGTTTACCAAAATATTTCTTTTTGACTTCTCTAGTTTCCCTCCAAAAAGAGATGTCATGTTTTCCTTTGAAATAATTCCTAGTAATAAACCATTTTATATTCCTTATTACTACATGGTACATGCTCAAAAAAGAGATGAAATAATAGTTGGAAGATCTTCTAGAGAAAGGATTTATACACCTATGTGTGTCACCTTGGGAAATGATCGTTTGCTTTGCTATGAAATATGATATTTTACATCACCTATATGTTTCTTATCAAAATATCAACTGAGTGATGGTAAAGAACAAATATTTCTTTCCACAAATTTATGATCTTATTAATCTATTGAAAGGGAAAAGGTGGTTATGGAAGATTGAACATCACTCTAGTTATCACCATTTAATGATGAGAGAATCTAACATTCATAAAACTTCATTTTGTAGAAGGTTTGACCATTATGAGTACCTATATATTCCATTAGGTCAAACCACCACTCTTGATGTTTTCATGAATTTAATGAAAATTATTTTTCATGAGTATCTCGATAATTTCTTGGAACTCTCCATAGATGAAATTATCATTTACTATAAGTCTAAGGAGGATCATGTGTATTATCTAATAATAGTTACCAATTTTTTGAGAAATAATCTACATTATGCCAAGCATCCAAAATATGATTTCTCTATCCAGAAAGTGAAATTATTTAGACATGAGGTGTTAGAAAAATGAATATTAGTTGATCATGAATAGGAGAAAGATATTATGAGTTGGGAGAAACCATGAAATCTATTTGACATTTGATGATTCTTGGGATTTTACAGATATTATCACTCATTTATGAAGGAATTATTGAATATAGATTCTCTAAATATTGAACTAACTCAGAAGGGAGTGAATTTTTATTAGAATGGTAAGTGTCAAAGTTATTTTGGTTCGATGAAACATATTCATACTAGTTCATCAGTGTTGACTCTTCTAGAGGATGTCTAGGGCTATGTGGGTTTCTGTGATGCATCCGGATTAGGCTTGGGTTATGTTATTATGCAAGGTAATCATGCCTATTACAATGGATATTTTCATCTGCGGCCATTTCTTTCTCGCTGGCGGAGGTTCAGTTTCTTGCTTCTGATTTTCGATTTGTTCTTGTTGGTAAATTTTTTAAACGTCGTCGCTCCCTGATCTTCCTACGGAAATCATTTGAATCCATTGGATTTGTTGATTTTGATATCGGCCTACTCAACTCAATGCATATCGCGATTCGACTTTCCTCTGAAAATGATTACTACCGGCTTTGGTCTAGGGGTTCTTGGAGTTTTGGGGGCTGCACGATGAAAGTCCTAAAGTGGTCCCCTTCGTTTGATTGCTTTTCGGAATCACCGATTGCACCTGTTTGGTTAGGGCTTCCAGGTCTTCCGATGCATCTCTTCAAGCAAATTTCTCTTTTCCCTATTGCAAAGCTGATCGGTAATCCCATTAAGCTAGATTCTGCGACTCAGAAGCTCTCAAGGCCTTCAGTTGCGCGTGTGTGTGTTGAGGTTTATCTTTCACAGCAGCTGCCTTCTGTTATTTGGATCCAGAATGGGGATGTGGTTTTTTTTTCAGGAAGTGTTTTATGAATCCTTACCGAGCTACTGCTCGAATTGTTTGCATATTGGACACTCCCTTGGGGATTGTGGTTCTGGGAAGGACCCCATGAATAGTCAGAAGCTTGGGAAACCTTTTCTGAATGAAGGGAAATCAGTCTGGATTGAGAAGGATCGAAGGCCTCATGTTGAACAGAATGAACCTTCTAATTCTAAGGACCCACTGCTGTCCTCATCTGTTCCGGTTTCCTGCTTAGCACAACCTACTTGCGATAAGGTTTCTGTTCTTTCTGATTTTGTGGATGCGGTCAATAATGCTAAGCTTTGCACTGACAACCTGGGGGTTGTTCCAACCTCTAGTGAGCCAGCACAAGAGACTCACTCTGTTTCTGGTGATTCCAATCATGATGTTAGTGAGAAAGCAGATAAAATTGAGGAGGAATACCTACGCTTGAGTGCCAAAAAAGGTAAGAAATACTTTGTTGATCCTGATGGTTTTATCACTCCACACCCTAAGAAGACTCGAAAGAGAATTGATTATTCTAAGTTAGAACGAACCATTGTCACTAGATCTTCTGGGCCTCGTGTGGAGGAAACTAACATCCCTACACAGCCGATTGTCAGCAAGAGTACCTCTACACCGGAATCCTTTAATGAAGGGGACTCCTCCACAGATGAAGAGGACTCCTACTCTTGGATTGAGGATCGGGCGGATAGAATTAAGCTTAGAAATTGCACTCGGGTTTTTAAGGAAGGATACAAGGAGGATTTCTACACTTGGATTGAGGAGCAGGCAAGGTTGTCTTATAGAAGATATTGTAATAAAGAAATATCTGTTGATGACTACCTCATTATCAGGGAGCGTATGTTTGATAGGGTGGAATTTGAGCTTGATCGGAACCCTGATTTTGATTATCTCTAGCTTCGGTGGGAATAACGCTTTTTCGTTCATGGTCTCCTTATTGGTCTAGCACTTTATTTTTCTAGATTTTGGGGCTTGTCCCAT
Source organism: Viscum album (assembly GCA_963277665.1). NCBI lineage: Eukaryota > Viridiplantae > Streptophyta > Magnoliopsida > Santalales > Viscaceae > Viscum > Viscum album. Next base: position 136,442,164 of record OY728134.1, read on the forward strand.
GTCATTACAGGAACGGTTTGGAGGAACATCTCAGAAGATGATGGGGCTGCTGAAGGTTTGGACTTTTGGGAGGTCGTTGCAGATGCACTAGCAGTAGGGATAGGCCTAGTGCAGGGCAGTAAACTGAGTATCATCAGCTACAATAGCAGTTTTTGCACAGAAAATTCTGGATTGATTTCCTATAGTGAAGCAGCGGCTGCAACATACACGGTGGAAGGATGACTATGGCATGTCTTGCTTTTGATGACCTTGATGAAGGGAGTGAATCCTTGGATCTATAAATGTTTGGATGATGTTGAACAAAACCAAAATGGATGGCAGGTGCAAATCCTTGTCTAACTATCACTTTGAAATTTTTTGATTCCCAGTTGGTGAAAATACATTGCACCTCATGTATTCACCTTGTTATTTCCTTTTCCTTTTAATAAATTTCTGGGGTATGGGTTGGGCAACCAACTCATGCTCGAATCTTTATGGTATATGATTAATGTTTTACTATGTTTTTAAACCAGAAGAGCTTGAGTTACATTGTCTATAAAAAATATTTTAATATCCAATAGAGTAGTTGTGTGTAATACCTACAATATTTATACTTCTACATCGCCTATAACCTTGGTAAAAGTAATTCCATTGTAGATACTTTGAGAAAGAAACTTCCATCCCAGGTAGAGAAAGAATCGTCAAAATAGTGGAACTTGATGGCTCTAATTGCATGGTTTCATATTGGAGTTTTGATAAAGGGGATGAGGTTTCTTTAGATGATGTTCAATTGGAATCCAATCTTCTCAAATTTATTCTACAGGAAAAATAGCTTGATGATGAGTTCTGTAGAATTAGATAATCTCTTTTATGGTGGGGAGGATGTTTCCCAGTGGTCATTATCTAGAGAGGGATTTCTATGCTATCAAAATTGTTTTTTGGTACAATCTTTGGTAAGGAAAGTTATGATAGGGGATTTCCATAATTCCAAATTGATATTGAACACAAGAACCATGAATATATTCTATGATATGGGGATGATGTTCTGGTGGATATATATGATACATGGAATTGTTGAGTTTTTTGTCATTGTTGTACATGCCAACAGGTTAATGATGAGCACCAAAAACCTTCTCATTTTTAACCACTTCTAATCCCAACATTGAAGTGGGATGGGATCTATATATTATTTGGATTTGGGATTCCATGTATCCATAGAATTAATAATTTAATATGGGTTTTTATAGATATGTAGACTATATCGTCTCACCTTGTACCCATTCATGTTACAAAAAAAGTTGAGGAGTTGGAAAATCTCTATGTGAAAGATATTGTTCATTTTCATGGAGTTCCATTTTAAATAGTCTCTAACATGGATCCTAAATTAATTTTTCATTTTTTGAGAGGCCTTATAGAGGAATTTTGATCTCACATCTGTTTCAGTATGGTATACCATCTGTTGTCGGATGGCTAGACAAAAAGATTTATACATATTCTAGAAGATACGAGCTATGCTTTTGTTCTCAACTTTGGTGGAATATGGGAAGCTTATATAGGGATAGATAATTTTTCTTATAATAGTAGTTACCCTTTCATGATTAGAGTTTCTCCTTTTGAGGCATTATATGGATGAACATGTAAATATCTGTCGTGTTGGTTGGGGATTAGTGAAAAGTACTTGGTGGGAATGAGCTAGGTCTAAGAGACGATTGAAAAGATTAAATTTATTCATCATAGGATGTTAATGATAAAAAGATAATATAAATATTATGATGATTTTCACCATAGACCCTTGTAGTTGTCATTTCATGACTAGGTGTTCATGAATGTTTCACCTCAGTTGGTTCATCGATGTCTTGGGAGGCAAGGGAAGCTTGCTCCTCATTTTGTTAGACCATTTTTGGTAATAGTGTCAGTGGGAAAAGATTCAAATCCTTTATAACTAACACTATATATGACATTGATACATAATGTGTTTCATGTATCATAGCTTTAAATGAATTTATTTGATCCATCTCATGTTCAAAGTTAGAATAATCTTGAAGTTGAAACTAATTTATCATTGACTAAATGAATTTCAGGATTCTTGGTTTTGAGAGAATGGTACTTCATGAGAGGATCATAACTTTGGTTCATCTGATATGGAATATTTTTTTATTCTCATGAGACATGATATAGGGATGCATTGGTAAGAGAGAAGTGGCTTCATCCTTTTGATGTAGAGGCTTCTTTATAGGCTTTCTAGAGTCAGAACATTCTACAATTGTGATATTGTAACAACTTGTTACATTTTTATGGTATTCATAAACAAACATTATTATCAAGTTTGGTTGGGTTTCATTTGGGGATATTTTTTTTTGAAAAGTTAAGAATCCTGTGAATTATTGGATAGTGCAAGGGTTTCACAAGGCTGGCACATAGTTTACAAAACAATGCACCCTCATACAGGGATATGGAAAATTTTAGACAGAGAGATCCACATGGCGTACCCATTGTTAGTAAATATATATGTCCCCATAGATGAAACCAAGTGACCCATTTATAATAGGTTCATGGCATGTTCAATGATTGACCAAACTCTGCATTGTTTCCTAGGAAACAATGAGGAAGGGATTTTAAGAGATCTTATTTTTTGTTAAAATTTCTTAAACCCTTTTTTTAGGTCCCAGTCAAACCTAATTTGACCCAAATGATTTTCTACCACTCATAGACCTCCCAAGGAGGATTATTGGCACCTAAAACTCCTCTTATATTCGATTTTCACCTAGGAGAACATCAGTTAATCCTTCTTTGGTTAGTTTCTTCCTCTTGTTCTTGATATTCCATGATATATCTCTTTATCCTAAGGGTTTTATAGATCTTTATATGCTGCTAGAGGATATAATAATTGTTATTATGGATCTAAACCTAGGTTTTATTCTTATTTTCCATATTCTATTGTTTTCAATCTTCATTGATAAATCTCCTCTAGGGTTTTCTGAATCAAGATCTGTTGGTCTTGAGGAATGTGGTTCTATTATGTTTCCCAATTTATATTAACCGTATTTACTTTTTTAAAATTTTTAATTATTTTAATTTTAATTATTTTTTAGATTTGGATTATATAAATTTCAATTGGTTGTTGAAAAAACATAATTTTGGTGATTTGGGGTTTTTGTTATAAAATGGTTTTTTTAATGGAATTGGAAATTGATGAGATTTAAATCATTTAATTTAAAATTTTGTTTTTGATGTATATTGAATCAATTAAATTTTTTAAATTAATTTTATAAATTGATTTTGTAGAAATAGTATGGAAAAATTCCAATTATAGTGAATTGAAGGTTTGTGGTGATATTGATGGAATTATTTGAAAATTAAGTTGTTGTATTTAATTATGCAATGGATTATAAAACTTCATGAATTGGTATAAAATACTTATTTATGAAAAATGACTAAAAATTGTTCTTATGGAAACCCAATCGTTTCATCAACGTGAAAAGGAAATTCATTGATTACAAAACTGTTATAGTTTTAAAGGAAAAAATGGGTTATTGATATGGACAATTAGATTTATTTATATTTTAAGAAGTCCTGAAATAAATTTCCCATCATTATTTTGTATGACAGAACATGAAATAATTAGGTAATTAGTGAGTTATTTTGGGTGGAATAGTATAATTCTACAATGTTATAAAATATCATATGAGCACATCCCATTCCAAAGGTGACAGTGATGAGCCTTCTTGTCCTTCGTTCAAGGTACATATGTATATAATTTTCTCTATTCATAGTGTTGGTTCTATATAGACTGAAACTAACAAAACTATTTGGTACATGAATACGTTGCTCAGTTTTTTTTATTTCAAATGTATATGCTATTGTTTTAAACTTTTCTATATGACTTGAAAATTTATATAATCTATTTTATATAAAAGTGTTTCATTAATCCATGTTATGAAAAGTTACATTTATCTAAAGTATCCTTTGATTAAAGGTAAATTCCATATTTTTAATTGTTCTTCCATCATTTGAAATGTGAATTAAGAGTTTATAAATGTATTTTCATATTTTAAATAGTGAAACATGGTTTGTTTAAATATACATTTTTTGAATTCAAAACCTATTTATATTTTAAATTAAAATCAAATTAGTGGTTAATTTGACATTGCATCTTTTTTAAAATACTAATTGGATTTTTTTGACAAACTACTTATTCCATTGGGTGTTTTTAGACTGTCTCCTTATAGGTTCAATCAAGGGAAAATGATATCGTGGAGGTGGATATAGATGTTAAACCTTAGACTTGGTGAGTCGTTCCCTTAGAGACATGGGATGTTTTCACTATATGGTACTTTGGTTAATTATACTTTGGGATTTAATGCATGTTTTATTTCTAGTACATTACTCCTCGTGGAGTAAATTTTAATATGAATATTTTCTTTTCTATTTTCTTCCACAATTTCTATGGAAAATCTGTTCTCATTCTTGTATGATGAAGGGTTCTAATAATCAAATCTTCTGGAAAGGGAATGTCATTTGAGTTATGACAGAGCTGGATTGGTTATTGGGTTACAAAGGTACTCGGGCTAGTTCGCAACAATTTTATATATATATGTATTGTTTTGTATAAATATTGTTATGAATATATATATATATATATATATATATATATATACGGATATACTGGGTATTTTACTAGACTCTGAAACTGAATAATAACATATTGAATTTTGTTTTTCTCTCCAAATAATCTATTGGGGGTCACAGGGTGAGTGCTTTTACTTTTCTTCCATTGGAAGGCAATGCATCTTGTGGGGCCATTTTGTTTTTGGGGCATAAGTGATATTCTATTATTTGGGGAAAATAAATTAATAGGTTCCTTCTTGTAGGTTTATGTATATCAGATTCCAAACTACTAAACTATATAAGAAAAATATATATATAATATTATAGTTTTTATAAAACACATAACCTATATAAGGATCCTTTCCATTATTCTCATCGTGTAATCCTCCTCACTATTGTGCATGTTTATTGTCCCTAGTTACTAAGAGAGAGTTGAGATCATTTATTAAATATATTTTGAGAGTGGGAGTTTATCAAACAGAGAGTTCATATGATTTAGCTAATAGTATATAGAAATGGAATCCTATATATAAAAAATAATATGTTTATATTTTATAATTATTATTTTTTTAGGAAAAGTATTTCATATTTGTAACACCCCAAGATTCCACGGTACGTTTCCCTTCGAATGATGCAATAGCGTGTGTTGTACGCAACCTCGAGCTCTAACACACACCACAACTAATTAAACTAGCCGTTGTGAATAGTAATACCTACTTTTTGAAATTTTATACATTTTATTTATCAAAATGGACTTCATTTTTGGATTCAGAATATCAAAATTAGGCTATGTTGAATTATTGGTATTTTTCTGAGAACATCTAATTTTTTATGAATAGTGAAAAATACTTAAAAACAACTTTTTTAATCAAAATAATTTATAGTGATAAATTGTACTATTTAGTGGTTTTAAAGTATAATTAGAATATATTTTTACCATTTTATCCAATGGTGGTCATTAGAATTAATTTAACATTGAAAATGGACATAAACAATTGTCAATATTTTGATATAAATTGTTTCTTAAAAAACACGCTATTTGTTGTGACAACGGGAATTAATTATAAAATTAATTAATGCAACTTATATTTTTGGAATTTTGTAAAATAGACATCATTTTTGAATTCGGAATATCAATTATAGCTTAGCTTGAAATTTTGGCATTGTTCTGAAAAACTTCAATTTTTGATGAATAGTGAAACCACTAAGTGGTAGTTAAATAACTAATTTTTCGTTTAAATGAAATATTACCACTTCTGTGATTTGATTTTTAAAAATCCGACATACATGGTTGTCATTAAGAAGTAAAATGTGGTTGAATGAGATTAAAATAATTTTTGGTGAATAGTAACTTTTAGGTTCTTAATCGCAATTAGAGGTAATTAGTGTAGTTTAAGGTAAAAATAATGTTTTAATAATATGGGATGAGCTTGACACATGTCTTAACCTCATTGGATGTGCCATGGACGACCAAGACAATCCATGGGTCAACTTGGGGACCCCATGGAGCCACTTTAGTTGGAAAATGACATAAATACATTTTATTTAATGATAAAGTAAAAAATGACACAAACATGAAATGTTTTACTAAAACAATTTTTATATGGGGTTATACAAGTAATAATTTTGACTATAAATGGTAATTAGAAATATAAAAATATTTCCTACATCATAGTATTTTTATATAATTTTTAGACATTAAATAAATTAAATTATTTATGACATCATGATGATGTAGCGATGACCTCATTATTTAACGATTTAAATAAAATGAGAAGATAATGCAAAATCCAAGGCTTACACTTGTCCAAAGCCTATTGGATGAGGAGATTGCGAACCCTTATCACCTTAGACACGAATTGTATAAGTATGGGACCTTTAGAATCCGAAAATCATTGTATAATAATGTAACATTTCAATCTTTCCAAAAGATCCCCTCCTCTCCTCTTATAAAAGGCCCCCACCTCTACCACCTTATTCACACTTTCAAGTCTTTTGGTTCGGCCAACCTCTGCCCAAATACTCTCCCAACTTCTCTCCCTTCATCCTAGAAGCTTTACTTTAGTCAGAAATCCATCCTAAGGAGTCCTTTTGATCAAATCAAAAGGAAGAACCCGAAGAAGAGGTAACATTTTCATCACCCTCTTTCAAGATTCATTTTTCTTCCACTCCCTATTTGTTTATTATTTCAATTATAAAATTATAACTCCAGTATCTTCTATATACTGTGATGTTATTATAAATATGGAACAACCATATTCAGTATTCTACCCATCATTTGAATGACATGTCACCATACTTGCGTACGTACGGCTTACCGTCTCCACGTCGTGGTGTAATTGTTATTCAATATATTATTATTTAGATGGGTATAATAATGATATGTAATTCATGTAAATAATAAATATAACATGATAATGATTCTTTATATATGATATACTATCCAATTATATATTATTTTAATATCAATATAATGATATTGTCACTCGTGCGTACGTACGGACTACCGTCTCCACGAACGCGATGAGATTCATTCTCCGTCGTATCCATTCAAGTATAATTATCATTTGATGATTTAAAAATAATGTTTAAGGACATGATATCATTCTGGATATTAATAAGATACAATCTATCCATGAAAAAATGACTTACGTAACAAAACATATAATAGAAAACGAGTAAGTTAACACCTGAAACAACGATAAATCTAAGATATTGTTAACAAAGCAATGTTAAAAGATCATATATGATATCATATGAATGTATATGATTCTTGTATAATTTAATAACAATTATTTAACCATTATACAGGAGTTTAACCTACCCCAACCAAGGAAAAGTACAAGGTAAGGGTTTACTTCACATCCTCTTCATTATCCAAGGTTGTTTATACATAATTATCTACTGGGACCTCGTTATCATCCACATCCATGTTTCTTAAAAATGTCTTTCAAAACATTTTTACTATTAAATGGAAAATGTGTTAAAGTCATTTATACCCTTATACGTTTTTGAAAGGAATCTTACCGTCGTTTTCCAAACAATGTACTTTTTGACCTCTTTGACAAATTTAAGGTATGAATGTTTTTTAACTTATACGGCGGGTGTGGCTATTTTCCGCCATTATAACTTCGTCGAAGCTTCCCTAACAAGCTTATAAGAATATCTTCAAAGTAAATGTATTATTTTATCATTATGGGACTTTTAAATGATTTCAAAAAGGAGAGATATTACTCTTAAATAGCTTTTATTTCATCCATGTCAACAACCTTTGATGGGTTTTAAGTTTAATTGAAATTGATTTATGATACAAAACTTCCATTGAAAATTTTGTGAAATATTTGACTGTGGATGTGTTATTTTTATACCATCCATAGTTTATGGAGAAATTGTTGACATTTCGTATGCTATTTTTAATACGATTATTTATGTTATGTTTAAACCTATTCATATGAGGAATGTATTGGACTTAATATGTGACGGGTGGAGCCCGCTATAGCTCCTCGATGCATCGGTAGGTCTCATGAGACAACTAGACGTGGAATTGGCCGAGGCCCTTTCCCAATTTGATTTATGGTTTTGTCCGAGGCCTTAATCATTTTATACGTCTTGGCCGAGGCCTTGACAAAATGTTTCAGAATGTCTGGCATTATACATTCCCTCTTTATGAAAGTGGTTATTGATATTTCACGTGATTATTCGTCTAGTAGAATATCCATGTGAGTAAGTAATGGCATTATTTTATTTTACTTTTTCCATATTATTCTGAAGTTCAAGTTCAATAAGGCTTTTGATTTAGTTATACATTGCCTTAAATGCTTATGTTTTCTTATGAAAGTTTCCGCTATATTGTTATCCTTACGGAGCATTTGAGCTCACCCCTTTCAATGTTTTATTTTTTCCAGGATGTGAAGAAGTGTATTATGACTGACTTTCAAGAATAGTCAGTGAGGATATGAGTGTGGACTAGGGAGACCATGTTATTGTAGTTTTCATTTTTATGATGTAATGTAATGTTTATGAATGTATCTAGTGTTTCCAAGGCTACTAAACTAATCGGTCATTCGAGACTTGATCTTTTGTGATCATGCCAATGTTATGAAGTAATGCACCGACTCTGGGTAGCTGGGGTCGGGGTGTTATAGTTGGTATCAGAGGCAGTTTAGTACTAACCTTGGAAGCTAGATTTAGATAAACTCTGATTAGAGCACATATCCCGAAGATAGACTTTGAGCATTAGTATAGAAGAACTTCCTAGAATTTTGGTATTGTAGAGATGTTGTGAGTTTCCCGAGCAATACATCCCTGTCTGGATACGAGCAGGTAGAGGCGGCTCTGGAACAGATGTACCTAGGGGTAAAACCCGAAAACACCGCTTTGAGCTAGACTCGAACGGGAACTTGTGCACGACAACGGGCCTTGCTGCACTCTTGGTTACGACACTCCCGGGGGATATGCTTTGGATAATTCCCATTTTCTTTACAAACCACTATGAAGGGTTACGAGTATATACTTCCTCAAAGAAAACATTTTTATAATTATGGATTATATCCATAATTAGTTCAATTTATGTTAAGTGTTTTACAAGTATGGAATTATGTATTTTGATTCATGAACTAATCTAGTTTATGCCATTATTTAGAAATGGAGCCTAGTGGAAGGAATTGAAACCGTATCAATGCACGCAATCCATGTAGGGATTGCCCTCCTGCTCACGATAATTATGGTGGAGCTAGTGATACAATTAGTGCTGATCAGCTTCTCACTGTACTGGGACAACTCACGCAGGTTATGAATAACAACCGTAATCGTATGGAGCACCCTGATCCGCAATGTGGAGGATCAATGCTAGACCGTTTCATGAGGCAAAAATCACTAAACTTCAATGGGAGTAAAAATCCTATAGTATCTGAGCAATGGATAAATTCCTTAGAGAAAATATTCCATGCCTTGGGGAGTAGTGAAAGGGAGAATGTTTTCATGGCAGTTTACCGCCTCACTGGAGATGCCGATCAACGGTGGTCACTAATTCAAAACACAAAGGAAGATGATGAATTAACAAACATGGAATGGCAGGAGTTCAAAGAGCTGTTCTTAGAAAAATACTTTCCTCGAGACCATCGAGCGGATATGGAAAGGCAATTTCTGAGTATGAGGCAGAAGGAGGATGAGAATGTCGCAAAGTATGAGGCTAACTTTACAAGGTTAGCAAGGTATGCTGCAGATTACATACGTAACCCAAGAAGTAATACTGATCGTTTCTTTGATGGGTTGAAACCATTTCTCCGTCGAGATTTAGTATCACAAACCTTCTCTTCAAACGAAGTTATTGTCTCGTGCGCTATCAAGACGGAAAATGAATTTTCTAAGTCTTATGACTTTAAATTAAAGCAAGATAAGAAGAGATCCGCTGAAAACTCTGGGAAAGGAAATAAGGAAACAGGGAAGAAGGGTAGAAATGAATTTCCACCCTGTGATAATTGCGGTAGGAAGCACCCTGGTGCCTGTCTAAAAGGAAAAGGAGTATGTTACAAGTGTGTTGAAAAAGGCCACCAAGCTCATGAATGCAAGGGAAAGAAAGTGGCTGTCAACGTGGAATGCTATAATTGTAGAGAGAAAGGGCATTATGAAAATGAATGTCCTAAGCGTCAGGGGAACTTACCTCAGAAGAGGCCAAGGGATCAGGGCCAGGCTTATGCTATCACTACTGCTAAGGTGGAAGCTCCGAAAGACGTGGTGGTAGGTAATTTAATGGTTTCCTCAAGTTTAGAAAATGCATTATTTGATTCTGGATCATTGCATTGTTTCATATCTTCCCAGTTTACTAAGAAAATTAGATATTTCCAATTTGATTTGACAAGGGAGTTGTCGGTCAAAACCCCTAAGGGAAGTATTGTTGCAACAAAGTTTTGTCGATTAGTTCCCATTAGAGCACCTAAATGTTCTTTACCTGCTGATCTCATCGTCATACCCATGATTGAATTTGATATAATCCTCGGTATGGATTGGCTTTCGGACCATGATGCAAAAATTTATTGTAAGAGGAAAGAGGTCACGATTCTTGATGATGATGATAAGGAACACCTTATCTTTAGAGCCGAATCGTCGCCACAAAATTCTTATCTAGATCCACCCCCAGTAGCTCAACTAAATTCAATTATTGGGGAGGAATAGAAGGAAATTACTGAGGGAGAGTATAGGAATATTCAAATAGAGGATGTACCTATTGTGAGAGAATATGTTGATGTGTTTCCGGAAGATTTACCTGGACATCCTCCAGAACGAGAAGTTGAGTTTTCCATTGATTTAATTCCTGGATCAAGGCCCATATCGAATACCCCTTATAGAATGGCCACTGTGGAATTAGTTGAACTAAAGAAACAACTAGAGGAATTGAGTAATAAGGGATTTATTCGCCCTAGTGTTTCTCCTTGGGGAGCCCCTGTTCTTTTTGTTAAGAAGAAAGATGGATCTATGAGGTTGTGCATTGACTATATGGAGATCAATGCTATAACAATAAAGAACAAGTATCCCCTACCTCAAATTGATGATTTGTTTGACCAACTGCATGGAGATCAATACTTTTCAAAGATTGACCTTCGGTCTGGATACCATCAGTTGTGTGTGAAGAAGGAAGACTTTCCAAAGACAGCATTTCGAACAAGGTACGGGCATTACGAGTTTACAGTAATTCCTTTTGGATTGACTAATGCACCCTCTGTTTTCATGGATATAATGAATAGAGTTTTCAAGGAATATCTTGATGACTTTGTAGTGGTATTTATTGATGATATCTTGGTATACTCCAAAAGCCACGAAGATCATGAAAATCACTTACGCATTATCCTGAAGACTCTTAGAAGACATGAATTATATGGGAAATTTAGCAAGTGTGAATTCTGGCATCATGATATTTCTTTTCTTGGCCATATTGTCTCTAAGGATGGAATTTCCGTTGATCCTTCTAAAACCAAGGAAATCCAAGAATGGCCAGCACCGACAAGTATAACTGAGGTACGCAGTTTTATTGGTTTAGCAGGTTATTATCGACGTTTCATCCGGAATTTTTCCAGATTGGCTAACCCATTGACAAATCTCACACGTAAAGGGATTAAATTTGTATGGACAAAAGAGTGTGAAGAATGTTTTGAAGAACTAAAGAGAAGATTAGTCAATGCCCCTGTATTGACTCTACCATCGGGGAATGATGGGTTTTTTATTTATAGTGATGCATCGAAGAAAGGACTTGGTTGTGTCCTTATGCAGAATGATAAGGTCATTGCCTATGCATCATGACAGCTAAAAATTCATGAGAAAAACTATCCTACTCATGATCTTGAGTTAGCAGCTATGATCTTTGCTTTAAAGATATGGAGACATTACCTCTATGGTGAAAAATGTGAGATTTATACTGATCACAAGAGTTTGAAGTATATTTTCACACAAAAAGAACTCAACATGATGCAAAGGTGATGGCTTGAACTAATCAAGGATTATGATTGCACGATACATTACCACCCGGGGAAGGCAAATAAGGTGGCAGATTCTTTGAGTAGAAAAGACCATGGAGTTTTGAATGTGATGAGAATTGAAAGGGATCCAATTTTCTTGGATCTAGTGAAGATGGACATGGGACTAACTAGGGAAGGTGAAACATCAATTCTTTTTCAAGTGGTTTCCAAACCATCATTACTAGAAAGGATTAAGAGTTCTCATACCAATGATGAAGAATTTCAGAAGAATATTAAAGATGTGAATGATGGAAGATTGAAGGACTTTGTTTATAAGGATGGAATTTTGAAATTCAGGAAGAGACTTTGTGTTCCCGATATAACTGATCTAAAAAGGGAATTGCTGGATGATGCTCATAGTTCCAATTTCTCTATACACCCTGGGAGCACCAAAATGTATAAATATTTGAAGGAACATTTTTGGTGGGACAATATGAAGAGGGAGATTGCTGATTTTGTGTCGAGGTGTATGGTTTGTCAACAAGTGAAAGCTGGAAGGCAACATCCTAGTGGAGTATTGCAACCTCTTCCCATACCTGAGTGGAAATGGGATAATATTACGATGGACTTTGTCATGGGACTACCAAAGACTCCTAGAAGGAATGATGCAATACGGGTCATTGTTGATCGTCTTATTATGTTAGCACATTTTCTGGCTATACGGGAGGATCTACCACTTGAACGTTTAGCAAGATTATATATTAATGAAGTTGTAAGACTTCATGGAGTACCCCTATCGATTGTTTCTGATCGTGATCCTCGTTTTAATTCAAGATTCTTGAAAGGTCTTCAAAAGGCCTTGGATACTGAACTTTGTTTGAGCACTGCCTATCACCCTCAAACAGATGGACAATCAGAATGGACTATTCAAACCTTATAAGACATGTTGAGATCATGCTCTCTTGACTTTCAGGGTATGTGGGATCAATACTTACCACTGGTAGAATTTTCCTATAACAATAGCTTCCATTCAAGCATTCAGATGGAACCTTATGAAGCGTTATACGGAAAGAGATGTCGTACACCAACCTGTTGGGATGACGTTGGTGAAAGAAAACTTGTGGGACCAGAACTGGTGGAAGAAACAATGGAAAAGGTGGAGGTAATCCAAAACCACATCAAATCAGCTCAAAGTAGGCAGAAGAGCTATACCGATAACAGAAGAAAGGTTTTGGAATTTCAGGTGGGAGATCATGTTTTCCTAAAGGTATCTCCATGGATGGGAGTTATACGTTTTGGTAAGAAGGGTAAGTTGAGTCCTAGGTACATCGGACCTTTCGAAATTCTAGATCGTATTGGGGCTGTAGCTTATCGTTTGGCGATGCCGCCAAATCTCTCCAAAGTTCACGATGTTTTCCACATATCGCTATTGAGAAAATACATGCCCGACCCAACACATGTACTTACCTATGAGGAATTAGAAAAGGAACCCGATCTATCTTATTTCGAAGAGCCCATCAGAATTCTTGATGTGAGGGAGCAGGTGCTGAGAAACCGGACGACTCGTCTGGTAAAGGTTTTGTGGAGAAATCATAAAATGGAAGAGGCAACGTGGTAACCTGAGGAACTTATGATGAAGAACCAACCGAGTCTTTTTATGCAGTAATACCCTAGAAATTGCGAGGACGCAATTATTTGAAGGAGGGGAGAATGTAACACGCTAATCTTCCACGGTACGTTTCCCTTCGAATAATGCAACAGCGTGTGTTGTACGCAACCTCGAGCTCTAACACACACCACAACTAATTAAAATAGCCGTTGTGAATAGTAATACCTACTTTTTGAAATTTTATAAATTTTATTTATCAAAATGGACTTCATTTTTGGATTCGGAATATCAAAATTAGCCTATGTAGAATTTTTGGTATTTTTCTGAGAACTTCTAATTTTTTATGAATAGTGTAAAATACTTAAAAACAACGGTTTTAATCAAAATAATTTATAGTAATAAATTATACTATTTAGTGGTTTTAATGTATAATTAGAATATATTTTTACCATTTTATCCAATGGTGGTCATTAGAATTAATTTAACATTGAAAATGGACATAAACAATTGCCAATCTTTTGATATAAATTGTTTCTTAAAAAACACACTATTTATTGTGACAACGGGAATTAATTATAAAATTAATTAATTCAAATTATATGTTTGTAATTTTTTAAAATAGACATCATTTTTGAATTCGGAATATCAATTATAGCTTAGGGTGAAATTTTGGCATTGTTCTGAAAAACTTCAATTTTTGATGAATAGTGAAACCACTAAGTGGTAGTTAAATTACTGATTTTTCGTTTAAATGAAATATTACCACTTCTGTGATTTGATTTTCAAAAATCTGACATACATGGTTGTCATTAAGAAGTAAAATGTGGTTGCATGAGATTAAAATAATTCTTGGTGAATAGTAACTTTTAGGTTCTTAATCGCGATTAGAGGTAATTAGTGTAGTTTAAGGTAAAAATAATGTTTTAATAATATGGGATGAGCTTGAAACATGTCCTACCCTCATTGGATGTGACATGGACGACCAAGACAATCCATGGGTCAACTTGGGGACCTCATGGAGCCACTTTAGTTGGAAAATGACATAAATACCTTTTATTTAATGTTAAAGTAAAAAATGACACAAACATGAAATGTTTTACTAAAATAATTTTTATATGGGGTTATACAAGTTATAATTTTGACTAGAAATAGTAATTGGAAATCTAAAAAGATTTCCTACATCATAGTATTTTTTTTAGAATTTTTAGACATTAAATAAATTAAATTATTTATGACATCATGATGATGCAGCGATGACCTCATTATTTAACGATTTAAATAAAATGAGAAGATAATGCAAAATCCAAGGCTTACACTTGTCCAAAGCCTATTGGATGAGGAGATTTAGAACCCTTATCACCTTATCCAAGAATTTTATAAGTGTGGGACCATTAAAATCCGAAACGCATTGTATAATATTGTAACATTTTAATATTTCCAAAAGAGACCCTCCTCTCCTCTTATAAAAGGCCCCCACCTCTACCACCTTATTCACACTTTCAAGCCTTTTGGTTCGGACAACCTCTGCCCAAATACTCTCCCAACTTCTCTCCCTTCATCCTAGAAGCTTTACTTTAGTCAGAAAGCCATCCTAAGGAGTCCTTTTTATCAAATCAAACGGAAGAACCTGAAGAAGAGGTAACATTTTCATCACCCTCTTTCAAGTTTCTTTCTTCTTCCACTCCCTCTTTGTTTATTATTTCAATTATAAAATTATAACTCCAGTATCTTCTATATACTATGATGTTATTATAAATATGGAAAACCATATTCAGTATTCTACCCATCATTTGAATGACATGTCACCATACGTGCGTACGTACGGCTTACCGTCTCCACGTCGTAGTGTAATTGTTATTCAATATATTATTATTTAGATGGGTATAATAATGATATGTAATTCATGTAAATAATAAATATAACATGATAATTATTCTGTATATATGATATACTATCCAATTATATATTATTTTAATTTCAAAATAATGATATTGTCGCTCGTGCGTACGTACGGACTACCGTCTCCACGAACGCGATGAGATTCATTCTCCGTCGTATCCATTCAAGTATAATTATCATTTTATGTTTTAAGAATAATGGTTAAGGACATGATATCATTCTGGATATGAATAATATACAACTTATCCATGAAAAACATGACTTACGTAACAAAACATATAAAAGAAAACGAGTAAGTTAACACGCGAAACAACGATAAATCTAAGATATTGTTAACAAAGCAATGTTAAAAGATCATATATGATATCATATGAATGTATATGATTATTTTATAATTTAATAACAATTATTTCACCATTATATTGGAGGTTAACCTACCCCAACCAAGGAAAAGTACAAGGTAAGGGTTTACTTCACAACCTCTTCATTATCCAAGGTTGTTTATACATAATTATCTACTGGGACCTCGTTATCATCCACATCCATGTTTCTTATAAATGTCTTTCAAAAAAAATTTACTATTAAATGGAAAATGTGTTAAAGTCATTTATACACTTATACATTTTTGAAAGGAATCTTATCATCGTTTTCCAAACAATGTACTTTTGGACCTCTTTGAAAAATTTAAGGTAAGAATGTTTTTTTAACTTATACAGCGGGTGCGGCTATTTTCCTCCATTATAACTACGTCGAAGCTTCCCTAACAAGCATATAAGAATATCTTCAAAGTAAATGTATTATTTTATAATTATGGGACTTTTAAATGATTTCAAAAAGGAGATATATTACTCTCAAATAGCTTTGATTTCATCCATGTCAACATCCTTTTATGGGTTTTAAGTTTAATTGAAATTGATTTATGATACAAAACTTACATTGAACATTTTGTGAAATATTTGACTGTGGATGTGTTATTTTTATACCATCCATAATTTATGGAGAAATTATTGACATTTCGTATGCTAGTTTTAATACGAATATTTATGTTATGTTTAAACCTATTCATATGAGGAATGCATTGGACTTAATATGTGACGGGTGAAGCCCGCTATAGCTCCTCGATGCATCGGTAGGTCTCATTAGACAACTAGACGTGGAATTGGCCAAAGCCCTTTCCCAATTTGATTTATGGTTTTGGCCGAGGCCTTAATCATTTTAGACGTCTTGGCCGAGGCCTTGACAAAATGTTTCAGAATGTCTGGCATTATACATTCCCTCATTATAAAAGTGGTTATTGATATTTCACGTGATTATTCATCTAGTAGAATATCCATGTGAGTAAGTAATGGCATTATTTTATTTTACTTTTGCCATATTATTCTGAAGTTCAAGTTCAATAAGGCTTTTGTTTTAGTTATACATTGCCTTAAATGCTTATGTTTTCTTATGAAAGTTTCCGCTATATTGTTATCCTTACGGAGCATTTGATCTCACCCCTTTCAATGTTTTATTTTTCCCAGGATGTGAAGAAGTGTATTACGACTGACTTGCAAGAATAGTCAGTGAGGATATGAGTGTGGACTAGGGAGACCATGTTATTGTAGTTTTCATTTTTATGATGTAATGTAATGTTTATGAATGTATCTAGTGTTTCCAAGGCTACTAAACTAATCAGTCTTTCGAGACTTGATCTTTTGTGATCATGCCAATGTTATGAAGTAATGCACCGACTCTGGGTAGCTGGGGTCGGGGTGTTACAATATTATTCATTTATTTTTTTCTAAAATGGTTATTCATGAAAAGGGATACTACTTTATCAAAATATTAGTTATTTTTCAAATTATTATACCACAAGTGAAATTAAATTTTATTTTCTACGTTATAGTTTTTAAAACCATTTTTTAAGGAAAACATGTTTTTTATAAAACATTCATTTTTTATGTTTAGAAAATAAAGTATTTTTATATTCTATGATATTTTATAAAACCGTAATTATTGGTAATAATTTTTTTCTACTTTTAAAGCCTTACATTTTTTCATGTATATTATTTAAAGTATTTTATGTGTGTTTTAAAACCAAAAAATTTTCCTTCTATATTGGAAATGGTTTGTAAAATTGTTGGTTTCAATTCATGATTATATGAATAGTTTTGAACTATAGTTATACTTGAATTTTCTTGCATTCTTTTCAAAAAAAACTGTTTCAATCTAATTTTGGAGAAATGTTTTCAAGTGATGCCTATGAATTTATTTATTAAATATAGAGGTATGTATTCTTCTTTTAGAAAATAAGTGATAAAGTATAATAAATATTTAATAATTTTCATCCCAAAATATAAATTACATATAGATAATTTTTTGAATGATTGTATTGATTAATATATAATGAGAAGAGAAGAATTGTTTAAAAAAATCATTTAAAACCCTTTCACTAAGATATTGTTTATGTTCACAAGGAATCAGGATTAGACTTATAAACATAATTGGACTTTATCTAAAAGAGAAATATTTAATATTCTTACTATTCCTTGGGATTTAATAGAATGTTTCTACATAAAATTATGAACTGTAAGGATATATTATTTTCAAAAATTAAACATTAAAATTTCAAGTAGAAATACAAGTATATTTCAATTTTTATTGACATTTTTAAAATAAAAAGGGATTTCCAATTGATATGTTTCTTTAAAAACATTGAAATGTATTTATTATGGTTTTTCTATAAATCCCAAATTAAATATTTGATGAAAATTATTTATCATATAAAAATTATTTTATTTGATTTAAATTGACTTTTTGGTAAAAAAAATGTGTAATGTATATAAAAGAAATGGGTTTTCCCCAGGTTTTAAAACCATTTACTCAGATATTATTATTATTCACAAAATATTTTAATTTTATCAATTAGATTAGTGGTAATTAGATGATATATGATATATTGATTCAATTAGAGATCTTTATAAACTAAATATATTGGATTTTATATTAAATAAATTTTTTAAACCAATTTGGAGATTTGAATGATTTCGATTGATGATAATTTAAGAGTCATAGGTATTCTTTATACTTTTAGGTTACTAATATAGATAGTGTAAGTATAATTGATAATCCTATTAATTTTCAGTGATTTTAGTATTTGTAATGTTTTATATTAAATAGAGATCCTAAAATCATATTTTACCTACTTTTGAGAAGTGAGACTCAGAATTTATTTATGTATGAAAAAATAATTTCCCAGATTCAATTCATTTATGGGGGATTACTGTAACATCCCAAATATTCTAGTATAATTTATTAAATGATTATATTCAATTATAATTCTAAATTATAAAAATATAATAATATTTATTTCTAAATATAATGTATATACAATAATTTAAAGACCAAATAATTTGATGTGGAAGATATTCTATAGGTGATATTATGATATATACCATATATAACTAAAAATAAATATATTCATATAATATAAATTTTTAAAATATATATATATTAGGTTATTAATGGAATTTTAATTTGAAATTATATATTACAATAGAACATAAAATTTTAATTTTAGTTTATGTATATATATATACAAAATATATAATGAAATGTTAATATATGTATATATATATATTTAAGGGATAAAATATTTAAGACTATTTTTATAATGATTGGATTATTAAATATTTAAAATAAGTTTTATATATATATGAACACATATCAAGTGTTTATAAGACCCCCCACACAAATATATATAAGAGAACAACTATAATAATAATAATAGTAAAACAATCAATGAATAGTTTATTACGGTGAAGTGATTTGGAGGTTATACATAAAATTGTATAAAATTTATATTAATTTATAAATAGATAAATATTTTGTGCCCAATTGAAATTGGAAAAAATAGTTATTTTAAATTCATACATATAAAATTATAGAATGAGATAAATATTTAATTGATTATAATACGAAAAATTAATTAGCCTCAAAAATTAGATTTTCTTTACAAAATAAGAAATATATTAGTATTTAATAAATTCTATGTATATATCAAGGAATAATATAATATATACACATATTTATATATATATATATTCACCATTAAACTACCAGACAACACCATTTTTCTTCTCAAAGCCACTACATATCAACTGACACTACACATAACCCATGATTGCTACCATCTCTGCCATCTTCCCCATGTAAAACCACACCACCCCCAACTGCATCGCCCATGTCACTTCATTCCCAAATCTTTCTCCCACTAATCACCCTCTGTCATCATCTCATGAAACCCAAGCTTGTAACAATATGTCATTATCCCCATTTTCCTTCCACAATCATCCATATCAGGTAGTTTTCATATATTTATATATATATAATGGGATATATGTATATTTCTATAAATGTATATGTATATATAAATATAAAAATATATATACATATAATGAGACATTTTGGATTTCAATGGATAAAAAAACACATGAATAGATGGATAGATTTTTCTTCTTCTCTACAAATACACTGTTGTTAAGTCGCTGGATAAGAAACTATATTTTTCATCCTATTGTAGGTAGTGATTTTTTGGGTAATGTTGTGTATTTAGGACACCCACAATCGTTGTCTCATAGAAAAAATTAATTAAGAGTTTTATTTTTGGAGGTATCATCATGTTAGATTTACAACCATTAACTATATAAGTAAAAAATATATTAAATATTATTATATGTATGACACACAATGACTATATTAGGATCCTTTGAGGTGTTATCTTCATCTAAGCCTCCTCAATATTATACATACAAATTTCCCCTAGTAATTGAGATATGGGATATCATTTATTAAAGATGTTTTGAGAGTGGTATTTCAGAAAATGGAGAATTACTAATGTTTCAACTATTAGTTTATATTTAGGGAAACTTATATTCCCAAAGTTATATGCATATGTTTTGAAAATATTATTTTATTATAGAAGATTATTTTAAATTTTTGTTTCAAATTTTCTCTAAAATGGTTCTTCATCATAAGGGAAAATACTTTATTAAACACATAGTTATTTATCTATATTCAACAATATATGTAAATTTTACTTTCAATTTCTATATTAAATATAACAAAACCATTTTATAAAGGAAAACAATGTTTTTTAATAACCTTAATTTTTTTAAAGAAATAAATTATATTTAAATTTAATTTTTTTTATAAACTATAAACATGATAACTAAATGATTTATACTACTTCCAAATCCTTTTCCATGAATATGTTTTATCAATAATTTATTTCCAAAATTATATGCTTATTTTAAAGTCTTAGAATTATAATTTTACATATTAAATGTTTTTTAAAATATATATATGTTATTCATGATTATAATTATGTCCATGAAATATAGTTATCCTTTAAATTTAATTCATTTTTTAAGATCACATGTTTAAATATAATTTTCAAATTTTTTTAAATGGATTCCTGTAACACCCCAAAACTATAAAATAATAATCTTGTTCAATAGTATGTGTGTCACGCACTACCATGATAGAACAGAACATAACATCTCGATGTTTTATGATAAATTTAATATTTTAAATAAATTCAATTTATTCTTTCTCACTTTCTACATGGAACACTATTTTTAGCTTTTTATGCACAAAACAACAAGTTCCTTCAAAGGATTTCGTTACACGCAAGACCCAGTTTTACCAAATAATATTAATTTTATTGTTATAAAAAATATCACAGATATTAAATTGGTGGGTTTTAATATGAATAAATAACTTATGAGAATAGATTTCTTAATTAATTAGTTACTGTTTAAATATAATTAAATATAGAAACCAATTGAATATATAAGATATATTTTTATAAAGAAATATTTTTATGCTTCCAATAGAGTTTTTTCTTAATAAATTAAAATAATTACTATTAGTGAATTATATTAATAATCAGTATATATATATAATATTAAATAATTTTATAACCATAATTTTTTTTGAATAAGATAATAACAAATCCAATTTAATATAGAAACACTATATTTTTCTAAAGGCAGTTTTTTACCATTAATGGAACACTAGTTTTAAATTTAAAAAACTAAAATTTCTAAATAATATTTGATAAAATAAAACTCATTCTTGAATAAATAGTTTCAAAATTATACTAGGGTGAATTTAAGATAATTTTATGTGATGTTTAATTATTTGAAGAATAGTGAAAAAACTGAATTCTAATTGAAACCAACAATTTAATTTAAATAATTTATAATGATAAAATATATTTTAAGTTTATTTTAATGTCAAATTCAATAAATTACACATTTATTAATCCATTTTAGATAATTATATTTCTTTTTATAATGAAATTATATATTAAAACATTGCATAGTTTTGGAAATATGGATTAAATATTTGGAATTATTATTATTTATAATATCTAGTATGGTCAACTTATATTTTTTCCAAAAAAAAATATTGAATGAAATGAAAATCAATTACAACTATTAAGGTAAAATTTAGCTTATTAAGGGACTAAATTTTAAACATAAGTGCCCAAATGACCTAGAAACACATTAGAAATTAATTAGTTGAGATATATCAACAATATATTCTTTTGGATAAAACAAATTTCATTATTCGAGGCACATGATGTAAGGAAGACCTCCTAATTTTTTTTACCTATTGTTATTTACAATAATGCCACTCTTCCTCCATTATAAAAGGAAACTGACCCACCCCCCCAAATTATTGACACATATCATAAATCCTAGATCATAAAAATCCTAAAAAATTATCACCCAAAATACTTACTCTAATCCTAGAAGCCTAAATTCTTTTAGAGAAAAAAACAAAGTAAGTCACTTGGTGCAATCCAAAACGAGTTACTCCAAAACGAGGAAATGTTCTTCAACAAGCACTTTTATTTTATTTCTTTCCCCACCGATTAAATTATCATTATATCATTATTATATAATAATATAGATATATTAAATATAAATATATCCATTTATTTTAGTTTATGACCTAAAACATCACTCACTTCCATCAAATGGGATATTCAATCATTATTTGTGTATACAACAGATTACCACTTGGTGAACCGTTGTCGTTCGTTCATCCATTACCACCTTTCAAGATTGGAAGTTACTATAGATTAATATATTATATATGTTATATATTATATTTAAAATATATTTATGTTATTTTAAATATTATATAACACATACCTTCATGCTTTTCATTTTTCAGGAATACAATAACATCGTTTATGGATGTGTGGACTACTGCCCCCTCAAAGAGATGTGTTTTGTTCACAATTTACATGGAATTTATTAAGGATGGTTTTAATAATAAATTTTGATATATATGAAATAATAATTATAGAGGAATTATAATATAAAAATATATCATATACTTTTCTTTTTTTAATATGAAAAATGGAAGCAGTGTTCATGCATACGTATGGCCTCCCATCTTTATGAATGGTGTACTTCATATCATATGCATAAATATTATGGAATAATATATATATATATAAAATATTTAATATTAAAATAATTGTTTACAATCTATAGATGATGAATTCTTGATCGATTTAAGAGAAACAAAAAAAACAACAAGTCGAAACCTAGTTGAAAACAAGGAAATTAAGACCCGGAATAATGAAAATATTGAAATATTAATAACAAACAGGTTATAATATTTATAAAAGAATTATATATGATATTAAACATATTATTAAAGTTATTTTAAAAGTTTATAATAAGATTAAAATCATTATTCATTATGTTAAATAGATTTCGATCAAAATAAAATTTAAGGTAAAAGATTTTGTCTCAATTTACATTCCATCAAGATTTATTTCTAATTATGCACCAATTCAATTTTATAATGTTTATACACTTCCCACTTAACATGTCAAATAATTAATAATTCATTATACAAAGTATTTTTTGTTTTATATTGTATTATTTCACTTATATAGATTTGAATTATGTGTCAACAAGTGGAAAAGAGTTTCAAAACTCATTTTATTTTCATTGAGTTACATTACTTCCTTGTTGTAAATAATATTATATGATTATGTATATAATGAATTTTTGACTATATATTTTTGTATATACACTTATATTATTTTTATTTACAGTTGAAACATATAAAAGATTCAGTGGTTGATTATCACTTCAAATATATGGATTTTTAAGAAAAACGATGACATGAATTGGTCACCTAATTAATTCCCCAATAAAATTTATTGAATAAAAATAGATTCAATGTATGACAACCCTGCTTTTTATTACATCTTAAACATGATTTATTACAAAAAACTTCACATGATACAATAAATAAGATTGAGAGGTTTAGTGTCTTTGGGTCTTAGGATCATTACATAAAAACTTGAAACATGAAATACAACATCTTTATTGAAAACTTACTTTACAAGACCACTACATTCCCTCGTACTTAGCATTGCATGGGATAACCTGAGGACATGCATAAGAAAAGGGTTAGCTATAAAGCCCAGTAAGGGAGTACACATGGAATAACATGAGTAAAATACAGGTTGGAAAATAGCCATATCAATAGAGAATAAAAGAAACATGAACATAAATTCATGTTAAAGCATTATAATCATAACATGGAAATGTGGCAACAACACTTAACATTTAATTATCATGAGCCAAGGCTCATGGAATATAGAGCATGAGAAAACCCTCATTTCACATGAATCACGAGTAAACCCTTGTTTCAATTGAATTATCATGAGTCAACACTCATTGAGCATGAAGTATCATGATAATATACTTACTCAATGCATTGGAGTTCTATAAGGGTTCACCCTTCTTAAACATTTCATTTCATGCATAAGTGTGCCACATGGATCATAAAACATGGATTCATAAAATATAATCATTTATTACATGATAAAAGAATGTGGAATTTATACATGAAACATTACAATCAATAAGTAAATGTGCATAAAGGTTAATACGCTTGATAGAGAAATGGGCATGGTATTCACTACACAATGACATTGTCTTAGAAAATCGGTGCAATTTCGGCAGCATAACGGTGTGACATAAGAATTCATAAAAAAGGTTGATGAGAGAGAAAGGGGTTCCTCATCATATTTACATGTAATATAAAGTAAGGAGGTCATAAATATACATGTACCAACAATTGTAATGGAATTTAGATTCATGATACAAAAGTATTGCTTGAATATAAAAGAGGAGAGAGAAGTTTCCTTCAGAATTTCGGCATAGTAACAGGTGTACATGGGAGGCATTTAATGATTGGGAAAGGGGTATCCCATCATTAAAAAAATAAGAGGGTAGTATGGGGGAGGTGCTAAACCATACCCCAACATTAATAATTGAAATTAAAAGGGAAATACAACTTAAATAAAATTGACAAAAATGAGAAAGGAAGAAAAAACCCTTACTTGGAAGTGTGCTTCCAAAGGATAGAGAGAGGCTTGTGAGAGGCTTATAGGGAGCTTGGAGCACCTTGGGAGGATTTAGATAGAGTTGGGAAAAGGTTGGACGAACTCCAAGGGATTTTAGTGAGGAGGAAGTGGGAGCTTGGGTGGGTTTATATAGGAAATGTGAGGGAATTCTTTATTATTTAGGTTTGGGTCCCCTTACATTAAATTAATCCAAACCAAAAACCATAGCATGGTTTTTGCCCATGGTTTTTTGAAAAGGTAAGAGGGAAAAAATATTTTATAAGGCCCAAGTCCTAAATTCTTAAAATAATAAGGTTGCTTATGTGGAGGTGAGTCACACTCCCATGGAAATTAATTTAAAAAGGCAAAGTGTTGAATATGTCTTGAGGGGTCCATTAATGCTTTGAAAAGTATTTCAAACAAACCCAAAATCACATTATTTTAATGATAAAACACATATTGGACGAAAATAAGGATTATGGTATATTATTACATCACCATTGGGTCATTATGATGTCATAAAACACATTATATATTTAAACGATATTTAATTTATACCCAAAATTTTGATTGTCTCAGAAAATTATGAAAAATTCACCGTTAGATAATTTCGACATCATGATTCTAGAAATGAAATTTATTTTATCTAATTTTTTTTCTAAATATGTTAATTTTCACTTTTAAAATAAAAACCAACATTTATCGAAAATTCAAGGGTTTTGACAGAAATGGCTTTCAAACCTTAATAAATTTTTAAATTGCATTCATATAATTATAAGATCATTTATATTTAATAAAAATTAATTTATTAATAATAATATTATTTTATTAAAATATTATTTAATTCAAAAATCCCTTAATTTAATAAAATATATTTTTTAATTTAAGAATAACTAAAAACACCATTTGTACTTAAAAACTATTTACAATGTATCAAAAATGACTAGAAATTATATTCATTATTATATAAAAAAATAATGTACATGAACATAGTACTACTTATTTGTTACATAACCCCTTAAAACAGCCGCATAAGACCTAAGGGTAAGGTGTGCGACGGTGACAGACTCTTGGGGCGGTTCGGATAACAATGCTCAAGTGGTAATTTCAATCAACTTCCACTTTTTCCGTAGATGGTCACGTTTGAGATTGACATGATGATGCTCAGCTTGGGCTTGGTCAAGGGCGAAGCCCAAAGACGCCACCTCTTTTCCGAGCTTTGGAAAATGGGCATCGTATGGGGCAATTCTACTGGATGAGGCCATCCCTTCCTTTGTCTGAGTAGAATTGGGTTCGTTAAAGCCTTATATTTATACTAGTCATGTGATCACTATTAAACGTCTATAAAAGTAATGGTCACAACTCTTATCATAAAACCAAAGAAGTTGACATTTTATAAAAACATTTTTTCATAAAGAGACCTTTAACTAGAACAGGAGGTATTTTCCATTAATGAAACTTTGGGTCGTTAAAATATTCTCCCCTTAAGAAATTTCACCCTCGAAAGTTTACCTTTTCCCACACTAAAACAAATGTGGGTAACTCAACTTCATCATATCCTCCGACTCCCATGTCGCTTCTTCAAACTTGTGGTTTCTCCAAAATACCTTGACGAGGGGCATTGTCTTATTTCGTAGAACTTTTTCTCTATGATCTAAGATCTTTACTGGTTGCTCCTCATAAAAAAGATCATCTTTTAATTGTACCACCTCAGAAGAGAGTACATGTGAAGGGTCCTATATGTACTTCCTTAAGAGGTATACATGAAAGTCATCATGAACCTTGGCCATTAATGGAACACTAGTTTAAATAATCAATATATATATATATATATATAATATTAAATAATTTTTTAACAATATTTTTTTTGAATAAGATAATAACAAATCCAATTTAATATAGAAACGCTATATTTTTCAAAAGGCAGTTTCTTACCATTAATGGAACACTAGTTTTAAATTTAAAAAACTAAAATTTCTAAATTATATTTAATAAATAAAACTCATTCTTGAATAAATAGTTTGAAAATTAAACTAGGGTGAATTTAAGATAATTTTATGTGATGTTTAATTATTTGAAGAATAGTGAAAAAACTGAATTCTAATTGAAAACAATAATTTCATTTAAATAATTTATAATGATAAAATATATTTTATGTTTATTTTAATGTCAAATTCAATAAATTACATATCTATTAATCCATTTTAGATAATTATATTTCTTTTTATAATGAAATTATATATTAAAACATTGCATAGATTTTGAAATATGGATTAAATATTTGGAATTATTATTATTTATAATATCTAGTATGGTCAACTTATATTTTTTCCAAAAAAAAACAGTGAATGAAATTAAAATCAATTACAGCTATTAAGGTAAAATTTAGCTTATTGAGGGACTAAATTTTAAACATAAGTGCCCAAATGACCCAGAAACACGTTATAAATTCATTTAGTGGAGATATATCAACATTATATTCTTTTGGATAAAACAAATTTCATTATTCAAGGCACAGGATGTAAGTAAGACCTCCTAATATTGTTTACCTATTGTTAATTATAATAATGCCACTCTTCCTCCCTTATAAAAGGAAACTGACCCCCCCCCCCAAATTATTGACACATATCATAAATCCTAGATCATATAAATCCTAAAACATTATCACCCAAAATACTTACTCTAATCCTAGAAGCCTAAATTCTTTCAGAGAAAAAAACAAAGGAAGTCATTTGGTGCAAACCAAAACGAGTTACTCCAAAACAAGGAAATGTTCTTCAACAAGCACTTTTATTTTATTTCTTTCCCCACTGATTAAATTATCATTATATCATGATTATATAATAATATAGATATATTAAATATAAATATATCCTTTTATTTTAGTTTTATGACCTAAAACATCACTCACTTCCATCAAATGGGATATGCAATCATTATTTGTGTATACAACATATTACCACTTGGTGAACCATTGTCGTTCGTTCATCCATTACCACCTTTCAAGATTGGAAGTTATTATAGATTAATATATTATATATGTTATATATTATATTTTAAATATATTTATGTTAATTTAAATATTATATAACACATACCTTCATGCTTTTCATTTTTCAGGAATACAATAACATCGTTTATGGACGTGTGGACTACTACCCCCTCAAAGAGATGTGTTTTGTTCACAATTTACATGGAATTTATTAAGGATGGTTTTAATAATAATTTGTGATATATATGAAATAATAATTATAGAGGAATTATAATATAAAAATATATCATATACTTTTCTTTTTTTAATATGAAAAATGGAAAGTGTGTTCATGCATACGTATGGCCTCCCATCTTTATGAATGGTGTACTTCATATCAGATGCATAAATGTTATGGAATAATATATATATATATATATAATATTTAATATTAAAATAATTGTTTATACTCTATAGATGATGAATTCCTGATCGATGTAAGAGAAACAAAAAAACAACAAGTCGAAACCTAGTTGAAAACAAGGAAATTAAGACCCGAATTAATGAAAATATTGAAATATTAATAACAAACAGGTTATAATATTTATAAAAGAATTATGTATGATATTAAACATATTATTACAGTTATTTTATAAGTTTATAATAATATTAAAATCATTATTCCTTATGTTAAATAGATTTCGATCAAAATAAAATTTAAGGTAAAAGATTTTGTCTCAAATTACATTCCATCAAGATTTATTTGTAATTATGCACCAATTCAATTTTATAATGTTTATACACATCCCACATAACATGTCAAATAATGAATAATTCATTATACAAAGTATTTTTTGTTTTATATTGTATTATTTCACCTATATGGATTTGAATTATGTGTAAACAAGTGGAAAAGAGTTTCAAAACTCATTTTATTTTCATTGAGTTACATTACTTCCTCATTGTAAATAATATTATATGATTATGTATATAATGAATTTTTGACTATATATTTTTGTATATACACTTATTTTATTTTTATTTACAGTTGAAACATATAATAGATTCAATGGTTGATTATCACTTCAAATTTATGGATTTTTAAGACAAACGGTGACATGAATTGGTCACCTAATTCATTCCCCAATAAAATTTATTGAATAAAAATAGATTCAATGTATGACAACCCTACTTTTTATTACAACATAAACATGATTTATTACATAAAACATCACTTGATACAACAAATAAGATTGAGAGGTTTAGTGTCTTTGGGGCTTAGGATCATTACATAAAAACTTGAAACATGAAATACAACATATTTATTGAAAACTTCCTTTACAAGACCACTACATTTCCTCGTACTTAGCATTGCATGGGATAACCTGAGGACATGCATAAGAAAAGGGTAAGCTATAAAGCCCAGTAAGGGAGTATACATGGAATAACATGAGGAGTACAATACATGTTAGACAATAGGAATATCAATAGAGAATAAAATAAACATGAACATAAAGGCATGTTAAAGCATGATAATCATAACATGGAAATGTGGCAACAACACTTAACATTGAATTATCATGAGCCAAGGCTCATTACATATGGAGCATGAGAAAACCCTCATTGCACATGAATCACGAGTAAACCCTTGTTTCACATGAATTATCATGAGTCAACACACATTGAGCATGACGTATCATGATACTATACTTACCCAATGCATTAAAGTGCTATAAGGGTGCACCCTTCTTAAACATTTCATTTCATGCATAAGTGTGCCACATGGATCATAAAACATGGATTCATAAAACATAATCATTTATTCCACGATAAAAGAATGTGGAATTTATACATGAAACTTTACAATCAATAAGTAAATGTGAATAAAGGTTAATACGCTTGATAGAGAAATGGGATGGTATTCACTACACAATGACATTGTCTTAGAAAATCGGTGCAATTTCGGCAGCGTAACGGCGTGACATAAGAAATCATAAAAATGGTTGATGAGAGAGAAAGAGGTTCCTCATCATATTTACATGTAATAGAAAGTAAGGAGGTCATAAATATACATGTCCCAATAATTGTAATGGAATTTAGATTCATGATACAAAAGTATTTCTTGAATATAAAAGAGGAGAGAGAAGTTCCCTTCAGAATTTCGGCATAGTAACGGGTGTACATGGGAGGAATTTAATGAGAGAGAAAGGGGTATCCCATAATTAAAACAATAAGAGTGTAGTTTGGGGGAGGTTCTAAACCATACCCCAACATTAATAATTAAAATTAAAAGGGAAATACAACTTAAGGAAAATTAACAAAAATGAGAAAGGAAGAAAAAACCCTTACTTGGTAGTGTGCTTCCAAAGGATAGAGAGAGGCTTGTGAGAGTATTATAGGGAGCTTGGGGCACCTTGGGAGGATTCTAGAGAGAGTTGGGAAATGGTTGGACGAACTCCAAGGGATTTTAGGGAGGAGGAAGTGGGAGCTTGGGTGGGTTTATATAGGAAAGGTGAGAGAATTATTTATTATTTTGGTTTGGGTCCCTTTACAATAGATTAATCCAAACCACAAACCATCCCATGGTTTTTGACCATGTTTTTTGGAAAACGGAAGAGGAAAACAATATTTTATAAGGCCCAAGTCCGAAATTCTTAAAATAATAGGGTTGCTTATGTGTATGTGAGTCACACTCCCATGGAAATTAATTTAAAAAGGCAAAGTGTTGAATATGTCTTGAGGGGTCCATTAATGCTTTGAAAAGTAAGCCAAACAAACCCAAATCACATTATTTTAATGATAAAACACATATTGGCCGAAAATAAGGATTATGGTATATTATTACATTACCATTGGGTCATTATGATGTCATAAAACACATTATATATTTAAACGGTATTTATTTTTTACCCATAATTTTGATTGTCTCAGAAAATTATGAAAAATTCACCGTTAGATAATTTCGACGTCATGATTATAGAAATGACAATTATTTTATCTAATTTTTTTTAAATATGTTAATTTTTACTTTTAAAATAAAAACCACCATTTATCGAAAATTCAAGGGTTTTGACAGAAATGGCTTTCAAACCTTAATAAAAATTTTAATTGCATTCATATAATTATAAGATCATTTATATTTAATAAAAATTAATTTAATAGTAATATTATTATTTTATTAAAATATTATTTAATAAAAAAATCCCTTAATTTAATAAAATAGATTTCTTAATTAAATAATAACTAAAAACACCATTTGTACTTTAAAAACTATTTACAATGTATCAAAAATGACTAGAAATTATATTCATTATTATATACAAAAATATTGTACATGAACATAGTACTACTTATTTGTTACATAACCCCTTAAAACAGCCGCATAAAACCTAAGGGTAAGGTGTGCGATGGTGACAGACTCTTAGGGCGGCTCGGATAACATCACTCAAGTGGTAATTTCAATCAACTTCCACTTTTCCCATAGATGGTCACGTTTGAGCTTGACATGATGAAGCTCAGCTTGGGCTTGGTCAAGGGAGAATCCCTAAGACGCCACCTCTTTTCCGAGCTCTGGAAAATGGGCATCGTATGGGGCAATTCTACTAGATGAGGCCATCCCTTCCTTTGTCTGAGTAGAATTGGGTTCGTTAAAGCCTTATATTTATACTAGTCATGTGATCACTATTAAACGTCTATAAAATTAATGGTCACAAATCTTATCATAAAACCAAAGAATTTGACATTTTATAAAAAAAATTCATAAAGAGACATTTTACTAGAACAAGAGGGATTTTCCATTAATGAAAATTTGGGTTGTTACAATATTCTCCCCTTAAGAAATTTCTCCCTTGAAACTTTTCCTTTTCCCACACTAAAAAAAATGTGGGTAACTCAACTTCATCATATCCTCCAACTCCCAAGTCGCTTCTTCAAACTTGTGGTTTATCCACAATACCTTGACGAGGGGCATTGTCTTATTTCTTAGATCTTTTTCTCTACGATCTAAGATCTTCACTGGTTGCTCCTCATAAGAAAGATCATCTTCTAATTGTACCACCTCAGAAGAGAGTACATGTGAAGGGTCTGGTATGTACTTCCTTAAGAGGGATACATGAATGACATCATGCACCTTGGCCATGGTAGGTGGAAGTGCTAGTCGATAGGCCACAACCCGAACACGATCAAGAAACTCGAAGGGGCCGATGTACCTTGGACATAACTTCCCTTTCATTCCAAACCTCATGACCTTATTCCACAGAGATATATGTAGAAACACCATGTCTCCAACTTTAAACTCAAGGTCTTGTTGACGATTATCTGCATAACTCTTCTGTCGACTCTGGGATGCCTTGATATGCTGCTGAATGGTTCTAACCTTCTCCACCATTTCCTCGACCATTTCTGGTCCAAGAAGCTTACGTTCACCGACCTCATCCCAACATGTCGGTGTTCTGCACCTTTTCCCATAAAGGACTTCATATGGTCCCATTTGGATTCTCGAGTGGAAACTGTTATTATAAGAGAACCCAAACAGAGGAAGATATTGATCCCATCCTCCTTTAAAGTCCATTTAGCACGCTCTCAACATATCCTAAAGTGTTTGGATAGTTTGCTCGGATTAGCCATCAGTTTGAGGATGATAGGCCGTACTGAAGTTCAGTTCAGTATTCAGAGCATGTTGAGGACTCTTCCAAATCTTAGAGGTGAATCTTGGATCTCAGTCAGACACAAAAGATAGTGGTACTCCATGCAACCTTACCACTTCCCTGATATATATCTGTGCCAGTTGATCTAAAGAGAAATCCTCTCGAATAGTAAGGAAGTGTGCTGTCTTTGTAAGATGATCCACAACAACCCAGATTGCATTGTTGCCTTTGGATGTCCTTACATGTCCGGTGATAAATTCCATGGTGATGTTCTCCCATTTCCATTCTGGTATTGGAAATGGTTGCATCATCCCCTTAGACTTCTGCCTCTCTGCCTTCACTTGCTGACACACCATGCACTTTGATGTATATTCAGCAATCTCCTTCTTCATATTATCCCACCAAAAGTTTTCTTAGAGATCTCGATACATCTTTGTTCTCCCTAGGTGAATATATAAATTTTAACTATGTGCATCATCCAAAAGTTCCTTCTTCAGATCCAGACTTGATAGAACACATAGACTTTTCCCAAACCACACAATTCCTTCTTCATTAACAATAAACACCGAGGATTTCCCTTTTTTTGATAGCTTCCACTTTTTCTTGAATTCCCACATCATCCTTTTGAGCATCCTTTAACCTTTCCAAAAGAGATGGTTAAGAAATCATTTGTGAAAGGATTGATGATGTTCCCTTATTTATGATTCCCACATCCATCTTCATCATGTCTATGAAGATTGGATCCTTCTCAATTCTCATCATTTATAGAATCGCTGGATCCTTTCTACTTAGGGCATCTTCCACCTTGTTCACTTTCCCAGGGTGGTAATGTATTGAACAGTCCTAATCCTTGATGAGCTCTATCTATATTCTCTAGCGTATATTAAGCTCTTTTTGTGTGAATATATATTTAATACTCTTGTGGTCAGTATATATCTCACATTTCTATCCATAGAGATAATGCCGCCAGATTTTCAAGGCAAAGATCACCGCCGCGAACTCCAGATCATGCGTTTGATAGTTTCGCTCATGGATTTTCAACTGCCTTGAGGCATAGGATATCACTTTATCATTCTTTATCCGCACACATCCAAAGCCCTTCTTCAAAGCATCACTGAATACCACAAAAATCTCTCCACTTGTGGGTAAAGTGAGCACGTGTGCAGTGATAAGCCTCCTTTTCAACTCCTTGAAGCTTTCTTCTCATTCATCACTCCAAGCAAACATTACTCCCTTTCGAGTTAGCTTGGTAAGAGGGTTGGGCAATTGTGGGAAATTTCTCACAAATCGTCGATAATATCCATCTAACCCCAAGAAGCTACGGATATCAGTTACCGATGTTGGCCTCGGCCATCACCCAATTGCATATGTTTTGGAGGGGTCCACAAATATCCCATTGCTTGTGATGATATGGCCCAAGAATGAGACCTCCTTCAACCAGAACTCACACTTGCTGTACTTTTCATGGAGCTTCTCCCTGCAAAAAGTCTCTAGTATAGTTCTTAAATGCTCTTCACGGTCCTCCTTGGTTTTGGATTATATTAGAATATAATATATAAAGTCTACAAAAATTTGTCAGGGTAATCACTAAAGACTCTATTCATTAATTCCATGAATATTGATGGAGCATTGGTGAGTCCGAATGGCATTACTATGAATTCATAGTGCTCGTATCTTGTAAGAAAATCAGTCTTGGGGACATCTTCCTTCTTCACCCTTACTTGATAATATCCCGACTGAAAATCCACCTTGGAGAAGTATTGTTCTCCACGCACCTGATTGAACAAGTCATAAATTCGTGGGAGAGGATACTTGTTCTTTATCGTGATTTTTTAAAGTTCATGATAATCGATGCGAAGCCACATTGACCCATCCGTCTTCTTGACGAAGAGGACTGGTGCACCCCGTGGTGAAGCACTTGGGCGTATAAAACCTTTATCCAGATTCTCCTGTAGTTGTTTCTTCAGCTCTTCAAGATCAACAATAGCCATTCTATATGGAGTATTGGATATTAGTAAGGCCCCAGGTATATTGTCACGACCCGCCCTCGGGGTCCGTGCCGTGACTACCCCAAGCCCGCCTTCCATAGGCCAGGGGCTGGCGACTAGAACCAAGGCGTAAATCCTGGTAAAAAGGGAATGCATTGCCTTTGTAAAGTAAACAAACACCATAGAGTAAACAAGCGGAAAGTAAACACTAAACAAAAAGCAGAGTAAAACTGAAAGTGCGGAAAAGAAAAAGGGCCAGAATACAAACCCAAACTGAAAGTAAAGTACAACTCGAAAGGGAAAACAACAACTGAAAAGTAAAAGCCGCTACTCCGAGCTGTCCACAGGAAATCCCACCTGAAGGGTGGGTACAGATAGCTCCTCTGCTCCACGGGTCCCGCCGTCCGCTCCGAGCACGTCCCGCCCAGTAGTCCACCTCCGGGTACCGTCCCGCTCTGCAAGCCTCAGCTAAGGTCAACGCTGTCCGTCGTCTGCAACCAACACAACGTAGTGCAGGCAAAGCCCGTGCAGGGGTGAGTATAAGCTACTCAGTAGGGACCCCGAGACCCCTGAAGGTCTCTCAAAATCCACAAAGGATAAACCACGAAGAAAGGTACAATCACGAAGTAACAACCGACACTGCTTAGGTATATGCCCATACATATACCTAAGACATCAATTCAAATACGCTCCAACCTCCGAGCCCAAGTACAACTCAGTCCACACAGGGAAGTAAACGTATTCCACATAGGAAAGCAAAACGTAATCCACACAGGATTGCACAACACAATCCACATAGGAAAGCAATAGGATTCAGCTCACACAGGTTTACTTATTCAAAGGACGATAAAGATGATCACTGATCCATCTAAGTCGTCGGACCCACGAAGGATCGATAGGTAACTAACCCCCGCAATGACCCACACAGGATCGGGCCCACACAGGACCTGTAGGCGCTGGCTCACACAGAACCGCTGAGCGCGGATCCACACAGGATCGGACCCACACAGGATCGGGCCCACACAGGACCTGTAGCACTGATCCATGTAGGATCGCTGAGTGCTGAAGTCGTCGTTGTCGAATCCACACAGGATCTCTGTACTGTCGTCGTCGCAGTCACAGTAGCAGTCGCAGCAGTAGTAGTCACAGTAACAGTCGCAGCCAGCACTAGGGTTCCCGCACACAGCAAGCTCGTTCAGAGGGTCCGCTCCACGAGCCGAGAGGCTGATACATCAACTGTCACAAAGACCAGAGTTGATGTATCCAAAAGTTCCGTATCGTCAACAGGAACTCAACGCAACAGACGGCGCGTCGATCGGACGCCCGGTCTGAGAGTTATTGGCATTTTCGTCTCCGGGGCCCGGTTGGTTTTTAAGGCAAAACCAACCCGACCGTAATCCACCTGCGTCCAAACCTCAGGCGGAGTATGCCACAAGATCCGTCTCACTAAGAGGAACACAACACAGCTGACGGCACGTCAATCGGACGTCCGTAGCTCAAGATATGAGCGTTTCCGCTCCGAAGGCCCGGTTGGTTTCGTGAACGAACCAACCCGGCCGAACTCAAAGTAATCCGAAACCTTTAGTGCGATATACCGAAACGACCGTCTCGATCCAATGATCGTGTTTCCGCAGACGGTTCGTCATTCGGAGGTCCGAGGCTCAAGATATGGCCAAAAGACCGGAACTGGTTCGAAACGGGGGGGTCCGGGTCCGGGCCGACCCGGCCAGACCCCCCCCCCCCTGGGGCGGCGCGGCGGCGTGGGGGCCACAGCGGCCTGTCGCCGCAGGGTGGCTGCACGCGGGGGCTAAGCCCCCGCTGATTGGAAAGTCGGCGCGGCAATTGCCGCGCCCCTTGATTGAAAACCGCCCCCACGTGGGGGCCGGTTGAAGTAAAAACCGGGGGGCTGCTGCCCCCCCCCCCCTCCTTTAAAGAACCGCCCCCCTCATAAAGTGGGGGGTTTTTATGCGCTGACCGGGGGATTAATTCCCCCGGTTTAACGCCTTCCGGCCGGTCAGCTGGCCGGCCGGTTTTCTCCAACGGGACCGGAAAAATCCGGTCCCCTCTTCGTCTTCCAACGCCGGCGGCTCGGCCGTCGGTCTTCTCTTCCCGCCGCGGCCCGGAACCGGCCGCGGTCTCCACGTCCCGCCGCGGCCCGGAACCGGCCGCAGTGTTTGTCGTCCGGCGCGGTGCGACGGCACCGCGCCCCTTCGCCGTGCCTTGATTCCTTTCAACGCGGCGCGACGGTGTCGCGTTCTTGAAGATTCTTCCTCGGCGTGGCGCGACGGCGCCACGCAAAATAATTGCACGATTATCCGCGTGGTGCGACGGCACCACGCCACTTTTCTTCCACCCGCAAGAATAAACAACAAGAACGATGGAGGGGGTTCGGCCGTGTTCATGCGGTCCGGCCCCCTCACGTTAAGCAATAACGCAACTTAAATTATTTCAAATCCACACGTTAGACTTGCTAAAATTCATGATAAAAAAAAAGAATAACTAAACAATAATCAACAACCCCTACCTCGGGTATAAGGTTCGAAGATTGTCAACGTTCCGCGGAAGACAACGTCGCGGAGGTCGGGCGTCGCGGTAGCCATTCGTCAAATCCGATGACGAAGGGATGCGTCCGAAGAGACACGTCGTTGGCGAAACTTCTTATGTCGACGAAGGGAATCCGAGGAAGAAGCGGCCTTCCCACTCATTGACACGGAAGACGAAGAAGAGCGGAGCGGCATTCTTCGTCGGGACTTGAGCGTTCTTCGTCAAGTTGAGCGTTCTTCGTGATCTTCGTCAGAGATGAAGAAGAAGAAGAAAAAGCTCTCCACCTCTCAAGAAGACAAACAATTAACCAAAATAAAATAAGACAACATCTTATTTTATTAACACATAACACACTAGAATTTCAAATGTTTGAAATTCAAAAGGATTAACTCCCATAATTAAATAAGTAACTCAAGTCATTTATTGAGGCGTTAAGGGAGTTGAGAGAATATGAAAGGTTTAGCGGTTCGTGTGGGCCCCACCACACTTAATCCTCCCAAGGGAGGTTAAGTGGGTGTGGGTCCCACTTCCAACCCCCTTTGGTAGGTTTTATCAAGTTATAATAAAATTTGTTCTTCACAAATTTTATTTAACTCAAACTAAAAAAACTCCAAAACTAACTTTCAACCCGCAAAAAACGCAACTTCCGAAAAGGTCTCTTTAAGCGAATATCGGTGCTGCGAGTTCATCGGTGCCCTCGGATTTCAATTCCGAGCACCGAATCAAAAGATAGAAAAACCCGCTCGTTCGTTCACTGAACGTACCCGAGCCAAACTTCAGAAATTAATTCCGAGCACTCCGCGCCTCGGAATCAGGTGCCGTCTGAAACCGCGCTCTTGTAAAATTCTAAAGAAAATTAAGAAAAAAATTCCCTTGAATTTTAAGGGTATTTACATTACTCCCACCTCAGGGCTTTACGTCCCCGTAATGTTACATCAAAAACTAGGGAAACAAATGAGGGTACTGAGCACGCATCTGAGCCTCCCGCTCCCATGTGCTCTCCTGGAGATTCCCGTGCTGCCATCTGATGCGCACAAGAGGAATCGATCGCCCACGCCGGACCCGCTCCTGTCGATCCTCTATCCCCACCGGGACCTCCGTAAAAGTCTCCCCATCGTCAACATCAAGCTCCCCATGATCAATGATGTGCGTCGGGTCGTGCACGTATCTCCTCAGCTGAGATACATGGAAGACGTCGTGCACCCGGTGCAACTGAGGTGGTAGAGCTAGACGATAAGCCACCTCGCCAACCCTGCTGAGGACCTGGAAGGGTCCGATGAAGCGCGGAGATAACTTGCCGCCTCAGCCAAATCTCTGAATACCACGTCGAGGTGAGACCCGCAAGAAGACATGGTCGCCATCCTCGAACTCTAGTGGCCTCCGCCTCCTGTCAGCATAAGACTTCTGCCGGCTCTGAGCTGTCCTCATCCGCTCCTGGATGACCTGGACCTTCTCTGTCGTGGCCTGGATCATCTCCGGTCCCACCAGTGCTGACTCTCCAGGGTCTGTCCAGCACAAAGGAGATCTACAAGGTCGGTCGTACAACGCCTCGTACGGTGCCATCCTGATGGTGGAGTGGTAGCTGCTGTTGTACGCAAACTCCACCAAGGGTAGGTGGTCCTCCCAGCTACGACCAAAGTCGAGGACACATGCGCGGAGCATGTCCTCGAGTGTCTGAATGGTCCTCTCCGTCTGACCATCCGTCTGAGGGTGAAAAGCGGTGCTAAGACGTAGCTGCGTCCCGAACGCCTCCTGTAACCCCTTCCAAAGCCGGGAAGTAAAGCGGGCATCTCGATCGGAGACGATAGATGATGGCACGCCGTGGAGCCGCACAATCTCCTGAACGTAGAGACGTCCCAAGCTCTCTACTCAGCC
This sequence comes from Viscum album, assembly GCA_963277665.1. Lineage (NCBI taxonomy): Eukaryota > Viridiplantae > Streptophyta > Magnoliopsida > Santalales > Viscaceae > Viscum > Viscum album. Next base: position 136,481,161 of record OY728134.1, read on the forward strand.
CTGCTCTCTGATGGGTAAGAAGTGTGCCGACTTGGTGAGTCAGTCAACAATCACCCAGATGGAGTCGTGACCTCTGGAAGTGCGTGGAAGTCCAGTCACGAAGTCCATAGATATGCCGTCCCACTTCCACTCCGGAACCTCCAAGGGCTGTACCAAGCCTGCTGGTACCTGATTCTCTGCCTTCACCTGCCGGCAGGTGAGGCATCGAGAAACGAACTCTGCTACTGCCTTCTTCATGCCCGGCCACCAGTGCTGTCGTCTGAGGTCCTGGTACATCTTCGCCACTCAAGGATGTACCGCCAAAGGAGAAGTGTGAAACTCTCTCAGCACTTCCTCTCGCAAAGCAACTGGTACCATGGTACATCCACTGAAAAGGATGCCGTGCTCTGCTCCAAGGGAGAAACCATCAGGTGCCTGTCCCGAGGATATCTGTGCACGCCGTGTCTCACAGTCAGCGTCCTCACGCTGTGCCTCCTTGACCCGCTGTAGTAGTGGAGGAGTGACTGTGAGAGACTGAAGAAAGGTTGCTCCATCTCTATCCAAGAAGGATATCTGCAAAGAGGCTAGCTGCTTCATCTCCTCCTCAAGTAGCTGAATGCCCATCCTCCTGCTGAGGGCATCGGCTACTACGTTTCCCTTCCCATGAGTATAGACTATCTCAAAGTCATAGTCCTGGAGGAACTCGAGCCATCGCCGCTGTCTCAGGTTCAGGTCCTTCTGCGAGAAGATATACCTGAGACTCTGATGATCGGAAAAGACTGTAAAGCGCTCGCCCATAAGATAGTGTCGCCATGTCTTCAGAGCGAAGACCACTGCTGCTAGCTCCAGGTCATGGGTAGCGTAGTTCTGCTCATGCGGCCTCAACTGACGTGATCCATAGGCGATCACTGCCCGCTCCTGCATCAGTACACATCCGAGTCCGGTCCCTGATGCATCACAGTAAACTACGTACCCTACTCCCTCCTCAGGCAACCTCAAGATAGGTGCGCTAGTCAATCTCTGTCTCAGCTCCTGGAAGCTCTGCTGACATCTGTCTGACCACATGAAGGGTTTCCCCTTCTTCGTCAAAGCTGTGAGTGATGCCGCAACTCTAGAGAAGTCTGGCACGAATCTCCGATAGTGTCCAGCTAGTCCCAAGAAACTCCGAACCTCAGTCACGCTCCTGGGTGGCTCCCATGCTAACACAGCCTCAATATTCGCGGGATCCACTACAACTCCCGCCTCAGAGATAACGTGACCCAAGAAGTGGACCTCACGTATCCATAACTGGCACTTCGAGAGCTTACCATAAAGCTGGTGCTCTCGGAGTGTGTCTAGTACAACTCGCAAGTGATAGGCGTGCTCCTCCTCTGTCGTAGAGTAAATCAGAATGTCGTCGATGAAGACCACGGCAAACCGATCGAGGTATGGCTGAAAGATCCTATTCATGAGAGCCATGAACACTTCTGGAGCATTGGTTACACCGAAAGGCATAACCAAGAACTCATAGTGGCCATACCGACATCTGAAGGCCGTCTTCTGCACATCCTCGTCTCTGACTCTGAGCTGATGATAGCCTGACCTGAGGTCTATCTTCGAGAACCACCGTGCTCCCTTGAGCTGATCAAAGAGGTCATCAATCCTCGGTAGCGGATACTTGTTCCTCACTGTCACCTGGTTCAGGCGACGATAGTCAACACAAAGTCGCAAGCTCCCGTCCGCCTTCTTGGCGAACAATATCGGGGAAGCCCAGGGTGAAACACTGGGTCGGATGAACCCCTTGCCCTGCAAGTCTTCCAACTGTACCCGTAGCTCTCGAAGCTGGGCGGGGGCCATCCGATATGCTGGAGTGGATATCAGGGCTGTCCCGGGGTACAAGTCAATATAAAAGTCTACCTCTCTGCGAGGAGGTAGCCCTGGAACATCGTCAGGAAAAACGTCCGCAAACTGATCCACCACTGCAGGAAAACCAGGACTCCGCACGTCAACTGCTCCAAGGATGAGGCTAGCCAACTGATGAGTGATGGGCTGTCCTCTCCTCCGCGGAAGTCCATCCTGTGCTGCTAAGGCTCCCTTCTTGCCGGTGAAGGTGAACCTGCTCCCGTCGGTGCGTACACATCGCACCTTGCGCCTAAAACAGTCAATCTGTGCATGGACCGTAGATAACCAATCCATGCCCAAGATGACGTCGTAAGGCCTCGACGCTGCTACAAGAAGATCCCAGCCGAAGCTCTCGCCTCCTAGAGTAAGCTCACACTGCCGGCACCAATGCGTAATCGTCGAGTCTGCTCCCGTAGGAGTCTCTAGCCGTAAGGATCGAGCCAACGGCTCTGTCGGAATCTCAGAGCTCCGAACAAGGGCAGTGGCTATGAAGGAGTGACTCGCTACTGTGTCTATAAGAACTGCAGCAAGGGTGGAATAGACACAGATAGTACCTCGAATCATCTCGGGTGCGCCGTGGTCGTAGGCCTCTGCTGCCTGGAGCTGTGCCTGTCACTGCCCGCCAGCTCCCTGTGGTCGGGGTGGACCTCCTTGTGGTGGTGGTGGTAGAGCCTCAAAGCGTCGGCCACCACCGGCTGCTCGTCCAGCTCCTCTTCCTCGTCCGCCTCCTCCCTGCGGACTGCCACGGTCGACCCTCTGCCTCTTCCTCGGTGGTCCCTCAACCGTCTGCTGCTCCTCGGCACGGCGGGTCGGGCAGTCACGAGCCATGTGGCCCTGCCCGCCGCACGAGTAGCATTATCTGCCTCTTGTAAGACTGGCTCTGTGCTGTGTGCCCCGCACTGCTGAGCCAGTGCCCTGAGATCGTCTGCCCGAAGGTCTGGTCTGTCTGGACCCCTGAGTCATCCGTCGACTGCCTGCTGCAGATGACTCTGCCACGTGCCGCCCTGCGGTGGGTCTCTGTGCTGGTGTAGACTCAGCAAGGAAGCTCTCGATCAGAAGAGCCCGCTCCAGTACTCCTGTCTGAGTCGGTATGCTGAGGGAGATCAGCGATGCCCTGATCTCGTGTCTCAAACCATGCTCGAAGGTCCGGGCCCGGAAGAATGGGTCCCGTACCATGTCGGTCGAGTAGCGCGAGAGATCGGTAAATCTCGCCGAGTACTGAGGGACCGTCATGCTGCCCTGCTGCAGCTGTAGAAGCTCCTGGATACGCACCGCACGAAGGGTGGCTGGGACGAACTCCGAGCGGAAGAGGCTCTCAAAGTCCGTCCAAAGTAGGGATGCCTCATCGTGCACCTGGAGCATCAAGCTCCACCATCGTCCTGCTGCTGCGTGTAGTAGGCTCGCAGCGAGGATCACCATGAGGTCTGCTGGTGTCCTCACTTGCCTAAACACTCGAACCACTGCCTCCAGCCAGTCCTCTGCTTCCTGGGGATCGGTCTCCCCGTGAAACCTGGGTGGTCGCTGGCGCTGAAACTCATGCAGTGCACTGAGGCGACGTGCATCGTCAGCGGCTGCTGCTGGAAGCATCGGGGGATCGGTGGGTAAAGCTACCGCCGGTGCCACTACTGGCAAAGGGCCCTGCACCGAGGCCTCGTCGCTCGGTGGGCTGTCGTCTCGCTCGACTCTCGGAACCCTAGCTGGCTGTCGTCGTGGGGCCATCCTGAAAAGGAAAGAGGTGCGCCACGGTTAGAACAGTGTACCTGGTGAGCTGATATAAGTAATCACAAAGAAAACTTTGAAACACACACACAATCAATGTTTTCGTGCATTAAGTCGGAAATCAGAAGTCAGGGTCCTGGTGTACGGATACGTCGGCCGCCGCACCAACACTGGACTCCCTGGACTGATAACCACACTCAATACGCTAAACATTATTGCTTCACATAGAAAAGATCAGAGTTCGCGGTAGAACCGAACTCCTCTGATACCAATTTGTCACGACCCGCCCTCGGGGTCCGTGCCATGACTACCCCAAGCCCGCCTTCCATAGGCCAGGGGCTGGCGACTAGCACCAAGGCGTAAATCCCGGTAAAAAGGGAAGGCATTGCCTTTGTAAAGTAAACAAACACCACAGAGTAAACAAGCGGAAAGTAAACACTAAACAAAAAGCAGAGTACAACTGAAAGTGCGGAAAAGAAAAAGGGCCAGAATACAAACCCAAACTGAAAGTAAAGTACAACTCGAAAGGGAAAATAGCAACTGAAAAGTAAAAGCCGCTACTCCGAGCTGTCCACAGGAAATCCCACCTGAAGGGTGGGTACAGATAGCTCCTCTGCTCCACGGGTCCCGCCGTCCGCTCCGAGCACGTCCCGCCCAGTAGTCCACCTCCGGGTACCGTCCCGCTCTGCAAGCCTCAGCTAAGGTCAACGCTGTCCGTCGTCTGCAACCAACACAACGTAGTGCAGGAAAAGCCCGTGCAGGGGTGAGTATAAGCTACTCAGTAGGGACCCCGAGACCCCTGAAGGTCTCTCAAAATCCACAAAGGATAAACCACGAAGAAAGGTACAATCACGAAGTAACAACCGACACTGCTTAGGTATATGCCCATACATATACCTAAGTCATCAATTCAAATATGCTCCAACCTCCGAGCCCAAGTACAACTCAGTCCACACAGGAAAGTAAACGTATTCCACACAGGAAAGCAAAACGTAATCCACACAGGATTTCACAACACAATCCACACAGGAAAGAAATAGGATTCAGCTCACACAGGTTTACTTCTTCAAAGGATGATAAAGATGATCACTAATCCATCTAAGTCGTCGGACCCACGAAGGATCGATAGGTAACTAACCCCCGCAATGACCCACACAGGATCGGGCCCACACAGGACCTGTAGGCGCTGGCTCACACAGAACAGTTGAGCGCGGATCCACACAGGATCGGACCCACATAGGATCGGGCCCACACAAGACCTGTAGCACTGATCCACGTAGGATCGCTGAGTGCTGAAGTCGTCGTTGTCGAATCCACACAGGATCTCTGTACTGTCGTCGTCGCAGTCACAGTAGCAGTCGCAGCAGTAGTAGTCACAGTAACAGTCGCAGCCAGCACTAGGGTTCCCGCACACAGCAAGCTCATTCGGAGGGTCCGCTCCACGAGCCGAGAGACTGATACATCAACTGTCACAAAGACCAGAGTTGATGTATCCAAAAGTTCTGTATCGTCAACAGGAACTCAACGCAACAGACGGCGCGTCGATCGGACGCCCGGTCTGAGAGTTATTGGCATTTTCGTCTCCGGGGCCCGGTTGGTTTTTAAGGCAAAACCAACCCGACCGTACTCCACCTGCGTCCAAACCTCGGGTGGAGTATGCCAAAAGATCCGTCTCACTAAGAGGAACACAACACAGCTGACGGCACGTCAATCGGACGTCCGTAGCTCAAGATATGAGTGTTTCCGCTCCGAAGGCCCGGTTGGTTTTGTGAACGAACCAACCCGGCCGAACTCAAATTAATCTGAAACCTTGAGTGCGATATACCGAAACGACCGTCTCGATCCAAGGATCGCGTTTCCGCAGACGGTTCGTCATTCGGAGGTCCGAGGCTCAAGATATGGCCAAAATACCGGAACTGGTTCGAAACGGGGGGGGGTCCGGGTCCGGGCCGACCCGGCCCGACCCCCCCTTGGGGCGGCGCGGCGGCGCGGGGGCCGCGGCGGCCTGTCGCCGCAGGGTGGCTGCACGCGGGGGCTAAGCCCCCGCTGATTGGAAAGTCGGTGCGGCAATTGCCGCGCCCCTTGATTGAAAACCGCCCCCACGTGGGGGCCGGTTGAAGTAAAAACCGGGGGGCTGCTGCCCCCCCCTCCTTTAAAGAACCGCCCCCCTCATAAAGAGGGGGGTTTTTATGCGCTGGCCGGGGGATTAATTCCCCCGGTTTAACGCCTTCCGGCCGGTCAGCTGGCCGGCCGGTTTTCTCCAACGGGACCGGAAAAATCCGGTCCCCTCTTCGTCTTCCAACGCCGGCGGCTCGGCCGTCGGTCTTCTCTTCCCGCCGCGGCCCGGAACTGGCCGCGGTCTCCACGTCCCGCCGCGGCCCGGAACCGGCCGCGGTGTTCGTCGTCCGGCGCGGTGCGACGGCACCGCGCCCCTTCGCCGTGCCTTGATTCCTTTCAACGCGGCGCGACGGCGTCACGTTCTTGAAGATTCTTCCTCGGCGTGGCGCGACGGCGCCGCGCAAAATAATTGCACGATTATCGGCGTGGTGCGACGACACCACGCCACTTTGCTTCCACCCGCAAGAATAAACAACAAGAACGATGGAGGGGGTTCGGTCGTGTTCATGCGGTCCGACCCCCTCACGTTAATCAATAACGCAACTTAAATTATTTCAAAGCCACACGTTAGACTTTCTAAAATTCATGATAAAAAAAAAGAATAACTAAACAATAATCAACAACCCCTACCTCGGGTATAAGGTTAGAAGATTGTCAACGTTCCGCGGAAGACGACGTCGCGGAGGTCGGGCGTCGCGGTAGCCGTTCGTCAAATCCGATGACGAAGGGATGCGTTCGAAGAGACACGTCGTTGGCGAAACTTCTTATGTCGAGGAAGGGAATCCGAGGAAGAAGCGGCGTTCCCATTCGTTGACACGGAAGACGAAGAAGAGCGGAGAGGCGTTCTTCGTCGGGACTTGAGCGTTCTTCGTCAAGTTGAGCGTTCTTCGTGATCTTCGTCAGAGATGAAGAAGAAGAAGAAAAAGCTCTCCACCTCTCAAGAAGACTAACAATTAACCAAAATAAAATAAGACAACATCTTATTTTATTAACACATAACACACTATAATTTCAAATGTTTGAAATTCAAAAGGATTAACTCCCATAATTAAATAAGTAACTCAAGTCATTTATTGAGGCGTTAAGGGAGTTGAGAGAATATGAATGGTTTAGGGGTTCGTGTGGGCCCCACCACACTTAATCCTCCCAAGGGAGGTTAAGTGGGTGTGGGTCCCACTTCCAACCCCCTTTGGTAGGTTTTATCAAGTTATAATAAAATTTGTTCTTCACAAATTTTATTTAACTCAAACTAAAAAAACTCCAAAACTAACTTTCAACCCGCAACAAACGCAACTTCCGAAAAGGTCTCTTTAAGCGAATATCGGTGCTTCTAGTTCATCGGTGCCCTCCGATTTCAATTCCGAGCACCGAATCAAAAGTTAGGAAGACCCGCTCGTTCGTTCACTGAACGTACCCGAGCCAAACTTCAGAAATTAATTCCGGGCACTCCGGGCCTCGGAATCAGGTTCCGTCTGAAACCGCGCTCTTGTAAAATTCTAAAGAAAATTAAGAAAAAAATTCCCTTGAATTTTACGGGTCTTTACATATATGTTCAATTGAGAACTCAACATCTATTCTAGGAGGGAGACCGGGTAGTTCCTCGGGAAACACTTCCACGAATTCCCTCACAATAGAAATTTATTCAAGGATGGTTTCTTCTTTGGACTCAATCATCTGAGCCAGATACGCATGCTCATAGGGCAGTAATATCCATGCTTGAGATGATAGAGCTAAAATAGATTCATCTTCCTCCTGACACTTGAAAGAATCGGGGGTCGATTCTCTATATGGAGTGTGATTTCCCTCTCCTGGAAATTTATGTTGGCTCTATATATGGAAAGCCAATCCATGCCATGAATTGCATCAAATTCCACCAAAGGAAGTATGACGAGGTTCTTTGGGAAATTCAATCCACAGATTATAACTGGGGAGGAATTATATTCATGGGATGCAATGATTTCCCCATTTTCCGTACTCACCGACATCTTTATTTCCATGATTTGTGGTGGTGTTGGGATTGTTCTACTAAACTTTCGAGATATAATAGAATGCGTAGAACCTGAATCAAAAAGTACGTTCTGTATTCTTGAATGGATAACTGGAGTACCTATCACCACTTCATTTTCGGGGTTAACTTCAGCAGAAGTGATGGAAAAAGCTCTTCCTTGCTATCTTAGAGGTTGTTGGTTGCCTCCGATAACCCTTGGATTAGGGCACTGATTTGTAAAATGACCCAGTTCATTGCATTTTTAGCATTGAACAACACGTTGAGGTTCTAATGGAGCGTTCCTCTCCTCTTTCGTAACCGCGAGTCCTTCTTGCCGATAGTTAACAGCTAGTTTCCCTACTCTTCCACACCTGAAGCATTTCCACGTCCCCTTAAGTCAATTTCCAGGGTGCTTCTTTCCGCACTTTTGGCAAGTGGGGTGGTGGAACTTCTTAGTACCGTTGGATTTATCCATCAGACCACCATCATTGAAGTCCATCTTACGCTTCTTGTCCCCATGATACCCCTGTGATTCTCCGATCTCCATTTCGACCTTGAGGGCACATCGGACAATTTCCTCATAGCTGTCGAAGTCACGGATCGCTAATGCTTTCCGCAAGCTAGGCTTCATCCCACCAAAGAAGTGGTCAACCTTGCATTCGGGGGTAACAACAAAGCCGGAAGCATATCGTGCAAGCCTTGTAAAGTTTGCCTAATACGCTCCAACATATTCTTCATCTTTTTTCTTGAGGGAAAGGAAGTCCCTTTCCATCATAAGCCAGAGGGTGCGTGGAAAATATTTATCAAAAAAAATCTTCCGAAATTCCTTCCATTCCAAAGCCTCGATCTCCTCCTCAGGCTTCATATTTTTGATCAACGTCCACCATTGATCAGCTTCACCCTCCATACGATAAGCAACCAGGAGAACCTTCCCTTGTTCAGAACATTGGAGGATGGAGAAGATCTTTTCAATGGAGTTGATCCATTGTTCAGCGATCGTGGGATTGGATGATCCACTAAAAGTAGGAGGCCTTTGTCTCATGAAGCTCTCGATAGTGACTTGTTCATTGTTGGGGGGGGGGGGGTTGAACATTTATCTTGACCTGGGATTCTATTCAAAACTTGAGTTAGCTGAGAGAGAAGCGTGGAAATGTTCGCGATTCCCTAACCCATTGGATTTGGCATCTCATTAGTACAGTCATCACACTGATCTTCACAACGGTTGTTAGCCCGAGTCCTCCTATTACCAACCATTGGCTGGAATAAAAGGAATGTTAGGGGTAACACATAAAGGGTAATCCAAAGACAAAAGTTGATGAATTATAAATAAACATTAATTTCTTCAACTCTTGTGTCTATAGGGTTCAATCTAAGATTTTCATGATCTACTTTCTAACATATATTCTTAGGGGCATTTTTCCCTTAACAATGGTTCATACTAAGATTGTGAATTTATCAAAACATATCCCCCGAGAGTGTCATAACCAAAAGTGCAGCAAGGCCCGTTGTCGTGCACCAGTTCCAGTTCGAGTCTAGCTCAAAGCGGTGTTTTTGGGTTTTACCCCTAAGATACATATGTGCCAGAGCCACCTCTAGCTGCTCGTATCCAGACAGGGATGTATTTGTTTGATAAACCACTTACTCAGTACTAACCAAAACATAGGGATGTTTTTATTATACTTAGTAGTGTATCTAAGGCTTTACTAGGGATTCCTAATCGAAAAAATGACTAAACCTAGCCTCTAATACCAACTATGACAACCCTACTTTTTATTACACCTTAAACATGATTTATTACATAAAACTTCACTTGATACAACAAAGAAGATCGAGAGGTTTAGTGTCTTTGGGGATTAGGATCATTACATAAAAACTTGAAACATGAAATACAACATCTTTATTGTAAACTTCCTTTACAAGACCACTACATTCCCTCGTACTTAGCATTGCATGGGATAACCTGAGGACATACATAAGAAAAGGGTGGGCTATAAAGCCCAGTAATGGAGTACACATGGAATAACATGAGGAGTACAATACATGTTAGATAATAGGCATATCAATAGAGAATAAAAGAAACCTGAACATAAAGGTATGTTAAATCATGATAATCATAACATGGAAATGTGGCAACAACACTTAACATTGAATTAGAATGAGCCACATCTCATTGCACATAGAGCATGAGTAAACCCTCATTGCACATGAAGAATGAGTAATCCCTCATTGCACTTGAATTAGAATGATTCAACACTCATTACAAATGACGTATCATGAAACTATACTTTACCCAATGCATTGGAGCACAATAAGGGAACACCCTTCTTAAACATTTCATTTCATGCATAAGTGTGACACATGGATCATAAAACATGGATTCATAAAACATAATAATTTATTACACGATGAAAGAATGTGGAATTCATAAATGAATCTTTATAATAAATAATTAAATTTTCATAAAGGTGAATTCCCTTGATGGAGAAATGGGTATGGTATTTACTACACAATGACATTGGCATAGAAAATCGGTGCGATTTCGGCAGCGTAACAGCGTGACATAAGAATTCATAAAAAAGGTTGATGAGAGAGAAAAGAGTTCCTAATCATATTTACATGTAATGTATAGTAAGGAGGTCATAAAGATACATGTACCAAAAAGTTTTATAAAATTTAGATTCATAATACAAAAGTATTGCTTGAATATAAAAGAGGAGAGAGAAGTTCCCTTCGGAATTTCGGCATAGTAACAGGTGTACATGGGAGGCATTTAATGAGACAGAAAGGGGTCTCTCATCATTCAAAAAATAAGAGGGAAGTATGGGGGATGTGAGAAAACATACCCAAACATTCATAATTGAAATTAAAAGGGCAATACAACTTAAATAAAATTGATAAAAATGAGAAAGGAAGAAAAAAACCCTTACTTGGAGGTGTGCTTCCAAAGGCTAGAGAGAGGCTTGCGAGAGGCTTCTTGGCAGATTGGGGCACCTTGGGAGGATTCTATAGAGAGTAGGGAAGATGTTGGATGAACTCCAAGGGATTTTAGTGAGGAGGAAGTGGGATCTTGGGTGGGTTTATATTGGAAAGGTGAGGGAATTCTTTATTATTTATGTTTGGGTCCCCTTACATTAAATTAATCCAAACCACAAACCATCCCATGGTTTTTGCCCATTGTTTTTGGAAACAGGAAGTGGAAAACAATATTTTATAAGGCACAAGTCCGAAATTCTTAAAATAATAAGGTTTATTATATGGAGGTGAGTCACACTCCCTTGGAAATTAATTTTAAAAGGCAAAGTGTTGAATATGTCTTGAGGGGTCCATTAATGCATTGAAAAGTAAGTAAAACAAACCCAAAATCACATTATTTAATGATAAAACATATATCGTCCGAACAAAAGGATTATGGTATTTTATTACATCATCATTGGGTCATTATTATGTCATAAAACACATTATATATTTAAACGGTATTTAATTTTTACCCAAAAATTTGACTGTCTCATAAAATTATGAAAAATTCACTGTTGGATAATTTCGACGTCCTGATTCTCGAAGTGACATTTATTTTATCGAATTTTTTTCTAAATATTTTAATTTCCACTTTTAAAATAAAAACCAACATTAATCGAAAATTCACGGGTTGTGACAGAAATGGCTTTCAAACCTTAATAAAAATTTTAATTGCATTCAAAAAATTATAATATCATTAATATTTAATAAAAATTAATTTAATAATATTATTATTATTTTATTAAAATATTATCTAATTCAAAAATCCCATAATTTAATAAAATATATTTCTTAATTAAATAATAACTAAAAACACCATTTTTACTTTAAAAACTATTTACAATGTATCAAAAATGACTAGAAATTATATTCATTATTATATACAAATATAATGAAAATGAACATAGTACTACTTATTTGTTACATAAACCCTTAAAACAGCTACATAAGACCTAAGGGTAAGGTGTGCGATGGTGACAAACACTTGGGGCGACTCGGATAACATCACTTGAGTGGTAATTTCAATCAACTTCCACTTTTCCTGTAGATGGTCACGTTCAAGCTTGACATAATGAAGCTCACCTTGGGCTTGGTCAAGGGCGAAGCCCAAAGGTGCCACCTCTTTTCTGAGCTCCGAAAAATGGGCTTCGTATGGGGAAATTCTACTGGATGAGGCCATCCCTTCCATTGCTTGAGTAAAATTGGGTTCATTAAAGCCTTATATTTATACTAGTCATGTGATCACTGTTCAATGACTATAAAAGTAACGGTCACAACTCTTTTCATAAAACCAAAGAAGTTGACATTTTATAAAAACATTATTGACAAAGAGACATTTAACTGGATCAAGAGGGATTTTCTATTAATGAAACTTTGGGTTGTTACACAATGCATGTTCGAGGTGTAATTAGTATACACCAACTCAAAATAGAAATGGATACACAATTATGTATAAATAAATTTCAAACAATAGTTCATGAAAATCAAACAGGCAGAAAACTTTCCTTCAATTAATAGATCTCCTCATGCACAAAGGACATCAACTCATGGAAAGCACCATATGATGTCCTCAAAAAACATATAAAGAGAATTACTCCATTTTAGTCACATTAGGGAGGAGTCACATGTCCAAATTATCATGTTCAATCCACTCCAGTAGCTCTATAAAATTTAGCAGGATATAAGTCCATGAACCTTGGAGAGTCCATGCTATAAAAGTCCATGTAAGAAAACACATCAAGCTAAATAGAATCAACTCTACACAATATCCAAGGCCTAAATATCTATAGTAATCCATCTAAAAGTAGTTCTATCTCATATGTATCACCTGTGAAATCATTCTTTGATGTAGTCAAAGGAAGGGAAGTATACATAAAGCAACAAAATCCATTAAAGGAGACATGATGGCATGTCCTTGGCATAAAATTAGAAGGTAGTCCAAAAAACAAAGCAGCACTGATAAAAAATTATTTGGTGTTTTTAGATTCCAACATAAAACTATTATTAAACATTCATTTTTTTATATCGAGATAAGTATCCAAATTTTTTTTACTATTTCTAAGCCTTAGATAAGCTATTTCAACAATCTTGTCTGAGTCTTCATTCAGATTCTCCTCAAGAGGTACAATAGGAGCGTCAACCTCAACTTGCATAGGAAAATCTGTAACTATTTTCCGAGAAGCATAAAAAGTGATTGAAGTCGGATCAACTGCACTTGCTGATGTTGTAATTTCAGTTTTTTCCTTTTTGGAAGCATCAAATGAACTCGTAACAGTTGTTTGTTAAAGGTGAGATTAGTCCCATCCTTTCTTGGTTTTTTAAGATTGGGAGTAATGAACCCATCAATATCTGCAATTTTTCCCCTTTTATAGAGCTTGATTTTAAGAAGTCCTCCTCAATTTGTGTAGCTTTATCATTAAACTCCAAAAAGGATGTGCAGTGAGGTTATGTAGGGAATGATTCTGAGATAGATTGATTAAGAAATATAGGCTTATAATTAGAGGGTTCACCCTCCTAAACAGCTTCACTACTCTCAATATTATGAATATTATCATCTGGATTTGATGGCTTGGGTATAGGATTATAAATGTCTATAGAATTTAAAACATTAATGTTATCAATAGGTTTGTCAATAGTGTTCTTTCTAACAGCCTTTTCCACCCAAATTTTCCTAAAATGTGTGAGGGGAGCATCTTTTTGAGTCTCACATTCATTCATAAGATGACTAATTCTGGAAAAAAAATCAGTCTAGATCATTTTCAAAGAAAACATCTTGAATAAAGCCATTTTATCTATCTTGAATCCAAAATCGCAATGGCAATTCATGGTAGATTTCAACTTTAGTACAAATCATAGCAATTGAAGGTCTTGATAGATTTGAAGTAGTAGCGTCTAACATAATTGGGTGTTCGAATAGTTCAGCAATGGGGAATAAAGAAATTTTTTTGAAGAGATGAAGAGCTAATTTCGGGGAACCAGTCCAGATAGGAATAATGGGGGGTTTAGAAACAACATCAAAATCTGGAGTCCACTTGAATACTTTTATAAGAGATTCCTAAAATGTCCTAGAACCATGGGTCTAGAATCCGTAATAGTCATTCTCCAAGGAAAAAAACCCAATCATGCGATGAATTGAGTTGGCCGATACGGAAATTCATGAAGCCTATACCTTCCATGGTTTTGCTCAGAAAAACTAGTGAAGGGAACCGCTTGACTAACTTACCAACGATAACAAATCCAAGATTTGAGGAGAGTATGTGCACATCATTGTTGGAGAATGAAATCACTGATTGACCTCAATGTCTATATTTTTTTAGAGAAATACTGTCGAAGATCATTGATTCAACATGAGTGGTACAACCTAAAATGACTTTCATGAAAGATCTAGCATTCAGGATCCCCTTTTGATCATTGAGATTAGGGTTTTGTTTATCTTCGCTCATGGGCAGCATCACCGCGCCTCTGAGATTTTTTTACTGACCCTTTAATGATATGATATTTTCATGGGTTTACATCCTAATATGATTTTATTCAGGATTTTTTACACTTGAATTTACATTAAAGAAAATTTATTGATCATTATTAATAAACCCTTTAATTTTCTGTCCTCTGGTTATTAATTACAGTTTTCAATTTAAATTACCATTCTTACACACTTTTGTACATAATATGATTTCTAAAATATTTGTAATAAAAGACAACATTAGTTCTCTATTCATTATAAAATCATTTTTCTTACAAAAAAACGTTTTTTTAAAAAATCAATTTTTTTCTATAAACATTTCAAAATTATTTATTTAAAAAATTACCCACTATTCCTTTTACAAATTTTTTTAAAGGAATCTTATTACCTATTTCGGGACATGGAACTTTCATAACCATTTTTACAATGAAAAAGAAATATTCTTTTTTCCTCGTAGGAAATTTCCCATTGTCATTTATTGGTTTCTTACTCTTTAATTTTAGAGATTTTTTTCATGAAAATGTTTTGAATGTTATTTTTAAAGAATATGGATTTCAAAATGTTGTTCAAAAAGAAAATGTTATTTTCCCCAATAATGTTTTTAAAGGTATTTTTAATTCATCATCGACAAAAACCCATATTCTTATTCTAATGGGTATGATTCATATTAATGACATCATTATTGTTTATATGGATGGTTTATGATTATTTTTGAACTAGGATAATATTTACATTCAATTCCTTGATTCTTTTTTGTAGTTCTCTCTAAATATTTAACAGAAATTAAGTTTACCCCAATTTTCCATATCTTTTATCATGGATATTCTTATTTCTTAAATCATTTCTAATTTCTATATGAAGTATTTTACTTTGGAAGTTATTTTATTGGTAGTGGAATTATTGATAAATATGTATCCTTTATCCTATACAGATATTTTTTGATAATTCACATTTATTATTAATTAAATGGATTATTTGATATATGAGAAATTATTTGGACTAGGAGTGACTGGTGGGGCCCAGACTTCATATTTCCCCTCAATGCGTCAACGGGTTCTCATAAGAAAACTCAGTTGGCCAACTTGAATGGGTTTCTACATATACTTTTAAACCCTCTATTGAAAGGTCTTAAGGGTACATGTTTTTATGTGCCTCATACATGACATCCAAAAATTAAACATTTACTTATTTAATAATTTTGTTGTTTTCATTATTATTGTCTATGAGATTCTCAATATGAGAAAATCTATAGATGGATTTGAGTCTCACTTAATTGATTTCATAGAATGTGTGTTCTGTTATTTACATTTTCATATTATTTATACCTTTTCTAGTTATTTAAATGGAATGTGTGTTTTGATATTTACCTTTCCATATTATTTATTCCTTACCAAATTATTTAAATGGAATGTGTGTTCACTTATTTACCTTGACATATATATTAGGCCTTAACTTGTTATTTAAATGGTATATGTGTTCAAATTTTTACCTCTCCATATTGATTATTAAATACTGATTCAAGATATCTACCCATATACTAAACCCTTACTGTGGATTTGAGCTCACCATTATTTTTTATCCTTTTCCCCATGATTCTATGCAGTGTACTAAGAAAGATATGAAAGCATATGATATACCGAATAAAATTATTTTCAAAAAAATTTATGTTGTAATTTGGGTATTCATTTGCAATAAAAGTGTCATGAATATATCTAAACTACGCCACAATTTATATTTAGCGGCGGTTTAAACCGCTGCTAAATCATTCTTCAGTGGTTTTGGAAAATCGTCGCTAAATTGTGTGTTAGGAATTAATTAGCGGTGTTTTTTAAAAATTTCATAGAACAATTTAGCGGTGTGTATTTAGAGGCATTTTAAACCGTCGATAAATCATTTTAAATATTATTTTATTATTTAATTTTTTTTAAATTTTAATTTTTTTTATTTTCATAATTTATACATTTATTGATTTATTGATTTATTTATTATTAATATACTCATGCCCATATCCATGCACACACCCATGCCATGTATAGAAATTCTGCATTGGATGAGATTTGAACCCTTTACCTCTTGTTTATTCTCCAAAGACTATAATACTCTAGCTGACTCTTCATGTGGTCAATAAGATGAATATAATAAACTTATATATATAAATATATTTATTAATTGAAAAAACAATTAATAAATAATAAATTGTAACACACTAAATAATTATTAATCATTAATTATTAATTGATAATGATAAATGAATAATGATTAATGAATAATGAATAATGAATAATGAATAATTATTAATTAATAATTAAAAATTTCAAATTACTTATTAATAAATAGAATATAAATGAATAATAAATAAATAAATATATAATATGGAAAAAATGGTAAATAAAAAATAATAAATGAAAAATAGTAAATAGTAAATAATAAATAGTAGATAGTAAATAGTAAATAGTAAATAGTAAATAGTAAAATGTAAATAGTAAATAGTAACTTTTAAATAATAAATACAAAATATAAAATAATAAATACAAAATAATATATAATATAAATATATAATATGTAATCTATAATCTATAATCTATAATACACAATAAATTATATATAATGCATAAGATATAATATATATTACATAATACATAAAACATAATATATAATATATAATATATAATATATAACTTATAATATATAATATATAATACTTAATACATAATACATAATATATAATATATAATATATATTACATAATATATAATATATAACATATAAAATATAATACATAATACATAATATATAATATACAAAACATAAAACATAATATATAATATATAATTTATAAAATATAAAATATAATATATAATATATAACATATAATATATAAGTAATGTATAAATAATAAATAAATTAAAAATAATTTAATATATGATAAATAAGTAAATTATAATAATAAGTTAATTAATAATCGATAATTAATTAATTAATTAATTAGTCATTAATCATTAATAACGAATCATTAATAATTAAGAGTTATTAATAAATAAATAAATAAATAATGAATAATAAACTAATAATAAATTAATATTTAGTAAATTAAAAATGAATTAATAAATAAGAAATAAGAAATAAGAAAAAATAAAAAAGAAAAAAGAAAATAGAAAAAAGAAAATAGAAAATAGAAAAAAGAAAAAAGAAAAAAGAAAAAAGAAAAAATAAAGATTAATGAATAAATAAATAACTAGATAATAAATTAATTAATTGATAATTTATAATTTATAATTGATAATTAATAATTAATAATAATAATTAAAATGTAATATTTAGTATTTACTATTTAATATTTAATATTTAGTCTTTAATAATTAAATAATTAGTAATTAATAATTAATAATTAATTAATAAATAATGAATAAAATATAAATAAAAAATAAATGAATAATAAAATAATAATAAAATAATATTTAATATTTAATTAATAAATTAAAAATAAATTAATAATTAATGTGTACATAATAACTAAATAATAAATATATACATACATACATATTAAATATTAAATAAATAAATAACTAAATATTTCAATAAATAAATTGATAAATAAATAAATAAATAATAAATAATAAATAATTGTTAAATAAATAATAAATAACTGACTAATTAATAAATAACTAATAATAAATAAATAAATAAATAAAAAACAAATAAATAAATAAATAATAAACAAATATAAAATTAATTAATTAATTGTATAATTCATAAAACTTCAAGAACCTCTTAAAACCCTAAAAACTGTGAAATAACCATAAAATATGATTAAAGACACCTTTTTCTATGCCACAACTAGTCAAATTGAAGATCATGAAATGAGATTCGATATGATTTGTCGTACATGCTGAACAGACACCTGGAGTGAATGTTATAACCATTTGAATTTTATGAAATTATGGTTTGCAACGAAACCACTATTTTGGATGCCTTATGGGCCTTTCTAGTCAAATAAAAAATGTAAGAATACTCAAAGATTTAGCACGAGACCTAAACGTTGTAGAGCTCATCACAGGCTTTAATTTGATATGTGGTAGATCCCAAACATACACCCAGATTAAAAGTTATTGTTGTTTGAAGTTTAAGTTCGATTTTTGACTTTTGACTTTTGAATATATATTTTCCTTGCATTATCACATGATTTAAATCTCACATGGTTTTATCTCATTTGATAAGTATTGATTTGACCAGTTGTGGAGATGAAATGGACTCCCAGATCAGAAGATATGGTCATTTAATGTTGAAGTGTGTACTTCAACTTATTGAAGATTTGTTTTCAGATTAAAAATATTATTAACTAATAATACTAAATATTTATTAATTGACAAATTATAAATAATAAAATATATTTCATTTTAAATAATAAATAAATAATTTTTAAAAAAAATTTATTTCTCCAATTTGGCAGTGATTTTTTGAAAAACCACCGCTAAAAAATGTAATTTTTTGGAAGAAATTTTAAAACATTTAAAAGAATGATTTTAAAAACATTTAGCAGTGATTTTTAAATGCTCCTCTAAAAACCCAATTCAAAAAACCATTGCTAAAACACTATTTTTTGTACTGATAGATTACTAAGAACGCTAAACTGATCTGTCCATTGAGATGTGATTTCCTTTAATCTAATGCCAACAAAATCATATGAGAACCCAATTATGGGAGTTCTAGGGTTCATTCACCGTACTTGGTATTAAAGTAAGTTTATTATCGTCCTTGGAAAATATATATGGGGAAAAATAAATTTGGTAACATAACCCTAAGATAGAATTTGAGGATATTTATATAAGAAAATACTTGAAATTTTGTTAGGTAGAGAATATGTGGTTACTCCTAATAATACATCCCTATCATGATACTACTTGTGGATATGGATCTGTAATATATGTACTTAGTGGTAGTAACTTCAAAACGGTCACATTGGTCTTGAATTGACTGTAACCTGGTACATGATAATTGGCCTTGTTGTACACCTGGTTTGACAGTCATGGGGGATATAGTTAGGATAATTTACAATATCATTAACAACCATTATGAAGGATATGAATAGATTATTATAATGAATATCCTAGGTTAATCCTTAGGTATTTTATATTTAAAATATGGGGTCATGATTTAGATATCCTATATATGATTATAAATTTTTCTCACTATGATCATTGTTTCTTAGACTATGCTTTCTGAATTTATATAATGGATAGAACCAAAAAGATTAATATAAACATTTAACGTGAAGTAAAAGGTGTTGATAATGAATAACCAAATGATATGTTTATAGGAGTGAAAGATTTCGGGTTTGTTCCTAATTAGTTTTCCCAATATATGATTAACAACATATACCTTTACTAACTCCTAGACTCGCCAAAGAATGGAGGGATGATGTTTTCTTAGTGAACGGCTAGTGGGGACCATGGAGAAAAGAATGATCAATATCTATCATAAAATAAATGTGAATGGAGAAACCCTAGAAAGTGTCTTAGTTGTACGGGGAAATGAAATTGGTGTCAAAAATAAGGGAATCAAGAAAATAATTTCTGTAGAAAAATGAATAGTATGATCAAAGGAAATAAATATCATCCCAAGGATCCATTTATAATTCACTTCCTTAAAAGTGGGGAACCGGGACATTCCCCGAGTCAATGACTTCTTGTAATGGATAACCCCTAGACGATGGAAGAACCAAAGTGGAAATAATATGGATGAAGTACGTAAGAATTGTGATTCATGAAACTAATTATTGAAATATTTTACCAATAGTATTTTGGTTACAAGAATCATGAAACATATAAGGATTTTATTAAATTTTATAATAAATTGTGTATTAACTAACATAAGATTTATGGATACCATCATAGGTCAATTATGTTAAGATTGAAATAACATCAAGGTCTTAAACAACTCTTTTTATGTTTTATATAACAATATTCTACCAATATTAAGGGCATTTTAAAGGAACATAGGGGGTTTATGTTTTAGGGGAAACAATATTTGAAAAATAACTCCTTTACATTTTATAAAATTATGTTTAAATTTAATGATAAAATTTAGTATTGATATACAATTATCAATATTAGACCCTAAAAATGTAGTATTGAAAACTCTAGTAAAAATATTATTTAATAATTAATTAATTTTATGGATTTCCATCATATTTTTTCTAAATGTTATATTAATTATGTAATTTAGAATAAGTACAACATGTATACAAAGTGATTACCTGTTGCATTTGGCAAGGCGGTGGGGCTTCAACCCCTGACTGAAGGATGATAAGGGCTTCTCTCCTATAACTAGCCTATGTGATGTCCTGGTCAATATGTCATTATTTTTAGTTAAATATTTTGATGAGGAAATATTAATGATGAACCAGTGGTATTACTTTTTTGGTTTTCATATTAATATATTAACCATATTTTATTTTAAATTTAGTTACAGGTAGACATAAATACTTTCCACTCTTTTATGGACATTATGATCTGTTAAAAAAAATTTTTACTACCTCATGAATAAAAAATGGGTATGTAATTCAAGGAGTAAATGGATAGATTTGAAATTTATTTAATAAGAAAAAAATTATTAAATTATGTTTATGAAATAAAAATATGTAACGTAAGTATATTTCCTTATATACTTAGGCAGTAAAAGAATCACTTAACATTAGGAAAATGATCGTGAAATTGTTTTTATCCTAATACCATAATATTTGTGGAACCGATGGTTTTTTAATTGAAAAACAATATACTGTTTCTAGGTCCTAAAAAATCCATTTAAAATTAAATTATTTTATATCAATTTCCTCAATCAATCAATATAAATAATTATGATTTTCCTCTATTTTTATATCTGTATGTTCCACTAAGGTTATCCTAGTTAGAAACCTAATTATATGTTATTCCATGTGACATTTATAATTCCAAATATCTATTATTAATAGGATTTTTTACCAACCCCTATTATGATGTGGGATTTAAATGAGTTAATTTTTAAATATCAAGACATGTATTACCATGATTTAGTTAAATTGTGAGGTTGTAATTTATTTAAGGTGGGTAGAATGTAATATCCTAAAATTATAAAAGAATAAAATGTTGTTCAATAGAGTGTATGAAATGAAACACCAAGACTAAAAGGGAATATAACATCTCTAGAATTTATGATATATTTACTATTTTAAATAAATCCAATTTATTCTATAGTTTTCTCTACATAAGACACCGAGTTTAACTTGTGTTACACACAACAACAAGTCCCGTTGAAGACTTGTGTTACATGTAAGAATAAGATTTTCCAAATAATATTAATAATATTATTATAAAATTTACCATATCCATTAAATTGAGGGTTATGAATATGAATATCTAAATTATAAAAATATATTATTTAATTCATTGGTTACCAATTAAATAGAAATGAAAATAAAAACAAATTGAATATATAGGAATTATTATTATAAAAAACTATTTTGTTTCTTCTAAAGACATTTTTTTATAATAAATTAAATTAATTACTATTAGTGAATTATATTAATGATATATAAATATATATTGAATTAAATATTTTTTAAATTATATTTTATAGACAAAATATAAAAAATAATTCAATTTTTTGGCTAAAAAGCAATATTTTTCTGATAGGAGTTTTGACACCTTTTAAAGTCACGCTTATTTTAAATTGAAAAATTGAAATTTTTATAAAATATATTTGAAAAAATAAAAATAATATTGGAAATAATAGATTTAATTTATATTAGGGTAATTTATTGTAATTTTTCTGAGAAATTTAATTTTTTGAAAAAAAGTGTAAAATACTGAATTTTAATTGAAAACATAATTTTCATTTAAATAATTTAATGTAGAATTATATTTTACGTTGCTTTTAAAGTCACATTAGTTAAATTATACCTATATAAATAAAAAATATGTCATTTAAATCATTTTTATATTGAAATTAGATATAAAAAGCTAGTATAGTTTTCAATAATTTGACTTTAAAAACAAGGTTTATCATCCCATATACGAGATTAATTTTAATTTAATTTCTATCAGTTTTATTAAATGATGTTGGAAAAATGAATTAATATTTGGAATCAGAATAATATATAATTTATAGTGACGTAAAATTAATTTTTTACAAAAAATATTAGTGAAATTAAATAAAATGAATTACAACGATTAAGTTAAAATTGAGTTATCGAGGGACAAAACTTTGAATATAGGTGGACAAATGAAATATAATCTTGTCTAAACCCCATTTTATGGACATATTTCAACCATAAAACCTATTTTATCTAAAATTTTAATTATTTTAGTCACATTATGTAAGAGATAACTCAGAATAGTGTTTATGTTTTCGTATTTACAATTATGTAACTCCTCCTCCATTTTAAATGGGAACTCCACTACCTCATTTATTCACAAACTATATGAATTTTGAATCATATAATCCATACCAAAATAATCTCACAACTTTCCTATTAACATAAAAGTATCCTCACTTTGGTTAGAAAGAAAATCAAGGATGTATTTTGGTGAAAACCAATAGGAGTTACCTGAAGAAGAGGTAACATTCTTCAATAAGAACTTTTTTTTTATTTATTTATCTCCCCTTAAATTAATATTATATAGTTATTATGTAATAAAATAACTATCTTAGATTCATGAGGATTCTGTTATATTTTTCCCCACCAAAAACATCACACACTTTCATCTAATGGGACAACCCAATCATCATTCGTGTGTGTGAAAAACTACCGCATCACGAACTGATGTCGATCATTCTTCAATTACCACTTTTAAATGTTGAGAATAATGATGGATTTAATTTTTATATATTATATATAAAATATTTATAATTTATTTATTCTACTTATAATTATCATATAACACATACCTTAATTTATTCCATTTGGTGGGAATACGATAAAATTGTTTGTGGATTTATGGACTACCACATCCTCAAAGTGAGGTGATTCACTCAAAATTTACACATAATTTTTTAAGGATGGGTTTAAGAAAACTATGTGATATGTATGAAATAAAAATGATATTTTAATTATAATATATATATATATATCACTTAATTTTATTTATTTTAATATGAAAAATAAATGGAAGTAGTGTTCATGCATACGTACGACCTACCGTCTCCATGAACAGTGCACATCCTCTCCTATCACTAAATATTATGGATTAATCTAAATAGATATATAATAAATTTTTATGATATTTAAATAAGTATTTACATTATTGAAATGATTACATCATGATCAGTTTAAGAGAAACAAAAGATAAGAAGTCAAAATATACTTCAAAAAAATCAATTAATACCCAAAACAATGAAAATTAAGAAATATTATTAACAAAATAGTTATAAAATGTAATGAAAGGATTTTATATGATATTATACACATTATTTTTATTTTTATATATATTTTTAACAAGATTAAAACTATAATACATGAGGTTAAATAGCGTTTGTCCAAAATAAAGTGTAAGGCAAGGGATTTCGTCTCAATTTACATTTCACTGACACTTATTTGGTATTATTCACCAATACACATATATATAGTGTATATGTAATGACTCAAATATTCTTTGTTTTATTTATTGATTTTTTTGGTAAATTCTGAGACCAGGAACTGAGACAACGTGTAATTCCAAGTCCTGATGTGCCTGGAATAGTCTGTCGAAAAAATGTTGTGTTTTTAAATAGCCTGTGGGATAAGATTTACTGAAAAAAGTGGAATGACTCTTAAATTGGTGTCCGTATCAGAAATATGAGAGCACTGTTATGTTAAGGATGATGGTTTTACCCTAGGAATGACTTAAGTTTAGTCGGTGTGGGCCACTAGTGAGAAAACCCAATAATGGAATAATAGTATATAAAATAATTAAATAAAAATATTTTATTTTTCAAATCCTTATAACTCACGAATGGTGACTCGTATTCAAAATCTGAGGACACTATTGACGTCATGAGGGATTCTTTTCCTTAGGCAGGGCCTAACATTGGTCGGCGTAAGCCAAATGTGGAAATCTATTTTCAGACATGACTGTAAATAAAATAATTAAATAAATATTGTTTTATTTTAAATTCCTTATATCTCATAAAAGGTATCTTGGATTGGAAATATGAGAGTACTTTTAATCTCTTGAGGGTGTTCTTTCCTTATGCGGGGTATCATGACCTATCCCCCAGGCCCTTGCGGTGACTACCCCATGACCACCTCCCAAAGGTCAAGGGCTGAAGACTAGCGATGAAGGATTTTTTCCTTCATGTGGGAGGAAATCTCTATGTACATGTACACATGCACACTCACAACCCCAACCTGAAACACTAAAAATGAAAAAATGCATGCTGCTAAGACAACCATTGAATGTAGAAGGACAAGATGTAATTAAAATGATCCATAATACAAACCCAATGAAAGAAAAGCTGTAAACAGGGGAATACAAGGTCCTTGATAATCCATCTATAGAAAACCCTTCCTAAAGGGTAGGTTTAGAGTATCTACCAGAGGTCATAGGAGTATGCCTCGCCTATCTGATCTCAATAAGAACCTTTTGTTCCTGGACTGCCAATGTATCTATCAAAGTGTCGATCATCTATACAAGACACGACTTGTACAGGAGAATCCCATGTAGGGGTGAGTAACACAATACTTAGTAGGGACCCCAAAGCACAAATAAATACCACAAAGTAGAAGTACAAAGAAAGAATTTCCATCTCACACAGGTATAACCTAAAGTATTGAAAGAAAGATTATCATTCATAAAGATAAATATCTTGTACTACTGAGGGACTCATCCCAGATGAGTCACTAAGGACTGTCAGGCCACTAAGGTATGCTAATATGTCGGGCCACTAGGGTTCTCTCGAAAAATGGGCCACTGAGGTCCGCTTTCCATCTAAGCCACTAAGGCCCGCTCAGTTACCATGCCACTAAGGTCCGCTCACCTTCCAGGCCACTGAGGTCAGTTCGGTTACCCATCCCTTGAGTTCTGCACATCTTCCAGTACATTGAGGTCCGTTTGGCAACCAATCCACTAAGGTCCACTCATCACTTCCTTCTCATCGCAGCTAGCAGCACGACTCCTACTCACAGCGTGCTTGATTCCAAGAGAATCTACTCAAAAAATTGGTCATATGAAAATATCCAAAAAAAACTAACTTTTATTATTTCAAAAGGACCACCTCATCACAGGGGTCCCAAATCCTCAAAAATCTCGTAAATCTAACCCCCAGATTGGAAGTTATTGATGTTTTATAAAAAGGGGTTGGTTGGGTCATGTTTGACCCAATTGGGCTGTTCCGACCCAACATGGCTTAGGGTCCACCAAAACAACCAAATTCCAACACGACCCGGATACAAATCGATCCATTGGGTAATTCCTTGGGCCACTGGTCTGGCTATGTTTGTATGTTCTCTAATCCAGAGGGTGTTCTGGGGTCCTCGGTTCGTTGTCTCGCTAGTCGTGCACTCCAACTCCTTTTGTTGTCGATCCAGTGGACCAGTCACGTTTGGAACCTCTTAGAAAAGTCTGACGTGACCACATAGGTTTGTTGGTGAAGAAGGCAAGAAGAAGGAGATATCTCAAGGAACACCAAAAGCGACCAACATTGGCCTCATTTGTTTTGACTTCATTCATCATGTTAGAAAAAAATGAAAGTTTTGAAAAAATATTAATTCATATCCACATTTCCTTAAACCCACAAAAGAATTCCCAAACCAATAAGAATGATCAACCTATGGATCAACTTCTTAGTGAGTTTATCCACATTAATCATTTATAAAGGAATAACAGGGAAATGAAATTCACTTGGGAAAGAACCCCTTAAGATAAAACCAGGATCGATCAGAGATAAAGAACGGGGTCGCACGCCATCGTTCATCAATCCTCAATCAGCAATTCACTATTATCATTGGAGATCCTTCAAAGGGGGAGGAAGGGAAAGAAAAAAATAATTTGTCATTACATCATTCATTCGATCATTACTTACCAACTAAAAATCTCCATGTTCATAGAAATCCTCAATTGTTCCAACGATCCTATATTTGATTAACCCCTTAAATGGGGAAAACACGTTTCAGTATTTCGGTTACGATATTTCACAACGTCATTACGCTGCGTCGCAACATCATTACACTGTTTCATTTATGAAATATCTTTTCTATTATGATTCAATGAAAATGAAAATTAAAATTAAAATAATAAAATTTTATTTTATTTTTCCTTATGAAAATTATTTTATTAAATTTTCAAAAAAGTCAAAAAAATATTTTTTTTCTCATGGCCCACATCAGTCGAGGTTAAGTCCATTCTTATGTAAAATCGTTCTTCCAGACTCAATTATGCCCTCATATTTTTTAATAATGGAACCTATTTAGAAGTTTCCAAAACTTCTTATGTGCACTATTTTAAATAAACTTAATGAAATTTCAAAAAAATTTGGTTCGCCGGGCCTCAGAATGAAGTGTTGTTTAAGCATATGGTCTTGAAATAATCCCATATACATAAATCAAATTATATCAATTTTACAAGACATTACATTATCCCCTCATTAAGGGATTTATGTTCTCATAAGTGAAAATAATGGTTAAATAATAAAATGTGGGTATTTAGCTCGGATCTGAACCTCCTTCTCCCAAGTGTGCTTTTGAAGATTCTCGTGCTACCACCAAATGCACACCCAAGGAATTGGAAATCCACAAAGGAAATTCTATTATCTATGATCAATCTATATCAGGAACTCTTCAAATTTCACCCTGTCGTCAATATCCAACTCTCTGTTGTCGATGACATGTGATTGATCATGCACGTACATCCTAAAATGTGATACATGGAAGGCATTATGCACCCGATGCATCTGTAGCGGGAGAGCTATGTGGTACACCACCTTTAAAATATTGCTTATAATCTAAAAAGTTCTGATGAACCTCATAGATAGATTGATGCCCTGGCCAAACCTCTGCAATCCCCATCGAGGTGAGATCCAAAGAAACACATTGTCTCCCTCTTCGAACACCTACGACCTTCATCTCCTATCTGCATAATATTTTTTTTCTACTCTATACGGTCCTCATCCACTCCTGTAAGACTTTCATCTTCTCATAGGTAGCCCATACCATCTATATTCCCACAAGAGTTGACTCCCCTGGGTTTTTACAACATAACGGTGACATGCATGGACACCCATAGAATGCCTCAAACGGTGCCATACCAATGTTGGAGTGGTAGCTTTTTTTGTATATGGACTCCACAAGTGGTAGGTGATCCCCCAAACAATGCACAATGTCCATGATACAAGCATGAAGCATGTCCTCTAAATCCTAGATAGTCCTCTCTGTCTGACCATCTGTCTAATGGTGGAAAACTGTGCTCAAGCAAAGCTGAGTCCCAAATGCCTCCTGTAATCCCTTCCATAATAGGGATTTAAAGTGCAATTATTGATCTAAGACTATCATCGATGGGACTCCATGGATTTGAACTATCTCATGTATGTAAAGGCATCCCAAGATCTCTATTAAACCCACCCATGAATGGGTAATATATGGGCTGACATGGTGAGTCGGTCAACAACCAACTAGATCGTATAGTGCCTCCTAGATGTGTACGGTAAACCCATCATGAATCCCATTGAGAAACCATCTAACATCCACTCTGGAACTTCAACAGGTGATTTAATCCTGCTGGAACCTAATTCCCAACCATCCCTTGCTGAAAAGTGAGGCACTCTGAAACAAACTGTACTACTGCCTTCTTTATACTCAGCCACCAGTACTGACATTAGAGGTCCTGGTACATCTATTCCACTACAAGATGTACTGCTAAAGGTGTAGTGTTGAACTCCCTCAAAAACACCTCACCTGATTCCAATATCAAAATAGTGTGCCCTATGAAAATGATGATATTCTCCCCACCTAACAAATATCCGTCAGGATCCTGTCATGAAGATAAATGAGCACAACGGGCCTCTTAGTCAACAACCTCATTTGTTTCCTCCACAAATTATTTTAAGAGTGTCAGAGTGACAACCATAAACTGTAGATGAGCTTCTCTATCCCCATCCATGAAGTATATCTTTATCACGGCTAACTACTTCGTCACTTCACTCAGCAACTACAAACTTGATATCCTGCTGAGTGCATCCACTACCACATCCCCCTTCTGAGGAGTATAGACTATCTCAAATTCATAGTCCTAGAGGAGCTCTTTCCACCACCATTGCCTCATGTTCTGGTCCTTCTGGGAGAAGATATACATGATACTTTTGTGGTTAGAGTATATGGTAAACCACTCACCCATCAAGTATTTTCACTTCATATTCAAAGAAAAAGACCACTTCTTATAGCTCCAGGTCATGGGTCACATAGCCCTACTCATGCTGCCTCAACTATTGTGAACCATAAGAAATCACTGCTTTCCCCTACATTAAAAAACAATACAGTCCAATCATTGATGCATCAAAAAATACTACATACCCAATGCCCTCCTATAGTAGTTTCAAGATGGGGGCACTCGTCAGTCTTTCCCTTAGGTCCTAAAAACTAAACTAGCACTTCTCTATCCACATGAAGGGTTGTCCCTTTCATGTCAATGACGATAATGGTTATTCTAACATAGAAAATTTGGGCACGAACCTCTAGTAGTATCCAGTCAATCCGAAGAAACATCGAACCATAGTCATGCTTCTTGGTGGCTCCCAAGCAAGCACCTCCTCTATCATTGCTAGATCAACTTCAACTCCAGCCTCCAAAATGACTGGTCCTGAAAGGTGGACTTCCCAAATCTAGAACTAAAACTTAGAGAGTGTCCCATAAATATTGTGCTATTAGAGTATACCCAGGACTATCTGTAGGTGTGCAGAGTGATCCTCCATAGATACCGAGTACACCCAAATGTCATCAATGAAGACCGCAATGAACCAGTCAAGGTAAGGCTAGAATATACTATTCATGAGTCCCATGAACACTGTTGGGGACTTGGTTATGCCAAAATTCATCACCAAGAACTCATAGTAGACATACCAATATCTGAAGTCTGTCTTCGGTACATCCTCATGCCGTACACAAAGCTAATGATTGCCTAATCTGAGGTCTATCTTTGAGAACCATCTTTCTACCTTCAACTGATTGAAAAGGTCATCAATCCTTATTAGCAGATACTTGTTCTACATGGTCACCTGATTCAGGTGGAAGAAGTCCACTGACAACCTCAAAATACCATATTCCTTCTTAGAAAACAATATTTGAGCTACTGACAGAGAAACACTGGTCCTTACGAAGACCTTCATCTAGAAATCCTCCAGTTATACCCTCAACTCACACAGCATTGTATGATCCATATGATATGATGGGGTGGATATTAGTGCCATCCTAGGATATAGATCAATGAAAAATTCAACCTCCCTATGAGGAGGTAATCTCATAACATCCTCAGGAAATATGTCTTCATACTCATCCACCTCAATGGGAAAGTGAGAACTCTTCTCATCAACTACACTAAGGGTAATTCTAGACAAATAGTGAGTGATCAGCTACAACCTCCTTCAAGAAAGTCTGTACTACGCTACAAGGGTTCTCGTCTCACCGGTGAAGAATAACCTGGTCCCATCCCCACAGAAACACCACATTTTTCACCTAAAATAGTTGATCTATGAATGACATATGGATAATCCATCTATACCCAAGATGACATTGTAAGGCCTAGATTCCACTATTAGGAGATCCTGACCAAAGCTATCAACTCTTAGAGAAAGATCACACTATTGGAAATTGTGTGTAATCATAGAATCCCTTCATGTAGGAATCACTAATCTTAAGTATTAATCCAACGACTCCACTAGAATCTAAAAGCTCTGAACAAGGTCTGTGGTAATGATAGAGTGACTAGAAATTGTGTCTATAAGAATTGAAGATAAGGTAGAGAAGATAGAGATTGTACCTCTAATCATATCTAGAGTGTCATGGCCATAAGACTCCATTACATATAATTGTCCTTTCCCCTGTCCACTGGATCCTAGAGCCCATGGTGTACCACCTATGGGTGGTGGTGGTAACACATCAAACCTTCACCCATCACCTGCTACTCTTCCAACTCCCATGCCATATCCACTGCCTAGGGGACCAACCCACTCAAACCTCTACCTCTACCTCTACCTTGGTGGCCACTTGATCATCTTTCATTCATCTATGTGGCAATTCGGCCAATCACATTCCTTGTGCCCATTCCTACTGCATGAGTAGCACAACCTACCCCATTGATGACTCCCTCTGACTTGGGGGTCATGTACCACCAATCTTGCATTCTAGGGTCATCCAACGAAATTCCTAGCCCACTTAGGCCCTTTCTTATGCTGCCTATAACCCATAGCTAAAGGCTCTGTAACCCAGGTTCTACTGGTAGCTCCTGCTGCAGCACCTCCACTTCCAAGAAGCTCTCCATTATTATGGCTTGCTCCAGCACCCTAGTCTGAGTTGGGATGTTAAGGGCTACCATGAACACCCTGATCTCCCATCGTTTTCTCGGCTCAAAAGCTCAATCCCTGAAGAACGAGTCTCACACCATGTTCATGGGGTATCGTGAAACCTTAGTGAAACATGTTGAGTACTCCACTATTGTCATGACACCCTGTTATAGGTGTAGTACCTCCTGTATGCACACTATGTGCAACATCACTGGAAATAAGTCCTCTCTAAATATGAACTCAAAGTCTATCTTGTTGTCGGTCACCTCATCGTGTGTCTTGATCTTGAAGCTATATAATCTCCCTACCAAGACCTGAAGAAGGCTCACAGCTAACATCGAAATTTGGTTGAGATGAATCCTCACTAGATAGAAGACTCGTGTAATAGCCTCGACATAATAATCTACCACCTATATGTCAGTCTCACCCCTGATCCTAGGAGGTCGCTTCCTCTGGAACTCGTGTAAGGCACTGATCCTTTGTGAATCCTCTACCAATAGCGCCGATAGAAACTACTGAAAAACATTTGGTGGCATTTCTGGTGCACCTCCTTTTTTGGGGAATCTCCAATACTGTTCCCTATAATGATGCCATGGTGCTGGGCATACCATCCTTGTGTTCACGCACTAGAATCCTCGCTAGCTATCTTCATGGTGGACCCCTGAAATAGATCAAGAAAAACTATGCTCAATAGGTTGTATCTAGTAAGCTGACTCAAGAAGAACATGAGGAAACACTCAAAATCCTATATGGTTTTTCCAACCAGTGGTTTCATGTACTGAGTCAAAAAGTAAAATTTAGGGTCCTGGTGTATAGATACATTAGGCGCTACACCAACAATGGAACCCCCAAGCATGAATGCCTAACTCGAAACATTCAACATCATTGCCCCAAAACAAAACCACAGACTCTCAGCCTTTAATTTAGAACCGACCACCTCTGATTCCAATTTTCATGACCTGTCCCCCTAGGCCCATTCCAAAACTACCCTAATCCTACTTCCCAATGTCCATGGGCTGGAAACTACCGCCAAAGGATTTGTCCTTCAAGTGGGTGGAATTTTTCGAGTACCTGCACAGAAGCACACTCACAAACCCAACCCGAAATGCTAAAATGGAAAACATGCATGACACTAAGAAACCCACCGAATGTATAAATACAAGATGTAAGGAAAATGGGCTAAAATACTAACCCGAAAAGAGACAAGTTATAAACATGGAATTACAAGGTCTCTGATAATCCATACATGGAAATCCCTACCTAAAAGGTAGGTGTATAGTAGCTTCCATAAGCTGTAGGATTATGCCTCACCAGTCCAATATCACTGGGCACTGCCTATTCCTTGACCACCAAGGTCTTTATCAAAGTGTCGGTCATCTCTACAGGACACAAAACTTGTGGGTGAAGCCCGTGTAGGGGAAAGTAACAAAATACTATGTAGGGTCCCCAAACAATAAATAAAAACTACAAAGGGAAAGTACCGACTAAGAATTATCAGCTCACATAAGCATAACCTACAGTATAGAAAGAAATATTATTAGTCTTAAATCTGAACATCTTGTAATGTTCAGGGCCTCAGCTCTAAGGAGTCACTGAGGTCTATCGAGCCACTGAGGCCTACTACTCTGTCGGGCTACTAAGGTCTGCTCAGCTATCGAGACCCAGATATCCGCTCATCTGATGGGCCACTAAGGTCCTCTCAGCTACTGGTCCACTGATGTCCGCTTCTCAATTTTGTCTGGTCAAAACAAACTGTAGGATTCCCACTCACAATGCACTTGATAATGGTAGATATACTACTCAAACCATCTTTCATGTCACAACTTCACCAAAAACTCACATAGAGTATTTCAAAAGGACTATCTCATCACAAGGGTCCCAAAACCGCAAACAAATCTTCAATCGGACATAGAATTTGGATGTTATGGACATTTTAGTAAAAGGGGGCCAGTATGGTCGGATCCGAGGTGGTTGGACCAACCTGGTCTACTGGGAATGGCACAGAATAGCTGGGCCAAGCCCAAATGGGTACAAACATAGGTCTGAAATTTTGGGGAGGCCCATGCCACTGGGCAGCCTAATCTGGTTCACTCGGGATGCGGCGGGCGCTGCGGGTCGCCGGTATGGCATGCCAGTGGGTCCCTCTATAGGCCAATGGACCTACTCTGGTGGTCCTTTCTATGATCTGTAGGGTGTTCCAGTGTCCTCAGGTCTTCTTCTCACTAATCGTGGGCTACAACTCATCATCCGGTCGATTCGGTGTTCCAGTCGCACTCGAAAACTCCCGATAAAGTCTGACGCGATTACATGGGTCTATCAAGGAAGAACGTGAGGAGAAGGAGAGATCACAAGGAACACCCAAAGTGAAAATTTTTTTACTTGTTCATTTGGACTTCATAATTTTCATTAGAAAAATGGAATACTCTGAAAAAATATTAATTCATATCCTCATTTCCTTAATCCCCACAAAATAATTCCCAAACATCCAAGAATGATCAACCTACAGATCAACTTGTTTGTGAGTTGATTTGTGTACATTGTTTATAAAGGAATAATGGGGAAAGGAGAATAACATGGGAATGTACCCTATACCTAGAAAATAGGATCAATCATAGATGGGTAATGATTTCACATGTTGTTTTTCATCGATCTATAATCTACATTTCACTGTTATCATTGGTGATCCTTCGAAGGAGTAGGAAGGGAAGAAGAAAATAGTTTGTTGTCACATAGATCTGTCAATCGTTGCTTGCCAATGCTAAATAAGATAGATTAGAGCAATCCTTGGTTGTTCTAATGATACCATATTTTATTAACACATTAAATAGGAAAAACACATTTCAAAATTCTGGTTACGCTCTAATGAAATTAAAAATAAAAATAAAAATAAACTAAAAGATTATTTTATTTTTCCAAAAGAAAATTATTTTATTAAATTTTCGTCAATGTACAATAATTAATTTTTTCCTTCAACACATGCTGGTCGAGTTTAAGTCAATTCATAAAAAAAATAGTCTTTCTGGATGCAATAGTGACCTAATATTTTTAATCCTGGAAGACATTTAGAAGTTTCCAAAACCGCTCACAGGCTCTATTTTAAATAAAATTAAAAAAAGTTCAAACACTTAATCCATGTTAACCGGGCCCTAGGAGAAAGTGTCTTCTGAGCGCTTAGTCTAAAAATAGTCCAATATAATTAAAAACAAGTACAAGAAATTTTAGGGACACTACATGTGGCCTAACCGCGATCGGTGCGGGTTGAGGGTAAAACTTAATTTTTGGGCATTTCAATGGAAAGTAAAATAAACATAAAAAAGTTTATTTTATCCAAAAAATGTATCACCATATGGAAATTTTGATCCAACTATTTCAATTTTAAAATGAAACAATGTAACGATTCTACAAATCAAGATTTTAAAAAATTCCTCATTAATAAATGTAACAACGTAACAACACAGTGACTCAGCGTAAGAGAAATTATGAATTTTTTTCCTCAATTTAATTTTTTAATAGAGATACTAGATTGTTGGAACGATCATCAATTTTCTCTAATGCTCGGGTGGAGTTGAATTGGTAAGAGGTGAATAGTGATTAATGATGAATCACCAAACGTTCTTTCCTTCCCCTTCGAAGGATCTCGTCGTCAAAGAGATTTGTGGATCAAAAATTGATGAACGTCGATAGAGTAAGTTACTTCTTCATCAATAAGAAATATAATTCTAGGTATGGGTTTAATTATAAGTGAATTAATTTCCTCCATGTTATTTTGTTTGAGTGAAGAATGAGGATCAACTCAAAAACACGTTGACCCGTAGATGGATCGTGTGTTTTACTGGATGGGTTATGACATGCGGGAATTAAGGGATTTGGATTTATGTGAGGTATTCTTTTCTTCATAAAATATCCTAACAAGGAAGAATCATGGTGAAATGAACAAAGGTTGTGGTAATTCTTTCATGTGTTCCTTGTTTGTTTTTCTACTCCGCCCTTTTCTTCTATTCTTCCTAACGTGATGACAACTGCGGTCCAATCTGGACCGCAACGGTGGACCATCAAGGGCATGAGACCAAGGGAGACAACAACACCAGGTGAATGACCACCGGAATTAGAGTTGGTGGGGGAAGAGGGAGAGCTACGTCCAGGTGAGCCATGGCAAGGATAAAAGTTTGCGGCCAACAGGGCTTCTGGATCAAAGGCTAATGGCAGCATTTATAGTAGCTCACTGCGGCGAGGTGACGACATGTAGTCAGCAGAACACATGAAGCTAGGTAGATGACAGAGCCACCCACCTGACATGAAGTGGACACAGAACCTATCAAGTCTGAGGTGGACCAAACTAGCCTGCCAGTGATGGCTAGGCAAGTATGGGAACTAGGATGCTGGGTAGAATACGACCCGCTAAAGTAGGTCGGCTCGTGGAAATAGACTGGGCTACTTAGCGGCCCAGTGGGCAGGACCCTTGACCTAACGGGTTTGGTTCAGCAAGACCATTAGGCTAGGCTAGACTGGTTCAGCCTAGAACTAATTGGTTTCGGTTGGGTCAGCCATGCTGGGTTGGTTCGGACTGACCGGGCCAAGACCCAACTGACCATCTTTCAGTAAAATGGGAATAACTTCCAAAATATGCGTCTGATTGATGAGCCATTTTAGGCATTGAGACCCTCATGGAGAGATTCTCCTTTTGAAAAAAATCCATGTGTGTTTTAGTGGAAGTCTTAATATGACTGATTACTTGAGGTGTATATTCTCTTGGAATCAATCACGCTACAAGTGGGAATCCTACGTTTGGATGTGATGAGAATGAAGTGACGAGTGGAGCTTAGTTGACCAGTAGAAAATTGGACATCAGTGGACAAGAAGACCTCCATGATAATCAGAACTCAGTGGAACAACAGACGAGAGGACCTCTGTGTCCCATCAAACCTTAGTGATGAGCGAAGCTCAGTGGCTTAGTAGACCTAAATGGCCAGCATACCTCAGTGGCCCAGGAGACAAGCAGACCTCAGTGGCCCAGTAGACCCCATTGATGAGTAGACCTTAGTGGGCTAGTAGACCTTAGTGACGAGTGGTCCTCAGTGGTGCATCATGCCACAATTACTCATCGAGGATGAGTCCCTCAGAAGAACAAGATATTCTGCATTACGACTGATAGTCTTGATTGCTATAATTTATGTTATACCTATTAGATATGAATCTAATGACTCTATTGATTGTACTCATTATATGATAAACATCATGTACCTATTATGTAGACTACTTTGGGTATTACTTTATAGTATACCTTTGTGGTTTGGGGTCCCTACTGAGTATTGTTTTACTCGCCCCTTCATGGGCTTCGCCTGTACGTATCGTGTCTTGTGCAGATGATTGAGGCTTTGATGAAGTCCTTAGTGGAATAGGGCTAGGTGGTTCTTAGAGTGACCTGACAAATGAGACATGCTTCTGTGACTTTAGATAGCTTTTTTTGTACCTACCCTTCAAGTAGGGTTTTCTATGGAGGAGTTCCAAAGACATGTACTTTTACTTTTCTGATTTAGTTTGGCTTGTATAATGGCCCTGTATACCTTAAATTTTCTACTATTGTACTTTGTGATTGTTTACTTATTTTAATCATCTTCTAGCATCTGTGTAATTTATTTTTGTGTGTTTCTACTAGTACTTATGAAAATTCTTCTCATTTTTTGGCATATTCCTACTCGGCGCTAGTCGCCAACCCCTGGCCTATGAGAGGTGTGCTTGGGATAGTCACGACATTGGATTTGGCATATGTGTCGTGATAGAGTGGTATCAAAAGAGGATAGTTCTACCTTAATAACTCAGACATTTTGAGTTTAGTTTGGGTAAATATAGTTGACTGTTTCTAGTTTTTTTCGGATAGGGAATCTAGTGTTGGTGCAGAAGCCAACGTATCCATAGGCCAGAATCCAGAATTCTTATTTTATACTCGATACCTGAAAACACTAGTTGTAGTAAAAAATAATGGTACATGCATTGTATAGGATTTTGTTAATTTTTTCATGTCCTTATTTTTTCAGCTCACTAGGTATACTTTATTAATCATGGTACATCTTTTTTTGTTTCAAGATGATTCCATGTAGATAGATAGCCAAGATTACACCGTGTGATCATGAGGATGTTTTGTAGAGTGATGAGATGGGTACAAGGGTTTGTACTAGAGACAACACCACCAGGCGGTCTACCAGCTATAACACCACCAGTGGAGTATCACATGTTACTCATAGTACCAGTGGATGAGATGAATGAGTTGAGCGCACATCATGAGTTTCAGTGATAGAGACCCCTCTGGTTCCAAGGGGAGCCTAACTCATGGGTAGCTAAGGAATGGTATGAGGTGGTGACCATGTTTTCTGACTAATTAGGTCACTATTAGATTAGATGGTGTTCCTATATGTATGCCTTATATGTTGATTAGTAGGTCGATGTTGGGGTTTAGATTACTCGATCTTAATATGAGGCGACTCTTCTATGGACATATCTTGATAACCATTCTCATATAAGGGTTTATCACCATAAAATATAATGGATATGTATGCCAAAGAGCTTCAATAGCATTGATAGGATGACATGTCAGTATTTGAGTATTCATCGAGGTGTACGGACCTTTCTAGGTACTTGATCAACATGATTCGACCAATGATTCAAGGATCAAACCTTCGAGTGAGGTGTGTTTAGAGGCATCTTATCCAACAATATTCCTCTATTCATTACTACTTATTATAACATTCTAGATAGAACCTTTGTGGTTGAATTTCTTTTAGCGTAATAGATAGAGTTAGGGGATGTCAGCAGTGGGTAAGTAAGAAGCCGACGTCAATCTTAGAGACTTGGAAGTGTGAGACAATTAAATAAGAGGTCCCAAGACAAGGGATCTACAGTTCAAGTCTCATGGGATGATTCCAATATTCCTGAAGATATGTAATGCTTTTCAAAAGATGGTTGGATCCATTTTACTAGAGATTTTCCAGCCCATCGTTCTAACTGTGAAATTGTATATGGGCCACTGGGGTAGAGACTGTGATAGAAGAAAATGGATCTGTAGGGAGAAAGACATAGATGAAGAGCTGTGTGATCAGTAGAAGGTCTTATACATTTTGACATGTTACAACCGCTAGCCCAATATGGTCCACTCTAGTCTTAGATAGTTGGAGGGGAGGGTAAGGGTGTAGCTGCATGCGGTCATAGAATATGACTCAATGGATCCATGAATGATTTGAGGTATGGTCTATTTCTACTCTTAGAAACCATATTAATAGAAACAGGTGAAAGTCATTCCTTCTTATCCGAAGTCCTGTTAAAGACCTGGATTTTATAGTTAAACTATTGAATTGACCCTTACATCGGGAGATACCTATGGAAGGATACTTGATAATAAATATTATGTCCACAGTGTGATATAACCCTTGAGGTGAGGGATTCAGTAGGAAACTCTTGGTCATAGGGTTGATGCCTTACAACATTAGTCTGGATATGGACTGTTCATCCACAGTTCATGCTCAGATTGGATTTTTCAGGTAAAAAAGATGTCGTATGTCTGCAATGTTGGAATGATATTTTCCTTGGTAAAAAAAGGAATTCCAGGAAGCATGGAATAAAATCATGCATAAGATGGTGCAACCAATCATGCTTGTGTCGGCCAAACCTACTGATGTGGAAGTAGATATATTGATTTTTCAGTTCCTAGTAGTGGTGCTGGAGTATGGCGACATATTTCCAGAACAAGTTTCCAGGATTACCTCCCAACAATAATATGGTCTTATGCATCTTTCTATATCCTAATATGGAACTGATGTCAACATTAGTATACCAGGTGGATTTCACAGAGCATTATGAGATGAGGGTGTAGGTGGGGGACTTGTAGAGGAAGGGATTAGTAAGACCCAATGTTAGAGGTTATGTGTGGATTACCAGAACATTAAAAAAGTGTACGTGGAGAATTATTATCCACTACCAAAGGGACTATGACCATATAGATCAGTTGAAATGGGAATCCTTTTGTGTGGATGGAAAAGTTCTCTTATGCTTTTCATCATTTAATACATAGTTTGATGAGCACCCCAATATTGAGTTTTCCAAATGAGAGAGTCAATTACATAGTGTTCTATGATGCATTAGGGACCATACATGGATGTGTCCTAATGCTGAGGCAAGTAGTGATTGCTTATGGTTCACGTCATTTGAGAACACATGAGTATAACAACACGACCCACGATCTTGAGTTGGCAGTGGAAGTATTACCCTTGAAGATATAGAGAAAATACTTTATTTGTGAATATATTACCATAAAAACTAACCACAAGAGTCTCAAGTATATCTTCACTCAGAAGGATTTGAACTTTAGATAGAGATGATGGTTGGGGTTCCTCCATGACTATGAAATCGGTGTAGTCTATTCTACTGTTAAGGTGAAAGTGGTAGAGAATTTTTTCAACAGAAGATCTACTTCATAGTTTCTGAAAGAGGTAATAGATAATTGGCCTCATTAAAATTATCCTTCATGGGTGGAGATGATGCAGTTTACATCCAATCAGTGGTTGTTACCCCCTCTACAATTAAAGTGAGTCAGGGAGGTGCAACATGATGATACCGACTATGGGTCTTTAAGTGCTCAGTTTTCCATAGGGATTTCCACTTATGGATATTCAAAAGGGGAGGAGCACATCATTCCTTTAAGATGATGCTCAATAATATTAGTGGAAACATATAGTGACAAGATTCATTGGGGTATTCATGTGGGTGTCAAGGCGGACTGTAGGGATGACAGAATAGGTTGAAGGTAGGTTTACCTATCGATATAAAATTAGACCTCTTGATTAATTAGTTTCGTGGCTTTTCAACACAACATGTCAAGCCCCTGTTCTTATAAGGGGTTTCTATTTTGTTCCTAGGGGTTCCAAGAAGGAAGTGTGAAATAATAATTATGGACATCATGAGAATTTTATCAAATATTTCCATGGGAAAAAAATACCTTATGGGTGATCATTAACAACTCACCATGTCAGTCACTTCATAGATTTTCAGAAATGGATCCCCATGAGATCATGGGATACCCCTAAATTTAGGATATATTTTGACTCCTTGGAGTCCCATTAATTATAGCCTCAGATCGTTGTGCACTCATTGCGTCCCAGTTGTGGAAGGGATTGGAGGAGAAGTTAGGGACTCAACTGAACTTGAGTACAGCTTCCCACCCGCATACATATGACTAGACAGAGTGGACCGATTGGGTTCTAGAGAACATGCTACATGCTTACATCATTGATTTTGGATGTAGTTGGGAGGATAACCTACCTATGGTGGAGTATGCATACAATAGAAGCAACAACTGCACCATTGGTATGGCACTGTTGGAGGCCCTGTACGGGCGACCCTGTAGGTCCCCACTTTGTTTGAGTGACCCCAGAAAGTCAGCGCTCATGGGCATGTAGTTGGTGCATGAAACTACAGATAAGGTATAGGTCCTCCAAGAGTTGATGAGGACTACATAGAGATGTCATATGTTCTATGATGATAGACGATAAAGACCTTTGGTGTTTAATGAGGAAGACCATGGGTTTCAACAGGTGAATCCTTGATGTGAGTTATAGAGACTTCATTGGGGCGGAATGATATCTTTGAGGTTAATAGGAAATTCTCTATTACTGTATAGATATGGAGAGGTGGAATACCCCTTTTCTATACATCCATAGTTAGATCGGGTGCAAGAAATATTCAATGTATCCTAGCTAAGGAGATACATATATGACCCATCACACATCATTGACTGGGGAGATTCAAATGTTGACGACGGGGCAAATTTTTTGATGTTTCCAATGGAGATCAAGGATCGATAGGAGGGGACCCTTCATGGGTGATCGATTCATATATTGTGTAATTTATTGTAGAGTAGGAATCTCTAGGAGAGCTTGTGGGTGTGGGAGGCTCAGGTTCATTCTCATTCCAACATCTATTTGGGAATCCCTTGGTTTGGTTTTTGAGGACGTAAAGCATTAAGCTGGGGAACATGTAATGAAAATAATTTTCTGAGTTTTATTTTTAGAATTTATTTAGGAAAATTTCACAACCAAGAACAAAGATGAAATGAGATTTTGGGGCACGGTGTGCTCGAAATGGTAAATCAAAAAATGTTATGTTTTTAAAGATCACACAACAACAATTTTCCTAAAAAAGTTGAATAAATCCTAAACGGTTGCCCATATCAGTAATATAATGGTATTGTTTAATTTAGGATGACATTTTTACCCTAGGAATGAATTATTTATAGTCAGTGAGGGCCTCTAGTTAGAAAATCCAAAATGGCATAACCATAAATAAAATTATTAAATAAAATTATTTTATTTTTTAAATACTTATAACTCATGAACGGTGACTCGAATTGAAAATCTAAGATTGTCGCTAAGCTCATGAGGGCATGCTTTCCTTAGGTAGAACTTGAAATTAGTTAGCGTGGTCCAACTATGGAAAGTTGTTTTTGGACCTGACTATAAATAAAATAATAAAATAAAGATAATTTTATTTTCAAATCCATAAAAATCATAAATCGTAACTCTGATTGGAAATATGAGAGTACCGTTGTGCTCGTGAGGATATTCTTTCATTTGGCAGGGCCTAACCTTCATCAACACAGTTCAAGGGTAAAAGTTAATTTTTTGGAGTTTTAAAGAAAAATAAAATAAACATAATAAAGATTTTTTTATCCAAAAATATTTCACTACAATGAAAAATCGATGTAGTTGTTTCATTTTATAAAGGAAAAAGTGTAACGATGCTGCAACTCAAGTGCAAGAGAAACACAATTTGATTTCATAAATTCAGCAGCATACCGACGCAATTACTCAGCGTAACAAAAATTCTGAAACACATTTCCCCCATTAAATATTTTAACAGAGATATAATATTGTTGGCATGGTCCATGATTCGTTCTGAGGCTCTGGAGGAGTGGCGTTGGTATGTAGTGAATAGTGATGAATGATGAATTTCCACAAGTTCATTCCTTCCCCTTCGAAGGATATCATTATCAATGATTGTTAATGATAAATCCAATTCTTGGTATGGATTCAATTCTAGGTGAACTCCTTTCTTCCATGTTCTTTGATTTTAGCGACAAATGCAGATCAACCCATGTACAGGTTAACCCGTGGATCGATCACGTGTTTTGGGGGATGGTTGTTGACTTGTGGGAATTTAAGGTAGTGAGATTCACATGATGTATTGTTTTCTTCATCAAAAAACATGATAAGAAAGAATAATAATGATATAAACCATGTTCATGGTCCGTCCTTCGTATGTTCCTCGTGCATTCTTCTGCACCACCCTTTTCTTACATTCTTCATGACGTGACAACAACTGTGTTCCAAGAAAGACCAGAACGGTGGATAAACCTAGGC
Organism: Viscum album; assembly: GCA_963277665.1. Taxonomy (NCBI): domain Eukaryota; kingdom Viridiplantae; phylum Streptophyta; class Magnoliopsida; order Santalales; family Viscaceae; genus Viscum; species Viscum album. Next base: position 136,523,231 of record OY728134.1, read on the forward strand.
ATGAGACCAAGGAAAATATTGGCTTTAGGTGAATGACTACCATAATTGGAGCCAACAGTAGTGAAGGGAGAATCGCGGCTAGGCATGCCGTGTGGGTGATGGAAGGTAGTGGCCAGGAGGGTTGCTGACGGTGGAACCTACGGTAGCCACCACAGGTGGTGGATCAGGGCCACATTCATGTAGAAGGTGGGGGTGGCATGGGGCGGTGGAATGAAGCTGCAATAGAAGTGGTTTACGACAGTGCCACGAGAGGCAGCAGTAGGTCGTGACCCTGGTGGGCCATGGAGAGGCGATAACACGCAGTCAATAGACCGCCTGCTGTGGGGCAAACAATTGAGCCGACCACGTGACCCAGAGCGGTTATGAAACCTATCGTGTCCAGGGTAGACCTAATTGGCCTACCAACACAGGCTATACCACATGGTGAAACGGGCCACTAGCTGGCTTGACTAGGCAGAAGTTGGCCCGCCAGCATGGGGCAGGCTATTGGAAAGGGACTGTGCCACTGGGCAGACCGATGGGCTGGACTCTCAGCCCAATTGGCTGGGTTTAGCATGCCCAATGGGACAGGCTGGACCAGGTCATCCTAGGCTCGATTGATTCGGGTCGGTTTGGCCAAACATGGGTGGGATGGGTCGGTCTGACCAAGTTGGACCACGCCCGGACCCAACCTGACCCTTTTCAGTAAAACAGATATAACATCCAAACTATGTGTTTGATTGACAATTCGTTTTGAGAGTTAGGTACCTAGTGACCAGACAATACTTTTGACATACTCTATGTGAGTGTTTGTCTATGTTTAATGGTGACTGATGTCTTGAAGAGTCAATTATCCCAAAATCAAGCTTACTACAAGTGGGAATCCTGCGGTTGGATGTGAGGAGAATGAAGTGACGAGCGGACCTCTGTGGACCTATAGAAGAGAGGACCTCAATGGAACCATATATTAGAATACCTCGGTATCCTAGTAGAAGTGCATACCTCATTGGTCTAGAAGATGAGCGGACCTCAATAGCCCAACAGACGAGTGCACCTTTGGGGCCCAACATACCTTAGTGATGAATAAATCTCAATGGCCCAGAAAATGAGCAGACCTCATTGGCCTATCAGACCATAGTGATGAGTGATCCTTAATGGCCTAGTAGACGAGCATACCTCAGTGGCCTAGCAGACAAGAAAACCTTAGTAGCCCAATAAAAGAGCATACCTTAGTTGCCCAGTATATTTCAGTGACGAGCAATCCTCAGGGGCCCATCAGACCTCAGTGATGATCAGACCTCAGTGGCCAAACATACCATAGTGACTCATCAAGGATGATTCTATTGGTAGTACAATATGTTCACCATTACGACTGATAGTCTTGCTTTCTATAATTTAGGTTATATCTATGTGTGCCGACTCTTGTGACTCTATTGACTGTACTCCATAGAGGCTACACTTCGTGTACCTATTTGATAGTTTGCTTGGGGTATTTATTTATGGTATAACATTGTGTATTGGGTCCCATCTGAGTATTGTTTTACTCACACCTTCATAGGATTCACCTATACATATCGTGTCTTCTATAGATGATCGACACTTTGATGTATTTCTTGGTAGACTGGGGATAGGTGGTTCATAGAGTGACCTGACAGACAATACATTCTTATGGGACTCCCAACACCTATTTCAGTGCCTACCCATTAGGTAGGGTTTTCTATAAAGGTGTTCCAGAGACTTGTACTTTTACTTTTCTGTTTCAGTTAGGCTTGTATTCTGGCCCCTTTTACCATCATTTTTCTATTTTTGTACCTTGTGTTTGTTTACTTAGTTTATTCACCTTACATCATTTGTGGCTTGTAGAGGTGTGTGTGTGTGTACATGTACTTAATAGAATGCTTCCATTTTTTTTGGGAAATGCCTACTCGGTGCTAGTCTCCACCCCTAGCCTATGGGAGGCGGTCTTGGGGTAGTTATGGAACGATCCCCATGGAATGGGCTATGACAGTATACACTACCCATTTGACTTGTAATATAATGAAAAATTCATTATTAATGGTATTTTATTTTTCAATTTGGATTATTTCATCTAAGGGGATTTCAATTAAGAGCTACCTAGTAGAAAATAATTTCATAACTAAATTTCTTTTCATTGAGTAATATTACTTTCTCATTGTCATTAATATTATATGATTATGTGTATGAAGAATTTTATACTTTCTATTGTTGTATTACAACTTATATTTTTTTGTATTTAAAGTTTATACATATATTTGATTTATGTGTGATTATCACTTCAATGTTATGGTATTTTTAGAGGTTCACTTCACAACATCATTTTATTTGGGATTATTTACACATGAATTTCTCTTAAATAAAATTATTAGATCATTGATTAATAAACCCTTTCATTTTCATATACTCTATTTATTAATGATTAATTTTAAGTAATAATACCATTTTACAATCTTTGGTACTTAATTTTTTTAACAAAAAAATCAACTTCATTTATCCCTTCAATTAGAAATATGTTTTCATAAAAAATCATGTTTTCTAAAAAAGATTAAAAAATGTTATCTTTAACATTTTTGAAATGACTTGTTCCATGATATTTTTACCCAAATTATCTCTTACAAAAAAATTTCTAAGTAATCTCAATATCACATTCAAAACAAGGTACATTACTAAGGGTTTTTATGATGCAAAAGGAATATTGTTTTTATCTCATTCTTAATTACCCACTATCATTTTATTGAAGTTTATATTTATATTATACAAAGATATTTTGAAATAATATTTTTAAAAGTTATTTTCAATGAAAATTATTTTCAAAATGTTATTTAAAATCAAAACGTAAATTTTCATAAAGAATAGTTTTAAATATCTTTTTATTTCATCAATAAGAATATCCCTTACTCTTATTATAATGGGTATAATTTGTATTTATTCCAGATTTATTCTACCTCTGGATTTTTATGAATATTTTGACTACGGTTTGTGTTCAAATTCACTTAATTGATTCATTGTTTATAGTTTCCTTGAAAGATTCACGAGAAATGAAATTTTCCTTAATTATCCAAATATTTTATCATGTACATTCTTATTTATTAAACCATATCTCATTTCAATATATGGTATTTTATATTGAATTTTATTTGACTGATTGAGGAAATATTGATAAATCTAGATCCTTTACTTAATGCAGATATTTGATGATAAGTAACATTGTTTATTAATTGAATATATTATTCAATATATGATGACAAATTTGGACTAATAGTGATTGGTGGTGCCTATAATTTACATAGCTTCTCTATGCATTGACAGGTTCTCATGAGATAAATCAATTGACTAAATTATATAGGTTTCTATGTGTAGTTCTAAATCATCATGTGAATGGTCATACCTATATAGGTTCTCATGTTCCTTAAAAATGACATCTAATAATTCAAAATTACCTTTATTCATAATTTAGTTATTTCTATTATTATTATGGATGATATTTTCAATATGAAAAAAATCCATAGAAGCATTTCATTCTCATTTTATTTATTTAATACCATGTGTGATCAGTTATTTACCAAGCCATATTATTTATCTCTTATGGAATTATTTAAATTTCATATTTGTTCAGTTATTTTCTATTCCATAATATTTATGAATTTTTTAGATATATAAATGGAATGTGTGTTCAATTATTTTCCCTACCATATTATTTTTTCATTATGCAATAATTTAAATAGAATATGTAATCTGTTATTTTCTTTTCCATGTTAATAGTTTATTAATTTATAATGATATTTTCCACTTTACATAACCCTTAATGAGCATTTTTTTCAAACCATTATTTTGGTTCCATTCCCCAGGATTACGTTATGTTTACTAAGAAAGATATGAAAGAATATTCTTAATAGAAGAATGTTGTTTTTTTAAAAACTGTGTTGTAATTTTTGTGTTATTTTATAATATAATACTCACCAGTGTATCAAGCTTTCTAAGTCTACTAAAACGAATGGTATTTTAAGACATGATTTCCTTGTATCTTATACCAGTGAAATCATAGTTGGAACCAGATTTAGGATTTCTGGTGTTTGGTCACTACATTTATTATAAATGTATTGATTATTTATAGTGTTATTGCTTCTTATTATAGGAAACAGATTATGAAGTATAATAAAAAATTAATTATTATAAACAATAAAAATAAATTATATATAAGTAATATTTTTTAAATATTTTTTTAATGTATCTATTATGAGAATGATAGAATTTGAACAATTCTTTTTAAAAATTTTATATTAAGATAATTTTTATATTGATATGGAATGGAGAGTTATCCCACAACCTCTAGGGGACATTTTCCTAAATAGTAATAATTAATATCCTCAGTGTCACCCTGGTTTTCCTAAATATTTTCCAAGTATCATTATATTCCACAATGTGATATTATTTTCAAAAAAAGGATTCTACAATATCAATGATAAATCCATATATATATTTTAAATTTTATTAAATTTTAAAATTGAATGTGGATTTTAATGTGATATGTTTCATGAAAAATGTTGAAAAATATTTCTTATAGATTTTTATTGAAAACCCAAGATACCTATTTAGGGAAATTATTTATAAATTCAAAACATACTTTTATGTTTTAATATGAAATGTTTTGAAAAAGGATTTATAGTATTTGTATGACATGGTTTCCCCTAGTTTTAAAAAACCTTACCGAAATTTTTTGGTGCTCACCATATATTTTAAAGTATTTTTTTATAGGATAAGTGGTAACTAGAAGATCAATGATATTTTGTTTAAATAATGATGTTGGTCAAGTGAATATGAAGAGTTGTTGTAAACTTTTAATTAATTTGATATATTGTAAGGATATTCATATTCCTACAAACTGTAAACTGAAAAGTTACTCAATATTTATATATCGAAGTTATATTTTTTTGAAAAAAGTAGAACATTTTTGTAGCCTTAGATCTAGGAGTTCAGGTCTCAAGCTTTGAATTGATAATATACTAATCCTTTCAAGATTAAAGAACAAAATATTTATAGTATTTAAAGATGTATGTATTTATGAATTATATAAAATTTAGTTCATGAAAATTGTGTGAATTGTGTATAGGATAATGCTTCAATTTGGGAGGACAATGGGATATTATTTGTACACATCCACATTAGTCTTTTGGTAAACGATTCATTATATAATTATATATTTGAATGAAAATGGTTTATAGGTTATTTATTTTAGTGATGTTGTTTAATTAGCATGGTTTACTATTAAAAATTTATTTTACTTGAAGCTTCCAAAACATAATGACACTTATATTAAGACACTTATTGTTTTTAACAATATGATTTATTAAAAATATAACATTGATTTATGTTTTATGTTTTCGAGTGATACATATGAATATTTTTATAAAAGGGTAGACAATAAAAAAATTTCATAAAAGGATTATTTAATAGTTCCATAAATATTTAACAATATACATGTTATGTAGAATTGTTAAAAAAAATTCAAGTTATCCCCTAAAAATAAAGGCAATTATATTATTCTATAGAATGTTTTTTGTAATGAATTTCGTAAAACGTTTAGCCAAGTGAAATTAAAATTTTTGGTCTCTGATTTTATAAATTTATATAAATTTGGATTCAATTTTCCATAATTGTTTTCTTATTTAGGTCAATTGGTATGTTTTTATCTTGAATTTTTGTATAGTGGGGAGTTGGTAATAGAAATTTTTTATATTTATCTAGAAAAACATGTTCTTAATAAGTGAGCAATAACATAATTTCATGATCAAGTTGTAATATGGGTGGAATATTTTGAAGGTTATTTGTGATAATCATTTTTATAATCCAATAGGATTATAATTTTATTTGAAATGTAGATCAAAATATTAAATGCCTCTAAATTGACAAGAATTTTTTTTAATATGATGTTATTATTTGAGATGTCTTGATTTTTTATAAACCTATTGTAATTGTATGATACTAAGGTAGTTTGTTATATAATTAATAAATATTTTATATATTCAATGGTGAATATGTATCCATGATTAATTTCGGTTGTAGTTATATTATAGACCATATGATATTTGGGATTTTTTTAGTTTTGTGTTGAATAAAATTATACATGTTTTTAGAGGTGTTATATTTAATGAGTCATGGTTTTAAAATATGCTCTGAATCCTTAATAAAGAGTATTCCTTTAAAATTTTGTTATTATTTTCTAAATTTTATGTTTTCAGGAATGTTGTTAGGAATATTGAGGTTATATATATTTGGAAATGAGTGAACATGATTAGATAATTGATTTTTTTCTATTATGGTTATCTAGTTGTGAGTTATGTATCATATATAATTGGATATAAGTAATTAACTAAATCGGTTGATATATTTCTATTATAGTGATTTATGTGTGATATTAATCTATTATGATAGTATATCCCTCTATTTGGATAACAATAATTTGGTAAAAGGATCCACTTATTTCCACTTTTTAAAAATATATTTCATTGAGAATTTCTCGGATTTTTATATTGATAATTTTTTATTATCTAGTGTTAAATACTGTAATGTTCAAATTATATATAGGATTATGGGATTCTATTATATTGTCTTTTTTATTTGAAATATGTCTAATTATATCCTTATGTTCGTTTTCTATGTTTTTAATAGTTGTCATACTGTTAATTTTTTGTGTGATAAAATGGAGGAATATATTTTTAAAATTCATGTTGGTAAACATGATTTTTTTAATTTTTACCTTCAATTTTGGAGAAAATAAAATTTTGAGTAATATTTTCTTTTAATTTTGAAATTTGTTTTGTAATTGTTATTTTTGTAGGATTGGAATGAAATTTTGTAATGAATAATAAACTTTTAAGAGGTTGAGGTATAATTGTTTTAGTATTTGATAGTATCTAACCCTTTAGCTTATGAATGAGTGTGTCCAAAATTTTATTCATAATGTTTTTCATTATAATATAGGTTATAATGGAAATGATAAATATCTTTTATACTATTGGTAAGATCATTAATGGAAGTGGCTATTATTATTTTCAAATGTAATCCATTATAGTGATTTATTATTAGTCTTTATGTATTTATAAAGATACCAATGTGGTGTTTTGTGATACGAGAGCAATCTAGGAAAAATATATTATAATTTTATTGTTTGTTTTTTTTTCATGAAAAATATCAGGTATACTAAAATGGGAGTTCTAATAGTTTAAATCTCATAATATGGTCTCAAGGGGTTTTACATATATTTTTTACATCTAACCATAGAATTTTCTTTATCTAGTTATTGATTTAGTGTTATATAAAACCAATTTTTTACAAGGTAGTTGTTGTTTCCCTAGGCATGGATTATTGGTAAAATGATGCATTTTGGGAGTAGTTAAATCTTTTTATGGATGATAGTTAATAATAATATTTTTTTAAAGTTTCTAAGTTCTTAGGAATGAATTTCAATTGCTTCTAAATATGTAATAAAATTCATTAATCCTTAACATATATGAAAAATTTATTATGGGTTTTTTGTGATAATTTTTTTGAAAAAATATAGGGAATTATTTTTTTGGATTTTTCCTTAATATATATTGTGAGGATGATTAAATTATTATTTGTCAAAATATTTTATAAACTAAAATAAAATTAGTTTAATATAGCGATGGATAAAAAATGACAAAAAGTTTGTTGATATTAGGGATCACTAAGATAATGTTATATGAGAGATGTCTAACTCCAGTCTAGGGTATATATCCACTCTTTAAATCACATCACTAGGTTTCATCACCACTAATAGAGCACATAGCCATATGGTATAAAATAAAAATATAATATATTCCTAACATATCCTAATCCCCTATAAAGAATCAATATGTATGTTGATAGTACACTACATGTTATATGCAATTGATCCACTATCTAAAAGGATGTTTCAATTAATTATAATGACACATTGACCCAAAAAAATATCTAAATATAATTTTTGGATGATATATCCTAGTTCCATGATCTAAAATAAAAGAAACAATACCTAGATCACCACTAGATGATGTAACATATATACACCAAAGTACTGACATATTTGTATTTGAAATATAATAAAAGGTGTATCTTAATTTTAATGATATATTCTGAGTTATAGAATTTTATATGCATGTGACACATACAGTAGATTCTTATATCATAGTATTGGTTAGGCTAACAATGGTTATGAGTTCATAGTCCCTACCACATCTTCCACGTGGCATATCATTAGTTACAAATAAATGTGTTGATTCATTTAAGTCTTAAAAAATATATAATAATAATTAAACATTACATGATTATTAAAACCCGCATGAATACATTATTGTAATTTATGTTTGATATGATGTGATGGAAGACGACGAATATATCTATATATTTAATTTAGAAAGAATATAGAAATAAAGATACCATTATATAATTAATATTTATTACAATTCAACATAGTGATAGAATCATTGAAGCCCAATATATTATTAATACATATATATTTTAGGTAAATATGGTTGAACACGTTTTGAATTTGAGGGTCCTCTCATGGAGTAAAATAATATTAGTGTCTCTTGTCATCCCTAAAGAGGATAAATCCCATTGAATTTTTCTAGATGATTATGAAAAAACATGATCCATCAAGAATAGTGGTGATGGAGCATATTTTATATGATTTACGATTATTTATATTTATTTTATTCATATTTCATGATAATTATTGATGATTGACCATGAAAATATTTTTTTTTCTAATACCATGATCATTATATTATCCTACAAAAATGATATTTACTATTTGAAAAAACATAATGATTTAATTGATTTTTTGGAACTCTCCTAAATAAAATTTAATTTATCTGAGGCTATCTACCAAGTAACATCATTTTTAGATAAAGAGTATAATGCTTAAAGAGTTGTGGAAATTAAGTGATATAATCGATTCATATGCATGTTATGATTTATTTTCCATATTAGGGAATCAATTCATACCCATTCCGTAGTATCATAACCATGTTAATCAATGAACCAATATATAATTTTATTTTTATCATAAATAAAAAAATCATAATGTATGATATGATGTGGATGAGTCATAATTATTGAATTACTAAAATTGGAATTATGATATTGGACATCATAATATGTAGTTTTATTTTCCATTGTAATAAGTTAAAAATTATATGTATCATAAGGTATGTTTCATTGGAAACCCATAGATTGGATTTGTACAATAAACTATGATATATGTGATATCGTAGGCTAAAATAGAAATTAAATATTTTAGAAAATAGAGAATTGTGTCATAAGGGTGATATAATGTATATCATTAAATAAGAATAGATGCAAAAGTGTTATACAGTTAGATCTCATACATAAAAAATATATTTTTTTCAATAAAATATATTATGCATGGTTTATCTAATGCATATGTGTTTCTAAATTTTATTTAAAATAAACTATCCAATTATAAAAGAAATATAACATATATTATTTATTTTCTTGGGACCATATGTAAGATATTTAATTTTTTAAATATAGGATAACATATAGTGCCCCATAAATGATATTTATGTGTAAGATATTTTTCTATAAGTAACATAGTTTCCCATACTTAAGATAATTTCTTTTATCACAGAAGATAATATATAATGATGAATAAGGATTTCTCAATATATAATGGTTACTATTTTATGAGATAAGTTATATTAATTGTCTACTTAGTCATAAATTATAACAACTAATACCACTATCAATCATATAATATGTCCTAAACCAAAAATAATAAAATTTAATATTTTCCCATATTTTCCATTTTTTATAATTTTTTTTAAATGATATGTGTTGGACAATAAATATAGTATATTTTCATGCTTAAATTAAATATGAAATATTCATATTTAAAAATAATGTTTATATGGTGATAAATTATTAAGTATTTTTCATTCCTTTAAATATTATAATATATAATTTTTTTGTATTATATTAATATTTTTCATGGATTTATATAATAGTTAAATTAATAATTCCATATTTTCAATCAATCATAGAGGAAAAAAACATGTGACAACAAATATTGTATAGGTTTTAACAGTTTGAAGTGATCTTTGAGTGAATTGTATTTGTTTCTATAATAGTTAGCTTACTTGGTTGTGAAATGATGTTAATATTTTTTATTGTATGTGATAATCGTTAGAGTATTATTATGAAATAATATTCAATAAAATGTTATTATTTTTGGAATTGTCTTTAGTTCAATGACATGTTATAATTTATTTGGAGGTATCCACAATCTTTTCAATAAGTTAAGTGTTGAACATAAACCATTTATTAGTTATTGTAAATGATAAACATAAATAAGAAATTATTTTAGGTTAAATAAAATTGGATTTTATAATTTAATTCTCAAATAAATTAAAATAAATACAAGGAGTTGAGAAGGTTGTATTAGAAATTATGGTAGGAATTTTATAAAAAAATATATAGAACATTTTGGAAAACATTTTTTCTTCCTTATATTAAAAATGGGGCCATCTATTGACCATAAAAAGTAAAAAATAAAACAACAACAACTATTAAGGTGGATATTTTGACCTCTTGAAATTATGTATGATAGTAGGGGTATTTAGAGTGATCATCATTATGAATTATAGGTTGCACATAGGTGAGAGGAAACACTAGGGGACGGTTGAGTGGGAATTCCTAGGTAGGTGCAGACAATGAGAATCCTATGTGTGTAGGTGTATCTTGGTGCTGACCCCAGTGCTTGCACAAAAGTAGGTATACATGTTCATTATTAATAAGGAGAAAAAATATGAAGGAATGATCAATGTTGGAGTTGACATGGGCATACACTTTAGCTCTATTACTAAAAAACATTCATAAAAAAGTGTGTTCATCTAATACCTTATATCAAAGCCATTTGAACAAAGCCAATTTCATATTCTACATTTTAATATTGGGTAATTAGTGTGATTTGAGTTTAATTAATTCCCAAAATGCTGATGCATATGTGCATCAACCCATTTGTTGAGGACTCTTTAAGTGCATCCATGAGACCGAGGTTTGAAACCAGGGGGATGCATAATTCCATGTAATGTACCAAAACTATAGCAGGCACTGTACTAGTAGAGTTCTGGTATTGTAGCAGGTAATGTAGTAGGTAATTTTCGGTACTGTATCAGCCGTAAATATTCAAATTGGGCCACCGGTTTGGGCTTGGAGTCCATTAGGCCTTCGGTCTACCTAGGACATTGAGTCAGTAAGTCTTCCAAGACACCTTTGAGGCCCCTGGTCCACCTCAAGGCCTTCGGTCCACATGATTAGTGCAGTTTCCCCATACAGAATCAACAAAGAGCATCCCTAGAAGAGGATTCAAAGAAAGTGCAATAAGTAGAGCAGAACCAAATGGATTTGGAAGAACGAGAGGGTATGGCTACGCCATCGGTACATGCGAATTCTTGAATGGGAATCCTAGCAATATTTCCATGCGAAGGTGGAGAGTTATCATCACGATGCAGATGATGGGGAGGGAAAGTTCCCTTTAGTTATAGTCTGGTTGAATTCCCAAAGACCTTCGGGTCATGTAATCTCTTAATCTTGTGGTCCATGTAATCTCTAAGCCTAGGGGCCATTTTAGGGTTCCCCCTCATCCCTTGAATGTGTGGTTATAAAAAATCAATAAAATTGAAGGCATTCGGGCCATTCGGGCAAAAACCACTGATGATCAATCCAGGATTCCATTGATATTCCAAACTTAATGTATTAATAATATGATATCATTTTATTCTTGATATTTTTATATGATGTTTTAATGTATGTATACAGTTATGGGGATCCAACTACTGGGATTTGTTTCCTAATGATTGAAATATTCATAGTTGTAGAGCATGAGGGGTGGTGGGATTTTTAGTTTAAAGAAAATGCATATATCAGTTGATTCAGGGTAGATGAGTCGATGTGGTAAACTAAAAATATTCGAACATCACTCATTTTAAATATGACCAAATCAAAAAAAAAAAGATAGTGTCTAGAGTGAAAAATATGTTATGAAAACTCTATATATTCGAATGTGGGTTTCATGCATTAATTCAATTTATTATAAATCCTTGTTTTCATGATTCTATTACCATTATGAACGGTATTTTATACCTCTATGTTGTGTTTCATGAAGAAGAAAAAAAGTTTCCACACATACTATTATAAAAATAATAAATAAGTAATGAAAGAGGAAACACAAATTTTATAACGTGAAGAGCATCAGTATGACCTTGAATACAGATGAATTTCAGGTGGTCACATATATGAAATTTTTTCGTTAATACCTTATATATATCTACGTTAAATTTCATCTCCATTGGGATTATTGGTCAGTGGATATGGTCCTATCATAATACATTATCCATTATACACACATATTTCATTGTTCAGATTGTGAGGTGGTTTTGGGCCTTTAACTGAATGGGTGATATTTGGATACCAAATAAGGAAATGATGGCCAATATTTCTAGAAGAATAAAAAAGAAATTTTACAATTTCATTCAATGGAGATAATGTTATTTCCGAAATATAGAAGAAAAATATAAAAATTAAAATATGAAAATTTTCAATTTTTTCAATAAAACACAAAAAACTTCTAAAACCTAAACATCTGGAAATTACCCATGAAATAACACAATGGTGGGATTAATAACATTGAATAAATTTATAAAATTTATGAAATTATCATCTTCATCACTCCCCCACTCTTATAAATTTCACTTCTAGTAAATCAACTAACACTACGATTAAAACAATCTTCCAAAAGTATAAATGACAACACATCTCAATTATCACATCTAATGAAATATCATGCCTCCTAAATAGATGAAAATTTTATAACCCCTCAGATTTCATAAAAATCCATTCAATTATATGTTAATCCTCATATTTATGTCATTCCTATCTCCCCCAAAAAATATTTCTCTCTTCACTCAAGGATTATTAAAGTGATGTTTTTCTCATTCCAAATAACATATGTGATCTTAATATTTTTATTATCCTATTAATATATCTACTTCAATATGTTATAAATATTTGAGTCCAGAGGTATTATAAATTAGTTTTTATGAGGTTTAGGGTTGGATTATTTTAAATGTAAAAAAAATAGAGGCAGAAATAGGAGTGTTCGTTTCTAAAGATAAGTAAATGCATAAAAATTGTTTCTCCCAAGAATCGTGTTATCATCAATCACCATGAAACATAATCACCTATAAAAACCAATTTATATTATGGGTAACTTCACAATTTGTGATATATTCATCATTGATAAATTTTTTCACTTATTTCCCCATTTATAGCAATGATTCATCTTGAATTCAGACATAGAATTTCTTTTCAGAAGCACATATTTAGTAAAAAGGAAGGAAAATTTAGATATTAAAAAAATGGGTAACTCACCACCAAAAGTTTAAATAATATTTGGACCACCCAACCATTATTTAATAATGAATTTAATTTCATGAAAATAGAAATACACATGGAAATACTTTTAATTCATAAAAAAAGTCTTCAAATCAGCAAAATACATCCAATCTTCTCCCTTATACATAGTTGAGTTAAAAAATAATCATCCATTTAACTTCAATATCATGTTGAAAAGTAATAAATGGATTATAATGTGGATACCTAAAAATTTACCTCATTGATAATGTGTCCTTAAAGTATATTATATGTAAAGGTAGTCCAAAATGAGAGTTAAATGTAAAAAAACAACATTCAACGTAGTTCCTCAATCATACATGACACATTTGATGAACTCTAATAGCATTAAAAAATAAAAAGACAAAATTTTATGGATCACAAAATATCTATCCATTATCTAAAAAATAGTAATGTAAATAATATGACGAAAATGTCTAGAAGCATCTTGGGGTGGGAATGGTTTACAATTTGGATAATGTTAGTGCCTGTGAATTTCACAATCAATCAAACATCTTCAAATGAAAAGATTTAAAATCATGAAAGAAAATCCATTAACAATCATATAAATTCTCAAATATTTAGATAAATCAATTTTACAAAACTACCATGATGGTTGGAATTTTTCAAATTATTTTATTTAGCTCAAGAATCTGAAAAACAGACTAAAAATGAAAATAAAAAGATGAGGAATTTAAAAATATAAAAAAATGAAAATTCCAGAAAAATAAAAACATAAAAAATGACGCACAAAAAAAGACCTATAACCATATTAATCTCCCTATAAACATAATAAATTTAATAACCTCTGTTTAGTTAAATTTAGATATATATTTTCATGAAAAATTTTAACTGGGAAGCAACAAATATAAATAAACTCAAAGACACAACCTGATTTATGTTTAAGTGGAAGACTTGAGTTAAGAATATATCTAATACCAATGTAAACCTAGAAAAAACAAACAAAAAATTTGGAAAGATAAAGAAAAATAAATTGAGAAGATAATGGTATGTGATAATTACTGGTTTCACCTTCACGAGGGTGCTAGGTTTGTACTACTCCTAGTTAGGCAGTTGTAGTGGTTTTACCCAAATTTGAAGGTGGATTTGTTTTTTTCTTAGAAACAACCAAATAATACTTCTTCTATTACAATTAATCTTTAACTGGTCATGTTAGAACCCATATATATATATAAATATATATATATATATATATATATATATATATATATATATATATTACATCATCTCCTCCCCCTTTTCAACGTGGTACAATGTGGTTAATGGCGGAAGGAGGGAAAATGAGCCATATTTTTATTCAAAAACAACTTATTTGACCTTTATGTTAACTTTGTAAATGGCCTACGTAGGTGAATTTACTGTATAAATAAGTTTATTAAGGGTAAATTCATTGATAATTTTATTTTTTGGATAATTAAACCAATTATAATCAGGAAATAAATCTTTCCCTTCATTTAAAGAAGACTCATTGTCAATCTTTTTAGGAAAGGCCACTGGGATTTATATTCTAGAAACATATTATTATTTATCTTCTTGTAAATATGGGGAGACGTATATTAGATCCAATTTAACATTTTAAAATATTAAGGAATCACATACCTATTTATACTCAATAAAATCTAACCAATGTTCTTCAGAATCATATTGTACTCCCACAATTATATACACTATAATGAAATCATCAAGATCATCTTCATGAAAGGGACAAAGAAAGATATTTGGATATTCAATATGATTATCCAAGTATCCATATAGATGATAAAATTAAAATTTTGGTGGTATTTTCATTTAATTCTACTCATAATGTAATTGTTTCCTTTCTATCCATATAACATTAATTTCTTCAACTTCAGCAGGTAGCGATGCTACTAACTTGATTTCTTTTTTGATAATTTTTAAAATATCTTGAATAATAAAGGAATCATGTTCCATTTGAATCATAAATGTCTCTTCTATAATATAAAATTATGTACTAGGACATGATTATAAAAAATCACTAATGATATCCATGAGCAAAGGAAATAAGGATATGCAATTGAATCTTTTTAAATTTTTTGGAATTTTTTGGAATTTTTTTGTTTTGGTTTCTTCAAAAAATAGAGTTCCTAAAATTATGGAATCCCTAGAAATGGATAAGACTTGATAATAAAGGATTTTCCATGTATCCCTCAATAATAAACGTGTATTACCCAGTAATGAAATATAGTGATCACCCTTGGGTCGATCTTTCAAGGAGGCCTCTCACAACACACTGAATTCCTATTGTTACTATTATATTCGTACAAATATAAAACTAACTTATATACTAATAATATAGATGGGGGTTTCATTATAAAATTCATGATATATATATAAAAATGAACATATAAAACATAATGGATTTAAATAAAAGGCATAAAAAAGTCAGTGGAAGAAAACTATTGGTCTTAGTGATACATGATGATGTTATCATTGTTATTAAAAAAATATTCTTCATCATTTTATCCAATGTAATGATTCGGAACATTCACTCTACACCCACTAATTCTATTGATATTACCACACACCTAGAACTCTTCTTGTTAGACTAAAATCATCCTCAACAATAACAAAGCCAAAATCCACCATTTTATTGACTCAAATATCATAAAAAAGGAAAATAATTGAATGAATATTAAGAATTAAGTAGTAAATAATGTGGGGATAAAACTCAACAAAATAATTTTAACCACCAATGAAATCTTATAATAAAATATGATAATATATAAATCATAAAAAACTCATAACTCCAACACTTATCCCCTTAAACAATGATAAGGGTTTGTTCTCCACAAGCATGGAGATAAATTTTTTTTTAAAAAAAAGTAGAAAACAAAAGAAAATAGAGGTTGTTTCGATCCAATTTACTCCATAACATGTTTAAGTTTTGGCGAGATAGTACCATTGGGATTGGGAAACATATCCTTTTTATGTTATAAAGGAGGTGCCACATTTTCATGATCATAACATATGATTTTATGGGGGTATGTGTTTGTTCAATTGGCTCATATTGGGTATGAGGTCTTCTAATGGTCTCTATTAGGTTTAATTGTGGATCTGTAAAGACTCAACGTCCCTAGAATCCATGATTCATGGACCTACATTCCAAAGGAAGAAAATTGTTTGCCGATGATTTGGAAAACACCACTTAAGGACTCCACTAGTTGAGAGGATGAGTTGTCAGGCTCGTTACACCCTTTTGGGAGGGAATTATT
This sequence comes from Viscum album, assembly GCA_963277665.1. Classification (NCBI taxonomy): domain Eukaryota; kingdom Viridiplantae; phylum Streptophyta; class Magnoliopsida; order Santalales; family Viscaceae; genus Viscum; species Viscum album. Next base: position 136,539,958 of record OY728134.1, read on the forward strand.
GCCATCTTCGGGACTCTCTTATAGATTTAAGCTATTTTAATATGTTTTTGAATCCTTATTTCATTCCCTAAGAGTGTGTACATGGATTATCCCTAGATTTCATAATCAACCATGGATGTTAATTGATCAGAAACTACTGAGATAGTGCTGGTTTAAGCCCTAATATAGGGACTCTATAGTTTACCAGCATTCAGGGGGATGAAAGTTTCTTCAATATCAGGATCGATTCCATGAAATGGGTTTCCTACATATCCTCAGGAGTGGAATCATAATCCATGTAATTTGGTGATACTTAACTAGACACATCACCTTTTACATTTGTGTGATGAGGACCCATCCATTCAGTTTAGCGTCGTACAACAAGGACGTTCAGGAAGAGGATGCCTAGTCAATACATCATATTGTACTTACACCGAAGCGAGCCAGGATGCTCAGGGGAGGTATCATCACCTGGGTGGACATAGACCTACCAAGGATATGGACTGGTGAATACTATGATTATTTGGGTGTGGGTTTTGGGACTCAGAGAAGCTTCTTATATATCCCAGTTATTTGGGAATCAAAGCCCTTGTAGTTTGGTTCAAATTGGGGCTTATATCGTATAAGAGGAAATTTTTGAAAGGGTCATGTAGGGGATTATTTTTGAAGAGGATGACTTGGTAAATCAGGGGAAAATTCTTATCAGTACTAACATTCAAAGAGAATGTCCCTTATGATCGGCCCTTTAGACATGCATCCTACAAATTCAGGTTAGAGCAGGAATTAGAGTTCTCATAGTTCATGACCAGGTTGTGAATTGATTAAGGCTTACACTTTGGAGATTCCCATTTGACAGGGCATGATCTCTCTTTTCATGGATGGGTTGATATAGATAACTTGACTAGATAAAGGATTCCTACATATCCTATCTGTTTTGTGAATTAGAGTTCTCATAGTTCATGATTGGGTTATATGAATGTCGTATCATCACAGGCCTGTAATCCCACGTGAGTCATGCTCAGTGTGAGAAATAAGTGGATGTGAAATATTTAACAAATTTTCACTTTCTCATCTCTGATAAGGGAAAACAAGGAGGGATATGGTGGGTAATGGCGAACCTATGAGCCCAATAGGAGATGGAAAGGGGATTTGAACATGTTATCCCCTCACCCATGTTGATATCAAGGATGGTCACGTTTGGTGAACTATATGGACACATACCATGTCGGTACGAATATGGGAGAAAGTGCCACATCCTATAAAGAAGACTAGGGACATACCTCAGGAAGAGTTACATAGAATAAGTTGTTGGGAAGGGGAGATGCATTACTCCTAATCGAAGGGAAACATGTATGATCTCTTTGGATTGCCAATTTCCCTCACTGAATGGAAAATATAGTTATTACACTTGATTCTTAGAATGAGGAGTTTCACATCAGTATCCTAATGTTGGACACTCAGTTACCATAGTAATGTAGACTTGAGGACATTCTAGGTGGTCCAAACTAATGTGGGAACTGCCTTTACGCCTATATTTACCTCAAGTATGTTGACTCAGTAGCGAACACTGATGCCCTCGATGGTCTGTCCATACGGGTCTGGTGGCATTAGAGGAGGTTTTGGATTGATATTGATGGACTGGTTAGTGGAGGTTCCATGAAGGGCATGACAGGAATGGAAGGACGATTTTTGAACTAGATGGTGGAAATCCTACAGATCCCCATTCCACGTACCATTTTCTCATGTTGGATGAAAATTTCCTTTCATACCGTAATACTATACAGGTGAAGGTTTCATCCATGTAACATAGTGGTATGTGGACCTAGATTCTCTCCACCGTGTACCATGGTGGTACATGGTCGTAGGTTCGATCTATATATCATGGTTCTATGCGGTGCATGGTCTTTTCTATATTGTGTTGCGCCACGTGGTTCGCTGGACTGAGGAGGGTGACTATGCCTATGGTTCATGATAATTTCATCCATGAATTGCCTATGTTTTATGGTTCTCCAATTAGTTTCGTGAACAGTTGATTATTATTATGTTACCTTCTTTTTATGGTTTGTGGAAAATTTATACCTACTGTAAACACTTTTTGGTTTCATACTTCGTTGGTCATTTTCCTTCAAATACATTCATTCATAAACACCAAGATATCCCCAAAATCCTTTTTCCTTCCCCTTATTTATTTTCTTATTTCCCATTGGGGTACATTTATAGAATGAAAAGGTGTCCATATCTATGGTCCACACGACACTTTTTGCGGAATCCCGTGAAGGGATCATCTAATCTGTAGTTGACTCGGTCAATAGAGGTTTGTGCAGTGTTTTGGTTCACGATGGTGGAAATCACTACCTCAATTCCGTGAATCATGTGGTCCATAAGATGTTGTAAGACTCGCCTCATTCTCGGACTACTCAATCTATGGGAATTGAATGCGAGGACTTATTTTTCTATCATGTTTTCACCAACTACCTGGTTCGTGGAACCCTGGTTCGTGGAACCCTGGTTCGTGGAACCATGGTTCTCTATCTTCATCTCATCCGCAAACGACTTGCTTTTTGGCTAACACTTTACGATCCAACGTTTCATAGGTCATCCACCTACCACTTAGTTCACGGTCTCGGTCCTCCACAGACCGATCCATATAACTAGTACACATGCTTGTTTATGTCCTTTTCCAAATTATATTTCTTCAATCATTTCTTCAAATTTTCCTCCCCACATACATATCTTCCCTTTATAAAATTTGTGGGAGTATTTTCATTAACTTTGTGAATTTTTTGGGACCATACAAATACCCCCCATCGTAATGGGGTCTGGTATGAATGAAGGGGTGGCTATTCTGATATAGAAAATGGTCCTGAACTGAACTGGTTTGTGGAATATAGGTGGACTCATTAGGGAGACCACACCTGTATATAGGGGGTCCTGGTCATTTTTCTTTTACCTGGTGAAAAGTGATCTACAATGTTCTCCCAAATTTCCTTGCTTCTTCATACTAGGTCCTTCGTGAAAGTCTTCATCTGTGAATCGTACTTTGCATCTCAAAAACTGCAAACTCTTTATAGTTTCCTCATCCATTAACAGACCATTGAATCTAAAAAACAAAGTATATAGTTTAAAACAAATAAACAATTTTCCATGTAGTAAGATGTTATGCGGATCACCTGTTCTATGGACTTAACTTCTAAGATGGCGAACTGAACATTAAATTTCTAAATTGGTCTTTAAATAATTGAAATGTTAACATTAATTATTTCCATAGCGAGGCTTGGTACACAGCTTCCACATTCCCAGAAATGATCAACTTGTTCACCAACGCTTTACAAGTCAATATCCTTTAGGGAATTCTACGTATGGTGGGTTCATCGGTAATGCATTTCGTGAACCATTCCTAGGCTTTATTAAGAGGAATCATGATTTTGGATAACTTCTTTGGCCCTTTTCCATTTTTTTCCATTCCTCCCAATTATTTTAATTGGACTTAACCATTTTTATGGTCTTTTTGTTCTGTAGATCAACATTATTATACCTCTTATCTCAATAGAAGTGACCAAGAGAAGGGAAACCATGGTTGATAATGTTGAAGAGATACTTTGTGCTATCATTTTTCCTCATAGCAGTGATCTCAATAATTTCCTTTCACCAGAGCTAATAGCCTATCCACTATCCAACCAGCTTCTGCTATGTAATTTGCGGCTCTATGATGACACTCCTTTGTCGAGGGTTGATTGTGGCGATCTTATCACACATTATGAAACATCCCATGGGAGTAATAGGTCAAACATCACTATTACTGATGAAATATTTACTACATTGAGTTAGGATGGTGAGTTCATCCTGAGTGGCTCTATGTGGGCTTCGAGCGGCCAATGCCCCCCAATACATCCTTGGATTCCATTATCCAATATTATCCATCAATTATAAACATGTCCTAAGGTAACACGATTTGATGATGGATAACTAAATGGGATCTTATTAGGAGGGATTGTTTTTAATGAGTATGATTGGGCTTTCTAGGTTCATCAGAATTTAGTGTAAGTCTCTATGACGCAAAAATATTTCAATCTATATCAAGCAGTGTGGGTATCCCAATTTTTAAACTTTTCCCTGGTTGAGATACTGCTTTAGCTGCTCATCAATTAGTGTCTAGGGACCAAAACCATTCACTTATCCCATGAGGAAGTGGGGATCAGTCTATGGGAAATCTACCAGATATAGGGACTTCTTATCCTTGGTGACATGTATGATGAAGTTTTACAAGTGTCCACCACCTGGGGGAATGTTGAGAAAGTATCCCCATTAGGAATAATATTATTTTTTTATGGTAGAGAGGCTACTTGGTTAACCCCTTAATGCCCACCCACTTATCTCATTTGAGTATTGAACATGGATTTTTTATAGGATAATGGGATGAGGAAGATAGATCACTGTATCTAAACCCATCTAACCCAGTAGTCATGTCTATTTCCCAATTCACACTATGCTACTCTTGAGGTGGGTCAATACAACACTTGGGGTTAAAAAATTAGTCAAGACGTGTCACCTTAGCTCAGATGAGAAATATTTTTTCAATGTTCCTAATTGGATGGATATTCCCCTATTGTGATGTTTATACTGGTGTTAGGGAATGCACATTGATTATGGAAGCCACATTATCCAAGGGATAGCCCATTAACTTTTTCGTTCCTACTCTTTCCTAAATCAATGAACTGTTAGGGAAGATACATAAGGGAAATCCATGTATCAGCTTAGTGGGCCATTTCAATTTTTTTATATGTTTGTATGGAAGAACATTTCAATACCTATGAGTACCAAAATACCTTCATAGTTCCTCATTCTAAATTCCACCCAACCTTTCTTAACATTTCTGTTTTCATGAAAAATCGTTGATCATGGAAGGTGCGAATGAATTGTTAAGTGATGTCTCCCACTTCTCTTTTTCACCTTAGGTGGAGCCCCCTAGGCCAATGAGAGATACAGGGATAGGATCCACTAAATAACATTCTTATATTACTAAATTTCGAGATGTATTCTTAGCCACATGCATATATAGGGTGACCATTTGTAAACATTTCATTCATTATAGGTTCACTAGGTAGTTTGGATGCCTTCAACAGATCACACCTCTCCCTACCACCTTGGTGGTGAGCGAATATCACCCCATAATTCTTCACCAATTGTGGTTGGCCATGACGTGGGAGAATACTGACGAGGAAGTCCTCATTCCTCAAATAGTATCCTCAACTTACCAATCATTAGATTATTACCATATGTTGGTATCTTTCTATCCTGATGGGATATTGGATTGGCTAGTTTGATGGGTTCCGATAACACTTTCTATTTCATATCCTATCTTAACTATGAAAGTTGTTTGATATATCCCCTTTCCTATGGTGAGAAGGTTTTCCACCCTTCATCACATGAATTTGGAAGGGGCTTCACCCATATAACCCATCTCTTAAGGAAGTGACTCAGATACAATATCTTTAGCCAATATGGTATGTGGTCCTATTAAAGATTGTATGAGTGGGACATCACCTGATTTTCGGGAAGTTGCTTCCAACCCCCCTCATTTAGTCTCGAAGGATGAACCATCTATTGGGATGGAAATCCCCCCCCCATGTGGGTGACTCGGCTCAGTGAACATCCATATGCTACGATGATGCTTTCTCATTTCGTACCTATCATGATGGAGGAGGACTGAGATTCTAATTCTATTTTGAGGTGTTATGAAATAAAAAAAGGGCATGGAGTCAAATATATACTCTTTCCATGGAAAGTAGCCTTAATGATTTTTCCATTGAGGAGGGTTACTTTTGCAGACTTTTTTCCAATGTGGGTTCTATCAACTTTGATTGCGGACAACTGAATATCCTGAGGAAGAAAATTATTATAGCTCGAGAGGATCTCACTGCTAGTGAAGATGACCTAGCTTAGTTAAACACTTCACAACATAATGATCAAAATATATAAGATATCAATGATGATATGCATAATCTGGAAGATGCGAAAATTAGTACTCATGACCATGTGATCTCCCAATTGGAGGAACTGAGCATCTTTAAGCCTCACATGGTCAGAATAAATGCACAAATGGAATCATCATGTTCTAATTATGAATCCATTCAACAGAAAGGGTGATACATTCAGACTATTATAAAGTGAGTGTGCTCGATGGTTACAACATACGCTTAACATATTGTTATATTGAAACATTCCATTGATTCCCTAATTAGAAAGTTATTTACTTGTTGGAAAGAGAGATTCAGGCCTCTTCTAAGCTATTGGGATACCCTTTACTGCCATTTTTTGACAATGGGTAGAGACTCCCGATTATGGATGTTCCTCTCGCTTACACTTTTTTTGTTATAAAAGAAACATTTTTCATTATAGTGATCATCGTTTTCCCTTTCATGTAGTCTCAATCCTTTGTGATCATCTTCATTTTTAAATTATAATGTCAATAAAATATAAATTTGATTCGTAATCCAAATCATGTTATGCTATAATTGTTTCCTGGACCGAGGGGCTCATCTGGTGTAATTTGACTCTTTTTGGGGGTAACATGGAAAACCCTACAAACATCCTTCCTTTTTTCATTATCATCCTAATTTTTACCTAATCCTATTATGGTGTGGGCTTTGTGGGTTTAAATTGAATTTTTCATAGTCCACCCTTTGAGGGTTTTTGAGTTAAATATATTTTTGTCTCTTGATGATTTGTTTGATTTCTAGATGTTTTTCCTAAACTTTATGTAGCATTGGTTTAGCGAGCTGACACTCAACTTTTGTCTGGGGTTCTCTTTGCAGGTTTTCACACTATTGAGTTTTGTTTATTTTTCATTGGCTATTTATATTCTTACAAGTTGGAATATCATTAATGATGTTTTAGATCAAACAACATTGATCATGACTTGTGGGGAAAGGGCCCTAATTTAGGACTCATTAACCAAGAATTTTTCAAAAACTCTCAGACATGGATGAGGGATTTTTATTTACCCCGACTTGTAATTTATGGATATAGGGAATGATATGGGGCATGGAATCCCTAGGATGAACTGAGATAAGAAAAGAATCTCTTAAGGAAGAATTTACCTTTGGCTGAAAAGATTTTTTTGTGGGAAATGTATACAGATCCACCGTGATATAATGTTCACAGTCAAACAAGGGTGTCTGTTGGACATTATTCTATCATTTATGATGGCCATGATTTTTTTATAGAACATAGGATTTATTATTATATTGGGGGTCTTAGTGGGTGTCCTATTGAGGGAATAATTTATTAATGTATGGGGGAATTTATATTGGTTCTAGTTTAAAAACCTCTCCAACATGAATTTGAAGTATGAAAATGAGGTCTAGTTCATGGAGTAGTTTAACTTCATATAGCCATGAAATTTTTTTAGTTTGACGTGAAATGTCCTTTATCATCAGGAATTGACAACGAGAAATATGTAATCCATAATATAGGGTGTTCTAAAACCATCAAATAAGATGATATGTAGAATTCATATAGTCATATATAGATAAGAAAAGACTCTATTGGGGATGAATTTTCCTTTGGTTGATAAGAAATTTTTGTGGGCAATGTTTCCAGAGCCACCAAGAAAAAATGTGCATAATCAAACAAGGTGTTAAAAAGCCACTAGATATTCATTTCCAATGGATAGTGGGGGTTATGGGGATTCATAGATTTTTGGACATAGATTAATGTGCGTGAAGAGGGGTTCTTGATCATGAAAAGGAGCATTTCAGTTTGAAATTTTCCAATAATACTGGGAATAGGTGGCTGCATTTTTATCCTCTTATTATGAGTTGTTTCCTTACAGAGGTCTTACCCTTGTGATGAAAGTGATGGGACACTTTTGTTTCAGGCCTAAATCTGACATATGAGATTTAGAAGTCACTACGTTTCCTCTTATGATAGTAATAAAGTTGTACGTAGTTCTTTTAAGGATCATTTATATGAGAATATAATTAATGCATATAGATGAGGCATTTTTGTGGTTGATACAAATTAACCAATGAGGTAAGGGAATATGTCAAACATTCATATACAGATTTTTTTGTGTAGGGTCGTGAGGGGAAATTCCCTTTGACGTGCCCTAGTCTAAGGGTAAATACTGAGTATCAAGTATCATGAACTTTAAGAATCATGCGATTAGGACATTGATATAGAAGACCAAAGTAACTGGATGGTAATCGATCTTGGATGTTCTGTCATATCCAGGACATGAGAAGGAAAGAAAGTGTAAACAATGTTTTTTAGGGTTCATGGATCAAGAGGAATGAAAAAGGGATAAAAATTAGTTTGGCATAAGAAAATAGGAAATGACTCTCCTGAGGATGAATTTCCTATTGGTTGACCAAAATATTTGTAGGAACATATGTAGAGCCACCAGGGCATTGTATGAATAGTTAGTAAAAGCTGTTCGCAGGACACTGAAGTTCTATTCTCAATGTCCATAAAGGATTATAAAGATCCAAGATCACTCAAAGAACAATTTTTGATAAATGGTGGAAGTGTACCTAGATACATAAGATGAATTTAGTCAATGATTCACCCATAGAGTTTGGAACCCACTCCTCCACATAGATCTGGCTTATACATGGAATGTAGCATTTTTATTCCCTTAGTGGGGTTGGGCCCAGGTTTGGATATCCTGACACTTAGAGATTTTAAATCCTACTTGGTTCTAGTTCATAGGTAGGGGGAGGGTTATTATTGATGTGTTTGGGGTACCTTTCATTTTATGTCATTTACTTAGGACTTTAGTTTTTCCAATATGGGAGGAAATCATTAACATGACATTTAAAGCCATGATAGTAGGGTTGGTTATCATAGATTACTTCACCCTGTTCTATGGGGGAGTCCCCTACCAAAATTCTTATTCCCACATGACCCATTCCTAGTTTGGGAAACAATGTGTGGTAATGGATTTAGTCAACCACCTAGGTATTACATGACCAGAGAAATAGCATTACTGGACCATGCAGATTAACATCCTATGGTGAGAACATTGGGCCATGCGGTTTAATTTCACGTTGTGAGGATGTTGGGCCATGTAGTTTACTTTCATGTAGTGAGAATGTTGGGTCATTCAGTTTAATTTCATGTGGTGTGGATGTAGGGCCATGCAACTGAATGTCACGTGGTGAGGACGTTGGTCCATGCAATTTAATGTCATGCTATGAGGATGTAATTCATGAGTTTAATGTCATGATGTGAGTATGTTAGACCATGAAATTTAATTAAATGTGGTGAGGATTAAATATTTAATGTATTATGCATAAATTTGAGATAATTAGGTCGGGATATTTCTGGTACGCCGCAGACATGGTTGGGGGAAGGAGTGAACTGTGATTTCAAGATCCCTTTAGATAGGAGAGATGATGTGTGGCATCAGAACCAATGTGCATACGGAAGTAGGAACAACCAATCATGAGAAAAAAACCTATTTTTAACATGCCATTTTTATGGGCAACATATGCATAGCCACGGAGGCATAATTTTCATAGTCAAACTAAGATTTCCGCAAGAAACTAACCTTCCATTCCAGATAGCCATGGGTGATTTTGGTGTTCTTGGATTTCCTAGTGCATGGAGTTTGAATAATTAAAAGGGTCTGGGTATATGAAATAAATCCATACAATGATTAGTTTAGAGGTAAGAGATATTTTATATAGATATTATTTGTATGTAAGGGGATGCATGATTTTTTGATACCTTTTGGATATAAGGTTCCATATTCAATGTCCCCTACATCTATTTACATTTTATATGTCTTGGTGGGGACCTTCTCTGTTTTTGAATGGATTCTAAAGTAGGGTGAAGGATCCATGCATCGTTACCTGTCTTGCGTGGGCAGGAATTAAGCCATACATAGTTCTTAAATGAAAATTCCCCACATACATCTGACCCATACACAGGGAAAAGTGCTTATTTATTTTAGTCAATAGATTGACCAAGACGAAGGATATTGGTATCACTATGTATCCTGTGAGAGAAAGAATAAATCCACATGTAGTTCTATAAGTTATATATACAAGTCATACCCACATATATGGAGGGTTAATTTTGTGTTTTTCTTTGTTTGGTGGAGGGTGGACCTAGGTTGAAGACCATGGTGTCACTATGTATCACATATACAGATGGGAATCAAGTTGTACGTAGTTCTATAGCGCAACATGGTTGGTGATCAAAGAATGTATCAATGTACCCTCAGGTGAGAACCTTGTTGGGGTTATGTTGTTTAACATCATGCGGATCAGATGTAGATTTTCCCTATGCAAGTCTGGCATGTACATAGGGAGAGTGGCATTATTGATTTTGACAGGTGGTTGGACCAGGATATAGAATCTTGGAATCATTGTGTATCCTAAAGGGTAGGGAATCAATCCATACATAGTTATAAGGACTCCCCATTCCATTCTGACCTATGCACAGAGAGGGGTGGGGGCATATCATACCATTCCTGGGCACCATTCCTAATCCCATGTGAGTTATACTCAGTGTGATAAATAAGGACCGATGAGGAGTACAATGTATTACATGGGATACAGATGGTATAACAGAGGCATTCCATGTCATGTGGTGGCTTGAGAAAGACACAGGGTCAAGGTGTCTCTATGTTTTCCATTGATTGATAAGAATCTTGCCATATGTAATCTTGTGAAATCCCCCCACTTTCATATGTCTAACGACTCAAAAATTATATACATGGAAACTAAATTTCTTCTTTCAAAATACTTAATAGATCCCCAAAATATACTCCCAAAGATCATATTATTTTAGTGTATTTGGAAACATAGAACATAATCTTCTAACTTGGTGAATGATCTTCAACATTCATCATATTGATCTTCCCCCTTTGTTTTCTGACAAAAAACCATTCTTTATATCATGGGGAAAAGAAAACAGAAAAAGAGTGAGCTCAAATGGTCAATAGGGAAAACATGTAGAACAAAAAACAAACCATAAACATAAGAATTTAAAAATATAAACATAATGTTTAAATATCAAAAATCTTGAGTCATGCAATAAATCATGGCAGTATGTAAGGCGTAGATCATAAAAGAACATTAACAATGATAAAATAGCATTGGAATAAAACATGGAATTATGGAAAACAAATAATAAGATAATATGATTTCTATAGTATCCAAGTCATTACATCCAAGACCATTATAGTGGACAAAGCCCATTACTAAACCGGGTTTACATTCTATTCCATCCATGTATTACTAAACCATATTTACATTTTATTCTAGTCATGTATTATTGATCCAAATTTAATTTCCATTCTAGTCATCTCTATCTCAAGAATTATAAATATTTACCCAATTCATTGGAGGGAGATATATGTCCCACTCATCTCATAATTAAATCATTCTTTCATGTGACACAAAAACATAAATCATTCATCATAGCATAACCCGATAAATAAAATGGGTTTCATAAACATCATTCCATTAAAAAATAATCCTTATAAAATATCATTCCCTAATTAAGATAATAAAATAATAGTAATAATAGGGAAAGAAACATAACCCTATGTAAATATCATCATCTTAGATGGAAAATAATTCTGATAAAACAGTTGAACTTTATCCTTGAAGAAAATATCCTTTCTTCTTCAAAAATATTTTCTCTTGTCAAAATGACTCACAATTTTAAAAGAAAAAAATTTAGTTGAAAATAAACTTGAAATGGTGTAGAAGAAGCTTCATGAAAATAAGGAATTATAAATATGTAAAAATCCATTCATGTTATAGAGGTTATAAAAACATTCTTCTTGTATTCATTCCGAAAAAGTCAAAAAGTATGTCATATATAAAATAAAATAATGATTCCTTCAACACCATTTAATACAAATTTACCTATGGTTAAAATTTAGTTTAAATTTTTTATAAGAATATAAATAATATTATGTATTTAGAAAAAATGGATATGAATGATAAATATACCCTAGTAAATACTTACGAATAAATAATCTTAGTTAATAATGTGATTGCAAATTTATCCCTTACCTTGAGTTTGATTTTTTCTATATTTGTCTGAAAATATTGAATAGTGGTTTTAAAAATATTATTAACTTGTTATAGAACCACAATAATATTTATTATTTCTTATATGAATCACATATGACTTTATATTAGCCGTTTATTTATCTACTTCATGGTAAAGCTACATTTTGGGTAATAATCATTTTATTTATCGTACATGTTTTGAATTTTTATTCTTGATATTATTACATAGATAGTTATTTAAATACTTATATAATGTAAAACATGATTTTTATATCATAAATATTCTGTATATAAATATATATAATAGATAGATAAATGAAATGGAATACACCGTTCATGGAGACAGTAGGTCATACGTACACATGAACGTTGTTTCTGTTTCCTTATTGAATTGAATGAAAGAAAGTAAATGATATATATATACACACATAAATCTAGTAGCATTATTTTTTAATATATCTATGATTATTTGTTATATATATTTCACAATGATTCTTGAATGGTTAACTTGGAGAATGAATCTCACGAAGTTGTGGAGACAGTAGGTCGTACGTACGCACGAGTGACGATATCATTCAATTAATGGATATATAGTATAGAATTGGCTTTTATATTAATTATAAAAAATCATTATAATGTTATATTTATTATTTTAATCAATTATACTCATCATTATACCCATCCAAATTAAGTATTTATGAATAACAAATTACACCCTGGTGTGTGGATGGTAAATTGTACGTACACACACGGTGATATTTTTATTCGTAGGATGGATAAAATGAGGTATATGGTTGTACCAAAATTATAAAAACATATAAACATGTATAAGTTACTGGATTTATTAATTTAATATAATAACAACACAATAAGAGGAAGTAGAATAAGAAAATAATTTTGAAATAGGTGACAAAACAGTTACCACTTTTTTGAGTATCTCTTTTTTCTTAGTGCAAAAGATATCCCTAGGATGGATTTCTACCCAATGTGTGGCCTATAGGAGTAATGGAAAGATGGTTTTATAGGAAATATTATGGTATTGTCCTATCCAAAGAGCTTGAAAGGTGTGAGTAAGTGGGTAGAGGTGGTGGCCTTTTATAAGAGGGAGGGTCACTTTGAGAATGTCTTGAAATATTAATTTATTATAAATTGATTTTAGGTTTATATTTATCCCAACTCATTTATTTCGAAGATAAGATGAGTATGGATCGACATAATCTGAAACCAATAAAATTTAGACATTTTTAAATTTTATTTTAAAACTTATCATTTTTATTTATCTATATTTCATCTATTAAATTTTATTTGTTGTAATAATATTGTAAATATTAAAAGGTTATAAATATTTACTTATGTGTTTTCAATTTTCCATAATTAGATAATTTATGATATTTTAGACCATATAATTTTCACTTTGTAATTTTTAAACATTTTTTTTGATTTTTAAATAATTTAATAATTTGTTATTTTTATAAAACATCAAGTGTCATTTTTGACACTATTCATTTACATGAATTTGAATAAAATCCACATAAGAGATAAATTCGAACCAAAATATTTAACACTATTAAAATTTCATAGTCACCTATAAAATTATTATAGCATATTATTTAGTTAACACGATATCTATTTTAATATTTTTAAAACCATTTATTTGATATTTCTATTAATAAAATGGCTTCTACACCACTATTGTGTCCTTATTAATGGTAATTATTTAATCTCTAAAAATTCTAAATTAATTCACATGATGTAGATAATTTAATTATATTCATGGGGACTATTTATGTTTGATGTTTTATCATGTTTATCACTATATTAAAATTATTATATTGTTAAGAGATAGGAGAGTGACATTTTGTCACGTTGTTTTGGCTTAATATACTCCCAATTACTATATTAGTTTAGTGTCTTTGGAAAATTAGAATATAATATTCCAACGTGGTGAAATATCTTCATAATATTCGAAAAATATCTTCCCCTTTTTGTTTCCAACCTAAAACATTTCATTATATCTTGTGGAAAATAAATCATAAAAAGGGTGACCTGAAATTCTTAGTAAAGTAAAACATGGAAAACATAAAACAAAACATAAAAATAATAATGTAAAAACATGAACATAAAGTTTAAATATCAAAAATCCTTTGTCATGTAATAAATATTAAAAGTACGTAAGGCATAGATCAAAAAGGAGCATTAACCATGATAAAATAGCATTGGATTAAAACATGGAATTTTGGAAAAGAAATAAGCACATAATATAATTTCCATCTTAGTTAAGGCACTGCTTACAATACCATCATAGGGTAAAAATTCCATTACTGAACCAATATTACATACCGTTCCATCCATGTGTTACTGAACTAGATTTACTTGTCATTATAACCCTGTATTACTAAACCAGACTTACTTTTCATTCCAGCCATGTCTGTCTCATTAGATATAGATATTTACCCAACACATTGAAGGGTTATATTGGTCCCACCTATCTCATAATGAAACCATTCTTACATCATCCACAAAAACACAAATCATTCATAATAACATAACTTGAGATGTAAAATGGGCTTCTTAAACATCATTCCATTATAAAATAATATATATAAAATATCAATACATAATTAACAAAATATAATAATATTAATAATTGGGATATAAAAATAAACCTATTTAAAGAGAATAAACCTATATGGAAAATAATTTTGATAAAATAGGTTAACTTAATTCTTGAGGAAAATATCTTTTCTTCCTCAAAAATGTTATCTTTTCTCAAAATGTTGTGTAATTTTAAAACAAAATAATTTATTTTAAAGTATACTTGAAATAATTTATATAAATATTCATATAAATAAGGAGTTATGAAGACGTAAAAATCTTTTCATGATGTATAGGTTAAAAACATTCTTTTTGTACTCTAGCTGGAAAAGTCAAAAAGTACATCATATGGAAAACAAAAGAAACATTCATTCCACACCATTTAATAAAAATTTAACAATGGGTAAATTAAAATTTAAAAATTATTA
Source organism: Viscum album (assembly GCA_963277665.1). NCBI lineage: Eukaryota > Viridiplantae > Streptophyta > Magnoliopsida > Santalales > Viscaceae > Viscum > Viscum album. The sequence goes on from OY728134.1 coordinate 136,554,995, forward strand.
TAAGAATAGAAATAATATTATATATTTAGGAAACATGGACATGAATGATAAATAAATCCTAGTAAATACTTATGAATAAACAATCTCGGATAATAATAAGATTGCAAAATTATCCCTTACCTTCGGTGTGATTTCTTCTCTATGTTTCTGAAACTTCTATATAGTAGGTTTATACATATTATTAACTTGTAAAAGAACCTTATTAAGATTTTTTATATCATATATCATTAACATATGACTTTATATTACCCTTTAATTTATCAATTTCATGTTAAATCAATGTTTTGGGTAATAATCATTTTATTTTTGGTACATGTTTTGAATTTTTATTCTTGATATTATTATTAATATAAATATTTACATAATTAAATAATGTAAAACATTATTTACATATCATAAATATTCAGTATTTAAATATATATATAGTATAGAGATAAATGAAATGAAATACACCATTCATGGAGACGGTAGGCTATAAGTAGGCATGAACACTGTTTCCATTTCCTTGTTAAATTGAATCGAAGAAAGTAACTATGATATAAATATACAGTAGAATTATTATTTTATATATTTTATGAATATTTATTATATACAATTTATAATCTTTCCTTAATGGTTAACGTGGAGAATGAATCTCATCGCGTCGTGGAGACGGTAGGCCGTACGTACGCACGAGCGGTGATATCATTCACTTAAAGGATAAATGGTATAGAATTGGATGGTATATTAATTGTAAAAAATAATTATCATGTTAAATTCATTATTTAAATCCATTTAACTCATCATTAAACCCATCCAAATTAAGTAATGTAGAATAACAAATTCCACCACAATGTAGAGAGGGTAAGTTATACGTGCACATGCATGGTGATATTGTTATTCATAGGATTGATAAAAGGAGGTATAAGGTAGTAACATAATTTTAATAACATATTATAATATAGAAGATACTAGATTTATTAATTTATTTTATGAACAACATAATAAGAGGATGTAAAATATTAAAATAATTTTGAAATAGGTGGTAAAATAATTACCTCCTTTTTTAGTATCTCTTTTTTATTTGAACAAATGGTATCCCTATAATGGATTTCATCCAAAAATGAAGCCTTTAGGAGGAAGGGAAGGATTTGGGAGGGTAAATAGATAGGTCATGGTAGATATAAAGGACTTGAATGGTGTGATTAAGTGGGTAGAGGTGGTGGCCTTTTATAAGAGGGTGGAAGAGCACTTTAGAATATTTTTGAAATATTTATTTATTATAAGTTGATTTTAGGTTTATAATGATCCAAAACTAATTTATTTCAAATATAAGGTGAGTATTGGTAGAAATAATATCAAATAATAAAATTTATACATGCTTTGATTTTATTTTTAATATTATCATTTTCATTTATCCTTATTTATTTTCTTTAATTTTATTTGTGGTAAAAATTTCAAAAATTTCAAATGGCTTTTAATTTTTACTAATGGGTTATAAATTGACTGAAAATGGATACATAATAAGATTTTAGACCATATAATTTGCACTGTCTAATTTTTAAATATTTTTGGGATTTTTAAATAATTTATTAATATGTTATTTTTATAAAATATCAATAGTTTCAATTTTGACAAAATTAACTTATTTAAATTTAAATAAAATACAAAAAGAAGATAAATTGAGAAAAAATATTTTATACACTCCTAACATATCAAATTCACCTATAAAAACAGTGTATCACATTAATTAGTATATATGATATATATTTTAGTATTTTTAAAACCATTTATTTGATACTTCTATCAATAAAATAATTTCTACATCACTATTGTTTCATCATTAATGGTAAATATTTAATCTCTAAAAATTATAAATAAATTTAAATTATGTATATAATTTCATTATATTTCTGGATAATATTTATTTTCTATGTTTTATCTTTTTATCACTATATTAAAATTTTTATAAGAGATAAGAGAGTGACATGTTGTCTCTTTCTTTTGTTTTATTTATAATTACTTCATTTTCATGTATCAAAAGTCCATTAAATGAATCAATTATTACACATAGGAGATATGGGTCGAATTTAATGCATACAATAGGATTTTGGAAGGTGTTAGGGTAATTTTAATGTCTTTATCATATTGTTTATTACCTTAATTCACCCGATTTAGCTTTAATTGTGGTAAATAAATATTTCCATGGTTACTATTCATAATATCAAAAAACGCAACCTATTAAAATAACATGGACCTAATTATTAAAAATATGAAATCCATTTTTCAAACTTCAAAACAGACGAGTTTCATTAATTAATTTAAAATTAATTCTTGTTTTCAAATCCAGAAAGCACATATATTAAATGTAAAACTATCAAAATATTAACATGCTTTTAGGTCAAATTTAAATTTAAAATTACTTCCAATGATTAAAATTGGAATAAAGGATAAAAAATAATCCATTTACACTTTAAAAACTGTTAAAAATATAATTTAACTATATGAACAAGTTAGATGAAATGACAGTTTTGAATTAAAATGTAGTATTTATCTCTCTTCATTAAAATATGAATTTCGTCATAAAAATACTAAAAATTAAACCAAATTAAATTTTTAATTCACAATATTAAATAATATTATTATTATTTCAAACATAACTTATAAAAGTTTTAAAAACTGTATTTAAAAATAGTTCACCACCAAAAGTTGGTAAAACTGATTTTTTTTTGAAAAATACCTAATTTATATGAAAAATTGAATTTGTTATTATATAATGTTCTAGAAAATACATAAGATGAATGTTAATGTTATATAAAATTCAAAATTTTGTTAATAATATTCATAAAGACTAGTTTATATCCCATTAAATAATAATATTTTTTTAATATATCATTGTTTAGCGAAACTCGGTATTGCGTACAATGAATGTTATCGAGGAAAGTAGCTATTGCGTGTAATTCAAGACAAGTAAGTGTTGTATTTTATGAAATCTTCCTTTTGTGGTGTGTATAACTTAATCCAAACATATATACATTGAAAAAAATCTATACTCAGTGTTGCGTGAAATGAATTATATTAAAAGAACTTGAAATTGTGGGTAACACAAGGCAAGTATAGTGTAGTGTATACTGTAAGCTAATACCGTGTTTTGTATAGTGTAAGATAATATTCGTGAAGTATAAAAATAACGAAATAAAATAAATTGAAATGAATATTTCTCATAAAATACCGGTGTGTTATAATTGGCTCGAGCCCTACGTAAGGAGGGGAGAATTTTTTTTCCTTTGCACAGATTTGATTCTTGTGCAAGAATTCATTGTTCAGGACATAGTAATCACCATGAAATTTAATGTCTTGCTATAAGGATGAATATTTTGATCAGTTAAATGTTTTGCATCATGGATGACCTCCGTACAATTTAACATTATGTGGGAAGGACATTATTGTATTCTTTTGGCTACATGAAATATTTATTTAGGAACTGTATATTGGTAAAAGACTTGGTGAGTTTTTCATCCATTTTAATTTAGTAATATGCTCTATTTAAGTAATGTTTTTGTATATCATATGGTACTTCCCATTTTGGTTCTAAATTTGGAGGCTTCTTCTCGAGTATCATCGGGGATTTTAGGACCAACACCATTTCTCTTTTGAGGAAAGATTCAAGGTGAACATTCTTATTAAAGACTCATGCAATCCGATTTTGGTATACTTTAATATAGTTATGATTATAAAATATTGTTTCATCCAACCATTCCAGCTCATCAAATCATTTTTGGGATTTCTCATCCATATATAGGTGATCACATATAGAAATTTGAAAAAATGGAAATTGAATTTCAATAGGCATAACTGCCTATGTCCCAGATGCTAATGAGTACGGTGTTTCATGGTTGGTGGTTTGGGTTGTGGTCTGGTAAGCCCAAAGAGCATAGAGGAGCATTTTTTGGCTATGATTTTTTTTATCCTTATCGACTATCATTTAGAATATGTTGGATAGGGACTTGTTGAAATCCTCTATCTATCCATTGACCACTGCATGGTGGTAGGATAAATGGTTAGCTTTGATGATGTACTCTTGGTAGAGTTTGTCCAACACAGTAGAGAGAAAATTGGTGCCATTTTCTATCAGTATTGCATGAGGGGAACCAAACCTGGTGATGATATTGGATTTCACAGAGCTGAAAATTATTTTTTCTCTAACTTCATTAAGGGGTATATCTTCTGCGCATTTGGAAAATAAGATGGTTTCTATGAGAATATATTTGAATTGTATGGTCCTGACGGGAGGATATGGTCCCACAACATCCATTCCCCATAAAATGAATTAACATAAATACTTGAATATGTGAAGTATCATCAGGGTCCGGTGGATGAAATTTTCACAAACATGGAAGCAATCTTATCTCTTTGTAAAATCATCACAATCCTGTATCATGGTGGGAAAATAGTACCCAAGAATTTGAATTGGATGAGAGAGTTTGGATGATGACTGGTGTTCCCCACAAGTTTCTACATGCACTTCATTCATGATGACAACAGTTTCTTCTCCATCAATGCACCTGCGAATGACTCCATCAAGAAGTCATTTATAAAGGACATTTTTGTTAGTTTGTGTTGTCCTACAACATGAAATTGACTGCTCGTCTTTGGATCCATTCCCTTCCAGTCTTATATGGTGAGAGTTCTCCCTTTTAAAGATAGTCCAAAATGGGAGTCGTCTAGCCAGTAGTAGGACCATATGGAATGGATATGGGACCAATATCATTAATTTCTTCCATCTTGGCCTAAATGATTGGTAATACCATCCATTAGTGGGAAATACTAATGAATGTTTCATTCCTATCTTGGATGGCCAGAGGCATGGTTGCATTTTCTAATGCATCAACTAGCGCATTTTGTGACCAAGGAACACAAATCATTATCATCTCTGATAGGAATTATCTATAAATTCTAGGACATGATTCAACCAAGGGATGAACTTCTATCTCTTGAATGAATAGTCACCATTGACTCAATTGATTACCAATTCTGAATCACCTTTAATCTTTTGGGATTCATCTTGTGCTTGGAGTGGTGGTTCCATACCTAAAATAAGGGACTAATACTCTACTTCATTATTCATACATCCTTCTGAATGTAGGAAGGAATAGGGAAGAAATTCTTTTTTGGGGATATGAGTATGACCCCCATACCCACTTTGTTCAATTTGGGGTCTTCCATTCATTTTAACAATGGGCTTCTGGAGGCACCGTCGAATTACATTTCCCACTTTGGGGAGTTATCTCAAATAGAGAACACTTCCTCATTAGGTATCTCAATATCTAATGGTTCCACCTCTATTGAGGGATTCTCATCCATGAAATCTACTAATTTATGGCCTTTGATAGATTTCTGCTGTAAGAAATGTATATTGAACTAATTCATGATCAATTCCCACCGTGACAAGCATCCTGTTAACAATAGGCGGCTGAGAATATATTTGAGCAGGTTGCTACATGAGACCAAATTGAATTTGTGGTGTTGCATGTAATGGATCAGCTTCTGGACCACAAATATTAATGCTAGACATCTCTTCATGGTATTTTAATAATACCTATCCGCATCAATCATTGTTTGACTGAGATAATAGAGACTATTCTCACTTCCAACATCATTCTTTTATGCGAGGAAGGTTCCTAGGGATCACTTAATGGTGGTTACGTATAGAATGTTGGTCTTCCATCAACATGAAGCATTAAAACCAGTTGAATCAAGAGATATTTCTTGAGATTTTTTAATTCTTCCTTACAATCATCAGTCCATTGATATTCTACCCCTTTCCTCATCAACCTGGTGAAAGGAAATCATTTTCTAATAAGGATGGAAATGATGCACCGAATGTAGGTTAGGTGTCCTTGAAGTCCTCTCAAATTAGTGAGGATGCAATGTGGTGGTATACCAAGGTTGTCCATTTTCTTTTCAGGGACTAATTTTATATCGTGCTGGATTGCGATGAAGCTGAGGAATTTTTCCTGTGGTAAAATCAAAAACACATTTTAGAGGGTTCATTTTCAGACTATGTTGTCTCATTTTATTAAAGATAGTTTCCAGATCTGCCAGATGGTCTGAGGATTGTCATTATTTATCCAAAATATCATCAACATAACATTCAATTAAATTTCCCAAGAAGATTTTGAAAATTAATTGCATGGCGCGTTGATATGTGGTGCTAGAATTTTTTAAACTGGAAGGCATCAACTTGAAGAAGAACACTCCTTGGGGAGCCCTAAAGGTGGTAGATTTTTCAACTTTTTGGTCCTTTAATATCATGTTATATCGTAAATAGAAGCCCATGAAATAGAGAGATTCAAATCTTGTATTTGTATTGATAAGAAATTCGATGATTGGGACTGGGAACACAACTTTATGGAATTTCCAATTGAGGTCCCTAAAATCAATGGAGACCCTAATATGCATGTTTTTATTATTAACATGGACAATGTTTGATAACCAGATGGGGTATTAGACCTCCAAAATGGTGTTAGATCTGATTATCTTGTCAACTTCATCCTCTATTTTTGAATCATGGGTCAGATGGGTCCTTTTAGCAGCTTACATATAGCCACAGTGGTCCTCGTGTAGGCCTAGGTGGTGATGGTCCACCTCAGGATCGAGACCTGAATTTTTTGTATAATTATCGGTGAAAAATTTCAATTATGTCTCCTGAAATAGGCGTATATCTCTTGTTCTTCGGAAGGCATGGACTCACTAACCATAGTGGGTCATGGGTATTTTTATGTACCTGATTTTATTTCCTTGAATTCATCCCTAGTGGTAGCGACCCCTTCCTCAAATGCAGTAGGGCCATCCCTCAAGTCCTCTTTTTCATCCTCCTCTATATCCTCATTATCTTCCTCTTCATCTTTTGATGGGGAAACAATCCTTGAAACAATTATTCCACAGTTTAATGATGAGTCATACTTTTGGTGTCTGGGAGGTGAATCCACCTCTTCTTTCTCAACCATGTGAAGAGGTCTCTTCATAGAAGACACAGTGAGGGGTAAAAGAGTTTCCTCATCTTTTTTGATTATTGAGACGCTTCCCCCTACTGTAGTGGGTGAGGCAGTTATTTATTGTGTTTTTTATGATAGTTCAGTGGAATTTTATCCAAACATTCCCTAATATCTTGGGAGTCATTGAGCCTTTAAACTTTATGAGTCTAAACATCTATAATATAAATCATGAGTACTTCTAAATATGGGTTTGAATTTACACTTTTTCCATCAATATGATTGACAGGAAATATGTATTCCTCCCCATGTTTCTAGAGGGGAATGGTGGGAACTATTTCCGAACCATTTGGGGTGGCTACCCAATCAATTCTGTTAGTTGAGGGTTGTTTCCACATTGGTTCATAGTACCCTCCATCAATATAATGTGATTCACAGAAGTGAAATGGATCCTTATCATCGCGTAGTGTCCCAAATTTTCCATTAATTCTATATTTCATGTAATTATTGTACGAGGAGGGTATTTTCGCATGTTTATATTTTCGGGTCCTCCGTATCATGGCATTGAAGGATGTATTATTTCGAACCAGCAATAATTATGGGTGATCTGTGAGGTCAGAAAACTAGGTTTCGAGCATAATTTGGCCCAACCGATTCTGAAATTTTTTGTTTTATCCCAACAAAGTTGTGGTATAGGTCATCAAATCATCCTCATTACATCCCATATGACAATGTTTCTATAGTGGGAGGAGATTAACCCAAAATCCATATTCAATCAAGACTTTTTGGATATTAACACCATTTATTATGAAAGATGCATACTAGGGTTTGATCTATCATTGAATGGTTGTGTCTTCATCTTGATTTATGAAGGATATAACAGTGTGCAATTGTGAAGGATTGGTCTCTATTATATAGACTTTATAGGAAGTTACTTTGGCTTCAAACTCATTTGGAATCATCAAAGATTCAATGATTTCATCCCTAATAACTTGGGATAGATTTAGTTCTTCCATGATTGAAAACATAGCTAGTACTAAAGCTATCTACTTTAGAATTTCATATTACTAATCAGAAGGTTTGTGCTTCTTAGATTGGGAATGATCTTTAATAGGCACTTTAGGGGCTTGAGCATTTTATGGATACAGGTCGACCCTTGAGGATAAAGTTTAAGGAGATTTCATCCTTCTGGATTGGGCATGGTAGGTCTGCTCACCTGCTGAGGTAAATTAGCCACTTGTTCTTCTTATGATGATTATTTTAGAAGAATTTAATGTGGATGGGTTTCCCTGATGATAGTAGAATTTTTATGTCCATGTTGAAACCATTGGAGGGTCATTCTATGGGTTTCTACCATAATGATGGTTCGATTAGCGGTACAACTATAATCATTATTTCTTCCACGGCTTTGTCTCCCTTGATATCCCTAGATTCTACAGTTTCTTCCTCTAGCCCCCCAATTGGTTGTGGGAAACTCTAGTTGTTACCAATATTCGTCATTTGAGAAGGGATCCATCAATTGGATGAAATTTATAGATCCAAAAATCATATCCTCTTCTAATGATGACTTTTCCTTATCATCAGCCTCTGATGGGGCTATTTGGTGGGGAAGTTCCCATGTCTTCAGGTTCAAGGGAATTAAATTTGAAAGTATTAAATCCAACTTCAATTTTGGGGCATGTTAATCTCCCTACTTTTACTTTTTACCCTTCTTATTCGACTAGTTTTTTCAGTGGATGTACCTTGGTGTATTCTGGGGTTAAGGATGAAGGATGTGTTGCATCAGGAACTGTTGGAGGAACAGTCGAATGCTTCAACTCTTCCTATATAATTCCATGAGATCGGATAAATATTTTCTATATCATCCAACTATCAGAATTATAATACCTTTTATTAAAAAATTCAAATACCCTTATTATTCCAAATCGATGGTGCAAATATACAACACTTGCGCTCACAGTGGTCCCAGCAAGACCTGTCCAGAACCAATTATTCATTTTAGGAGGTCCTTGAAGAAAAATCACTCCAGAATGTTGTGCCCCAATATTCAGTGGATGGGGATGTAATATGGATAGTAATCAAGACCTACTTCATCATCCCTCTTCGGCTCTAGTAGTCAAAGAAAGTTGCAATTCAAGGCATTTATAAAGTATCCATGGACATGATCATCTCGAAAAGAGTACACATCATTTTGGAATTCCTAGAATTGATTTCCTTTGTCCCCCTAGTGCTCATCCTGCTGAGGTGGGAGTGGATGATGACTTCCATGGGTCTCTGTAAGGTTTTGTTGGGGCCTTGGAGCTAGAGCTGGTGCATGAGGTGTCTTAGGCATGACAGAAGCCACTTCAGCTCTCCCCGCTATTTTTATTGGGGCTTCTAGGGAAACTCGTGAAATGAGATTCATCTGTTTCAAAGAATATTAGATCTTTTGAGTGATGTTACAAATATACCAGATCCCACATGCATATTTCACCAATAAAAGTAGTGTTCATATCTTATCACAGAGGCTGTCGATGAATATGAACAACATCTCATCTTGGAGGTGTATCCAATTCAAGGAGTAATGCATACCTTTCCATCTAGTGATGAATTCTGAGACTCTCTCATTCTTTTTTTTTCAATTCATTAGACCATTAATAATTCTTTTTTTGAAGTGTTGAGCTGAAATGGAATTGGAAATGACATTAGATATGATCCCATCCTATTATTGAGCCAGCCTACAAATTGGTCTACCACACAAAGGATGAACCTACTAGGGTTTGAACAAAACATTTGATCTTCACGTCTTCTTGTTTATCTTGGTTCTCATCATGGGATCATATTAATAAGAGTAGTGCATTAGATTCCAATCTCGGACCCATTATCCATTGAACATCGGAAATATGGGATTCCTAAAATTTAGAGGAGATGGGGTGTTTCTTACACAGTAGGGGTAATGTCTCCATTCTAGTTGTATTGGATCATACCATCCTTCCATTTCTTCGATTAGAAATGTCAATAACTAAATGGTATTCATAATCCCTTCACGCATTTCCTATTGCACCTGAGCATGAGAGAGTGTAGTAGAGGATGGGATTGGATGTGCCAGAGCTACTATAACATGAGGTGAATACCTTTTCGAGGTACCTTCTGGGGATTTTCATGAATATGTTCCAGTTTCTTCCCCAATCTAGGGATGTTATGATATCATGTTGGGATTTGTTTTGGGTATACTCTTGGTCCCGATTCCACCATAAATGAGATCTCTATCCTTGATTCATTCATCGGGATGAGACCGGGAGTTATAGGTACATATAATGGAAGTGTGTATTGATGTTCCAACTACGGAACATACCCATTAGGATGAATTTACCATAGTATCTCATCGTTGAGTCACCTTAGATCTTTTATTTCTTCCCCATGTCAATAAAATCCCTCCTCAAGCATGGGAGAATTGTTTTCACAAGGAAGAGGAGGTGGGTTATATAACATGTCATTATTTTCCTTATTGAGGGTTCATGTGGAGGTTATTGGTGGACTAACTATGGGTGCAGCCAAATTGTGGAAAACTATTTTGTTTCTGGTGTGCACTCTTCCAGGATCTGTGTGGGCTGTCTTTGGGAGGGAACCCCCTTCTCCAGATTCCTCAATATTTAAAGCATTTTCTGCGATGTATGTGGGGCATATGTCTACAACATTCACCAATACATACCATTTTGGTTGAATTGTACCAGGTGTTGAATTGTAGGAGATCTTCTTACCTCATTTATTATATCTTATCCACCCATTCCGTGATTTCCTTCAAGTTTCATAGAAGAGTAACTCAAAGTGAGACTTGATATGGCCTTTATGTATGCCTTCATCCCGAGGGACATGAGTCATGGGATGGGATGGAATGGGTGTACACCCTCTATATTTTTCTCCCCATATGGGAGAATGGAGACGTCCACTGGGTTGGAATTTGAGGTAAAAATTCACCCATCCCAGTGGGCTGGGGATGCTCCCGTATTGAAAATGTTGCTGCTACAATTTCCACTTTATTGGGCTCATTCATTCTCGTGTAGGTATGAGATGGTTATTGTATTGGGTCTGATTTTGAATTACATGCTTCAAAGGACACAATCGACACTCGTTGATTGACTTATCTTAGATAGGGAGCCTACTCGATATTCATGGTGTCATGTTTCCGAAGATTCTCAATGCCCTACTCTCATTGGGCATGATGCTTCTGAGACATAGACAAAGTCAATTATTATTGGGGATTCCACCCTTCTTATGTAGGGACTTCATTTTACTGCTTCCTAGGGATTATGGCACTGTAAGATTTCACTTATAGTGGGTTCTTCTAGATGGGAAGAGTGGTGAAGTGTAGAGCTCCATGTTCTCCCCATCCCTGAATATGAACATCAGACGGGGCGTCACTGATAAGGTGGTGTAACTTTTGTAGAGTATCGTGGAATGATATCCCAAGGTCATTATTCTTCATTTCTGATTGTAGATTTCATTAATATGGGAGGAAAACTAGGTTGATTTGATGGTAACGCTCTCCTAATAAATTAACAAGATCTTCATACCCATCATAGGGAAAGAACTTTTCATTTAGTTGGTGGAGATTTTTCCAGGTATTGAGGAGAATTTTAATCATGAACTCTTCTGAAAATATCTTGGTATATTGAAATGAGAACTTTTCTTGGGACAATACATCACAGGTATGTCATCCCTTCCTAGTTTTCTTCTCACAAGTAACACATATTGTTGTTGTTATTCTAAGGACTCTTCTACTAGATTTTCCTGGTTTAACACCTCCTTAATTATTTCATTCTAAAAAGTTGGGTTAGTGGGAGTCTCGTTGAAAATTGGACGGTATGAGGGTGTCTCATAAGATGAGCATGGCCCCATGGAATCCTCTAGTTGAGAAATGTAATATCTTATCATGAAGAGAGTATTCCACACATTGGAATCCATTTTTTCTAGGGCCTCTGCATATGAAGGATTTATTGCATTTGACCCAATGAGGGAGTAACTTCTCGCCAAAATATATTTAAACTCTGGGGAGGACTCTCATAGTTGGTGTTGTGATGGATTTGACTACTTTTTCAGCTTAGTGTCCAGATGTAGAGAGGACTTCTGCGGTGTATACCCATGGTGAGGACCTTCGAAGAAGACCACAATAAGGGGAGGACTTTCTTGCTTCTTGGTGTCATTAAGAAGAGGTAATTCACAATGACTGCTATTATGGAAAGGGATACCATCATAGCTCTTGTTGTAGGGAGAGTATCTATAGTGTACATTCAGGGGAGGGCCTTTAGGATGTACTGCAATGAGGGGAGGACCTTCTTGTTTCATGATATCACTATAGGGAGGGCCTTTGTAGTTACTGCTACCATGTTGAGGAATGCCATTAAAAATTGATGTTTGGCTATAGGGAGAAACATATCTAAACCTTATAACCTAGGGAGGACCCTCAGGGTGGACTATAGAAAGGGTCATTCCACCTTACTTTCTAAAATTCTGGTGGGGGGAGGGTTACCCTGACACATATTAGAAGATAGGCTCTTGTGATCGATCATTTCTAGCCCACGAAGTAATCCCTCATGGGTGATCCAGGGAGGAACTTTTGAGCTACTGGTAGAAAAATTATGGGGAGGTCCTTCTCAACTACTACTAATACCACTTCAATAACTAGGTAATGTATTGATAAGATTTTTAGGCTCTATTGATAGATTTTTTATGGAGTCAAGAAATCCAGCCTTCAGCATAGTAGAATCATGAGTGTTCCCTTCATTTTCTGGTTACTTTTGGAACATTTTATTTTTGTGCACTCTCTTATAGGAAACTAGGGCCATCAAATATTGGTAATATCCTTCATATATGAGTCCTTATGTAATTGGTTCCCGTGAAATTTTCAAGATATTTGGAAGAACATTTTGAGTTCTAGTAGGGATATATGTGTGCCCTGGAGCAGCCACAATGTTAGACCTGTGTCCCCCAGTTGGAAAAAGTATTTTTTTCCAATCCAGTTTTCCTTTTAATGTGGAATATTATCGTAGAACCTCTTAGATTTGAACAGGTTTGCTAGTCTACTTTTGAGTGATTATCTAATTTGGTGGATGAATCACCCCACCCGATGAGATCGGTCCATGGGTCAGACTCCACTCTTTTATCATTAATGAAATGACTCCTTGTCATGTCTTGTGGTTATAGTATGGTATCATCATCTAACTCTCCATCATGAGAAAGATTTTTTGAGATATGTCTTTGGATGGAATGCGTATGAATGCCCATTCCGATGTCGGAGAAGGAGTGGGTTCCTTCTTCAGTCCTCCATGAGTTGCCAGTGGGTACTAGGGGTTCTTTTGTACTGGGACAAAGGAACGCATCTGCCACAAGCTATCATCAATGGTTTCCACTGTATCTTCCTAGCAGGATTTGTATTTTCGAGTAGGAATTTTCATCTTCTTGTTTTTTTCTGTATTAATCTCACGAGATTGATTTGTATCAATAGGAATTTGACTCTGATCATATTTGATTGTCACCATATTTGGCTAGTGGGATTCATGTGCACTGGTAGTGTCATATGATTGCCCACAATTTGTTGTTCTCTTTACATAGTGGTCTTACGGTGCATCAATAGGAATTTGTACCTGCTTATAGCTGGTTGTCATCCTATTTGGATGACGGGCTATTGGAACATTTGTAGAGATTTGCATCTACCTATAATTTACTGCCCTATCTATGTGGTGGGACTAGAGATCACTAGGAGGAATATGATTTTCCTTATTTTCTTCCACCCTATTTCTGTGGTGGGATTCATTGGAGTGAGCAGAGAAATGCACCCGCTCATAAATTTTCATTGTATTTCCATAGAGGGATTCAGTGGGAGGGGATGAATTGTATGTCTCCCCAATATATACCACCTCATTTGTTTGGGAGACCTCCCCATCCATAACCAGATTGATAACCTTCTATTGATTATGCATTTTCCACCCTCAGTGGGCAACCTGAGGGGCCCATTTCCATTGGACTTTAGAAGGTTCCCTTAGTGTGGGATCCTTTTCGAAGTGAGGATATTTGGGTCCTACGTCACTAGTGAGACGTCCTCCGGTAATAGACCGTAATATTCGTTTTCTTTTAGCTAGGATCAAGTCATTGGCATCAACCCCATCTACCTACCAAAGATAAGGGAGGTCATCTTTTCCACATTCTAGGGACATTCCCTTAAAACAATTTTAGATAGAGAGTGGAGCCATCCTATGTTGGATTATCATCCTTGACTGAAGAGGTGCCTGGAAGGCTTTCACTGATTGGATGGCCAACCATACATCCTCCTCCATGGAGAGAGTACTGTTTTGGCGGTATTATTTGATCATTGTGTTTGAAACCCATCATTGAAGACACTGGGTAGGTAATGTAGTCCTACTAGACAGGGATCTGATCACCTCTACAGACGATGACACATGTGTCTGAGTAATTTATTGAGACACCATTTGGATCGAAGAGAGGTCTTTGAGATCTGAAACATATGTAACAATAACATACAAACTAAACCCATCAAGGTATAATCGCATGATCACATTCATGATCGGTAATCATGTTAATCCCTCATCCTTTTTAATGTGATAAGGGATTGAGGTACAATGATGCGCCAACTTGGTTATGGATTCTTATTGGGATCAAAATATTTATTTCGACATGATTCATGTCATAGCGTATATGGGAAAACCATGTGGTATGATATTCCATATCCCCTTCTTTGTTACCATTCCGGTAAAACTGCCACCGTGGTTAAGGATTCACGTTGGGTTCACCATATTTTTTTTGACCTTATTCACATCTTACCATGTTTAGGTTTTGGATAGATAGTACAACATGGATTCGGAAGTATATCCTTTTTATGTTATGAAGGTGGTTCTACATTTACAAGATACCATCAGATGATTGCAGGGGGGTATGTGTTTGTGTAATTGGCCCATATCGTGTATAAGGTCCTCAAATGGTCTCTATCGAGTTTATTCGTGGATCCTAAAATACCCAACAACCCTAATATTCATGATTCATAGGCATAATTTCTAAAGGCATGTTCTTGTTGGATGAGGATTTGGGAAACATCACTTAATAACTCCATTGGTCGAGAGTGTTGCAGGTCAGGCTCATCACACCCTTTTGGGGAGAATTATTTACTACTTTGGGAATCCCTTATAGATTTATGATATGTTCATATGTTTGTGAATCCATGGTTCTTTCACGAAGAGTGTGTCCACATATTACCCCTAGGTTGTAGAATCAATCATGGATATTAATGGATCAGATGTTATTGAGAAAGTGCTGGTTTGGGACCTCTTTTGAGGCACTCTAGAGTTTACAAACATCCAAAGGGATGGTAGTTGATTCAATACAAGGATAGAACCCATGAAATAAGTTTTATACATATCCTAATGAGAGGAATCAAAACCCAAGTAGTTTGGTGCCACATAATTCTACACATCTCCTTTTATGGTCATGTGATGGGGGACCCATCCATGATGTTTAACGTCATGAGGCAAGGACATCCAGTCAGAGGATTCCTAGTCCGGACATTATGTGGGACTTACACCGAATCATCCCAGGATGCTCAGGAGAGGTATGGTCTCTTATGTAGACATGGCCCAACCATGGATAAGGCCTAGTGAATACAAGGGTGATTTGGGTGTTATGTTTGGAAATTAGGTAATATTCTAATATATCCATGATAGTTGGGAATCGAATCCCCCATAGTTTGGTTAAAATTGGGGATTATACCATACAAGATAATTTTTTTGAAAGATTCATGTTGGGGTTTATTTCTGAAAAGGATGTCCTAGTAAATTAAGGTGAAATTTTTATTGTGCCTTGATTGGGGATTATACATGAGAGGTACCCATTTTAAGGGGGCATGATATCTGATTTCATGGATGAGATGATATGGAGATCAATCCTAGATAAAGGCATCCTAAGTATCCCAACTGTGTTGGGAATCAAGGTTATCATAGTACGTGACTGCGTTACACGAATTTCATATCACCACAGACCTCTAGGACCATGGGGGTCTTGTTCGGTGTGAGAAATAAGAGGATGTGAATGATTAAACAAAGGTACACATTCTATTCTATACTAAGGGAATCATAGGAGGGATATAGTGAGAGAGGGTTCACCTATGATCCCAACAGGAGTGGAAAAAAGTTTTGAACATGTCATCCCATCACCTGTGTTGATATCTATGATGGTCATGTTTGGTGAAATATCTAGAAACATTCCAAATGGGGCTGAAGAGGGGAGAAAGCACTAAATCCCATAAAAAGGATAGGGGATTACCTTAGTAGGAGTGCATGGAATGATTTCTAGGAAAGAGGAGAAACATTGCTCCTCATCAAAGGGAAATTAATAATGATCCCTTTGGCTTGTCACAGTCCAACATTGAATGG
The DNA here is from genome assembly GCA_963277665.1 of Viscum album. Taxonomy (NCBI): domain Eukaryota; kingdom Viridiplantae; phylum Streptophyta; class Magnoliopsida; order Santalales; family Viscaceae; genus Viscum; species Viscum album. Next base: position 136,571,388 of record OY728134.1, read on the forward strand.
AAAATCCAGCGATAAACCATGATCGTTAGAATAAGGAGGTTCATGTCAGTGTCCCAAGGTTAGAATCTAGGTTACCTTGAAAATGTAGACTTGAGGATGTCCCAGGGGTCCAAACCATTGTTGGAACTACCTTTGCACCTCTGCATTCCTTGGGTATGTTGACATAGAAGGGCACACTGATGCACCAGGTGGTCTGGTCATACAGGTCCAATTGATTTGGAAGATATGTTTACCTGGTGCTAGTGGAATCGTAAGTGGAGGGGAAAAGAATGGCATGATAGGAATTGAATGATAGTATTTGAACCGGTAGGTGGGAAAATTAAAGATTCCCCATTCTACTTACCATTTTCTCATGAAGGATGGATTTTTTCCTACATAGTGTTCTGTTATGTGGGTGAAGGGGTTGTTTGTACAGTGGAGTGGTATGAAGACCTGGATGTGAGCCTCCATGTACCATGGTGGTACACAGTCAGAGGTTCCTCCTACATATCATGGTGCTATGTAGTGTAGCGGTTTCTTCACATAGTGCAACACCATGTGGTTCATCGGACTGAAGGAGGTGCACTATTCCTACAGTTCACGGGAAGTTCATCCACAAAGGGCCTATGGTTCATGGTTCACCAAATAGGTTTGGAACCAGTTGATTATTACTAAGTTCTATTATTTTTATGGTTCAAATCAAGTTTATACATGATAGAAACCCATCGCGGTTTCATACTTCGTCGATCGTTTTCCTTTGAAGCCTTCCATTCATAATCTCCAAGCTCCCCACAAAATATTCTGTTACTTATACTTCTTTCTTCTCTAAGTTCCCATTGGGGTCATTTAATGAATATGAAGATGCATCTATGGGAAACATGAAACCTTTTCTGGAAGGCCATCGAGGGATCATCTGATCTATAGACGACTCGGTCAACTAGAGTTTTTGGGGCACTTTAGTTTACAACGTTGGAAAATCACTGCCTCAATCCCATGAACGGCGCCGTCCATGGGATATTGTAAGCCTCACCTCATCCAAGAATACTCATTCTATAGATATGGTATGTGGGGACTTATATATCCATCATGTGTTTCCAAAAACCCAGTTTTTGGTGCCTTAGTTCACTATCTTCTTTTATTCCGAGAATGGCTTGGTTCCCTGGCCAACACTTCATGGGCCTAAGTTTCATAGAACATCTACATACTGATTGGTTCATAATTTTCTTCCTCTATAGGCCTTTCCCAGTAACCTATACATGGGCCAGTTTGGGTCCTTTTTCAAATTTTATTTCTTCAATCCTATCCTCAAATTTTCATCCCCACGTGCATCTCTTCCCAATATAATATTTGTTGGAGTATTTTCTTTACCTTTGCGGATTTTTTAAGACACTGCAGAGGAAAAATAAGATAAATAATATAATATAAATTATAATTATAATTATATAATATAAAAAGTAAATAATTTCTTACCCTTTGAAAATGGTTATCACTTTTTGTGGAAGAGGTTGTGAAAACTTATTAAGAAAAAGGGGCGATGAATTTTTTCTAAAAAATATATCTCTAAAAGTTTTCACATGGATGTACTATTAACATTGAAAATTAAAAATAGGAATAATCCCTAATGTTATTCATATACTTTATATACATTCAATAATAAAATCCATCTTTTTTTCCTCTGAATAAAGGGATTCTGGCTGGTTTACACTGGATTATTAAAGTGACTTTTTGTCTAATTTTATTCCAATACTCCAACATCACATGGCATTATGAACATAAATAAAGAACAGTGTCACATGGAAATAGTAATGAAAGTTCACTGATTTCTTATATAGATTCATATTGAATTTATGATTACTTTGGGGTCTACTTCTAGAGCTATAGGCACATTTTTACAAATGATCTATTCTATGCACAAATTTCAATGACTATATTTTTACTAGTTTTGTGCCTTAAAATGAGGGTTTTAGATTATGTATTTATTGGATGAAATTAAGAGAATGATTTCTATATTCCTAAAAAAATTAAATTCAAAATTTCATTTATTGTAGAAAAAATTAAGGCTTAAATAGAAAATAAAAATGAAACGTTTAAAACACATAATTACTCTATTTTCAAATTATACTCATAAATACTTTGAAAACCCCAAAATGTAATAATTTTCCATAAAATAACATAATCATGGGATTAATAAAAGTTATTTATAGTATTAAATGTATTAAAATATTATAATCATTACTAATTAATCCAAATATTTTACTCCAAAGTAGATACACCCACAATCTAAGAGAATAAAACAACAATAATATTCCGGGATGAACAAGTATTATCCATAAAGATCATGGTTTAGAGGATACTATTGGTATTTGTGGAGTGTTTGGAAAAAATATTAATCAATCTAGTATATCATGTAACTACCAAGAAATATGCATGAATCTATGGGGATTAATTCTAAGATGATGATATTAGAGTATCGGCAATAGAATCCTATGAAAAATGAAATACCAAAAATATGAAAATATAAAAAATATGAATGGTTGAATGATTTTTATAGAAGATGAATGGATGAAGGGAATAAAGCCTTGAAATGGTATAATATCTTACCAGGTGATATTTCATGAAATATAAATAATCATATAATTCTGATAGTGAATAAATCTAAAATCACTAATGAATTTTGTCATATTCTCAAACAAATAAAAAATGATCTGAAACATTATAGGGAAAAAGGAAATAAAGTATTAATTGTCGAAGAAGAAAAACATGATGATAATTCATCTACAAATTAATACTTCAATATTCTTATGTATGAAGTCTGTGAACCAAAAGGGAGTAGAAGAAAACATTACATGAAAATCCTACCAGCATAAGGGAGGAAGCTAAACTCATCAAAATTTGAGATTAAAATAAACAAGAACAAAGGATGATTTAGATAAAAACTAATCTTGAGTTATATTTTGAAGAAAAAACTAGGTCCGTTTTAATTCCATTATATATATATTCAATTGTACTAACATGAAGGGAATTGAAGGATATGATTTCATCTACATAAGGGGGTGTAAATGGTTTTAAGCTGTCAAATATTCTATTTTTTAATATTATAATCACTATAAAATTGGAAATCCAAAAATCATTTTAACAAAAATATAAAAATAAAGTTTATATAACACCATGTCCACAAAATATCAGATCCAGTGCAATATTTTAATATATTGGTATGAATTAAATGAATCACATCTCGATGGACCGATTTGTTTTGCAGTCCTATAAAATAGATTACATAAATGAATTTTACGTTAGAATTAAAAAAAATACAACATAGATAATACTATAATAACACAATTATTATATTATATTAACCCTATATATAAATCATACAAATCTTCTTGGAATCCTGGTAAAAAAACATAAGAAAGGGTTGAGCTCAAATTCTATATAAGGGTAAAAAATATAGAGGAAGCTATAATAAATAATCATAAACTTTTAAGGAAAAGTATAAATCTAAAACAGATGCCTTTTATACATAATCTTGAGAATAATATGGTAAGAATGAATCCAATAATACCATTTAAACATTCATATGGATTTTTTACTTGTCTAATAATCACATGTAATATCAATAACTAGTCTCATGATGAGAGAATACATAATGATGGACATCTGAAACAAACAATTAAGGATTCATTCCAAGAATCTAATATAGTCATGGATTGATGCCCTGAATATATTACTATCAAGGCTTTGTTCTAAAAATCTATTTCTATCAAGGCTTTCTTTCAAGAATTTATTAATATCAAGGCTTCAAGAGAATAATTTTTTACTGTCAAGGCCTCATGTCATGAATCTATTACTATCATGGATTGTTACCAAGAACTTATTACTTTTCATGATTAGTGCTAAGAATCTATTACTATAAATCCAACTTGAAAATAATCTAATATATGTGTAAAACATAAACAAAAAAATCATTCTTATTAAAAAATGGCATACAAAATATGAATACTTTAACCATAAAGTAAGAATGGTATCTAAATAGCACACCCACAATCAAACCGATCATAAACCACTGAATAAAATTTCGGAAATGATATCATAAGAGAGAAAACTCACTTAAGAATAATATCCAACAATGTATGTTGACATAGATGAAAAAACACTATTAAAATCATTACAAATATATGGAGATAAATTCCACATTTTCTTTAAAATATTTTATTTAAAATCAACACACATATAAAAAAAGATATTTAAAATTATTTTTGAATCAAATTTTCCCAAACTACTTTTAAACTTTTTAAAATAATTAAAATTTTAAAGAATTCATGTTCATATAAATAAATCCTTAAAACCAATTTGAAGACATGGACATTAATGAGAAAAATATAGAAGAAATATTGTTTAAAACATTTAAAATTATGTTTTAGTTAAAGAGTCCTTTAAATAAAACCTTAATAATTTTCATTTTAAATATATTTTAATGAAATTAAAAATATACATAAAATTTTATATATAAAATTTTATATAAATATAAATAGATATGTAGGATAATATCAATATTATTGAAATGGAGAAATGATTAATTCTTTAAAATTTAAAGCGTCCCAACCCACTTTGAAAATTTAAGTCATAAGCCTAATATCTTTAAATGAATTTTTAAATAACTTTAAGATTAATTTATTCATGATATAAAATATAGTATGGGAATTAAATACACCACAAAAAATAAATAGGTTCTGAACATGGATTATATCCCATGAAAATTAAAAGTGGGATGGAAATTCATATACCTTAGGTCTGATACTCTCTATACATGCCCCAGAATCTGATATAATGGTTTTAAAAATATTATTAATTTTTACCAAAATCATAATAATATTTATTATATCATATATGATTCATTTATAACTTTATATTACCCCTTTATTAATAATTTCCAAGTTAAAGAAACATTTCCAGTAATCATCACTTTGTTTATTGTTCATGTTTTTACATGATATTATTGATCATATTAATTAGATAATGATTTAAATACTTATATAATGTAAAAAATGATTTATATATCATATATATTCAGTATAAAAATATATATAATATATTGATAAATGAAATGGGACACACCGTTGATGGAGACGATAGGTCGTACGTACGCAAACATGTTGTTTTTTTTCGTATTTGATGGAGGAAATTAAATGGAATATATATATATATATATTATAGTAGAATTATTATATAATATATTTCATATTTTTTAGTATAATTTTTTTAATCATTCTAAAATGGTTGTAATGGAGGATGAATCTCATCGTATCGTGGAGAAGGTAGGTGGTACATATGCATAAGAAACGATAATATTTCATAATGGTAAAGGGTGAGGAATTAGATAGAATATAAATTATAGAGAAATAATATAAAGTCATTTTAATTATTTAAATCCTTTATGTTCATCGTTATACGCATCAAAATACAGTATATATTAAAAAACGTTTACACCATGATGTGGAAATGATAAGCGTTATGTATGCACACATGGTTATATTGATTTTGTAGGATGGGTAAAAGGAAGAATATAGCAGTACCATAATCATAAAAACGTATCATAATATATTATATTATGTAGTTATTACCTTATTATGTAAAAAACATAGGAAAATTAAGTAGAAGAAGAAAAGAACATTGAAAGAGTTTGTAACAAAATTTCCTTTTTTTCTAGTGTCTCCTTTTAATTTTCAAAAAATGTCTCTATAGGTTGGATTTATGACAAAATTATTTCGTCTAGGATAAATTTATAGAGGTTGGTAGGATAAATTGGTAGGTATTTGATGATATAAATTTCTTTAGAGGTGTGAATAAAAGATAAGGAACTGAACCTTTTTATAAGAGAGGGGAGGTGCACTTTAGTAAATTTCAAAACTATTAAGTCAATATAAATTTATTTTAGATTTTAAAAATATCCAATGTAATTTATTTATAGTTTAATATGATGATAGTTCTAAATTATCTCAGAAAATGAATTTTTTATATGTTTAGGTCACAAAATTAACCATATCGTTTGGCTTCAACCCTTTGTTAAACTATTTAACATTTACCATTACAACTTGTCTTTTTAGACTATAGGGTCAATATATTTACTATAATATTCCAAAAGAACCCCAATTGGATCATTTATAAACTTTTTAACATTATCCTAGATATTTGGATGAATTATATATTTTTTTTGAATTTTATATGATTTAATAATATATTATATATTTTAAAATCTCATTTATGTCATTTTGACACTATTTATTATTTGTCTCTTTAAATACTCATAACAACTTTATTACTTAAAAAACATAAATTAAATCATCCCTAACATGTCATAGTAATCCCAAAAAAAATTATGACATCAAATATTTAATATTATATTTATTTTAATATTATCAATTTCAATTATTTGATTCTTCTGTAAATAAATCAAATTATTGTATCATCATTGTGTCACCATTTAATTTAATTATTTATTTTATAAAATTATAAATAAATTATCATGTTATAGATAAAAATTTTATCTTTAAAATTATTATTTATAGTTGAACATAACTTTTATATTACTCGAAATTTAAAATTATTATTTATTAAAATTTGAATATGAAAATTTTAACTCTTCTTTAAATAAAATATAATAAATGTCTTAATATAAAAAAAGAGTCTTAAAAATGATAATTTTCAATACATATGGTTAATTTGGGTCGAAAAACACTAATCCAATGAAATTAAAACAAGTTTTAGGGTAATTATATATTATTATAATATTATTTTTACCTTAATTACCTAATTTACCTTTAATCGTGGTAAATAAAATTCGAAAGTTATAATTCCAAAAAAAATATTTTGATTCTATTAGAAATACATTTTCATACTAATTATAAAAATTTCTGTCATTTTTTTAATTCAATTCACAGAAGTGGTAAAATTACATTTAATGTTAATCCCGCAAATTTAGCAAGAAGACAGGTAAAAGAGACGTTTATAAGTTCAATAAATTTTTATATCTAATTTTATTATAAAAATGATTCCAATGTACAAAATTGGGTTAATATATGTATTATTTATCAATTTTGACATTAAAATTAATTAAAATTAAAATCATTATTTAAATGAAACAGTCGATTTTTTAACTACATTGCAATATTAATCACTATTAATATAAAATTGAAACTTTTTATTAAAATATCAAAAATCCACCATAAGAACATTTTGATATTTTTAATTAAAAAAATATTTATATTTTAACAATTTCAATTTCTAAAATAAATTTTATAATTGTTCACAAAAGTATATAAAATGTAGTTCATTTAAGAAAATAGTATTTCTAAACATATAATTGTTTTACCAAAACTCAAAAAATTAATTATAAATATGTTTTATATATGTGAAAAAATTTAAAAAAACAAAAATTTATTTATTAATTTTATTATTATTATATTTAATGGATAATTTATTAATATATCATTTAAATAATTACCAAACTAAAGTGTTGTTTCACAGAAACTCAATGTTGTGTGTGAAGCAAGTGAAGTCGGTGTTGTGTGAAATACAAGCAATAAAATTTCATTAAAAAATATAAATTACTATGTAATCATGGTATGTTACATTGTCCTCTCATTAAATAAAGTATGTTCTTGTAATTTGAAATTTCACATCGAAAATAAAAGGTTGATACTAGAAAATACCTTTTTGGAAAACCCAAATCAGAAATATAGTTAATAAAATATAATCTTAATAAGAGGGAAATGGAAATGAAAAGTTTAAAAAAAATTAGCCCACAGAATAAGTGAACATTAGTGTCATATAGAGATACACACATGGATGAAAACATAAATATTTATAGGGAGCGATTGAGGTCAAAAATTATAAACAAGTGAACAATCAATGGAAAATTTAGGGCCTCAAATCCATAAATATATAATGATTTAAAATACCATCAGTTCAAAAAAATATAGGGTATCTGGATAACACATTTTTTTAGAATGTTCTCCTAATGTTTAGTGATTATTTTACTCTCTATATAACACTTTTACGGAATCATACAATCCATGATTATTTCATTCATCCATTAAATTTTTACTAAAACCAAACATGTTAGCACATAATATCCAATAAATAATACTTAAAACTCAAGAATAATATCCAATGTTCAACTAATTCCATTCTAACTCTAAATCATGACCCAAATACTTCCATCCAATTAAAATATCTAAAAATGCCTCTAAATATCCAAAATCAATCTTAACATAAAATTTCCTAAATAATTAAATGTATCTCTTATTTCCACATACCAGTTTTTTGGTCACTTTTGAACTCCTAAAAAAACTATAATGCTTCCAAATCCTTAAAGAACAAGCACATAAATGGAATCCTTATATTTGTCTCATGAATCATAAAACTATATAACCATTTATGTAATAATTCATGAATCCAAATTAAAAATAACCTTAATAATTTCACTTAACTCTTATACCCTTAACTATGCTTCAAAGTCATATTCCATAACACCCCCTTGATTTAATTTCCCTTTTTTCATATCTTCATTATCAGTAGTATAACCATTACATGTATAACCTTTCTGATTCCAACCTTTTACCATAACTCAAAGTATAATGTTAGAAACACTAATCATAGTGATATAGTTTTAAAGAATAATTCATAGAATCTCTATATGATGAAATATTATTATCAATATATAAGTCCATATGATTAATCTAGGGTATCCATTACCAAATAGAAAGGATTATAACCTATACTTATACTTATTCTCAAAGTCATTCCTAGGTTTATGTTTTCTCAACTATGATTTCTAAATATAATTTACATGGTGGTTACTAATCATTATTTGATACCAAATGTAATGCATTTAACCTAGAATCCCAGAGCCAGTGCATTATTTTAAATCATTGGCCTGGCTACTAGGAATCACATCCTAAAGTAAAAATCAGTTTAAGAGTCTTGGAAAATAGATTACATACATGGACTTTAAATTAAAATTCAAAACATAAATCTAAAGATTGATAATCATTTGATAATTCCATTAGTCTCTTAGCTTAACCCTGCATATCAATCATAAATCACTTCTTGGAATCTTGGGAAAATAAAACATAAGAAAGGGGAGAGATCATATGCTTAGTAAGGGTGAACAATATAGAGGAATCTACAATAAATTAGCCTAAACTTGTATGGAAATGTATAGAACTGAAACAAAATATTTTTAAACATAATATTCTGGATAATATGGTATGAGTAAATCAAATAATTCAATTTACACATTAACATGGATATTATACTAGTCGAATAATCACATGTAATATCAATAACTAATCTCATAATGAGGGAATGCGTAATACAGGACATCATAGACATACCATCAATGATTCATTGAAAGAATATAATACTATTAAGGCTTCATTCTAGAATCTATTATTATCAAGGCTCCATTATAATAATTAATTAATTTCAAGGATTTGTGCCAAGAATATATTACTATCAAGGCTTTGTTTCCAAGAATCTATTACTGTTAAGGCTTCATGATAATAATTTATTAATATTAAGGATTTGTGGAAAGAATATATTAATATCTAGGATTTGTGCCACGAATCTATTAGTATCAAGGATTTATTCCAAGAATCTAAAAATGGGTAAAAAATAAACTACATAATAATTCATATTAAAAACAAGTATACAAAATATGAATACATTAACCATAGACTCAGAATTGTAATGATATATCACACCCATAATCAAACTGATCATAAAACATTCAATAAAATATATAAGATGATATCATAAGAGGTAAAACTAAATTAAGAATAATATACAACAAAGGATGTTCACAGAGATGAAAACACCCTTATAAAATTATTAAAAATATCTTGTGTAAAGACCCATAAATATCAAGGTAATTTTCTTCTTAATTTTCTTTTGGATTTTACGAGTACGCAGTTCTTGACGGCACTTGATTATGAGGCCCGGTGTGCCCACAATCAATTTCTGAAGTTCAGCTCGGGTACATTCAGTGAACGAACGAGTGGGTTTTCCTAACTATTGAACCAGTGTTTAGAATAAAAATCCAAGGGCACCGATGGAATCGTAGCACTGGGAATTACTTAGGAACACCTATTCTTGAGTTTCATTTGCTCGGGTGAGGTTATTAAATAAATTGGTTAACTAAATATTGAAATAAAAAATTTGTGCCACAATTTTTATTTTCTATTCTACCTATGCATGGAGGTTGGAGTGGGACCCACTACATCCTAACTCCACTAGGTAGGATATTAGTGAAGTGGGGCCCACATGATCCCTACCCCTTCAAAACCCTAAAAACCACCCTCGTGCATTTAATTGTGTAACACACCCGCACCCCCTTTTAATGACAGGTCAACTCTTCCAATTTAATGGACTGTTAAAGGCTCTTCAATTAATTTAATTAATTGAATGGGATCTTTTTAAAATTTCAAATTTAATTTTGTTATGCATGTGTGTTAAAAAAAATAAGAGAATGTCTTATTTTATTGGGGGTTGATTCATTGTGTGGAAACAAGGAGAGGACTCTTGCGCTCTGATGAACTCCATCACCGCAAGGGAATCGCCATGTCGTCTCCTCTCCTCTCCGTAGCCGGTAAGAGATGCCTTTTTCGGAGAATGAAGACGCACCAAATCCTTCTTCGGGTGAACACGAAGGACATATATGGCGTCGTCTTCCGCGATGCCATCTTTCGTGACATCCTTTTCCCGCAACGAACCTCGTTCGATGACTTCATCAAGGTAGGGGTTTGAGTTCAAATTTAATTGGTTAAATGTGTGCCTTGTTAAGTATTGAAATCATGTGATGATTTTTTCCAAATGATAAAACCTAACATGGAGGGTGCGGGCCAAACAAACACGGCCCGACAACCCACCACAGTTTGATTGTTGATGTGCGGATTGACGGAGTACGATGGAACGGGCCGAAATGGAAATTCAAAGTTTCTGCAGTGAAGTTTGGGTCTGGTAATGACCCCAGGCACAGATTATGGGTGAAACGGACCACCGGTGCACGTTCGGTGGTTCGTGGAAAGCGGCAGCAGTGCGCCACCCCAGAGCGGCGGCGCCGACGGCTGGCGGCGGTGGCGCGCCGCTGGAGAAGACCACCGCGGCTGAGCCGCGAGGGACCGGAATGGATTTGTTGTTCTAGATTTTGGGGGAACCGAGCGGCATTAAGGCCGGCCCAGTTCGTTGGATGACTGGGGGGACAGCGCCACCCCCTTCGGCATCTGCTCGGCCAGCGCCGAGCCGCCCTGCTCGGCAAGAACCGAGCCGCCCTGCTCGGGCAGCGCCGAGCCTCCAAGGACGGAGCGGCCGCACTGGGTAGGGCCGCCCGCGTCGGGCCGGACCACACCCTATTGGTCCAGACCCAGACCCGGGTCGGGACGACCCGGTTTGGGCCGCCCAAGGGGGTTCTGGCCCGGGTCGGTCCGCATTCAAACCCCCTTAAAACGGGACAGGTTCGTTTAAATGCCTGTAACATGGGCTATGGACCTCTGATCGACACACCATCAGTTGCGATGTGATCCTTGGATCGAGACAGTCGTTTTGGTATGATACACTCAAGGTTTCAGAAAACTTTCGGTATGGCCGGGTTGGTTCGAACACAAAACCAACCGGGCCCTCGGAGCGGAAACACTTATAACTAGAGCTCCGGACATCCGATTGACATGCCGTCAACATTTTTGGATTCCTCTTAGTGAGACAGACCTTTTGGCTTACTCTGCTCAAAGTTTGGAAAAAGTTGGAGTATGGTCGGGTTGGTTTTGACGTAAAAACCAACCGGGCCCTTGGAACGAAAAGGCCAATAACTCTTAGACCGGGCGTCCGATTGACTCACCATCTGTCACATTGAGTTCTTTTTGTCGAGATTGAACATTGGGATACATCAATTCCAGACTAATGTTAGTTGATGTAACGAAACCCCTTGGCTCGTGGAGTGGACCTTCCTAGAATCAAGCATGACGTGTGTGGGAATCCTAGAGCTGGTTGTGACTGCGACGACGATGACGACTCCACTGAAATCCTCCGTGGGTTCGGCAGCGATGACGACTGTACTGAAATCATCTGTGGGTTCGGCAGTGATGATGACCGTACTGAAATCTTCTGTGGGTTCGACAGCGATTACTACTGTTCTTGTATCCTACGTGGGTCCGACAATATTTGACTCTGTACTTGTATCCTACGTGGGTCCGGCAGAGTAGCTGGTCTTGTATCCTACGTGGGTCCGACAGCTTAGCTGGTCTAGTATCCTACGTGGGTCCCAGCATAGATGAATCAGTGGTAACATCTGATCATATCTATCACCTTACGAAGAAGTATACATGTGTGAGATGAGTCTTGACTTTCAATCTTTATCTTCGATATGATTTACTTTCTTTCCTATGTAGATTGGGATGTGTTATCCTGTGTGGGTTGGTTGTGCTATCCTGTGTGAACTAGATCGAACTTGGGCTCGAATGTTGGAGCCAAACTAGAATTGGTGACTTAGGTATATGTATGGGTATATACATAAGTAGTGTTGGTTGTTACATCGTGAATGTATATTTCCTTTGTGGATTATCCATTGTGGATTCTGGGAGACCTTCGGGTCTCGGGGCCCCTACTGAGTAGAATATAATCACCCCTTCACGGGCTATGCTCACACTACATTGTGTTGAATGCATATGATAGAAAACATTGATCGTGGTTGAGGCTCGGGGAGCAAGACGGTACCTGGAGGTGGACCACTAGGCGGGACGTACATGGAGCGAACAGTTAGATCCGAGGAGCTGAGGAGACTATCTGTACCCACCCTTCAGGTGGGATTTCTGGTGGATGGCTTGACGTTGCTGGTTTACTTTTTAGTTGCTGTAATTTCTTTCTAGTTGTACTTTACTTTCAGTTTGGGTTTGTATTCTGGCCCACTTACTTCTCCGCACATACTTTTGTACCCAGTTTTACTTAGTGTTTACTTTTGCTGGCTTACTCTGTGGTGTTTGTTTACTTTATAAAGTCAATGCCTTCTATTTTTATCAGGATTTATGCCTTTGGTGCTAGTCGCCAGCCCCTGATCTATGGATGGCAGGCTTGGGGTAGTCACGGCATGGGTCCCAGGGACGAGTCATGACAAATTGGTATCAAAGGAGTTCCGTTATACCGCAGAACTGAGGACTCTGATCTTTATTCTCTGTGATACAATAGTGTTAAGGGTATTGAGTGTCGTTATCAGTCCAGGGAGTCCAGTGTTGGTGCTGTGGCCGACGTATCCGTGCACCAGGACCATGACTTCTGATTTCCGACTCAGTGCACGAATACATTGATTGCATGTGTGTTTCAAGGTTTTCTTTGTGATTAATTTCTGTCATCTCACCAGGTATATTGTATTGACCATGGTGCACCTGTTTATTTTCAGGATGGCCCCACGATGGAAGCCACTTAGGGTTCCGAGCTTTGTGCGAGAGGACAACCCACCGAGAGATGATACCTCAGTGTTGGCCCCTTTTACAGTGGGGGAACCGGCGGTACCTCTACCCACCGAGCTACCGATGCCACCAGCCCCAGCCGCTGAAAGTGAAAGTTGCCTTAGTGAAATGAACGAGTTCTAGCATCAGAGGCCGCCCAGGTTCCGTCGGGAGTCAGACCCTCAGGTCGTTGAGGATTGGATGGAGGCTGTAGTTTGAGTTTTCAGGCTAGTGGGGACACCAGCTGAGCTCATGGTGATCCTTCCAGCGAGCCTCCTGCATGCGAGAGCAGGCAGATGGTGTAGCATGATGCTCCAGGTGCACGACAAGGCATCTCTTATCTGGACGGACATTGAGTGCCTATTCTGCTCAGAGTTCATCCTAGCCGCCCTCTGTGCGGTGCACATCCAAGAGCTACTATAGTTGCGGTAGGGCAGCATGATGGTAGCCCAGTACTCTGCGAGATTTACCGATCTCTCACGCTATTCGACGGACATGGTATGAGACCCATTCTTTGGGGCCCGAACCTTCGAGCAAGGACTAATGTATGAGATCAGGGCATTGATGGTCTCCCTATGAAGTCCGGCACAGGTAGGAGTAATAGAGCGATCCCTTCTCGTAGAGATCTTTCTTGTGGAGCCTACTCCAGTAGCGAGACCAACCGCAGGGTGGCACGTAGTAGAGTCTTCTGCAGCTGGTAGTAGACAGATGTAACATGGGTCCAAGAGGACCAGAGCAGTAGGCGGACGACCTGAGGACACTATCTCAGTGGTGCGGGGCACACGGTCTAGAGCCTGACTTCCGAGGAGCAGACGGTGCTACACATGCGGCGGGTAGGGCCACATGGCCCGCGACTGCCTGACGCACCATTCAGAGGAGTAGTATACGATTGAAGAACCACCCAGGCAGAGATAGAGGGTCGACTGTGGTGGTCTACAGGGAGCAGGCGGACGAGGCAGAGGAGCTGGAAGAGCAGTAGGTGGTGGGAGACGCTTTGAGGCTTTACCACCACCACCACCGGGAGGCCCACCCCGACCACAGGGAGCTGGCGGGCAGAGATGGGCTCAGCTTCAGGCAGCGGAGGCCTACGACCACGACACACTTTAGTTGATTCGAGGTACTTTCTGTGTCTAATACACCCTTGCTTCAGTTCTTATAGACAAAGGATCAAGTCATTTTTTATTGCTGCTGCCCTTGTTTGGAGCTCGGAGATTCCGACGGAGCCGTTGGCTCGATCATTACGGCTAGAGACTCTTACGGGAGCAGACTCGATGATTACACACTGGTACCGGTAGTGTGAGCTTACTCTAGGAGGCGAGAGCTTCGGTTGGGATCTTCTTGTAGTGGCGTCGAGGCCTTACGACGTCATCTTGGGCATGGATTTGTTATCTACAGTCCATGCTTAGATCGACTGTATTAGGCGCAAGGTGAGATGTGTTTGCACTGATGGGAGCAGGTTCACCTTCACCGGTGAGAAGGGAGCCTTTACAGCACAGGATGGGCTCATGCAGAGGAGAGGACAACCGATCACTAACCATTTGGCTAGCCTCATCCTAGGATCAGATGATGCGTGGATTCCAAGTTTTCCTGTAGTGGTGGATCAATATGTGGATGTTTTTCCTAACGACGTTCCAGGACTACCTCCTCACAAAGAGGTATATTTCTATATTGAACTGTACCCCGGGACAGCCTTGATATCCACTCCAGCATATTGGATGGCCCCCACTGAGCTTCGAGAGCCACGGGTTGTGTTGGAGGACTTGCAGGGCAGAGGATTCCTCAGACCAAGTGTTTCAACCTGGGCGTCCATGATTTTGTTCGCCAAGAAGGCAGACGGGAGCTTATGACTGTGTGTTGACTATCGTCGCCTGAACCAGGTGATCATGAGGAATAAGTATCTGCTACCGAGGATTGAAGACCTCTTTGATAAGCTCAAGGGAGCACGATGGTTCTCAAAGATGGACCTCAGATCAGGATATCATCAGCTCAGAGTTCGGGATGAGGACGTGCATAAGACGACCTTCAGATGTTGGTATGGACACATGAGGTCTTGGTTATGCCTTTCAGTGTAACCAACGCTCCAGTAGTGTTCATGAGTCTTGTGAATAGGATATTTTAGCCATATATTGATCGATTTGTCGTGGTATTCATCGACGACATATTGATATACTCGACCACCGAGGAGGAGAATGCCTACCACTTGTGGGTTGTACTGGACACACTCCAAGAGCACCATCTTTATTGTAAGCTCTCGAAGTGTCAGTTCTGGTTGTGTGAGGTCCACTTCTTGGGACACATCATCTCTGAGGCAGGATTTGCAGTGGATCCTTTGAAGATCGAGGCAATTCTATCTTGGGATCCACCCAAGAGTGTGACAGAGGAGTGGAGTTTCATGGGGCTAGCTGGATACTACCGGAGGTTTGTTCCAGACTTCCCCAAAGATGTAGCACCACTTTCAGCTTTGAAGAAGAAGGGTAAACCCTTCGTGTGGTCAGATAGATGTCAGTAGAGCTTCCAGGAGTTGAGAAAGAGATTGACCAACACACCTATCTTAAGGCCACCAGAGGAGGGAGTAGGGTACGTAGCCTATTGGGATGCATCAGGGACCGGACTTGGATGCGTCCTGATGCAGGAGCAGGCATTGATCACCTATGGATCACAATAGTTGAATTAGTATGAGAAAAACTACGCTACCCATGACCTAGAGTTAGTAGTAGTGGTCTTCACTCTGAAGATGTGGCGACACTATATGATGGGCGAGCGCTTTACAGTCTACTTTAACCACCAGAGTCTCAGGTATATCTTCTCTCAGAAGGACCTGAACCTGAGACAGCGGAGATGGATCGAGTTCCTCCAAGACTATGACTTTGAGATAGTGTATACTCCTAGAAAGGGGAACGTAGTAGCCGATGCTCTCAGCAGGAGGACAGGCATTCAGCTACGTGGGGAGGAAAAGGTGCAGCTAGCCGCTTTCCAGATATCCGTCATGGATAGAGGTGGAGTAGTCTTTCTTCAGTCCCCCACAGTTACTCCTCCACTACTGCAGTGCGTCAGGGAGGCACAACGTGGGGACGTTGACTGTGAGACGCAGCGTGCACAGATAACCTCAGGACAAGCACATGATGGATTCGCTGTAGGAGGAGAGCACATCATCCTTTTCAAAGGATGTACCATGGTACCAGCTGCTTTGCAGGAGGAGGTGTTGAGGGAGTTTCACACTTCCCCTTTAGCGGTACATCCATGAGTGGTGAAGATGTACCAGGATCTCAGAGGATAGCACTAGTGGCCGGGTATGAAGAAGTCTACAGCGGAGTTCGTTTCTCGTTGCCTCACCTACCAACAACTGAAGGCGGAGCACCAGGTACTAGCAGGCTTGGTACAGCCCTTGGAGGTCCCAGCGTGGAAGTGGGATAGGATATCTATGGATTTCTTGACTAGACAACCACGTACTTCCATAGGTCACGACTCCATTTGGGTGATTGTCGACCAACTCACCAAGTCAGCCCACTTCTTACCCATCAGAGACTAGGGATCAATGGAGAGCTTGGGACGGCTCTACGTTCAAGAGATCATGAGACTTCATGGTGTTCTATCATTTATCATCTCCGATCGAGATTCTCGCTTTACTTCCCGGATTCGGAAGGGGGTGCAGGAGGCATTCATGACACATCTACGTCTGAGCACCACCTTTCAACCTCAGACAGATGGTCAGATAGAAAGGACCATTCAAACTCTCGAGGACAAGCTTTGTTCATGTGTCCTCGACTTTGGTAGCAGTTGGGAGGTACACCTACCCTTGGTGGAGTTTGCGTACAACAACAGATACCACTCCCCCACCAGGATGGCACCATACGAGGCATTGTACGACCGACCTTGCAGATCACCTCAGTGCTGGACAGACCCTGGGGAGTCAGCACTTGTGGGACCAGAGATGGTCCAGGACATGACAGAGAATGTCTACGTCATCCAGGAGTGGATGAGGACCTCTCAGAGCTAATAGAAGTCTTATGATGATAGGAGGCAGAGACCATTGGAGTTCGAGGATGGTGACCACTTTTTCTTATGGGTGTCACCTCGACATGGATTATGGAGATTTTTTTCGAGGCATCATGTTATATCCACGCTTCATTGGACCATTCCAGGTTCTTATCAGGATAGGCATGGTGGCTTATCGCTTGTCTCTACCACCTCAGTTGCACCGGGTGCACGACATCTTCCAAGTATCTCAGTTGAGGAGGTACGTGCACGACCCAATGCATATCATCGACCATGGGGAGCTGGACATTGAAGATGGGGAGACTTTTGAAGAGTTCCTAGTGGAGATCTAGGATAGACAGGAGCGGAACCTACGTGGGTGGTCGATTCCTCTAGTGTGCATCATGGGGCAGCAAGGGAACCTCCAGGAGATAACTTGGAAGCGGGAGGCTCAGATGCGTGCTAAACACCCTCATTTGTTCCCCTAGGTTGTGATGTATCTTTACGGGGATGTAAAGCCTTGAGGTGTGAGTAATGTAAAGACACGTAAATTTCAAGGGAATTTTTTTTCATAATTTTCTTTTGGATTTTATGTGTATGCAGTTTCTTGACGGCACCTGATTCTGAGGCCCGGTGTGCCCGAAATCAATTTCCGAAGTTTAGCAAGGGTACGTTCAGGGAACGAACAAGCGGGTTTCCCTAACTTTTGAACCAGTGCTCGAAATCAAAATATGAGGGCACCAATGGAATCATAGCGCCGATAATTTCTTAGTAACACATTTTCTAGAGTTGCGTTTTCTCGAGTGAGGTTATTAAATAAATGGGTTAACTAAAGATTGAAATAAAAAATTTATGCCACAATTTTTATTTTTTATTCTAAGTAGTTTATAACATATGAATAGAGGTTGGAGTGGGACCCACTAAATCCTAACTCCACTAGGTAGGATATTAGTGAAGTGGGTCCCACACGAGCCCCACCCCTTCAAACCCCTTAAAAAAATCCCTCGTGCATTTAATTGTGTAACACACCCGCACCCCATTTTAATGACAGGTCAACTATCCGAATTTAATGGTCTGTTAAAGGCTCTTCAATTAATTTAATTTATTGAATGAGATCTTTTTAAAATTTCAAATTTATTGTTGGCATTCATGTGTGTTAATAAAATAAGAGAATGTCTCATTTTATTGGGGGTTGATTCGTTGTGTTGAAACAAGGAGAGGACTCTTGCGCTCTGAAGAACACCATCACCGCAAGGGAATCACTGTGTCGTCTCCTCTCCTATTCGTAGCCGGTAAGAGACGCCTTCTTCGAAGAACGACGACGCGCCACATCCTTCTTTGGGAAAACACTGATGATGTATACGGCGTCGTCTTTCACGACACCATCTTCCGTGATGCCATCTTCCGCAACACCATCTTCTGCGACATCCTTTTCCTGCGACGAACCTCGTTCGACGACTTCATCAAGGTAGGGGTTTCAGTTCAAATTTAATTGATTAAATTTGTTCCTTGTTAAGTCTTGAAATCATGTGTTGATTTTTTCCAAATGATAACACCTAACATGGAGGGCACGAGACGAACAAACACGGCCCAACAACCCACCATAGTATGATTGTTGATGTGCAGATTGACAGTCTATGATTGAATGGCCCGCAATGGCGATTCGAAGTTTCCGCAGTGAAGTTCGGGTCCCATAATGACCCCAGGCGCAGACGGTGGGTGAAACGGACCACTGGTGTGCATCAGGTGGTCCGCGAAAAGTAGCAGCGGCGCAACACCAGAGAAGACCGTAGCGACTGATCCGCAGCGGACCGGAATGGCTTTGCCATTCTGAATTTTGGGGGAGCGGCGCGACATTAAATCCGCGCCGGTTCGCTAGACGACCGGGGGGGACAGTGCCACCCCCCTTCTGCGTCTACTCGGCTAGAGCCGAGCCGCCCAGGCCGGACCAGCCGCGTCGGGTCGGGCCGCGCCCTATTGGGCCAGACCCAGACCCAGGTCGGGTCGACCCGGTTCGGCCGACCAAGGGGGTTCTGGGCTGGGTCAGTCCGGGCCCAAACTCCCTTAAAACCGGACAGGTCTGTTTAAATGCCCGTAACATGGGAAAAAAACCTCGAATCGACACACCGTCAGTTGAAATGCGATGCTTGGATCGAGGTGGTCGTTTTAGTATATTACACTCAAGGTTTCGGATAACTTTGGGTATGGTCGGGTTGGTTTGAACATGGAACCAACCGGGCCCTCGGAGCGGAAACACTTATAACATGAGCTCCGAACGTCTGATTGACGTGCCGTCGACTTTATTGGATTCCTATTAGTGAGACAGACCTTTTGTCTTACTCCGATCGAGGTTTGGACGTAGTTGGAGTATGGTCGTGTGGGTCTTGACATAAAACCCAACCGGGCCCGTAGAACGAGA
Organism: Viscum album; assembly: GCA_963277665.1. Lineage (NCBI taxonomy): Eukaryota > Viridiplantae > Streptophyta > Magnoliopsida > Santalales > Viscaceae > Viscum > Viscum album. Next base: position 136,591,257 of record OY728134.1, read on the forward strand.
AAGCCAATAACTCTCAGACCGGACGTCCGATTGATGCATCGTCTGTCACGTTGAGTTCTTTTTGTCGAGACTGAACTTTGGGAAACATCAAATCCATACTAAGTGTCAGTTGATGTAACGACCCCCCTTGGCTCGTGGAGTGGACCCTCCTGGAATCAAGCATGCTATGTGCGGGAACCCTAGAACTAGCTGCGACTGCGACGACGAGGACGACTGCACTGAAATCCTCTGTGGGTTCGGCAACGACGACTACTGCACTGAAACCCTCCGTGGGTTCGGCAGCGATGATGACCGTACTGAAATCCTTTGTGGGTTGAATGGCGATGACTACTGTTCTGGTATCCTATGTGGGTCCGGCAGTATTTGAATCTGTACTTGTATCCTACGTGGGTCCGGCAGAGTAGCTGGTCTTGTATCCTACATGGGTCCGACAGCTTAGTTGGTCTAATATCCTACGTGGGTCCCAGAATAGATGAATCAGTGGTTACATATGATCATCTCTATCACCTTACGAAGAATTATACCTGTGTGAGATGAGTCTTGACTTTCAATATTTATCTTCGATATGATTAACTTGCTTTCCTATGTGGATTGGGTTGTTTTATTCTGTGTGGGTTCGTTGTACCATACTGCGTGGACTAGATCGAACTTGGGATCAGATGTTGGAGTCGAACTGGAATTGGTGACTTAGGTATATGTATGGGCATATACCTAAGTAGTGTTGGTTTTTACTTCGTGATTGTATCTTTCCTTTGTAAATTATCCTTTGTGGATTCTGGGAGACCTTCGGGGTCTCGGGGTCCCTACTGAGTAGCGTATACTCACCCCTACACGGGCTATGCCCGCACTACGTTGTGTTGGATGCAGATGACAGACAGCGTTGATCGTGGTTGAGGCTTGTGGAGCAAGACGGTACCTGGAGGTGGACCACTGGGCGGGACGTACACAGAGCGGACGGTTGGACCCGAGGAGCTGACGAGACTATCTGTACCCACCCTTCAGGTGGGATTTCCAATGGACGACTCGATGTTGCTGCTTTACTTTTCAGTTGTTGTACTTTATTTCCAGTTATACATTACATTCAGTTTGAGATTGTATTCTGGACCACTTACACTTCCGCACTTACTTTTATACCTGGTTTTACTTAGTGTTTACTTCTGCTGGCTTACTCTATGGTGTTTGTTTACATTATAAAGGCAATGCCTTCCTTTTTATCGAGATTTACACCTTTGGTGCTAGTTTCCAGCGTCTGGCCTATGGAAGGCGGGCTTGTGGTAGTCACGACACCTGTCCCGAGGACGGGTCATGACATCTTGAGACAATTGCCCTTTTTTCATTGAAATAATTTTTTCAAATTCCAAACACTTATAAAAGAAGATATTTAAAAAGATATTTTTGAATAAAGTGTTACATAAAATGTTGAAACTTTTAAAAGTAATTAATATTTTAAAACATTCATGTCCATGTAAATAAATATTTAAAAATATTATTAAAACATGTACATTAATGAGAAATATTTATAAGAATAAATCTTTAAAACATATAAAATGATGTTTTAGTTAAAGTGTCATTTATATAAAATCATGAAAATATTAATTTTCAAAAAAAACTAATGAAATTAAAAATTGACAAAATAATTATTTATAATCCATTATATACATATAAATAGATATGTATGATAATATAAATAGGGTTGAAATGGAGAAAGGATTAATTCTTTAAACATTCAAAGCATAAAATAATACATTAAACCTTTAAATGATATGTCTGAAATATTAAATTTAATATTTAAATACCATTAAGATAAAAATTTTCATGATAATAAATATAATAGGGGTATTACATAAACAACATATAATAAATATGTGTTGAACATGACTTATATCTCACGGAAATTAAATGCGTGATGGTTTGGTCTGATACTCTCCGTACGTGTTTGAGACTCCTATATAATGATTTTAAACATATAATTAAATTTTAACTGAATCATAATAATATTTATTATATCATATATGATTCACTTATGACTTCATATTACCCTTTTATTAATAATATCCAGGTTAAAAAAAAATTTTAGGTAATCATCGCTTTGTGTATCGAACGTGTTTTGATTTGATATTATTAATCATATTACATATATCATAATTTACATAAATATAGAATTTAAAACATGATTTATATATCATATATATTTAGTATATAAATATATATAATTTATAGATAAATGAAATAGAACACACCGTTTATAGAGATGATAGGTTGTACATACACATAAACGTTGTTTCTATTTTCTTATCTTATTGAATGGAAGTAGGTAATTTACACACACACACAGACAAGGATATATATATATATATATATGAATTATTATAGTAGCATTAATATATCATATGTTTCATATTTATTCAATATATAAATTTTTATAATCATTTTGAAATGGTTGTAATGGAGGATGAATCTCATCACATCGTGGATACGGTATGTCATATGTACAAATGAGTGATGATATCATTCCATAATGGTAATGTGTATGTAATTGGATGGAATATTAATTATGAAGAAATTATATCATTTTATTTTTATTATTTACATCCTTTATATTCTTTTTTATACCCATCGAAATAAATAATATATGAAAAATAGTTTAGACAACGGTGTGGAGATTGTAAGTTGTACTTAAGCATGCATGGTGATATTGTTTTTCATAGGATGTGTAGAGAAAGGAATATTTTTGTCTCATAATAATAAAAATATATAAATATATAATATATTATGTATTTATTACCTTATTTGAGAAAATATTTATTAAAAGGAAGTAGAAGAAGAAAATAAAATTGATAAATATGGTAAAACAATTATCTCTTCTTCAAGTGACTCATTTTGATTTGCAAAAAATACTCCATAGGTTGGATTTATACCCAATGTACTACCTCTAGGATTAATTTGGTGAAGTTGGGATGACAAATAGGAAATTTTCAGAAAATATAAATTGATTTAGAGGTGTGAATTAGTGATAAGGATAAGTTCCCTTTTATAAGGGAGGGCAGTGGCACTTTAGGAAACTCCAAAACTATTAAATTATTTAAAATTTCATTTCGAATTATAATAGTTCCAAAGTCAGTTATTTTGAGTATAATATAGTTTTGGTTATAAATCCTTTCAAAAAAATAATTTTATATATTTTTAGGTTACAAAATTAACCTTATCATTTTAATTCATCCCTTAGTTAATCAATCTAACTTTTATCGTGAAAACATGTCTTTTTTACACTATAGGGGTAATATACTTATTATAAAATGCCGAAAAGACCCTAATTGGATCATATATGATGTTTTAATCATTATTAAAGATATTTTTATAAATTATAGTTTTTTATTAACTTTATATCATTTAATAAAATATTATTTATTTAAAAATCTCATTTATGTTAATTTTCACACTATTTATCATTTCTCTCTTTAAAAACTCATAAAGACATCATTAATTAGAAAAAAACTAATTTATATCATCCCTAACATGTCATATTAATCTAAAACATTTGTGTATGGAATATAATTTTTCAAATTATATTTATTTTAATATTATTAATATCATTTATTTGATTCTTCCATTAATAAATCAATTATTGTATCATTATGGTGTCACCGTTAAATTTAATTATATATTTTACAAAATAATAAATAAATTATAATAATTCATATAGAAATTTTATATTTAAAATTACTATTTTTATTTGGTATTATCATATATATAAATATATATTTAAAATCATTTATTTATTAAAATTTGAATATGAAATTTTAAACTCTTCTTTAAGAAAAATATAATAAATGACTTAATCTAACAAAATTTGATTAAAAAGGAACATATTATCAAGCTATGGATTATTTGGGTTGAAAAACACTTATCCGATGAAATTAGGACAAGTGTTACTGTAATTTTATATCATTATAATATTATGTTTACCTTTAATTACCATATTTACCTTTAACCATGTAAATAAAATTCAAAAGTTACTATTCAAAAAAATTATTTAGATCATATTAGATCCGATTTTTCACACTAATTACAACCATTTAAGTATTTTATTAAAAATTAAATTCATAGAAATGATAAAATTACATTTAATACTAATCCCATAAATGTTGATAGAGGGTGGGTAAAAGAGACATTTAAAAGTTCAATAAATACTTATATCTCATTATATTATAAAAAATATCCCAAGGATCAAAATTGTGTAAAATTATTTATTATTTATCTCTTGTGACATTAAAATCATTATAGGTTAAAATAATTATTTCAATGAAAAAGTCGGTTTTTAACAACAATATAGTATTTTTCATTATTGTTCAAAAATATAGAATTTTTAGAAAAATATCAAAAATTCCCCCCATACTAATTTTTTTATTACAAATACAAAAATGAAGTCTATTTTACAAAATTTATTGTCTTAAATAAATTTTATTATTGTTATTAGAAGGACATATAAATTAGTTTCTTTAAGAAAATAGTATTTCCAAACATATAAATATGTTATCGAAATATACACATTTGTTTATAAATATTATTTATTTATGTGAAGACATTATAAAAAACATTTAAAATTTATTTATTACTATTCATATTAATATATTTAATTGATATTTTATAAATATATCTTTTCAATAATTATGATACTAATCTATTCTTTCAGAGAAACTCACTGTTGCATGTAATGAAAGCCATGTCGGTGTTGCGGTAAAAACAAGAAATTGAACTTCTTTAAAAATATAACATGTTGTTGAATCTTGGGGTGTTAAAATTGATATTCATCTAAAAAGTGGGAGCTATATGGTTATGGACATGAATAGTTTTTATGTGTTTGTTGATATCTTTCTAGAAAATATCTTGAAAAATATTAAGCAGATATCCCCTAAAATAAAGTTTTTTGGAATGAGGTTGAGAATGGTGTCATGTTATATAATATAAAAAGACATTATTCTTAGGTTATACCACTCTTTATTTTGATATCAAATCTTCCCATGTATAAATACAATTTGTTAACCAAAATATCCTTGATTTTATTGAGTATGGTTCCATTTTATGATAAGAAACTGAATTGTAAGTTTAGTTGGTTGAATTTAGAAATCCTAAATACATCATTTTATTAATTTTGAATAATTGAGAGAATGAATAAAACATATTTAAATATAAGTATTCTGGACATATACAAATTGAGATATTGTAATTACCTTTGTGTGAGTTTTATTTGTTTCCCACATGGTTGGATGACATAATTGTGAGAGGATGTCTATTTTTGTTGAGTTAAGTGATGAAGATTGTAAAATTTTTATGAAAATAGACACAATAAAATTTTACAGTTTCAGGACTATTATTTATTTTAAAGACATGATCTAATTGTGTTGGATGTTTTCCTATTGTTTAAAACATGTGAAGAGTTCAATATGAATCATATAATGGTGATTCTAAATATTGAAAATAAAATGGGTATGATTTGAAGATCAAGATCATTGAAATTTATATTTTAATTCTATAATAAATTAAAAAAAATGATGTTGGTTTGAGAAGTATGGATTGGAAATTTTGTTAATAATTTTAGGTAACCATCTGTTGAAGTTTTTAGCTAACATTTTTACATCCCTATATTAAAAAATGGATCCAACCATTGACCAGCTAGGGGCCATAGGGACTGAAATCCACTAATAATCAGAGGAATGTAAAACTCTATCCATATTCCATGGTGGAATGGTTATTAGGAATGAGATGTATTATTCATGATAGGTTGTGAATAAGTAAGAGAGAATATAATAGTATGGGTAAGTGAGCCTGTGTGGGTTGGTGTGGCCCTTGTTAAGCTGGTTCGTGAAAGTGTATTTGGGTGCTGACACTGGTGGTAGATCAAATCTCAGGAGATGTGCATATATTAATAAGGGGAATGCATCAAAATGAATATCCAATGTGGGACTCAGCAAGTATGGACATTGTATATCCATCATCTAAAACATACATAAACTAGAGTGGTCATACAATCCATTATACCAGATCTATTTGATCAATGATAGCATCTTATTCTACTTTCAATCAATGTTTTTCCTACCTGTGTTGGGTTTTAGGAATGCCTCAACCACTTGTGACTGAGATATGCTAATGTGATTGTTACAAACTCATTATATCAATCATCTGAGATCATTTTAATCTTTTTATTCTTACATGATATTTTGATGTAATATATCACTGAAGGTTATCTAACTATTGGAGTTTTTTTTATGATAATAATTTTCATAGTTACAGAGAATGAGGTGTGGAGAGGCACTATGCTGAATGATGGTGAACACAATGATTGATCCAGTGGATCCATTTCAATAAGAGTTTTCTATAAATACCATGACCTTGCTCATTTATAGTAATAGATTTACATAAAAACAATAAATTTTGAGAGAGAAAACTAGTTCTTAAAAACTATCTACATTCGTCAAAGGGTCCTATTAATTCCCATTGTGATTCATAAATCCTTGACATGTTTTGGTTGATTTTCTAATTCAATGGGAAAATGTATACATATAAAATGTGATACATGAGTAATAAGGGAAAAAGTGTCCAAATATACTGGTACATGAATAAGAAATAATATAATATAGAGGGAAAACATATTCTATTATATTAAGAGCTTGAGTAATGTGATTGAAATAACATTGATGCCTGGAGGTAACTTTGGTGGCATAGATTGAGGTTTTTTTTGGAATAGTATTAGAATTTCTTAATGAAGAAGGAAGAATAAATGTCGCACATATATTATGAGAACCAACATGCATGGGAAATTATACATGCATGAGTTTGAGTGATATAATGAAGCACTAAATGGGGTAGGTTTTCAACATGTACTATAGAGTGTATTTGTTTAAAGGACTATGTGCACATAATGTGAAATGATGTGAGAAGAATCATAGTGAAATATTCTATTTATGAAGAAGAATTGTATTATAAATATGCTTGATGATCTAGAAATGAACATAAAATGTACATCTCATTAATAGTGCGTAGTGAATTTGTGGTCGAGAAGAGTATCGAAAGTGTTCGTACCTGATTATTCAGTTCTATTTGAGTCTTAGAAATTTTTATAAAAAATAATTTCCTAAGAATTATTGAATTTAGGGTGATAATAATACTTAGGTGATTGATGATATTTGAGTAATACAAATGATATGAAAAGTTTCTTAAATATGTGTACACAAGCTAGTATGAGGAAGCAGGATTATGGAGGAGGATCAGTGTAGAAGATCTTTAAAAAGTGGATATAGATATTTGAAGAAGAAGGTTGTTTCTTAGGGGTTTAGGTAGTTTCTAGAAGAGTGTGACTAGGAGCCTAACCAATAACAGGATAAGGACATATATTTGGGAGGGGTGGGGGTCTAACCAACTTTTTAAGGTTTATTAGAGTTGGGGGTATAACCATCTTGTAATTTCAGGGTGGTCTAACCAGTTACTGTGGTATTCACATTCTGTTATACTGGTCAATCAATGTTGGGTGGGTTTCTAATAGAAATTGTAAAGAGTAGGTATTTTAATATAAGCATGTAGAACCCTATATGTTATGATTTATTTATTATATTTTTGTGTAGGGTGAGTCATGGGAATAAAGTTAAGGGACAAAAACTTTAATCAGTTATAGAGGTTTAATCAAAAGATAACTAATTTTTTAAAATATTGAACCATTTATTCAATCCTCCTCAGTGGTACCTGACCAATACTTGGGTAATACATGTATAAAATCATCACCATGAAACATATAATTGATATTAATCCTTTAAAAGTACATTTCTAATGTATAATTCTTATAAGGATATAAAGGTATAAAAAATTATTATGTAAAATTTTCTAAATGTTAATAAACAATTTCTGAGTAATAAATTATTGAATCATTTCATCACACGAATTTAGAATATTAGGATAAACATATAACGATTCACATATGGATTATAAGTATTTGGATTAATAATTTCATATTAAATTTTTATCACCATTCATATACCCAAACTAATTTAGTATTCTAATGACCTAGTGAGTCTAAATGATTCGTTTTATGTTGTTATCTAGTAAGGAAATTAATCACATTTTACTTAATAGAATTGCAATAACCATGTGTCTGAAATCTAAAAATGTTTAGAAGATGTTCTCCATATGTTTGAAAATTGTTAATTTTACAAGATATATCAATGTTCCATTTCTGTATCGATAGTAAAAATGTAAAAAAATTTAAAATAGATGAAGAAATTCTAGATGGAAGGTCAAAAATTATTTCTTCTTGAAGATGATCTAGGTTAGTCAAATAAAACAAATTCTTATAAAAGTTGTTGTAATGATTCCACATGAAATAATTTTTTAGATACATGCGGAGTTTTAGGGAATATCATGAAATATCCACGTCAGGTATAAATGATATCGAAATTTAATCATCTATTTTCAATAGAATGTGACATGAATATATTATTTTAAAAATTTATTATAAAAGTTTTGAAATAATCGAATTAATTTAAAAATAATTTTGTGTAAATTAAAATAATTAGGAAAAGAGCTTATATATCAATTATTTAAATGAAATGTACTATATAATGCTCATATGGGTATATTAATTGATGCGTGTATTTATATAAGTTCTCTTTTATGATAAAGGATTTTATCTACTAGAACAAATTAGTTATGAACAACATGAGATGACTAAAATTGATTACAATTCATGAGAATCTATGACATGATGGAAAATAGAACATGGTCAAAAACAATTATCCAGGATTAATGGTTTTTTCCATATGGATGATAATATATATGAGATGGTGTTCCCATAACCCATTAGTGAAATATTTTAATGAATAAAGTCTTACATTCCGGAAAAAGTCCTCCAAATACATATATTACCATATATGCTAACTAAAAATGGATTACTTATAAAATATTTATAATAAAAGGAAATAAGTGTTATTACCAAACCAAAAATGAGGTTGAGTGTCTTAATATGATATTTGGATGGGAATATATTTTCAAAGAGAATAATGTGTGTATCTTTAGACTAAGAGAAGTTAATAATTAACCAATATAAGGTTATTATACTATTAATAAAGAGAATATCAATTTATATCCTAAATGTTTTAGGTAATGTTAATATAATGTTAATTTAAATAGTTAAATTTTTATAGTGAAATCCTTCAAGATAAAACTTTTAATCAAAAGAGTTTGAAAATTTATTTTGATGAACTAGAAAGAGTTGTTTGTAGGCAAAAAAGTTATTAAAATCATAACATTTGATGTTTTTGAGTTAAGTTATTTAAATATGTTAAATTAAATGAAAATTATTAATATTGATCCAAAATATTACCATTATTTAAAAATCGTTAATGTATATATTTTACTCACTAAATATTTAGTAGGAGGGTTTTTATTAGGTGGTCAGATAGTAATGTGAAATAATTTCATATATATGAAATGAGTTTAACTATATCCTTGAATGCGATGAAAACATAAAGAATATTTCAAATTATAGCATAACTGATATGATAGGGAGGAACTTATGTATGGTTTTATTTTTATTCATCAATGATTTTTCATATGAAAAATTTATCATATAGTACAAAATAAAATCTCCACTATTTAATTCTTCCACATTCGATACATATTTTTTATGATGTGAAATAATAATTTTTCCCTTAATTAATGACTTTGAATAATTCATAATCGATAATATTCATAGATTATTACAGTTTTTAATGATATGTTATGATTATCTAGAGTAAAATATTATAGTTGATATAAAGAGTTGTATATGATATATAAATAATAAACTCAAGATAAAATGCAGTGAGACTTATTACCGTGAATGTCCTACCAGTGAATATCATATGGAATGTCCTAAAACCATTGATATACTAAGTTGTGTATACTTATTATGAATCTATATTACCTAGTACAAGTTTGATTCCAATATTGATAAACCTCAAATTTTGATACCATTCTTATATTAACCTTGCAGATTATCTACTCAAGGGGTGGTTGGGTTTGTTTCTAATCATGTTGATGGTTGGTGTTCAAACAAGATAGGGTTTTCCACTTGTATGATGATAAATTAAATCTATGACCATGATTGAATTAGATATTGTAAATTTAGGGCTCTGAATTTTTGAGATGCATATGATGTGCTCATATACCCCAAAGAATGGAATTTGAAGAATTAATTTAATTAGGACAGTTTATTTCTAGGAATTAAGAATGAATGATATAGACTATATTAGCCTGACATAATCAATGACTATTGGAAACTTTATGTCATGAATAAATGAATTATATATGTATAGTTTCAGTGTTTATGATATATCTTTTGGTGGGATGTTTTATATAGAGCTATGAGTATATTTTGTTGAGATCACATTATGCCCATTTGTATCTTGAAAATCAGTGATTTTTTTAGAATTTGTTCTCTTTTCATGAATCTATAAAATAAGGATTTAAAATTTATATTCATTATTACAAAGGCCCATATGGTCACATTATTTGGACATATAATTATGATTAAATTTTGAAAAAAGGTTTTTCCCCAAATGAAGAGAGTTTGATAAACCATATCCATGAATTTTGGATAGATTCAGCATGATTTATGCCTTTTTTAAATAATTTCATTATAGAATTTTATTTAATGTGGGATATTATTTGTAAATACACTAAAATGGATATATCATATTTTATAACATACCCTAATTCATAAGATGTAATATTAATGTGATTCGTATCTTAATCAACTCTATAACTGTGAATGATAAACTAGAAGTAATTATGATTAAATGACCACTACTATGTCTTCAACATAGAATTTCATTTGTTATGAAAGAAAGGGTTAATTAATGTATATTTATAAAAACATAAAATGATAATTAAAGTGTTTAAATATTTTAAATATAAATAAAAATACATTATCATAATTTATGTTTGATACCATTCGACGGTAAATGATGCTTGACTCCCATAAGAAAATCAAAGGAACCTATATAATAGGTGGAGACCCTAATATTGTGTATATGTGTACTATCACAGATGAGTGATTCAAAAAAATCATCATAAAACTAATTATCTATTAATCGTTGAGTTTAAGGTGTGAGGAAAACACTGGAGTTCGAGTGCCCTCCCATAGTGTACAATGATTTTACTGTCTGGTGTCATCCTTGTGGAGGTGTGAGCCCATTGGATATCACTATGAAAATATAATGAAGCACACTTTATCATGAATAGCTATGACATAGCACAATTCAAATGATGTATTACTATTAATATTTATATTCATTATATTTCATGATTATCCTTGAAGATGGACCAAGAATATTAAATGGATTTCTTCCACTACCATTATAATGAGATGATTGTTCAGAGCCAATCAGTGGTTTCAAAGTAAAGGTTGATGTTTTGACTGATTCCGGAAAACTCAAATGAATGATTGGTGGTTAAATTAGACTATTTTCCAATAATATTCATTTTTATTCATGGAGTCCTATTTCCCAATAGTTAGGGAAATGAAGTTCACTGATAGGTTTATATGGGTGTTAGGTTAGATGCATCTATATGAGGGAAAGTGTTCCAACCCTTTTGATTTTAAAATAATATCAAATGAAAACTATTTTATTGAGACTTAAATAACATTCCTTATCTCACTCTATTTTCCTAAACCTAAGGGAAAACACTTAATATGAGTATAATTATGCTATTTATACCCAACTATCCTCTAATCTTATATAAGAAAACAAAAATTATCTAATACCCCATTCTACCTATGGGTAGAACAGACATAAATACTAATAAATCCAAAATAAATCTTTTACTAATGTTATATAACATACAATACCTTAAATTTGACATCAAATGGAGATTAAATCATAGCAGGAACACATCACCCATTTTTATATCCCAAAGTGCCACATTGAATAACAATATGCCTAATTACTCCAAAAAAATTTAGAAACCCAATCACAAGAACACCGTCAAGCCTAAAAGGATATTCATGGTCTATAAACCATATTGTAGTATCCCATGATTTGAAAATAGCACTATAAATAATAGTTTATAAAATACGCAACACTAAGCTTAAATGAAGAATCAAATATTGTTATTTTAATTTTATAGTTAAAAAATAGATATTAAATTGGAGGGTGTAAATAAGATTAAATAAAATATGACATATATATAATGGTCCCACTCCATACATATGTATTGATTATTTCATAGTAAATAAGTACCCAAATGTTCTGTAATGTATTGTTTTTCTTAAAAATATGTTTTCTTTAATGAGGGTTTTTATTTTGATTTTGTGACTAAATATTATTATTAACATACTATATTTTATGATAAATTTTATTAGAAAATAACTATAATATTGTTATTTATAACTAAAAATTTATCATCAGATTAATTTATGATAATTTACTGTATTTTTTTTATTTTTCAATGAATAGTAAAAATTACTATTTTTATTGAAAACTATATTATATTATTAAGTAAAAATAAAGTCACACTCTATATTTTTTTAAAATATAATTAGTCACTTTTTATTATAAATAATCTAGTTAATATAATTGGAATCAAAATTATACATATATTTTTTATAAAAAATGTATATTTTAAAAGGAATTTTTCATGAAAATTGAATTTCACCACGTTTTGTGGGATGAATTTTAAATTAATTTTTTTTTCAATTCCATGAATTTAATTTGAGAAAATGAATCAATAATTTAAAGAATAATAATTAATATTATTTAATTGGGTTAGATTAATTTTTTGCGGATATGAATAGTAATTGAGGTAAATTTTTGTCACCCCAGTAATGGTAAAATGATATAAATTGTGTTAAAATATTGAGATAAATATTTCAAATTCATTCAAAATGTATAATTATTATATTTTTTTGACTATATTTCTTCTATAATCACCTAAACTATAAAACTATTTCTATTTTTTCATTTATTTTATACAATGACATTTATAAAATTTTAATAATAGGATAATGTAAAAAATGTCACTCTCTTGACTTAATAATTTTTTAATATTTTTTAAAAGTGTAAAAAAATTATGTTCACTTTTAAGTGGTTAATTTTATCATATTTTATAATCATTGTAATTTATTTTTAATTTTTAGTTATGAGATAATTACCATAAATTCTTATACAAGTCTGATATAAAGCTTGTGCAAGGAGTATAAAAAAACAAGTAATTTATTTTTAAAAATATAAAATCTACATTTGTGGGTGATTTTTAGTATTAAATTAAAATTAAATATCAATATATCATATTAGGGGGTGTGTGAATGGTTTATCTTCAAAATCCATTACAATATTCTTTTCTTTAAAGGGAATATAAATTAATTGTGTCAAAACTAACAATAACAATGTTTTATGTTATTTCATATTTTAAAAAATTATTTAAAAATGATATTAATAAATAAATAAGAAAATTTGTCTCGTATATTGTGTATAATATCATCCCTTATACATTAATGATCTAATTTTCTCATTATAATTTAAATTATAACACTATAATATTGAAAAATTCATTACCATGCTTAAGGTAAAAATATGTTAAATAAAGGGGTAAAACAAATGATAGGGATTAAAATGATATAAAAACATTACTCAATTTAATTATAATATAATATTAAGACAATATAATACTTATAATTAAGTAAATATAATTTTTGGGTCCTTTTACATAGGTTAGACTCACATTATATTATTATATTCAATGTATTTCTAAACTTCACGTTAATGATATTTTATGAATAAAATAATTTCTTAAATGATTTAAAAATAATAACTATATTATATTATGAAAATTGATTTGTATATATTTTATCATATAATAAATGTTCCATTAAGGGATCTATTTTTAATTTATAATTTTTTTTGTTTTCCCTTAAGATTAAAAAACATTGATTTTGATCTAATTGTAAAAAGGGTTAACATGGGTTTAATACAAAGAGATATATGGTGGAAAATTTCATATAAACTTATAAGAAATTTATTTTCTGAGATTATTTTGAATCATCATCATTTTATATATTAATTATATCAATTTGGATCCATTTTTACTTGAATAATAATTTGTATAAATTTAATACTTTAAGTAATTCTAAAAGTTACCCTCCTATCACTTATAAAAGGGAACATACTATCTTATAAACCTCAAGACTTTTGAGTATTATATTTATTATAATACTTATAAATAAACCTTAATGACATAATTTCAGACATACTATATTCTTTTTTTTATTATAAATCAAACATGTGAAATCTTTTTGAGTAATCCTTGGGAGGTTTTCAGAAGAAGAGGTATAGTTCTAAACCAAGAATTTTCAATTTATTTATTATTCGACATAAATAATATATTCATAAAAAACTATGAAATAAAATAACAAGAATATTAAATATAATATGAATTTATTTTGTTAATTAACTAATTAGTAATCATATCCTCTTAACTCAAATGGGAAACAAAATTGTAATTCATGTGTACTGCAAAATACCACCTTGTAATTGTTGTAAATAGTTTTCTATCACCGCTGATCATAGGTGGATATAATTATGTATTTAATGTATAAAATATGATATTCATGACATAATTATAATTTTATAATGATAATTCCTAGTTTAATTTATTACCTTTCCATCCATTGAATGATTACAACATCATTCATGCATATGTGGGGACTGCCACGTCCACAAAGCGATGTGATTCATTTTTCATAATCAAATCACATGGATAATACATATAACTGTATTTAATGATTTAATATGAAATTTCTGATATTATTTTATAAGATGATATAATTATTGTCTTCCTTCCATCATTTTCATAGTAAAATGAGAACTTTAGATGTGCGTATGTAAAACCTTCTATCTCCGTGAATGTAATGTAATTCATCTATCATATCCATCATTCATTGTTGGGTCTAAAATTATAATAAATTTATAGAAATAATAATTATTTAATGATGATGATTAATATTTATGTTATATAATAATGAAATCGTTGACCATAGTCAACCCACAGAATTCATTTTTGATATATGAGACAAATATCATCAAAACGTGTAAAAGTCCGAACACTCTAAAGTGAAAATTATGTTTTATAGTGTGTATGAAACACAACACCAAGAAAGTAAGGTAATATAATATCCATTAATATATTTACCATTTAATTTATATTATATATATTTCAATTCATGAAACAATGAGTTAGCGTGCATTAATTGCAAGAGGGACCTTCTATGATGGCATGTGTTACATGCCATACCGAGTTTCCCAAAATGACAATATATTGTTAAAATATTATTATTTAATATAATATTTTATAACCTAGAAGTTATTTTAGTGGTTATTAAGTGTATAAACTCACTTATGAAAATTTAGGGTTTATATAAATATAAAATGGATCCATTTTTTACTAATTAATGAGAAATGAAAATGAGAACCAATTGGATATAAAAAGAAATATTATTATTTTAATGATTCCAAATGAGTTTTATCATAATAAACAAAATTAATTAAATATTAATTAACTATATTAATTAAATATTTATGTTATATATTAAATAAAATATTTTTCATATTCATACATTAGGTTTGATTTGCATATGATAAGAACAAACCCAATTTCACACATAAAAACTGATATTTTTATAAAAGAAAATTTTACGGCCTTTTAATGTAGAAACCAATTTTAAAAATTTAATTGATTTAATATGATAAAATAAACTTCATATTTTAAATATAAACATATGATTTTTTTTTTCAAATGAAATTCTAATAATTTTCGGAAAGAGGGCACTTTTTTATGAATTGTTAAAAATAATGAATTATAGTTCAAAAATGATTTTTCATCAAATTTATTTATTTAGGATACATTATAATGTTAATGGATTTTAATATTTATATATATAATATTAGTTTCAATTAATACAATTTATGTCATTATAATCAATATCACAGTGAAATTGATTCAAAATTGTATTCAAACTTTCAGATGTTCTTACTTTAAAAAGCCGCATTATTTTCCCGTATGCGGGATGAATTTTAAATTATTTTTTTTCCACATCCTTGATTTTAATTTAGAAAAAATTAATTCCATATTTAGAATCAAAATAATTTATAATTTAAAAAAAATATTTCTTTTTATAAAATATTATAGTGAATTTGATTAAAATTAATTAAAAGGATTATGGTCAAATTTAGTTTAATAAGGGACTAGACCTTAATCTTAAGGGCCCATATGACCTAAAAACATTTTTATGACCTACTATATGGCCATATTTTGACCCTATACTCCCTTTTATTGATTTTTATCCATTATTTGATCCAATTTCCACATGAAAAACACATATGGAATTCCATGGTAAAAATATTACAAGAGTGACACTCCTCCACTATAAAATGAACTCTTCTCCTCACACTTCCTATCACTTATCAAACCACATTGGATTGACCAAACTCTACCCAAATATCTCCTAAATATCCCTACCATCATTCTAAAAGATTCCCCTTATGTGGGAATCAATCCAAGTATGCTTTTGGATTGAACCCAAAAGAGTTACCTGATTAAGAAGTAACATATTTCCTTATGTTTTATAGTTTTTTTCATTCTCCAACCCATAAAATCTTTTTTATTATATAATTTTATAACAAAACAATTATCGTAAATTTATTATTTTTATTGGTTTTGTTTTTTACATACACATACTCACACCTCTATCTAATGGGTAATAAACTTACTGTTTCTTTATACGGTAAACTACTTCCTCATGAAACGAGGAGTCTTCATTTTTTACTTTACCACCTCTCATGGTGGTAATTATGATGATAAATAAGCTTATATATGTTATATATTATATTTATAATGGTTTTATAAATATTTAAATCTTTTATAACAGATATATTTATACTTTCAATTTATATAAAAAAATAACATCATTTGAGGTAGTGTGCACTAACGCCCCGTCAAAGAGATGTGATTCCATCACACTATACACAGTGCGTATAAAAGATGGTTTCAGTTAAACATATTTGGAATAAAAAAATTTATATTATATTCATTAAATAATTACCTTTATATAATTAATATATATATATATATACTATTTTCTTTATTACCTTTTCACACACTTGAAAAGTGATATCATTGCTCATGGACGTGTGGACCACTGCCTCCTCGACATGATGTGATTCATTTTAAATCACAATAATTCTATATATATAAGTAAATATTATTAAATAAAAAGGTATTTAGGATATAATAAATTTTTTTTAAAGTATAATGATTCTTACCTTCTTTCTATAATGATCATGGAAAAATAGGAGCGTTACTGATGCGTACGTACAACCAACCGTCTCTATGATTGTTACATTGAATCATTTTTTATAAAAATAAATTAATGATTGTTTTTTAAGTATAATTTATGTATAAAAATGGTAATTATTTCATGATTATTATTCTATAGATGTTATATAGTTACCCCCTTGACCATAATTGACCAACTAAAGTTTTTTTGGCAGAAATTGAATTTGTTCTAAATACATGGAATAAACATATTTGTTTAATTATTTCTACACATAATAGTAATAAGTTAAATAAAAGTAATAATAAAAATGGAAAAGGTTCTAAATCATGTAAAAATTTAACATAATTTTATTATATAGGATGTGAAAGGAGGTTCACCCGAATGAAACCCAAGGTAAGGGATTTCGTCTCAATTTAAATTCTATTTCGACCTATTTGGTGTTACTCACCTAGTTTCATTTATTCGGTATATATAATACCATTTTACATGATATATCATGAATATAATTACTATCATGATATTATAACATTCATTTAATTTTATTTCTTCTTTAATATTTTGATTTAAAATTTTTCAAAGAGGCATCAAACACTTTGGAATGTATAAAGATTATTTTCCTTAACAATAAATTTAATGATATTTCAATGATATTTTTCACTTGAGGAAATTATATGACCATTATTGAATAAAAACTTTAATTTTATTATCTTATGTTATTCATGTACTTTATCAAGTAATAGTATAATTTTTCTACTCTTTGGTACTTAAAATGTGGTAGAAAATGTTTATTATAAAACATAACTTTATTCCTATCTTAGTTAGAGAACCCACTTTCTTCTAAAATCCATTTTTATAAAAATGTTTTTAAAATGATTTTGCAAAGATATCTTTACACTTTGTTTGTTTTACTAATGTTTTCAATGTAATATTCTTGTCACTTTCTAAGGAAGAATTTTTTCTAAAATTTTTACTGTGCTAAAGGAATGTTCTTTTACCTTGTATTACATATATGGATTTACTCATCATCATTCCATAGAAGATTAAATTTACTATTTAAAATATTAATTTTTTAGGAAAATGTTTTTGAAATTTTTTTTAAAGAATTTTTTTTTCAAAATGTTTTTTAAAACCAAAATATATTTTCTTTAATAATGTTTTTAAAAGATACATTTATAATATTTCAATTAATCAATGAAAAAAATTCTATATTTTACCCCACTTGGGTTATGGTATATTTATACCATCCTTATAATTTCTATGGATGGATTATCATTGATTTCCCAAGGATATTATTCACATCAACTTCCTTGATTATATTTAGTACCCTTGAAATATTTATTTTCTAATGATCATTTGATATTGAATTTACCCTAAATATCCAAGTTATTTTTCATGAATTTTATTTTTTCCTAAACCGTATACCATTTTTCATACAATGTTTACTTTGAAATTTATTTTATTATTTGGGGAAATATTGAGAATTATTTATTCTTTATTCAATACAGTTATTTGGTAAGGAATATTATGTATTTTTACTATTAAATATGAGTAATGTTTTCTAGTCATACGACATGGGTGTGGTCTGATTATAGATAGCCCCTCGATGCATCGTAAGTCTTATGGGATGAGTAATTTGGATAAACACCATAGATGGGGTTATAATCAAAATGTTGTAAACCATCTTATGAAATGTCATTACGGTAAAGGTCCCATATTCCTTGGAAACATGGCATTTATTAATCAAGAATTTCCTTCATTTAGTTCAAGTTATTATTTATCCATGAGATTTTTCATCGGCATATCTACGAATATTTTTCATTTTCAATTCAATAAGTAAATGACACATGTTTCAGTTTCTTACCTTTCCATATTTATTTTATCATTTTTTGTTCATTTAAATGGAATATATATCCATTTATTACTTTAACAAATTTTTTACACACTTACCTTCATTTTATTGGTTACGTGGCATGTTGGTTCAGTTATTTGCCTTTCTATATAAACTATTCTCAATGATTCCTTATTTTTTCCACTATATTTTTTCATTTCCGAGAATTTGATCTCACCCTTACTATGTTTCACTCCCTAGGAATCCATGAAGCATGATATAAAAAGATATTTAGGGTTTTCATAGATGGATTAGAGTAATCCAAAAATCTATTTATTTAGAAAGAAAAAAATTATGTTGTAATTACTATAGTAATTTGTAATAAAAAACACATTTATGTATCTTATTTAACAGTATTACTAAACTCTTTAGTCCTTTGAGATATAATTCTTCAAAACTATACAAATGTAATTTATATTAGACACCGTCTCCATGATTTCTGGGGTTAGGTCTCTAAATTTATTATCATAAGAAGATTATCAGGAACCTTGAGAACTAGATAAAGAAAAAATTGGTTAGTGAACATAACCATAAGGTAGAATTTATGGATAAGTATAGAATGACATATTAGAAGTTTGGTAATATAAATATTATGTTGGTCTTCTTAGAAATGCATCCCTATGTGGATACTAAAAAGTGAAAATTATTATAACACAGATGTACCTAAGAGTAATAACTCTGGAAAGGATCCCTGATCTCAACTCAGGGTAATCTAGTACAAGAAAAGGGGCCTTACTATGCACCTGATTTGATACTCCTTGGGGATATTCTTTGGATAATCCACTTTTCCTTTATAAACCATTATGAAGAATTTGAATGGATATTGACAATGAATAATTAAAGTAAAACATATGGTGTTTTTGATTTAAAGATAATCTATCTTGGTTTAGAAATCATAAAAATGATATTATGGATAAATATTATACCAATGAAGGACCTATGTTAATATAAAAGGGATAAAGTATTTATATATTGAGGTTTTAGTGAAAACCATACCAAAAAAGCAATTTAGTGAGTAACCTAATTCCATGTATGTCCATCAAATTTATTTTGGAAATTATATTAGTATAGTTTTTGAAAAGGTATTACTATTAGATAGGTTAAAAATAATAAAATCCTACAAGGTTGCAGATCTTGAACCCATGATCGAAGTATGATAAGCACTTCACACCACCCACTAACCTATACAATTTCTTGAATAAGTTTTCATTGTTTTTAGTTATAAAATTTGATTAATAAATGTAAATGACAAACCAGTAATATCTCTTCTGAGGATTAGAGATTAATATATTAACCAAATTGGTTTTGGAAGATAGTTACAAACCAATAGTTATACTTTTCACTCTTTTATAATCTTTATGATCCTATAAAAGTTTCTTCTTGTGTTTTAGGCATAAAAAAGTTCAATATTGGTAATTAATTTCTAGGAGAAAAGGTATGAATTATAATTAGATCGAAGCACATACTAAAGTTAGGATTTTTTATATAAAACTGAAACCTATCATTTATTATTATTTCATTATATTCTTGGTTAGTAAAAAAATACCCAACATTAGTAAAATTACTTTCAATCAAAATTTTGTCCTAATACATTAATTTCTATTCAATGTGTGGTTCTTAAATCATCACAGATTTATGAATTTGTGGCTATAAAATTCCAATTTATCATTTAATTTTTTGTTATTGATGACCACAATTACTCCATATAAATATTTACACCTTTTCTCCGAGTATGTATCTATACTTCTGACCAATGTTCTCCTACATAGAGACTTATTTACTTGGTATTCCATGTGAGCATTGAACTTCCCATTCCCTCTTTTTAGTGTATATTTTATGAACCTTTCCCATGATTTGGGATTTAAACATAGTAAATATCAAAAAAAAAATCACAAAGACCGACGTTAAATTTTGATGATGCATTTCATGTAAGGAGGGGATAATGTGACACCCTAAAAATTCTAAAGTAAGAACCTTGTATTCGATAATGTGTATGAGCGTGAAACCAAGCATGTAAGGGAATATAATATCTAAATATATAATAATATATCTACTAATTAAAATAGTTTATATATATTTGAATTCATGAAACATTGTGTTAGAATTAATTACATGTTAGTGTGACATTCTTCGACGTCTTGTGTTACACAAAAGACCATGTTTCGCAAAATAGAAATGTATTATTAAAATAATTTTATTTAATATAAAATGATATAACCAAGATATATGATAGAAGTTATGAATATTATTAACTCATTTATTTAATTTTAAGGTTTATATAAATATTAAATGATTTCATTGGTTATAAAATAATTGGAAATGAAATTAAGAAGCAATTGGGTATAAAAAGTAATATTACTATTTTTAGGATTCAAAAGGAGTTTTGACTTAATAAATATAATTAATTAATATTATTTGATGATTTTATGGAAATATATTTTATATATTAAATAAAATATTTTTTATATTCATCCATTAGTTTCGATATGCATAAGATAAAAACAAACCCAATTTCACACATAGAAACCAAATTTTTATAAAGACAATTTTACCTCCTTTTAATGGAGAACCCTTTTTAAATCTGAATTTTGAGAAATTAATTTAATTAATATGTAAAATTAAGAATCTTATTTGATAGAAAACATAATTATTTTATAAGGGTGAATTTTTTATTTTTTTAAAAAACATATCATTCTTAATGAATAGTTAAGAATACTGAATTTTAGTTCAAAACTACTTTTTCATCTACTTTATTTATAAGGTTAAATTATATTGTTATTTTGTTTTAAATTTTAATTACATAATATTTTTTTCATTTAATACAATTTATATCTTCGTAAAAAATTTCACATTTCAATTGATTATAGAAACAAATAAAACGTTCAAACATTTTTACTTTAAAAACTCGCATTGTTATCCTGCATGTGGGATGAATTTAAATTTGATTTCTTATAATAATATGATTTACATTTGAAAAAATAGATTATATATTTGAAATAATAATAGATTATAATGTTTAATAATAAAATCTTTTTTTGACCAAAAATCTTATTTAAAGTTTTTAAAATTAATTACAACGAATAAGGTTCTGTTAAGCATAATAAGGGATTAAACTTTAATCTTAATTGCCCAAATGTCAATTATATTTTCCCAAGACCTAGTTTTTAGCCATATTTATACCCTAATCCTCCCTTGGATAAATTTTTTCCATTATTGTATCCACTTGAAACATGAAAAAGGTGCATGTAATCCCTTTTTCCAAATATTAGAAGAGCGTCGCTCCTCCTCTAATACAAAAAGGCCTCTTATCCTCCAGCGTCATCACACATATCAAGCCACATAGTCTCGAACATGATATATAAAATAGATCCTAAAAATAATTACCCTAATCCTATAACACTACCTTTTGGTATAAATCAATCCATGTATGCCTTTGCTTCATACCAAACCTAGTTACCCGATTAAGAGGTAATATATTTCCTCAAGCTTTTTAGTTTTTTTTTCATTATACAACCCCTAAAAACTTATTGTTCTAGAATTATATTTAACAAATAGTATCCGAAATTTAATAGGGTTCTTATTATAAGTTTTCTCCCAACAATTACACACACATCCATATAATGGGTAACAAATATATTGTTTCAGTGTACAATGAACTACTATCTCACAAAATGATGATTGTCATTTTTCCATTACCATATATCATGGTGGTAATTATGATGGAAAATATGTTTATATATGTTATACATGATATAAATATTGTATTTATACTTATTTAATTAATTTACATCACATGTAATTATACATTCTATTTTATGTAAAAACGATAACATCGTTTGAGGAATTTTTGACTACCGCCCCCTCAAAGCGATGTGATTCATACACACTATATATAGAACTCCTAAAGGATTGTTTGAATTAAAAATATGTGACATAAAACACTCTATAGGATATTTATGAAATAATTAAATTTTTTAAATAATATATATATATATATCATTTTCATTAATACCCATTGACACACTTGAAAAGTGATAATTTCATTCGTGGACGTGTGGACTACCACATCCTCAACACAATGTAATTCATTTTACATCACAAAAATTATATATAAGTACATATAATTAAATAATATTTTATTTATGATAAAATTATCATTTGGGAAATATATAATTCCACTTACCTTTTTTTCAAAATAATCATTGAAAAATGAGAAGGTTTCACATGTGTACATACGACATACTGTCCCCATGATTATAAAATTATTAAATTATTCACAAAAACATTTAATGATTGTTTTTTAAAGTATAATTTAGGTATAAATATGAAAATTATATCATTTTTATTATTATGGCGATGTTATATAATGACCCTCTTAACCATAGTCGACCTACAAAAGTTATTTTTGACACCTAAATCATATTTGCTCAAAACACCCAACATAAAATAAATTTTTTATGTTGTTGTAGGCATAATGATAACTAGGGAAATGAAAGTAATAATAAATTTGAAAAATGTTATCAATAATGTTCATAATTAACTTAATTTTATTATAAAGTAAGTTAAAGAATGTTTACTTGAAGGAAACTAAAGGTAAGGGATTTGGTCTAAATTTACATTCTATTGAGACTTATTTGTTGTTATGCACCTAGTGGATTTTATATGGTGTATATAATTACCTTTTAGATGATATATCATGAATATCCTTACCCTAATTATATTATAAATTTTGTATAATTTTATTCCTTTATGAGTATTATGATTTAAAATGTTTCAAAGTGGTGTGAGACACTTTGGAATGTTTAAAGACTATTTTCCTCAAGAATAACTTTTAGGATTTTTCATTGGTATTTATATTCAAGAAAATTATATGACCATTGTTCGATAAAACCTTTAATTTTATTCTTCTCCCATTATTAATGAACTTTTAAAGTATTAGTTCCATTTTATACTCTTTGGTATTCAAAATTGTTTTAGAAAATGTTTTCTAGAAAACCAGACTTTAGTCCTCTCTTAGTTAGAGAAACTGTCTTCTTATAAAAATGATATTTTATAAAAAAAAATTCAAAATTGTTTGTAAAATTGTTTGTTAATGAAATTTTTACCTGTTTTTACTTTTACAAATTTTTTCAACGTAATATTATTGTCTTTTTCCAAACAATCTGTTGTTTGAACCTTTTTATCTTTCTAAATGAATGTTCCTTTTTACCTTGTAATACTTGTATGGATTTACCCACCAAAATTTGTTTATAGTTTACTTTTCATGTTTAAAAGTTTATGTTTTAGAGAAAATGTTTTTAAAATTTAATTTTAGTTAAAAGTTAAAAAAAATTCAAAACAAAATGTTATTTTCATCAAGAATGGTTTCAAAATATATTTTTATAATATTTTCATTCATGAATTATAATAAACTTTTTTTAATACACTTGAGTTATGTTGTATTTATACCATCCTTAATCTTAATATGGATTTATAATGATTGATTTTCCCAAAGATATTTTTCATATTCACTTCTTTGATTACTTTTAGTCCTATTGATATATTCAATTTACTATAATAATTTAACATTGAGTTTCCCCTAAATATCTATATTTTTTTCATGGATATTATTATTTCCCAAATTGTATACAATTTTTCATATGGTTTTTAATGTTAATTGATTATTTATGGAAATAATTATAATTTTTTACTCTTTATCATTGTGGTTATTTGATAATAAATATTATCTAGTATGATTATTCAATATTAAGAATGTTTTAGACTAGTACGATATGGTTGGAGCATAGATATAGATATCCACTTGACCCATAAATATTCTCATGGGCTGATTAATTTGGAAAGATACCTTAGATGGTACTTTACCTGATATGTTGAAAACTGTCTCGTGAAAGGCCTTGAAGTCATGGTACCATGTACCTAGGAAACATGGAATCCAATAATCAAGTATTTCCCTCATTTAGTTGTAGTTATTATTCATACATGAGATTTTTAAACGACATATTTATGGATACATTTAATTTTAAGTTCATTTAATAAATGGAATGAATTTCAGTTTCTTACTTTGCCACATTGTTTGTTCATTATCAGGTTATTTGAATGGAATTTGTTTCTTGTTATTAACTAGCCATATTTTTACAAACTTTCATTCAATTTATTGATTACATGGAATGTGTGTTCCATTATTTATCATTCTATATTAACTATTCTCATTGATTCATTATTGATTCAGCAATATTTTTCCCTCTATTAGATTTTGAGTTTACTATTTTTATGTTTCTCTCCCAAGGAATCCAAGAAGCCTATTATGAAATAGATGTAGGTATTTACTATATGGAATATAGATATCCCCAAATTTAATTATTTATAATGAAAAAAATGTGTTCTAATTAGTGTAGTAATTTTTATTACAAGAATCATTTATGTATTTGGTTTATCAAGACTGCTAAACTCTTCAGTCCTTTTGGAATTGATTCCTTGTAATCATACCAATGTAATTGATATAAAACATGAACTGAAGGTTTTATGGGGTTGGGTCACTACAGTTGGACGAAAAAGTTGTTTAATAGAAAAATTGGGATATAGATTTAGGAAATCCTAGGTTAGAGAAAATAAACCTAAGGTAGAATTTTAGGATATGTATAGAATGAAATTTTATAATTTTGGTAAGGTAGAGATTATGAAGGTCTTCCATGAAATACAACCATATATAGATACTACAGGTGGATGTGGTTTTGGAACAGATGTACTTATGACTAATAACTCCAATAAGGTGTTATGAGCCTAACTGAGAGTAACTTGGTAAATGTCAATGGGCCTTATTGAACACTTGGTTTTACAATCCTTGGGGAAATTATTTGGATAATTTACCTTTTCATTACAGATCATTTTGAAGAATTTTAATGGATAATGACAATGAATAATCAAGGATGAACCTATTTTGTTTTAGATATAAAGATAAGCTGTCAAGATTTAGTAATTCTATAAATTTTATAAGGGAAAGAAATTAGACCACTGAAGGACCTATGTTAAAATAAAAGGGATGAAGTATTTATATATTGAGGATATATTGAAAACCATAGTTAAATTGGTATTTAGTGATTAACATAATTTCAAGGATGTACATCACTATTATTTGGGATGTTTTATTAATATGGTTTTAGAAAATCAAAAAAGTTAATCTGGCTGACAACCAATCTAATCCGACAAGGCTATGTTTCCTGAAAATGTGACCTATGGATGATAATTGTTTCACACCAACCATTGACCTACGCAATGTCCTTGTTAAATTTCCATTGTTTTTATCTAAACAATTTGATGAATAAATTTTAATGGTATACAAAACAAATCACCGTTTAGGATTATATATTAATATATTAACCATTTTGGTTTTTTAAGATCATTAAAGACAAATATTTTCACTCTTTTATAGGCCATACGATCCATTAGCTTTTTATTTTAGTGTTTCATGCATAAAAAATTTATAATTAGTAATTAATTTCAGGGTGTAATGGTATGAATTTCAATTTTATTGAAGAAAAACAAAAAATTAGTATTGTTAATATGAAATTGATACCTATAAAGTAAGATTATTTCCTTATATTTTTGTTTAGTAAAAAAATTACCAAACATTAAGAAAATAACTCTGAAATAAAATGTTATCATAATACCTTAATTTTTGTTGAACTGGTGGTCTCTTAAATCATTGTAGATTTATGGATTTAAAGCCATCAACATTATATTTATCATTAAATTATTTTTTATGATGATCGTAATCACCCTTATAAATAATTACACTTTTACTCTCTATGTGTATCTATACTTTCCACTAATTTTCTCCTATATAGAGACCTAGTTACATAGTATTCCATGTGAAGTTTTTCACATCCCATTCAATCTTTTCTAGAGAATTTTTTAATAACCCTTCTCATGATGTGATATTTATATATTGGAAATATCAAAAAATATATCACCAAGATCGATTTTAAATAGCACAAGCACAATTTAATTAATGTGGGGAGAATGAAACATCTAGAAAATTATAAATATTGAACCTTGTCTTCGATAGCGTATATGAAACGTGAAACCAAACATGTAAGGGAATATTATATACTGATATATTATAATATATTTAATATTTACAATAGATTCTATATATTTTAATGCATGAAACTTCAAGTTAGTGTTCATTACACACAAGAGTGACATTCTTTGATGGCTTGCGTTCTATGCAAGAACATGATTCACCAAAAAACAATTTCTTATTAAACTATTTTTATATAATATAATATGATATAACCTAGCCATTATTTTAGTGGTTATTAATATTATTAACTCACTTATGAAAATTTATGATTTAAATAAAAATAAAATGAATTTATTGGTTACCAATTAATGAGAAATGCAAATAAGAACCAATTGTATATAAAAAGAAATATTATTATTTTCATGATTCCAAAAAAAACATAATAAATTAAAATTATTTAATGATTTTTATTAAATATATTTTTTATATATTAGATAAAATATATTTTATATTCATCTATTAGGTTTGATATTCATAAGATAAGAACAAACCTAATTTCACACATAAAAAACTATATTTTAATAAATGAAATTTTACCACCTCTTAATGGAAAATACATTTTAATCTGAATTTGACACTTTAATAGATTTAATGTGTCAAAATAAACTTCATATTTTAAATATAAACATAATAATTAGTTTAATGTGAATCGTTTATATCTTTCAGAAACATATCATTTTTTAATGAATAGTAAAAAATAATGAATTTTAGTTTAAAAATGATTTATCATTTGATTAATTTGTAATATTATATTAAAATTATAATTGGTTTGAAAATTTAATTAGATAATATTTTTTTCAATCAATAAAATATATTTCATTTTAACCAATTAAATATTGAAATTAATTAAAAAAATATAGCGATCATTCAGACATTTTTACTTTAAAAACTCGCATTGTTCTCCCGTCCGCAGGTTGAATTTTAAATTAATTTCATCCACTTCTGTGATTTGAATTTGAAAAAAGGATTCCATATTTTTAATAAAAATAATTAATAATTTCTAATAAACCCAAATTATTTTCTTACCAAAAATATTATTAAATGTGAATAAAATTAATTACTACGATTAAGGTTAAATTAAGATAAATAAGGGACTAAACCATGCTCTTAAAGACCCAAATGACCTATAAACATGTAAAAGACCTTTTTGATTACAAAATTTATAACTTCTACTCCATTTTATATATTTTTTCCATTATGTTATCCACATTACACAAGAAAAATTTTTATATAATTCCTTTGTTAAAAATATTACACGAGTGTCACTCCTCCTCCACTATAAAAGGCATATTCTCCTCCAACTTCCTCAAAACTCTCGTGGAAATTTTTTTGAACAATATATGAAAAAATAGATATTAAAAACCCCTCCTTGAATTTTATAATAATTCCACTGGTTGGAAATAAATCCCCAAAATCCTTCGGTTCAAACCAAAAGGAGTTACCAGATTAAGAGGAAACATCTTTCCACATGTTTTTTAGTTTTTTATCTATTCTCCAACCCCTAAAATATTATAATTACATTATTGTATAAAAAATTGTATCATAAATATAATATTAATTTTTATTCTAAGGATTCAACCTAAACTTACATACATTTCATCTAATGGTTAATGAACATACTGTTTCTGTGTTTGACAAACTAGTACGTCAAAAAACAATGATTATTCTTTTTTCCTTTACCACCTCTCATTATGGTCATTATGATGTAAACTATATTTATATATGTTATATATTATATTTATAATTTATTTAAACTTCTCTATTTTTTTTAACACATATCTTTATACTCACGATTTTATGTAAAAATGATAAGTTCATTTGAGAAGTGAGGACTACTGTGCCCTCAAAGCGATGGGATTCATTCACAAAATACATGGAACATATAAAGGATGGGATGACATAAAAATATGTGACTTAAAAAACCTCTATATGATATCCATGAAATAATTTACCTTATATAATTTAATATTATATATATATATCATTTTCATTTTTACGCTTTCAAACATTTGCAAAGTGATAACGTTGTTCCTGTATGTGTAGACTACCACCTCATCGACACGATGTGATTAATTTTACATAATAGTAGTTCTATATATATGTATATATGACTAAATTATATGTTATTTATTGTATATTTATCATTCCGGAAAGATATAATTCTACATAACTTATTTCTATAATGATCATTGAAACATGAGAACATTAGTCAGGTGTATGTATGACCTACCATCTCCATGATTGTAACGTTAATAAATTATTTATAACCACATTTACAGATTGATTTAAATTTATAAATGATGTATTAATATTATAATTATGTCATTATTATTATTGTGTAGGTATCATATAGTGACCCCCTTCAACATAGTTTACATACCAATGTTTTTTTGACACATAAATCACGTTTGGGAAAAACAAACGACATAAATATAATTGATTATGTAGTTGTAAAAAAATGGTAATAATTGAAATAAAAATTAATAATAAGCATGAAAAAGTTTATAAAGGAAGTATAAGATTAACATGAGGTTATTATATATGAATTTTATGTATGCTCACTTGATTGAAACTCAATGTAAATCATTTAATATCAATTTACATTCTATAGAGACTTATTTTTTGGTATGCACCTACTTATTTTATATGGTGTATATAATTCCCTTTTATGTGATATATAATGAATACAATTACACTAATGATATTACAAATTTCATATAATTTTATTCCTTCCTGATTTTTGGACTCCCCTTATTTTAATGTTCACAAATCATGCAACTCATGTAAATCATCCAACTCATGTATATCATGTAATTCATGTAAATAATAAAAATAATAAAAATCATGTAAATAAATTAAATAATCTTTAAATATTATAAATCAAGTTTAATCATGTTCTATTTTGTTTTACTATGATTATGATTAACCTTAATCCACTCTATGAGTATTTCATCTTAAGAAAGATGGAAAATATTTTCCAAAGTTTGAGACAATGTGTATGTGATCACACTGTCTCACCATTTAGTCTGGAAATTGGAAAATTTTTTGAAACCAATACTTATAACAACATTTACCTGACACCAAAACCAGGCTTCAGATTCTATAATTCTCAGAATACTAGACATAATTTCAATGACACTGGTTCTGGGACACCGTAACAAGACACCATTCTGAATTTTGACAAATGTTGTGACACCGTTACCTGAGACACCATTTCAATGAAAAAATAACCTTGCTACTAGTTTCAGAAATTAAAAAGGACCAAACAATGTAACTATACTACGAATTCCAAAACTCTAGAAGGATTTTAGTGCTGACTATTTTACCAATTTAGACTCACCATGACTGTGGCACCGCTTCTGTCTCACCATCAAATGTGACATTATTCCTTATGTAACAATTTTTCTTCCTTTTTCAATTAAATTTGAAATTTTATTTTAAAAATTATATTTGAGACATCTGATCACACCAACATAATTAATGACATTTTTTGGTATGAAATAGGACATTAAGAGGTAAGGGGTATGGAGATCATGCTTCTTTTCGACCATAACCTAAACTGATGAAGATAATATACAAGGTGGAGCTTGAGTTAGAAAAAGAGTCAAGAAAGTGACTGAAAGAGACGTTAGAGAAGAACATACATGCATGAAAGAACACATAGAATAACAAATGAAGAGTCCTAATGTTTGTTCTAGATGTGGATAAAAACATCAAACATCCTTGCAGAACCACCTCAAAGAGGAATAACTACTACAAATATTTAAACAAAAACTCACTGGAATCCAAAACACAGAGCTCACAATACTATATTTCTAATACTAATTTCAAAAGAGGACCCAAACATCACATATGATACATACTAGAAGTATAGAACTGTATAAAATAACATTCATAGAATTTCTAATCCCATATTATTATATTATTCTATGTTATGTATTGTTTTATTAATCATTCGATCCCTGTGTGTTTCTGCACTAAAATCAAACACTATCTCAAACATTGTACTGTAGGATACAATGTATACTCACACTAAAATATTTTTTCATTTGGTTCACTCACGTATAACTATAGAAGAGGTCATCTGTGACTAGGTTGTTATACTTCTTACATAAAATTTTGGTAGAGGTCAAGTGACCTGGACAGTCTTGTGTACTATTGTGTAAACCCATATCCAATTTGTGGATAAAAACATTATATATATTTTTCATGGTGGATGGTGATCACTAGGTGGAGTGGATTATATCTTGGATTTATACTGAACCACTTTTTTTAATATTCTGTGTTTTCAAATTTAGTTTTACTCAATTTTAACTCATATTTTAGAAAACATGTTTCACTTGGATAGTAATAATGGATAGTATTTATTACTATTTTTATTTTTTATATTAGATTCAAAATTTATATCAATATTTCTAATTGTGATAATTGAGAAATAATCAATCATCTGAGAAACTATTTGAATTGTCAAACTATTATACATTCACTACTTTGATTAAGTGTCTGATTTCGTTTTTTAAATTATGGGATCTTAAAATAATGTTTTTAACAAAAAAATTTATAGGAACTCAATTCACCCCTCTTGAGTGTCCTACTCTGACCAACATTTGGTATCTGAGATTGTTTTTAAACTTCTATTTGAAAAGGTTTCAAATATTTTTAAAATCTTATCAACTATGATTTAGTTGTGTTTTAAATATCTCTAATTTTTTGTTACTTCTAAATTTCTAACTCTTTAAAATCAAGCCTTTATTATTTGTTATGGATAATAGATAGAAAGGTCCTACTTCCAGCAGACATCGATGCATTAATTTAAAAAAGTATGCTCAATGGAAAATAAAAATGAAAATGCACTTATAATGTATGGGATTTGATATTTGGATTGTTATTGAAGATAAATATGAAATACAAGAAACTATAAGAACAAAATGGAGTGAAGACAAAAAATCTGATTACAATAATAATTTTAAAGATGTGAATACCTTGTTTTGTGCTTCAGGGGATGATGAATTTAAAATAATATTTTCTTATAAATATTCCTATGAAATCTAGGATACCATATATATCTCACTTAAAGGAACAAATAATGTAAAATAAATGAGACTTAATACATATACTATTATGTGTGATATCATTATAATGAAGCATGATGAACTCATTCCTAATATGAATCTTAGGTTTACTGAGATATTCAATGCAATGAGCTCTCTTAGAAATCAAATGGGTGCCCAACAACAAATATGGTGGCTAATTAGATATATAAATGATATATGGAGAGGAATGTCAGTATCAATTATAGAATCCTATGATATCAGTAAGTTTCTAGTCAAGGAGATTATAGGTAAATTTATGACGTATGAGGAAGAGTTAAAGGTAAACAAAGAGGAAGAGGATAAACTAATTAGGAAGTCATTGGCTTTCAAAATCACTGCTTCCAAAAACAATGAAAATGATAGGATACATACGCATTTTGATAGTACAAGTAATGATGATTCACTATCAGAGAGTGATGATGAAATAGATCAATTATCCAGAAGGCATAAGAATTTTTATAGAAGGAAGAAATTATTTAGTATCCTAAACTATAAAGGAATGTATGATCAAAATGAAAATGGTAAGAAGGACCAAGAAAGGAATGAGAACTCAAATAAAATATTATATTATGAATATTAGAGAAAGGGACATGTAATATATGACTATCCGAAGCTAATGTATCAAAATAAATATGTGGAAAAAGATAGAAAGTATAAAATGGAAATGAATGAAACATGGAGTGCTTCTGGGGCAGCTCATGTGACATGGAATATTCACATGATGAAAAGGATGACAAAGCCAAAATATGTTTCATAGAAAACACATCAGATGTAACCCTTGAGTCTACTGTACAAATTTTTTATTACTATGGAGATGAAAATGATTCTTAAAATATGACTAATGAATAAATGTTTTAATATTACCTAATTCTTGAAGATACACGCAATTAATAAAAATATAAATATAAATATCTATGAAAACAACATGCTCTAACTTATACTATTAAATCTAATCCTATAATATATTAGTAATAAATTTCTCATTTACTTAGAGAAATAAATAAACAAAAATTATCTAATGAGAAATTGAAAAAGGAATTATAAAAATTTACCGATGGAAAGAATAATCTAACATAGTTTCTTGGTAAACAATAACTCTTAAGTATACTACAGGTATAGGATACTAACTCGGATAGAGGAACATAGCTAAAACCCTTTTTATAAAAAAATTCTGAATTTTTTTTTCACACCCATAACTGAAAAATATGCTAGTTCAAGCTCTAGGAAGTCATTTAATCCTTCTAATTTTTTAGGACCAAATAAATTTTTCTTTTCTAATACTTTAAAAATTATGTATAGGAAACCCATGAAGCAAGTATTGTTTCCCAATATCTTATTACTAATGTTATCGGACCTAAAAAATCTAGTTACCAAGATAATATCATAAATAATTCTTTTTTAGGAAAGCTATCTAAAGATATCCTATAATAATTTATGGTACTTGGATATTGGATGTTCAAGACACACGATAGTATATTACTCATAATTTAAGAATATGATAAATATTGATGGCGGACATGTCACTTTTGGAGATAATGCTAATGGAAAAATAGTTGGCCTTGGCTAGATTGGTAACTCTAACTCAGTTTAAATTTATAAGGTAATTTTTTTGATAGATTAAAATATAATCTACATAGTATTTTCCAATTGTGTGATGATGGTTTTCATGTTAAATTTGAGAATTATGCTGGTAATGTTTTTATTTTTTAAAATGGATTAGTATTTTCTTCTTTTAGAAATGAAAATGTTTATAATGTTAAGGTAGATTTTGTAGTTTCTAAAAAAGTTTTATTCTTAAGTGTATTTCACAAAGAGTCATGGATTTAGAATAAAAGACTAGTACACTGTAATATACACTCTCTTATAAATATTACTAGAATAGTCGTAGTCAAGGATCAACCCTAACTTGAGTTTCCAAATGACAATGTCTGTAATCCTTGTCAAAAGGGTAAAAAAAAATATTTCAAACCAAAGAATGAATTTTCAACTTCTCAACCTCTTTAGTTGGTTCACAAGGACTTATTTGTACCTTCTATATTTTCAAGTATAAATGGGATGCACAATGTATATTTTCTTTTAGATGACTATTATATATATACTTGGAACTTTTCCTTAGCTAACAAATGTGAATCTTGTTCTCATTTAACCAAGTATGCAAGAATAGTAGAAAACCTAAGTGGTAATAGAATTAGAACCCTATGAAGTTACTATGGTCATGAGTTAAAAAAAGTGTTTGAATCATTTATCTCAAAAAATGGCTATAGTCATAACTTCTCTTCTCCTAGGGCACCTCAAAAAAATGGTGTTGTAGAATGAAGAAATAGAACCTTACAATAAATTACAAGAACAATGCTCAATGAATATGACCTACATATCTACTTTTGGGCTTAAGTTGTCAATATATATTTCTATATTATTAATAGAGTCATAATTATACCTATTATTATGAAAACTCCCTATGAGTTGTGTAATAATGTAAATACCAAATTTAATTACATAAATATTTTTGGTTGAGACGTTTATATTATAAATACTAAGAAAATATTGAAACTTTTTCATCCCAAAGTGATGACGGAATTTTTATAGGTTATTAAATCTCTAGTAAAGACTATGAAGACATTAATAAAAGAACCTAATGTGTGGACGAATATGTACATGTCAAATTTGATGAAACAGATCCACATAAACCTAAGACCTCCTTATAAAACCCTGAGGATGATGTGTAAAATATGTACATAAATTAAAAATTACATGACCCTGTTGTCTAGAAATATGTAAAATCCTCAAGTTCTATAAATTCTCCAGATTCTAGTCATGATGAACCCAAACCTTTTGAAGAATTTGAAATCTATAGAACTTATTTTCCTAGATCTATTAGAACCCATAATAACCATTCATTAGATGATATTGTTAATGAGTTTGATAATTAA
Source organism: Viscum album (assembly GCA_963277665.1). Taxonomy (NCBI): domain Eukaryota; kingdom Viridiplantae; phylum Streptophyta; class Magnoliopsida; order Santalales; family Viscaceae; genus Viscum; species Viscum album. The sequence continues at coordinate 136,626,610 of OY728134.1, forward strand.
ACTCAATCAAGATATTATCTAAGAAATCAGGTTGATCATCAAGCTTTCTTATCACAACTTGTGCCTGAGAACATCAATGAGGCAATCCATGATGAATTTTTGGTGATGTATATGCAATAAGAATTAAATCATTTTGAAAGATATAATGTCTTGAAACTATTGTATAGATGTAAAGAAATCTTGACTATAGGAACTACATTAGTTTTTAGGAATAAATTAGATGAAGCTGGTAATATTATAACGAACAAAGCTAGATTATTTAAAGAAGGATATAGTGAAGAAGAAAGGATTGAACATGATGAAACTTTTCCCTATTTTCTAGATTTGAAGACATTAGAATATTTCTTGCATATGAAACACATATAAATTTTAAACTATATCAAATGGATGTTATGAGTGAATTCATAAATTGGTATATAGTTGAGGTTGTTTTTTTAACAACCCCATGGTTTGAAAGAACGTCATTTTCCGAATCATGTTTTTAAATTAGAAGAAGCTTTATATCGTATAAAAGAACCTCCAAGATATTGGTATGATAGACTAAGTAGTTTTTTTATTTCCAAAGGTTTTATAAAAGATAGAGCTGATCCTACACTATTTATTAAAATAATTCCTAATGATGTTTTTGTTGTTCAAATATATGTTAATGATATTTTTTCTGGATCTACAGAAAATTATTTATATGTTTATTTTTTAAAGATGATACAAAATGAATTTGAAATGAGTTTGATGGGTGACAAAAAATTCTTTCTTGGATTTCAAATCTTTCAAAATAAGGAAGGTATTATTTTGAATCAAAGTAAATATACTAAAGATATTCCAAAACACATTGTCTTCGATTGAAAAAAAGTAGTGACACTCCAATAAGTACAACATTTAAATTGGATATTGATGAGAATGGTAAATCTATTGATCAACCCACTTATAGAGGAATGATTTGGAGTTTACTCTACTAAACTTATAGTAGGCATGATATTAGGTATTGTGAGTGTATGTGTGCTTATTTTCAAGAAAATCCTAAAGCCTCGCATATTCTTGCTATTAAAATAATTTTAAAATACCTCAAACATACTACCAACATATGACTACTCTACTCTAGAGGATAATCATTTGGCTTAATTTGCTATTCAGATGCTGATTTTGGTGGTTCTAAGTTAGATAGAAAAATCAACTCCTGAACATGTCACTTTTTGGAATGTCACTAGTAGCATGGTGTCATAAAAAAGAAATATTCTGTTGTATTATCTACTTCTGAAGTTTAATACACAATAGATGATAGTATTTTTCTCAGATTCTATAGACGAAACAATATTTTCTAGATTGTGTATATCAATTTAGAGAAGTTCCTATAAACTATGATAACACAAGATCTATTAACATCTCCAAGAATCTAATTTCTCATTCAAGAATAAAACATATTGATGTAATAACTCACTTTTCATAGATCATTATCAAAATGGTGATATCACTTTACAATTTTTTGGCACTAAACATCAACTTGCTTAAATTTTCACTAAAAAATTGAATTTTTAAAGGATGAGTTACATCATACAAGAATTAGGAATGTTCTTCCTTGACTGACTAGTTTACTATCTAACAATTATTGTCTCACAGTTACTATCTAAAAGTTATTGTCTCATGCTTAATTTACCTCATGTTTGCTGTCTCTCAGCTTGTTGTCTCGTGTTTTCTATCTCACTTGTTATCATCACACCATTTAGAGTCACACAACAGTGTTGACACCATGACTACCTATTCCGGTATCACCATTATGACTTAGATGTTTTTTAAAATATTTTCCCATATCACTATATTTATTATTTTATTTCTTTTATACCTTGTTTGTGTGTTTTGTTACATTTAAACTCCTTAAATGATAAAAACATGTCTTTTTTACTTTTCACTTCACTCGTACTCTCTACACCAGAATCCAATCTCTTTTCTCTCTAATGTATCTCCATTCAAGATCCTGTGTTGAATTCCCAGGATGAAGTTTCCATTTTAATCATCTCCTCGAAATCACTGGTCTTAATATAAACAGAAAACGGATCCAATTACCCAACCTGAGAAACCACTAAACTCGTGTCCTGAGGATCGTACAGTCATTATAGAGAAATTAAATTGTACTATGTGGATTCTGTCAAGTAACTCCCTTGATATAAAATTCATGGATGAATAAGGATAGTTATAGTGTTTTAAAAAAGGGAAAAGTTCTATCTATCTAAAGCATGTTTTTGAATTTTACCAGTATGTTCAGTTCCCATTCTACTCTGAATCTGATTTTGTGGTTATAAGCTGGGTGAATGGATATAGATCTACCTTTTCTTTGAATTTTTGGGTTGCCTTCTTCCTAATACCCCACGAAGAATTTTTCTTAGGACTATCAAAGAGGACTTCCTCTTCCAAGTGACATATTTAGTTTAGAAGAGGCCTTGGGTGAGTTGATTGGAAAGAGAAAGAGAAGTTGGTTTATATCTGATAAACTAGATGGAGAGACAATATTTTTTTTAAGTTTATTCAACAAAAAATCTGTCCATGGGAAGGATAATTTCCTAATATCAAGTATCAATATGTGTTTTAGTACATCTATTTGAAAATTGTCACAAGATTAATTTGTGTAATTACATTATTCGTCACTTTTGTGACATGATCAAGACAAACTATTAGTGAAATTCCCTACTTTATTCAAGGTTTATCTCTTAAATACTATTATCCAAAGGTGAGGTTGGTAATAATGAATATGTGGTTTGCAGATTATGATTTATGCACCTATAAGGATACATACAGATAGATGATGATCAGTTGGTATTCATGGAAGAGATCATGGGTTGAAGATAATGACTAATTGTATGAGGAATTTAATCCTATTGAGAACCCCTTTAGACCTAGGAATGTCTATGACCTTGGTTTAGATTTATATGAGTTTTCAAATACTAAGATGAAAGAATAGATGTTGATAAAACTGAATGAGAAAAATATTCTGATGAATGTGAAACAATTATGGAAGAATATCATGAACCTATTCAAATAGTTACCTCTATAGAACGTCTCCTTTACAAAGGTGGTGAATATGTAGGTGGAAGGGATGTATCTTTTTCTGAAGAAGAAGAAGAAGAAGAAAATGTTCCTATGGAAGAGTATATTCCCACTTAAGAACAAACAGGGGAAGAACATGTAGAAATATAAGTGATCTTATCTGTTGAAGAAAGAATGGAGCAAGATTTTCAGTTATCTAGAGAAGTGATTGAATCTGATATAGTAGATGGCGTAGTGTCAAGTAAAGGGATTGAATCTCTTATTCCTAAAAGAAATAAATTTTTTGAGAGGGATCAAAACCCAACTTGGAGAAGTAATGAAGTTATAAACCCTATGGTTTCAAATTATGTAGGTACCTGGTATAGGTTATCAAGTTATTTTGATATTGATGAGTCTCAAATAATCTCAATTCAGGGATTATATCATTCAATTGTGTTTCAGCTAAAACCAGTCTCTAAAGTTATATCTTCTAAGGATCCAGAACCTGTTTTAGATTTTACTACTGAACCTACTCAAGGAACTCTTATTTATGTAATTTAGGATGATCTAAAAAAATTGGGACAATTCTTTTTCTTGTTTTGAGAAGCTCATGAAATCTCAACTTTCTTATGTGACAAATATCAGTAAAAGGGATTCTACATTTCTTGTAGATAAATTAATATGGAAGATCCAACCAAATATGATTCCTCAAATTTAGGAAGTCCAAATTCAAAACAAGTAGTTGAGCGATGAGGTGAAATATTTAAAATATATGGTTGAGGAAATGAAGAAATACTTGGAAGCTACTCAGGATTCTGTTTCTCATCACAATAAGGATGATATTGATAAGATTCAATGAATGTTTGTATCTCTTATTCAACCAAACATGATAGCTATATATGAAAAGGTGGTTGAGAAAAACACTATAATAGGAAATGAGATTTTTGGGCATGTCTATGGAATTAATACTGTAACCACAAAATATAATAGATGTTTGTACACTTCTATAAATTAGCTTAAGACTCTCACGTCAACTGTTTTTTCTCTATCTAATTATACTCAACCATATTAGCTTTTGGAAAGTGACATTATCATATTTGTATTTAAATAATAACTAGAGTTTGTGTTGACTGGTACGGATTAGGAGAGTCTCTAAACAATCATTAAGAACAATGATTATGTGCCTGACTTGGTAATAATTCACACCAAAATTTCCACTAATGCTCAAGAAGAAATATGTATGAATTTGGATTTCCATATCAGGGGAACCTATTCTAAGAATGAGTTGAACAATCATGTTAAATATCTTAAGGAGAATTTAAAACTACCTCCTATTAATCAATTGTTCATGGGTCATGTTTAGAATCTAATGGCATTCACACCTACTCTAGAGAATTTTAGGGAGAAAAAAGATGAATTTGAAAAGGACATGATGTATGGTGGGAAAATCATCAATGATTTTATCAAGATATTGAAACCTTATCTGCATGTTCAATGAACAAACATCATGGCTCCGGCAACAGATCCTTTGAGACATATCCTGATTCCTTTTACAAAATCCTCTTCTCCCACTTCTTTTGAACATATAACCATGTCTGTCTCTCAAGATCTGAGCCACATCAAACCTGTTATTATTGAGAAACCTTTACCTAAGTCTTACATTCAACCAACCCTTTCCCCTTCTATCATTGAAGGAGTTCTATTTATTTCCCTTCCTACTTCACCTACCACCTCCACTCCTGAACCTCCTACTTCAACTCCTATAGTCCTTGACAAGTGTAAAGAATGACTGGTGAATTTGAAGAGAAATGAAGGATAATTTTTTTGATAGGGATGTGTTGTATTCTCTTTTCATGATTATACTTTTTTCTATTTTTATGTTCAATGGAGAGTGCTCTATTTCTATTATTATCTAGTTGGTTTCATTTCTTGTTTGTTATTCCTTTATATTATTCTTTTTTTTAAATCCTAAAGGGGGAGAAGTGCTGTCATTTATTTAATTTAAGAACTTTATATAGGTAATTTATGTGAAAAGAACATATATAGGAGAATAACTTCATTTATTCTATTTGTTAAATATATGCTCTTATACCATGATATGATAAGGAATCTATTTATTCCTCTCTAAGATGTATGTTTAGTAAATTTGATGATTTGTGATACTCAAAAGGGGGAGATTTTTGGAATCATGTTGTTTTAATGTTCATAAATCATGCAACTCATTTAAATAATTCATCTCATGTAAATCATGTAATTCAATCAAATCATACAAATCACACAAATTCTATAAATCATGTTTAAATATAATAAATAATGTTTACTCATGTTATAATTTGTTTTTCTAGGATATTGATTAAATTTAATCCATTCTGTGAGTATTAACTCTTAAGAAAGATGGTAGATATTTTCCTATGTATGAGACACTATGTTTGTAATCAAACTATCTCACCATTTAGTATGGAAATTGGAAATGTTTGTGACACCGTTACCTATGAAACCATTTTCCTAACACTGAAACCATGCTACTGGTTCTAGAATTTGAATATTACTAGAAACTATTTCCTTAAATCCAGTTCTGTGACACCAAAACAAGACACAATTCAGAATTTTGACAAAGTTTGTGACATTGTTACCTGAGACACTGTTTCCTAGACAACGTAAACTTGGGACCAGTTCCAGAAATTTAAAAAGAACAAACACCATAAATGTGCTACCAGTTCCAGAAATCATGAAGGATATCGTTGCTGACTGTGGCACCACATTAGACTCACTATGACTATGGAACTGCTTCTCTCTCACTATCAACTATGGCACCATTCATTTCTTAACATATTTTATATCTTTTAAAATTAAATTTAAAAGTTGATTTTAATGGTCATATATGAAACATATAATGACACTAACATAATTAATGATCTTTTTTAGGCATGAAAACTGATAGTACAAGGTACGATGTGTGAAGATGGTTCTCTTTTCCAGCCATAACACAAACACCCAATGATTGAATACAAGGTGTCACACATTCTGTAAAAAGAGTCAAGAAAGATGCTGAAAGAGATATTATATAATAACATACATGCATTAAATAACACATATATTAACACACGAATAATCCTCATTTTTCTACTAGGTGTGGATCAAAATTTCAGAAATCATTATAGCGCAAACTCAATGAAGAAAAAGAAGTGCTATAAAGAGATAAATAAAAACTCGTTGGAAACCAGATCACCAAGCTCATAATACTCTGTTTCTAAGTGTACATTGTGAAGAGGACTCAAAAATAAAATCTTCACCATCCTAGAATTCCAGAACTGCGTAGAAAAACACTCATAGAATTTTTAATCCCTTCTTATTATATTCTTATATATTCTGTATTATTTTATAAATCTTTCGAGTAGTGTATGTGTCTTTATTAAAATCACACACTGTCTCTGATGCATAACTGGAGGATATAAGATATCCTCACACAAAAATATTTTTACACATTGTTTCACTCATGTATAACTATGGAAGAGGTCCTATGTGATCTAGTTGTCATATTTTCCCCATAGATATATGGTAGAGGTCATGTGACTTGGACAGTCTTTTTTACTATTGTGTAAAACCCAATCTAGGGTGTGCATCAAAACATTATATATATGTTTCTTAATAGAATCTGATCAACAAAGGGAGTGTAATAGGACTTGGTTTAAGATTAAACCAATTTTTTTAATCCACTATGTTTTAAAATTTAGTTTTACTATATTTTATCTCATATTTCAGAAAACTAAGTTTCACTTTGATAGTTAGTCTTGGATGGTATTTATTATTTTTTTTGATTTAGTATATTAGTTTCCAAAGTTAAATAAATATTTTATATTGTTATAATTGAGAAATAATCTATCTTTTGAGAAATTATTTGAATTGTCAGGCTATTATAAATACAGTACATTTATTAACTGGCCTATGTTTTTTAAATCGGGTGATATTTGAATAATGTTACTAGTATAAATTTTTATAGGAACTCAATTCACCCCCCTCTTGAGGGTCCTAATATGAAAACAATGATTTTTATGCTTTAAAATGTTTCAAAGTGGTAAGTAAAACATTGGAATGTTTAAAGATTATTTTCATCAAAAATAACTTTAATGATATTTCAATAGTATTTCCATTCAACAAAATTATATGAACATTTTTCAATAAAACTGTTAATTTTCATCTTCTATGGTTATTCATGACTTTTTTCAAGTATTAGTAACATTCATTACTCTTTGTAACTCAAAAGTTTTTATAAAATGTTTTTCAAAAAACCCAACATTATTCCCCTCTTAGTGGAAGAAATCATTTTCTTATGGAAAAAATGTTTTACTAAAATGTTTTCCGAAATGTTTTTAAAATTAGTTGGTAAATAGATTTTTATAATTTTTTTCCTTCACATTTTTTTTCAATGGATTCTTACATTCACTTTCAAAACAAGGAATTTCTATTTTCCTTTTAACAGTGAAAAATGAATATTCATTTTACCATTTATAATATGTACGGATTTACCCACCATTATTCCTTAGAAGATTAATTTTTATGTTTAAGAGGTTAGTTTTTAATGAAAATATTTTTAAATTTTATTTTTAAAGAAAAGGTTTTTCAAAAAAAAAACATTCCTTAAGAATTTATTTAAAAGATATATTTATAATATTTCCATTCAATAGAATCAAAAAACCATTATTTTAAACCACTTGGGTTATGTTGTATTAATTTCATCCTTAATCTTCCTATAGATGGATTATAATTTATTTTCCTATGGATAGTATTCACATTCACTTCCTTGATTCATTTTAATCCGCATGAAATATTCAATTTCCTATGATCAGTTAATATTGATTTTAATATAAATATCCATACCATTTTTATGGATATGATTATTGCCTAAATAGTGTACAATTTTTCATATGGTGATTAATTTAAAATTTATTTGATTATTTGGGGAAATATTAATACTTATGTTTTATTTATTCAACACAATTATTTGGTAAGAAATATTATTTATTTTGATTATTCAATATGAGGAATGGTTTGAACTAGTATGACATTGGTGGGGCTTAGTTATAGATAGCCCCTAAATGCATTAGTAGTCTCATGGGAAGATTCATTTTTCTAGACAACATAAATAGGTTTTTAATCGATATATTATAAACCATATTGTGCATGGTCATAATGGTAAAGTTATCATGTACCTAGGAAACATGGTATCCAATAATGAAGCATTTACCTCATTTAGTTGTTGTTGTTATTCATCCATGATATTTTATATTGACATATATATGGATCTATTTCATTGATTAAATGAATTTTTTTTTTACTTTCTTACATTTACATATTGATTTTTACTAATCTATTAATTTTAATGGGGTGTTTTTCTAGTTATTACCTTTCCATATTGCTTATAAGCATCCATTAAGTTTATTGGTCACATGGTATGCGTGTTCAGTTACTTTCATTTCCATATTAACTATTATCTTTGATTTATTATATCTTCCACTATATTTTCCATTAATGAGAATTTGAGATCACCATTATTATGTTTCTCTCCCTAGGAATCCAGGAAGTGTACTATGAATGACATGCATGGATTTACTGGATGGATTAGAGTTATCCATGATGTTATTAATTTTGAAAGAAAAAAATTTATATTATAATTATTGTAGTAATTTGTAATACATGACTAATTTACTTAACTAGTTTACCAAGAGTAATAAACTCTTTGGTCCTTTCAGATTTGATTCCTTGTAATCATACAAAGGTAATTGATATCAGACACGTGTTCCAAGATTTCTGAAGTCAAGTAGCTATAGTTTGTATCAGAGGATGTTCAGTAGAAACCTAGGGAAAAAGAATTAGGAAAAATATTATAGGAAACATAATAATAAGGTATAATGAGAGGGTAAAAATAAAATAACATCATATAAATTTGTTAAGAAAGAGATTATGTGGGTATTCCTAGAAATAAATCATTATTTAGATATTATAAGAGGATGTGGTTCTGGAACAGATGTACTGAGGAGTAATAACTCTAATAAGGTGTTCTGAGCCTGACTTGGGTATCATGGTATATGAAAACATGCCTTACTACTCACCTATTTTGACACTCCTAGTGGATATTCTTAGGATAATCAAATTTTTATTTACAAACCATTATGTCGAATTTGAATAGATAATGATAATGAATATTCAAGGTTAAACCTAAGGTGTTTTTTAATTAACATATGGTGTCATGATATAGAAATAAAAGAAATGATATTATAGATAAACAATAGTTAATAAAAGGATCTATGTTAAAATAAAAGTGATGAAGTGTTTATGTAATGTGGTTTTATTGAAAACTGCAGTTAAAGGGAAATTTAGAGATTAACCAAATTTCAAAGATGTTCATAATATTTATATTTTAAATCATATTAATATTGTTTTAGAAAAAAAACCTATAAGTCGCATGAAAATAAATCAAATCTGTCAAGGTTGTAAATCTGGAACCCACGATTGAAGGATGATAAGGGTTTCTCACCAACCACTTACCTAAATAGTGTCTTTGTTAACTTTTTACTATTTTTAGTTAAATAATTTGGCGAATAAATGTTAATTATGAAAAATTAATATCAATTTTGAGGATTTGAGATAAATTTATTAACCATATTGTTTTTGGAAGATAGTTAAATAAAAATTCTTAATTTTTGTCACCTTTTTATAGGATTTACAATACTTTAAAAGATTCTTTTTATGCATTTGGTAGAAAAAAAATCATTATTAGTAATCAATTTCTAGGAGTAAATGTGTAAATTATAATTTGATCGAATCACAACCAAATGTTAGTATTTATCATATGAAATTGATACCTATTAAGTAAGAATACTTTATTATATTCTGGGTTAGTAAAAGAAGTACCCAACACTAGGAAAATGTCATCAAAATAAAATTTTGTCCTAATACATTAATTTTAATTGAACTGATGGTCTCTTAAATCAATGAAGATTTATTTATTCGAGGCCCTCAATTATGTTTTGATCATTTGGGTTTTTGTGACTGATGACCCAAATCAATTCCTAGAAATATGTATGCTTTTTCCTCTAGGTATGTATCTCTAAAATCAACTATTTTTCTCATACTTAATGACCTGGTTACATGTTATTCTATGTGAAATTTTAACATCACTTTCTCTCTTTTTTAAAGGATATATTATAAACCCTTATCACTATGTGGGATTTGAAAATAATAAATATCAAAAAATAATCCACCAAGATTGAGTATAAATTCTGAGGACACGATTTAATTATGGTGGTGAGTATGTAACACCCAGAAAATTCTAATGTTAGAAACTTATATTCGATATCGTGTATGACATGCAACACCAAGCATATAAGGGAATATAATATCTGAATAAGTTATAATATATTTACTATTTAAAATAGATTCTATATATTTCTATTCATTAACCACAATGTTTTTGTTAATTACATGCAATATCGACCTTCTTTGATGGCTTGTATTGCACGCAAGACCGCATTTCACTAAACAAAAATGTACTATTAAAATATATTTATTTAATATTATATGATATAACCTAGCCATTATGATAGATTTTTTGAATATTATTAACTTACTTATTACAATCAACGGTTTATATATATATAAAATAAATTCATTTTTTACAAATTAATGATAAACAAAAACGAACCAATTGAATATAAAAAGAAATATTATTATGTTTATGATTCCAAAGGAGTTTCATCTTAATAAACATAATTAATTAAAATTATTTAATTATTTTAATGAAATTTATAATTTATATATTTAATAAATTTATTTATATATTAATCCAATTGGTTTGATATGAAATAGATAATAACAAACCCAATTTTACACATAAAAACCTAATTTTTTAAAGGCAATTTTACCACCTTCAAAAGGAGAACCCATTTTAAATATGAATTTTAACACTTTAATTGATTTTATATATAAAAATAAACTTTATATTTTAAATATAATCATAATAATTATTATTTCATGAAATTTTATATATTTTTTTGGTAATATACCATTTTTAATAAATAGTTAAAAATACTTAATTTTATTTCACAATTAATTTTTCATCTAATTTATTAATATGGTTAAAATAAAATTTTAAGAGGTTTTAAATTTTAAATAGATAAAATTTTAAAAAATTAATACATTTTATTTAATTGTAATCAATTTAACTTTTAAATTGATTATGAAAATATAGCAAACGTTCAGACATTTTTACATTAAAAACCTATATTGTTGTGCTCCCTGCGGGGTGAATTTCCAATTAATTTATACCAATTATGTGATTTTAATTTTGAAAAATAGATTAAATATTTGAAATAATAATAATTTATATTTTCTAATAGGGCCAAATTTCTTTTTGACCAAAAATATTAGTGAATGTAATTAAAATTAATTACAACGATTAAGGTTAAATTTAGATTGATAAGGGACAAGACCTTAATCTTAAGGGCCCAAAAGGCATATAATCTTTAAAAGACCTATTTTTTGTCTTATTTATACCATATAAACTCATTTTTATGATCGGGTCCTTTATCAGCTCCCCAATACACATGAAAAACTTGTATGGAATTCCATTGTCAAAATATTACAAGGGTGCCACTCCTCCTGCACTATAAAAAGGCCCTTCTCCTCCCACTTGATCGCAACACTCAAGACAAATTTTATTGAAAAATATCTGACCAAATATAACCTCTAAATCCATTCCCTAATACTAGAATCATTCCATTGGGATGAATAAAATACAAGGAAGTAATTGGTTTAAACCAAAAGGAGTTACCCACTCAAGAGGTAACATCCTTGCATAACCTTTTTTTATTTTTTTTCCATTCTCCAACCCTTAAACTCTTCTTATTATATGATTTTATAAAAACACAAGTATAAAAAACATACTATTATTCTTTTATTATATATTTTATACATAAAATTATGAACACTACCATCTAATTGGTTACAAAAATACAATTTATGTGTATGGAAAATAAATTCCTTACGTAACGACAATTGTTCATTTTTCCTTTACCACCTATCATTATGGTTATTGTTATGTAAAATATGTTTATATATGTCATATATGATATTGATAATTTCTTTATACTTCATTAATCATTTTAAAACATGTATCTTTTTACTTTACATTTTATGTAAAAATGATAACATTGTTTAAGGAAGTGCAGACTACTGCCCCCTCAAAGCAATGAAATTCATTCACAGTAGAAATGGAACGTATAAAAGGTGGTTTAAATTAAAAATATTCCACATAAAAAAAACTATAATATATTAATGAAATATTAAACTTTTTTTAAATAATATATATATATATATTTATCATTTTCATTATTACACTTTTACACACTTGAAAAGTGATAACATTGTTCGTGGATGTGTGGACTACTGCCTCCTCGACACAATGTGATTCATGTTACATAATAGGAATTATATATATAATTACAAATGATTAAATAAAATTTTATTTATTATATAATTTTAATTCATTAAATATATAATGTGACTTACCATTTTTCCATAATGATCATTGAAAAATGAGAACGTTACTCATCTGTACGCATGACCTACTATCACCATGATTATAACATTGGTTCATTTTTCATAAAAACATTTAATGATTTTTTAAAGTATGATTTATGTATAAATATGATAATTAGGTCATTATTATTATTCTTTAGATGTTATATATTGACCCCGTTGACCATAGTTGACCTACTAATGTTTTTCTGACAGATAAATCTAATTTGTTCAAAACACCCGACATAAAATTAATTTTTAAGTAGTTGTACACAGCATGGTAATAAGTAAAATAAAATTAATTATATACAATAAAATGTTATTTAATCATGTATAAATGTAACATAAATTTATTATATAGTATGTTAAAGGACGTTCACCCAAAGGAAACTCAAGTTAAGGGATTTCATCTCAATTTACATTCAATTGAGATGTATTTGTTGTTATACACCTAGTTTCATTGATATGATGTACATAATACCTTTTTAAATGATATATCATGAATATAATTACTCTATTGATATTATAAATTCCATATAATTTTATTCCTTTATGTGGATTATGATTTAAAATGTTTCAAAGTGGTATGAGACACTTTATAATGGTTAAAGATTATTTTCCTAAACAATAAAATTATTGACATTTAAATGGATTTAAATTCAATGGAATTATATAAAAATTATTCAAAAAACAATTCATTTTATTATCCTCTGGCTATTCATCACCTTTTTCATGTTTTAGAACCATGTTTATAATCATTGGTACTCAAAATGCTTAAAAAATGTTTTCCCAAAAACCTGAATTTATTATTCTTTTAATCAGAGAACCAGTTTTCTTCCAAAAAATAAGTTTTATTAAAATGTTTTCCAAAATGCTTTTAAAATTATTTGGTGATGGGATTTTTACCCATTATATTTTATAATTGTTTTCAAGGGATTCTTATTATCACTTTACAATTAAGGCATTATTCTTACCTTTTTACAATGAAAAAGGAATGTTCATTTTACATTGTACGATATGTATGGATTTACCCACAATCATTCCTTAAAATATTTATTTTCATGTTTAAAAGCATAATTTTTTATGAAAATGTTTTTAAAAGTTACTTTCAATTTTTTTCTAAAAAAAAGATATTTTCTGCATAAATGTTTTTTAAAAAGGTGGTGACATGAATTTGTTTCCCAATTCATGTCCTCAAAGGAATTTTTTAACAAACAAAAGGTTACAAAACAATATCGAGGTGTAAATAGCTTACACTAGTAGGGAGTTAAAGGGATAACAAGTAAAAAAGACCAATAAAACCAAAATCAATATTTGAAGCACATGTGGTCACCAGAGAAGTAGCAGAGCCTTCCTTCAAACATTGGGTTGATTATCTAGATCCAGCCTTCACTTTCTCCAAGTCCGAAACTTTATGAGGATGGTCAAAATTTGAGTGGAAAAGCACTGCATCTTGTCTATGAGCTCATGTTATTAGGATCTTCCACATCTCATAAAAACCTTCCATCATTAGAAAAGAGTGTGTTCCTCCATAAAGGTCCCACATATTCCATGTTCACTTTCTTGATTCCTTTCAGTCCTCTTTAAATATTGAATTTCAGATGATCATTTTAAATTGAATTTCCCTTAAATATTAATTTCAAATTTCATGGATATGATTACTTTCTAAACCATATACCATTTTTAATTCAACTTTTACTCTGAAAGTTAAATGAGTATTTAAGGAAATATTGATAATTACTTATTATTTATTCATCATGATTATTTGAGAAGTCGTATTATTTATTTTTATTATTCAATATGAGGAGTGTTTTGGAATTGAACAACATATTTGGGGACCAGTTATTTATAACCCCTTGATATATCTGTAGTCTCATGGGATGATTCATTTGGACAACCTCTTTAGATTGGTTTTTAATAGATATGTTGTAAACCGTCTTATTAGAGGTATTGAAGGTAAAGGTACCATTTTCCTATGAAACATGGAATCTGGTAATTAATCATTTCTATCATTTAGTTTTAGTTATAGTTCAGCCATAATATTTTCTATCGATATATCTATGGATACATTTAATTTTCATTTCATTGATTAAAGGAAATGTTTTTCAATTTATCACCTTTCACAATTTATTTTTCCTTATATAGTTTTTAGAATGGCATGTGTTTCCTTTTATTACCATTATATATTGTTTAGGAACTTCCATTTAGTTTATTGATGACATCACCTGTGTGTTCTGTTATTTATCCTTCCATATTAACTATTTCCATTGATTCATTGTTACTTTCGCCATATTTCTCCTTTATTGTGAATTTTATCTCAACCATATTATGTTTATATCCCCATGATTTGATTAAGTGTACTATGAAATATATATGAGGTTTTTATAGATGGATTATTGTTATCCTTGATGATATTTATTTAGAAGGAAAATATATTATGTTATAATTAGTGTAGTGATTTTTAATAAAATATTCATTTATGTATCTGGCTTATCAAGAATACTATGGTCTTTAGACCTTTGGTATTTTATTCTTTTTTAATCATTCTAATGTAATTGGTATTATATACCAACTCTGAGATTTCTAGGGTCAAGTCGCTACACAAAATCTAACATAAACTTAACTAATAAATAATTTTATATAACGACATCATATATAAAATAAAAGTAAAGGTAAACAATAATAAAGCTCTAATTTCAATTAAAAAATAAACCCAATTTAATAATTCTTTTGATAAATAAGATATGGAATTAATTGGACTCATGGAAAGGGGTACTAAAATTTAAAAGCAACATTTTAAATATTTTAAAAATTTATTGTATAAATATTTTCCTTCCATTACATATTCATATAATTATTTTATGGATTTAATTTAGGTTGAAGTAAATGTATTATAATAGAAATATTAGGTTTCTTTCAATGTTTATTTAAACATTATTAAAAAGGAATCTTTTTACAATTTTTTTACTTTCACTACAAAAGAGAAATGGAATGTTCTATCTTAACATATAATACATCAAAATGTTTTCCCATCTCCAAAAATATTATTTTGTGTTTTTAGTTACTTTATATTCTTACATGTTTTCTTAAAATAAAAAACATACTTCCTTTTTTTTCTAGAAATTTTCTTATTGAAATTTGGGTTTTAATGGAAATGGATATACCAATAATCAAAAAAATATTTTCTGTATGGGGTTAAAAGTTTATTTCTACAATGTTTATGATATAAGTGAAATATTTTACGTGTTTCAACCATATTATGGTAATTTTAAATCATTTATAATGATGGTGAGCATAATATATGTTATGATGATCTATAATTCGGATATAGATCATAATGAAAAGTTATCCTAATATATATTATGATCACTAGTGAGCCTAATAGAGCTCTCTAATGTATTGGGTAACGATTATATTTTCAAAGATAATTATTATTGAATTTGAACATAGTAATTATTAAACTTGTAAAGGTTCGTATACTGGTTTGATAAACATAATTTCTCAAGGAACCTCTCCGAATCATCTTTGTTTTCTAATTAGTTTTCATAGAATCCATTTTATTTTAAAACTTAAGGTTATGATCTTATTTTTAATGAATGATTGTGATCTTTAGGGTAAAATGTATGTTTTTTAGAAAACTATTTTTCTTGGGTTCTCATGTTTTATAATAAACCCCAATTATTATGATTCCTAAATTATGTTTTCCAATACTATTTTTTTAGAAAATGTTTGGAAGTATAGCTAATGTCATGTGTAAGTAAATAATAATTTTGAGCTCAATGATTACTAAGTTAATTAAAAAAACACGGTTATGATCTAAATGTTTTAAAATTTAACAACATATTTCTTTTATATTTTTTTTATATACCTTACTATGCTTTTTGTTCTATTCCCATGTTTTCAATATTTTTCATTGGGTATAAGGATGAGTAACAATTAGGAAGAATTCATGTTAAAATTCATCAATATTTTTTAGAGATGAAAATATGTTTATTTTTAAATGTTTTATATTTTCGAATAAATGGATCTTAAGTGAAAGAATATAGATTAGAATTTATGGGTTTATTTATTAATATTTATAAAATAATTATCTTATAATATAAATTGAAATTATCTTTAAAATTAGTGTAACTGAATTAATTTATAAATATTCTATTTATTGAAGTTTTATGATAAGTACTTATATTCGTTATATTATGAACTTTTTAGTAATATTTAGATGTTAGGATTATAAAAAATTGATTAAAACCTTAAGGATATGTTCATAAAAATGACAATATTCTCATGTTTTGGTAATATAAGGATTTTGTGGTATCCTAGGAATGAAATTTCTATCTAGATAATTTCAATTGGATGTGGCTACACAATAGATTCACCTAGGGGTAAAAATATATAATATTTAAGAATGGGTTTTAATTATATCATATTGATACATGATGAGTGTTCATAAGGCTACACACCTTTCCAGTTATTCATAGGGGATAATTATTTAGTTAATTCACTTTCTCTTTATTATCCATTACAAATAATGAGAGAACATAGCCTTTGGAAACCTACGATAATCCATAGTAGTAACCCTAAAGTTACATGAGTTGATAATTCTAAGGATGATAAAAATATTATTGTCATAAATTCCCTTTATGAGGTTTTATGTGGTGGTTATACTATGGGAGTTTGTTATTGAGTTTCAATTCAAGATTGAGGTATATGTAACCCTAATATTTAATATAAGAAAAATATATTTGATAAGAAAGTTGATGATTTATGACGAAGATCTAAATGTAAAAAAATAATATGACGAGGAACCCAAAGTAAATCTACTACATTAAAATCTACTACATCCAAACAGATGAAAAAAGATCAAGATAAATGTGAATGTTCAAGTGATGAATAATCTTCAATAGGTAGTGATAAAGAGATGGCTCAAATAGCCAGAAGGTTTCAGAAATTCTACAAGAGGAATAAATTATTCAAAAATCCCAGCTACAAAGGAAAGTATGATCATAAGGGTTATTAGAAAAAGGATAGGAAATAATGTTACACTTCAAATTAAAGCATATGTTTTGAATGAAAAAGAAAGGGACATGTAAGGGATGATTGTACCAAGATATAGTATAAGAATAAGTATAATGATAAGGGAAAACAGTATAAAATGGTCATAAAGGAAACTTGGAGTGCTTTTGAGGAAAACATAATTGACTCATAATCCTCTCATGATAAAGACTATAATAAGGAAAATATGTGTTTTTTGAAAAACACATATAAGGTAACCCTAAACTCTCATGCACATAATTCTTACTATTCTGGAGATGAAAGTGATTCTGAAAACATGAAAAATGAGGAAATGTTTGAATATTTAAAAATTCTAGAGGACACTTGTAATGAACCAAAAGATAAATAAAAATCTTTAAATAAACCTCATGCCTTGACTACCACTATTATATCTAAACTTGCAATAGAAAAAGGGAAAAAAATTCAACAAGTTAAGGAAAATAATGCGCTTAGATTTTCAAATGAGAAATTGAAAAAGGATTTTAAAAAGTGTACCTATGTAAATGATATCATGGTTCAAATTCATGGTAAACAAGTATCTCCTAAATATAATACTGGAATAATATATCAACCATGAAAAAAGAATATAGCTAAAACTCATTTTGTTTCAAAATATGGAAAATCTATTTTTATGCCTAGTTCTGGAAACATTTCAACAAGTTCCATCCATGAATCATATTCTATTGTTTCATGTTTTTCTTGACCAACTAAATTATATCATTCAAATACATTACATGATATTTATTTGAAACCCATGAAGAATGTATTTGTTCCCAAAGCTCATATACCTAATTTTATTAGACCCAAACAAATCTAGGTACCAAATTCTTTTCTTGTCAAATCTATTTTTTCGGAATGTTGTTTGAATATCTCTTTTATAAGCTTATGTTACTTGGATAGTGGATGTTCAAGACACAGGATAGGAGATTATTCATTCTTCAAGAACTTGATAAAGATTGATAGTGGGCATGTCACTTTTGGTGACAATGGTAATGGGAAAATCATTGGCCGTGGCCATATTGGTAACTCTAACTTAGTATTAATTTATAAATTACTTTTTTTTGGATTAAAATACTACCTACAAGGTATCTCTCAGTTATGCTATGATGGTTTCAATGATAATTTTGAAAATGATTCTTATAATTCTTCTAATTCTAAAAATGAGTTAGTATTGTCTAATTTTAGAAATTAAAATGTTTATGTTATTGATTTAGATTCATTAATTTCTCAAAATGTTCATTATTTGAGTGTTTTTCATAAATAATATTGGATTTGGCATATGAGATTAGGGAACTGTAATATACACTCACTTATAAAGCATACTAGAAAAGGATTAGTCATGTATCTACCCCAACATGAGTTTCTAAATGATAGATTCTACAATCATTGTCAAAATGGTAAACAAAAAAAATTCCATTTCAAACCAATGAAATAAGTTTCAACTTATCATACTCTCAAGTTGGTTCACATTGACTTGTTGGACAATCTAGAGTTTGATTTCTAAGTGGGAAGCAATTTGTTGTTGTTCTTGTATATGACTACTCTATATATACTTCAACCTTAGCTTTGTCTCACAAAAGTGAAGATTTCCCTCATTTCACGAAGAATTCTAGGACATTGGAATATCTTAGTTGTCTTGTAATTAAAACCCTATGAATTTACCATGAACGTGAGTTTGAGAAACAAGGGTTTGAATCTTTTTTTCTCCCAAAATGGCTATAGTCATAACTTCTCTACTCTTAGGAAACCCCCAAAAAATAGAGTTGTAGAAAGAATAAATTGAACCCTAAAAAAGTTTCTAAAACCATATTTAGTGATTATAACCTACCTATATACTTTTTCATAGAATATGTCAATGTAACAAGTTATACAGTCAATAGAGTCTTGATTAGACCTATCCATAAGAGAACTCATTAATAGTTGTGTAACAATAGAAAATCCAAGGTTAACTACTACAATGTTTTTGGTTGAAAAGTCTATATTCTTAAAAAAAATAATTTGGACAAATTTTCATCAAAGAGTGATGAAGGAATTTTCCTAGGTTATTCAATTTCTAGTAAATACTATAGAGTCTTAAATTAGATAACTGAATGTGTGGAAGAATCTGTACATGTGAAATTTGATTATACAGATCCACTAGATTCATATAAATCTATAGTAAATCATGAGTATGATATGTAAAATATGGACATCAATACTAAATCTTCTAAAAATCCTGTTAAAGAATCTGTTAAAACATTATGTTCTAGAAATTCTTCAGACTCTAGTCATAATGAACCTGAACCTATTGAAAAACCTAAAATCTATAGCCCATATTTTTCAATACCCATTAGAACTCTCAAGAACCATCCTTTAGAGGCTATAGTTTGATATTTAGACAAAGGAACTCACACTAGATCTTATCTTAGAAATCATGTTGAACATCAATCTTTCTTGTCACAGCTTGAACCTAAGGACATCAATGATGCTATTAATGATAAATTTAGGGTGATGGATATGCATGAAGAGTTAAATACGTTTGAATGAAAAAATGTCTATAAACTTGTCAATAGACCCAAATATACCTTGACTATAGTCACCAGATGGTTTTTTATGAATAAAGTAGATGCATGTGGTAATATACTTAGAAATAATGCTAGATTGGTTGTACAAGGTTATAGTAAAGAGGAAGGGAATGAGTAGGAGGAAACCTTTGCACCAGTGTCTAGACATGAGTCCATAAGAATTCCACTTGCCCATGGAGAACATCTAGATTAAAAACTTTATCAAATTGAGGTCAATATTTAACTATTAAAGAGACATATAATTGAAGATTATTCATTGAAAACCCTCATCTTTAACAAATCCCCACTTTCTAAATCATTTTTTTAATCAACTAAAGCTTTAGATGATTTAAAGAAATATCCAAGATCTTGGTATGATAGGCTCAAAACTTTCTTTATTTATAAGGGTTTTATAAAAGGTAATTTTGATCCTAACATTTTTATAAAATGAATTTTAATATATGTTTTAGTAGTAAAAATCTATGTGGATGATATTATTTTGGATCCTCAATAAATTCTTGATGTGTTGATTGTTCAAATATGATGCAAAGTGAATTTGAGATCAGTTTTATGGGGGAACTCAAATTCATTCTTAGATTTAAAATATTTCAAAATAAAGAAGTCATTATTCGGAATAAATGTAAATATACAAAGGATATTTTAAAAAATTTTGGGTTTGATAGAACTAAGACTAGTTACACTCCAATGAGTACAACTTGTATGTTAAACCTTGATGAAGATGGTAAGTCTATTGATCAAACCACTTACAGAGGAATTATTGGGATTTTACTCTACTTAACTAGTAGTAAGAAAGCTATTAAGTTTAATGTGTTCATGTGTGCACATTTTCAAGAAAAAAAGAGAATCTCATTTAAATTCTACCAAATATTTTTTAAATACCTCAAATATACACCGAATTTAAGACTATCTTATCCAAGAGGAAAACCTGTTGATTTGGTGAGTTATTTTGATGTAGAATTTTTTATCTTTATGTTAGTCAAAAATATAACCTCTAGAACATGTCACTTTTTGGGAAAGTTTCTAGTTTCATGGTGTGGTAATAATTGTTTTTGTATTATCTACTTCTGAAGCTGAATACATAGCTTTTGGTAGTTGTTGTGCACAAATTTTATAGATTAAATACACATTACTAGACTATGGATATCAATTCCAACATGTACCTATAAATTATGATAAAAAAAGATCTATTAATATTTCTAATAATCATGTTTCATATTCTAGGAAAAAACAAATTGATGTAAGGCATCAATTTTTGAGAGACCATTATAAAAAAGGTGATATAACATTAGAATTCGTTGGCACTGAACATCAGCTTTCTGACTTTTTCACTAAGCCATTGAACTATGAATGAATTAACTTCAAAATACATGTGCTTGGAATGATCAATCTATTGGACCTTAGGTTGTTGTTCCTTTGATTATTTTATGTGATGTTTCCATACTGACACTGAGATTATAAAGCTAATAATTTCATGTCTATGCCTATAACTTTTTCATAACAATGTTATGTCATGCTGACATAGTTTTCATGCCGACACAGTTATCATGCCGACACAATTGTCATGCTGACACCGATGCCTTTTCTTGCTGACACCATTAGTGTTACGAAAAATGTATCATACCGACATAAATGACTCACTATTTTTATCCATTATATATTTTTTTACCAATATTATGTTGTTACATTTATTTTTTTGAACCCAATTCACGATTTCATGGTTTTTAAATTAAAATTCACTAAATGATATACATTTGAGTCAATCCACTCTAATCCATTACCCTTACACTCACTCAGTTGTCTCTCTCTCTCAACCCCTACCTTCTACCTCCATACATTCAGACTGAACTGTTGGAATGGTGCGTGTGAAGTGAGCTCTTGAATGAGGTTTAAGAAATGAGTCTCATGAAGCTAAGAAACAGAAAGTGGAATCAAGCCAATCTTTTGGACCTGTGAATCTCGCCTGGCTAACTATGTAGTGACTCAAAAAAATAATTTTCTTATTGATTGGTTTTTGGAAATCAATTCTCTGCTTCTTAGGATGTTATATGATTCGGGATGTCACCAGTTGTATTTAGACAATGAAAGACCCTTATACCAAAATTCAGATTCTGAGTTTTATATTAATGTAAAGTTTCTACTAGAAGGTAGTGATATTTTCTAGATTTAGTCCATAGTGAAAGGCAAGATAATTTCATTTTCATCATGGAAGTGGGTTGAGTGTCTTAAATTCCCTCAGGAGGGAGTGTTCTATGATTATCAGTGTACCTCACCACTTGAGAGTGTCTTTTTCTACTTTGAGATAGCTCTAATGGAGCATTCTGACAATAAAAAGCAATGTATACCCATTACTATAGAGTTAGATGGGGAGTGTTGAATTTTGTTCTTGTTTATACACCATCAGATCATTCTCAAGAAAAGATAATTTTCATCTTTAAAGTATCAATATGTTTATTAGATCAATTTTCTTAGAAAATGGATTAACATAAATCTATGTAGATACCTTTTTTACACATAAATTAAATGATCAAGTCTTCTTAAAAAAATAATTCCATATTTTATCCAAGGTTAATCTCAGGCATTTTGAAAGATAAGGGTTATGTTATTGAAGGACATGAAGTTGTTTCTGAATGTAGTGTGATAGGTGTAATCAAAGAGATTATTAAAAGGATAAAGATGAATTGGAACCCACAAAAGATGGAATGGGTTGGGGATGGAGATAAAATTTATGATAATTTCAATCCAGTGGGCTATCAAACTAAGCCAAGGTATATGGATGGTCCATTTCTAGGACTAGATGAGGAAGTTTTTTAATCTTCAGATGAGGAAGAATATCCATCTACACTAGTTAGAGATCAAGGGCTACCTATCGATGATAGGAGTGACCATGACATTACTGAAGCTCGCCAAGGTTTTTCTTTTTTACCCCCATGTTCAAAAATTTCTTTACCCTCAAACAAACTGACTCTTGGAACTAACAGAGATAATATGATATAAGTTCCATGTAGTGTAGATTGTGATAGAGAGTCTAATAGCTCTGAAGACGAATGAGAAGTAGAAGAAGAAGATTAGAGAGAAAAAGAAGAATCTAGAAGTGATGAAAGTGGCATTGGTGGTGGCAGTCCTAGTGAAGTGGAAGAAGGTGAAGAAAATGCTGATAGAAATGGAAGTGAAGAGCATGCCTCTGGAAATGATGATGGTGATAAAGGAAATGGTGAATGTAATGAATGTGATTGTGACCATCATGAGGATGATCAAGTTAGACATATAGAGATGGTTGATGATTTCGTTAAAAATGTTGTTGCAGAACCTTCAATAGTTACTATTTATGAAATAAGAGTAGTTGAAACTCAAAGATAAGTTGAAGGTAAAATAATCCAAGCACCTCAGTTAGTGTATGAAATAAAGAGACCTCATGTGGAGGGGTATATTTAATATAGAAGAGCTCAAGTTCAGAGGGATCCTCATGGAAGAAGATATCAAGTTGTGGTGCAACATCAAGCTGGAAGAGTGAGACTTAAGACTCTCACCTATTTGGATGATGATTTTATGTGTGAATGGGAATGGAATACAAGATATGTAGCATTGGGTTTGGACAATTAAGACACATATGATGAGGTTTTTGTACTTGTTTCTAAATAATCTGTGGTTGAGACCCTTTATAGTGACTCTATCACTAAATAAGGCTTTGAAAGGTTTAAGGATGAAATCTGTTCAGCTATGAGTGTATCAGTTCAATATAAAATTATCCATGAGATTCAACAATATTGAATTGAAAACACTCACTTGATCAATTAATCATACTCTCTAAAATCTTCAATATGATAAATTATGTAGTATGTGCAAGCTTCTCTTGTTCTAGTTCACATAGTTGGTGTGAGTGAGGCTGATGTTGTCAAAATTTCAGAAAAGGTTTTAACTGAAATTCAACCAAACAAAATGACATTGGATGAAACAATTATTGCAAACACCACCCAACTGAGATAAGAAAAGAGTATTATTGTATCTTCAATAATGAATCTAACCATTGAGTGTAAAGGATGCCTGACGACTATTCTTAAAGCATTTAAGAATTATACCTAATCTTTTATTGACACCTCTACCTCTTGTTAGACATCTCAGGCCTTGGACATTGAGGCAATTTGAAATGTTGTTATGGAATATATTTAATCTCTAGTTGGTGCTTATGGATTGGATAGTCTTAAAAAATTAAGAGTAATAGTGACCATACTCATGATATAGTCAGAATATATTCAAAGAGTGATGAGAATTCCAATGCATAGATTACATGGAAGGTGGAATATTATTTGAATAAGATTATTATGAAGCATTATATGATTAATATTTTTATATATATGAGAGAGAATATTACATTTCTTCCAGTGAAAAAATATTTTAAATATGAAGTTCAAAAATTAAAGGACTTCACACCACTTCTTGACATGTTCATGGAGAATAAATATGATTTTGAGAAAGCTATAAATTATGTTGGTGAAATCATTGATGATTTCATTAAGATGTTGAATCCATGCCTTCATGTGTAGGGTGAAGAAATTGTGGTGCCAACTACTACACCTATTGGACCCATTAGATCAGGGACTGCACTAGAGATGACTGTTGCTTAGGCCTTGGCTCAGATTAGACTAGGGATCCAAGATAAGATTCAATTAATTAATAGGATAATGAGATTTAAAATTGAATAATTAATTAATGGATTAATTAAGGGATTATTTGGATGGTAGATTTTGATTAATTAATAAAAAATTTAATTAATGGAATTGATGTGGTGAACTAGTTGTTTAGATTGTAATGATATTGAGATTATGGATTAATTGTTCAGTTAGTTTAGAGGACTGAGATTATTAATTATAATTTTAATTGATTAATAGGATTTTTATGATTAATTAATTATTGAGTTAATTAATATTATTGAGATATAAAATTAATTATTGAGTTAGTTAATAATATTGAGAAAATTAATTAATTATTGAGTAAATTTATGAGATTAAGAAGATTAATTAATTGTAGAGTTAATTAATAGGATTGAGATGATTAATTGTTAATTGAGTTAATTAATGAGATTGATAATATTAATTAATTATTGAGTTAATTAATGATATTGAGAATATTAATTATTTTTTATGTTAATTAATATTATTTTGATGATTAATTAATTATTGAATTAATTAATTAAATTATGAATAGTAAAAAGAAAATTCATATGAGAATTGAGATCAAGAATGGTAATAATGGAATTATGAGATATGTTATGAGAAATAGAATTGAAATAGTGTCATACTAATAGATTATATCCCTTGGGGGTTGTTTAAACTCTGTCATGGAATAAAGTATGTATTGAGGTTTGAGAGTCCTTGGGATCCATAGGAGTTTATGTGGTTAAATAAATTATAATAGGATAATGTGATAACTATTTATTTTTACATTGTTATTATTTAGTTATATAGTTTCATACACCATTATTAACTGGATATTGTTTTAGACACTGTTGATGGTGGCCTATTGAGTTGTACTCACACCCTATTCAGGATGCCTAATCGGTACCCAAATAGATTTCATGATTATAGGATAGGATATGGGAAAAGGCCATGTCGTAGGTGACTGACATGGGGTTATAGCATGGATGAGGGAACTGAACATGTTTCAAGAACGTCTTAAGAGTTTTTAGTGTCATTGGTTTTGATTTACTTTTGACATTGGACATGTATTTTGGCATATCATATCTACCATTTAGTTTTGATATTGTTTTTCCAGTTTTTGTTATCTTCCTATACTAGTATTGTTCTGGTTATGATATCATTTGGTTATTTAGTTATTATTATTTATTTATTTCTTCCGATTTATTACTCAGGTGAAAAATAGGGTATATTATTTTAATGGTCTATAATAGACACTTCCTGCTAGTCGACAACCTCTATCGTAGGAGGAGGTGCATATGAGGACATGTGATTGACCTGTTCGAGGCACCAATGTATGTCATCTAGGCCGGGTCGTTACACAGATTAAGAAAAAAAAAATTGATTATACTTTATATTTAAATAAAAATTTGTTGTCACCATAATTTATGAGTCCTTCCTAAATTATGGATTGATAGTTGGTGAAGAATGTATCCTCTAGAAATGAAGGTGATATGTTGTTCCCACTGGATTTTGATTCATCTTGATCTGATCACTGGTTATCATCTGATCCCAATCCACCAATGTAGATAATCAATGATTCTATCAAAATCTTCCTAGGGTTATGAAACTAACCCAGGGAAAATGTAATAATGAATAATTTATATAGTATGTTTTAGTTATTCTTTTTAATTAATAATTAATTAATTAATTCGATTTATTTAATTATTTCTCCCCAGATGGCACTCAATCCAACTACCCAACGTTGATTAAGGTTATATCACATATAAGATAAAAACAATGTTCAAAATTAAATGTCGGTATTAGATATCCCATATGATTCCCCATTTGTAAGTTATTTGGGTTATGGTTAATAGGTAAATTAATTAAAATAAATAATTTATCCTATGCACCCCCCAACAGCTGCCCCATCCGAACGTCTTGCGCTGACCAACCATAGGTCACACCCAAGGAAAACCCTAAACAATATAATCAATCGTTGTGTAACACCACATGATTTCATAGTATGTACTTCTTCAAAACAATTCAATAACTTTCATTACACGTAACAACGAGTTCAAGTGCACTATGAATTACCAAACAAGCCTTTAAAAAGCGGTTATGAATAGTATTAACTAAAATTTTAACCTTATATAATCATTATAATTTTATAATCCATATTCTCAGTTTCTTATACATAATGTAAGAACAAATTCCTTTTTTTCAGATAAAAGAAGTTTTTTTCAAAAATTCATTTTTACCAACTTTAATAGTGAACCCTTTTTGAATCCAATATTTTAAACTTTTATATATTCAATTTGACTAAATAAATTTATTCTTTAGAATGGGGACATAAAAAAATTTCAATGTAACACCTCAAGCTTCCACGGTTCGCTTCTCTTTGGATAATACAGTAGCGTGTGATGTACGTAACTTCGAGTTCTATCACACACTACAACCAATCAAACTAGCCGTAATGAATATTAAAACCTACTTGTAAAAATTATATAAAGTTTATCTCTCAAAATTGACATCATTTTTGTATTTTTAAAATCTAATTTATCCTAGGGTAAAGGTTTGGTACTTTTCCGATAACTTTTATATTTAGATGAATAGTGAAAATTTCTAAATTTTAATTAAAAACAACTTTTTTAATCAAAATAATTAGTTGTGATAATTTATGAATTTGAGTGTTTTTAAGGTATATTTAACATATATTTTTACCATTTAATACAATTTTGTTCATTGGACCAAATTTAACAATTAAAAAGAACATAAACAAGTGACAATCTTTTGATAGTTATTATCTCTTAAAAACACGCTTTTTTTAATAATGGGAATTAATTTTAAATTAATTTCTTCCACTTATGTGTTTTGAATTTGGAAACATGGATTTCATATTTAGAATCAGGATGTTCAAATTGTGTAAATAGGTATCTTTTATGTTTAGACATTTTGAATAATTACTTCGGTAAATATTTTATTTACCATGGTTAAAGGGTAAATCCGGTAAATAAGGGTTACAAAATAATATTATAATAAAAAATAATTACCCTAAAACGTGTCCTAACCTTATTGGATGATACATGTCCGACCATGGGCATATTTGGGTCGATTTTGGGACCCCATGGAGCCCCTTGTAAGTGATAGGGAAACTTTATTTTAATTAAGTTAAAAAGAATACAAAAATGAAAAAAGAATATATCATTTAGAAAATAAATTTTTACATAGGGTTATATATGTTGGAATTTTGACTATAAATATTCATTAAAAAGATAAAACTGTTTCCTACATAGTGGTATTTTATTTAGAATTTTTATACATTATATAATTTAAATTATTTATGACACAATCGTGCTGTAGTAATTACCATCATAGTAAAAAATTAGAATAATTGATATTATAAATACCCAAATAAATTTAATTTGAGACTTTTTATAAATAAAAATAATTTTATAGGTTAATATGGAATTTTAGTATTGATTTATGTAACTTATTTAGAAGTAATAATTCCGTTATGAGTTTTACAAAAATCAATTATTGAATAGTGTTAAAATTGACATGAAAGAGTTTTTTAAAAAATATATTATATTATAAATTGATATTAAATTCATAAAAATTTAAGATTCTACCAAGAAACATATATCATGATATTTTTATCATTAATGGTCCACTTAAGGGACTCTTGGTTGTATATAGTATGTTTATTAACCATATAATATTAAAATACCAAGAGACATTGTAAAAGTGAAACTAATTAACTTAGAGTTAATACTTAAAGATAAGGTTAATATAGTCACCCAAACCTGTATAAATTCAATTAGTTGAGTGATTTTCGACCCATACCTACCTTAACCTATAAATAATACACTTTTGAGCCATTATAATCCGAATATGAATTTATTATAAATTAATATTTCTAGCCTTTCCAAAGGTTCCTCTCACCCCTCTTATAAAAGGGCACTCCCCCTTATCACTAATTCACACATTCAAAGCTTTTTGGTTCGTCCGAACCCTACCCAAATACTCTCTAAACTTCCTTCACTTCATCCTAGATTTATTACTTTAGTCAGAAATCCAACCTAAGGATCCCTTTTGATCAAATCAATAGGAAGAACCCGAAGAAGTGGTAATGATTTCACCACACTTTCTCAAGTTCCTTTCTTCTTCCACTTCTTCTTTCTTTGTTATTACCATTCAAAAATAATAACTCCAGTATCTTATATATACTTTGATGTTATTATAAATATGGTATAACCATATTCAGTATTCTATCCATCCTTTGAATAACATGTCACCATGCGTGCGTACGTATGGCTTACCGTCTCCACGTCGTGGTGTAATTGTTATTCAATAAATTATTATTTGGATGGGTATAATAACGATGTCTAATTCATGTAACTAATAAATATAATAGGATAATTATTCTGTATATATGATATACCATCCACTTATATATTATTTTAATATCAAAAGAATGATATTGTCGCTCGTGCGTATGTACGGACTACCGTCTCCACAAACGCGATTAGATTCATTCTCCATCGTATCCATTCAAGCATAATTATCATTTGATGATTTAAAAATAATGTTTAAGGACTTGATGTAATTATGGATATGAATATGATACAACCTATCCATGAAAACCACGACTTACGTAACAAAACATATAATAGAAAATGAGTAAGTTAACACCCGAAATGACGATAATATTAAGATATTATTAACAAAGCAATGTTAAAAGATCACATATGATATCATATTAATGTATTTGATTATTTTATATTTTAATAACAATTATTTCACCATTATACAGGAGGTTAACCTACCCCCAACCATGGAAAAGTACAAGGTAAGGTTTATTTAACAATCTCTTCATTATCCGAGGTTGTTTATACATAATTATCTACTGGGACCTCTTTATCATCCACCTCCATGTTTCTTAAAAATGTATTTCAAATCATTATTACTATTTTAAAGAATACGGGATAAATTCATTTATACCCTTTTTGACTTTTTATAAGATTTTTATAAAGGAAACTTTATGTCATTTTCCAAACATTGTCCTTTTTAACCTTTTTGACAGAATTAAGGTAACAATGTTTTTTTAACTTATACGGTGGGTGGAAATATTTTCCGCCGTTATAAAATATTCTAAGCTTATCTTACAAGCTTATAAGAATATTTTTAATGAAAATGTTTTATTTTATAAATATATAACTCTTAAATGATTTCAAAATAGAAAGAGATATTTCTCTAAAAAGAGTTTTGATTTCATCTATGTCAACATCCTTTGATAGATTTTATGCTTATTTGAAGTTGATTTATTATGATACAAGACTTATATATTGTATTGAAGGTTTTTTGATATGTTTGACTGCCATTCATGGTTTATGGATGAAGTATTTACATTTCCTATGCTAGTTTTAATACGAATGATTATGTTATGTTTAAACCTTTTCCTATGGGAATGCATTGGACTGAATATGTGACAGGTGGATCCCGCTATAGATCCACGATGAATTGGTAGGTATCATGAGAAAAACTAGTGTCTTGGAACAAGGCCTTGACAAATTCTTATTTGTAGTCTTGGCACGAGGCCTTGGCTATGTGGTTATGATAGTCTGGCATTATGCATTCCATCATTATGAAAGTGGTTATTGATATTGCATGTGATTATTCGATTAGTAGAATATCCATGTGAATAAGTAAATGACATTATTTCATTTTAATTTTTTCATACTATGTTGAATTTTAAGTTTAAAAGGCTTTTTTAGTTATACATTTCCTTAAATGTTTATTCTTATTTATGAAAGTTTCCACTATATTGATTACCCTTACGGAGCATTTGAGCTCACCCATTTCTATGTTTTATTTTTCCCAGGATTCCAAGAAGTATATTGTGATTGATATGCAGGGTTAAGACAAGGGAATAATGACATTCATAAAGTATTATTTATGTTGTTTTTATTTTATGAAGTGTAATGTAACATTCATGTATGTAATCTATTTTCCAAGACTGCTAAACTAATTGGTCCTTTGGGACTTGATTCCTTGTAATAATGCCAATGTATTAAAATAATGCACCGACTCTGGGTAACTGGGGTCAGGGCATTACAGTTGGTATCAGAAGAAGTTTAACAATAAAATTGGAAACTTGATTTAGATAAACTCTGATTATTGAACAATTCCCTAAGATATACTTTGAGGATCAGTATAGAAGAACTTCCTAGAATTTTGGTATTGTAGAGGTTTGGCGAGTTTTCCGAGCAATACATCCCTGTCTGGATACGAGCAGGTAGAAGTGGCTCTGGCACACATTTACCTAGGGGTAAAACCCAAAAACACCACTTTGAGATAGACTCGAACGGGAACTGGTGCACGACAACGGGCCTTGCTGCACTCTTGGTTACGACACTCCCGGGGGATATGCTTAGGATAATTATCATTTTCATTACAAACCATTATGTATGGCTCATGAGTATATACTTACTCAATGAAAACATCTTTATGATTGTGGATTATATCCATATACTGTTCAATTGTGTTAGGTATTTTACAAGTTTGGAATTATTCATTGCAATTTATAAACTGACCTAGTTTATGCTATTGTATAGAAATGGCACCCAGTAGAAGGAATGTGAACTCCAATAATATGTATGATCCAAAGAGTAAGAAGGATCATATCTTTCATGGTATTAAGCCATCATTTAGAAGAGAAATAGTCTCCCACATATTATCATCATATGAATAAATAGTATCATGTGTGGATAAGATTACTAAATATTTTACTGAGTCCTATGGATTTGAAGGGAAGCAAGAGAAGAAAATTATGGAAGAGAGAAAGATGGATAAAGGGAAGAGGGAAAAGAAGAATTTCTCCATATGTGATACCTGTGGGAAAAAACACCCAGGAACCTTCCTGAAAGGAATGGGAGTTCGTTATAAGTGTGTAAGAAAAAGGGCACCAAGTATGTGACTGCAAGGGTAAGAAAATGGTTTCAAATGTCCAATGCTTCATTTTCAAGGAGTTTAGACACTACGTGAACCTATCATCAGACTATGCCACAAATGATTCTATTGGATAATAATCAAGTTATGATACTACCAAAGATGAATACGAATGATTAGAGTTCTTATGTTTATTATGTCAATTGAGTGTTGTATCAGCAATGTACTTGTTATAGTAATTATGGAGTATATAAGGATTGTACTGTAGTACTATTTCATTGAGGATTTGAGATTTTATGGTACTAAGAAAAGTGACTCTACAAAAAGTAATACTTTTTGGAAATTACATGGTTGAAGGAAAGATAAACCTTAATATGGTCCTAATATTGAGGTACTTATTTTGGAATATGATATGGTTGATTTGGGTAAATTATATAGGATATTCTTGACTGCATTGAAACTGATTGAAGATTTGTATATTCCATAATTGTTGGAGTTTACAACATTTTTTGATGGATGAAGTATATCCAGCATTCTATATAGAATAAGGGAGCATGAATGTAATCAATAAGGATTATGGTAATTCAGGATGTTTCAGTGTCTTAAAAGAATACATTATAAAGGTATTCATATGCTATTACGGGTAAAAGGGATCTACATTATGTTTACATTCCTAATAAATGTTGGAATGTGAGTTTGGACAGAATTATTTTGGATAATCCTAGTTTTAGATTAATTTTGGATTGCCATAAAAGGAAAACCTGGAGGTTAGGCGGCAACCTGTCGCGACCGGAAAGGCCGCGATACCTGAGCCCGGAACCGAAGGGCGATAATGGTGTATCATCTACCACTGGCCCATGATATTTCCTGGATTAAATAATTTAGTTTATTATTAGAAGGTATAGTAGATTAATTATAAGTTCATTTTTTTAACCCCAAACGAATAGGATAAATAGAATATTTTTTTATGTTCTATTATCTTTTAGAGTAAAATATGATTTTGTGGTAGAAATTAGTTAAAAGATGGAACTATACTTTTCAAGTATGTATTTTTCTTCTCCTCTTATTCTATGAATAAATTAATTCTTATAATTTATTGAAGGGATCTTTAAAAAATGTGTTATGCTAATACCTTATGTTTTGATTAACTCATGGCATTTTAAATCACCATAGATTACTGAATTTAAGGACCTCAATTTTAAACTTGTTTAAGATTGATGACCTCAATCACCACTTATAAATATTTACGTTTTCCTCCAATAATATTTCTCTAATTCCCACCAATGTTCTCCATATCGAGATCATCATTTGGTGGTGACCCTTTCATTTGTCTTTTCCTATTATTAAGACTAAATTTTATTAACCAAATTTCTGATTTGGGGTTCCCACAAAGATTTTTTCTATTTTCAACCATTATTTTCGAAGAAGAATATAAAATTGTGAGGATGAAATTTATTGAAGGAGGAAAGAATGTAACACCCCAATATTTCATAGTATGTACTTCTTCAAAATAATTCCATAACTTGCACTACACGTAACATGAGTACAAGCGCACTATGACTTACCAAACAAGCCATTCAAAAGAGGGTATGAATAGTATTAACTAAATTGTGAACCTTATATAATCCATATAATTTTATAATCCATATTATGAGTTTCTTATAAATAATGTAAGAACAAATTCCTTTTTTTCAGATAAAAGAATTATTTTTCAAAAATGCACTTTTACTAACTTTAATAGTGAACCCTTTTAAAATCCAATATTTTAAACATTTATATATTCAATTTGAATAAATAAATTTATTCTTTAGAATGGGGACATAAAAAATTTACAATGTAACACCCCAAGATTCCACGATACACTTCTCTTTGGATAATACAGCAGCGTGTGTTGTACGCACCTTCGAGTTCTAACACAGACTACAACCAATCAAACTAGCTGTAATGAATATTAAAACCTACTTTTAAAAATTTTATAAACTTTTTCTCTCAAAATGGACTTCATTTTTGGATTTGAAATATCGAATCTATCCTAGGGTAAAATTTTGGTACTTTTCGGATAACTTTAATATTTTGATGAATAGTGAAAATTACTAAATTTTAATGAAAAACAACTTTTTTAATCAAAATAAGTAGTAGTGATAAATTATGAATTTGAGTGGTTTTAAAGTATATTTAGAATATATTATTACCATTTAATATAAGTTTGATCATTGGAAAAATTTTCACAATTAAACAGAACATAAACAAGTGTCAATCTTTTGATAGTTATTATCTCTTAAAAACAGGCTTTTTGTTTTAATGAAGGGAATTAATTTTAAATTTATTTCTGGAACTTATGTGTTTTGAATTTGGTAAAATGGATTCCATATTTGGAATCAGGATGTTCAAATTGTGTAAATAGGAAACATTTAGTTTTATACATTTTGAATAATTACTTCGGTAAATATTTTATTTACCATGGTTAAAGGGTAAATTTCAGTAAATAAGGGTTAAAAATAATATTATAATAATAAAAACATACCCTAAAACGTGTCCTAACCTTACTGGTTGATACATGTCCGACCATGGTCATCTTTGGGTCGATTTGGGGACCCCATGGAGCCACTTGTAAGTGATATGGACACTTTATTTTAATTAAGTTAAAATGAATACAAAAATGACACAAGCATATATCATTTAGAAAAACATTTTTTACAAAGGGTTATATATGTTGGATATTCGACTATAAATATTCATTAGAAGGATAAAAATACTTCCTACATAATTTTATTTTATTTATAATTTTTATACATTATCTATTTTATATTATTTATGACACAATGGTGATGTATTAATTACCATAATAGTGAAAAATTAGAATAATTAATATTATAAATACCAAAATAAATTTAATTTGAGACCTTTTTTAAATAAAAATAATTTTATAGGTTAATATGGAATGTTAGGAGTTATTTAATTAACTTATTTCGAAGTAATAATTCTATTATGAGTTTCAAAAAAATCAATTATTAAATAGTGTCAAAATTGATATAAACGAGTTTTAAAAACAAATATTATATCATCAATAGATATGAAATTCATAAAAATCTAAAGATCGTCCAAGAGACATATATCATGATATTAGTTTCATTAATGGACCACTTTAGGGTCTCTTGGATGCATATAGTATGTTTACTAACCATATAATATAAAAATACAAAGAGACATTGTAAATGTGAAACAAATTAACTAAGAGTTAATACTTAAAGAAAAGGTTAATATAGTGACCCAAACCTGTCTAAATTCTATTTGATGAGTGGTTTTCGACCCATACCCACCTTAAAATTTAAATAATCCACATTGGAGCCATTATAAACCGAATATGAATTTATTATAAATAATATTTCTAGCTTTTCCAAAGGTACCCCTCACCCCTCTTATAAAAGGGCACTCCCCCTTCTCACTAATTCACACATTTAAAATCTTTTGGATCAGCCAAACCCTGCCCAAATACTCTCTCAACTACCCTAAATTCATCCTAGAGGCCTTAATTTAGTCATAAATCCACCCTATGGAGCCCTTATGATCAACTCAAAAGGAAGAACCCGAAGAAGAGGTAATGATTTCACCACCCATTTTCAAGTTCCTTTCTTCTTCCACTACTTCATTCTTTGTTATTAACATTCTAAGATAATAACTCCAGTATATTATATATACTATGACTTATTATAAATATGGTAAAACCATATTCAGTATTATATCCACCCTTTGAATAAGATTTCACCATACGTGTGTACGTACGGCTTACCGTCTCCACGTCGTGGTGTAATTGTTATTCAATAAATTATTATTTGGATGGGTATAATAATGATGTGTAATTCATTTAAATAATAAATATAACATGATAATGATTCTGTATATATGATATACCATAAAATTATATATTATTTTAATATCAAAAGAATGATATTGTCGCATGTGCGTACGTACGGACTACCGTCTCCACGAACGTGATGAGATTCATTCTCCATCATATCCATTCAAGTATAATTATCATTTGATGATTTAAATTTTTTTTAAGGACTTGATATCATTATGGATATGAATAAGATACAACCTATCCATGAAAACCACGGCTTATGTAACAAAACATATAAAATAAAACGAGTAAGTTAACACCCGAAACGACGATAATACTAAGATATTATTAACAAACCAATGTTAAAAGATCATATATGATATCATATTAATGTATATGATTCTTTTGTATTTTAATAACAATTATTTCACCATTATACAGGACATTAACCTACCCCCAACCAAGGAAAAGTACAAGGTAAGGGTTTTTTCACAATCTCTTCATTATCCGAGATTGTTTATACATAATTATCTACTGGGACCTCTTTATCATCCACATCCATGTTTCCTAAAAATGTATTTCAAATAATTCTTACTGTTTTAAAGAATATGGGATAAAGTAATTTATACCCTTGTTGACTTTTTATAAGATGTTTATATAGGAATCATTATATCGTTATCCAAACAAGGTCCTTTTTAACCTTTTCGACAGAATTAAGGTAAGAATGTTTTTTTAACTTATACGGCGAGTGCGGCTTTTTTCCGCCATTATAAAATCTTTGAATATTCTCTTACAAGCTTATAAGAATATTTTCAAATAAAATGTTTTATTTTATAAATATATGACTCTTAAATGATTTCAAAATAGAATGAAATATTTCTCTAAAAAGAGTTTTGATTTCATCTATGTCAACATCCTTTGATGGATTTTACGCTTATTTGAAGTTGATTTATTATGATAAACAACTTCTATATTTTATTGAAGGTTTTTAATATGTTTGACTGTGGATGTGTTATTTTTATACCATTCATTGTTTATGGATGAAATATTTACATTTCGTATGCTAGTTTTAATACGAATGTTTATGTTATGTTTAAACCTTTTTCATTTGGGAATGCATTGGACATAATATGTGACGGGTGGAGCCTGCTATAGCTCCTCGATGTATTGGTAGGTCTCATGAGACAAACTAGTTTCTTGACACGAGGCCTTCACAAAATCTTATTTGTAGTCATGGCACGAACCCTTGGCTATATGGTTATTATAGTCTGGCATTATGCATTCCATCATTATGAAAGTGGTTATTGATATTGCATGTGATTATTCGATTAGTATAATATCCATGTGAATAAGTAAATGGAATTATTTAATTTTATTTTTTCCATACTATGTTGAAGTTTAAGTTTAAAAGTCTTTTGTTTTAGTTATACATTGCCTTAAATTTTTATGCGTATTTATGAATGTTTCGGCTGTATTTCTTACACTTACAGAGCGTTTGAGCTCACCCCTTTCTATGTTTAATTTTTCCCAGGATTCCAAGAAGTATATTGTGATTGATATACAAGGTTAAGACAAGGGAATAATGGAATTCATAAAGGATTATTTATGTTTTTTTGTATGTTATGAATTGTAATGTAACATTCATGTATGTAATCTATTTTCCAAGAATGTTAAACTAATCGGTCCTTTGGGACTTGATTCCTTGTAATCATGCCAATTTATTAAAATAATGCACTGACCTTGGATAACTAGGGTCAGGGCGTTACACGTTGTATCAGATATCCAATCCAAAGATTAATCTTAGGATATATTCCACTTATTTAGGAAAATACTGCACGTGTAATATAAAATATAATTATTATTTTTATACAATTTATTTCCAGAACACAGGGCCTTGGAATCGTGCCCCATCTCATTGCATGGTTCTGAAAATGTTCCAATGAATATTCTAAATTATTACATAGAAAAACTAGAGTCTCTACTTTATTTATTTCACAAAATCATTCCATCCTTGAAATTAAAAAACTATGTAGAAAGGTGGGGATACTGACCCCACATTCAGCTCTTTAATAATTCTTCCCTACATCGGGATTTACATCCAAAGGAGAAGTGTGACACTCCCTCATCACCTCCTCTCATAACACATATAGATCCACCATCTATCCTAGAAAAAAGATGACATGATTCCCTTAATCATTAAATCCATCTAGTGAATCTCATAAGGTTATCTACTCTTGAAAAATATCACAGTCAATATCCTAAAGTTTTGCTTCCCTAACACACTGAGGAAGTGTAGGGGTAATAACCATCGATTGGAGGTATCTTCCACCATAATCACCAAAAAGAGTAAACTAAAAATAGTTTAATATATATGTATCCTCACCCAAGAACAATAGATGGAAAACATCACCCTAATCGTCTACTCCTAGGGAAATTCCTTGGGTGGCCCTAAATCTCATGTTTCCCGACCTCTATAGGGTCCACTATCACTCCCATGTCTAAGAAGACATATCCTGAGAAGAGGACCTTCATATCTAGAAATAACTCCATTAGAGATATCATACGACTATCCTAGATTATTTCTAGCACCATCCACCTATGTGTCGTGTCCTCTAGCTATGATACCGAGGAAACAAGGTTACCATCCAAAAATACTACCATAGACCGACCCAATAATGTTTTATAATTTGGCTCATAGGTCCTATGAACTATGTTGGGGCATTCAACACATAAAAGTGTATCCCTAATATATCATGAAACTATAACGGCTCTAAGAATCCATGCTTTGTACATCCACATCTCGAACCTAGAACTGGTGATAACTAATCTCGAGGTAAAACATTATGATCAAATTCACCCCAAACCACTAGTCAAAGAACTAAATGATTCTCATCGGTGGATACTCTTCCTTGCATCACCTAGATCAAGTGACACTAATGAAAACCTGACCTATAGCTCTCATATTTTTCATAGTTGAAATACATCAATGTTCCCATAGAAGCAAACTAGGTCTTATGAAGTTCCCACTTTATAGACTCCCCCAACCGTACCACTAGCTATTGCAACTACATGAGGTCATCTAATATGCTAATGAAAAAATCAATCCATCCTTGATGAAAGTCCAAATAGAGGTCCATATCATTTTGGGGAGGTAAAATCAGCACGTCATCATACCCCTCCATCATTTGAAGTAGTGGATATCTAATAACATCCATTAGTAAAAGGGTAATAATAGCTATACGATAAATTAGCTGTAATATCATGTGAATGAGCTCATCCTATTTTGTTTGGGATTACTTCTCATCATGGAGGAAAAATACATCCCACAACCCAAAAGCACTACTACTCACTAGTTGGAATCATCTGAGCATGTACAGTCGAAGACCAGTCTATAATAAGGAAAACATCATAGGGTATCACTGCCTCTACGGAAAGATATGGTGTGAGGCTCTCTCCCTTCACAGAGTGGGGTCATCCCATCGGTAGGAATATGTGACTATTGATCCTCTCTATAGGGATTCCAATATAAATATCAAGAAAAAAGGTCTCATATGGTACTACTAGGTCTCACATAGGGGATACAAAAAGAGAAATGTGGCTTTAGACTCTATTCTAACCACTGTATCTAAAGAAACAATGGCATAGGTCTTACACCAAACCACACTCGAGCCACTGAGCCAAAATATTATTACACCGGAATCTATCCATTTCTTTCTCACCTATTCACTTATACTATGGCCTGATCTGACACCTTAGCAACCTAAAAATCCTCAAAAACACATGAAAAAGGAACCCATCCACCACAACATGATAGTATACGCTTTCGGAAGACACTGACTCACCAATATGGTTTTATATCACATTATAAGAACGCATCTTGGTGGTGGAAGTGTTCCTCTTTCTTTTATGTCCAAATCCACATTGAATATCACCAACACAAGGATCTACATACACCCCTCATCACACAAGAGAAGTATCCCCATGAGGACCACCATCAAAAGGGGTTCCATCTGAGAGGGATATCCAAACCAAAAGATCAAGCCGGACCTCAACCACCTAATAATGAAGTATAGATAAATATGAAACCTACGTGAAACCTGTCTCAGGAACCTAAAATTCACATAGTCATCATAATTTCATCATCTGTTGGTACTATTGTAACCAAACAGTAATCTATGAATAGTATTGGTTGTGAGTGAAAACATCTGATCGGCTAAAAACCACAAAAAACATGGTACTCGGATCACCAAATCAAGCCAATCCCATGATTCTTAGGGATCTGGTTCATCATGGGACCTCTAGAGCTAGAACTCAGAGAATACACTAAACCTGTTGAATTCCTCAACGAACTACCTTGATATCAACCATTATTCGATAGGCGGGGGTGCTACTACCTACCTTTTTGGAGGAAAGATATCATGGGATAGACACTTAACTGAGGTACCATCATTCATCAGATCATCATCTTGATTTGGAAGTCTATAACCTAGATGGATGTCTTTAGGGATTCATCTCAATGTGATCATGATGCATCATGGTCAGAAGAACATATTTATATATATGTATAACAATGGGTATCTATCTTAAGAAGGACATCCACATACTCAATCCAATATGATGCATGCACCATTGATCCCTATAATAAATTTCTTAGTATTTGATGTCAATAAGAAAGTATTAAAGGTCCTAGTGAATGGATACATTGGTTTCCCGTACCATTACAGGATTCCCTGAACTGAGAGCCAAACTCTAGAAACTCTGACACTGTTTCCCAAATACCAACTAAATCCTAAAAAGGGGGATATTCTAGAAAATGTCCCAAGGAATGAACTACTACGATACCAATATTCCACTCCCTGACCCATGATGGGGCTCGATCTATAACTACCCTAAGACTTATTTCATAGGCCATGGGCAGAGACAATCATCGAAGGCATAACTATAATGATGATTTTAAGTGCATATGAATTAAAAGTAAAATAATTAAAATTTTGTGGGAACACCCATGCATGAAAAGCCCTCTTGATAGTATAAAGGTACGGTAGTTAAAAATGAAAATTAAAGGGGAAAATACACACACAACTAGAATAATGTACCAACCTGGAAAAAATGTTAAATTAAACTACCAAGTGAGCCCATCTCTCAATTCCCATGCTATGACCACTATACATGGTCCAAAGTACCAATTTTACCTAAGCACATCAGAAGTAACCACTGACCTATTCGTCATCTACATAAGACATGACAAATGCGGGAAAATCCCATATAGGGGTGAGTATATACATACTCAGTAGGATTCCCCAAAAGATTAAGTGGGAAGTAGTAAGAGATACAATAGGACTAGAAAGATAGTAGATGCAAGATATAAGAAAAGAGAAAATATCAACCCAAACCAAGAGATAGTAACCACGTCCAACGAAAAGGATCTTAATATAGTGAGTGGATAAAATAAATGTTGATTCATCAACACCTATAGAAGGAGAGTAGAATAAGCAACCATGAGAAGCTAAACACAGAAAGAACATGGCCCACCCCATGCGTCTTTGCATCTCCTGGAGTAGAGTAACCAAATCCAAGGATATGGATATATATATAAATACTCATTTAAAGAACCAAAATGAGAGAGTAAGGGTATCTCCGTCTCACATATCTACCCAAGAAGAAGAGTATCCAACAATTCCAAAAGTCCATCAATGATGCCCAATATCCTACACGTTTGTACCTAAGTAACTGTGAAAGTCATAACATGACATGTCACTATGCTGCATAGTCAATGGGACACACACTCAAAGTAAAGGACCCACACCCTAATAAGTCACGGGGTTTCACTTTGTATGTATTTTTGGAGGAACCATTCCCATGCTGATGGTGGTTCTACTTTGGTAGCCATCGAGGACCTACTAACCAGCTTCACTGCCCAGATCTACTAGAAGGTCAGAGTAGTTCTTGTCCAAGACTCCACATCCTAGATTTACTAGAGGGTTCTATTCTGGTAGCCATCAAGGACCCACTTCCAAACTCAACTAGAGGGTTCCACTCTGGTATCCATTGAAGACCCACTACCTAGATCTACTGGAGGGTACCACTCGGTACTCATAAAGGACTCCACTACCTATATCTAATTGAGGGTCAACTCAGTAGTCATTTAGGAATACACTACCTAGATCTATTAGAGGTTCAACTCATTAGTTGTTGAGGAATACACTACCTAGTTCTACTAGAGGGTCAACTCGGTAGTCATCGAGGACACCACTGCCTACCTGTATTAGAGGGTCATCTTTGTAATCTCTAGTGATCTTGTGTGATCACTCTCATCATTGATCATCACGTAACCAATTATCATTCCCATAAAACGTTACATAATATCTCAAAATCAAAAACTGATGGATCCATCATGTTCTACCGGAAAAACAAATAGGATATGCTACTTGATTCCCAAAATACGAGTTATGATGGAGAATATATGAGAATTAGAAGATTCTAAAAAAGTATAAAACATGTGGCTCTGACACCTCAGTCTTGTTTTCTCATCACCAGCACACAGCTTACAATCCATGTAGTACTACATGACATATAAGTGCACTAAATGATGTTTCTTAGTCAATAGCATGATGAATGCATGAGGCTCATCATCAGCCTGAAGGAAAAAAATGTAATTCCATCATTGTGATGGAAAAATGGATTACCCCATTGTGATCCACATGGGAAAACATTCAAGATATTATATTCACTTTCCAAAATAAGAAAACCAGTGAAAAGGTCACATTTAACCATATAACTCACACATGACGCTTCATGGTCTAGTGCCACGAGTCTGAATTAAATACCCGATATTGGTATTGAAACACCCACCTCAATATCAAGGTTGCAATGCTACAGGCAGTTCGTCATTCTCACACCGTATGAAGAATATATGTCAGATACTAGATTAT
This sequence comes from Viscum album, assembly GCA_963277665.1. Classification (NCBI taxonomy): domain Eukaryota; kingdom Viridiplantae; phylum Streptophyta; class Magnoliopsida; order Santalales; family Viscaceae; genus Viscum; species Viscum album. The sequence goes on from OY728134.1 coordinate 136,669,172, forward strand.
ATAATAATAATAATAATATTATTATTATTATTATTTGGAATTTCATGGACTCGGGGCATGATTTTAAAAAAGGTATCCATCATTGGTCTTGAAATGACCATCTCAATTCCAGGGTCACGCTGCCGCAAACAGTTCATCAATCTGAAGTCGTACAGAGAAGTTATGACTAATTCATGGTTTGACAACCAAAATAATAATAATAATATATTATAATTTTTATATATTTTTTCTTTTTTAACACTTATTCCCAAGGGAGAGGGTACACGCTAAGTACTCTTCCATACCTCCCTCAAGAATCCTTCTTTAAATTCATTTATTAATTAAATATATTGATATATTATATAATACAAAATTGGATTCAATATTCATGTGGTGCACACCCACATTAGGTATTTCACCCCATAAAATTTTAATTTTATTTATTAAAAAATACATTTCTTTAATTACACAAATTTTTAATATCATGAATAATATTAATAATAATACTGCTCCAATTAAATTAAATCCATTTAATTTTATTATCCAGTCACACTATTTTTACCACTATTATTCTTATTGTTTAATATAATAACAAAAAATCCTCATTTATATTATAGTAGCTTTCCTCCATTAATAATAATAATAATAATAACGCTCATTGTGTTGAACACGTTCAACCACTTCATCGAATATCCGAGCCCAGACACCATCATGTTCACGCCGAGAAATCCCTTCCATGAGGCCCTATGCACGACCTCCACTCAAAAATGATCATGTCACACCACATGTCATCACCACAAGCCAATAAGTAAAACACGCATCACCGATTTGATATTGAACCACCTTCGATCAATAACACAAATGTTCAGTTCCAATCCAATCTATTAACAAAACAACATTCCGCTCATTTATCAATCCATCCACAAACCAATGATTTCTGTGTCATTTGTGCTACCACAATGAATACCAGAGTTCGACCACAAACGAACCCACCCTGACAAAGTTGAATCATGAAACTGTGGTCTAATGATGAATAACGCAATGCAATTTGGGGGGAGGAGCAATAACATAGGTGATAAACATTGTTGTCCATGTAATCTTGGACAACAATTTCATAGTGGGGATACCGAGATGAGAAACATGGCATGGATAAGAAATAAATTAAATGAATAATTTATTTCAATACAAGGGTTCATGCAAAGGTTCATTTAAACGCAGATCAGGGAAATAAATTTTATCAGGCTTACTCATTTAATCAATAGTGGTGGAAGCCAAAATTGACGAGTCTTTCCTTGATTATAGATCAATAATTGGTTAATAACACATCTTCTAGAAATAAATGTGATATGTTTCATTCACTGCCTTTCAATTCATCACAATCAGATCACCGGTCATCATCCAATCTTGATACACGAATGAAGATCTTCAGAGATTATCTCAAAAACCTCTCATGGTTATGTGACTAACCCTGTAGAAATGTCATAATGACCCCTTAATAGAATATTTCAAGGATATTATTTTTAATAAACAATTAAATAAGTAATTTTATTTATTTAATTATTTCACCAGTGATGGTACTCAAACAAAAAAACCCGACACTGATAAAGGTTATGTCATGCCTAGAGTGAACACCACGTTTAGAACTCAATAGTGGTCTCATATTTCCCATATGAGTCCCCTTTTGTGAGTTATTTGGGTTACGGATATTAAGTAAATTAAATAAAATAATTAATTTATCTAATGAAACTTCCAACGAATGCCTCCTCTGAACGTCCAATGCTGACTAATCCTTGGTCGCACCTAGGGTAAACCTCGTGCTACAGATTCAATTGTGGTGTCAAATCTCTGATCAGAGACTCCAATTAAGATATATTACAATTTTTTAAGAATACCAGGTGCTCATAATGTAAAATATAATTTAAAATTTTATAAAATTAATTCCATGATTACCAGGCCTTGGAATCGCATGCCGTTTTTATGCCTGGCTTCGGAAATATTTTTATTAATATCCCAAAGTATTACACAAAAAAACAGAGTCTATAAAATACCAAACTCCACCCATCCCATGGATTTTATTTCTTCTTGGTGCCTTGTGTTCTTGATATGATTCCACCATTGATTTTCTTTACCTTCCATGTGATAGACTGCTGAGACAATTTTCTTATGATCTGAGCACTGGAGAATGAAAATTTTATTTTCCATCTTGTTAATCCATATCTCAAAAACTAGTGGATCAAAATACCCACAAAAGAGGGTGATAATTGTCTCATAAATGATTCAATGGGATTTTTCCCCCCTATTTAATTTCGATGCTTAAAATGGTTCACATTATTTATCATAGATTGAGTGAATTGGGTGAGAATAGTCACAAGATATTGCATCTTGGCTCCAAATACACTTGGTTTCTCATGAGGATAGTTATTTATCTGGTCATCACATTCATTGTTCACATAATTTCTCCTTATTCCATCTATTGAATAAAACCCAAAAAAAATGTTAGCGTGAGTATCAAACATCAATAACTTGAGAAAAAAATCATATGATTATGAAGAATCATTCTTATGATGTCCTAAATTATTGAACCTTATTTCAAACCATGGAAATCTAAGTAAAACTCAAATCATTATATCTTATCATCAGTTGTAATAGGTTTTATCCTTACATTAATTATAATGGTTCCTTAATTGAGTGTGAATTAACCAATTCATATCCATTTATATTGTCTATATAGGTGTACAGACTTAGTACCACTCATCATGTACTAAAGAAAATTGAATTAATATCCAATCTTCTCTTTTTAGATTTGTTACCCCTAGGTGCATCTTTTCTACAACCACATCCACTTTTTTTTTATCCAGATAGGGACATATTTTCTTGGAAAATAACACCATTTTATTGACCATAACATAGGATTTTATTTCATAAATAAGCATATCCTATGTGGTCTAACTAAAGTTTAATAATCCTAATCTGACAAAATAACTACATTTTGCTCTAATATCAACTATATATACCCAATAATAACATATATAAATATTAAATAATTTTTTTATGGATATTGAACATAAATCACAATTTTACACTCCGGGTTATTTTAAAGGTTTAGTGTCTTTTGATACTAGATACACTATTAACATATTTTTTAAAAGACATTCAGTTTATCCTATAAAGATCATAATATTAGTACCCTTATAGATATTATACTTATAAACATATATTAAAACCCTGGGAAGTAAAACATAATAAAGGGATATCTACGATGCAATGTTAGGGTAAAAATTAGGGATATAAATCAAAATAAATCATAAGATAATAGTAAGTGTATGATAAAATAATCAAATGCATGTTCATAGTGTAGAATATTCACACACGGAAAATCATAGGTCATAAAGTCCAAAATCAAGTCATATTTTAATGCATGATTAACAAGGTTTCCAAAATAATAATAATCATTCAAGAGTTTTACCATTGGCATGTGGCATCATAAGTATATGAAATCATAATCTTGCTTTCAAAACTATTCAAAACCATGTCCATACATAATCCCATGAGTATATCTAGATGTAATCATACTCATTAATCAAAATTTGAAAAAATATACTTTTAATCATTTCCATTAATAATTTTATGATCCCATCCATAGGAAATCATAACCACCCATAAAAATGTGAACAAAGATATCCAAAATCATGTACATTCTTATCATCATCATCTTATGATATATCAATGTCTGATTAACCAGTGCATTGAAGGGATATAACGAACCCAACAATCACATAATCCTAATATATTCATAAGTATGACACAATGTAATAATTTTTTATCATTTAATCATAGCTTAACCAAAAAAAAGAAAATGGGTTTCATCAAGAATTTATTATCATAATCAATAACCATCCAGATAAATAATAATGATGATATCATTGGAGAATTTCCTTAGTGATTCATAAGTAACATAAAATGATGTTTTCATAAATAAAAAAAACCTTTGAAATGTATGCAAAACATTTTTTTCAGGAAAATAATATTTAAATATTGAAATCAAATACTTGAAATCTAAAAATTTCCAAAATATTATTCAAAAAAATCATTTAAAATAAACATGGAAACTTTTAAACTAATATTCAAAGAAAATAGTAAAAATAATGATAGTAAAATTCATTCATGTGATAAACATTAAAAAAATATAATATTTACACCTTTTGTAAAAAGTAACTCATTTGGAAAAAACTAATAAGATTACTTGTAAACCTTTTTATATGAAGTAAAATATGGGTTGAAATTAATTTAAAAAATAATTTTAGAATGGTTAAAATTTTCTTGAAGACATTTTAAAGAGAATATGGACATGGAAGAAAAGGATTCCTGACCAAAGAGGAAATAAATTATATTTTCCTTAAAACCATTTTCTCGATAGTTTTAAGTACCATTTAGAATAAAATGGTACTATTGATTGAAAATTATATGATTAAAAATATTAGAAGAAAATATATTAGTGTTAAAGGATAATATCAATATAATATCCTTTAACATAAATTTAGCATAGGAAATCCTGAAGAAGAATTAGATTATAACATAAATCCCATACCTCAAGTCACGTCATGCATTGTATATGTTCAGTTATACTATTTAATAAAAATATATTTATTATAAATATATTAATCAACCACACTAATACCAACTTATTATTTATCATTCCTTTAAAATTATTAATTATCATTTTTTAATAATTTCTTCATTAAAATGAATATTCAAGTGAAAACCGGTCTTCTTTCCATGTATGTTTCAATTCGATGGTTTTGGTATTTTCAACGTGGTCATGATTTAAAAATATCTATAAAATTAACAATTAAATAAGTATCGTATTTATTCATAACATACACATTTATAATTATTTTTAAAAATCAATGATGAAAAATGAATCACATTGCTTTATAGAGGTGGTTTTCCACACATACGCATGAGCGACATTATAATTTTAAAAAGGTTGGAAAAGTAAGTTGTTGGATAAGGTATTATAATCTGAAAAGAATTATTTTGTCATAAATATAATATATAAACATTATATACATCATAATAACCATCTTTGGAAGGTGGTGATGAAAAAAATGCATCACTTTGCGAGGCGGTAGTTCTCATGTATGCACAAACGATTATTTTGTTTCCCATTTGATTGAGAAGGTGGTGAATAAAGGTTGAAACATAGAAATAATAAAATATATGTATATTTATGAAATTTTATTCATAATTCTATGATGTAAATAGTAGGTTTATAGAAGGTGGAAGAATAAATAAAATTGAAAGTACCCCGTGAAGAGTTATACCTCTTAGTTGAGAAACCTACTTTGGCTTACACATTAATCATTGACACGATAGTATTATGATAAAAAAATTACACCTAAGTCATCAAGAGGTATATTAGGAAAACATTTGGTCAGTTATTTTCTAAGATAACAGAATCTAGAAGTGTGTATATGAGAGGATATGAGGTGTCCTTTTATAAGTGAGGGAGAGTAGAAACATGGAATTTTTCAAAAGACAAAAATATATTAATGTATTATTCATTAAATATTCTTCCAAATGACTCATAAGAGAATATAATATGATATAGGATCAAAATATTACTATAAAATATGATTTAGAATATTTTTATGTGATTTTAACCTTTAACAATTTAGTTTTATTCCTTTTCACATGTTTTAACACTTACTATGGTAAATAGTTTTTTACCAATGTTACTATTCTTAATGACAAAAAATGAAAGTAGAATCATTCAAACAATTAGGAATTAGGATTCCAAATATGGATTCAATTTTATAATATTTAATTTCTATAATTGGTAGGAAATAATTTAATAACAAACATTCAAAATGTGAGCACAAATAGTTTTACAGAAAAATACCTTAATAAAAACATTTTATACCAAAATTATGAACAAAATTGATTAGAATGAAATTAATTGTATTATGTTTAATAAAAATTAACTAATAAATTTTTATTATAAATTTAAAAAAAAATTCATTTTTAAGTACTTGATTAGAAGAAACCATTTTCTATAAAATTTATATTTTTTCACTATTCAATGAAAAAATGATCTTTTCAGAAAAATCAAAAACAAATCACCATAATATAATTTAAATAAGATGATTTTAAAAATTAAATTATTTTTATAAAATAAAATTTATAAAATTGGCATAAATTAATTATATATATCTTCAGAATTAAATGAAATAAAAATCATTTTTTGAAAAAAAAAATATTTTTAAAGCATAAAATTCTTTTTTAAAAAATTGATCACTTAATTATTATGAGTTTAATTATATAAAAATTTTATACATATTTTTTGTAATGTTTTTCTTCTTATTCATACTGAAAATTTAATATTTATGTTATAACAGTCTCCTTTAATTAATAATAATTCAAAATTATATCATAGTATGTATAAACATAGTATTTTGGTTAAATACAACTATTAAAAAAATAAATTTATTTAAAGAGAAAAATTTTAAAAAATATCAGAGTGTTATGATACCTATAAAATATCAAATATATTGTAAGTATGGGTTATAAACATGGTATATTTACTACACCTTGATCCCTAGAAAACTCATCCTCATATATATTATACAAACTAGAATATCACCCCCATGTCTTTCTCAACTTGTAATGACCCAAAACCACACTCCTAGGATCTAATTCTATAATGATAAAATTTTACCTACATAATATAAAAAACACTACATATATTTGATTCTTTTATAAGAATACTAATAAACATTATAGAGCATTAAAAAGAATAATTTATTTAGAACCTCATAAATGTGTATATGTTTCATTCCTGGTTTGAAAAACACTATTATTTCCTACACAAATACATTGAGAAATAAAGGGTAGCATAAAAGTACCATTGAATGTTTTTTGTATGTGTAATGTTCTATTAAAGAAGAACCCAAAAAGTTCATTTGATCATCCAGGTGAGAATGAAAATATATAGAAAGGACCATGAATAATCATTGGACATATGTGTGATATTTTTACATTATAATCATGTTTTTAAATCTAGTATCCAAAACATTATATGATAATACTACCCTATAAGAAAAAATATCATAATTAGTCAGTCTATTATCTAGTACCTCATACATAATATCTATATATACTAATCATTATTAAAAAAATTATAGTACTATCTAATTTCAGACACACTAATCTAGTAACATATCTAAAACCCAATGAAATACTAGAAAACAAATACATACATTTGATCGTAAGCTTAAATAACATATCAAGTGACCAATATTTAATGAACACCCTTAAATGATGAAGTTAGGTGTCGGGTTAAGGAATCTTAGGCCAAGAAATGAAATTTTATAAAGGAAACTAATCTTTAGTCAATAGGGTGTTTGTAAAGGTAGTAGTAGAAAATAATCTGATGAAAGGATATCAATTCAAAGGTTCATATAAATGAGTTACCAATTAAGTTGTTAATAAATTTTTAAAATTAAAGGGTATATTTCTCATGTGTATAACATCCATGTGGTGTATTGTAAGTACACAGCTTTAAGCATTACATAACTTGGATTTTAAGTCAGGAATTCATTTTCTTACATTTGATGATCTTTATTGTTAAGAGTTTTAGATAATTAAGCCATAAAATTTACATAAATAAATATTATATCACAAAGTGGACACTTCCACATAGTATCCATTTTCCCATAAAACAAAAATTTTATGATATAATAAGTTTTATTTTTATGACATATCTTCATAAATTTCATATTGACCTCATCATTTTCCTTACACATCCTTAAACCCCTTTTATTTTTTTAAAATTTGGGAGTGTCACAAAAATCATAGTAAGAGATATATAAAAATAAATAAATAAACCTTATAGTTCATAAATAATTATAAAAAAGTTTTCCTTATCAAATTTAAAATTTTGGATCAAAATAAACATTTCATTACACAAGGAAACACATTTTCTACCCAAATTTTTTCATAAAAGTTTTCACAATAAATCTTAAAATAAAAATAAAATTCATAAAGGTTCCTTTTCAATGATGAAAAAGATATAATTGTTTTCCAAAAAATGTTCTACATTTAAAAACAAAAAAGAAGCATATGCTTTCCTATAAACATAATATCATGAGTGATCACGTAGGTGTATAACCTAAAGAATATTGCATCGTAAGATCATGGAAATGAAATGTGTAAGAAACAAAAAACATGACATAAGTATAAGCCAATAATAACATTCAAGACAACATCACATGGTGGAATAATTCCTATAGTGGATTATGTTTACCCCCTAATCCCTTAAGTTATGTCGCATGAGAAAAAACATTTACCAAAGGTATTGGTGTGATATATAGGAACACCCATTATAACTTGTTCATGATAATTTTTTTTGAAAAAAAACTACATCATAAGGAATAAAAATAATAATTACTTATGGAAAGAAAACGTGATGCATAATATTTCCCCATATCATAATCAATAGAAATTTCTTAAATAATGAATTTCTGAAATGATTATTAGGCATGTAACACCGCATCAATGTAAGGGAAAATAAACTAGGTATATATGTGAGATACATATATATGGAGAATTTAAAATCATTTCATTACTTATATAGAGATTGTTTTTGAGTTAGATAGAGAATAGTCATAAGCTAAAAAAGGTGGTTAAGATAAAGATATATTAAATCCATAAGAAAAAAATTTCATATGTGAAAATATCCATTTTATTTGATTAAAAAATATACTTTTAACAAAGGTAATTAGGGTTTTAATTTCAGGAAAACATAGAATATTATGAATAAAGTAAAATATTTAATAATATTTTGGGTGACCGGAAAATAAATTGACACATTATACTTCTGAATACTACATTACGTTTTTTTCATTCGTAAAAAAATCAAAACATTCTGTATAAAATTTGTAAAATATTCCTTTTGAAACCCATTAATATAAATTAAAAAGAGAGGTAAATTTCCTTTATAATTAATTTATTTTCATATAAATACATTAATAAATGAATTTTAAGAATATGGACATGGAAGATAAATATTTAGAAAATAAATAATTTAAACCATTAAAACGAGGTTTTTAATGTAAAGTGACCCTTAAGTAAAATCCTAAATATATTTTTTTAAAAAAATTGTAAATAAAGTAAAATATGGTCCAAAAATGACCTTTGTAATCAATTTAAGAATAAATAAATAAAATTTAGAAACATTTATAATAACATGTAAATTGAAGAATAAGAGTTTGGAGGGAAAATTTTAAAGATGGGTTCTTAATGAAAGTCCCGTACATTGAGTCTGACTCATCATATACGTTCTTTATCATCATTAATAATAAAATTAAGTTATTTATTTACATGATTAGGAAATTTCTTAAAAATTATCATCCCTTTTATTTTATTTATTATCATCTTATATGTAGTTACATAATCATTTATGTTCACGTTGGGCATTCTAATAATATTCGACTCATAAGTCCAAAATGACTTCAGCAGGCTGATTATAGTCAATGAGGTTATCATTTAATCACATATAGAATAATTATAATTAAATAATTATCATTTATATATATAAATTATAATTTTAAAACCATCCATTATGAAAAATGAACTATAAAACAATCATGGAGACTGTATGGAGTGCGTACGAATGAGTAGCATTTCCATTTTTCAACGATCATATTAGAAAGAAGGTGAGTGTTATTTTATATTTAAATATATATAATTAAATAATAAATATCGTATTATTTAATTAAATACCCTTATATATACCACAAATTTGATGAGGTAATGAAAAATGAAACACATCGCTTAATAGAGGTGGTAATCCATAAGTACACACGAATGATTTTTTCATCTTTGAATGGAATGGAATGGTAATAAAATATATTATTTATTACTTTTATATAATGATATGTATTTCAAGAATATATTATATGTACATTAAATCCATCATCATAATCAAACATGTGGGGAAATGATGGAAAATGAATTACATCGGTTCGTATGGCGTTAGTCTGCAGTACACATGAACGATGGTTTTGTTTCCCATTTGATGGAATAGGATATAGATGTAGGTTATTAACGTAACATAATAACATTTAAATATATGGGAGATAATTTTTTCATTATATCATCATGGTTGAACAATATTTTAAGGTGGTGTAATAATAAATAAAACAAAAACACTCGGTTAATAGTGATACCTCCTATTCGAACAACCACTTTAGGTTTACAAAAAAAGCCTTCCTGAGAGGTTTTTCTAATCAAACCAAGGCCTATAAGAAATTTGAATGGAATTAAAGAAGGAATTTAGGAAGGAATTTTCTTAATAAAATGGGTAAAAATCCTATTATCCAATTAAATTTGGACAAGTTTATGTGATGTTTTTAAATTTATCATTTGGTTATAACCCATGTAAACCATTTTTTATGATTACCATTGTATCAATGATTTTTTTCAGTTTAGGGGTCAAGATAGTTACTATAAAAGTTATATTGGACCGTAAAAGGACCGTGGATTATATTTTAAACCATATACAAACCACTTGGATGAAAATATAAGTTTTAGTAATTTTAAATTATTTAATAAAATACTATTTATTAGAAAATATCACTGTTGACAATTTTTGAACTATTAATTTAATTTGACTTTTAAAACAACATGAAAATAATAGAATTAGAATATAATAAATTAAAAATAACTAAAAATTTATATTTTTATAAAAAATTCATGGAATTGAATAATTCATTCAATTTATATTACTTTTAATTTTTTTTAAATCAATTATTTTATTTTTCTATTAATTGAATAAACATTATGTCACCATTACATAAAAATTTAATGTAATTATTCAATAACTAAAATTATAAATTAATTATCATGATAAAAATTAATTTATATTTAGAATTATTATTTATAAATGAACATAAGTTGTTTTTATTCCACTCAAAAATATTATAGTTATCAAAAGAAATAAAGTGACATTTTTTCCTTTATCATTAACTTAAATATTATAAAGGTAAAATTCAATGAAATATGGAACCATGTGGCCTTAAAATATAGAATTAGATATAAATATACAAACCTTAGGCATCTAGAAGGATAATTTCAAGTTTTAGGATATATATTTAGTCCTTATAATATTATTTCTAACCTGAATTAACCAATTTACCCTTACCATGGTGATAAATAATTTCTATAGTTATTATTCATAATTAAAAAAATTAAAAGGAATAATTTTAAAAATTTTGGAATCTAGATTCCAAATATATAATTTATTTTTCTTTATTCAAATAATATAATCTGAAGAATTTAATTTAAAGTCAAACCCACAAAACATAATGAAAAGTCATTTTTAGAAAAATTCCTTTTTAAGTACAAACATGTTTTTATACCAATTTAAAGTATAAATTTAATTAAAAATAAAATAATTATATTTTATTTAATAAAAAATTAAGTAATAAAATTTTACAAATAATGAAAAATATAAAATTAATTTTTTATCACTTTAAATGATAATATAGCAATCAATAAAAAATTCTTCCCATTCATTGAAAAATTAAAATTTTCATAAAATATCAAAATTTAACCATAAGATAAATGTTTTTATTCTGATTTCCAAAATGATATAATTTTTGTCGAAGAAAATTTATATATTATCTATAAATTCGTTAGAATATTTTCTCACAAAAAGAAATAGAATCCATTTTTGGAAAAAATGTATTTACTAAAAATTAAGTGATTATTTAATAATCACTTATCAATGAAATTTTATTGTGCTGGAAATTTATATATATTGAATAATCGGTAAATGTTATTCATACTCACTAATTTATCAGGAAGTTTATAATGAAGTTATTTAAATAATAATATTTCATGGTTCATATAGGTTTGGTGTTGTGTGTCACATACACTATCAAACATTATGTTATTTTTTAAAATCTACAGGAGTTAAAATTTTCACCTTTAAAAACATTTTTCTGCCAAATTTGAACTCAATTTACCAAATAAGTGTTTTACATCTAAAAACCAATTGTTTAAATCTCACATCGTAAAAAATATTAATAAAATATCATATTGAAAAGAGGGAAAAAGAAAAATGAAGGTCATCACATAACTAGTTTTCCAAATATGGGAACATTAGTTGGAAATGGAAATGTGGACATGGAAAAAAATATAATGTCTGAATAATTATAGAGAGTGATGGAGATCATTGATCAAAATAAATTTATTGATCCATAGAATTTTAATGACCATAAAATCATTAATCTATGTGGTTTGATAAAAGGCCATTCATTCCTAAAAAATGAAGGCAATTGGATAATTTTTTTGTTTCCAGATCATTTTATTATATTTAAGGAAATAATTTTCCATATAGAAAAATTACGTAAGTAAATATACTTACTTGATAAGTAAAATTTCATCCATGAATCAATTTTCACCACAATCTCATATTTTTATCCAAACGATGGGTATTAAAGATGATTATTTATGAGTAATGCACTAAAATAAACTTTTAAAAAATCACGTATTCCTAAAAAGGATAACTAGTTAATCCTCCTATGTTTAGACAATATCTAAAACCAAAATTTCTAACACATGATAATTATCATAGTGAATAAATATTCATATGATGAAATACAACATTAATCACCAACATCTCAACCATAACACTCAATGTTCTACTTATATCATTTGATAAACTATTACCCTTAAAATTATTCAAAATTTTCAAGACTAATATTTCAACCCAAAATTTATAATGATTTAATCACACATTATTCCAAGATAAATTTATCATTTATCTCTAAATAAGACCAATCACTCTTATTGTCTCATTCAAAAAATATATATTCCCTGATAATATAATCTCCATGATATACTAATAATTTCAATAAATAACCTAAATCACCATCAAGCCATATTCAAAAAATATTTTCTTACAAAAGGCAATTCGACCATTTTTTATCAAATAAAATCTCATGATTATTTTTTTACCTTAATCATATAAGTTTCCCAAAATAGTGAACTCCTTCCGAAATAACATTAATCACCTAATCAACAAATCACTTTTCAATCCCGTGTTTATCTCGACGATACAAAATATATCCCCAAAATAAAATTAATATTTATCTCTAACATTATTTTAAAAAAATAAATATCATACTAAACATGAAATCACATAGGTTTTTGGTAGGCATTTTACCCTTTTCGCCCTTTGGTTTTGGGTTCAATCACTACGTCCTTTATAGATTTGAATTGTTGTCCTTTTTACTAATACTAGATTAATATAATTCTTATTAAGTCTCCAACAATATGAAGAAAATCCATGAAATTCACCTTAATCCTAAAATATCATATAAACCCTAAATTTTATCAATACCTTTGAACTTATGAAAAGATAATTCTTCCTCAAATAATACTTCATGTTTTAACAAAGGGTTTCATATACCATAATCCAAAAAAACATATCTAAAAATTTCATTAATTTCATTAAAATCTAATCAGTTAAAACCTAAACATGGTTGTATAGGAATTTGAATTTATGATCAACCTTAAAATCATAAACCCATGATGGTATCCATAAGTCTCATGTTAACCTCACATGAAATTTCATAATCTCAAAATTTATTTAAACCTTTCCTCTGATGCGTACTATAAGAATCCAACCTTAAACATTACATAATATTAATTTTTACGTTAAGAATTCTATTTATTACATTTTATGCTCATTATAGTTTATATTTTTACACAATTGTTTCATCACCCGTACATAAATAAATATTACATAAAAAAGTGGACACTTCCAGTTAGTATCATTTTTACCTCAAAACAAAACATTTATGTTATACCACATTCTATTTTTATGAATCATCTTCAAAATTTTAATTTGACTACATCCTTGTCCCTACACTTAAAAAAAACCATGTGAAAAACATTTTAAAATGTGGGATTATCAAAAAATATTGTAAGGGGAATATAAAAATAAATAAAGAAACCATTCAGTTCATGACTACTTATATAGGGTTTTTATTTTTCAAAATTAAACTTTGTCTCGAAATAAATATTTTATTACCCAAGAATGAAAATTTTCTGCCTAAATATTTTGTTAAAAATAATTATAAGAAATATTAAATGTAAAATAAAACTCTAAAAAGTTTCATTTCAATCATAAAAAACTTATGAAGCCTTATTTGAAAAAAAATTTACATTTCACCCATGTAAAGTATCATAGGATTTCCTATGAAAATAAGCTCATGAGTAATCACATAGCTACATATCATAAAGAACATAGTATCATAATATCATAACAACATAGGAAAATAGGAAGAAACACAAAACATGACATAATAATAACTTAATGGTAAATTCTAGTACAGCGTCTATTGGTGGATATTGACCCATAGTGGATTTGTTTTACTCTTTAATCTCATACATAATGTCTCATGAGACAAAATATCTAACCAATTCATTAGAGTTTTTTATGAGCAAACCCATGATAACATGTTAATGATTATGTTTTCCATAAAAAGGTAATCAATTATAAGTCATAAACATAATAATATCCCATTTAAAAAAAATTGGGTCACATAATCTTATCTCATATCATAATTAAAAGATATTTATTAAAGAAGGCATTTGAGAAATTATCATAAGGCATGTATTAACTCATCCAAGGAAGGGAGAATAATATAGGTATATATGTGAGAGAAATATATAAAAAAATTTAGAATCATTATCTAAAATTAATATAGAAATAATGTGATTTACATAGAGAATAGTAATAACCCAAAAAAGGGTGGTTTAGAGATAGATCCCAACACTAATAAGAAAAACATTTCCAGATATCAGAATATCCATACATTTAAAAATTGTTTTAAAAATTCTTAGAATAAATGGAAATATGGAATTTATTTGAAGAAAATTATGAAGATTATAAATAAAGACCAATATCAAATAATGGTTATAGAAATGGGAAAAAAATTTATGACGTATATGTTAAAATATAACATTCATTTCGTATTTTGTAAAGAAAGTCAAAATTTTCCATATAAAATATGGAAATGATTTAATTTGAAAATATTTTAATGAAATTAAAAAAGAGACATAAAATTTCCATTATTATTAAATTATTAAACTATAAATACATTAATAATATAATTTCATAAATATGGACCTAGAATATAAATATTTAGATAATAAATCATTAAATCCTTTAAATTGAATTTTTTAACATAATGTGTCCCTTACGTAAAAAGATAAAAATATTCATGTTTTAAAAAATTATAAATAAATTAAATGATGGTAAAAGATTACTTTCATCATCCATTGAAACATAAATAAAAAATTTCTTGAATCATTTAGAATAAAATGGACATGAAATAAACATATTTGGAATGGAAACATTAAAAGGATATTAATTTAAAAGAATGTCACTTACCTAGTGTTTGAATCATCACATAAATTATTTATATTCCAAAAAAATAAACTTATCTTAATTATTTAAATTATTAATAAAAAATTTCAATTTTATTTTCCTCTTGAATTAATTTATTATTATATTATTTTCAATTACTTTCTCATTTAAGTTCACGTCTTAATTTTGGATAATATTCAACTCATAAGTCCAAAATGAATTGGGCAGGTTGATTATGGTCAATAAAGTATTTATTTAATCATATAAATAATATTAATAATTATGTGATTATAATTTTTATAAACCAATTCTAATTTTTTAAGAAACCATAAAATATGATTATGAAAAATGAAGTGTGTTACAATCATAGAGAAGGTGGGTCGTACGTACACATGAGTAGAATTTCCATTTTTCAAATATAGTGATGGAAAGAAGGTAAGTGTCATTTTATATTTAATAATTATAATTATCTCATAAAAAACATATTATTTCAATAAATATGCTTATATATACAATCTATGTGATGTGTTAATGAAAAATGAATCACATCACTTTGTAGAGGTGGTAGTCCACATGTATGCATGAATGATGTTATTATCTTTAAATGAATGGACAGTTAAGAAAAAATATGATATATTACTTTTAAATAATGATAAATATATAAATCATTTCATATATAAAAATTAAATCCATCATCATAAACATTTGTGAGAGGTGATGATTGGAAACAAATTACATCGGTTTGCGAGGTGGTAGTTCGCTGTATACGAGAATAATTGTTTTGTTTCCAATTTGATGTTGAGGAGATGGGTTTAGATTATTAAATTAACATAATAATGTTTCAATGTAAGTAATAAAATAATTTTATTATATAATCATGGTTCAATAATATTTTAAGGAGGTGATATAATAAATAAAAAAACACTCAATTAAGAAGGATGCATCTTTTTTGGACAACCTCATTAGGGTTTCACCAAAAATCCTTCCTAGGAAGTTTTTTGGAATAAAAACTTTTCTTGAGAAAATGGGAATGGAATTAATGAAGATATTTTTTAGTTTTTGTTCTCAACCAAATGGTTCTTTAAGTGTGAAAAAAGAGAATATGAGGTTTCCTTTTATAAGTGATGGGAGGGTAACTCTTGAAATTCCATAAAAATTAAATTAATATAAATTAATTTTCCTAGAGAAAATGATATAAAGTGATATAATTATAATAAAGAATGATTATGGGTCAAAATAATCTCATATAATAAAATTTTTACACGTTTGAGTGATGTTTTTCCCTAATATTTTGGTTTTAACCTGTGTCAATCATTTTTTATGATTACTATTGTAACAATGTTTTTTACTCTAGCTGTCAAGATAGTTGCTATAAAAAGAAAATTGGACCATAAATAGACTTTAGTTGATATTTTTAACCATATATAAATAAATTTTAGGAATATATTATTTTTAGGAATCATAAATTATTAAATAAAATATTATTTATTATAAATTATCATTAATGTCAATTTTGGAACTATTCATTTAATTTGACTTTGAAAACAACATAAAAAATTAAATTATAATATAATCCTTTCACATGTCACTAAAATTTTATATTTATATAAAATAATTTGTAGTTAAATAATTAATTCAATTTATATAACTTTTAATATTTTTAAAACCATTTATTTTATTTTTCTATTGATTGACTAAATACGATGTTTGCGTTGCAAATGCATTAAAGGTAATTATTTCATTACTAAAAACTAGATATAAATTAACAGGATAAAAATAACTTAATTTTAAAATTACTATAAATAATTAAACCAAAATATTATCTCTATCAGAAAGTGTTAGAGTTATTAAAATTAATAAAGTAACATTTTGGTCTTTATTTTTTACATAATTATTATAAAGGTTAAAATCAAGGAAATATGGAACCAAGTGAACATATATTCAATAATCTTATGGAAATGTTTGAACTAAACTTATCCAATAGGATAAAGATAGTGGTTATGGTAAATTTTTAGTCTGTATCATATTATATTTAACATTAATAACTCGATTTACAATTAGTATGTTGATAAATATTTTTTATAGTTACTATTCATAATGACTAAAAAAGGGACCTATTATAAAAATTGTAAATAATAATTACAAATATTTAATTCATTTTTCAACATTAAATTCACATATGTTTCAGAAATTTAATTTAACATTCAACCCATAAAATGTGATGAAAATTGGTTTTTCAGAAAAAATTATTTTTTAATTATAAAAATGTTTTTATACCAATTTAAAATATAAAATTCATTAAATTGACTATAATTGGATTATGTTTAATAAAAATTAATAAATTAAACTTTAAAACCAATATAAAATACAATTTGACATTGTTAATATTTAAAAAAAAATACAATTTCCAATAAAAGTCAATATTTTTTCACAATCAATTAAAAAATCCAACTTTTCAAAATAATATCAAAATTTCACCATAAGGTAGTTTTGGTATAATTAATTCACATTTATTTAAATTTTATGAAATAATTTTTTTAAAATACCATAAATACATTATAATATTTTCTCTGGAAAAGCAATAAAATCCATTTTTAAAGAAAATTTATTTTTGAAGAATAAAATGACCTTACTAAAAAGTAGGTGATTATTTAATAATAAATAATCAATGGATTTATATTTAGTAGGAAATATATATATATTTCATAAATTTGTTAGTGCAATTCATACCCTCTAACTTAATGGGTATGTTATAAGGAAAATATTAAAATAAGAATATTTCATGGTTTATTTACCCTTGTTGTTGCGTGTCATATAGGCTATCAAACATAGTTTTATTTTTTCAAATATCATAGTTTTAAATTTAAAGACAAAATTTAGGGATAATCAAGAGGTAGTTTAGGTACCAAAATTACAATTCTTAACATATACCTTGAGTACTCATGAAGGTACTAGTTTGGTCTGATCTAAATATACTTGAAATATCTTTCTCTATATATACCCTCTTATTGTATTTTTGATGATATAAATTTTATAGATATAAAAATAAATACTTAGGGACTATAAAATAAGGAATGTGATGGATGAAACCAAAATTAATAGAAACTATTATGAAATTAAAACAAACTTTTTAAATGAATTTGAAATCCCAAAGGAGAGAACCCTTACCACAACTTCAATTCCTAAATTATTTGAAGTTAATACTTCAAGGATTTATCTAAGGCTTAGAGTGTAAAATAAAAAAAGGGATAGAATAATAGAGATAACAAAAGTGATATTTTTGTTTGTGTTTGGAGAATTAATTATAGGTGTGGATATATATTAGGGATGGTATAATTTTCATAATTTATGAAACAATAAACATCTTATGTGATTCAATAATGATTTTTTATGAACTAATTATATAAGGATTGTAATTTAGTTGGTATTCAGAAGTTTTCATGTCAATTTAGATCATGGGATATATTGAATCACGGCTTGATAAAGTGAGGAGAA
Organism: Viscum album; assembly: GCA_963277665.1. NCBI lineage: Eukaryota > Viridiplantae > Streptophyta > Magnoliopsida > Santalales > Viscaceae > Viscum > Viscum album. The sequence continues at coordinate 136,688,088 of OY728134.1, forward strand.
TTATGAAAAGTGTTTTAAAATTGGGTTATTTTGGAAAATGGTCTTATTGAAGGTATTATGTATATGGTGAAGTTAAAAAGAATTTAGGAGATGTTCTGAGGAGCATTAGATATGCTTTAGTGAAACTATTAAAAATCATTTTGAAATAATTTTCATTATTCCATGATATATTTGAGAAATTTTTATGGGATGACATTATAAATATTACAACATAGTGTCTTAATACTGTGTTATGATTTCAGGATTATAATTCCACGTCCCATTTTTAAAATTTCAACTTTAATTTTTTATTTTTATTTAGAAGGGGAAATTAAAAAAATGTGCATGACATAATCTTTAAGTGTCAATTAAAATTGTAGAATTCATTTGAATGAGAATTAATGAAGTGCGATGCAATACCATTTTTATTTTGGTAATTCTGTTTTTCGAGTTTTTATTTGTTTTTAATATTTTTAGTGGAATTATACATTATTATTATTATTATTATTATTATTATTATTTGTGTAAAATAATACAAATAATATTTGAAATGTGTATGTATTGGTTATATATATATGGGAATATATATATATATATATTTGTGTGTGTGTGTGTGTCTTTGTGGGAATATATATATACATATATATAATGATGTTTTAAATTTTATTATGAATTGAAAGCAACAACAATAACAAAATGATCAAGAACAAAACAAAAAATAACAAATAATAATAATATTAATGTCATCATTAATGTCGTAATGTACTTCCACCTCAAACCACTATAAATTTCATGGAATAATGGTCACTATGTGGCCTTAGACATCCTCATTGTATGGAAGGGTCCTACGACCTATGGTGAGGGTCTGTTGAATGCCTTGGGAATACTATAACCTATCAATATAGAAGAAATAAATGAAGAAAAAATGAATATAACATAATTCCAACCTTGATGGTATCACAGATAAAGGTAATAACCAATAAAGTAATATCAACTTTACATGTTTTAAAAAAATGGGAATAATATAAATTTCAGTCATGTCATACATATAAATAATCTCCCACGGGTGGCTTATGTACATCTACAGCCCAAAAGAATAAAATAATGAAATTTGAAGACTCCAAAAAAATGGTCCTCAGTATTACCCTGATTCAAATATTCCATGCTCCATCCTAGATATCCAATTCATGTATAATTCATAGGGTCCTTTCCCTTGTCCTATCCAGAAACAATTACATTTTCTTAGGTGCCCAACTATGGCCTGAGTAGGGATTAAGTACGACTCAGTAGTCCACAAATAATAGTGTCTATAAACATATCCATCACTACTAAAATTTAGTCTTTTCCCAACGGCAGTATACCAACAGTTTGCTTAAACCGTTGGTATAGTGAGCCTTTGCCAAAGGTTTAAGAAAACCGTTGGCAAAGAGAATTTTGGTGGACCCTTTCCCAATGGCTCACTAGAACCGTTGGGAAATGGTGCTAAAATCACACATTTCCCAACGGTTCCAGTGAACCGTTGGGAAATGTGTGCCTTTGCCAACGGTTTTTATAAACCGTTGGCAAAGGTTTCCCCCAAATTGCAGATCGCGATCTCCTCTCCCCATTCGGACAACGCCCTAATCTATTCGCTCTGGTGCTCTCGCGAACCCCATCCGACTCCACTGCTCTCGCGAATCCAAACACCAGCACCCCCCATCCCAACAGGTACACCCCCATACGAATAGGTAAAATTTGATCTCAACCATATTGTTGTAGTTGTTTTAATGAATAGATTTTTTCCAGGTGTTGGTGGTTTAATTGATTATTGGAATTAATATCTAAATAGGATATTGTTTGTGTTTGTGAAGACTTCTTTAATGTTTTTGTATTCTATGTTAGGAAGGAGAGTGTTCAAAACATCTAAATCAGTGTTGGGACATTTACATGTTTTGGATAATGGATTGTGGGAATTATGGATTGTGTTCAGACCAATTTGATATGTTTTGGATAATGGATTGTAGGGGTAGGGGGTGTCCACGGGGGTGGGTGGGTTGTCCACGGGGCTGGGCGGGGGTGTCCATGGGGGTGGGAAAGGCTGTCCACGGGGTGGGCAGTGCTGTCTAGGGGGTGTGGGCTGTCCTGGGGGTCTGGGTGGGGTGTCCTGGTGGGGGAGGGGTGTGTGGGGTGTCCAGGGGGGTGGTATGTCTAGGTGGTGGTGGTGGGGTTGCAGGGGAGGGGGTGTGGGCTGTTTGGGAGGGTGGGCTGGGCTATCCAGGGGGGTACGGGGTGTCCAGGGGGGTACGGGGGTGGGCGGGTTGTCCACAAGGGTGGACGGGCTGTCCACGGGGGTGGTCGGGCTGTCAAGGAGGGGTGGGCGGGCTGTCCAGGGGGGGTGGGTGGGCTGGCCACAGGGGGTAGGGGTGTCTAGGGGGGTGGGTGGGCTATCTAAGGGGGTGGGGGCTGTCCATAGGGAGAAGGGGTGTCGAGGGGGGTGGGTGGGCTGTCCACGGGGGTGGTTGGGCTGTCTAGGGGGTAGGGGGTGTCCACGGGGGTGGGCGGGGCTGTCCAGGGGGTGTGGGCTGTCCTGGGGGACTGGGTGGGGTGTCCTGGTGGGGGAGGGGTGTGTGGGGTGTCCAGGTGGGGTGGTATGTCTAGGTGGTGGTGGTGGGGTTGTAGGGAAGGGGGTTGTGGGCTGTTTGGGAGGGTGGGCGGGGCTATCCAGGGGGGTACGGGGGTGGGAGGGCTGTCCACAAGGGTGGATGGGCTGTCCACGTGGGTGGCCGGGCTGTCAAGGAGGCATGGGCGTGCTGTCCAGGGGGTGGGCGGGCTATCCAAGGGGCTGGGGGGCTGTCCATAGGGAGAAGGGGTGTCGAGGGGGGTGGGTGGGCTGTCCACGGGGGTGGTTGGGCTGTCTATGGGGTAGGGGGCATCCATGGGGGTGGGTGGGTTGTCCACGGAGGTGGGCGGGGCTGTCCACGGGGGTGGGAAAGGCTGTCCATGGGGGTGGGCGGGACTGTCCAGGGGGTGTGGGCTGTCTTGGGGGTCTGGGTGGGGTGTCCTGGTGGGGGAGGGGTGTGTGGGGTGTCCAGGGGGGTTGGTATGTCTAGGTGGTGGTGGTGGGGTAGCAGGGGAGGGGGTGTGGGCTGTTTGGGAGGGTGGGCGGGGCTATCCCGGGGGGGTACGGGGTGTCCAGGGGGGTACGGGGGTGGGCGGGCTGTCCACAAGGGTGGATGGGCTGTCCACGAGGGTGGCCGGGCTGTCATGGTGGGGTGGGAGGGCTGTCCAGGGTGGGTGGGTGGGCTGGCCACAGGGGGTAAGGGTGTCCAGGGGGGTGGGCAGGCTATCCAAGGGGGTGGGGGGCTGTCCATAGGGAGAAGGGGTGTCGAGGGGGGTGGGTGGGCTGTCCACGGGGGTGGTTGGGCTGTCTAGGGGGTAGGGGTTGTCCACGGGGGTGGGTTGTCCATGGGGGTGGGCGGGGCTATCCACGAGGGTGGGAAAGGCTGTCCACGGGGGTGGGCGGGGCTGTCTAGGGGGTGTGGGCTGTCCTGGGGGTCTGGGTGGGGTGTCCTGGTGGGGGAGGGGTGTGTGGGGTGTCCAGGGGGGTTGGTATGTCTAGGTGGTGGTGGTGGGGTTGCAGGGGAGGGGGGTGTGGGCTGTTTGGGAGGGTGGGTGGGGCTATCCCAGGGGGGTACGGGGTGTCCAGGGGGGTACGGGGGTGGGCGGGCTGTCCACAAGGGTGGACGGGCTGTCCATGGGGGTGGTCGGGCTGTCAAGGAGGGGTGGGCGGGCTGTCCAGGGGGGGGGGGGGTGGGTGGGCTGGCCACAGGGGGTGGCCGTGCTCTCACGAACCCCCCGTCCGAACATCATCGACCCCCGTGGACAACCAACCTTTTATCCCAAATTCCATAGATTTATACATTATTTTATTATATTATGTCTCAAATTATCTAAAATATGTGTTTTATGTTCTTCACGTGACCTATCATAATTCCTTCTCATAATCTATAGTGATCTTGGGAAGATCCCATGCATGATTCATGATCACTGAAATTATTTTGCAGATCATACATAATGGAAGCCTTACAGGATGTGAGATGATTATATTTTTGAAATCTACTCAGGTACCTAGTGAGGAAGTGCATATTAATTCAAAAAGGTAAATCGCATATGAGGATACCCTACTAATATGGTTATGGGATGAGGCATGCTCTGATGTGATAACACATTAAGTTCTTGTTGGTTTTACATTTTTTCAATAACACATTAGTATGTTTTTTTCACATGTGTAGTTGATACCATGATTATTTTATTCCTTTATCGTTTACTTAAATGTATTTTATATTAAAGTTCAGTCCTATTGAATTGTTTATGACAAAATGACTTATATGAATTCTTTTTACAGAATGGACAGAAGTTGGATGTATGAAACCGATCGTATCTCAAGCGATTTTCAAAACAATTTGGAGAGCTTTATAGATTTTGCATTTCACAATGCTTCAGATAGTGGTCGCATACACTGCCCATGTTCCAATTGTGTTGATAGACCATGGTTGAGTCGTGAAGAAGTCAGCTACCACATAACCAAAAATGGTTTTCAAGCAAAACTACTTTGTGTGGTATCACAATGGGGAGAAAATTAAATCTCAAATTGGTGATGATCGAAATGAAAGGACTGGAATGAAGAATTTGTTAGATGATCGGTTTCCGTTTATTCGTCATCATGAAAAAGAAAGGATTTCGACTCAAGAAGACGTCGATATGAGGATAACTGATGCATCTAGTGAAAATGATGATATTGATAGGGTGAAAAAATTAAATGATGCTACCACGACTCCAGTATATCGACAATGCGATAAAATGAAAAAGCTGGAATTTTTAATCCGATTGTTTCATGGAAAAACTATGTATGGGATTTCTAATACAACAATCGATTACATTCTTACCCTCTTGAAAGATTTACTTCCAGATGACGCAGATATTCCCTCAAACCACTATATGGAATGGAAGATAGTTGAAGAACTTGGATTTTCCAGAAACAAAATTCATGCTTTCTCGAAAGATTGCAGTTTATTCTGGGAAGAAACCGCTGAACGAAATGAATGTATAAAATGTGGCACATCCCGCTGGAAGTCAAAATCTGATGGAACACCATCCCACGTTCCACAGAAAGTAATGTGGCACTTTCCATTGATCCCCAGACTCCAGAACATTTTTATATCTGATGAAATATCTATAAAAATGAGATGGCATGATACCGAGAGAAAGAAGACTAATGATGAGTTGGTTCATCCTGCAGATGGATTTTCATGGCAGAGATTTGATGCTCGACATCCTGATTTTGCAGCTGACGTGCGTAATGTGAGGCTAGGTCTTTCATGCGACGGTTTTAATCCGTTTGGGCAGATTCTTACTTCGCACAACACATGGCTAGTTTTTATACACATTTATAATCTTCCCCCATGGTTGTGTATGAAAAAATCTTTCACTTTCATGAGTATACTCTTATCTGGTCCTTCTGATCCCGGCATTGATATTGATTTATACATGCAACCTTTAATAAAAGAGTTGAAACTTCTTTGGGATGTGGGTGTGCGCACATACGATGCATGTTTGAAAGACATATTTCAGACGCGTGCTGCGCTTATGTGGATGATCAATGATTTTCCTTCTTATGCAATGATTTCTGGATGGAGTATGAAGGGAAAACTGTCATGTCCAATTTGTATGAAGAAAACACGATCCAAAAGACTGAAACATCGTTGCAGTTTCAGTTTTATGGGACATCGACGATTTTTTCCAAAGTATCATCCATATAGAATGAATCTTAGAAGATTTGATAATACTATAGAGACCGATGATCCACCTCAGCATATGTCTAGAACTAATGTGCTTAATGAATTGAAAGATTTCAGTTTTTCATTCGGGAAGTGTCAAATGAAATCTGGAAAGAGAAAGAATGTTTCCACAGAAACCTGTTACAATTGGAGGAAGAGGAGTATCTTTTTTGATTTGCCTTATTGGTCAACCAATTTGCTACGTCATTTCTTAGACGTAATGCATATTGAAAAGAATATATGTGAAATGTTTCCAGTTCTTCTAAATCTCAAGGGGAAGACAAAAGTTGATTTACGATCTCGACGGGACTTGGTGGATTGGGGCATCAGAACAGAATTGCATCCTGTGCGTATTAGTGAAAATAAATGGCAACTTCCATGTGCTTCTTATGTGATGACACCTACTGAAAAAAAAACAATTTTTGGAATTATTAGAGACTATTAGAGTTCCTGATGGATATTCAAAAAACATATCTAAACGGGTCAACAGAAGAAAGTCGAAGCTAAAATCTTTGAAGACTCATGATTATCACGTTCTACTGCATGAGTTGCTTCCGATAGCAATCCGTCATCTTTTGTCCAATAATGTAAGGGTGGGTGTTATTCGTTTGTGCCATTTGTTAAGATATATTTGTGATAAGAATTTGTCCAAGTCTTTCTTTCAAAAAATGTTGACAGATGCCCCATTAATTTTGTGTGAGTTGGAGATAATATTTCCCCCATCATTTTCCACATGCATGCTGCATCTGACTGTCCATATTCCAACTGAAATACTTCTCAAGGGACCTGTTTCTTTTCATTGGATGTATCCAACTGGAAGAAATATGTTCACATTAATGTCTTGTGTTCGAAACAAGAATCATCCCGAAGGTTCTATCATGAACGGTTACTTAGCTCAAGAATGTATGGATTTCTGTTCAATGTATTTGTCTGATCTTACTACAAGAATGAACAGACCAATGAGAAATGAAGAAGAAAAATATGAGAAAATTGAACCCAGTTTTCCATCACTTCCTCAAACAGGAGGAATTCCTGGATCATATACATTGAAGACATTAAGCCATGAAGAGCGGGAGATGGCACATCGCACAGTTTTGTTCAGCTGTGATTTGTTCGATGACTATATTAGGTAACAAAATTGAATATGTATATCTTACATATATATATCTGTTAAACTGTTCATATTTTTTTATCTACAGGGAACATAAAACAATGATAAATAGTAAGCATCATTCTTTATCTTTGAGAAGGAGAGAGACTTTACATAGTAAAGAGTTTTCTTCTTGGTTAAAATTAAAGGTAAAAATATTACTGTTTAAATTAATTATTTCAATATTTACTTAAGTTTAACTATCATTTATATTGCAGGTATTGAGTTTGTCTACTGACTCTGTCTCTGAGGAAATAAGAGTTTTGGCTTTTGGTCCTAATACCGTGGTTCGTGACTGTAAATCAATTGTTATCAATGGGTACATATTTATTGTCACTGAACGAGCCAAAAACATGAGAACACAACATGATGGTATTATGGTTACTGCCACAACAGATTTTTATGCCAGTGCATCAGATAGTAGACCGCGACTTGAAAATGTGGGTTATTATGGAGTCGTTGAGAAAATAATAATATTGGATTATTACTCTCATGGACGAGTCACAATGATGAAATTCCATTGGTTTGATTCGATGATGAGACATGGCACATTTATTGATGATTGTGGATTTCGAGTAATTAATATGACCGGCACTCTTGCTACCGAAGAACCATATGTGTTGGCATCAATGGCTAAACAAGTTTTTTATGTCAAAGATCAACTTCAACCTGAATTTGGTGTCATAGTTGAAGTAATTCCAAGACATATTTTTGATGATGCTGATGATGGAATTGACACTGTCCCTATTGCCATTGGAACCAATCCATTTATTTCTTTTGATGACTCCAATAGCTCAATTGTCAGAGTTGATTGTGAACCAGATGTTGTGGTTGGAAATATATAGAATCATTCATCCATGTTCTCAATTCTTTTGGTTTACCTCGAGTTGGGTTGTTAAGGTTGGTAATATTCATATTTATTTAGTATTGATCACAAATATGTTTTAGCTGACTTGACCGTTATGTGAATTTTCAATGTTTATTGGTTTCTATTTTATTTGAATTACATTTTCTAATTTGGAATTGAACTGTATTCAAACCAAATCAAACAATATTTCTAACTTGGTGAACATTACAACTTGTATGTTTTATTATATTCATTCAAGATCTTCTAAAACAATTGATAGCTAAATTACCAATGAATCCCCTCATTCCCTCATATGATTAGTTTTTTGGTTTACACATTAATTTTATTTTTCGAATTAATTACATATTTGTTTTCAAATGCAGGAAATGCAGCCAATTGAAGAGAGACGAAGAAAAAAAAGGCGGAGAACAATAGTCGGATGGAGGAGATGGGCATTCCACCATTATTGCCTATAGTGAGTACTTTATTTAAAAAATATATATATATATATTTACAGAATATATAATGTCATGTGATTAATTTTTTTTGTAAACTTTTTTGTAGGATCCACCATTACGTCGACAGTTATTTGACAAGGAGCCTAGTACAGGTCCTAGTACTCAGGCCGGTGGTACGAGGAGGGTTTGTAACAGAGGTGGACGTAGAGCTGCGCGTGCCCGACTAGACTCTGCCCCTCCCACTGGCATTTCAGCCTTCCCACATTCTGATCCCGGTGTGTCGTTAGGGACACACGGGGTATTTAGTCCTCCCATGTTTTCGCTACCTTCTGCATCTTCTGCCCCATCATTTTCACATCCCATGATGATTCCCACTCCCCAGTCAGCATCAGGTCATACAGTTGTTCCATCTTCTTTTCCTTCTACTTCTATCTCTCTGAGCTTTTATATTCCATCGTCTTCGACTCCTGTTCCACCAGAGGGTTTTCCATCAGGTTCTGTGGATCCGGCACCACTCATTGATCAGACTAGCGCAGATATATTTATAAAACCCTAAAAAAAATTTATAGCAATATTTATTTTCATTATAATATGTTTTGATAAAATATTTGTTTTTCTTTCATGACAGATACATCTACTGACAGGAGGCGGGGGCGGGGCCGTACACGCATGCGTTCGGTGTGGATCCGTCGCACACAGGTTATGGTGGAATATAATGAAGACAATCAGATGGTTGAGAAAACAGGGCAGCGGTGTCGGAGTTTTCTGGCGACGCTTGCCAAATACTCCGACATCATTCCCGTCATCCCACTTTCGTGGAGACATTTGCCACATGAGGTCCAAGATAGAGCTTGGGCAGAGATATGGGTAAAAAAATCTGTTGTATTTAATGCCATGAATTATTTTTTTATTTATATGAATTAATATTTTGATTTCAGCTTCGATTTAATTTTCCTGATGGTGAGGGTGCATGACTGGAACGTCTAAAGGATTTAGGCGAGCTTTGGAGAGCCTACAAGCATGAGCTGTATATTGGCTGGCGTGCTAGAGTTGGCACTGAGTTAGAGGCGGTACCAGTCGTGGATGATTGTCCTATAGAGCAGTATCGTCAGATGATTACCCATTGGACGAGTACCCAGTTTAAGGTATGAATTACATTTGAGGTATTTAAATAATAACATTCAAGTTTGGCATTAATATTATCCTTTGCATTATCGAATTTTATTTAGGAATCATCTGGAAAAAATAAAAATAAACATTGATGCAAAAAAATCCCTCCATACACTAGGACGCACGACAATGTCGGATCATGAGAGGCAGCAGGTATGACAATTGTTTATAAGTTTTCTTTACGACATACATTTTCTTTTGTTTCCTCAATTATTTAATCATTTGCTAAAGTTTTTATATAACTTTTGTTTTCAATGTCATTGTAGAGGTAAGTACAAAATATTGAAGGACGTGTGCCTCGAGCAAAACTGTTTTGCTCGAGTAGACGAAAAAAGGATGGAAGTGCTGTCAACGAAGCGACTCAGCAGCAGATTGTAAGTTTTAATCTGTTGATTTTATATTTTAATATCTATTTAGTAACTTAATAATATATTTATATTTGTAACAGGATGCTTTAGAGGCCCTCGATTCCCAAGAAGCAGACAATTTTGGGCCATCTGATCACTTATATCAGGTGTTGGGAGCGGATCATTCTGGAAGAGTACGCTGCCGACCTAGGATAGCCCCGACGAGGTATTGGCCTGCCTCAGGTACGAGTTGTAGTGCCACCGAGCTGCAGAAAGTTAGGGCACAGGCAGAACAGGCTGAGAAAAGGTCCACAGAGGCGGCAGAACAGTTTGCTAGGGCAAACAGTGCATTTATGAAATTTATTGAAGTTCTACGTCCAACACTTCCAGCAGAGGCCAGCCCAGCGATTGATGAATACATGTCGTCGATACATTCTATATATGGTGCACCAGGTGGCAGTTCCAGTGGTGGTCAGGCCGATGTCCAGCTTAAAGATGATGATGGCGAGGAGTCTGATGTGGAAGAGGAGGGAGATGAGGAGGGCGAGGAGGAGGGAGAAGGTGAGGAGGAAGGCGCTGTGGAGGGTGAGGACGATGAGGAGGACGATGACGAGGGTGATGATGATGATGATGGTGATGGTGATGCTGATGTGGGACATATTGATCCGTTACATTTTTGACTTATATTACTAAGATTTGATGTTTAATCTATTCTAGTTATTGGTTTTATCTAGACTCGTAGTATAGTATTAGAGTTGAGTTTTTTTTATATTTTGTCTGTTTTTATGGATGTTGTTGTCTTTTAGTGGTTGTGTGTTTGAGAACTCCCTAGACAACCCCCCTCATTCTTGGACCCTGGACAACCCCCCTCCCCCTTGGACCCCGAACACCCCCCGAACACCTCCCGGACAGCCCCGCGGACATCCCCCTAGACAGCCCCCCGTATAGCCCCCAACCCTCCACCCTGGACCCCGGATAGCCCCCCGGAAACCCCCCCCCCCCCCACCCTCCCCCTTGGACCCCGGACAACCCCCCAAACACCCCCGGACAGCCCCCTGAAGAACCCCGGAAAACCCCCTGAACAACCCCTGAACAACCGCTGAACAACCCCTGAACAACCCCTGAACAACCCCCTTAACAACCCCCGGACAGCCCCCTGAACAACCCCGGACAACCCCCTGAACAACCCCCAAACACCCCCCGGACAGACCCCGCACAGCCCCCCCCCCCCCCCCCCCCCCCCCACCCTCCTCCTTGGTCCCCGGACAGCCCCCCGGACACCCACCGGACAGCCCCCCCGGACAGCCCCCCGTACAACCCCCAACCCTCCACCCTGGACCCCGGATAGCCCCCCGGACAACCCCCCCACCCTCCCCCTTGGACCCCAAACACCCCCGGAAAGCCCCCTGAACAACCCCTGACAACCCCCTAAACAACCCCTGAACAACCCCTGAACAACCCCTGAACAACCCCCTGAACAACCCCCGGACAGCCACCTGAACAACCCCGGACAACCCCCTGAACAACCCCCAAACACCCCCCGGACAGACCCCGCCCAGCCCCCCCCCCCACCCTCCTCCTTGGTCCCCGGACAGCCCCCCGGACACCCACCGGACAGCCCCCCCAGACAGCCCCCCGGACAGCCCCTCCACCTTCCTTAATTTCATTAGCTCTGAAATGTTTCATAGCACGATCAACTAAAATCTAATCCATACTAAATATGATATAAAAATATTCTGTATGAATTTCCATAAGATTTTAAGTGAAAACAAAAAGTGACATACAAAAAACTGACCAAACGCATTCTAAATGTGTTTATGCTTTAGGAAAACGATCCAAGGGTCATATGTGACGTGTACGAATCAACCCCGCCTCAATCTGAGGCTCAGTGTGGTCGGAACAACTCAAAGTGTATGTCTTTTGTTTCAAAAGGACATCATTTTAAGTGAAAAACATCAACTGGCATACGGAAAACCGGCCAAACGCATTCGGATTGTGTTGATACTTTAAGACAACGATCCATGGGTCATTTGAGACGTGTACGAGTCAACCCCACCTAAATCCGAGATGTGGTGTGGTCGAGACCACTCTATGTGACTTTCTTTTGTTTAAAATGGACAGTATTTTAAGTACATACGGAAAACCGACCAAACGCATTCGGTTTCTGTTGAAACTTTAGGAGAACGATCCATGGGTCATATGTGACGTGTAAGAGTCAACGCCACCTCAATCCGAGGCGCGGTGTGGCCGACACCACTCAAAGTGTCTCTATTTTGTTTAAAATGGACAGTATTTTGGCCGTTAATGAGACCAGAACTGCGTTGTCGGTCACCGCTGGCACATGGCACGTCCGATTGACGTGTCGTCTGCGCGTACACGTCACGAATAATAATTAGAATGTTGAACGGTGGTTTCAGGTCAATCTGAGGTCGTCTGCTGTGAATTTGACCGTTGGACGCCTGTTTTGGCTGTTTATGACACCAGAACTGCGTTGTCGGTCACCGCGGGCACACGGCACGTCCGATTGACGTGCTGTCTGCTGGAACACTTCATAAATCACTCTCCCGTATTTGTCGTCTGATTTCAGGCCATTCTGATTTCGTTCGGCCCATTTGGACCCCCCTCACGCGCGTTTACGAAGCATGCACATCACTTAAAACACGAATATTGAGCCGTACCGCCCAAACCGCACGTCTGATTGACGTGCCGTCTGTGCGTACATGTCACGAATAATAAATAGAATGTTTCACGGTGGTTTCAGCTCATTCTGAGGTCGTTCGCTATGAATTTGACCGTTTGACGCCCGTTTTGGCCGTTTATGACACCAGAACTGCGTTGTCTGTCACCGCGGGCACACGGCACGTCCGATTGACGTGCCGTCTACTCGACCACTTCATAAATCACTCTCCCGTATTTTTCATCTGATTTCAGGCCATTCTGACTTTGTTCGGCCCGTTTGGACCCCCCTCACGCGCGTTTACGAAGCGAGCGCATCACTTAAAACACGAATATTGAGCCCTACCCCGCAAACCGCACGTCCGATTGACGTGACATCTACGCTTACATGTCACGAATAATAATTAGAATGTTGCACGGTGGTTTTAGGTCAATCCGAGGTCGTCCTCTATGAATTTGACCGTTGGACGCCCGTTTTGGCCGTTTATGACACCAGAACTGCGTTGTCGGTCACCGCGGGCACACGGCACGTCCGATTGACGTGCCGTCTGCTCGACCACTTCATAAATCACTCTCTCGTATTTGTCGTCTGATTTAAGGCCATTCTAACTTCGTTTGGCCCATTTGGACCACCCTCACGCGCGTTTACGAAGCGCGCGCATCACTTAAAACACGAATATTGAGCCGTACCGCGCAAACCGCGCGTCCGATTGACGTGCCGTCTGCTCGTACACGTCACGAATAATAATTAGAATGTTAAACGGTGGTTTCAGCTCATTCCGAGGTCGTCCGCCATGAATTTGACCGTTTGACGCCCGTTTTGGCCGTTTTTGACACCAGAACTGCGTTGTCGGTCACCGCGGGCACACGACACGTCCGATTGACATGCCGTCTGTTCGACCTCTTCATTAATCACTCTCCCGTATTTGTCGTCTGATTTCAGGCCATTCCGACTTCGTTCGGCCCATTTGGACCCCCCTCACGCGCGTTTACGAAGCGCGCACATCACTTAAAACACGAATATTGAGTCGTACCACGCAAACCGCATATCCGATTCACGTGCCGTCTATGCGTACAGGTCACGAATAATAATTAGAATGTTGCACGGTGGTTTCAGGTCAATCCGAGGTTGTCCTCTATGAATTTGACCGTTAGACGCCCGTTTGGGCCGTTTGTGACACCAGAACTGCGTTGTTGGTCACCACAGGCACACGTCACGTTCGATTGACGTGCTGTCTGCTCGACCACTTCATAAATCACTCTCCTATATTTTTCTTCTGATTTCAGGCCATTCCGACTTCGTTTGGCCCGTTTGGACCCCCCTCACGCGTGTTTACGAAGCGCGCGCATCACTTAAAACACGAATATTGAGCCGTACATCGCAAACCGCACGTCCGATTGACGTGCCGTCTGTGCGTACACATCACGAATAATAATTAGAATGTTGCACGGTGGTTTCAGGTCAATCTGAGGTCGTCCTCTATGAATTTGACCGTTGGACGCCCGTTTTGGCCGTTTATGACACCAGAACTACGCTGTCGGTCACCGCGGGCACACGGCACGTCCGATTGACATGCCGTCTGCTTGACCACTTCATAAATCACTCATCCGTATTTTTCCTCTGATTCAGGCCATTCCGAAATCGTTCGGCCCGTTTGGACCACCCTCACGCGCGTTTACGAAGCGCGCGCATCACTTAAAACATGAATATTGAGCCGTACCGCGCAAACCGCACGTCTGATTGATGTGCCGTCTGCGCATACACATCACAAATAATAATTAGAATGTTTCACGGTGGTTTCAGCTCATTCCGAGGTCGTTCTCTATGAATTTGACCGTTTGATGCCCGTTTTGGCCGTTTATGACACCAGAACTACGTTGTCGGTCACCGCGGGCACACGGCACGTCCGATTGACGTGCCGTCTACTCGACCAGTTCATAAATCACTCTCCCGTATTTGTCGCCTGATTTCAGGCCATTCCGACTTCGTTCGGCCCGTTTGGACCCCCCTCACGCGCGTTTACGAAGCGCGCACATCACTTAAAACACGAATATTGAGCCGTACCTCGCAAACCGCACGTCCGATTGACGTGCCGTCTGCACGTACATGTCACGAATAATAATTAGAATGTTTCACGATGGTTTCAGGTCAATCCTAGGTCGTCCTCTATGAATTTGACCGTTGGACGCCCGTTTTGGCCGTTTATGACACCAGAACTGCGTTGTCGGTCACCGCGGGCACCTGGCACGTCCGATTGACGTGCCGTCTGCTCAACCACTTCATAAATCACTCTCCCGTATTTTTCGTCTGATTTCAGGCCATTCCGACTTCGTTCGGCCCATTTGGACCCCCCTCACGCGCGTTTACGAAGCACACACATCACTTAAAACACGAATATTGAGCCGTACCGCGCAAACCGCACGTCCTATTGATGTGCTGTCTGCGCGTACAAGTCAAGAATAATAATTAGAATGTTTCACGGTGGTTTCAGGTCAATATGAGGTCGTCCTCCATGAATTTGACCGTTGGACGCCCGTTTTGGCCGTTTATGACACCAGAACTGCGTTGTTGGTCACCGCGGGCACACGGCACGTCCGATTGACTTGCCGTCTGCTCGACCACTTTATAAATCACTCACCCGAATTTTTCGTCTTATTTCAGGCCATTCTGAAATCGTTCGGCCCATTTGGACCGCCCTCACGCGCGTTTACGAAGCGCGCACATCACTTAAAACACGAATATTGAGCCGTATCGTGCAAACCGCACGTCCGATTGATGTGTCGTCTGCGCGTACACGTCACGAATAATAATTAGAATGTTTCACGGTGGTTTCAGCTCAATCTGAGGTCGTCCGCTATGAATTTTACCGTTTGACGCCCGTTTTGGCCGTTTATGACACCAGAACTGCGTTGTCGGTCACCGCGGGCACAAGGCACGTCCGATTGACGTGCCGTCTGCTCGAACACTTCAAAAATCAGTCACCCGTATTTTGCGTCTGATTTTAGGCCATTCCGACTTTGTTCGGCCCATTTGGACTCCCCTCACGCGCGTTTACGAAGCGCGCACATCACTTAAAAGACGAATTTTGAGGTGTACCGCGCAAACCGCAAGTCCGATTGACGTTCCGTCTGCGCGTACACATCAAGAATAATAATTAGAATGTTGGACGGTGGTTTCAGCTTAATCTGAGGTCGTCCGCTATGAATATGACCGTTGGACGCCCGTTTTGGCCGTTTATGACACCAGAACTGCGTTGTCGGTCACCGCGGGCACACGGCACATCCGATTGACGTGCCGTCTGCTCGACCACTTCATAAATCACTCTCCTATATTTGTCGTCTGATTTCAGGCCATTACGACTTCTTTCGGCCCGTTTGGACCCCCCTCACGTGCGTTTACGAAGCGCGCACATCACTTAAAACATGAATATTGAGTCGTACCGCGCAAACCGCACGTCCGATTGACGTTCCGTCCACGCATACACATCAAAAATAATAATTAGAATGTTGCACGGTGGTTTCAGCTCAATCCGGAGATGTGGTATGTCTGGCACCACTCAAAGTGTCTGTCTTTTGTTTCAAAATGACGTCATTTTAAGTGAAAAGCATCAACTGACATACGGAAAACCGACCAAACGCATTCCGAATCTGTTGATAATTTATCCCAACAATCCATGGGTCATATGTGACGTGTAAGAGCCAACCCGAGATGAATCTGAGTCGTGGTGTGTCCAGGATATGTCTAAGTGACTCTCTTTTGCTTAAAATGGACACCATTTTAAGTACATACGAAAAAATGACCAAACGGATTCGGTTTCCGTTGAAACTTTATGAGAACGATCCATGGGTCCTATGTGACGTGTACGAATCATCCCCGCCTCAATCCGACATGTGGTGCAGCTGAAACCACTCAAAGTGTCCGTCTTTTGTTTCAAAAGGACGTCATTTTAAGTGAAAGGCATCAACTGACATACAGAAGAACGACCAAAAGAATTCGGATTCTATCAATACTTTAGCACAACGATACATGAGTCATATGTGACATGTAAAATTCAACCCTGTCTTAATCCGAGACGCGGTGTGGCCGACACCGCTCTAACTCTGTCTCTTTTGTTTAAAATGGATATGATTATAAATGAAAGGAACAACTGACATACGCAAAACCGACCAAACGCATTCGTAATCTTTTGATAATTTATCACAATGATCCATGGGTCATATGTGACATGTACGAGACAACCCGGGATGAATCTGAGTCGTGGTGTGGTCAGGATTAGTCTAAGTGTCACTCTTTTGTTTAAAATGGACAACATTTTAAGTACATACAGAAAACAGACAAAATGCATTCGGTTTCCATTTAAACTTTAGGAGAACGATCCATGGGTCATATGTGACGTGTACGAATCAACCCCGCCTCAATTGGAGACGTGGTGTGGTCGGCACAACTCATAGTGTTCGTCTTTTGTTTCAAAAGGACATCATTTTAAGTGAAAAACATCAACTGGCATACGTAAAACTAACCAAACGCATTCAGATTTTGTCGATACTTTAGAAAAATGATCCATGGGTCAAATGTGACGTGTACGAGTCAACCCCGCCTCAATCTGAGGTGCGGTGTGGCCGGTATCACTTCATGTGTATGTATTTTATTTAAAATGGACATCATTTGAGGTAAAAATATATGGTATAGAAAAAACCAATCAAATTATGAATTGAATTTTGGATTCCACATATAATTGTCATCTAAATATTAAATTGAATTATATATGAATTATGTACGTTTATAATTACGTTATGAATTCTAATTTAATTGTCATCTAAGTATGGTCGGGACCACTCTAAGTGACTTTTTGTTGTTTAAAATGGACAACATTTTAAGTACATACGGAAAACTGACCAAACACATTCGGTTTCCATTGAAACATTAAGAGAACGATCCATGGGTTATATGTGATGTGTAAGAGTCAACGCCACCTCAATCCGAGGCATGGTGTGGCCGGCACAACTCAATGTGTATGTCTTTTGTTTCAAAAGGACATCATTTTAATTGAAAAACATCAACTGACATACGGAAAACCGGCCAAACGCATTCGGATTGTGTTGATACTTTAGGAAAATAATCCATGGGTCATTTGAGACGTGTAAGAGTCAACCTCGTCTAAATCCGAGACGCGGTGTGGCTGGTACCACTCTGATTGTGTCTCTTTTGTTTAAAATGGACAAGATTATAAGTGAAATAAACAACTTACATATGAAAAATTGACCAAACGCATTCGGAATCTATTGAAAATTTCGGACAACGATTCATGGGTCATATGTTACGTGTACGAGTCAACCACGCCTCAATCCGAGTCGCGGTTTTTCCGATACCACTCTAAGTATATCTCTTTTCTTTAAAATGGACTACATTTTAAATTCATACGGAAAACCAACCAAACGCATTCTGATTGTGTTTGTTATTTTAGCACAACAATCCATGGGTCATTTTTGATGTGTACAAGTTAACCCCGCCTCAATACGAGGCGCGGTGTGGCCGACACCATTCAAGGTGTCTCTCTTTTATTTAAAAAACACTTCATTTTAAGTGAAAACAACAACTGACATACGGAAAACTGACCAAACGATTTTGGAATATGTTGATACTTTAGGACAACGATAAATTAGTCATTTGTGATGTGTATGAGTTAACCTCGCCTCAATCCGAGGCACAGTGTGACCGGTATCAATCCAGATGTATGTATTTTGTTTAAAATGGATATCATTTCTATTTAAAATATATGGTATATGAAAAACCAATCAAATTATGAATCGAATTCCAGATTCCACATATGATTGTCATCTAAATTTTAAAATGAATTCTAAATGAATTATGTATGTTTATAATTATGTTATGAATTCTACTTTAATTATGGATGTGTATATTTTCAGGATTCATTATATGTGTTGGTTGGTTGGTTTGCATTATTTGTATGTGTTGGTTTGTTCTCTATATGTATGCATTATATGTGTTACAGGTACAATAATTGGATTGAAAAATTAATTTAAAAGGAGGGCATAATTGGATTGAAAATTGAATTGAAACTGAGACCTGCTGTGCAAATTGTAGGCTGCTGTGCAATTTGCACAGCAAAGCCTATGCCAACGGTTTGAAAACCGTTGGCATAGGCTCTATGTAACTGTTTTTACCAATGGTTCAGGGAACCGTTGGTAAAAACAACCTATCCCAACGGTTTGAAACTATTGGGATATCCTGTTGAATGGTTATTTTTACCAACGGTTCATAGAACCGTTGGTAAAAACCTTTCCCAACAGTTTGTAAACTGTTGGGAAAGAATTTCTCTGTTGATTTCCCAACGGGCCAAACCGTTGGGAAAGGCCTTTCCCAACGGTTTGGAAGAACCATTGGGATAGGTTGATTTTTTCTAACCTATCCCAATGGTTCTCTGTAAACCGTTGGGAAAAGCCTTTCCCAACGGCTTACTTCCCCACGGTTTTCAGAACCGTTGGTATAACATATACCAACGGTTCTGCAGCCTTTCCCAATGGTTCTAAACTGTTGGGAAATGCTGGATTTCCAGTAGTGCATCTTGAGTATGTTTATATTGAAATTCCAATATAATAACAGAAGAAATATTAAATAAATGAATAAAGAACATCATTGATCATCATGTTCTTCATAAACACCTAGGGGTCAACCAAAGATTCTTCATTCAATGTCATATGTCTCTGAAAAATTGTAATCTCTTAGGGGAAATATACCCATCCCTGAAACGTGATAAAAAAGTAATGAACTGATCCATTGGGTTCTGCCTTGCTAGTGTATGGTTGATTCACCACAACCCCAAGAATGCCTCCAATAGGCCAGGTGCTGATGAAAATCACAAAGAAGAAATAATATAAAATGGGATTCCTTTTTCTAATGTATATATATACACACCCATCTATCTCCATGGAACAATGAAGAGGAAAATAAAATATAGTAACATATTGAGTTAACCGTACTTGTAATAACCTCTATGGAATACATCAGAGTATGATATAGTTAAACCAAGGTGAAAATGGGAAAAATAAACTCCAAACCAAAAAAGTGGCCCAACCTAAAAAAGTAGAAAAATAAGGAAGATGAGAGATCCTAAGTCCTGGTCTCTAGGCCTCGATCATCGTAAATGACCAATGCACCTGAGTATCCCTATGAAACAAAAAAATCACCATCGATCTATTCATCATTTTAAAAAGACACGCCACATGTACGAAAATCCAATGGTGGGTTGAATATATACATAACCAGTAGGATGACTCAGAAACTGAATAAGGAGTGATATAGAGATACAATACAGTAGTAATCTCATCTTAATAGAAGAAGGAAATGAGAACCCAACAGAAATATGTGTGTGTGTGTGTGTTTTTGTGTGTGTGTGTGTTCATAATGAAACCAATACAAGAGAAAAAGGGTATTTCACCCTCACAACCCATCAAAATCCTATGAGAAATCATGGATCTCCAAAAGTAAATAACTGATTCCCAACATTAAATGAATCCTTACCAGAATATATTTGTAGGACCTCACTCCTCCCTACTATGCTTCATAGCTGAGTGATATAAAACTCCAAGAGAGGACCCACGCCACATTGGAGCTCGAAGATGGGGGAGTTCTACTCTATAGATATAGGAACTATTCACAGTGTATGGGAGTACCATCTTGGTATATAAAAACTGTATGGGAATCCTACACCCTGGTGAGACAGAGGAGTACTGGACCTAACATCTCTCCGATGATCATGTCCTAATCACTAGCATCATCAAGAATCACATAAATAAGTATCATGCTCAGAGATTCTTTCATTATGTCTTATATGTCACAATTAAGGCCACCACCATGTTCTATGTTGGAAATACAATCAAGATAGGATACTCATGGGACAAAACCCAAGACCAATGGAGGAGATACAAGATGAACATATTTTGGAGGGAATACACGACATTTATAGGGGTCCACAAAGCATATAACCTTACCTTACCATCCTTCCATGTTCTCATATGAACATGGAATGGAAGCAATGTCATTGAAAACAGTATGTATAGGTGGTACATGACATATCTCGGCTGATAAGGGCCTGATCGTGTATATTTTATCATTCCCATGTTGTTCAAGCCATGCCTATGTACCTGTTCATGTACCTGGTTGTGCCTGGGGTTTGGACCATGCCCGTGTAATCCCTGAGAACAAAGCATGTCATACCACATGGTGTCTTGGGTGTATGTAGTGGGAAAAAAGCTTCAATACCTTTGTAGGGTCACATGAAATATGGACTTGACCACATGAAGTGTAATCCTTAACTATGCCCATAAACCTAGCACCACAATTGGGGGGGCTACACAACATGTGTTCATCAAGCTACACACAATGTATCTGAGTTTTTCCTAGAAAAAATTAGTTCTTAATGTTGATTTTATGTCCATTATATCTACCACTAATCATGATTTTTGACCACTTTAAATAAAAAACAATAAAAGGTTAGGTCATCGGCCATCAATCTCTTGCCTCTGATGGATATAAATCTGGAATTTTTTTACTCGCTTGAAGCCCACAGTGCATCTTGTGTGCGGTCTTTCACCATCAACATTCTAGATCCTTGATCCATAAATAACCACTCTATATCTACCATGATCCATAAAAAAATCACCATATTAATCATTTTCTGCAAAACCTCCATGAATATGAGGTTTTTTTCTTGGTCGAACCAACCCTAATAATGTCGAACCACAATCTCGTGGGCCAGCAATGAAGAATGTGTGGAAGGGTTGGAAGAAATGCATAAGAAAAAAAGGTGTATCCATAATTTTCCAAGAGATATCGACTAAAGATCACACAAATGGACGATAACAGGTAAAAATCATTAAATATCAAGAATAAATATTATAAAAAAATTAAACTAGATCATGTGAATGGATGTTAAACATAGATGAAAAGAAGATAAAATATCCTTGCTGAATCTTTTAAAAAAGTGAGAGAAATACAGAATTGATGATTACAATCTCATAAAAGGATCAATAATTAGTTAAATGGGTTTTTTACAATGATTAAAAAGTCCCACTATGTTCACTGCCTCTTTATCCACCTGGATCTGATCACCTACCGTCCTTCAATGTGATCCGCCAATGAAGAATGCTCAGAGCTTCTCTCAATTCTCTCAAGGTTTATGTGGCTAACCTTGGAGAATTTTTACAATGAGTTAGTTATAGATTGATTTAGGTTGTGGGTATTTAAAATAAAATAAATAAATTTAATTATTTATTTTAATTAAACTCACCGCCAATGACTGCCTCAATTAGATATCCAATGTCGACCAACCTTGGATAACACCTAGGGTAAACCCCGCTATTTTGACTCAACGGTGGTCTCATATTTTCGATTCAAGACATTTTTTTGGACTTATTAAACTTTTTTCGGAAAATTAGGGGCACATGATATTAATATATTTAATATTTTTATATAATCATTCCTAGATTACTGGGCCTCCGAACCTCGTGATGTCTCAGTGCTTGGGTCAGAAAATATTCTTTAATATATTTCAATGTCTTAAATGGAAAAACGAAGTCACTAAATTCTCCCATCCTTCAAGGATTTTCACAACGAAAAGAATAAGATAAATGAAAATATGGGGATACTGAGCTCATATCTGTCTCTCCCACTACTAGGAGATCGTTTACACACTATTGAGATGCCACAATACTTGAACCAATAGAATAGTATAACCGTACAAGATCCTCTCATACCGATCATCGATCATCATTGGGTACTTCTTGAAGGTGGATCCATCCTTGATGTTTGGCTCACCCTAGTCAATAATGTGTGTAGGGTCAAACATGTATCTCCTCATTTATGGAACATGGATGGCATCATTCACCCTTTATAAATGTAGGGGTAAGGCTAGGAGGTAATCAACCTTTCCAACCCCCACATGATGTCGAATAACCCAATGAAACTTACAAATAGCTGGTGCACCTGACCAACACTATGTAATCCTCATTATGGGGAGACTCATAGAAAGTAATGGTATCCCTTATTGAACTCTAAAGGAATATGAAATCAATCTACACAATATTTATATCAACTATGGGCTGTTTTCATAGGTTTTCAAATCAGTTAAAACTTATCATTCATCACCTACACCGTCTCTAGACCAATAAGAAATGTATCTCCAATATCAGTCTTGCATAAGGATGACCTAAATGGTATACCATATAGGCCCTCAAAATGTGACATGTTGATATTATAATGATATTAGTTGTTATAAGCAAACTATATCGATGTAAATTGATCCTTCTTGCTTCAAACGATGTCCCAAACACAAGACCTCAAAATATCATCCAACACTAGGTTAATAAACTCAGTTTTCCCATCCCTTTTGAGGTGAAGTTCTATACTAATACAAAATTAGCCCATTATTCCTCCTACAATCCTCTCTAAAACCATCATATAAATTTTGAATCGTGGTTAGAGACAATGTTTTAGGGTACCCCATCGATTCAGATGATCTCCCACACAAAAAAATCCAAAATATCTGTTGAACATTTATACCAAATAAAAAGGAAGTGCATAAACTTGTTAAGCCATTCAATTATTAATTAGATTTAATTTTGGCCTTATGTTATCTATGGAAGCCCTATCACAAATTCTATGTATATACTATCCAAATTCAACTATGGGATCTCTTGAGGCTGCTTTAATCCTGCTAAAATCTAATACACAACCTTCACCTACTGACATGTGTGACATGGAGAGATGAACTTGGTTATGATACACCTTATTCCGTACCACTAAAACTACTTATGAAGATCCATATAAATATTTCCCACAATGGGATATACATCCAAGTGGGAGTGTGAAACTCCCTCAACATTTCCCCACCCAACATGACTCGAATCAGCATTCGTCCTTGGAAAATCATGACATGCTCCCCATCAGTAGAGATCTATAAAGTGCATAACCTAAGGATATATGGTTATATAAAAACTCATTGTAGATGTATCATAGATGGGCATCTATATTATGATGATTTTTTGGAGGATCCAATATCATTGACTAAAGAAAATAGACACCCCTCTCCTCCCCCATGGCTAGCTTCAAAGAATCAAACTACTCAAACTAATCCTCTGCCAAGCAAGAAACAAGACTTCCTACTAAGGGAATCTACCACCACATTTACCTTTCTATAAGTATAGAATATATGGAAGACATATTACTCTAAGAACTCTAACTAGTGTATATGTATCATGTTAATATCTCTCTTAGTGAATATGTACCTAATAATCTGGTGGTTCGATTAAAAAAATAACTCACCAAAAATATAGTGCTGCTACATATTATGAGTGAAGAATACCAATTCATACTCAATGTAATGAGTAGTGTAATTCTACTCATGGGGTTTCAAATACCCAGACCTATATACAATCACTAACTTTCCCAATATCAACATGAAATGGATAACATCTTCAGAGGAATTGAAAAACACTATATACTCCTTAGCCACACTCAATATTCTCAACAAAAAAACACCACTCAACCTCAGCCTCAACAAAATGAAGGATCCATGGAACAACTCGATCTAGGTAAATGGATACCATTTCTACATTATGGAGTTAAAATGTTCTACTACCCTATAAAATTCAAGAACAGTCCTCATATAGTACCCATTCATGCTAAGAAATCTCCACAACTCTATCATGATCTTGGGTGTCTCCCAAAAAATCATAGCATAAATCTTCATTAGGTCCACACCTAAAACATAATAAAAAATGATATTCCTTATAATTTGATCCTTTCATATCCAAAACTATCACTTTGAAAGCTTACCATAAAGTCGGTACTCTCAAGAACAATATAGGTATGTGATCAAGTGCTTTAGATGATCCTCCTAGGACCCCAAGTAGATGAGCATGTCATTAATGAAGACAACTAGAAATCGGTCCAAGTATGGATGAAATATCCAGTTCATCAAATCCATAAACACGGAGGGGAATTTTTTACATTTAAATGAATCTCTAGGAACTCATAGTGTCTACAATGATATCAAAATATTTTCTTAATAATATGAACCTCGCTACCCCTCAACCGGCAGTAGCTGAACATAATATATAACTTTGAGATCCAACTCACACCTCACAACTGATCAAAGACTTCATAAATCCTAAACAAGGGGTACCTTTTCTTTATATATACCTTGTTCTAGAAATGATAATCATTAAAAATACTCAAGATCCCATCCTCTTTTTTACAAACAAATTTAGATAATCCTAGGGAGAAACACTAGATATGATAATTACCTTCTCTTAAAGGTCCTCCAACTACACCCTCAACTCCTGGGTCATGATAGGGGATATATAAATATGAATCGATATATATCAGCATAGTCACAAGTTTCAAATCGATGCATAAGTATATCTCACACCATGGAGGTGTTCCTAGAACATAATTAGGGAAGATGTTTGTATAGCCCTCCACTAATAAATGAATCCTCGTGTATAAAGATACAATTGGAAAAAGGGCCAAACTCTAAAAATATTTAGTGATGGGTTTTAGATTCCTTATAAAAAAACCAACTCACTTTTCCTAGAGATATCTCTTATCGACATATGAGAATCTCATCCCATCATTCAGAAGGCATCTAACTCACTTATGTTGATAGAAAATATGGGCCTGAACCATGTACAACAAGTTTATACCCAAATGATTTCATATGGCCTCATCATTTCAACAATGAGGTCCCATGTGAAACTCTCTCCACCATGTTATTGATCACACTGTCATAAGATATGCGATGTTGAATAATCACTCCCTATGGGGACCTCAAACTATAGCTACAGGGATAAAGCCTCAACTGGAAGCACTATCTCTCAGACCAAGAATAATGAGCTGAATGAATGAATAACACCTATGTATACAAGTACCAAGAAAATAGTATAATACACATAGATCATGCCTTTGATCATATCATGTGCATCATTTTCATAACCCTCCATGGCACGAAACTACCCATGGCCTAATTCTCTAGATCCTTAAGGCTAATGTGGCCCACCTAGTGGTGGTGGTCATAGGAGATTGTAGCATGTCCTCCACCAACTTATCTCCCCTCTCAAGAGGATCCTACTCCCCTTCCATCACCTCCTCCCTGAGGGCCCCCTGGCCACATCTAGGAGACCCCTAGTCCTGGTGCTGCATATGTTGTGTGGGTCCATCCGTTGTCTGTTTGTCCTACTCAGCATTATGGTTTGAACAATCATGAGTTATGTAACTTCATGTAATGCCCCGACCTGAGAATCCCAGAGCCAGTGCATTATTTTAATAAATTGACATGATTACAAGGAATCAAATCTTGATGGACTGGGTAGTTTAGTAGTTTTGGAAACCTAGATACATAAATAGGTTCAAAATTACAAATTTAATGAAAAAACATCATAAAAGTTTTATTAAGAACATCCACAACTATATGTTTATCCATACAGGTCATTTATAATAAAATTATTCATGTCCAGAGAAAATGAAACATAAGAAAGGGGTGAGCTCAAACATTCAATAAGGGTAAGAAATAATACGGAAGATATCATAAAATAAACATTGTACATGTTGAATAAATGAAAACATATGCCTTTAACAAAAACATGAATACATTTTGGAAGGAATAAGAGATGAATAAATAATTCCAAAATCCTGGGTATTCTACTAGTCAAATAACTAAATGAACCATTAATACTATTTTTATAATTAGGGAATGAATAATGGAGGACATCATAACCATACTTTCCATGCCTCGTGCCAAGACCATAAATAATCATTTTTTCATGGCCTTATTCAATGACTCTAGTTTGTCTCACGATACCTACCGATGCACTGAGGGGCTATAGAGGGCCCCACCCAACAATTAATAAATCTAATGAATTCCTCACATTAACAGGGATAAATATAAACAACATATACCTTCATATTGAAAGTAACATTTTAAATGTAAATAGGTTTCCCTAAACATTAAGCATAAATACTAACCATTCAGAGTAAATTGGTGAATGGTTTTAAGATAGAATATCCACATTAAAACTAATTATAAACCATTAAATTAAATATGGTAGATTATATCATAAAATATAAACCTCTATGAAGTAAATGATTCAATAAAGATGTTTACATAGACAAGATACATTTAAATGATACCATTGAAAATTCCTTATGTAAATAATCCTTAAAGATTACAAAGTGTCTCATACCACCTTGAAACATTAAAATCATAACACCATAGAATATAATGAGATTATGTAAACTCTTGATATGATATACAAAACGACATTATATACACCACATGCATGTAATAAGTGGTGAACAATGTGTATATCTCCTAAAAGTTAAATTGAGACGAGAAAAATCATTTTTTACTTTGGAAAGAAGAGTTCTTTTTTATTTTTCATGATATCAGATTTGTAAACATTTATAACCCATAAAAGAAGAGGTAAGAAAATTGAAATTATATTTGATTCATAAATGTTGTCCCACTGAAGTTAAATCATGTAAATAGTGTTTTTAAGAAGCTTTAGAACTAAAACATTTCTGTGGGGTTTAAGGAATTCATTAAAGATATTTTAATGCACAAAGGCGTGTTTTTTTAATAAAACATGAAAATGAAAAAAAAATATTTTTAATGTTAAATTTTTTTATTTCATAAAGAAAAATGTATCTTAAAATAGATTATAGAGTTCTCTTGAAAATAGGTATGATTTTGAAAAATTCCCTAGAATCAGGCTTGTATTTCTAAAATAATTTTAAAAGATCATTTTAAAATATGTAGCTCCCCATAAAATAAGGAAGGATTCCAGTTGGTTAACATATATAGAACAGTAAAAATAAATTATGAGGAGTACATAATAATACAATAGAAATTCATTAAGTTAATTAGATAATAAATGTAACCCGAATGAAAATGGATATTCTAGTGCAAAACCATTACAAATGTATTATCAATTGAATAATATTCCAAAAAATTAATGATCATAAAATGATACATTGAATATAATGAAAATAAATAGATTCATGATATGAAACATCAATGGAAATTATACATAGACCATATACAAGTAATAACAGTGAATATAGAATATCTCACAAAAATGGGAGTGAGACGAAAAAACCCAAACATTAAGTCCGAATGTGTTCCACTATTGATCTTAAGGTCTATGGATATGAATTTAGAGTTATTAATAAATTAATAAAGATCCTATTAGACATTTATTTATTTTATCATAATTTTATTATATTTATTACTTCCTTATTGATAATTTATAAGATTGAATTTTGTAATTTCAGAGTGTTTGTTTCCTCAGTTTTCATGACTGGTATATTTGTATACGAGTATGGATGTTCATGTGGAATGGATGTAAATATCCAGAATTGAAATTATATATTATTTATTAACATAAATAATTTTTAATGGTCATTTATATCAGTTTTTTAAAAGTAATGAGGATGAATCATTATGATAAATATTAATTACATTCACCTAGATTATTTTAGCAGTATTTTGATTATTTCGATCTAGTTTGGTAATATGATTTAATAATATGTGTGTATACTTGTTACTAAATATTAAATAGTTTATTATACATGTATTATAGTCTTTTTTTAAACCATAAAAATGGTTTCATGAGATGTTATGAAGGTTAAATTGAAGAACGATACTTCGTCGTCCATGATGGTTGTAAATTGGAACCATGCAGATGATAATTTCATTTATAACATAAAAGAGGGAGGGTAAGTATATTGAAGGTTTTTTTCCATTAAAATGATATAATTCAGGTATATAGATTATAATGGTGTTATTAGGGTCATTTGTACATAATAGGTGAGGATAATATAACAATAGAAGGGAAATTGAAATTAAAATGAAATAAATAAAATGTGAATTTACCTCCTGAATCCACCTCCTTGAGAATCTTTTAAAGAGAAGGGGTTTTGGTATTTTGGAAAGGCCATGATCTTATTGGATGTAGGGAGTGACTATAGAAGGGTATTTGGGTAGAACATCTAATAGTTTCAAATCATATAGGAGTGAATAGAAGAGGAAGTTATGGGGGTTTTATAGTGGAGAGGAGTGAATTTTGAATATTTTATTCATTATTTTATTAATTACCTCAATAAAACTAATAGTGTTGTTTCATGAGACCACTAATAGTAATAAGTGCATGTGATTTCTATCCAAGTGTCCTTAAAGTACTCATGATGTCATAAATTGTGCGTTTAAATGATAATTTGTATATAGAGTATTTTGTCGTATTTCACTATTCATAAATAATACCGAAATTTCAGAAAAAAAACAAAAAATTACCCAGATCATTTATTGGATTGTATAATTAAAATATGAACTCCATTTTTCGAAAATAATTTTCTTAATATTTTTAATTTAATTTTTAAATAAATTCATAACTTATTTTCAAAAAAACAACATTAAAATAATAAATCCTTTTATAACACATTGAAATATTGATCAGGGTCCCAAAAAATTATATTATAACCATAATATAATAAATTAACAATTAATGATTAAATATTATGAAAATTAATTTCCATTTTACATTATTAAATTATTCATAAAATTTTAATTAAAATATTCATGATATACAAAAATTCCAGTACTTATATTATGATCGTTTTTTCACTTATAAGATGTCTAAATTGTATTTATACATTCTTGGGTGAAGTTTATATTTTTTTGAAAAATTTAATACTCATTAATATTCATTACTATTCATAATGGTATGTTACTATTCCTTAAAAAAATATGTTTGTCTTATCAGACTCTAAATATCATACTGAATGAAACTGTGTATGTCTGTTAATCGAAATTCAAATTATTGAAGTTGAAAAATAATGTTTATTGGTTAGGTTATAATAATGTTTTTTTAGATAATCAGTGTTTCATACAATCTATATTATATCTATTTTTAAATTCTTAGGGTTTTATATTATCCCCTCCTTACAAAAATTTCTTCCTCAATATTTGAAATTGGACTTTGAATGTTAATGGTTGATACTTGAAAATTCCTTTATGGGAAACCAACATCAATAATATGGTTAAAATATCCTATTAATAAAATTAAAGGTAAATGCATAGGTTACTAAAAAAATGCATTCAAATTGGATAACATAGTCATGGAAGGATAATCAATTCATCATGTAGAGCCATTAAACTCTAATACCCCATACAATGATAAACTTAAACCATTTCGTAAAAAGTTAAAATTTAAAAAATATAATGATTCAACACATTATATTGAAGGTCTCTAAATTTCTATGATTAACTTATCCTTAAACCATAATCAATAAGAAGCATCTCTAAAATTCACATTCCAAACATGTGAGTAACTTCATCATGTTTCCTCTTGAAATATGGTAATAACACGAATTACCATAAAAACCATATTGGAAGCATGCAATCTTCCGTATTCTTTATGTAAGATACATGTTGTCAGATATTTTCCTTAAATACAAATTTTCTGTAAAATCCATCGATGAGAGCATATACCACTTCTTGAAAAGTCAATAATCAGTTCCAAGGTAGTCAGTACTTATCTGAATCAATCATTTGTTCATCATTATCTCAACATCAGAAATATATTAATGGTTCTCTTTCCCTAAATATAAACAATTTTGACTTTATACTGAATCACTTTTCCTTTATAACATTCATCATATGACATCAAATCCATAATGAAATAGTATTGTAGTAGAATCCTTATATATCTCATAATTCGTAAAACCAGTACATTACTGACAATTTATTCAAATAACATGATTCTTGAATATGTATATTAATAATTCCACTTCATATGCAGTAACATCATAACTTGATCATGATCAAAATCAGAATTTGGAGTATATTCCTATGATTATTGGGACATTGATTCACATAGTGTACCATATTATTGCAGATTAATCATTGAATATAAGAAAATCAATTCCTTGTCTTTAAATTATAAGTATGGCGACCTTTCTCTCCACACATGAAGTAAACTCCTTTTCCTTTCTTGAATATACCAAGG
Source organism: Viscum album (assembly GCA_963277665.1). Taxonomy (NCBI): domain Eukaryota; kingdom Viridiplantae; phylum Streptophyta; class Magnoliopsida; order Santalales; family Viscaceae; genus Viscum; species Viscum album. The sequence continues at coordinate 136,718,615 of OY728134.1, forward strand.
TGTTTCCTTATACAATTATCACAGGTGGGAAAATACATATTTCACTCCTTCAATTTATCAATGTTTTTTCTACCAGCCTCTCATTCTTTTGATTCCCTTAAAATCCATAGGACTCCGATAAATCTTTGCATACCATATCAACAAATTATACTATTTCTTCATATTATGAGGATAATTAAGAGACAATATTCCTTTGAAATGATGGCTCAAGATCATTAGAGATATGATCCTTCTTACTATTCACATAATGTGCATTTGTTAAATACTCATTCCTTCTTTTAGGTTCCATTTATAATAAATTATATATTATATATTAGCTCATAATATTATAAACTCTCTATGACTGTAAACATGGTATAACACATAGAATAAATTTATGCATCGTAAATCCCATAACCATATACTTTTGTTATATTGGGGGTATAAATATTTCATAATGGTGGGAAAATAAAATTTTAATTATCCTTATCATTTCCCTCAGGAGTATCAAACCAAGTGTGCAGTAAGTCCCATTTTCATGTACTGTCATACCTCGGGTCAAGCCCAAAACTCCTTGTCGGATTTTTCACTCCTAGGTACATCTGTGCCAGAACCACGCTAAATTTTAGTATCCAGACAGGGATATATTTTCTAGAATGATCCACATAATTTATTCCTTACCCGGATATCAGGATTTTATGGTATGTTTATCCTCAGAGACTATATTAGGATTTTGTTCCCTAATCTATGTTTTATAATTCTAGATTACATGTTTTCTACTAAACTTACTTTGATACCAACTATAGCGCCCTAACACCAGAATCCCATGTCTTGTGCATTATTTTAATAGATAGGAATGATTATAAGGAATAAAATATTGATGTAATGAGTTGATTTGATGGTTTGGAAAAACTAATACATACATGGGATCAACCTTACAACATGAAGGAAAAAAACAACATAAATGTTTTGTTGAGAACATCCACAACTTTACATTTATCCCTACAGGTCATTCATAATAATCTTCTTCATATCCTTAGAAAATGAAATATAAGAAAGGGGTGATCTCAAATACTCAGTAAGGGTATGAAATACAACATACGATATCATAACATAAAAATTAGGCATTTTGAATAAAGAAAAACATATACCTTTAACAACAACATAAAATCATTATGGAAGGAATACGAGATGATTAAATAATGTGATAATCAATGGAATTCTACTAGTATAATAACCATATGAAATATCAATAAAATTTTCATAATGAGGTAATGAATAATGTGGGACATCATAACCATACCATCCATGCATTGTAAGAAGACCATAAATAATCATTTTGTTAAGGCCTTGTGCCAAGACCATATTTTTTATCTTGAGACCTACTGATGCACTGAGGGGCTATAGTGGGCCCCACCCAACACTTAATAATTCCAATAAATTCCTAATATGAACAGAGATAAATTTAAACACCATATACATTCATATTCAAACTAACATATGAAATGTAAATTCATTTCCCTAAACATTAAGCATAAACACTAACCCTTGAGAGTAAATTGGTGAATGATTTTAAGATAGAACATCCACAGTCTAACTAATTATAAAAAATTCAATTAAATATGGTAGATGATATCATCAAATATACAACTCAATGATGTACATGATTCAACAAGGATGTTGACATAGAAAAGATTCTTTTAAATGATACCATTGAAAATTTCATAAGGAAATAATCCTTAAACATTACAAAGTGTCCCATACCACCATGAAACATTAAAATAATAATCCTTTAGAATATAATGATAATAAATAAACTCTTGATATGATATAAAAAATTGAATTATATACCTCAAATTCAAGTAATAAGTGGTGAACAAGGTGTATATCTAATAAAAGTTAAAGTTAGACTAGAAAAATCCATTTTATTTTGGAAAGAGGAGATCTTTTGTATTTTTCATGAAATAAGATTTGTAAAAATTTATATCCCAGATAAGAAGAGTTAATAACATTGAAATTATATTTGGTTCATAATTTTTTTCCCACTTATGTAAAATTTTGTAAAAAGGGTTTTTAAAGAAGCCTTAGAATTAAACCATTTTTTGTGCGGTTTAAGTAATTCGTTAAAGCGATTTGAAAGAAAAATGGAATATTTTATTTCATAAAACCATAAATTAACCAAAATTTATTTTTTTGTTAAATTTTTTTATTTTATAATGTTAAATCTATCTTAGAATTATTATACATTTCTCTTGAAAATTCGTAATAATTTGAGAAATTCCCTTGAGTTGGGCTTGTATTTCAGAAATAATTTGGAATGTTACTGTTAAAATGTGTAAATCCCTATAAAATAAGGAAGTATTATGGTTGATAAACATATATATAAAAATCACACATAATTTATGAGTATTAAATTATAATACGTAAGAATTTCATTAAGGTGATTTGACAATAAAAGTAACCTGAATGAAAATGGTGGTTCGGGTGAAAACCCCTAAAATCTTTGTAATCAATTGAATCGTATGCCCCAAAATTAATGATGGTTAAATTATAAATTTAATATAATTAAAATAAATATATTAATAATATGAGACATCAATGGTCAGTATACATACCCCATACACAAGTAATAGTATTGATTGCGGAATATCTCACAAAAATGGAAGAGAAATTAAGAAACACATACCTAAAGTCTGAATGTGTTCTTATCATGAAATTAAGGTAATGGAATATGAAATTAGACTTATTTATAAGTTATCTAAGAAACTATTAGATATTTATTTATTTTATAATAATTTTATTAAGTACCTTATGTCCTTATTGATAAGTTATAATATTGAATTATATTGTTCCGGAGTGTTTGTTTCCTTGGTTTTCATGCTTGGTATATTTATATATGAGTGTGGATGTTCATGTGGTATGGATGTAAATCTCAAGAATTGAAATTACATATTATTTATGTAAATAAATAAGTAATAATGTTCATTTATTTCATTTGTTTACATGGAATGAGGATGAATCATTAGGTGAAATATTAATGACATTCACTTAGATTATTTTAGCGGTATTTTTATTATTACGAACTAGTTTGGTAATATGATTTAATAATATGTACACATACTAGTTAATGAATATTAAATAGGATATAATACATATATTATAGTTTTTTTAAACCATAAAAATGGTTTCATTAATAGTAATGATGGAGAAATGGAAGTATTAAACTTCATCGTCCGTGAAGGTTGTAAATTGGAACATCACAGATGATAATTTCGTTTATAAAATAAAAGAGAGAGAGAGAGTAATAATATTGATGATGGTTCTTCAATTAACAGGATATAATTAAAGTATATAGATGATACTGAATTTATTCTGGTAATTTGGACAGAGGAGGTGATGATAAGATAACAATAGCAAGGAACTTGAAATGAAAATGAATGAAATAAAATGTGAATTTACCTCTTCAATCCACCTCCTTGAGAATCTCTTAATGGAAAGGGTTATGGTATTTTGGAAAGAACAAGAGATTATTGGACATGGTCAGTGACTAGGGATTCTTATTTTGGAAGATCATTGAGGAGCTTAAATTCATAGAGGATTGAAGAGAAGAGGGAGTGATGTGGGGTTTTATAGTGGAGGAGAGGAGTGAATTTTGAATATTTTATTCATTATTTTATTAATTCCCTCAAGACAAACAATAGTGTTGTTTCATATGACCCCTAATAGTAATAAGTGTGTGTGTTCTCAAACTAGGTAACCTTACATCACTCATGATGTCATAAATAGTTCATTTATGTGTTAATTTGTATATACAGTATTTTACAATATTTCACTATTCATAAAAAATTCCGAAATTTCAGAAAAATCCCAAAAAATAACCCTAAACATTTATTGCAGTATAGAATTAAAAAATGAACACCATTTTTTGAAACATCAATTTCTATGTATTTTTAATTTAATTTTTCAATAAAATCATAATTTATTCCAAAAAAAACAACTTTAAAACGATAACTCAATTTATTACACCTTGAGAAATTAATCAGGGTCCCATAAAATTTTCTTATAACCATAAGGAAATAAATTAAAAAATTATGATTATTTTTTTTGAAAATAAATTTTTGTTTTACATTGTTAAATTAATCATAAAATTTAAATGAAAATATTTATGACATACACAAATACCAATACATATACTATGATTGTTTTCTCACTTATAAAATGTCTAAATGGTATTTATAAATTCATGGGTGATGTTTTTTTGACCAATTTACTATTCATTACTATTCATAAGGGTATGTTATTTTCCATAAGTGTATGTTACTATTCATCAAAAATTAAGTATGTCTTATCAGACCCTAAATATCTTACTTAATGCAACTGTGTATGTTAGTTTTTCGAAATTCAAATTATAAAAGTTGGAAAAGTATGTTTTTTTGTTATGTTATAAAAAAGTTTTGGTTTTTAGATAATTAGTGTTTCATGAATTTTAAATTAAATTTATTTGTATATTATTGGGGTGTTACAACTTACCCATCGAAAGCATAGAATCACCCTTCTTGGGGTTTACTGGATCCTCTATGTGATCCATGATTAGAAGATCCTCACGTCTGAGTCCGATAATGAGAATGCCTCATCTTATATGACCTTGATGTATGACATCTGCTGCCTACTATAGATGACTCAACCATATGTTGTTCACTTCCATCTCAAACTACTTTATGCCCCTCTTCTAGGAAGATATCGGTCACCAAATCCTTCTCTACCACTCCAATATAAGTGGGTAGGGATAAGGAAACTACAATGGATCAAATGAATCTAGAAAGACCCTGATTTAACTTCCTCACTTGGAAGAATCCATATCATACCATATCAAGTGAGTTCATGTAAGGTCAGTGAACCTCATGGAAAAATTAGAAAATAACATACTACCTTGTTGTAGCTTTAAATGTTATCATATCCATTTTGATCAAAGACATGAAGGGTAATACTCCCCATGAAACAAGTACTGGAAGTTGGACCATGAGAGCATATTCTCTTTATCAGTTTTCATAACCAAACTCAACTACTGCCAGGCTATTCTATGTAAAAGACATGTTTCCAACAAAAATATCTGATCTTTAGGGATCTAAACCATCCTAAATACATGATCTAATAACACAATCCAATCCTCCAATGCCTGTGGATTTGGCACATCGTGGAACCTCAGCTGTCACTAATTTTATAACTCACATAATGCACTAATGTTTTACTCATCATCATCCAGAAATGATGGTTTTATCTGCTTGTTGACTTGAATAGGTGTCGCTTCCTTCCCACCTAGAGGAAGGACATTGTGATATGGACCCTAAGCTAAGGGCTCATCATTCATCATATCATTGTCATGAAATTAAATTTATAACCTATATGACTATCTTCATAGAGCATCTTAAAAGTGGTCAAGTAATACCACGATAATATGAGAATATAGATACAGGGAGATTCCTCAAAAAGGACTGTCAAAGGACTGAATCATATATGATGCATGTACTATTGTTCAACACAACCAATGACTCAGTATACTGATTCAACAAGTATTCAGAATCCTCATGTATGGATACATCAACCATCAAATCAACACTAGGTTCATTATCATGAAAGTTCCATTAGTGACATTTTGACACTGTTTCCTTATTCCCAACAAATCTATATAAGGGGAAAACACTAAAACCCATCCCAAGGAATAAACTAATCTGATACCACTCTATAACCACCTGACCAACTAGGGACTGTCTATCTAGAGGAAGACTAAGTTTCTATAACCCCAAGACTTCTTATAATAGACTAAGGGTTGGAAACATGGACCAAGATGGAAAAATATAAAATTAGAGGACTTTTCCAAATTTACCTGTATATGCACACCCATCAAAACCCATGCAACTACATAGAGGTAAATAAAATATAATAACATCAAGAGTAAACCATTCATGTAAAAATATCTAGGGAATAAATTAGATCACTATGGAATAATACCAAAGTGAATGGAAGAAAAATTACATTCCCAACTAGAAAAGGGGTACCAACCTGAAATAAATGAAAAATAGAAAGTTGATAGATTTTGGATCTTGATCTCCAAGCCCTAACCACTGTACATGGTCAATATACCCATGCTTACCTAAGCTCCACTATTGTCACCTCCAATAATTATTTCATATAAATAAGACATGACACAGTTGAAAAATCCCTTGCATGGATTAGTATATACATACCCAGTCATATGCCCCAAAAATTTAAGAGGTACTGACAGAGAGATACAAAATAAGTAGTCAGCTTAATCTAAAGAAATGGAGAACTAATATTCCAATATATATATATATATATAAACTCATAAAGAAAACTAGATGAGAAAGAAATGGAATATCCATATCACATCCTAGAAAAATTCAATGAGTAATCTTGTAACTCCACAACTTCATCATTGATTCCCAACATCAAATGAAACCTAACCATAATATGTGTGGAAGGGACCACTCCTTGCTACTACACTCCATATATGAGGGATTAAAAAAATATAGAGGAGGAATTGCACACCATCTAAGCTTAAATATGGGGGAGCACCACTCTATATATAGAGTTATAATGCCCAGTGTATGGGATTACCATGTCTATCTATAAATAGAGTATGGGGAACCAACACCCTATTGTGAAAGGGGAGTACTGATCTTGTCATCCCTTCTGATGAGATTTCCATGATCACTGCCATACTCAAGCATTGCCTAAAGAATCATTACACTCAAAACATATCGGATGATATATTTTATATCATAATAATGGACTTCACAACATTCTATGTGGAAAAAGAACTAGGATAGGCTACTCATGGGACAAAATATGAGTCCAAATGAAGGATATACGAGATGAATAAAATATAGAGGGAATACGAAATGTATAGGGGTCCACATGTTGTGTGAACCCACCATGTCGCCTAGCTGTGTTCTCTTCTCGATATGGATTGAATTCCAAGTCATCATATATGGTGTGTCTGGAATAATTAAGACCCTCTCAGGTATAGCTATCCCTGCCTATATACATCGAACCACACCTATATACCTAGCTGTTCCCAGGTTCCAACTCTTGCCCATGTAATCCTAGAGCACATATCTTTTCATGCCTCATGCGGTCCTAGGTGTGTGTAGTTGGCACACAACTTGGATTCTCAGGTAGGTTCACATGATATTTGGTCCTGGCCACATAGTGTGTGTGTAAGAACTCAGATCTTCATTTCAGGTATGGATCTTTATTTCAGATTGTTTTTTAAGGAAAGGGAAGAAAGGGGAAATTTTCTAAGTACATGTATTGAACAATTGAGTACAAATCATGTACCTTGTTTTTGTGTGTATCCATGTACTGGCTTTGTAATGGTCGAGTACATGATTGTGTAGTGGCCTGGCAGACCATCTAAAGAGGGGGCCTATTGAGGCTTGTACACAGTGTGTACATTAAATGAACACATCATGTACTTTTCTTGTTTATTTTATAAGTTAGAGCGGGGTCACGTATCATCTCCAGAATGCTCTTCTTCTCCTCGTGTTTTGTACTGTAGAGCGATGAACGACTGAGAAACTTCGATCTCCTCCCATTCCTCCATCTGACCTCTAACTAAGACATTGTCAGGTGTGTTGGATTCTCATCAGTGAGTTCAGTCTTTCCCAAGATCCTCTATTCCTGATTTATCCTCTCTCATTAGTTATCAAGGGTTGATCATTTTTACTATTTTCATATTTCTATGTCATTCTAGGATGATTCAAGGACCGATTTTCAAAAGTGTTTGTTGTACATCATCAATGTTGGCGGTTTGTTCCTTTGTTTGACTTTCATTGGGTTATATATTCTTAATGTGATGAATACCCATGATTGGGGTATTGCGTGTTCTGGAATTTAGCCCCATTATTTTTCTTCAATGGTTTATTTGATTAAATATGGGTTTTATAATATGTGTATGGTTTGATTCCTTTTTTACGGGACTCCCCATGGGTTCATTTCCTTAGTTTGACTGTTTATGGCTAGTTGGCCTAGGTTGCATATGAGGCATATCGTGTTTCCATTCCTTGAGTTGTGTAGGATGGATTTTTTTTATGTGTGATTCCTATGTTTATTATTTGATTAATGCTTGGATATTTAATAGTTTTAATTTCAAGTATATCCTTTTGTGACGGTAATGTGATTTGATTAATATTGATCCACATAATAGTTGGATTTCATATAGAGCCTTTAATAAATATTGTATGTGTTTTGATCTTCCAATGGACCATGAGATCCTTGGACCAGGAAAATATTGGGGGTTTCCATGTTGTTTAAAAAGGACCATGAGAGCCTTGGTGTAGACTTTGACCAAGGGGTATTGACTTTGAGAGCTACCGAGGGGGTCATTTGTGATTATTTATTCTATATTGAACCAGGGGGTATTGACTGTGAGAGCTACATGGAGGTCGACTATAATTTATTTATGCTATGTTGATCTAGGGGTATTGACCATGAGAGATACCTAGTGGTCATTTATAAATTACTTAGGTTATTTTCACCTAGGGGGTATTGACCGTGAGAGTTACTCTGAGGTCATTTATAAATTACTTATTCTATGTTGACCCATGGTTTATTGACCGTGAGAGCTACCCAGAGGTAATTTATAAATTATTGAAGTTATGTAGACCCCGAGGTATTGACCATGAGATCTACCTAGGAGTTCATCATCATTACTCTATTCTATGTGGGACCATGGGAGTTACACCTTGAGAGGTTTCTCAGAGGTTCATTTGTGAATAATTGGATTATTGTGATGATTTTTCAAATCCAAAGAACAAGCTTGGACAATGTCTTACTTGGTTGTTTAGATGGTCTTATGAAACATATATTTTGGTATTCTTAATCTTTGGGATATAGCGTTTAGTCTAGATCAAGAGTTTACTTGTTGCAAGGGTTGATTAATAAATGAATATTAATGTAATTGAGAACTGTAGGGTTGTTTACTTTAGAGTACTTACTAGTTTGTTACTTCATTTTTCATATTACCTACTATATATATTCACTGATAGTTAGGCATAGATATTTTTGTGGTTTCCATTTGGGATTCATCACACACTCTATTTTTTTCATGTTTTTGGTCCCAAATAGATTGTATGTTTGCAGGTAAAGATAAGTGCAAACACCAATCTTTATCATGTACTTGATTGTTGTTGGGGCTAGAGAGCATAGGACCAAGCTAGGGCTTGCGATGTTTTTGGAGTTTACTATTTTCTATTATTTGGTTTTAGTATTGTATTTCCATCATTATTACTTGTTGGGCTGATTTCCTAGATACATTTGACATGCATCGTTAATTTATATATGTTTCAGTTGTTTATAATATCTATCTTCCACTGTTTACTTATATTGTATAATATTAGTGTTTACTATTTGTATCTACTGTGTTACTATAGTAATGAGGGAATAGTTTCCCTAGTGTCACACCCTAGGCCCTCCCGGATAGTCTGAATCCTATGGCATTTATGGAAATATTCTTAAGGCCATGTGACCAACCAGGTATGGGGAACTGTTGGGTAGCACCTATACGGGGATGTTACAATGTTGTATCAAAGGAGTTTTATTTCTGCCATGTCTTACTATTTAGAGCATAAAGCCCGGGATATGACGGAATAAGTAGTTGGTAATAAGTTGTGCCCGGGAGTAGCTAACCATTGTATATGGAAAATCCAATTTACCTCGAATATTGAAATCTTTATGGTTTTTCAATTGTTACAGTTGGGTTGATTTCACTATTGGGTGATTTTATTATTTTGTGTTGTTATAATTGATACTATTTAGGTTCTATTTTTGTTGAATCCTAATGAGATGAGGGTATTATATCTCATGCATCATATAAGAACTTTCTAGAGATCACATGTCATGCATTCTTGTCATGCCATTTAGGGTACATTACTTATTTCATGATGTTGTGATAGATGTTGTTCTAGATAATCATGATGTTGTGATTGATTTCATGATTCAATACCTACTATTTTTATAGGGTATTGAAATATATAATGTTTTATTCAGATGGATGCCAAAATTTGGTCATTGAGGTGTTATGGGCCCTCTTGGATTAGAATTTGGCGGATTATGTGTGAACTTTGGTTGAATGTTTTCAGGTTATGATGTGAAAAGGATGAAAAACTTTGATTTGCATGAGTATGGGCTCTCATGGGTCATAATTTGTCATGCCTTGGAAAAAAGTTTGAGTTTTTAAGTGTTTGAGAGAAGTTTCGAAGGATTAGAATCTGTAAACCCAAACAACACGGCGTTTTGTGTCATGAACATGCACCATGTGTTAATCTATTATGGAATAAACAACTTTTCTTAAGAACATGCCGTGTATTGGGAGTACACATCATGTAGTTCTTGACCGTGTGACTGATTGTGTGTGTAGAGACATGGGGTTAGGAATCTTTTGGGAGAACACGCTGTGTCAAGATTGTACATTCCATTTTTGTAAATAATTGTGTATCATGTTGCGTGACCAGTGACATAGGTGGACGAAACATAGGTTGTACACGTCATTTCTTGTTTATGCACACTGTGTAGAGTCGATCGTGTATCTGACCGTGTGACTAACTACACGATCATTTTGAACATAACTAGTACTCATCGTGTCTAGGGTGAACACACCATTTAGTGTTACCCAGGAGAGAACCATGTAGCTCTACCCATATAGATGAAATTGGTCAGGAGGGAAAATTTATGTACATGCCGTGTCTTAGGATGAGAACATCGTGTGTTTGGGTGTTACACGACCAAGATTGGAAGAGGTACATGACATGTTAAAATCTTAAGGGAACCTGTTCTGTGCAAGGTATACCCATTGTGTAACTCTATTTTGTAAAACATGAATGCTTCCTTCTCCCGTTCAATTCATTCACTTCCAATTTTTATTCCTTGATAATCCTGAACATAGGTGTGTGCTTGACCTTTCATATTGATTCCACAGAGATGTCCTCCAATTGTATACTAGGATCAGGGTGACGATCAGACACTAAAAATGGTAGTTCAGGGAACACCAAAAGATCCTCTCACCGTGCCTATCTTGGCACCAGTAGTTATACCAGACAAAGATGCTGATACATTGTTTTGGGAAGGCTTTATGAGGATGATGTAGACATTCTAGGGAGCACCATGTGCTACCTAGACCATGGAAGTGTTGATGAGGGTGTTCCAGTAGTATCATCCTCACAATTTTTCAATGAAAGGAGTACAACATGCTGAAGAGTCGTGGTTGGAGGACATTATTGCTATCTTTCAGCATCTGGAGACACTTTCGGAAAATATGGTGAAGCTCATAATGTACATGTCACATGATTCCTCTAAGAGATGGTGGGATGTTATCACACATGTGGGAATCTATAAGGATATTTCTTGGGTAGTGTTTTAGAGGAACTTATACAATTATTTCAACCCCATGATGTTAAGGGCTGATCAAGCCTGATAGTTCATGCATTTGGAGTAGGGTTCTCTTTCAGTGATGGATTATTCTTCTCATTGCACAGATCTTCAGCGCTTCACACCTGTTCTGGGAGGTGACGAGTTATCTTTGGCCAGGTGATTTGAGGATGGTCTCAGGTGTGACATCCAATCATAGATGAATGTTTTCCAGCCAACATTGGTGATAGTTATAGTGAACCGGGCGCTAATTACTGAGCACAACCTGAGGGATTTGGGAGCTGTGAGGTAGGGTGGTTCAGCATCTAGGGATGGTACTCCTTCGTTTGATAGCAGAAAGTGCCACAAGGAGCCTTCACATAGTGATTCTAGTAGCAAGGATGTATCTACAGTTATCCAAGTGAGCTGATACCAGTATGGGAAGAGTGGTCACATGAGACCTCAGATCCCGAGAGACCCAGTTGAGTGCCGATATTGCAAAAAGATGGTCCATATTTAGTGGTTTTGCCTGTTTTTTTTTTCACCAAAAGCTGGTGAGAGGGGTTATGTTATGACTGTACGTTCAGGAGAAGGACCACAAGTTTTTGCTCAGTCAGGGAACTGTAGTTCTTCAGGAAATTTTGGCAAAAATGGTGGTCATTTCCATGGAATTTAGGATTTAGGTTTTCAGAGACAGTAGGGTGGATCAGATCAGGTTAGTTAGTAGGGTCCTTGGGCCATGGTACAAGTTAGACATTTGTAGTATAGCAGACCTAGTAGGAGCAAGATCCCAGAGCCTCTACAGTTATAGGTACAATTCTAGTTTCCTTATTTTTTACTTCTGCTCTTTTTGATATAGGGGATTCCCATAGTTTTATATATGTTTCCATTGTGGATATCCTTAGGCTCTGAATCTTTATTTATGAGGATATTATGATGCTAGAAACTCCATTAGGGATTAGGAGGTCTAGTGAATGTCAGTGTAAGGAGTTTCCTCTTATGGTTGGTGGCTTTCACTTCTTATGGTGCCTCTATGTCTTAGAGATGATAGGCTTCTATGTTATTCTTACAATGGACTGTTTGGTCTCATTTTAGGCCTTTTGTTTTGACTGATATCACCATAGGGTGAGTTTCATGTCACCAAAGAGTGGGTCTTTTCTACATAAGGGTGAATGGGATTTCCAGGCGAGAAGAGTGGGACTGAAGCATCATGGGTTGGGAGGAATTATAGGTCAGATTTCTAGTTTATATTTTGATGACCATGTGACTTCAAAAAAGCACTTTCCTCCAGTGGCGGAGCATTTCGGGGATTTCATTCCAAACAACTTATCAGGTTTACCTCTTGATTGAGAGGTAAATTTCTCTATTGAGCTTGTTCTAGGAGTGAAAATGGTGTCCATTCCTCCTTATAGGATGGCTACACTAGAGTTATGGGAAATCAAGAAGAAATTAGAGGAGTTATTGGAAAATGGTTTCATGTGAACCTGCACATCTCCACGGGGATCTTCTATCCTTTTGAGATGAAGTCAGATGGTACACTCAGACCTTGAGTGGACTATCGAAATATGAAATAGTTGATAGTCAAGGGCCAATATCCCTTTCTGAGGATTGATGATCTCTTTGATCAGCTTCAAGGATCCCAGGTGTTCTCAATGATTGACATGAGATTCGGTTATCATCAATTGCATGTTAGATGATTATATATACCTCTTACAACCACTCAGAACAGGTATGATCTATACAAATATTTGGTTATAATGTTATGTATCATGAATGTGCCGATAGTTTTTATAGAACTGATGAACCAATTGTTCCCCCCTTACAAATATTTTATTTTGTAGTCTTTGTGGATGAAATTTTGGTGTACTCTCACACTCAACTTGACAACTCCACCCATCTTCAGATCGTGTTGAGTACACTGAAAGATAACCAGTTATATGTCAAGATCTCAAAATGTCACTTTTGGATGGACCATATTCATTTCTTGGGTCATGTTATCTTAGAGACAGGAGTATCAGTAGACCGAGAGAAAGTGAGAGCAGTAGTTTCCTCAAAGTACCCAAAGAATTTCCTTGAGGTAAAGGGATTTCTTGGGCTATCTATTTAGTACAGATGCGTTATAGAAGAGTTTTCATGCATATCAGTGCCACTGAATGGCCTGACTAAGATGTGTGAAATGTACTTGTGGACATATTCCTCTGGTTGAGCCTTTCAGAAGCTGAAAGGGAGATTAACATCAACATAGATACTGCTTTTTACAGATCTGGGAAAGAGTTACACTATTATCTATGATGCATCTGGTATCAGGATGGGAGTAGTGCTTATACGGGGGGTGTTGTCTGCGTGTATGGGTCTTGTCCATAGAGGCAACATGAGATGAATTACTCGACTTATGATCTCAATTTAGCGGTAGTTGTGCATTATTTTCACTATTGGAGACATTATCTTCTGGGAGAACATTTTTTAGTATACACTGACCACAAAATTCTCAAGTATATTTTTACTCAGTTTGAAATGAATTTGAGACATTGAATGTGGCTTGAGTACATTGAGTCCTTTGTCTTTGAGCTTCCCAAAATGCCTAAAAATGGTAGCGCATAGGTTGATGCGTTGAGAAGGAGGACTTATATACATGCAGTTCAGGAGGCCAGTAGTGAGTGGAAACATATGGATCTATTCTCTTATATTCATTTAGAGGTGGGAGATAGATAGTGGTATATGTTTCTTTCATCTATAGTTGTTACCTATAGTCTACTGGATCAAGTGCAACTGGGGAATCTATCAGATTCTGAAGGCCTAGTCCTATGGGAGAGTGTGTTAGGAGAGGACCCTACTCTTGGGTAGAACATAGGAAAGGATGAGGTCTTGCATATTCATGGGCTCATATTGGTGTCAGCAGACATACGCGAGGAGCTTTTAGACTTTCATTCTTTAGTGTGGGTAGTTCACCCTGGTGTCACCAAGAGGTATCAAGATCTGCACTATCTGTATTGGTGTCCAGGAATGAAGAGGGATGTAGTTGGTTTTGTTATGAGATGTTCCACCTATTAATAGGTGAAGTTAGAGCATAAACAAACAACAAGTCTTTTACACTAGTTACCCATTATCAAGTGGAAGTGGAACGATGTCGTGATGGATTTCTTTATGGGTTTACCGAGGTCACTTCGAAGGAATGATGTGGATTGGGTTGTTTTTGACAGACATACAAAGGTGGAACACTTCTTACTGATCAAATAAACCTTCAATGTTGATGAGATTGGAATGTTGTACATCTAATAGATTGTACGTTTGAATGGGGTTCCATATTCTATTGTTTCAGATAGGGATGCTCGGTTTAATTCTCGTGTATGGTAAGGACTATACAGGGATTTGGGAACACAAGCACTTATGAGTACACCTTATCGTCCCCAGACATATGGTTAGTTCCAGTGCACGATTCATGTTTTTTAGGTCATTCTGCAAACATGCATCCTTGATTTTGGGGGATCTGGGGATAGAAACATACCCATAGTGGAGTTTTTGTATAATAACAGTTTTTAAGAAATGATTCAGATTTCACCTTTTGAGGCTTTGTAGGCCTTGCTGATCACCCCTATGTTGTCTAGAGGTAGAATAGGTAGCTATGATGGGACCTCATCTTGTCTCGGAGACCACTGAGTAGTTGGGGTTCATTCGGAAGAGAATGGCTACTAGACAGTCTTGGTAGAAATCATATGTTGATCGATGGAGATGACCTATGGAGTTCAAGGTCAGAGATCAAGTTTTCTTATGTGTCACACTAAGGTTGGGACACGGGAGGATTAGGATATAGGGGAAGCTTTCACAATGAGACATCGGGCCTTTTATGTTTTTGAGAGAGTCTGGCTGGTTTTTTATCTATTTCAGTTACCTCATAGGTAATGAGCTATTGATGATGTCTTCCATGTTTCTCAGCTACGGTGTTACTTTTCAGACCTGTATCATGTTTTTCATCCCGAGGAGGTAGAGTTGGAGGTGGATGCATCCTTTAAGGAGCACTCAATTTTGATTGTGGATCACAACATGAAGGTTATCCATGGCCAGTCTGTTCCTCTAATACGGGTGTTATGGCAGCACATGTGAGTATAGGAAGATACTTGGGAGAGGGAGACTGACATACAATCACAGTGGCCGGAGTTGTTTGAAGTTTATTCTTCCCCACCTTGGAATGGAAATTCGAGGATGAATTTCTTTATGGAGATATGTTCTTAAGAACTCAGATCTTCATTTTAGGTAAGGATCTTCATTTTATGTTGATTTTTAGGAAAAAGGAAGAAAGGGTAAATTTTTTAAGTACATGCCATGCACTTTTAACTACACATTGTGTACCCAAAATCTGAGTGTATCCATGTACTGGTCATGTAACAGCTGAGTACATGGCCATGTAGGTGACATGGAAGACCACCTAAAGTGGGGTCTAGTTGATACTTGTACATAGTGTGTACATTAAATGAACATTCATTGTACTTTTCTTTTAATTTGATAAGTCAGAGTGGGGTCACATCTCATCTCTATAATGATCTTATTCTCTCTGTGTTTCATACAAGAGAGGGATGAAAAACTAAGAAACTTTTATCTCCTCTCATTACTCCATCTAATATTTTATTGAGATGTAATTGGGTATATTGGATTCTCATTGGTGAGTTATCTCTTCCCCTAGAGCCTTTCTTCGTGATTTATCCTCTCTCATGAGTTATTGAGGGTTGATCATTTTTACCATTTTCATAGATCTATGTCATTCTCGCCCGATTCAAGGACATACATTCAAGATTGTTCATCATAAAACATCAAGGTAGATGGTTTGTGTTTATATTTGATTGTATTTTGATTATATATTCTTAAAGTGATGAATACCCTTGATTATGGTATTACATGTTTTCGAATTTAACCCCGTTATTTACCTTCTATGGTTTAATTGATTTAAAAGGTGTTTTATCATATGAGTAAGGTTTGATTCCTTTTTTAAGGGACACCCCATGGATTTGTTTCCTTAGTTTGACTATTTATGGTCAGTTGCCCTAGTTTGCCTATGAGGAATATAGTGTATCCAAGCCTTGAGTTATGTAGGATGGATTTGTTTGGTTATGTTTGATGCCTTTCTTTATGATTTTATTAATATTGAGCCATATAATAGTTTGAATTGAATATAGACCCTTTAGTTATAATAATGTGCTTTGATTAAAGTTGATCCATGTAATAGTTGGATTTCATGTAGATCCTTTAATGAATTTTTTATGTGTGTTGATCTTCTAATGGACCATGAGAGCCTTGGTATAAGAATTTTTTGGAGGTTTCCATATTGTTTACATAGGATCGTGAGAGCCATGTTGTAGACTTTGACCCATTTGTATTGACTGTGAGAGATATCCAGGAAGACATATTTTTATTATTTATGCTATGTTGGCCTAGAGGGTATTGACTGTGAGAGCTACCCAGAGGTCATTTATAAATTATTTAGGATATGTTGACCTAGGGGGTATTGGATGTGAGAGGTACCCAGAGGTCGTTTATAAATTAATTATGTTATGTTGAACCATGGGGTATTGACTATGAGAGCTACTTAGAGGTCGTTTATAAATTACTTATGCTATGTTGACCTAGGGGGTATTGACCGAGAGAGCTAACCAAAGGTCATTTATAAATTATTGATGCTATGTAGACATAGGGGTACTGACCATGAGAGCTAACCAAGAGGTCATCATCATTACTCTACATTTTTTGGGACCATAGGGATTAGACCTTGAGAGCTTTCCAAGAGGGTAATTTGTGAATTATTGAATGATTGTGATGAGTCTTCCAAGCTAAAGCACAAGCTTGGACCCGGTCTTACTTGGTTGTTTATATGGTCTTCTGAGACATCTGTTTTGGTATTCATATATAGGGGGATATAGGGCTTAGGCTAGATCCTGAGTTTACCTATTTCAAATGTTGATTAATAAATGAAAATGAATGTAATTAAAAAATATAGGATTGTTTACTTTGGAGTGCTTCATAGATTATTGTTTCATTTTTTATATTACCTTCTATATATATTCACTAATAGTTAGGCACAGATATTTTGGTGGGTACCTACTAAGTTTCGTCTCACACCTTATTTGGGTCATTCTTTTGGACCCAAAATAGATAATATGGTTGCAGGTATAGATAAGGGTAAGCTCCCTTCATCATTCGGTACCTGATTACTATTCGAGCTAGAGAGCATGGGACCAGGATGAGGCTTGCAATGCTGTGGGAGTTTATTTTATTCTATGTTTTGGTTTCATTATTGTATTTCCAGTTGTGTGACTAGTTTGGATACTTTCCAAGATAAATGCGACATGCATCATTGATTTATATATGTTGAAATTGTTCATATTATTAATCTTCCATTGTTTCCTTCTATTTTATGGTATTACTTCTTCCGCTACTATTTACTGTTTTTTTTTTGTTTCACTCTTCCAGTGAGGGAATAGTTTCCCTACTATCACACCCAAGGCCCTCACTGCTAGTCAACGACCTCTAGAATTTGGGGAAATGCGTTTGAGGCCATGTTACCAACCTATTACGGGACACCTTTGGCTGGTACCTGGAACCGGGATATTACAGTGTGATCCTTAACTGTACCAAAAACCTCAGTTCCATAACATTGGTGGGGGTGGGGGGTTACACGACATGTGTTCATTAGATTCCATGTTGTGTAAACATGTTTTCCATAGAAAACCAAATTATTCACAAGGATTTTAGAACTATTTTTCCCACCACAAATTATACATACTGACCACTTCAATTCCATTATAATAGAAGGTTATATAAAAAAAATTGATCTATGGCGTCGAATGATCCTAAATTGGAAATCAGATCACCTGCTGGAATCCTGTAGTGTTCCCCATGCTTGTTCCATCACCATTACCACTCTAGAAACCATATCCATAGAGAACCAACTGATATCCATCCTAATACATCTTTAAAACACCATACTGGTCATTGTACACACAACCGCCTTGAATGTAAGTGTCCAATCACACTTGAACCCACCCAGTCAATGTTGAGTTGTGACCCCGTGGGACAACAATGAAGAACACAAAGAACAGTGGATGTACAAGAGTGTAGGTGAAACTATCAATAGACAAGTGATCTTAATCAATGATCACACAAAAGTGAAATCCAAGGTTAAAATCATGTAATATCAAGAATAATATATGTAAATTAATTAAACTGAATTATAGAAATGAAAAATAAACAAAAATAAAAAGTTGATAAAATATCCATGTTTAATATTTTAACCAAAAGGGGGCTATATAAAATTAATGATTCATAACATGAAAAAGGGTCAATAATTAGTGAAGAATGAATTAATTAGTAATGAAAAAGCCATGCAGTATTCACTTCTTCTCAATCCACCTCGATATGATCACCCTCCATCCTCTGATGTTATCCACCAAATAAGAATAGTCAGATATCCTATCGATTATCCCAGTGTTTATGTGGATATCCCTAGAGGATTGTTATAATAAGTTATACATACATGGATTTATGTAGTGGGTATTTAAAATAAAATAAATAATTTTAATTATTTATTTTAATTAAAATCACTTCCAATGACTTCCTCAATCATACGTCTGATGCCGACCAACCTTATGTTGTGCCTAGATTAACCCCACATTTCAGACTAAAAAGTTTAATTATATTTCCAATATCAGACTCAATTGGTGATTTATTCCAATTTTTTAGGAAAACATCATTAGTTTGATATTAATATAATAAATATTTTTATAATATCAATTCCGAGCTCACTGGGCCTTATAATCTCACACCGTCATGACACCTCACTCCCAAAAGATTTCTTAATATATTTTAATGTATTAAAAGGGAATAATAGGTTCACTACATAGCACCTGGGGAAATATACCCATCAAAAAACATGAATATCACCTATATAACTATACCTATACTGGAACCTGAGAGTCCCCCAAGAGGAAATACCATCTTCGGAACCATAGGTGATCCAACCTATGGGAACACCATCCCAGGAACCATATGAGAACCACCCTAGGAGAACACTATCCCAGGAACCATAGGATAACCACCCAAAATTATTCTATACTATTTCATAAAACACTATTAGACATACATCATTTTTAAATTAATTTCAAGATAATCCATCAATGTTTTACCCTTCAACAAGTTCATAAGTTACTTACTCATTACCCAATATTAACTGTTCAATAAAAATAACACTCTAAATTTGATAACCAATTTCCATTATTATTGAAAAAGTAAATCAATAACCATTTACTATTTCCCACTAATAATCTCAATCCAACCATTTTTGGTTCATCACACAATTTTTCTCATTTATGGCATGAAACCATTTATAACGAATCCCCATAGGATAAGTTTATTTAACGTAATTTTCTCATATAAAGGAAAAATTGTTCAATTTTAATTCACTTAATTAAAAAATATAATTAAATTTTGGGATGAACACATGGTATGTTGGTGTGTCCACACAACATATGCACTTATAAACAAATAATTATTTGAGTGATAGTTTATAGACCAACTAAATTAGAATCATATAAGCATACTCATTGAATATTATTTGCTGATATAGGATCAAATGGTATAAATCAAAAAAAGGACAAAACACAGAAATAAGACAAAAATAGTGTGAGATTGCTTTAAATTGATAGAAACAAGGAATGAGTTGAGACATAATTAACCATACCTAAATATCTTAATAGGGATTAATAGATCGTGAAACCACCAATAATTAGATAAGAAAACACAAATATAAGGAGAGTATGAGGGAAGGGAGAAAATGACCTTACCTTTCAAACAGAGGAAGAAAATTAAGCGTTTTGGGTGTTTTAATTCAAGAGGAAAAATTAATAATTTAACCAATTATTATGTCATTAGGAAAACCACATGTTTTGAATACATGGTTTCTATACATAGTTTGATAAATTATGTTTCAACTGTGTGGTTACCACTATTTTAAGGCATTACACATTTCCTATTTAGGGTATATAGTTAGGTAAACCGTACACCAACCATGAAAAACACCAATACAATTTACTACAGGTTTTACATAGTTTCTATTAACACATTTTATAATTAAGGGAATAATGCACCAGACCATTCACCTCTACATAGTTGTGATATATGGTTAAAGATAATTATGATGTAATCTTATGCCTTTCCCGAAACCTCCACATTTTATATACTCTAGTCTCCAACTCTAAAAACACTTCTGAGACCACTCTGATTCCCTTTAAACACTTTAAAGGCAAACCAGTGATTGAAAAACAAATTATTAGGTAATATTTTAAATAGATTTATACCCCAAGAATGATAAGTGTTTTACAACCTCCCCACTATATAGAATTTCTTCCTTGAGTTGTATAGTGACCCATACTTTTCACAAATAGGTATTACTTATTAATAGATGAATATTCATTGCATAAAATTGCAATTCATGATGGAATTGTATAGTTTTAATATATTTGGAAATGTGGATACATAAAAAACATATTCAAAAGTGATCTTCATCATCTCCCACTAATTTATTCAGAAATAGAACCCTTCTTATACATATAATACTTAAAACCTTTCTTCATTACCTGGTGAAAGGAAACATGATAAAGGGTGATCTATGATACTCAGTAAGGGTAATCAAAGAAGATATCACTGATCACCTAAACATAACATGATAATAAAGGTATGATAACTTGAGGTTATCATTTGAAAGTTGTACCTTTTATATCATTGATCGTAATCTTGTTCTATGAAATACAGTTGTATGTTTATAAGATATTAATAAAAAATGAGTTAAATAACATGATCCAAGAGAGCATAAAATTAGAATCAAATATATGTTTCTTCCATACATATAAGTATATAAAATCATTTCATTAGACTAGGATCACTTCCAAAACTATCATAGTGGATTGTGTACGCTAACCATTCCATAATTTTCTTATTCAAGGTTCTCTCCCAAGACAATCATAGTGGATAGAGTCCCTTTCTAAATTGTGTTCACTCCCCATTCTAGTCCTTATTATCTTATCAGATATCAATATTTACCCAATGCATTGGAGGGAAATATAATATCGGTCCCAAACATCACATAATTATAATCATACATATATGTTCCACAATATCATAAACATTCATCATATCAAAACTCATGGAAATGAAATGGGATTCATAAAAATTTCTTCATCGCATAACCCATGGAAAATAAATGGGTTAAATAAACATATTTTCATCATAATCATAATCCATAAAAATAAATAATAAGGATTCATCATTGGATCAATACCTATTAAATCATATGTAACATCAAGGTGTGTTATCAAATATAAAAACTTTATTTAAAATGTACTGGAATATTTCTTGATAAAAATACCCATTTCAATTTGAAATCAAAATTTTAAAATGTGATTTTTTTTAATAAATTAATGAAAAATATATTATTTTAAAATAATCTTGTAAAATATTAAAGTAGTATTATAAGAAATTATTGGTCATAATTATGGGAAATTATAATCATCCCATGTATATTAAAACAAAGATTCCATTCATATGTTCGGTAAAAATAAAAAATTACCTCATTCAGAAAATGATAAGAAGATTACGTTTTATTTTGTTTTTTCAAAATAAAAAATGGGTAAAAAATAAATTTATAAAAACATAATAAAATAGTAAAAGCATTCTTGAAAACATTTTTAGGAAATATGAACATGGAAGAAAACAATTTTTTGATTGAAAAGAGAAAAAATTTCTGTATTTCTTTAAAAACAGTTTTTCTGTATCTTGAGTAATTAAAGAAAAAATGATATTGAGAATTATATTATCTATAAAGAACCACAATATATTAAAATTTATGATATTTTTGAGAGGCAGGTCATAAAATATCATCATTAGAAACTTAATCATAAACAATCTCGATAAATAATGAGATTGTAATATAAATCTCTTACATTAAGTTTGACTTAACTCGAAAGCGGTATAAACTACCATATAATAAATTTAAATTTATCATAATTATATATTACAATAACTTTCATACTTATAATATCATATATGACCCACTTATAACTTTTTAATTCACATTTATTAATAACTACTTATTAAAATCATCATTTATGGGTGTTAACTATTTTGTTTTTTTTTGAGAATTTCAGTTCTGTGGTTCCAGTCCTTGTACATTGATAAGTGTTAAATAATCCCCATGTTGTTAATAATGATATAAATAAAATATATATTCATTATATATACTTATAGTCTTCTATAAATTTAAGATATATAAAAATGAATTACACAGTTCATGGCGATGGTAGGTCGTACTTACCCATGAACGATGTTTTCACTTTTCAACAGATGGAATGAACGAAAGATAAATAATAAATAACCATTAGATAATCATTTTTATATATTATATATCATATATATTTACTAAATATAATCTTATTACCATCTATTTAAATAAAAAAATGAAAAACGAATCACATCACTCCATGGTGGTGGTGGTCCACACGTACGCTCAAGTAGTGTTATCATTTTCCAATAGATGGGTGGGTAAGAATGTATATATGATAATATAATTATAGAAGAAGAATTATTTCATAAATATAATATATAAACTCAAAACCCATCACAACAAACATTCATGAATGATGGTGGTGGAAAATTAATTGTATCGTTACGCAGAGGTGGTAGCGCACACGTACACATTAGTGATACATTCACTTCTCATTTAATGGAATAGAGGGTGAATAATGGTAGTTATAAAATAAAAAAAATATTTAATTATATTGAGTACAATTAATTTATTATTTTATGACTAATATCATATATTTATTGTAGTTAAAAGAATAAAAAATTAAAATAGGCTGAGTGAGACGATTACCCCTTCTTCAAGTGACCTCCTTTAAATCCTTTCTTAAGTACCCTTGGAATGGTATTTTATGAATAGAAAACCAGAAATTTGTGTCTATGTAAGTTGATAATATAATTAGATAGAGGTTTTTTATTTATATGGATAATGGTTTTTTAAATAAATGATATAAGGTGTGTCCTTTTAAAATAGAGGGAAATATCACACTTGAAATTACTAAAAAGGTTAAAATATAATTAATTCATTCTCAATAAACATGTTTAAAATGGATCTATATTCGAAGTAAAGGAAGATAAGGTCAAAAAAAACATCAGAAAATGAAATTTATAATTTTGTTGGTGTCATTTAAAACATTATGTTTTGTTTTAACCCCTTAGTTCACCAATTTTAATCATAACATGGTAATGAATTTTTAATATTAAAGGGTCATAATTTTACTTATAAGAAAAAAAATTACTGATAAATGAAAAATGGATGATATTTTAGACCATTTCTCACCATATATGTCCTATTTAATTATTTTTAGAAATTTTAATCAATTCAATATAAAAAATTATCATAAAATATTTTTTATGTCATTTTTATAACTATTCACATAATTTGACTTTTAAAACAACATGAAAAAAATATAATTAGAATATAAAAATTTCAAAAAACTACAATATGTTATATTAATCTATAAATATTTTGGCCACTATAACTCACCCAAAAAATATCACTTTTATACTTTTAAAAAAACATTTACATGAGTTTTCTTCAGCTTCCACATGCACTGTGTTAGTGTTGTGTAAGCATGTAGGGTAATTATTTCATCACTAAAAAATTAAAATAAATTACCATGAAAAAAATAATTTAAATTTTAAATAAAAATTTAGAACCAAACATATCCTCGCATTATTCTTATGTAATCTTTTTTGAGATAATAAATTAAAGACAGTGATATTTTTAATTTATTCATTTCTTAAATTAATATAAAGGTCATAAAAAAATGGCACCATGTGGCCATATATTCTATAATTTTATTGCAATTGATGAAAGATATCCATAAAATAGGATAAATTCAAGTGTTTGGTTTATTTTGAACATTATCTATGGTTTCAACCCTTTTTTACCCATTTTACCCTAACTAAGGTGACCAAAATTTATAATGTTTTTTATTTAAAATGAAAAAAAAATTAAAGGGTCTTATTTACAAATTTTGTAACTTATGAATAAAAATATGGGATATATTTTTCAATATTCAATTCCTATATGTGGAGAAAAATCATTTAACAGTAAGTGCAAAAAAACTTTACAAAACCGTTATAAAAAAATGCATATTTGAACATAAAAATGGATTTATTCTTATTTCACACCTTGTAAAAACCCAGTAGTTGAATATTAAAATATTTTATAGAATATATTATATTTTAATTTCATAAAATTAATTGATCAATATATATTAATCCATTTTATTTAAATAAAAACACATTGTGTGTATAAATGTTTTTCCGGAAAACAACATTTTTTTTCATCAAACACGTTTATTTTCATTTATACACATTTGATAACAAATGAATTTATTTTATACATATAAAAATAAATTGTTTTCATAATTTAGTTAGTTCTATTCATATCCACTAATCCAATAGCTTGATAATAACTATCATATTAAATAATAATATTTTAATTGTATATCGCGGTTTGTTTAAACTCATTCTTACATGTATTAAAAGATATTGAGGAAAATAACTTTATTTAATATATCACAAAATATGATAGACTTACATAATACCTGACTTAAAATTAATATCATCGTAAAGAGTCTATCACTCTAATACAAAAAAATGAGGATATATCTATTTCATCACATCCTCGGGTTCCCATATAGCTTCTTCAAATTTTTTATTCCTCTAGAGAACTTTAACCATGTGAGTAGCCTTATTCTATAAAAATTTGTATCCATGATAAAATTTTTATACCTTTTGTTATCCATTATAAATATCATTCACTAGTAGTATAACCTATTAGTTCATTACATGTGATGGATTAGGTATGCCTTGGGAGAGATACATGATACACATTGTGAACATCAGAGAGGTTTGGTGGATGTGCCAAGCTACTATCCCTTCTAAAAAAATAATCATAAAGGGGAAAATATACCTAGATCATTGATTTAATTTATTTTTGAATATCATAACCATATTCCATATATAAATTTATAGTAATACCTTCTCACCAACTTTAAATTTTAGATTTTTTCTGAAAATTATCTACATAACATTTCTGTCGACTTTGATCTGATTTGATGAGATGATGAATAGATCTAACATTCACTCAAATTATCTTAGCTAGATTAGGTCCCAATATCTTTATTTCTCTAAGTTCATCCTATCTCATTATAGTTATATATTTCTTTTGATAGATGTATTTATAAGGATCCGTCTGAATGCTTGAGTGAATGTTATTTTTGTAAGAATACGTGATTAGAGGATGGCATCGATCCCAACCAACATTGAAATACATAAATAAGACCTCAACATGAAATAAAGGATTTGAATAGTTCTATCAGACTATACATATATCTAAGGATGATATATAACACTAAAACACAACTATGAATCTATATCTTGCAAAAATACTTCACTGGAACTTCGAGGTAAACCTCGTATCTTGATTAGATTCAATAGAATGTGGCACTACATGAAAAAATAACACATACTTAATGTATATTCTGGAAATATTATTTAGATATAAGTATTATCTGATATCAATTAAGTGTGATAAATTTATAAGTTTATTTACTACAACCCAATTAACATTATGGAATTTATATGTTTTGGGGAGCATGATGACAAAATTCGTGGTTTTGTTTTCCCATTTCCATTTTGGAATGGGTAATGGTTGTAACATTCCATTAGACTTCTATATCTTAGCCTTAAATTTATGACATACAAAAAACCAAGATACATATTCTGTAATATTTCTCTTCTCATTTTCCCACTAAAAACACTCTTTCATATCTCTATACCTCTCTATACTTCCAGGATGTATAAAGAATGATGAATTATAAAATTCATCCAAATAATCCTTATTTAAATATGGTATTAATAGAACACATACATAATTTGTAAACCTTGTTATTCCATTATAATAAAGGTTGAAGTGAGGAATATTTCTCACCATCTTTTGTAGTTACATATATCTTCCTTGTATTCCTATTTAATCATTAACTGGATAAATGGTTGAACACTCATTTGAGAAAAATAATATTTATCCCATTAATTCAGTACTTGTAGATCCATACATTATAAATAAAAAAAATATTGGATATTTTGTGATCCTCATCATAGATAATCTAGCATGATCTATTGGAATCAAAGTATTGTCCACCTTGTTCAGTTTCCCTGGGTGGTAATGTATTGAGTAGTCATAATCTTTAATCAACTCCAACCATATTCTCCGACACATATTAATATCTTTTAGAGTGAATATATACTTTGATATTTTATAATTAGTATATATATCACAAATTTCTCCATAGTGACAATGTCTCTATATATTTAATTAAAAAATTACTACAACTAATTCTAAATCCTGAGATGGTTAATTTTACTCATAAACATTTAATTGGTGTGAGAAATAAGATAAAACCAAATCATTCTTCATGAGGAAATATCCTTAAACCTTATATGATATATCACTCTAGACCAAAAATCCTTCTCTATTATAGGGTAATTTAAGTATAAGTTCAATGGTTAAAATTATCTTTAGTTCCATGACATTTTCATCACACTCATCTGTCCAAAGTGACTTGGATCCCTTCTAAGTTAACTTGGTGAGTAGATTAGACAAGCATGCAAAATTTTCCATAAATCACTGATAATATCTATCCAAGCCACGATAAATAAATATCATAGTCACAATTATTGGTCTGGGTCAACATTCAACAACTTATATCTTTTATGGATCCACTGATATACCTTCTCTTGAGATAATATAACCCAAAAAATGAAACTGTATGCTTCTAAAATTAATAGTTGGTAAATTTTTCATACAAATTATCATTCCATTAGGTCCATAGTATAATCCTCATGTTATCTCCATGATATTATTTTCTCTTCAAATATTTAATAATTTCACATATAAAAACTACCAAAAACTGATCAAAGTAATCTCTAAATACTCTATTCATTAAATCTATGAAGATAGTGGGGGAATTATCAAGACCAAATGGCATAACTATAAATTCATAGTGTCCATTCCATATATAGATGGTTTTATTTGGTATTTATTCATTTTTTACCATCATCTAATAGCCTCCAGATCAAATATAAATCTTTGAAAAGTATGGTGATTCTCATAACTGATCATAAAATAATCAATATGGGGTAGAGGATACTTATTATTGATTATTATCTCATTAAGTTCCCAATAATGAATAAAAAATCTCATTGATACATATGTATTCTTAATAAAAAGTATAAGTGTTATACATGGTGATGAACTTGGTCCAATGAATCCCTTATCAAGATTCTACTAATGTCTCTTCTTCAGTTCCAAAAAATCAATATTTTCCATTTTATATATTCATTGAAATAGGTATATCACTACGTATGTGTTTAATTGAAAATTAAACTTCACAATTTGGTGGAATACTTGGAAAATATTTCAAAAAAACCTTATAAAACTCTCATACAGTAGGAATATCTTTGATGTTGTGTTTCTCCCAAACCATATAAGATATACATACCTTTTTAATAAAAATCATGACCCATATAATGGATGTAATTTCCAATGGAAATTCATATTTATCATCACACTATTAGACGGTCATAATTTGGTTTGGAATATCAAACATGACTACCCTTCCTCAGAAATTGATTGAATATTTATGTAAAGAAATCAAATCCATTCCTAAGATAACATCAAATTCATGTATAGGGAGAATAATGAGATTTTTAAGAAATAGATTCCCACAAACTAGAACTGGAGATAAATCATATACATCAGATGAAATAAACATATAATTATGAGTTTTCACTGTTAATTCTATATATAATCATTGGGGTGGCATTGGGATACCCTTAGAAAATTATTCAAAAAAAAAGGATATATCTAGAATAAAATAAGATATTAATAGTTTGAGGGTTGATTAATAATGTAAATTTCAAAAATAATTTATCATACCCCGCATCAACAATAGGGATCAGTTGATATTTCTCTTTTTCTTTAGTCTTAAGAGTTTACAAAAACTGATAATAATCATTAACATTAATATTTGGGTGATAGTTTGTATAATCCCAATACACCTTGTATTATAAACCCTAGAGTGTGTGTGGTGCATTATATGGTAATTTTTTCCATTGTTAGCGAAGGTTACTCATTTATAATATCTAAATTATTCATATATTGATAAAGATTCATAAGAATAACAACAATATTTTTCATTCCAACTCCCATAAATTTTGGTTACTCAAGATGACAATCATTGAATATTCCACCACAATCAACATTAACCCAGTTCCTTTGGTTTCCAACCATAGAATAAAACATAAAAAATAGAGTGTGATAAATGATAATAATTTTAAAAAACCATATAATAACGATTAATAATTTATGGGATTTATAAATCATGACAAGTTATTTTCAGACTATGACACCTTATGTTTAACCTAGACCATCTTTGGTCATCATTTATTCAAATCTATCCTATTGGTCCATAAAAAATTTGAATTAACAAAGCATAACACTCTTAGAGTGTGAAACTCAGTGCATAGTAAGGGAACACTCACTATGCAGTAGAATAATGGATGAGACATACTCAAACATATTTTTTTAGGGTTATTACCCTTGGATTAATTTTTCCCAAGACCACATCCAATTATAGTATCCATAAAGTGATGTTTTTCTAGGAAAACCACACTCAATTCGTTACCATAACATAGTAAGTTATCCTATACATAGGATTCTCTTAAGGGTTTCCCTCTAATGTGTTCTAACACTAGTTTCTTAAGTGAAATAAACCTTTCTATGATACCAAAAATATTGAACCATAATTTTCATACATAGATATTAGATCTTAAAAAATTAATATTCATTGCATAACATTATGATCCACACTAGAATCATTCAAGATTAGTACTTTTTTAACTTTCATATACAAACAAGTTTTTCATAAGATATGTACATCATCATGCACTAGTTTCTTCATAAATATCACCCTTATTAGACAATTAATACTAAAAACCTTTCTTCATATCATGGGGAATGGAAACATAAGAAAGGGTGACCGCAAATGATCTAAAAGGTAAAAAGTGAGATATTAACGATCATGTATGTTCAACATGGGGATAATGGTATAAAAACATTATCTTAACATTTAAAAAACATAACCAATATATCATTGTTCATATTATTGATTCATGACATAAATATTGACAATTCATAAGGTATGAATCATAAATTAATCCAAGAACATGAGCCATGAGAGCATAACATTGGTATCAAACATAAGTTTTTGGAATATATATAAGCATAGAAAATAATTTCCTTAGTCAAATATCACTTCTTGGACTATCATAGTGAATTGAGTTCACTCTCCATTCCATCATATTTTTATTAAAGGTTCACTCCTAAGAATATCATAGTGGACAATGTCCCTTAATGAACTGGGATCACTCCCCATCTGAGTCCATATTATGTCACGAGATATCCATATTTACCTAATTAATTGGACGGATATATAATTATGGGTCCACCAATCACATAATGAAATACATTTATATGTGTTTTACAATAAAATAAAAATTGCATCATATCATAACCCGTTCAAGAGAAACGAGTTTCATAAACATTTCATTATAGAATTAACAAATGAAAATAAACTAGTTTCATAAAAATATTTTCAAAATAATAATATACCATTCATAGAAATAACAGGGATGGAATAATTGGATAATATTCCCAGTATATCATAATCAATATCAAAGGATATTTTCATAGATTAAAAATTCCTTTAAAATATTAATGGTACATTTCTTAAGGAAAATACAATTTTCACTTTGAAATCAAATATTTAAAATATAAAAAATTCCAAAATACTAATGAAAAAAATTCATTGAAAGTATGCATGGAAACCTGAAAAGGAATCTTCAAATCATTGAGTAGTCTTGATGGTGGGAAATTATATTCATTTCATATACATTAAAACAAATACTCATTTCATATTTTTGATAAAATTTCAAAAGTGCATCATTTGGAAATTGAATTGAAGATGCATTTGAAACATTTTTTTAAAAGTAAAACATGGTAAAAATGAATTTAAACCATCAAAATAGAATATTAAAAACATTCTTGATAACATTTTTAGAGTACATGGACATAGAGGAAAAAATATTTTCAACTAAAAAGACAAATAAAGGCAGTTTTTCTTTAAGAACATTATTCCTATATATTGTTTTCATAAATAGAGTATAATTAAAATAAAACATGTATAATATTGAAATAATCATAGTATATAATAATTCAGGTTATTATTTATATATATATCATAAAATTTCCTCATCATAAAATTAATCATAAAAAAACTTGAGAAACAATGAGATTATAACATAAATCCCTTACCTCAATTTCAAATAGCTTAAAAAATTAAATACCCTTTATGATAAATTTAAATTTTTTATAATTATATACTATAAAAATTAAAAAAAATTATAATATCATATATCATCCACTTATAATGTTTCAACACCTATTTATTAATAATTCTTTATCAAAATCCTCATTTATGGGTTTTGTTTTTTTATAGGAATTTCAGTTCGGTAGTTCTGATCCTTGTACTTTGAACATGATTACATTATCTCCAGAATGTTAATAATTATATTAATATCATATATATTTATTATGTATATATATATTCTTCTAAAATATATAGAGATATACAAATAAATTACATCGTTCAGGGAGATGGTATGTCTTATATATGCATGAACGTTGTTTTCACTTTTCAACGGATGGACAAAAACAAAGGTAAATAATAATTTAACTACCAATAATAATTTATATATCATATATATTCATTAAATATATCCTTATTATCATCCATGTAAATAAAAAATGAAAAACGTATCACATCACTTCATGGAGGTGGTAGTCCACATGTACACCTGAGCAGCGTTATCATTTTCCAAAAGATGGGTAGGTAAGAATTTCGATATGATGTTATAATTATAGAACAAAAATGAATTCATAAATATCATATATAAATATTAAATCCATTATAATAACCATCTATCAGATATGCTGGTGGAAAACGAATTGTATCGCTACGTGGAAGTGATAGTCCACACATACACCTGAGGGATACTTTCACTTACCATTTAATAAAAAGAGGGTAAATAATAGTAGTTAAATAATATTGATAAAATTTTATTATATTTATGATAATTAAGTTATTTTATTATGAATTCCATAGATTTAAGGGATTTAGAAGAATAAATAAATTGAAATAGGTTGGGTAAGATCGTTACTTCTTCTTAGGAAGACCTCTTTTAGATCCTTTCATAAGGACCCTTGGAATGGTGTTTTAATATGACCATAAAATATAATTTGTTTCTAGGAATGTTTAAAATAAAATTTTATAGGGTTTTTTTGAGTTATATGGTTCAAATAAGTGAAATGAAAAGAGAGAAGGGGTGTCCTTTTATAATGGAAGGAAATGACACACTTCGAATAACTAAAAAGATTAAAATATAATTAAGTAATTATCAAGAATGAAAATTTCAAATGGATATATATTAAAATAAAATTATTATAAGGTCAAAATATCGTCACCCAATGAAATATCATCACCCAAGCGTGTGGAATATAAAAATTATATAATACATATGTTGTAAATTTATTTTATACCATAAGTCGTCATAAATTTTTCTCTCCTGGGAAATTTTACATCATAAATATTAGTTTAATGTTTTGAATGAAAACATTGGTTTTCTATATCTTTGAGACATATGGATTAAATGAAATTTGTGGGGTATTTGGGCCTGAGGGTTTTATTTCATAATTATCCCTCTTAAATCCTAATTTACTCTTCTTCTATAGACTTTTACAGCCTAAAAATGTTTTACATACTATGTATGTAGCTATTTAGGACTCTTTCTTTGAGGGATTTATGCCATAAATTGGATTTTATGGCATAAATTGTCTGAAATTTCCTACTTTAATGGTAGCATCCCTTTCGCAACATTATCTCGAATTATTCACATAAAGCAACCAAAAATCATTATATCATACTATATAATATGTATAAATCCCAAATAAATTATTCCAAAAGGAATATATTAATTAATCCTATCAAATTCTCCCAAAATTGAACAATTTACTATCTTCAATTAAAAAGTGTCACAATAATAATCTCAAAGGAAACAATGTTTAATAGGAAACATGCATTACAAAAATGAAAATAAAAAAAGTGTTATTAGAGAGTGATAGTACTCTAAAATCACCCTTGAAAATAAAATAATTCATGCCTCGTAATAATCTTTTTTATTCGAATTCCATTTTCATTTAATTTCAATTTATTAACTATTCTTTAGATGGGTATACCCATGTTTCAATTTACCTCACCAGGAATTTTCTCTCTTCACTCAAGGTAAAAAATAAACTAGTTGTTATTTTTATACATTGATTAAATTTTTCTAATCATAAGTTTCTTTGGATCTAACATCTCCACTCCATAATTGAAAATAAAATAATTAATCATGAGGGCTTTAATATTATGATTCAAATGACTCTGAAGTTGAGGGTTGATGGGTAGATGATAAAAATCAATATAAAAATGGAATGAAAACACTAAAGTATAATGCATGGTAATCTAGAATTGTATAATGAAGAACCTTCTGTAAAAAATACAATCTTTGTACTCTCAAAATATCAAGGTAGGTCGATTAATATGTTTTGAAAGTATGATAAATGCATCATATTTATTCATTTTATCTTTTTATAGAATTCATTTTTAGGACATATATCACATCTACCAGCTAACCATATATGATCAAGCATTAGAAAAATCATACTAGTAAAGGTAAAATTTTAACCTTCCAAATATACAACACATGTGTTTTAAAAAAATAGGATAATCATGAAGGTACATCAGATGTAATAATAGACCACGTCCCACATATCTAGAGAAAATACAACCACACATATCCTCAGTAACAAGCCTCTCGTTCTCAGTAGAAATGACCATTTCCCCATATTTATTCAAGGGAAAATCATTCCATCATAACAAATAGTAGTCTAGGAATGGATAAAATGGGTTTTGAATTCAGCTCAATACTAACAAGGTTATCCATGTCTTATATGGTCTTAAGAAGGAAAATTTTATAGTTGAGTCTCAAAAAAATGGGATCAATCAATCAAAATAACTCAATTTTTTTAGTCTTATATTTGTTCAATCATATCCTCAATAAGATCCCAATTTACGTTCTAATAGAGTTACATTACCTAAGTATTTCTCAAGAAACATGGTCAGAAAAGAGTGTGAAAAAGTAGGTCCAGAATCCTATTAGGAATGAGAATATATAAAAAGGGCAATCCCTCAGGGTATAGTGACTAGTAATAATTCAATCAAATTTTTTTTAGGAATATTAAATTATAATTAAAACTATAAAAAATAGGTTTATTCAGTGGTGATATTTAATTACATAAACTAAAAACGTTGTAAAATACTGCTGTTGCTAGCGCTAAAAAAGTGCTGATAAAGGGGATCATTAACTGTTCTTTTTTATCACTATTAAATAGGGTCTTTAAGAGTGCTATAAAAAGTTCTGTTAAAGGGGGTCCTTTATCAGTGCTCTTTTACATGTTCTGATAAAGTCTCACTTTTTATCAACACTTTTAAAAAAGCCCTGGTAAATGGGGTCTTTTATTAGTGCATGTAAAAAAGCACATATAAAGGGGGGGTTTATCGGTGCTTTTTTAAAAGTGCCGATAAAAGACCCCCCCCCCCCTTGATCAGTGTTTTTTTCAAGAACTGATAATAGTATACTTCAAAAAAATATTTATTTAAAAATAATATATTAATATATAATTATATTTTTATTGATATAAATATAATATATTTTTTTAAAATATGTTCTATATAAGGTAAATTGGAATTTACACTTAACATATAAAATATTTAGTAGAAATAACATATAAAATAGTTAAAAAGTAATTAATTAATAATTTTATTATTATTACTAATTAATAGTCATTTAATTTCAATTTGATGATAAAACAAACAAAAAATTAATAAAATATCTAAAATATGTTGAAAATGTAACTCAAACTTCAAATGACCATAACATATGATATGAGTGTCTGTTTGGGCTCTACCACATATCAAATCAAATCCTGCGACAAGATATATGACATAGATGGTCTTATTCTTTGTTCAAAGTGCACTTTCCAGTTTATTAACCCTAGAAAGTCCCAAAATGCCTCCAAAACTGAGTTTTTTTATCGTTGATCCCTATTTCTTAAAATTCCAATGGCTATAACTTATGATATGGGTGTTTGCTCAGATTATTACTCATATCATATGGAAGATCATTTAATGATATTTGATTTTACTAGTTGTGGAGCTGAAACACAATTTGGGATTAGATGTAATGGTTGTTTCATGGTTTTTTGAGGTTTAGAGTTTTTAGAGTTTCTTAACATTTTTTTTGCATTTTAAGGGTTTTTAAAGATAATATACATTTTAATATATATATATATATTTTTTAAAATATATATATAACTATATATATAAACATCTCTAAATATATAAATATATAAATATATGGACAACAAAATATAATGAAATATATATTAATATATAGATATATTAGAAAATGTCAAAAATAGTATAATGTAGTGGAAAAGGAGCTTTTGTATAAGCTGTAGGTCTTAGGTTTGAAACTCGCTAGAGGCAAGGGTGTGCTCTAGGGGTGGTATTATCTAAGGTACTGATGAAGGGGTGTGGGAAGTGCAGATAAAGGGGTTGGGGTAGCGTTGATAGGGGGAATGAGAAAAAAATTATACCCTTTATTATTAAGGTATTTATAGTCTCTTTTTTAGTGATATTAAATAAGGCCTTTAACAGTGCTAAAAAAGTGCTGATAAAGGGGGCTTTTAACAATGTTAAAAAAGCACTAATAAATGCCCCCTTTATCAGTTATTTTTTTAGTGCTGTTAAAGGGGGACTTTATCAATGATTTTTATGAGTGCTAATATAACCAACTCTTTAATATCAGTGACATTATTAGTGGTTTTATAGCTTATATAAAGCTATTTTACTAGTGATGTTAATTGCCTAATTTGTAATAGTGTAAATTAGTAAAATCAATAATCATGATAAAAATATAAATAAGAAAAAAATAATAGATTTTAACATTTTCCATCTAAAATTTATCTTTTATTAACATGGGTATAATGAAATTTCATGTTAAATAGTGTTTATAATGAAAAAGTCCTCCAAAAATAACGATAAAACAAAAACAATCTACATATATACCAAATAGATCTAAAAATTGGCCCCAAAAATTAAAATGAAACTATGAGTGCACTATTTGGGACGTGATGTGAGAGATATGGAAATGAAAATATATAAAAATGAAATGAAAACAATGAATAGGTAAGGGAATCAAGATCTACAAATAAATAATTTCATAGCATGGGGTAAAATCTCAAATTTTTATGTGAAACAAGAATTCCAACATTAATGTTAGAGAAAAAATAGACATACAATAGAGGAATAATCAAAGAATAGAATAAGAACAATATGAAATCATAAAATGGTTTGGCACACACGGGGGTCAAAAATAAATATCAACTCATATAAATGTATGGAATATAGTACAATGAAGTGTTGGAATGAAATAAATGTAGGAAAGACCTAGAAAAGAAAAATAAAAGGTAATTCCTAAAAATACAAAACTAAAACTCAAAATATTGTTCTATGACCTGCCTCCAATAAATAACTAACAATTACATTGTTATCCAAAAGGACAGACAAAAATCAATTAGAATACTCTATTGGATGAACAGTCCTTGATCTCTTGTGGGAAATGGAGTTATTTTCCTATAGATCAAAGGGTCCATTAAAAGGATTATACACCTCTAAAATGGCCAAAAAAACATCATGAGTGGAAAATGGAGTATCCTTGAAACTCATAGAGAGATGTCCTAGATATCCTTTGAAGCACAAAAGCACAATGGATACCTCATATGTAAAGAAAATATGCATCCTTGGAAGTGTATCAAAAGTGATACAAGATGTATAAGACCGAGACATAAAAAATTGAATCCACGCAGAATGAGTAAGATATAAAAATATCATCCTCCTATATAAAAGTGTATCACTTTCATTAAATGCAGTAAAAATTACAAGTTAGGGGCGGCTAATAGAGTGAATGAAAAAACACCCTTAAAGAATAATATAAATTAGGGTTACACTAGGTAAGAACTAAGAATAGTTGTAAGATTATTCGTGATTTATATCAGAGGTCTTATCTCTATTGATGAGTTTCTAGATTCTTCCTTCCATTTCAATATTAGTGATAGGGTTATGAAAAGGTGGATCAACCAATATAACAGGTGATGTGGTGCTAGAAGTTTTT
Organism: Viscum album; assembly: GCA_963277665.1. Lineage (NCBI taxonomy): Eukaryota > Viridiplantae > Streptophyta > Magnoliopsida > Santalales > Viscaceae > Viscum > Viscum album. The sequence continues at coordinate 136,755,542 of OY728134.1, forward strand.
TGGTCACTAATAGTGGTTTTGTGTCTGAGGAGGGAAGAGGTAAGGTGTCAATTCATAAGGAGTTCATGTTTATAGTAGAAATATTGATAAATATAGACCCAGATAGAGTGGAAAGATCGTGGAATTTTCCCTATCAAGCATTCATTGCTCAGAAGTCCCACTAAGATGTAGAATATATGATCTTAGGAGGAAGCACAAACAGTGTGTCTACTAGTGATAATGTGTATTGGGTAGGTATGGTGCTAGATCCTATCCTGATGAATTAATGGTGAGGATGGGTGGATGGGGTGGGTTCTGGTGGAGAGGAAGAAGTAATATATGGGTGATCAGTGAATGGACTGCCAAATTGATGAAGTATCTACCTTTGGTTCTCCAAAATTGAACTGGAGAAAATTATTTTGGCTATGAATTAACAACCACATATTCATTGTATTGTGGATATTATGAGATGAAACTAAAGCCTCAGGTTCAGAAACTACATGTTGTTTTGTAGGGATGAAAGGGATTGTAGAGGTAACAGGTGTAGGCGTCTTGTTAGTGGACTCGTTGTAGGAATGTGCTTAATCATAATAATCGACAACCTTCGTAATTATCCCTACATTATGGTGAAAGACAAGGAATGCATAATTCAACAGGTCGAGTGAGGATAAGGGCTAGTAGGAATCAAATATTCCTAAGTTCTTGGCTAGATGAGTGAAGAAGGATCCACTCATAAGGGCATCATTCTTCCTCTGGGCCAGACCCTCATAATAAAAAGATAACAGGTGGCCCATGTTCACTGTGGGGTAACCCATGGTAGTACAAATTATTTAATCGTCATTTTATGTGATGTCCGCATGTGATTCACCTCATTCTAGATAGTCATGGGAGAATGCAGAATGGTTGAACTGAGAGTGACACCCTTCCAATGGGCATGCTTCATGGTAGGCAGATCTTGTATGCTCATGGGTTCGCATGCTATAAACTCCCTAATCATTAGTGTATCAACCTTGTTAAATTTTAATATCAACGAACCATAATTGGGAGATGTATAAAAATATGAGGAGTAGATTCCCAAGGCATTGTAGAACTTGCCCAGTGTGGGCTACCAATCCCTTCCTCCAAACCAGAATGATACATGAATGATGTCCAGCTCAAATACAGTTAGGAAATAAATGAATAGATCCTGGTATTTCTCCTTTTTTAAACTCAAATATATTAAATAGGTGCATTTTATGGAGGTCCTCCATGAAATCTTCATCCACAAGAATCTTGTGAAACACACCCAAATTCAGTGTTTTATTTTTCCGCATAGGCTATGCCTAAAAATGGTCCAATATGACTCATTTTTATTGGTCATAAAAATATTCATGGGTGTATCTGAGTATTCAAGGACACAAACTATGAATGGTTAGATGTGTAATATAAATCAAAACTTATTGGGGATGAATGGTGGTTGGTACACACTGGTCCTGGTGGTAGTGGAGAAGGAACTCAGGCAAGACATTTGGTCAAGGGAGTTTTCTTGGCTTGGGCCATGCTCTTAGAGGGTGGAAGACCTCTTCCCTTGGTGTAGACTATTGATGATAATAGAATCATAGGATATATAAATATGGTGAAGTATATGGGATTAGGCATGGTCGAGGTTGGAGAAGAGAAGAGAGAGCATCATCTTGTGATAAGAGGTGTGGTTGATTTTGGAAATGGAGGGAGAAGAGGTGGTGAGGCTGACCCCATAAACCCAAGTTTTATGGGTTAACTAGGAGGGATACACAACTTATGGTGTAAATTTATGATTTATTATGTATGTTGTGTTGGTAAGGTTTTTTTAAACCATGATTTTTACAGTGTAAAATATGATTTTACATCACAAATACCCTTTTATTTATTAATTTATTTTTAATGAAACCTCTTCCGTAAGCTAGTGTCAGTGAACAAGTAGAAATTAAGTGACCCTAATATATTTAAAGAAATTATACTTGGGTTTCCACTTAGTTTAATATTCATTTAATGTTAAGAGCTTGGCATCCCCCCAAATCATGTGAATTTCAAATATAGGACACACCCTCTATGAAATTATTATTAGTCGAAATTCAACCGCTACCCATTAACCTTAAATGGTGGTCTATCTCCAAATAATATTTAAATAGTTTCAAATGAGAAGAATTTAAAAACATTAAACGAACCCAACCATTGGGATTTCAGTTTTTTAGTGAATAATTTTAAGTTAGAATTGAACAAAATAACATTGTCCCCTGATGTAAATATTTATCGCATGATATGTTGGTCATTTCATTTTTTTTATGTTCATTATTTTTGGAATTCTCATAAGAGTAATTTTTTATTTTCTAAATCTCATCCAATTGAAACAACATTTGATTCCTTGCACTTTGATCATCTAGGTTTAACTTTTTGATTTCCTAGAATAAGCAGTGTTCTAATTCAACTGGAAGGTGGCATGATATTTCATATAAAAATAGGAAAGTATTTTTGATGATTCTTGTTTTGTAATCAATTCTATATTCACAAAGTCAATTTCAAGTTTGAAACTTTAGTCTTTCCTACTTTTATTGACTTTCTTTTATATAATCTATTTAATTTCCTAGGTGGACAGTTCCACCTACCTGCTAGTTTTTGGATGGAAAGGGATGTCGATATTGTATCAAATTCCAAATATTTCTGTATACCTTTAATGTATTTTTAATTGAGGTGTGTTCCTCATTCAATAATGGGTAAATATGGAAATCCAAACTATGAAAAAAAAAATTCTTCAGAAATTGCATGACCACTTTGTCCATGTCAAGGGTGGTTTCTTATTCTTTTACCAAATTTGAAATATAATATACACCAACCAATATATATATATATCCATGGGAATTGGTGAATTATCCCATGAATTTTTTTTCCCAAACATTAGATACTTATCATTCTAGTATGGGATTTTGTGGAATTTCATTACATTCGATAATTGTGCCTGTTCACTAGGATCGATCACTTCATTTCACAAATACTCTTGCATACTAATGAAGTGTATCCTAAATAAATCCAAATTGAATAATTTTAGCCATGGTGTTGTCAGACACATGATTTCTTCTAGTGGATGGCATGTGATATAATTCTAATACACTTTGAATTTTATCCTTTGGTATGCATCATCGCATTAAATGATCAACATAATGTTCAAATATAAGTGAATCATCCCATTAATAATTCTACGAATCAGCTAGAAACTTATTTCCCTATTTATAATAGATGTTTTGGTAGAGGATTACAGTGGATATATAGTTTTCCATGTGAGGAAACCATAATCATGCTTTCACATCCACGTTAAAGGGTGTTTCTTTAGGTAAGTCATCCAAAATTTATAACTCTTTATCATCTTGATGGATAGTTTAGGTACCAAATACCTTATACTCACATAACCCTACTCTTTGAATATATATAATTGATTTTGGATCATATTGTAGTAATCAAAATATCAAAAAAAACTTGAAATAGGTCATAAACAGTGTGAGATACCTAGAAAGTATAAAAACAAGGAAAAAGTGGAGATAAATATTAATCCATATCATAAGATATTTATTAGGATAAATGACAAGAAAAACAACCAAGAATTAGATAATAAACCACTAAGAGAAGGATAGGAGGTTGGGACAACGATTGTTCCCCTGCTAGTCTAATGAAGGAGGGTAAATAAGGGTTGTTGTTATTTTAATTCATGAAGTTAAAATTGATAATTTTTAAAAAAGAATAGTCACTGGGAATAGCACATGGTTTGGCCAATGGGTTTTCCAAACCATATGAAAACATTCAGTTTCCATTGTATAGGGGACCACACTCTGCATGGTTACCACACATAGTTTGATAAAATATGAGATTCCCATAGTTTTTAGGAATGAAAAATCCCATAGTTATATGGAATGGTTAGAAAAACCATGCCCAAATAGTGATAAATTCCTCTAAAATTTATTGTTTTTTTTCAAAGATTCTAATGATACTTCACATAGTTCTGGGAACTATACACTATGTCTTTTATCTCAACACAATTGGTATGAATGATTAGCACTAACCACGAATGAACGATGAACCTAGCCTAAGGCCCAAAATTTTCATATACTTAGGCATCAAACTCAATGAACATCTATAAAACCACTACAACTCCCCATAAACACTTCTAAGGTAAAAAATGAAATAAAAACACAATATTATGGTAAAATTTAAACTGGTTCATACCTTAGAAATTTATTTGTCTTTACACATGTTAATTAGTGATATATATATATATTTATATATCTGTGTGTGCGCGTGCATGTGTGTTTGGGTTAATAAAATAAATAAAATAAAAGTGAATCTATGTGCAATATGGGGTGTGTGGTGGTATGAATAGCCGATAATGGGGGTGTATGTGTCATGGATGGGAGTGTGTGGTGGAGATAAGTGTGTGAGTGGTATGTTTTATGTGAGAGTGAGTGGGTGAATATAGGGGGAAATATTTTAAAAAAATGGGAATTCAATATGGGTTCATGAGGGAAAGTGTACATGATTGTGTGAGGATGAACTACAATAAAATACACTTTTATAAAAAGTACAAATAACTATTAACAGTGATAATAAAATCACTAATGTTTTATTGATGTCCAAGTTGACCTGAGTGGGAGAACCAAAATTCATGTAGCGAGACTAGTAGAAGATGTTCCAAAAAAATTCAAGGGTGGATGAAGCTCAAGTGCAAGTAACAGATAATGCATCTCAATAATCTAGATTACCAAAAATTCAAGTACCAAAATTATATATAGATCCAAGACATACACAAAAACCATATAAGTTGAGGATATCAAGAAAAGTAAAAAATTTCGTTCAGATATTTAGGGTAGGTATGAATTTTCTTTTTATAATGGGTATAAGAATGCTAGAAATCCCAGAAGAGGTGGCCAAAAATATTTATTCCAAATATTTTAAGATAATAATGAATAATGAAATAGATTTATTATAGTTTTATGGAATTTTTGAGCTCACCGACATACTGCAAGTGAATAAGGAATGAGAAAATAAGAGGGTTTATCATATAAGAGGATAATCTGATGAAATGAATCACTACAAAGTGTGGTTGTATGGAAAAGTATTTCAATAGAAAGAAAGTGTTGATTTCAAGTAAATATTCTCACTTATAGTTAAACACGCAACTATCTATAACGTGATAAGAATGGTAAAATTGAAATATTTGTACTCAGAATAAATGGATATAAATACTGCATTACATCATAGTGATTTATAGGATTAAATTTAAATGAAATGGAAAATATATTTCATGAAAGATAAAAACTAAAATTCAGTATATAAACTAATGAATTGTATTCATGATCTGAAGAAAGAACTATGAAAATGGAATACAATTTTGGGTTTTTTTATGCTAGAAGAAGTTTTAGGAGAGAGTAATGGAGATCATTATTACTACCATAAGAAATGATAATATGGGGGAATTCATCATATTTCTCTTATATATTGATAATATACTTTTATCTAGACCAGATAGTGGAATACATTCAAATCTATAAAGTAACCTGGACATATGATTCAAAATTAATGATCACGGGAAGGCCAAAAATATTTTGTAGATTTCGATTGAGAGATTTAGGAGAGAATTAGCATTGGTGCTATCTTAAAAGGAATATATACTTAAGGTAATTCAGATATTTTGGATGATTGGATATAAGTAATTTTGATCCCAGTTTGTTTATGCTATATTTGTTGTCAATAGATGTTAATATGATGAAGATACATTTATGTATCTTGGACATTTAGTTGAATAATCAAATCCTTAAGAAGAAGAAGATACCAAGCATATTTTCTAAATATATTATGTGAATTTATATCATAAGACACATCATATAATAAGAGATTTGAATAATTGAGTTGTTTCATACAAAAATATCACAAGAGAATATTTTAGAAAGATTTGGGATTATATTAATAAGTTACTAACTCTTTTCAAAAGAGTTTAGTAAAAATAAGGATATCCCCAATCCATTTGAGGAACTAGTTTAACTACATGTGTGGGAGGATTACTCCACCATGCATTATATAACTCAACACCACCAGTCATAGGTGGAAAAATGCATAGTAGAACCAGAGAGCCTGTATAGGTAGACATAACATGCCCACAACACACAAAGGAGTGGAAGATGAGATATAGGAAACCCGATCAACCATATGTTATGTGAATCGGGTGTGAATATTGCACAAAATGAGAAGCTACCATTACTATCACAAAAAGGAGGAGATACTGTGACTATTTCAGAAAAGGAGTATTTGTCATGAATATCTCATAGAATAATGAGCTATCATGAATATAATATGTAAGAAATAGATACTATGAGTATCACATTAAATGAGGATGTTCTATGAGTGTCACATGGAAGAAGGAGATGCCATAAATTTCACATGTATGGAAGAGATTCCAAAAATGTCACACATTAGTAGGAGCTACCATTATTATGGGGATCTTCCACGATACCTCCATATAGAATTCAATAGATGGTATGATCAACCTTCTATAGAAGAAGGCCATCATACGTGAACTAAGAATGAGATACTATGAGTCTTCATTTTAAATGAACCTACCATATATTGTTAAATGAAATTTCTTTAAAGAACCCAAAAATGAGACCACACATTGAAATTGTGTGAATGTATGAAGGGGTTGAACAATCACACAGTGATTATGGATCAATAGTGCATAGTGATATCAACTGCCCCAATCAATCAACCATAAGAGGGAAATTGATTGCATGACCATCCAATTGACCACATGATCATTAGATCGACAACATAAATTATTATTATCAATCATGTTTGTAATGATCAACCATGGGTTATTTTTATTGACCGTACAAAATGAATCAACCATGTGTGGTGAAAAAATGAGTATCCAAATATGAGATACATACATGATAATAGTCTGAGATCTATGTAACATAAAGACATGCATGAATTCATGTTGTTTAAATTCATAAAGAAGCCATGTGAATCGAGGGTACAATAGAATTTCTACAGTGTTTATTATAGAAACATATAAAAGAAGAAGTTTCATGAAAATATGTGAATAAAAAGTGATAAATTACTTGATACCAAGTGATTTGATTGTTATTGGAAAGAAATAACATATAAATTAATCCATGATTCAAACAGTTGTATTGAATGTAGAACTTGTAGATTATTCAATGCCACAAATGACATCACCATGATCCACATGCATACATATCCATATGAAACTATAAAATCATTGGATTATCATGGATATATGAAGTAAGAGATTCATAGATTTAGGTAGATGTAGATATTAGTTTTTTACATTTTAATTCACACTGTATGGTGAGTTATAACATACAATAAAGATGGAAAGGGGGATAACTAGGATAGTTACCTCAAATTCATGTAGTTATAGATATTTTTAATATACGTAGTATTTGTTAAGAAGAAGACAAGGTAAATAATTTCTGATGTAGATGTTGGAAGACGATGATGATCCAAGTGAATTTTAATTATGATAATAATTGGTAATTCAAATAATTCATTTACATGGTTTTGTGAAAATATAATTAAATAATATATATATTGAAAATAAGTAATTATCATGGTATTTATTATTATTAAATATATTTATATTAAAGGTTGTTAAAGAAAATAATGTATATTGATGAAATAGTATTGAAACTAAAGTAAATATTTTTTGAGTATCAAATAAGAATAGATAGACTCAACTCTAATAATTCAAATACATCATAAAGAGTCAATGAATTGTAGAGAGATCATTGTATATTATTTTTCAATGAAGAATAAATAAATAAGAATATAAGAGGAATATAGGAATATAAAGATAAATTTAAGTGCACTAAATAAATATTAGGGAAGAATAAAATGTGGTATGAAAATCTATTGCACAAAAATAGGAGAATAAGAAAAATAAAGAAGAATAAAATAAGCTGTTGTGTATATATATTTGTGCAGAAAAAAGAGAAGGAAGAAAAAACCCTCAGAATATATTTTTTAGAGGTGTGAACACTATTTTGAAAAAAAAGAAGATGTAATTTCTTTCACAATACTATAAAAGTAAGAAGAGAATATTATAAGAACAATTAAGCATTGTGATACTATAAAATTAAAATAAGAAGAGTAGAAGATCAAGAAAGAACTATAACATTAAATAAAAGTCACATATGGTGGTGGAATCTATTTACATTGTAAAGAACATAAATATATTGAAGAATTTATATAAAATTAGTATAAAGGTCTGGTAAGGAGTTACAGTTAGACTAGATTATCATCAGTCTGGGTAATCATGATTATTTTTTGTCCCTAATCTTGAGTGTAGGGTACAATAATTCAGGATCATGATTTTTTTACCAAACCACTATAACAAGTATCTCATTATAATGGCATATTTAATCAAGGATTATTTCCCAGTTACACAAAGGAATATCCTTTTTTATTGAATGGTAAACTTCATAAATCTCATATCCACTTTGTGTGAGTAATAAAAAATGAAAAAAAAGTATGATAATAAGAAAATAAATATCCAAAATGTCTATAGGTAAAGGGATAAAAATATTAAATTGGAATAAAAAGTTCCCAAAACTGATTCACCCCCTATTAGGGTTCAGTATTTCTATAGGTGGTTCTATCAATCAGTATATGAGCCAGTTTCACCTCTATTCGATTCTGTTGTGGGATGTTTTCTATATTTTTTTAGATTTGAAGAATATTTCCTAAATTTATTATAAAGTGTAGTTTCTGTGAAAATTTATCTATTTTAGAGTATAATAATATTTAAACTATGGCATTTAAGAATATTTAAAATAAAGGGAAAAGAAATTTGAAGAAGATGTACCCATTGAGCTAATAGGATGAAAGATGAGTATCTTTAATCCACTACAACATAGAAAGAAAATATAGCATATAAAAATAAAATTGGTAGTTTATTCTTCCAAAAATGTTTTGGGTAGTCATTATAACTGAATTTTATCAAGACATTCAAGTGATAAGGAGGTTTTTATCAATTATCATCAAAATTTTCCTAAAGAATATCTATGTACTAGTGGAAGTGATAACATATCAGTTGATTTTTCAATTGATGAATTTAATAATATGATGCATGGTTTTTCTAAATAATAACTCTATATTTTCTAAAGGATATATTAATATATAAAATATGTGATCACTTGGCTTAATAATAATTCAAAAACATTATAGAAGGCTCTAAAGGAGGAGATTTTGTTATATGAAAATATCTCTAATAAAGTTAGAGCCAAGGAATCCATAAATGTGATCCTTGAAGAAAGGTGCACCAATTTTAATGAGGACTATATCAACGGGGCCTATTGTAAGGATAAGAATTTGAATGAATTAAGGAGCGTGCATAAAAATTTAAGGATATTGACAAAGAAAAATATATTCTCAAAAATAATATTTCGTAATATTACGATAAAATTATAAAATCTAGAAATTTATTTGGCTGTGTCTTCACAAGTAACAAATAATGAAAGAGATGTTCCCACAGATTGTTCTAAGGAGGTTATATGTGTTAAAAAAATGTCCTTATATGATATGAATATCAAGAAAACATTTTATCATCATTAACAAGAATATATAATGAAAAAGGGACCATTCATACCTTTTTGTAATAATTTATCGAAATATATTTTAATAAACAATATAGGATTCAAAACAAAATATGTACAAGTATAGATAAGGAATAGTAGTGAGGATCCTACCCCCATGTGTAAGATATATCAAAGATGAATTATGGTAGCTGGTTCCCATAGATGGTCCCAACATGTAGAGAATAATTCCTAGAAATATCATCTTCATTTTTCTGTAAATTTTGGATAACATTCCATAAACATAATAAGATCACGGAATATGGGTTACTATTAGAGATGCAACAATTTCAAGAATTGAGAATTAGATTATTGGTTAAATAATAAAATTTATAAATAACACAGTAATCCCTATTCAAGGTGGATAAATCTATCGATAAAGACAAAACGTCTATATATTAACAATAATATGTTTAATAAAAATAGATTTAATGTTATTGAAAATTTATTTGATGTTAGAAAAAGTTCTGTTCATTTATGTGGTGCATGCACATCTAAGCATACATAAAAATTATATGGGAAAATAAAACCACGGAAGTTGATAATAATAGAATAATAATCCTTTGGAATGGAACCAAATAAATCTAATGTTTCATGTTTGAATACTCTTAAGAGAGTTTCAGAGAATACTAGGGGATACCGTTCTATAACAAGACAAATACAAGACAAATTTAAAAACCATGAAAGAAAAGATAATTTCCATATTGAAATAACTTAAGTAAATAAATTCCCTCAGAATAATACATATAGAGAATCTAATAAGGTTTCCAATAACCCCAGAGATATATTAGCAATTTATCTATCAAATCTAGAGAATGAAATAAAGATAGAAGAGGCACATGAAAAATACAGTTCCAATGGAGAAGAAGATATTCCACTTGAAGAAGTAAAATATCCTGAGTGTTTTTAAACAATTGATAATACTTATTCTATATAAGTTCTATGTGTGAGGTTTAATGTGGATAAAAATTCCCTAAGTGATTAATTTAGTATAATTACCTCACATGAATATTTATGAATTATGATGGATGTTTCACTAGGTTATTCATTCACATTAAAGGCTCTTGAAAATTTAATATTCCCACAAAAAAATCAAATAAGTGATGAGTTCCTTGTTTTCTAAAGTTAAATCCAAATTAAAGATCATATGTTCATAAATGAATAATGGAGTAAATAGAGAAACATGGTTGATAAAAATATATCAACCCTATTATTCACAATGAGGAAAAAGAAGGGACAACTTATTAACATAATCTTTATGTACTGGGTTTGTGATTACAATATAAGGAATTAAAGGAAAATAGTACTATCAGGGGGAAAACCTGATAAAGAGTTATGGATTTCAATCATGGATATTCTGGATGGGGCATCACCATCTAAGATTTAAATCTAAATTGGTATTTTGGAAAATTTTATTATCAGATCACATTTGATGAAGTTGAAGGATGTTTTTCCAATCAATACATGATAGAAATCGATGAATATTCAATATTTATTTGATCTTAAAATTGGTATTCTAAACAATATTCAATTAATAATATCATCATTGGTGAATTTGTGGAACTTTTCAAATTTAGATAGTGAAAATTTAAAGATCTATTTTTTGTGTATTTTAAACATAGAGACCTTAATGCATATCTATTTAAGAGATTCATCATTATAAATATCACAAGGAATGTCACCTTGTGAGGGGTGGGGGTAAGTAGAGAGTGTTAAATAAGCTTCTAGAATCATTATCTCATTTAAATATTATTATTTTGTAAAGAGATTATAGAAAATGTCAATAAAAATGTATTTAATTTTTATCTCTCATCCATGAAAATTTAAATAAAATTTTAGTTATTTGGGGGATAAAATAAATTAATCAATGAAATAATAAGATAATATGTTCCAAGGTTTTTAATCCTAATATTCATACCTAAATGCTTTTAATTTTCTTTGAAGTTAGTGTAATCATTTAATGTTGATATTTATGATAAAATTGTATATTAGTTAGTAGATATCATTTTTATTAGCTTGATAGAGTTTGAAAAAACCTTGGAGAAAATTTTGTGAGTTAATTTTTCATTTAGTATTATGTTCAATTGGAAATGGATAGCTTTATTTTCTAAATCAAACCTAATTATTTTCTACACTGAGTATAGATCAAGTGGATTTGGAGTGTAATGGTTGATGGAACATTGTTATGTATGAATCAATACCTCTTTTCCAAATTAAATTGTATTTTTTTATTAATAGGGGTAGAATTTGAAGTGAAAGACTGATAAAAAAGGTAGAGGGAGGGCATGACACATATTAACACATAATTGAGATGGTATTCCCTACACATAAAAAGTGGGATATTATTGATCCTATTTTGTTTAAATTATTTTTATTTTCAAGATATGTCAATATGACAATGATGAATTGAAGTATCATGGAGTTTTAGTAGAATAATATAATATTGGAGAATAATAACATCATAAGAGTTTTATTTAATCATATTAAGTAAATTAAAACTAGAAGACACATCATGGAAGAAGTTTTTTTAAAATTTTAGGGGGTTTAGGAGAAACTATTTCATGAGGGGATTTTATCTATAATTGGAATTATATAAAAGATTTATTAACACTTTTTATAAGATATTTGTAAAAAAATTGTCTACCCCAATCCATCCAAGAAACCAATTTAACTACTTGTGTTGGTGGATATCTCTACCATGCATGATCTGGATCATCATGGCTAGTTAGAGGCAATGGGCAGTAAAGTGGTAGAACAGATCCTACATAGAGAGGAATATAATGTGCACAATGTAAACATGATTGGTGTTAGAGGGAGAGGAAACATGATCGAATATATATATTTTTTAATGGATCATGAATATCATATAGAAGGGGGAGCTACCATGATTATCCCATGCAAGGTAAAGCTAATTTAAGCGTTGTAAAAAAGGAGGCATTACCATAAATATCGCATGGAAGGAAGATCTATCATGAATTTTTAAATAAAGGTAGAGCTATCATGAACATTACAGAGAAGGAGGAGCTATCATGACCTTCATGTGAGTGGAGGATCTAACATGGATGTCCAATACAAGGAGGATCTACTATGGATTTTACAAATGGGGAGAATCCTTGAGTATGAGGATGTTATGTGAGACCTCCAGAGATATTCTTTGAATTAGGATGATCAACCTTCCATAGGAATAAGGAAATTGATCATTGGATAAGAATGAGATACCATGAGCCTTTATGGTAAATGAACCCATTGTATTTTTTTAAATTTATTATCAATGAAGAATCCAAGAAATGAGACTACACATTGAAATTGTGTTACCACATGAAGGGACTGATTGATTTCATAATGATTCTAGATTGATTGTGTGTAGTGAGATCAATCACACCTTCTAATTGATTATTAGAATGTAATTCATTATACCACCATCAGATCAAACACATCATCATTAGATCAACCAAATGACTTATTCTTATCAATTGTGCATGTAATGATCAACTATACGTTACTTTGATTAACTACAAGACTAGATCTTAGATTGGATATACAAGATGAAGCTACTATGTGTAGTGAAAAAAATGAGAAGATAAATTTGAGATACATGCATGAGAAGAGTCTGAGATCCTTGAAACATAAGGCCATTCATGAATTCATTATTTCTAATGGATTAATTTAGGCATATTGATTGAGGATATAAATCACTTTCTATAGTATTTATCATAACAACTACTAAAATAGAAATCATTGTGAAATCACTCTTTTGAAGAAAAAGAGTTGAGTCAATTGATGCTAGGATATGTGTTCATTATTGGAAAACAAATATCACAATAATTAATTCATGATTCAGGTGATTGTATTGAAGTTAGAACTTGTAGATTATTTTATTTCAAAAACTAATCATCCATTATATGAATGCATGTACATTGTTATAAAACAATATACACATAGGATTATCTTAGAGGGATAGAGAAATAGATTCCAAGATTTATATATTTTTTGAAAGGAGTTTCTGATTTTTAAATTCACATGGTGTTTTGAATTTAAACACGTGAGAGAGATGGAATAGAGAATAAATACGATAGTTATTGTACATTATTACTTATAGATAATTCTAATATACAAGGTTTTTATGAGAAGAAGTTAAGGCTGAGAATTATGGATCTAGATGATGGAAGTGGTCGATGGACCGGGAGAATATGAATTACTATAATATATAGAAATTCAAATCATGTATATATAGAGTTTATGTAAATATATAAATGAATAAGTGAGAGAGAAAATAAGTAACCATCACATAATTTATTATTATTATCACACACACAAAAACATATATTTTTTATTGTCAATGAAAATAATGTATGTTTAATATCTAGTACATAATATAAACTAAATATTTTGTGAGTATAAAAGAATAATATAGATACTTGAGTGTAATCATCCATATAAATCCTAAAGAGTCAAATAATTGAGAGTAGATCCAGTGAAATATGTTTTTCCCTGAAGAGGAAATCATGAATAAGAGGAGTGGAAGAGAAGAAGATCAAGTGAAATTAAAGTGCACTATATAAATAAGATGAAATAAAAAATGGTGTTGTGAAAATATATTTCATTAAAAGAATAACATAAGAAGAAAAAATATAGACTAATAAAATAATGTTTTTTACATAACTATTTATGCAGGAAGAAGATAATGAAAGTGTATCTATTTGTGTGTGAAATATTCTGAATACAAAACGAGATGGAATTTATAGAATATTTGTGTTCATGAAAGTGTAGAATTGAAAAAAAACAAGGTAGATATATGAAATTCAATAGAATTTACATATAAAAGAAGGATTCCTTGATTTTGAAAAGAACTCAAATAAATTTAAAATTATCCATATAGGTAGTATAAACAAATTCCAAGGAGTAGTATTTGGATTAGGATATCAGTGGTCTAAATAATCCCAAATATTTTCCATCCAACTTGAGTGTAGGGTACTACACTTTAGGTTCGTAGTTGGTTTTTGACCAACCCGCTATAAAATGTATCTCATTACACTACAACAAAAGCAGACCTTAGCGGCGGTTTACAAAAACAACCGCTAAACTTGGCGTCGACAATCTTTTAGTGGCGGTTTTTCCTATTTGGCGGCGGTTTAAAAAATGTGTCGTAGATGCCTCATTTCCCGGCGGTTTCTCTCCATTTAGCGGCAGTTTTATGGGTATGCCGCACCTTTTTATTCGCGGCGGTTTTAACCTCCGCAAAATTATGCCGTTTGATGTGCCTATTTTGCAGCGGTAAAAACCGCCGCTAAATATAAACGTAATATATTTAGCGGTGGTTTTAACCACCGATAAATGCTGCCCAGCAAGGCATTTAGCGGTGGTTAAAACCGCCGCTAAATGCTACCAAGTATGGCATTAGCTGCGGTTAAAACCACCGCTAAATGCTGAACTGGAAAAAAAATAATTTTGGTTCTACTACACCAGTGCCCTGAAAAATAAATCAAACCAGAATATAGATAAATGATCACATCTTCATCCCTTTAAGCATCCAACTGATGCTGCTCCCCACCATAGGTTTTAACATTAATAGAAAATTATGAACCATTGTATTCTCCACCATTGTAATTTCCTATAAAGAATATCCAAATATTTACAATGATAATATTGGAATTTTTCCTCTAATTGGGAAATCCTAATTACTTATGAGGCCATAATAGGGACCTTACTATAAAGAAACAGTCAAATTCCAATCAGCCTAACTGAAACTAGTCATGAAATCTTTCTCATAATACATTTTTGAACCGTTCATGACACCCACATTAGCATAGTGACATGATTTAAATGGATACTTTCACCTATATACATCTAAGAAGAAGTATAATAATTCAATCCACTTTCAGCTAACCATTCCCAAGATACTCAGCTTAGATGACTCACATATCACATCCTGAACCACAATTACTTCCTCTATGAAATCCCGTGTTTACCACAAGCACATTCACATAAGCCCATACCTGACTTTCAATGAAATTTATTAGTCATTCCATCACCTAACCATTTAATACATTGTTCCCTAGCATGAACAAGGGTGGAACCTAGATCCATCCCACTATAATCATTACCCTTTAAACATCACCTTTGAGTCCGACGATAAGTTTGGGATAAAATAAGATCATCAAGTTAGAGTCCAAGTAACTATCCCTAGGTTGTCCATAATCCAAGTTTACAAGTGAGATATTGGTAAAAGACCAAAACATCCACATAAGATCATTTACTGAGCCTAGAATGACATTCATCTATTGATCAAGTCAATGGAAACGGTTGGTGTCCAAAAGTCTGTCCAAGGCATTCTTATACAGGAACTCAGGTATCACACAAGAATTAACCATGCCTCAATAAAAACCATGCATCCCGCATGAAACATTGATAAAAACTATTTATTAAAAAAGAATAACACTTGATAGCTTTAGATTAGTATATAACCGATGCTCTCTTAGTGCATCGAGGATGACATAAAGATAGGGGACATGCTCATTGCTAAGCAAGAGTACACTAAGAGAGTATAAATATTATCAGAAGATTGGAGACACTTCCATCACCTCTAAGACACTTCCATCACTTCTACTACCTAGAAGGACATTTTTACTATATCTGATATGATGTTCCCCAAATTAGGAGTGTCCTAGTCATGAAAAGAAGAGATAGACCAACTGCTCATAAGAGAACTAGGTTAGATTCACCTTAATCGCACATGTGACACTTATCTGATTCACACTCACAAACTCCATAACATTTGTCATAAAAGATGAAACCAACCCGACCAGCGTGTCAGAACACCCAATCCATTTATGAATCGAGCTGACACAATGGGGCTACCCGAATGCTGCTATATAGTAGAAATGGTATTAATATGGGTTACATATATGGAAATGTTTGGTGGAAACTATGTGCCCTAAATGTTACATATACAAACCAACCGTTATCATACTTGTTCAACACATCAACAATACTACTACTCATCATCTGATGCTGCATCATCACCCTCTCCACCTTCATCTCCACCACCTGCTGCCACCTATAAGAACATTATATTGAAAATTAAATATTTTTGCATATTTATAATAAAACCTAAAACCAATAAAAGTTTGCAAACTAAATGATTTTGATTTTTTTGTGATTTACCTACTCACCACTACCCGATGAACTACCACCGGGGGCATATCTTCTCATATACTGACGTATTTCAAGCAACTCTTTCTGCAAACCAGATATCTGATCCCCCTGCTCGTGAACTGTGTTTCGTAGAGAAGACATCTCCCTCTGAGCATCTCCAGGTATGAAATGACTATAAGCAGGAGTAGATTTAGCTGAAATCCCTGATGGAATGCGAAAGACCTCAGATGGCACAAGTCCCAAACCCATCCCGCGCACTCTACCAGGATGCTCCTTCCCAAGGACTTTACCAATCGGGTCATCCTGGGAGACTGAGTAGGATTGCCCAGGATTGGCATCCCATATTTCTTTAATTTTTACCTATAAATAAAATATCAATATATATTAACATAGTAAAAACTGATAATAAGTTATTATAATAAATAATTGACTTCATACCCCAACTTCTCTGGCAGGTTCATTAACAAAACTTCCATCTGTTTTTTTATGAACATCCAGCCACAGTTCTGTTCGGGATGCGTCATGCCCTAAACTCTGTGACTGCATTAAAAAAAGATAAATCAACAATTAAATATGTTAAATAGATAATATTATCTTATAAATATTTAAACTAATTAAAAGATTACCAATGACATTCGGCTTCTTGAAATGATTTTTGAACCCGCAGTGTGCGGGATGACCTGCTTTGCCCGGTTTGAAGCATTCTGTCTTGAGAGATCCTGAAATAAATAAAATTCAATTTAACAGTATTGTATTCAATGTCTATCTCCTCTTCATGTACATGTATAAATGTAAAATGAGGATAATATAATAATATATATTTCAATACCATCCGCTTCTCATCACGATGTCTATCGACAAAAACCTTCCAATGTTCTTTAGGTACCCCACTGGGTAGCTTCTCATACATCTCCTGCAAGGTCAACGAAGTATCGTTGACATCACACCACAACCTCCATTTGAAATCATTCCATTTTTTCCAAGATTTTTCAATGTCCACTTCCGTGCTATCACATGAGCAACGGTAAAGTGGAAGAACATCTGTATACAGAAATTCATTTTGAATATATTAGTAACATGACATTCAATTAATCCATAAAGTAATAAAATTACCTTTATCTGAGAATCATAATCTTCAGTTTTCCAGTTTGGAGGCATATGCATCCAATCATCATATGAAATAGGCAGGGAAATGGGCCCTGCTGCCAGTTGACCTATAATCTAACCAAGTAAACATGCGGCGTCATCCGTCGGGACCCCATAAGAATCAAATGGAACCACTATCTTCTCGCCATGCATGTTCCAAACATCATAACTTTTTATGTGTTTTTCCACGGTTGCATAGTTTTCATCTGCAATGAGCAAACAATTACTATAAACAAAATGCAATAAATTTATTTAATTAAAATTTGTACCTATGACTGTGACCCTCCAGAATGTCCGTGATGAACTGGAAGGGGCGTGTCGCTGCCCCACTGTTGAGTCTCCTGTAGGGGGAGGTGATGACTTATCCTCTAATGTGGCATCCACTGATGGTGTCAGAGATGGTGCAGGGGGAGATGATGCAGGGATGTAGGCAGCTGCTGCCTCAGATGTCGTGGGGACAGACGGATCGTCATCTGTCACAGAAGTAGAAGGAATGGTGTACCGCTTCTTTCTTGGAATTCCTGTCATTTAATCAAATAAATATAAGTTTAGAATATATATTTCAAAAAATTTATGTAGAAAAAAATTAAAAATGATAATAGATTCCCAGTACTAACAAACAAAATATATATAATAATGATAATGAATGACTACAGAAATGAAACAAGTGGTTGCTGAATGAATAAATAATTGTACATACAATCATTTTCCCCTTCAATAATGTCGGTTTCCTTCTCCATTTCTTCATCCACTTCATTCATCCTTGCTAGACTAATATTTTCAATATCATGATGGACAAATAATTCTGCTTCCTGTTGTTGATGAAATTCAATTGTAGAGGTCAAATCTTCCACTTCATCACCCATATCATACAAATATCTTTGTATTACGTGAGTAACTACACTCCACCCTTCATCCACAACATCATTAACATAATATACCATTTTTTCCTGTGATGCTAAGATATATGGATCATGCAGTTCACGATCACCAACATCCATCAAGTGAGATAAGTTTACAGAAGTAAATTGCAAGGAATCTCTTTTAACACCTCTGATAATATCGACCCATTTGCATTTGAATAAAACAATAGAAAAATGCCCGTGGTAGTTTAATTCAATAATATCATGCAGATTTCCATAGTATTCCACTTCAGAAAATGTAAATATACCACTATTTTGTGTTTTCAAACCCACTTCTCGATCGACTGAACGAAATCTAAAACCATTCACATTATAAGCGCCGAACATTCTAACTTGTTTTATAGGACCTCTAGAAAGAAACTTCAAATCTTCTGACAAGTCTGCTCGAGTATCAATAATCATGATCTGAAAAAAAATTAATAGATTTTCATATTTTATGTGTCAAACTAATATTCGTATTTATTGCAATATTTATAAACTTACACGTCGTGCAAACCATTCTACCAGCTCTTTATTCACACCTTTCGTTATATCTTTTTCATTTTGTGTTCGGCCTCTCATTCGTCTCTTTGTTTGTATCCTAAAATCTTTAATAAATGGATCTACAATTTCACTATTCAGCAGTACATATCTATGTGCCTATAATAATTCCAATTCTGTTAGTGTCGCATATGATGTCCTCCCAACTGATCTGCCAATAGCAGGAAATATTTTTTATTTCTGATGCATTTGAGAATGAGTTGATGTGTCGTCAACACGTCCAACTCGATTAAATCTTGTCTCAATATCATCCAAATATCTGGAACAAAAGATGAGACACTCCTCGGCCAAATAGCCATTAGAAATAGAGCCTTCTGGTTGAGCTTTATTTCTCACGTATGCTTTCAAATGCCCAAGATATCTGTGAAAAAAAAATATTATTCCTTTATTTAAATGCCAAAAATTGTTTACATAACTGGAAACATATAAATAAAATACCTCTCAATTGGATACATCCATCGATATTGAACGGGGCCTCCTAATTTAGCTTCTTCAACCAAATGCACAGTTAAATGCATCATGACAGTAAAAAGCGATGGAGGAAAGATCATCTCCATTGCACAAAGGGTCAATACAATCCTCTCCTGTAGGTTGTCAAGCTGAAATGGATGTAGAGAATTCTCACATAATTGCCTGAAAAATGTGCAGAATTGGAGTACAACAGTAGTAACTTTTTCATGTAATAATGTACGCAACGCCAATGGTAGTAACTATTGTAACAAAATATGTGAATCGTGACTTTTCAATCCATATAACTTACGATTCTTCAAGTCAACACACCTCGAGATGTTACTCGAATACCCATCAGATACCTTAAAATTCTTTAAAATTTTAAGGAACGTATCTTTATCCCTATTTTTCATTGAAAAAATGGCCGGAGCATACTTTTCATTCTCATCTGGCCAGAGATCACGTTTTATGTTCATTACTTGTAAGTCTTTGCGAGCATTGAGATGATCCTTCGACTTTCCATGCTCATTAAGTAATGTGAAAATCAAATTATCACATACATTATTCTCAATATGCATCACATCAAGATTGTGGCGCAATGAATTAAATTCCTAATACGGAAGTTTGAAGAATATACTTTTTTTCTTCCATTGTTGCGTTCTGATTTCACTTGACGATGCACTTCGCACTCGTTTTCCGCTATCATTCAATTGCTGAACCTTCCCAAATTCTGTTTTAACATTTTCAAGCTGTGTCAATATTTCAGAACCGGTTAACAACTTTGGAGGTGGTCTACGATCAATGGAACCATTAAATTTTGATTTGTTCAGCCGAAATCTATGAGATGCATCAAGAAATCTTCGATGGCACTAGAAGCACCATTTTCTACTGTGAGGTAGCCGTTTGGGCTTGAAATCAAAGTTACAAATGGGAAAAGCCAAACCCGTATAAGTGTTCCAACCAGATAAATTCCCAA
This sequence comes from Viscum album, assembly GCA_963277665.1. Taxonomy (NCBI): domain Eukaryota; kingdom Viridiplantae; phylum Streptophyta; class Magnoliopsida; order Santalales; family Viscaceae; genus Viscum; species Viscum album. The sequence goes on from OY728134.1 coordinate 136,776,367, forward strand.
GCCCAGGGAAGTCACTAATGGTCCACATTAAAGCAGCATGCATTTTGAACATTGTTTTAGAAGAAACATCAAATGTCGCAACACCGTTGCTCCATAACTCCTGCAATTCTTCAATCAAAGGCTGCAGGTATACATCAATATCATTTCCAGGCATTTGTTTTCCAGGAATAATCATCGCTATGATAAAAGATGTTTGTTGCATACACATCCACGGAGGCAGATTATAAGGGATCAAAACAACGGGCCAAATGCTATAACTCGTACTCAAAGTCCCAAATGGGTTGAATCCATCGGCATCCAATCCCAATCGAACATTCCTAGGATTAGCTACGAAATCTGGATGTAATGAATCCAATGTCTTCCACGATTGGGAATCTCGTGGATGTCTCATTAACCCATCATTGTTATTATCTACAGCATGCCACTTCATGTGTTCTGTGGTTTTTGATGACATGAATAATCTTTGCAATCGAGGCTTCAAAGGAAAGTAACGCAAAACTTTTGCAGGTGTGTTCCTTTTCTTATTTTCCATGAAATTATGTTCAGTCATACTTCCAACATTACCCTTTGACTGCCATCTAGAAGAAAAACATTTCTTACAATTTTGTCTACTTGAATCCTCTCCCCAGTAAAGCATACAATCATTGGGACACGCATGTATTTTTGTATAATTTAGACCAATCTTGTTTACAACATTTTTCATCTCATAAAACGATTCTGGGATTTTTGCTTCAGGAAATGCATCACGAATCAATTCCAATAACATAGACATTGCCTTATTTGTAATTCCACAAAGACATTTGATATGGTACAACTTCAGCAGAAATGAAAGCTTTGAATATTTCAAACACCCACTATACAACTCGTGATTTCCATCATCAACTAAATCATGAAACGCATTTTTCTCACTGATGTTTTCCCTTACATTTGGCTCCACAGAATCACGAGGAGGATCCAATGATATGTTACAATCTTGATCTGCTTGTGTTACAGTCTTAAAAACATCACTTGTCACGTTGCAATTTGTAGCATCATCTTCTGGTTGTTCTGATATGTTTTGATTCTCATAGTGGTGTCTTGCAGTGCCGAAAGCATCATTTATGAGGTTTTGAATTTCATTTTCCATTGGCGACAAACTTGGGACCTCATTCTGTGGATTAACATCAGTCCTCAATATTTCTGTATTGTTTGATTCTTCATGCCAAATCCAACACAAATATTGATTAGGGAATTGCTTCAGTATTAAATGTTCATAAACTTCATCCCTCTTCAACCATGTTCTAAATTTACATTTAGGACATGGACATCTTATTCTCCATTCAACGGATCGATTAGAAATTGAAAAATTTAAAAACTCATTCAAACCCTTAACATATTGAGGTGTGTTCCTCAGTAATTTGATCCAGCTTTTATCCATGTATATCACAATGTACCTACACAAAAATATACGATAGTGTAATATTACAGAAACATAATATAATAAAGATGAACCATTGATCATAAAGTATGCATAATATAATAAAGATGATTCATTGATCACATTTACCTCTTCAGACCAATAGAACAAATCTGGTCCATAGGAGACAGCGTCAACACCTCATTGAGGAGCAATAAGAATATCGGGCTACACACTTATCATAACACTATCGATCACACATTTATGTTGCCTCAAACAAAACCCCATTGATGTGTGATCGAAACTGATCATAATGCATTTTAAACCTGAGACATTATGTGATTGTTTAGGCTTGACCTTAGATGTCCTCCAAGAGGAATGATGTTTCTCAATGGTTTCATACACAAACAACTATAAAGAGGGCCACTATGTTCACTTTATTCATCGAAGTGTCACCTCTCTAGGTTTGAGTATTACAAGTCAGACATTTATAATCATGTCTTCAACCATCGACATATAAAGAACCAGTTTTTTATTAAAGGGTTGTCTTAAAGGAGGAGGCGGATGAGGTAGGTGGAGGAGGAGGAGGAGGAGCAGGAGCAGAGGAGGAGGTGGCGGCCGCGGTAGAGGAGGAGGAGGCAGCGGAGGCAGCGGAGGAGGAGGCGGAGGCCGCAGTGGAGGAGGAGGAGGCTTCTGTGGAGGAGGAGGCACCGGCGGCAGTGCAGAGGCAGGGCGGAGGCAGGGCGGAGGCAGCGGAGGCAGCGGAGGAGGAGGAGGATGAGGCCGGTGGAGGAGGAGGAGGAGGAGCAGGAGCAGAGGAGGATGCGGTGGCCGTGGCGGAGGAGGAGGAGGCGGCGACCGCAGAGGCAGCGGCGTCACCGCGGCGTGACTGCGGCGTGACCGCGGCATGACCGTGGCGTGACCGCGGAGGAGGAGGCGGTCGCGGAGGCACCAGCGGCACCCTCGGAGGTGGAGGAGGCATCGTCGGAGGAGGAGGAGGCACCGACGGCAGCGCAGAGGCAGGGCGGAGGCAGGGTGGAGGCAGCGGAGGCAGCGGAGGCAGCGGAGGAGGAGGAGGATGAGGCCGGTGGAGGAGGAGGAGGAGGAGGAGCAGGAGCATAGGAGGAGGCGGCGGCCACGGCGGCGGAGGAGGAGGAGGCGGCCGCAGAGGCACCGGTGTGACCGCGGCGTGACCGCGGCGTGACCGCGGAGGAGGAGGCGTCCGCGGAGGCACCGGCAGCACCAGCGGAGGAGGAGGAGGCATCCGCGGAGGAGGAGGAGGCCGCGGTGGAGGAGGAGGCACTGATGGCAGCGCAGAGGCAGGGCGGAGGCAGGGCGGAGGCTGCGGAGGCAGCGGAGGCAGTGGAGGAGGAGGAGGATGAGGCCGGTGGAGGAGGAGGAGGAGGAGCAGGAGCAGAGGAGGAGGCGGCGGCCGCAAAGGCACCGGCGTGACCGCGACGTGACCGCGGCGTGACCGCAGCGTGACCGCGGAGGAGGAGGAGACGTGGAGGCACTGGTGGAACCGGTGGAGGAGGAGGAGGCATCAGCGGAGGAGGAGGAGGCCGTGGTGGAGGAGGAGGCACCGGCGGCAGCGCGGAGGCAGGGCAGAGGCAGGGCGGAGGCAGCGAAGGCAGCAGAGGAGGAGGATGAGGCCGGTGGAGGGGAGGAGGAGCAGGAGTAGAGGAGGAGGCGGCGGCCTCGGCGGAGGAGGAGGAGGCAGCGGAGGCAGCAGAGGAGGAGGAGGAGGCCGCGGTGGAGGAGGAGGAGGCCGCGGTGGGGGAGGAGGCACCAGCGGCAGGGCAGAGGCAGGGCGGAGGCAGCGGAGGCAGCGGTGGCGGAGGAGGATGAGGCCGGTGGAGGAGGAGGAGGAGGAGCAAGAGCAGAGGAGGCGGCGGCGGCCGCGGTGGAGGAGGAGGAGGCGGCGGCCGCGGAGGCACCGGCGTGACTGCGGCGTGACCGCGGCGTGACAGCGGCGTGACCGCGGCGTGACCGCGGAGGAGGAGGTGGCTGCAGAGGCACCAGTGGCACCGGCGGCGGAGGAGGAGGCTTCGGTGGAGGAGGAGGAGGCCGCGGTGGAGGAGGAGGCACCGGCGGCAGCGCAGAGGCAGGGCGGAGGCAGGGCGGAGGCAGCAGAGGTAGCAGAGGAGGAGGATGATGAGGCCGGTGGAGGAGGAGGAGGAGGAGCAGGAGCAGAGGAGGAGGCGGCGGCCGCGGCGGCGGAGGAGGAGGCGGCGGCCGCAGAGGCACCGGCGTGACCGCGACATGACCGCGGCGTGACCGCGGAGGAGGATGCGGCCGCGGAGGCACCGGCGGCACCGACAGAGGAGGAGGAGGCATCGGTGGAGGAGAAGGAGGCCGCGGTGGAGGAGGAGGCACTCGCGGCAGCATAGAGGCAAGGTAGAGGGAGGGCGGAGGCATCGGAGGCAGCGGAGGAGGAGGAGGATGAGGCCGGTGGAGGAGGAGGAGCAGGAGCAGGAGCAGAGGAGGAGGCGGAGGCCGCGGCGGCGGAGGAGGAGGAGGCGGCCGCAGAGGCACCGGAGTGACCGCGGCGTGACCGCGGCGTGACCGCGGCGTGACCGCGGCGTGACCACAGCGTGACCGCCGTGTGACCGCGGCGTGACCGCGGAGGAGGAAGAGACGTGGAGGCACTGGCGGCACCGGCGGAGGAGGAGGAGGCATCGGTGGAGGAGGAGGAGGCCGCGGTGGAGGAGGAGGCCCCGGAGGCACCGACGGCAGCGCGGAGGCAGCGCGGAGGCAGGGCGGAGGCAGCGAAGGCAGCGGAGGAAGATGATGAGTCCGGTGGAGGGGAGGAGGAGTAGGATCAGAGGAGGTGGCGGCGGCCGCGGCGGTGGAGGAGGGGGCAGTGGAGGCAGCGGAGTAGGAGGAGGAGGCCACGGTGGAGGAGGAGGAGGCCGCGGTGGAGGAGGAGGCACCGGCGGCAGCGCAGAGGCAGGGCGGAGGCAGGGCGGAGGCCTTGCCCAGTTTTGTGGTAGTGATAGAATGGTACTTCAAGTCATATTATATAAATAGAGAAGCAGTACACTCAAATCAAACAAAACAACCCAAACACAGACAAGAAAACATTGCACGACTGTCCATGAAACACCATGGGGATTACATTGGAACCAATAAACCAAGGGCAATAAATGAAAATAAACAAGATAACAAAAAAAACCAAAACACAAAGCATTCGCAGAACTACGACAACAAATCAATAACGTGGAACCTGCAACCAGTATGAAGCTTGACATTCATTGCTCAAATACAAATAAGAACTCTCATTCCAGTAGAATATAACAGTTAAAATTCAAAACAAAAACCACTCCAGATGGGCCTAAATAGTAGTAAATGAAAATATCAGTGAACCTACAAACAAATCTGCAATTCATCCACAACTCGAACTGTTGGAACCAAAAATATTGCCCAAATGAAATAGATGACATCATTGGCCTAAAACACAACTGAAATAACATTAATAGATAATAGATAATGCAAGTACTTGATCTTGGATAAAAAATAAGAGATGTGCAAGAACCGCCATCAAAGAAACTGCAACTTAGGACATAGTGCCAAAAAGAATGTCATGCTGGAAAAAGTTCAATGACAATAATAATTTCAGATCAAAGCCCAACAGGGCATTATGATAAGAAATTAAGATGTTTGATCCATACTGATATCAGTTAATAAAAGAATAAATTATTTAAGAGAGTGTATTAAAGTCATAACATACCTCTATATAGTAACTAATTATTAATAATGTTTTCTTGTTATCAAAATAATGTAGTATGAATATGTTGAGATTGTTATTAATGAAAAATAGTGTTCCATCAACTGAATCCATTATTGACCAAGTGTTCATGATCTCTAGACACATTTTTGTTCATTTTCAAATAAAGGATGTTAAATATTCAACCTTTTAATGAGAAATTTTCTAACCCAAACTGGTTTTCTATGTACAGGTCCTAGAGGGCTGCATGCGACAACACATCGTATGGAAAACAATGATAAGAATGCCATTTATTACAACATTAATTCACAACTAAAAACATGTACTCAATTAACATGAAAAAGAAAAGTTAATAACCTATGATTTATCATCAATTAATATAATGTAGTGACTATATATTTACAAAGAAACTAAATTTCAAATAACATATAGAATAATTAATTTTAAAGACTAAAACAAACAATGATTCATTAACAAGAAACACTATTAGTTTATGACCACATAAATATATCATTGTGATGTTCAAAAATATATGTGTAATTAAATATATATATCAACAATTATTCACAACCCAACTAATTAATCTTTGTGCACAAGGCATGAATTGTAAAAAACTATTTGATGTATATAATCTCAATATTAGATTCAATAGTACACTAAATAATTCAGGAAAAAAATGAATATAATGCATTTTCAAATCACATGGAAAGTGAATCATGCATTAATAAAGAAAAGGCACAATATTGTACCACTCCCTATACCAAATCAGGTGTGGGGGGTCGCCGAAGGCCGCGGGTGGTGTGGGGGGTGCCGGGGTCGCCGGAGGGTGCGGGGGCACGGGGGGCGCGAGGGTCGTCGGTGGTCGAGGGGGTCGCCGGTGGTCGAGGGGGGCGCCGGGGGGTGCGGGTTTCGCAGGAGAGCGCGTGGGTGTGGAGTCGCCGGCAGCGCGGGGGGTGGGGAGTTGCCGGCAGCGCGGGGGGTGGGGAGTCGCCAGCAGCGCGGGGGTGAGGAGTCACGAGGGTTAGGGATCGCGAAGTGGAAGGGGGAAAGGGTCGGCGGCTGTGTAAAATAAATCGGGTTTCACGGCGGTTTATTAAAAACCGCCGCGAAACCTTCACCGAAAAAGGTTTAGCGGCGGTTTTGTGAACCGCCGCCACATAACCGCCGCTAAACCATGTTTTTTTGTAGTGTTATAGTGGCCTATGTGATTGAGGATTATTTCCTTGTTACACCAAGGACTAACCTTTTTTATTGAATGGTGAACCTTACAAATATCATTTCCAATTATATAATGTGGTAAAAAATTAATGTAAGGTAAGATAATGAGACAATAAATATCCTAATAGGTTTCAAAGGTAAAGGGATAGAAATATTAAATTGGAATAAAAATTTTCCAACACTGAATTACCCGCACATAGTGTTGAGAATTTCACTAAGTGATCTTATCAATCTAGTCTTAAATGATTTTGATGGAAAATTTAAATTTACCAAAATGAAATCATCCAAAATAGAAGTTGAGGTCAGGTACATTATGAAAGTTACATATGCATCAGTGGTCATAAGATTAATGCATCAAATGGTTTGTAATTGGATAGATATTGCCAATATGTTGAGAGTTTTATGTCAACTTATATTGAATCTGGAGAGGGTACACTAAGATGCTATAAAATAGATCCTTTAGTTTCTAAAAGGAATATAAGATATGAAATTTTGTAATAGGATGGATGGTATTTTTCAAAAATATATTGATGAAAACTTTTAAATATACATAGACACCTTAAAGAGCGCAACAAAACATTGAGTTTACCTAGGGGGAAAAATGGTTAGTTGGGTGTCATGACTTTAAATTATTATTATGTTATGTAGAACAAAAAAATAATCATATAGTTTCAAAGAATGTAGGGAAAGAGATGATCTGGTTGAGGATATTGATAATGAAGTTAAAATGTAGCCAGAAAGGATGATTTATTTTCTTTTTTAGCCTAAGTTCAATTCAATTGGATAAAAAACTAGTGCTTCACACTTAGATGAATTTTATTGACATGAAATATCATTCAATAGAAGTTTGTTAGAGGAAAAAGTGATAGATATATGAATGATTGTGGGAATCCAAAATCTGGTAGATATGTTTTCTAAGATGACAGTTCAATATATTCTAAGGCAACATCATGCCACAGTAGGATTTGGGTGAACAAAAGAAAGAAGGAGGAACATTGTTTGTTGTTGGGGAATAAATTTTCCTTAGTAAGGAGAGTTGTTAAAGTTCTATGAAATAAGTATTAAAGTGGGATATTTATGAGAGTTATGTATATTCAAATTAATCATATTTTTTAATGGATTCATGTAACTATAGTTATTTTCCTTGAAATTTAGAATAGTGTAGTGTGTTGACAACAATAGTATACCCTCTCCCTGAACAACAGGTTTATCAAAAGTTCATATCTTTCGATGATGTTGCAGTGAGGTACTGTAAGGATCAAAATTTTATAATTGTTAAAGGATCAATAATTTAGTAATCAATATGTGGTTTTAATGTTTAGTGATTTTCATTTTTAGTAAAGAAAGTATTATAGGTTGACCAGTTGATGTGTAGTATATGCAGTGGGATATCATCCCTAAGATGATAGGAATCATGGCTAGTGCTGGTGGGAAGTGGTCAAAGGATAGAAGTAAAGATTGTATAAATTAATTGTACTTATTAATAATTTTCTTCAATCACTTTTATATTTGGGTGAATAAAATAAAATAAATAGTGTTTCTCCCATGCATGTAAGACGCATTGTTCATTGAAGTTTAACTCTTGTGTTTTTTTTTAATTTTTATCATTCTTACATTGCATGTATGTTTCTAAATTTTTTATTTGTTTGAACCTAAGAAATGGAAAATTTAGAATCATAAATAGTTTGAATTAAATACCTATTTATGATAAACTATTTCATGGGGAAGGGAACATCTATAGGATTTATTTTTTTTCTATTGTATTATTGTAAGCAAGCATTTAGTGGATTAACGTGTGAAGATTCTGTGGTTTTATCTGAAGCATGGACTGGATTTCTTACCCAATAGAAATTTTGAGTTATATTTATGTAAATTTAAATTGAATATGACATAAATGAAATATAATTCATTATCACAATGTTCCAATACAATCTGGTTGTGTTTGATCATTTTTCACAGTATGACACATGTTTTGAACGAAATTACAACTTTTAAATTGAAACACGCACTTTGAACCATACCAGGCACACCACATATCATATTTATGTGATTTTTATTACTAAATAGAAAATATAATTATTTATATTTTGACAAAATTATCAAAAACATTTGAGTGTTTATTAGGCTTCAGTGAGTGATGCATGTTTTGATCTAAAATGTCAATTTAAAACTGAAAACACACACTATGAGTCATACATGACACACCATTTGTCTGATTGACATGTAGTTTATTAACACACATCTAAAATGACATATATTATGTTTCAATAAAGTATTAAGACAATATTAGTGAGATGTATCATTTTTTAGTGAGGGACACATGTTATAAACTAAAATTAAACTTTTAAACTGAAACATGCACTTTGAGTCATATTAGGAAAACTATGTGTCAGATTTATGTTTGGTTGATCTCTATATTTCAAAAAATATTTATGGATTTTTTTTCAAAAAAATCAGTATAATACGAGAACTTTCTATTAATTTTGATTATGTGATTCTTGTTTTGAACTATGATGTTGATTTTAAATCCAAACAACATTGTCAATCATATTGGGAACACTATGAATAGGATTTATGTGATGTTAACAATTACTCATAAAAAATGACTAATAGATAGTTTTTATAAATTATAAAGACAATATGAGTGAATTTACTTGATTTTCATGTAGTGAAAATTGTTATGAACTAAAATGTCACTTTTAAGCTGATAACACACACTTAGATTCATACCAGGAACACCATGTGTTGTACTAATGTATGTTTGATTCATACATTTCAAAAAGAATTTATGTATATTTGTTATAATGTATTAAGACATTATGAGTGTGTTTTATTGGTTTTGAGCATGCGACACACTTTTTGAACTAAAATGTATATTTTAAATTAAAGCAGACACTTTTAATCATATTGGACACATTGTGCATCAGATTGATGTGTGGATAATTAGTACATTCCGAAATGACTGATAGATTGTTTTTATAAATTTTTTATACGATATGAGTGAGTTTTCAATATTTTCAGTGAGTGAAACATGTTTTTAACTTAAATTTTACTTTTAAATTGAAAAGTCAATTTTAAATAAAAATAGACACGTTTGATCTTATTGGGAACACCGTGTATGTAACACCCCGAGATTTTATGAAAAATATTTCTTTTAATTTCATTAATGTCTTGTGTTGTACGCTACACCAAAAGGAGCTTGCACAACACGCATCCTTGAATTTCCTTGTATTACACGCAATCACGACCTTCCTCGATAGCGTGTGTAGAACGCAATACCGAGTTTCACTAAACAACGATATGCTATTAAAATATTATTAAAACTAGCCGTTATTAATAGTAATTACCATTTTTTGAAATTTTGTAAATTTTATTCTTCAAAATGGACTTCATTTCTGGATTCGGAATATCAAAATTATTTTAGGGTGAAATTTTGGTACTTTTCGGATAACTTGTATTTTCTGATAAATAGTGAAAATTACTTAATTTTAATTAAAAACAACCTTTTTAATAGAAATAATTAATAGTGATAAATTATTAATTTGATTGGTTTTAAATTATATTTTGAATATATTTTTACAATTTAATACAATGTTGGTTGTTGTAAGTAATTTCACATTTAAACTAGACATAAACAACTGTCCATCTTTTGATAGTTATTATCTCTTAAGAACACGCTATTTGTTTTGACGACGGGAATTAATTTTTAAATTAATTAATGGAACTGATATGTTTTGAATTTGGTAAAATAGAAATAATTTTTTAATTCTTAGTGTCAAATATAGCTTAGGCATAATTTTTGGTATTTTTCTGGAAACATTCATTTTTTGATGAATAGTGAAACCACTAAGTGGTAGTTAAAAAAACTGAATTTTTCATAAAACTTAATTTTACCACTTCTATGAGTGGAATTTTGAAAATCCGAGAGACACGGTTAATATCAAGGACTAAAATGTGGTTCAATGAGCTGAAAATATTTTTTGGTGAATAGTAACTTTTTACTTTTTTTACCACAGTTAAAAGTAAATAGGGTAATTAATGGTAAAAATGATATTACTATTACCTTAACACATGTCCTAATTATATTGGACAAGTGTAATTCGACCAAAAACAACCTTAGGAATAAAATATGACCATTTAGGCCCACTTAGATTAGATTAGGACATTTATTATTAATTTATTTAAAGAAGGGTTAAAATAGTTAAAATCAATGTTTAATAAGTAATTCATTTTTACTATAGGGTTATACATAAGATAAATTCGACTATAAATATTAATTAGAAATCTAAAGATATTTCCTACATAATATTAATTTATTTGTAATTTTTAGACATTAAATAATTTAATTTATTTATGACACATCGATGATGCAGTAATTATCTTATTAATGAAATATTAACATAATTGATGTTATAAATACCCAAATAAATGTAATTTGAAACTTTTTATGAATTCCACTAATTTTATAGTTTAATATGAAATGTTAGTATTGATTTAATTAAGTTTGTTCGAACTAATCATTCTGTTATGATTTTCACAAATATCAATTACTAAATAGTGTCAAAATTTACATAAAATAATTTTTAAAAAAAATATTATATTATTAATTGATATTTTATTCCTAAAAATATAAGGTTCGTCCAAATGACTTAAATAAGGTTATATAGATTTATAATAAACAACTTGGGGTTTTTTTGGCTTCTTATAGTAAGTTTATTAACCTTATAGTATAAGAACACAAGAAGACACGGTAAAAGTAAAATTATTTTACTTAATGTTAAATCTAAATGATAAGGTTAAAATAGGAACCTAAACTTGTCTAAATTATATTTTATGAGAGAATTTCGACCCATCCCCACCTTATCTTATAAATAAATCAATTTGGAGACATTTAAAACCGAATTTGACTTTATAGTAAAATAATAGGGTTAGTTATTCCAAAGGAACCCCTCTCCTCCCTTATATAAGGGAACCTCCTCCCTCTCTTCCTCACACAACTTTGAGAATTCAAGCTCGGCCAAATCCTGCCAAATTCCCTTCTCCACTTCCCTAGAAACATCCTAGAGGTTCTGGTCATCCTCAAAGTCCAATTTTAGTGCCCTAAAAGGATATCTCAAAGAGGCACTTCAAAGAAGAGGTAATGTCCGTTACCGATTCTTTCATCTTTATTTCTTCTTACACTTATTCTTCTTAGTTTGTTTCATTATGAAGTAATAACATCAGTATCACTTATATACTGATATTTTATTATAATTATGAAACAACCTTATTTCACCATCTATCCATCCTACGGAAAACGAAATCATCGCGCATGCGTACGTACGGAATACTGTCTCCACGCCGTGGTGTAATCTATTTTCCACCACCACCTTACTTGGATGGGTATAATGGTGTACATAATAACTATATATGATTATTTTAAAGTGATATTTATTCTGAAATAGTATACATACACTCCAATAAATTTCCACACTCATGAGAACGATATCATCGCTCGTGCGTACGTATGGACTACCGTCTCCACGATGCGATGAGATTCATTCTCCACTTTAACCATTAATGAATGATTATAAAGTATATATAATAAGTAATCATGAAATATATGACATAATAATGATAATATATTTATGTGTTTATATATGTATGTCATCTACTTAATTCCATTCAACTCACTAAGGAAACCAAAACAACGTTCATGCGTACGTACAGCCTACCGTCTCCATGAACGGTGTATTTATTTCCATTTACTGATTTATTATATATATGTATATTCTGAATATATATTATATATAAACCATGTTTTATATTCAGGAATTAAGTAACCATGATCTATGTAATCATATGAATAATTACAAGTCAAAACACGGACGACAAATGAAACAATTTTACCCAAAACGCTCTTTAAACATGGAATTTACAAAAGAACGGGTAATATAAAGTCAAAAGTGAATCATATATGATATCATAACAATTAATATGATTATGTAATAAGTAAATGTCATTATTTAAATCATTATACAGGAGGTTCGGACACTTACGAAGCAAATCGGACCTAAGGTAAGGGAAATATCACAATCTCATTTTTATCTGAGATTGTTTATACTTTGGTATTTACTGGGGTGTATTTTATCATCCAAATCCATGTTTCCTAAATATGTAATAGTTATATACTTATACAATAGTTTATATCCAATTTTACCTTTCGTTGAGTTTTTAGAAAAAGATATGAAAGGAATCTTTTTTTGTTTTTCATACGAGGTACTTTTTGACTTTTCCGGCAAAAGTACGAGAAGAATGTTTTTTTAACTTATACGACATGAATGGATTTTTAAAACATTATTTCCAAGAAGCTTCCTTTACAAGTTTTAATGTTTATTTTTAATCAACTTCTTTTAGTTTAAAATTGTATGACATGTTAGGAAAGGAAAATGTTTTTGAAGTAGAAAGGATATTTTCCAAAAGATTGAAGTTCAAGTGTTTTATCAAAATTATTTTCCATATAAGATAATAAAGGATTCTATTTCTATCCCTATTATTACATTGATTTGATTATGTTGTGATGGAATTATTTTTATGAATTCCTTTATCTTATATGAATTGTTTTATGATGTCATGTTGTTTAAGAATCCCATTTTTATTACATGGGTTATTCAATGATGTATGGTTTATGATTTTGTGGCACACATAAGAATGGTATCATTATGAGATGGGTGGGACCTATATCTACCTCCAATGCATTGGGTAAATATTTTATATCTCATGAGATAGACATGGAAGGAATGGTAGGTTATACCGGTTCAGTGAAACAGGACTGAAACAAGGAGTGAACTCGGTTCAGAAAGGGACTTTGTCCACTAAGATAGTCTTGCCAATGAGTCTTGACTAATAAGAAATGATTCTCTATGATTATGTGTGTATGCCACAAAGTTTCATGTTTTATGTTATGATTATTGGGATTACATTTCACTACTATGATTTATCCCATGTTATGAAATTATGATCTCTTTTGCAGGTTAAGATTTCCAAAAGATATGTTCTTATGAATATGACATGATTGATATTTCTTTTGTTTACCCTTACTGAGCATTTGAGATCACCCTTTTATGTTTTCCTTTCCCCAGGACATAAAGAAAGGGTCTAGGTTTAGAAAAAAAAAATATGATCTTTATGGGAGATGTTGAAGATCTTTCACCACGATTAGAAGATTATATTCCGAGTTTCCAAAGACACTAAACTATTACGGTCCTTGTGTGTGTGTTTTTGTTATGTACTAAGTATTCCGCAAAAGTAATGTAATGTCCATGTACGTCAAGCTTCGGGTCTCTACAGTGTATCAGATGGACTTGAGGAAAATTAATACACAAAAAATATTAATAATGGATATTTTTTATAATGTTTCAAGATAATTAAGTGTGTATTCTAATTTTTCATTGAGTAGCATATTTTTTGAACTAAAATGTCACTTTTACACTAAAAACACACACTTTGATTATTATGAGGAAAACCATGAGTTGGATTAAAATGTGGTTGATTCCAAGACACAAAAAATATTTCTGCACTATTTTATAAAAATTTTATGATAATATGAGTTTGTTTTATAAGTCCTGAGTATGGGGTACATGTTTTGAAGTAAAAAAACATTTAAAATAAAATAATTCACTTTCAGTGATACCAGCTACAAAATGATTTAGAATGAAGTTTGGTTGATTCCTATACATAAAAAATAAATTATGTATGATTTTACTAAAGTATCAAGATGATCTGAGTGTGTTTACAACGTTTTTAAGGAGTAAAATATGTTTTGAACTAAAATGTCACTTTTAAATAGAAAATACATACATTGAGTCATGCTGGCCACACCTTGTATCAGATTGTTGTGGAGTTGATATGTACACATCTAAAATGATTTTTTAATTTTTTTTATGAAGAAATAAGACATAATGAGAGTGATTTAATATTTTTGAGTATGCAATGGGTATTTTTAAATAAAATGCCAATTTTAAAAAAATATAAACTTTCAGTAATACTGGCCACACCATGTGTCAGATTGACGTGAGATTGATTATTACACATCAAAAAAGAATTATAGATAGTTTTATTATATTATCAATACAATATGAGTGGATTTTATTTGGTTTTAGTTAGTGATACATGTTTTGTGCTAAAATGTAAAATTTCAAACTGAAAACATGCACTTTAAGTCATACTAGGAACATCGTGTGTTTGATTGATGTTATGTTAATTCCTACAAATTATGATTTACTTTTAGATTATTTTAAAAAAGTATCATGAAAATATGATTGTTTTATTTTCTCATTATTGAGTGAGTGGTTTATGATTTAAAATAAAATATCATTTTTAAAATGAAAACACATATATTTTTTCATACCAGACACACCATGTGTTAGATTTATGTACAAATTATTCCTACACATAAAAATATATTTATGGATAATTTTTATAAATTATAAAGGAAATACAAGAATGTTATATTGTTTTTGAGTATGTGAAGTTTATTTTTAAGTAAAATGTTAATTTTAAATAAAAACATGAAATTTTGGTCATACAAGACATACCATGTGTCTGATTAATGTAAGGATGATTACATCAAATAATGAAATTACATATGGGTTTATTATTAAATTATTAAGATAGTCCAATTTAATTTTATTGGTTTTCAGTGTGTGGTATATTTTTTGAACAAAAAATGTCATTTTAAAATGAAATTTCATATTTTGAGTCATACTGTAAAAACTGTGTGTTAGGTTGACATATAATTGATTCCAACACATAAAAAATGAATATTGGATGATTTATATATATTAAAAATACAATACAATATTTTTACTCATCTTTGAATATATGAAGTGTATTTTAAATAAAAGTTTTTATTTTAATTAAAAACACACCGTTTCAGTCATACCATACACATTTTTTTCAGATTAATGTGAAACTAATTCCTATATTTTAAAAATGACTTATGGGTTATTATCCTAAATTATCATGACAATATGAGTTTATTTTATAATTTTTCAGTTAGTGACACATATTTTTAACTAAAATATCACTTTTAAGGTGTAAGCACACTCGTTTAGTCATACCGGACACACTATAAGTCATGTTGATATACAATGTATTCTTTTTCAACAGATATAATTTTATTTATTTTCATGATGTATTAAGACATTCTGAGTGTGTTTTCTTGCTAAAAACAATATTTTCTTACCAAAATGTTACTAAAAGGTATTAGAACTAAAAAATAATGCATTACATCACTATTGAACATAAAAAAAATTAAATTGGAAATAAAAAACTCTATAGAGAGAACAATAAGTACCTGAGTGTATAATTCATGTTGAATACATCATTGAATTTTTATTTCTCTAAAATCATTTTGTGTCTATGATGATAAAAAAGGGAGCTGTATAGAGTTTAAAATCTTTCTTGAAGACTAAAATCATCTCACCTTCAGAATATCAATTTTTTTAACCTATATTAGCCTTGAATTTATCGGTTTTTTTATTCAATCCTAATGAATTCTAAGATAATACAGTTGATATAATGTTTTATTTTGATGAGGAGATGATTTTAACCTTCAAAAAGGACCTAGAAATATATATGGATGCCTTTTGTGCTCTTTATAGAAACAAAAATATTAGAAAAATAATTTATACTCTATATAGTGACTATTCCAATATTTATTAAATTATTCAATGATCATAATAATAATGAATAAAGGGATAAACCAGTTATTAATAATCACTATGAAAAAAAAGAATTCAAAAAGTGATTGGAAATCACATTTTCATTATCTCTGTAAACATTATGACACCATGTATCCTACCCTATCATTTCTAAAAAACATACTTTTTCCTTTTTGATTATATGGAATAATGATATCCTTAGTCGTAATGGAAAAATATAAATAAATAAATAATAAATATTTTAAATGATAATTGAATTATCAATGGAAATACCTATTCAGGGATGCTAGTTTTTAATGGAATATGATATCTTTATTAAAGATATATTACACAATGGGTGTTCTTAGGTTGGTTGTTGTTACTTTGACATTTCATATCTCTTTAACTTCCTTTATGGGATGTTAGAGTCTACTATTGGTCTATGAATATTAATCACTACAGTTGAGATAATGTCCTTGAGGGTCGCAAGAAATAGCTTATTAAAAAATCTTCCCTGTTTTGATGAATAAGTATATAGGAAATGGTGGTCCCCACCACAGGGTTTGAGTGTTTTCCACATTTTATCGATCACTGATAAATAAATAAAATAATTATTAATCATGTGAAGAATAATTGGGTTTATTTTATTTTTTAAAATTATTTACAAGTGGTTAACTAAACATTAGAATTAATATTATACGGATGAATATTATTTAATACTCCATGTTCATTTAATATTATCGAGAGTTATGAGTCAAGTTAATGACTCGGGTATATAATGTAATATCTTTAATATATATTAAAATTATGTGATAAAATTTAAATTATGTATAGGGAACAATTAGTTTATCATAATTAATTTTTTATATCACTTATTTATTGGACGTTTAATGTATTGGGTTTTGGGAACCCTATTAGGGTATTTTGAACATCCTCTATATAAGTGGAGAAAACAATTACAATAGATAATTAATTTGATAGGAATTGAGAGTTTATCTCTCATCTCAACTACTAGAGAGATAATCACTCAATCCCAGCAAATAATCCACGTCTACCTTATAGAATTGGAGTAAAAGGATTATGGTGATTGATGTTGCATCAAATAGATCGGCAGAGCTTCATGTTAGGACCCCGAATCTGACGAATGATGTCCATGAAGATTTTAGAAGTGTTTGTGGATAATCTATAGGGGTTTTGAATCAGATAATTTGAAAACAATCATATGTGGCCTGCGACGGGTGTGCACACTTCAAATTAGGAAGAGGTACATATTCCTTTTATTATTTTGTGATTAGAATAAACTTTGTAATATCCTTAGACTATACTAGGGCATGAATCAATATAGACGATGAGGCTTCATTACTCTAGTGATGATAATTTTTAAATCCCCACCCCACTAACTTCCATTATGTGCCTCTTTACCTTCATCTCTTATGTAGAGGAATGAAGAGGATCCTTAGTAGAAATATGTGGAGGTTCCTCCCAAGAATATTAATATGACTTGGCTATTTGTTCTAACATGTTCATATAATTAAAATTAATAAACAGTTAGAAAAAGATGAAAGAGGTCTAATTATTTCATATAAAATTCAATAAAAATTGAAAACTGATATAAAGAAAAATAAATTTCACCAAAGAAGATTTTTATAATATTTGTTAATGTGGTTAACTAAAATGATAGAGAAATGTTGATAATATTTTTGAGATGTGAAATGATATAAAAATAATAAATATAAACTTAATTAGTATTTAAAATGATAAAATTTTCATAAAAAATTAATATTTATATGTAAATAATTTTTCAATACTAAAAAAATTATCACCTTTTTAAAAATATGAAACTTAAATAAATAGTACAATTATAAATAATATATGTCTTGTTTTTATAAAATTTGAAAATTTAAAAAGTAAATAAATATAAAGTCTATTTAATATTAGGATATTACTATAGGATTTTCCCCATATTACTTCTTCCAAATTAATATGTATGACATGAACCATATCTACACCATGTTCATCAATATACTCTGATAATATTTCAATGGAAATTGGGATCTCACATAATTATTCATCATCATTAAAATTTTCATCACCAAAAATCCATTATTTTCTATGTGAAATAATAGACAACTAAAAATTTTTTAAAGCAAGAAAATATAAAATTTATGTCAATGTGTTTCTAAGATAAAATTTGTCATTTGTGTATCTCAATATTTGTAGATATACTTATGTCATTCACAATTCATCATCTTCAACAGTACTATTACAAATAAAAAATTTACACTTGAAAATAAGAATTTAAAATTTAATGCAATCAATATTCTATATTTCTTCAATATCTTCATAATATACACTTGATGAAATAATAGGGTTTTTTCTTTTACACTCAAAATTGAATTACTTCAATGAAAACTAATACACCACTATTCTAGACCACACTTATATTGTCTTGATAATTTTTATAAAATTTCTAGCAATTAATTTCATACCAGAACTATTTTATCACATTTAAACTGGGATAATCCACTAACCATATTAATGATTTTAAAGAATCATATCTACCATTCATAGTCTCTTCAAACCATTGTATAAAATTTTTATTATTCTTATTTAGTGCCCACATACCTTTTTTCTTCAAATAATATTGTTTTAACACATTAATATATGATTTTATATATGAGTAAGCATCATCTATGTCATTGAAGATGTATAGATGCACTTTCATTATTAGTTCACATTTCATCATCTTTATTTTCAATTGATAGATCCCCTTTTTGTAATGTTGGAATAATATGAAGATAAACAAGAGGGGGTGAAATGTTTCCTTTTTGAAATCTTGAAAGATTCGAATTATACCCATCTTCATTTATTATGAAGATATAATACGTTCTATTCAATAAGAAAATTATTTAGTAAAATAATAATAATAATATAATAATATTTATAGTGGTTGGGAGCATAATGTTCCCATATTTCACTCCACAAATACTCATTCAACGAGCTTGGTGATTTTTACTCAACATGTCCTATTATCATAATACATCCACAACTAGGTGAAATTAGTCGACACATTATAATAAGATTGTTTCTTTTATATAAAACCGGTCAATCTAAATATTAGTTCCAGAAGATAAAACTCAACTATGAATTTGTATGATCAGTTAATATTTTAATAAATCAAGATTAATTGATCTGATGAGAAACATATTTAGCTTATAGTTGTAGAAAAAAACAAAAAATGGATAAACTTATTTGTATATTATATTCATCAATAAATAAAATCATCAAAGATATCATGGTTTCTAATGATCTTAATGATATACATCAATAGAACAATGGATGTAGAAATAATAGAATGATAGTTAAACAACACAATATCAAAACGTGAATGTATCCAATGAATTGGTCTTCAGAATAGAAGAGAAACTGTTTTTTATAAAATGTATTAACACATATATAAATGATATAAATCTTGGTATTTACCAATATAAAATCAGGTTTTATTTTGGTTAAATATATCAAAAAATATCACCGGATAAATTTCCATTATTAGAATTTAAGACATTCAAAGAAATCCATATATTCGATTAGAAATGGGAATGATTTAATCTGTTGAATGTGATATTTTGAATTGTTATTTAATTATATTTAAAAGAGATTACTTAATACCAACTAGACCAATGCTAACATCTTAGATAATATCAAGAATTTAAACTCTGTAGTTGACAAAGTCAAATGTAGGGATAAATTTAAAATTACTATTGTAAACGTATGGTTAACATAAAAATGTTTGGTTGTTGAACCATATGATTGTTTCTCAGATATATGTTTTCTTCCAAAGTTATGTTTCCTAGTCCATAATTTGAAAATATCATAGGTTAACTAATTCATATTTTCAATCCAAATATAGGGTATAAAATTACAGTACATTACCAAAAGTAGGGTTTTAAAACCATATCTTCGGCTTACAAATGTAGGGTATAAACATTATTTCCATCCTTTTTATAAAAACATTTAGAATACTTTTGACAAATACTTTAACCCAAAAATTAATTTTGAGTAATATAATCATAAAAAACACTTAAATTAGCTTCATTAGTAAAACAAAAACGGTATTTAAGATCATGAAAATAAAAATGATTCATAAAAAATTATTATTACAATACAAGCCCAATAATCTCTCCACATTTTAGGATAATAAAATCTACATATAAAAACATATAGAAAATATATGAATTGTAAAAATAAATAAAATAGTGTTTTAATGTTATAAAAAAGAAATTATAATTCCAATTTAATGTTTTATAAAATATAAATAATCCAATAATATTATAAAAAGTTATGTATAATAAACTAAAAAGATAATTTATCCAAAAAAATAAAATATTTAAATTTCTAAACATGTCTCCTATTCTCTCCATTTAATATATCCTAATCATAAATATATTTTTTCTACCCACTTTTATACCCATTTTATGGTATAAAAAATAATTTATCGAAAAATTGAATATAACGTAGATAGTGTGGAAAAATAATAATAGTGAATATTTTGATAGGATAAGACAAAAATATTATTTTATAGTTAGTAGTTTTGAACAAAAAAATATTTAAAAAATGTAATATAACAATGAAATGAATTTCATTAATATTCATATTTCAATATAAGAAATATTTGGTTGTAAAAGGATAATAATTGGGATTACATGATGAGGAAGGTTCTGGTTTTAGATGAGGAGTTAGATTTAAAAAATATCAAATAACCCAATGAACAGTCTTGATTTATCTCATCATCACTTCAAAATATTAATTAAACATCTCATCCCACTATTCCATCAAAATATTTTAATCTTGTCCCATTTTCATACCATAAACTAAATTTACTTCTAGAAACTCATGGAAAATCTCTTTTGACTGTAAAAACTACCATATCACATCACTTAACTGATTAATAGGGGGCTTTAATACCTGGATTGTCAAATTATAATTTCTTAACAAGATATCATTAATTTCATAGAAAAATATTAAGTGGAAAACTATCACACTGAAGAATATGAATCTGATAATTTATTACATATAAAACTATAGTAGTATATTCAATCCTTATTTCTAAATCTAGAGAATCCAGATGACTTGAAGTAAAATACCATTCTTTAATTGAGCTACTTATTATTGATTCAAATTGAGTCCTCAAGTATTTCTTTAATTTTAAAAAAATTTACTTGGAAACTAGTATTCTTTGAGTTTCCCAAGTTGTTCAAACATTTCTCTCTAAAAACATCAAAACCACTTCTGTGAATAGAATCCCCTCTTAGGTTGTGCAACTAACCTTGAACTGATTCTAACTGTGCTGTTAGAATAGTTTAAATTTTCCAATCTTCTAAATATTTTCTAGAAACTTCCATATCAAATTGTAATTTTGTATTTAATTCTTTAATCTGATTGGAGTTTGAAATAAAATGTTCAATTTTATCACTAATAGAATCTTAATATTACCCTTTTTCGGTTTTTAGGGTTTTCCTACATCAACCATGGTAAGGTAGTGACCATCAATCTTTTCAATATTTGATGATGAAAAAGTTCAATGAACTTGAGTTTTCTCACCAAATTAACTAATGAACATCTCCAAAGATGTTCTATCATAAGAAAATATATTATTTTCAATTATTTTACTATTTTAAACTATAACTGTTTTCACCTTCTCTTTATCTTGAGCATTCTATTCAACCAATTTTTCTGCACGAGCCTTGTGATAGTCTCTATTTTCAGTTGACCTTTCTACATAAGTAATTGTTACACACATAAAAACTAGTTATTTAACTTTTACAGCCTTAGTGTATTCTACATAAACCACGAGATCTTATCTATTCTATACCCTATAACAAGATTCTCTCTATTAGAATCTATTAAGTGTTCATCAAGAGATTGAAGGATAACTCCTATAGTGGTTAGATCATTGACGTGTACCCTGAGTCTCTTTATTGTTTCCTTATAAATTTCATCTATTCTTGACTCTATAATTTCATCTTCACAAAACCATATCTATCCAACTAAATCTATATTTCCATGATCCCCTGACCATGAGCACTAGATAGTTTTTTATCATTAGATTCAATAGGAACCACCTTTACTTTTGAGGTGATACAAAACAAACCAATTTTTTTCAAGGTTCCAGTTGAAATAATATTACTATTATGAAGTCAAACTATTGTTTGAATATTAAAGATCATATTGTTTTTATAAAAAAGTAGATAAATAAGTATCCCATATAGATACAAATAAATTATTTCCTCCTTTTGACAAGAGTGGTGCATATAGATCATCATATATCAACAGGAATACAAATTAATTTATCATAACATCCAAAACATTATATACATACTAGGAAAGCATATTTTCTCCATCTCAAAAATCCTTGGAACTATTTCAGATTGAAAAAAATTGACCAATACCTTCTTGTCAACTTTAGGATTTTTTATAAGAATCTTTCTTACTATGGGGGATAAAAAAATTACATAATATATTTAGATTTATGCTCTTCATATCTAATATATCGAACATTAATGTTAAAAACCCCTACATGGGGAAAATAAATATTCTTGCCTATTTCTATTGAAGAGACTAAAAATTACATATTATTTAAATTATTAGAGATGAGATCCTCTGTGTCACCAAATCTAAACTGGGAATTTTTATAAAACTCTTTTTCTTTCTATCAAAAACATAATTAGTACTTTCATAATTTAAAATAAATTCTAAATCATGAAAATCTAGAGATCTCTTTAATAATAATTCTGTCTGAAATAACCTCTAAAAGTGAAAACAATTCTCTCAAAGGACTCTCCAGTCATATCGTAAAGGGATTTTGTTCTTATATTCTCTCATTCTTTCTTATTATATCCTATTTTTCTTTACAATTAATAAAAACATTAAGGTTTTAGGATTGGATTTTAGGGTTTTGGAGATAAATAAAGATCTCAGAAAGTCAAAATGGTTTGATTTTGAGGGTAAGAGTGATAAGAGAGGGGGATTTCTAAATGTTCTATTGACATTGTTATAGTTTCATGAGCCAAAATTCACAGAGTAATAATTATGGGTTTTAATTTTGAAAAAAGGATTTTTCAATGGGTAATAAATCAATAATTATTAAATAACTTGTAAATAAATAATATTTTAACACTAAGTAATATAAATAGAATAAATAAAAATAAATAATACTAATTTTAAAATTAATAAATTAAATATAATTTAAATTTGATTTAAAATAAAATATATCTACCCCCTTTAAAACTACATGTGGGAAGTGGTTTTATTAAAATATCAACAAGTTGATATTCAATATTACAAAATTGCTAAAATATATCCTTATTTTGAAACATTATATATTACAAAATGATGTCTTATATCACTATGATTATTCATTAAGTTACATATAGGGTTTTTGAAAATATTAACCGAACTTGTATTGTCCCATAAAATAGGAATATTATTGAAATTGAGTCTAAAATCTAGTAGTGTGTCTTTCATCCACAAAACTTGTGCACAAAAACTGCAAGTAGAAACATATTATTCATCAGCTATTGATAACGAAACTAAATGTTTTCTCTCACTTGACCATGAAACTGAGGACTGCCCAAAAAAGTGATAGGTTCTTGAGGTACTTTTTCTATCAAACCTACGACCTCAAAAATCTAAATCATAATATGATATTAAATTAAAATTAAAAGTTTTGGGTAAATTAAAGTTTGAAAAAAATTTCCTTTAAATTACCTAAAAATTATCCTCATAAAAGTAATATGGGATTATTTTTTGTATTATTTAATTACCCCCATAAATATACATAGAAAACATAATGTATATTCTACAAGAAATAAGATATATTAAACCTCCAATCATACCTCTATATAAGTTAATGTCAACAGGTTTTTTAGCTTTATGAAGATCAATTTTTATACTGATAAAAATGGTAGTTTTATAATTACTACTTTTATCTAGTCAAAAAATATTTAATAATTCAATAATATAGTGACTTTTCATTAAAACATTTCTATAATATTTTTGATAGATTTGATAACCAGTAAAGAAATTTAATTTTCCCATAATACTCATTTCAAATTTCTTTTTTATAAGTTTGGAAAAAACAATTCAAATATTTTTATTAGTTGAACCAAAGATAACATCATCTACATGAATATTTACTAAAAAAATATCAGAATAAATATTTTTCATAAAGAATGTAGGATCTGTAAATCCTACCAATATCTTAGTGCTTATTTAAGGGTATAGATATGTTTAGTATGTTCGAATATATACTTTGGTAGATGGGTATTTTCAAAACCTACTGGAAATTAAATATTGAATTCCTCTACTAAAAATCCATTTAGAAAATATAATTTCACATCCATTTGATTTAATTTAAAATTCAAATATGATGCATAATATAAAAGGATTCTAAAATCATATAATATGGAAACTAGTGAAAAGGTTTCATCATAATCTATTCTTTCTTCATTGTTATATCCTTTAGGTACTAATCAAGATTTATTTCTAGTAATTATCCCTTGGTCATCTTGTTAATTTATAAATAGCCAGTTAGTTAATACTACTAGATGATTTGATGTCCTGCCAACCAATTCCCCAAAAAAATCTACTAAACTAGTTAAGTTATTTTTGCTCTTGTATTATCCAACTTTCATATTTGAATGATTCCTCTAAAGTTTTAGGTTCTAATTAAAATAGGAAGGTAGGGAATTCAGTTAGGTTTCCAACACTCCTTATAGTCTTAACTCTTGTATCTAGATATCTTATTATAATTTCTAGAGGATGGTCCTTTAAGGTTCTACGTTGTTTAGGAAAGTCTATTGCAGGTTCACTAGTTCCATGTTCTTCTGGACTAGACTAAATTTCACCATATTCTTGTTTATTTTCAAATTAATATTTTATATATTCAAGTGTCACATTTTCTAAAGGATTAGTAACACAATATATTTAATTTTTTTCTTTTATAAAAAGGGCCACTTTAATCAAATTTCATATGAACATATTCTAAAAATATCATTGACTTTTTATTATACATTATATAATCATTAGAAGTAGCATAATATCCTATAATGATTCCTTCACCATCCTTTTGATCAAATTTACCACTATTTTTCTTAGTTGTATAGATATAAACCTTGCATCTTAACACTTTAAAGTATCCAGCCTTAGGTTTAATATTATTCTATAATTCATAAGATGCATTTTTAAGAAAGGTCTTATTAACACTCTATTCATGATATGGAAATTTATTTTGATAGCATCTGCCTAAAAATGTATAGTTTGACTATATTCATTTAACAAAATTCTTCCCATTTCATAAACAGTTCTATTTATTCTTTCCACAATTCCATTTTTTAGGTGTTGTTAGAGTAGATAATTTATGTTTAATACCCAAGTCTATGAAAACATAATTAAAGTCTTGATTCTCACACTCTGCACCATGATCACTTCTAAATGAAATTATTCATTAATATTTTCAATTTTGAATAATTTTACAAAACTAATAACAGTAGATAAAACCTTACTTTTATGATTTAGGAAATAATACCTAATAAATATAAAAAATCATCAACTAAAATAAAAACATAATATATTCTATCTAGGATTTGTACTCATGATGGTCCATAAAATCAATGGCAATAAGTTTAATTGGTTTGGATGAAAAACATTGATAATATATTTGAAGGACGACTTGTATTTCTTGTCTATTTGGAATGCATATAAAATATATCTATATCAAGTTTAAAAATATAAAAATCATAAACTAAGATTTATTTAGAAAAAATTTACAACATAAATACATTAAAATTTCCACGTATCCTATTCCAAATCCAAAATTCATTTGTCTTGGTAATTAAAAAACTATTTTTTTATTCACACATGGAAATAATATCCAATGTATAAATATTTTATGTTTTGGGTGTTCTAAAATTAATAAATTTATCATTAAAAATAGAACATTCATTATTATATAAATGAGAATAAAAACTACCATCATAGAGTTGAGAGATACTAATCAAATTCTGCTTCAACTGTTGAATGTATAGTACTTTTTTGATTGAAATTGTCTTTTTATGTCCAACTAATCCAAATCCAACTATTTATTTTTTCATTGTCACTTAATGTAACTAGGATTACATCTAGTTTTTGTAATTTATGAAAAATGGAAAAGTATTTACTAAAGATTCCTAAGAAGAAACTATCCATATACCATATTTCAATTTTTATGACCTTTTTCTAAAAAAATATTAAATAAAATCTTATTTTGGTATCCTGATGTTCTTGGGTTTAGCTGTGCCAACAAGTAAATATCTGGGTAACCATATTTTTCTTGTTTCTCCAAAATTTATAAGAATAAATTCATAAATATTTCTATAAACAAAATACATTTTTATCTATATATTTGGGGATTTTTGATGAAACAATTATTATACTAATAACCATTAATTCTATAATAAAAATATGTGACTCTTGATTTGTTTTTATTCATAAAACTAGGTAAAAAATAATTTATATATAATTTTAGAATTTTTTCCATTTATTTATTTTCCATATTTCTCGTTTTTCTGTATTTTTTACCAAGAATAAAAATTATATATTCTTCTCCCATAGTTAATATACTTGTATAACTATTTAATGACTATACATCAACCTATTAATCGTAAATTATGATTTCATGAATAGTACATTTTTAGGTAGATTTGATAGCTTTTTAATTTATTTATATTTGTGGATTTAACATGGAATATTTTTCATTTAAAAGATTATTATGAAGATTTTTTGGTGATTTAGGTTTTTTATTAAATATTAATACTTTTATTCACGAATTGAGTAGTAGGAAGTAGGTTTACTATTCGAGTAAATTTTATATTCAGAAGGAGGAGAATAGTAAGACCATACATCTTCTTTCTCATTAGATTTAAAGAACATATTTTCTTTTATATTAGTTGGATCCTTTTATGAATTATAATTATAAGTACTTCTAGAGTCCTTAGAGACACCCCATGCTTCATAGATTGTTTACCTTTATGCTCAAAATTAGTTATCATCTAATACTTAATTTATTTCCTTTCAGGTTTTATTTTATCTTCTTTTAGTTGTGGGAAATTTGGTTTTATATTTCCTATTCTATTTTATTCATAAAATCTTAATTCTTTAAGTGATTTACCATATTTTTTTACAAGGTTGAATATTTTTAAAATCATTTCTTCTTATTATAAAATTTATTAAATCTATTGGCTAGATGAGACAGTTTCATTCTAGAATATATTCATTGTAGTACATTTGATAATAAAACATACTATTTTTATTTATTTTAATATTTTTGTTTAGTAACTTTAAAGGCTTTAAAAAACTCAACCACCTCCTAAGAAATGTACTTCTCAACAACGGTGGCATATAACCAATATGGATTCCTGATATACCCCTTCAATATCACTATATAAATTTTATATGGATACATACAATATAATAAAAAATGACCAAAAATATTTATTTTTTATTCCAAAAGAACCATTAAATACACCATGATATCAAAATATATGGTGGAAATAACATTTCTAGTTGAAAAGGTATATTGACTACATGATTCTCGAAATTTGTGTAAAAAAATCATATTAGTTTCTTTGTTACAAATGGAATTTGAAAAATAAAACACCTTGATGATATTCAATCTAACGAAAATGGGTAATATTATATATAATGAAATGGTATGATTTTTGGCATTATAATATGACAGTCATGAGATTTCATTATTATTAAATTTAAATATTTTAGGGGCATGAAATTTTTTACATTTTAAGAACAATCCAGCGGCACTTTGATAACATGGGGGAACTAATAAAAACTAATTTTATTCATTGTGGATAATTTATAAATGGTTTTATCGAATTATTTTCATTTTCCTTTAGGAGTGTGAACTAACTCCATTCATATTCCCATTGACATGAATTGCAATCTTATATTCAAACCATCCTTATCCTTACCTCTAATATAAAATAATTTTATATTAAACTATCATACGTATTCTTCTCAACATGGATCAAAACATTTTTTTGTATGACCTTATGATATCTTAAACATGAATGCATGAAAAATATTAATTCTTTATTCCACATATTGTTCTCATTACCAAATATTTATGTCTTTCCAAATGTGACATCAATGTTTTTCACCCTCTAAATATACAGATAAATAAACAAAGGATTTAGATAAATATAATTTTCATATGAGTCATTGAATGCCTCTTTAATATTCGATAAGAGTTATAAATTGAAAAAAATCCTTTAAAGTACCAGGTACACTATTTTTCTACTATATTTTAATTGATAACATGAAAAATATTATTTGAAAATTGAAAAATATTTCTTCCACATAAAACTGTATCTAAAAAAAAATAATCTAATAGGAATCCTATTATAGTTAACATAATTGTTACATGTATTTTTAAATGTTATCATTTTTAAGAATCGTAAAATATCATACCACCATACTAGAAAAGTTTCAAATCATCAATTACTGGTTTAAAGTAATCATCAATGTTACTTTATTATGTTTTCAGTCTATAAATCATTATACTCAACATGATATATTCAATTCAATGAAAATTCATGTGAAAATTTGTAAATTACTAAAAAACTACCCTTGGACTATATTTTCTAATAAGGTTCTGATATAAATTCATTCATTATATATAGTCCAAGTTTAGGATTTCTAAATTTATTATTGAATATAAGAAACTATTTATTAATTTTATTCTATAGTGGACAATCATCTAGATAGAGTAATTTTTTAACAGATATTATATTCTATTTATTTTATTTTAACCTTTTTCATTATTTTAATTTTAAAAAACATTCAGAATGATTAATTATAAGTGGATACAAAATTTCCTTAACATAAGTCTTAGAAATTGGAATAATTAAAAAAATAAACTATTGGTTTTTTATTAAAATTATATTATTATTCCCCATAATTGGGACACACTCATTGACCTTAATATTAATTCCTATATAACACACCGTCATTGGGGAAGACATGAATGTTTTTGTACCTAAATTATATTAGGCGTATTTTTATGCCATATCATAGGTGCTCCTAAACAGTTCTCCGAAATGGTTGGAAAAATTGCCTCAAGTGCACTGCACTATATTCTAGATACAACTAAGAGTGAGGGCCTATGGTGTATCTATAAGGATATTATACCCTTTGGTAAGAGTGTATAATAATGGAATAAAGACAACATACTGATAAAAAAATACTAGAAGAAGAAATAATAATATAAATCAGAAAAAGTAGATTATATAATAGCCGGAGAATAAGTAAATCATCCATAAATAATAAACTATGTGAGTAACCAAAATATCGAAGTCTTATACAAATAACAATTATAACTTGATACTATACAAAAAATAAAGTAGGAAAACATTTTCACATGCTAAAAAAATAAAAAGGAATACCAAAATGGATAAACTCGAAAATAATCCCAAGACCATGCTCATACCTATCCTCCCATACACAATCTTATCACATGAATCAAGCATCTAAAGTTGGACCTTCTACTTTATCCCGACCTACAAATATGAAGTCTGTCCACCTACCAATTGGAAGACCATTTATGTTGTGAGTAGATCTGAGTAGGATTCTAGTAATAGTGTCTATAAAAATATATCTTGTGAGGATAAATATCGTAGTGTTCGTGTAAAGAGATAATCAAATGATTAAGAAGATGAAATAATAACCAAGTTTGGGTTATCTTCCTCATGGGATGATCATCCAACCACAATTACTTTGACCTAAGAAAGGGTGTCTATTAATTGGTAACCTGTAAGATTTTAGGGCCAACGAATATGAAAAGATTTTCCATGTGATATTAATAATGATGGAGGAATGAAAGTGAAATTGAGGCATACTTTACCATAAATGTTTTGTCTAGTTTATAGAAATAACCATGTATCCTAGACAAGTAGGGTGTAAGTGTAATCTAAGGGGCACACACTTGGCATTCCACTGAAAAAATTTCACTAATCGATTCCTTGGAGTACTTCAAAAATAAATTCGAGTATAAGCACGACTAAAGCCTAAGGAGATGATCTAAGGCATCATGTATCTGAATACATCAAGAAGAATACAAGTAGGTGGTCCAAGGAATTCTAATTTATAGATATAAATTGGATGAATCATCACTACAACATCAAGGAATTCATTTAAAAATAATATAAAGACTAAATTATATGGTTGGTATCTCAACAGGAAATTGGCTCAATAAATCAAGATAGCATCGTATGAGTGATCAAGGCATTCCCTCAGGAATCCATGGTTGGATCAAGTCTAATAACTCATTTAACCAGAAGATATTAATAATCATTTGGAACCATTTATAAATAATAATAGTCTATGTGTTATTTTATACCTCTTTACATTTCTATTTTATTCAAAACAACTCATTTTTATTTTTGAATGAAAAAAGTTCATAAATAGTTCTTCCATTTTAATCAAGTTGTATATAGAATATAATGTTCAAGTGAAAGGTACTTTCCATTTAATTTCAAAATTTATCATTTATTATAACATAATCAAATAACTTTATAAATGTCAAGAAAATACTTGTAATGGGTGTCAATGAATTGTGCATATAAAGACTCACCTGAAGGGGATATCCTTAGTGAAGTTCCATCCTCAAAGAAGGTCAACAGGTATCATAATGGGTGTAGGTTATAGTCCCCACACTTAATTTAATAGATTAATTAATTCTAAGGAAACACATGATGATTCCAACACATGACACAATGAAAACATTTATAAATAAGTAATACATCGAGGGAAATGTTATGTTCCACCAACCATATGGTGGTAGAGGAACACTAATCTAGTATCAGCTTTTAGTTTATCTATGATTGGATGAAACTGGGGAAATGGTTGAATACCCTAAATATAGGGCATATTATCTTTCAAAAAAATAGTTTTGAGGATATTGATATAAACTAATAAAGGAATGAATTGGATTAAATCACTTATTGTTATTCATACAATGTCATGAATGGTGATCTAATTGGTATCCATGTGAGGGAGAAACCTCTATGCCTAGGAAGAGTCCATGAGAGAGATCTCCCATGGTGGGATTCTTTTGTATTGGTAGAAGAAGGAAAAAGAGTGGGAGGGTTAAAAATAAAGGAGTGTAAAATGAATATTCACCCAAATTAATAGAGGTGTATTGTTTGGTTGAATGGTTTTTCCAAACCATTCGCCAACCATGCATCTCCACTACCTAAGTGGTACTAAGCTTGTGGGATTGGATCATGGTTTTCCAAACCATTTACATCCCATTAGGATCCCCTCTATAACATTTCTATAGTTTTTCACATGGCCATGTATACTCCCTTATAAGTTTTATCATACTATTATCACCTATATATGGGTCGCACAATTGAGCCGCATGATTACTACTAACCAAGTACCAACCATGATCCTCATATGGTTTCACAAAAAACTAGATTTATAGGCTCTGAATGAGCCTCAGATGCTCTCAAACCCTTCCTTAATCATTGAAGAACAAGATTAAGGGTAG
Organism: Viscum album; assembly: GCA_963277665.1. Taxonomy (NCBI): domain Eukaryota; kingdom Viridiplantae; phylum Streptophyta; class Magnoliopsida; order Santalales; family Viscaceae; genus Viscum; species Viscum album. The sequence goes on from OY728134.1 coordinate 136,807,995, forward strand.
AAAGAAAGTTTAAACAGAAACATAAACGATTCATGCCTCATCAAAAATCAATGAATTTATAACCTCCCCCACTTAAGACAACTCATTCTCGATTTTCCCAGAGGTTAGTTGATTAACATCTAAGAAATGTATTAGCACTGTGCACATACATAAGTATCTCTCTCCCAGGTATTGTCATGTATATGGTAATGATTTCAAAGCACCCATATAAAGGAATTGACCTACTTTGGAGAGCCTACATACTTTGATCAAGCATCTAAATAGGATAATCCTAAAAAATAAGCATCGATATCTAACTAAATTTCTTCTATCTAGAGAACATGTGAAAGATTAGAATAAGAGAAACGTAATAGAGACACATGAAATAAGTCATGCTTGGATATGTATCCTTCATGTAGTTTTATATGATAATCCATTGATATAACCCTGTATAAAATCTTGAAAGGTCTGAAGAATCTTCGAGTTAGCATTCCTTGTCTCCTAATTCATCTATTCCCCAACCAAGGTGAAACATGCAAGAAAACCTTGTCCTTGACCCTGAAATCAAGGGGATGCCAGTGATGGTTAGCATATAACTGCTACATAGAATTATCTTTATCCATACACCTATGAATAATATGAACCTTATATGACATCTTTTGAATGAGATAAGGTCCCAGTGGTGCTTACTCCTTTACCTCAATTCATTATAGATGTGATCGACCAGGCCGATTGTATAAAGCGTCAAAAGAATTCATCTATATTGTCTTCTTAAATATCTTATTATAGAAAAATATACCATAATTATGTGTTTCTCCCATGAATCTCCAAAATTTAGTATTCATGCTCGAAGAATGTCTTATAACACCTGAATAGTACACTTAGACTGCCATTTAGTCTATGGGTGATAGGTTGTACTCAGATGTACTTGTAAACCCAAAATCCCTCTTCATCCCTACCAAAACCCGGGAATTAATTGAGAATCTTTTTCAAATACTCTCTTATGATAGATACTATGAAGTCTGATAATATCATGGATTTAAATTCTACCCAACTAATCAACTGATAAGATATCTTTAGTCGGTAAAAAATTATCATCCTTTTTTATTCTTTTGATGATCACCCATATTGCATCACAACCGCAAAGGGATCTCGGAAAGAAAGTCAAAAAATACATGTTGACATCATACCATTTCTACTTTGTAATGGAAAGTATTTTTAACAAACCTATTGGTTTATGGTGTTATACCTTCACCGGATAACAGGTGGAACTCCTAGTAAAAAAATTGTTATCTCTTATTTCATCTCTAGACACTAATATTGGCGGGGTAAGTCATGGTACATATTTGTAATCCTGAGGTATACCTCTCAAATAAAAGAATAATATTCTCACATAAATTCCTCTTGAACATCTCTAGGAACCCATATAAAACCATGAATATGAAATATCTCATCCTCAACAATGATCTAAACCAGAAAAAGATCCTTACTTAAAATGCTCTCTCAGAGGACCATGCCCTTAGGGTCAGAATGTTGTCTCATCTTCACTGTCTAGAATTGAAGAGGTCACTGCTAAAGCTATATGGATAGGATAGTCATGATAATCCTAGACCTCTAAATTTATCTTGTTAAATAGGGCTATCAATTTCTACTCACAACTTTCCTCCTGAACTGCCTATATTTGAGACCTTCGGCTCATAGCATCGGCCACTACCTTTCCCTTCCATGGCGTATAGACAAAATCAAAGTCAAAAAACTACAGGTACTCGAACCATATTCATTTCCTAAGATTAAGGTAGTCCCATATAAAGATATATTTGAGGTTCTTTTGGTCTTTATACTTCACAACGTGTTACCCCAATCAATTAATGTCTCCAATAAGACAAGGCAAGAACTGTAGATGCTAACTAAAGATCATGCATTTGGTAATTCCTCTCAGGTGGTCTTAGATAACATTACCTATATGCCATGAATCACTCATATTTCAAAAATAATTCTTCTATATTGATACATAATTCATCATAATAAAATATTTATGTTTATCCTAGCTCTAGAAGAATCAATATCAGTGTTTAAGTGAACATTCCTTTCAAATCCTGAAAGGCTACTTCACAAATGTTTGACCAAAATAATTTGATGCTCTGCTTTTTCAAATATGTAAGGGCTAATTCCTAGAATGAAAATTCTTGAATAAATTACCATTAATTTCCATCCATCCCAAATAAACTATGCAGTTTAAAAACATTATTGGTGTACTTCCAAAAAACTACAGCCCTCACCTTCTCTTGGTTAATAAATATGCTAACCTCTAAGATAATGTGACCCAGGAATTGCAACATAACAATCCAAAAGTAGAATTTGGTGAGCTTAGTAAATATATGGTTCTCTCTTAGTGACTTCATTATAATTTCAACATGTTTGGCATGGTCTTGTTGAATATGAGAATACACCTAGATTTTTTCCATGAGTACTACCATGAATTAATCAAGATATGAATCGAAAAAACCGATTCATCGGAGCCATAAAAAATGGCTGTCATGTTCATCAAACTGAACATCATAACTATATTCTTATAAAGACTATATCTTCTCTAAAATACTATACATGGTATGTCCAAAGATATAACTCATACTTTATGAGAGCCTAACCTCAAATCAATCTTCGAGAAAACAGTTTCTCCTCGAAGTTGGTCAAAGGGGTTGTCAATATGACGTACTGGATACCAATTATTAACTCTAATATAGTTCAACTGATGGTAATCTATGTAAAGCGTAAGGGTATCATCGATCTTCTATGAGAAAATAATGATCGGACTCTAAGGAGATGTAATAGGTCCTATGAGACCCTTAGATTCCAAGTCCTCTAGCTTCCTATTGATCTTCTGCAACTCAGTAGTATCTATCTTGTAAGAAGTAATGGATATCAATGTTGAACCTAGTACTAGATCGATTGAAAAATATACCTATCCCAAATGAGTTAATTTAGAAAATTCATCTAGAAAGATGGCCCTAAATTGGACTAATATAGTATGTAAATCAATTTAAAATGTTCCCTGATAATCTATTTAATGTCTAGAAATATGGGTGGTCATTCAACCCAACCCAAGATGCTCAAGTTCAAGTCAACTATCATGGACATTCCATTCAGCACGATGAATATAACTATTTTCCTCTGGTGATGTGAAGCATACCCTACCATGATAGTAGTAAATATAGTCATGATAGGGAACCAATCATTATTTATCGATAATTATATAAAATCATTTCATCTCAAGGATGAAGAGGTTAATGAGAAACAATAGACACCAATCTCAAGGGGGAACTCCTTACAATAGAGTACACTTTTAGACCACACTCCTAATCGGGTATCCAACATCATTACCCCTTAGAAGTATGAAACATAAAGAGTAAGGATTTATATACTAGAAAAAGAGATAAAATATTATGAAGCACCTATTTCATATAAATAAGATACAAAAGTGGAGGATACTAAAATCATACCTGTCATTGTAGAAAATTTGACACCCTGCTCCTCAGGTGTAGATTATAGTATTTATATCTGGATTCACCTCCAAACATAATCCACCACCAGAATACCCTAATCTGTTCCATTCTACTGGAAGTACACATCCTTAATTTTCCCCCCATGACCATATCTACCTCCCCGGTCTATACAACTGGTGGTAATCCAACTCCCCACCTAACATAGTGATATTAATCATGCTCTAGAAAACAGAGTTGGTGTGGATCCTCTACCACTGGGGAAAATGGGAAGGATCTGTATAATCTCTATAAATAAACCATTTCTTCCAAATGAATGACACTCCACTGGGTCTCAGTCGCACTGAGGCATTACATGATCTTATCATCAACATTGATGGATTTTAATAGAACGACTAGTGTGGATACTTTGGCTACATCCACTCTTTTGAGTACCCTCTAAAAATTATTACTGCCACTAGATGATCTAGCCTACCTTTGTACTAAACCTCCATGTAATATTCCTTCAACTTCCATCACGTTTCACTTGATAATAAGGGTCTGGTTCACTATCACTAAAATGATATTCAATAATAAGTTATTTTTCAAAGATCACATGGAATACTTGTGCCCATCCTCAAAATGTATCTTATTGTATAACTCGTCATTGTAAAAAGTTGTGTAAAAGTTATATATCTCTAAGAAATGATAAAAATAGTGCATAAAAAATATTTCCCTGGTTCAGGGGCATGAACTCTCTCACTCAGTCTGATCTTAGTGTCTTGGAAATTATGTAATAATATAAGTGATATTGGAAATCTTCCAAAACCATACCCTGATGTTAATCATCCTAATTTAGCTTACCCCCCAATTCATGGTATAAACATGAAGAATATAAGTGGAGAGCCTGATCATCATTTATGGAGCTTTATTCATATGCTAAATGATAGATAATATATCCTCTAGACAAGATTCAATAGCGTGGGGGGCACACATAAAAAAGAATGTAAGTGGTTGATTCTTTTGGAATTCCATCATCAACTCAAACATAATTTATTCAGGTCATGGAAATCCCTTTATAGACTACACTATGCATAGAAACAATTCAAAAACTGAGGATCAACACCGAGGTTAGGTTAACATGAAGTATAACATTATTTTCCTTATGTGTCATTACTAGTGGATTAGGTCCCACCACTTTAGAAGCATGTTCATTGCCACCTTCCTGGTGTTTAACCTATGGCCATCATAGAGTAATATATATACTATTTCTATGTACAAGCCTTAGAACTTGATAATAAGAATAAAAAATTTCTCATGGTATAAGAATAATCATAAGGGTTCACTTCCCAAAACATACTAAACCATCAACCCATGGTTTACGACCAGGGTATTGGTTAGATTTCAAGTTTTAATTATTCATGTTCTTGTATATGAAGTGTCAATTATAATTTATAGAGGAAAAATACTATTAATTTCAATTTTGAATCCCCATTTAACTTCATCCAATTTTATTTAAATTTAGAGCTCAATAGTTCATAAGCACTTCTATGTGTATTTTAATATATATGTATATATATATATATATATAAAGGTTCAGTAAGATGTTTCTATCATTCCCAAGTAATAAATTCTAAAGTTTTATAAGTTGAAAATGGTACTACATGTAATATTAACTAATCTTTTATAATTGTTCAATTAGTTGAATTACCAATCCTAGTTTACATAGGCACACACACTATTTAAATTAAAATTGGCATCCATGTAATTATAACCAAATAAAATTTCATCTCATGAAATCAATTATCCATGGAACAAACTCAGTACAGCTGGCCGGGTAAGGTTCCACCATTAAGATATAACAAAAAACACAATTTAGGTTAATTTAAACACTTTAATTAATCTATTTTTTTATCCCTGCAATAAAGTTTAGCACACTCTCAATTATAACTACCATGGCACAGAGAATATCTAGCAGGTAATTAACATAGAAAATAAAAATTCTACAGAAAAATTCATGATATATCAATCCCCATGTGACTATAATGATGTATGAGACACTACCCCTTTCTATAGTAGGATAAGGGTAAAATTCAAATCCATAACGATAATAAATTCCCCAAATTATGTGTCTCTCTTAATGGTGAAATCAATACAACTGTAATAATAACTTTCTAGAATATCAAATCCCATCCTAATAAATTTGGATTTCCCCATATGTGGGTTAGATACTCCTAGGCACATCTCATTTCCAAATTATAACACTTTCTGAGCCTCATGTTTGCCGACCTGAAAAAGTTAGAAAAAAAGAAAAAGATAATTTGATACCAATTTGTGATGCCCCGAACTGGGATCCACTAAATAGTACCCAGAACCGATTATCCACAAGACCTCAAGAACATCTCCCCATAATCATGAGGTTGTCGAATATTATTGAGGGCCCAAGTGTGTACATAGGGAGACTATTCCCTCTCATTTAACTCTATTACAATGTAATAAAAACACTGATGAATCCAAAATAGAAATATGATGTAGTGGAAGAATAATAAATAATAGTAGTGAATAAGTAAATCATCTAGACATAATAAACTAATTGTGTAACTAAAATATCTAATTCAAATATAAAAGATGATGATATCATAATACTATAAAAAACTCGATGTAGTAAAAAATCTATACATGTTATACAAAAATATACGGAAAGAAAAAAAATGCTAAAATCCATAATTATCCCAATCTCCTGCTCGGTCCTCTAGTCCCATACACCATCATATCACATTAAGCAAACATTCAAATTCATAACTTTTCCTTTTTATCAATTTGTAACAATGAAGTCTATCTGTGTACCAATTGGTGGCCCGGACAGGGTGTGAGTAAAACTCATTAGGCCAACACTAAATTTTTTTTTAACAAATTTATTCAGTGAGTTTAAATTTATAAATATAGAGGTAAAATGATAATTATATGAATAATAAACTAAAATAATAACCAAGTTAGGCTCAGGATCCTCATGGGATGCCTGACTAACCATACATTCTTTGGCATAACATGAATGTCTCTAAATAGGAAACTTGTAAGAATTTAGGCCCCATAAATAGGATAAGAGTGTCCATGTGATAATAATAATAATAATGTAGTATCCATGGTGAAATAGAAGCATCATTAACCTTAGAAAGGTTGTTCCAAATCATAGTAATAACCATATAGCGTAGATAAAGGGGGTCTAAGTGTAATCCTAGGGGTACACCATTGGCATTCCAATATATAAATTTCAATAACTAATTCCTTGGAGTACATCCCAAGTAAATCTTGGGCTAAGCATTACTGGAGCCCAAGGAAGTGATCTAAGGTGTCATGCATCTGAATATATCAATATGAATCCAAGGAGATAAGCTAAGGAATTCTAATTTTTGAAAATAAAAAAATGAATCATTGGTACAACACTAAGGAATTTATTTACGAATAATAAAAAGACTAAATTCAAAGGTACGTATCTCCCTTGGAAACCCACTTAATGAATTGGGGTGGTGTCCTCTGAGTGGTCAAGTCATTCGATTAGGAATCTAAGGTGGGCTCAATTCTAACTAGTCCATTGTCCTAAAAAAATCCATAATAAGTTGACTCCAGTTATAAACAATTGCATTTCATGTGTTATTTCATGATACATTACCTTTATATTTAATTAAAAAAAAAATCTCCTTTTCAATTATTAATGAAAATGGTTCATAAAGTTTTATTCCCATTTTCATCAAGTTGTATATAAACAACAATAGCCAAGTAAATGGTACCTTCAATTCAATATCACAATTAATCATCCACTAGATCATAATCATTTTTTTAAAGGTTAATCCAAAATGTGTAATGGGATTCAATGGATCGTGAATATAATTACTCACCAAAATTGGTTATCCATAGTGAGGCTCCATCCTCTAACAAGATCATTGGGTATTATAAGGGTTCTAGGTCATAGCCCCCACACCTAATTTAAAAAATTAATTAATTATAAGGTAATTCTTGTAGATTCTGACATAAATCACCATGAAATCGTCAATAAATGGATGATACTTTGTGGGAAATTGTATAGACCACCTACCATATGGAATTAAAGGAACACTCATATAATATCATCTTATGATTTATCCTATATCAAAATAAAATATATAAATACATGAATACCATGAAAATAGGTCATATTTTCTTACAAAGAAATAGTGTTGAATACGTAAAGATAAACTAATAAATGTGGGTATTTTATTGAATCACTTATTGATAAGCTTCCAACGTAAAAAATGATGATCCAATCAGAGTCCGTATGAGGGAGAAACCTCAAATCCTAATAAGAGGTCGTGAGAGAGATCTCACAGTGGTCTTAATATACATTGAAAGAAGAAGGAAAATGAAGGGGTATTAAAAATAACAGAGGGTGAAAATTAATTTTCGCCCAACTTTAAATATGTTCATGGTTTGTCCATATCCAAGGACTATAACTTAGATTAAAATAATTTCAAATTAAATGATATTTGATTTCACTATTTTGAAACATTATAATATTTTGTCTTTTAATTCATTGATAGAAAAGTATGGAATTGTTTTTAACATTTCATTTGGAAAATTATAAAAAAGTATCCACCACTTCCTCATATTCATCACATGATAATCATGAAGTAATTAGAACATGATTAATTATCAAGTATAACAAATTTTTTGTATTGAATATAAATTACTATATTTTTAAATTGTAAATTCAAATTCACTTTTATCAATAAAAATACAATATAATAATTTTTTAAAATGAATAATAATATGGATAAAAAAAATAATATAAATTATAAATATATTATATTTTTTAAAATATAACAACATGTATATGTTATTGGACCCACTATGATTTATCCATTACAAAATAAATATATACTCAGTATTCAAAATAATGTTACTCATTATTCAAAAATAAGCGATAGATAAATGAAAAAATGATCCATTCAATGATCAGGGTCCTTTGAAAAATACTATGTTATATAGGCTTTTCCTAGAAGAGAAATGAAATAACCAAAGATAGATAACCATTGAATGAAAAAAATACAGAACTTTAAAGGAGACTTTAAATATTAAAAACTATTAGTAAATAGTTGGACTTGAATATATTTCCAGACCAAATATTTCAAAATGAAAACCAAATAAAGGTGAAATTTTACCTAGATAAAAATGAAGTCACAATAACATCGTACATGAAATATAACAGATATCAGGTAATGCAAGGAAGATAATTCTAAAATAAATTTAAATTACTTGAATGAATAAGTACAAAAAAATAAAAATTAGCTATAAAAGAGTAAAAATTTCATTAAATTGGCTCAAAATTATAAAAAAAATCATAACAAACACAAAATGTAATCAGATATATTGAACATGATATATAATTAAAAATATGAAAATTCTTGAGTTACAGATTTACTAATAAAAAAATATTTCACCAACAAATGAATAAATAAATATCATAATGATGGAATGACATCAAATTTCAAATCTTATAAATATAAAATAAAATAAAATACAAATGTACTTGTTTCCACCCATCTAAATACCTAAAATTACTAATTATATAAAAATATTTCAACTAACATGAAAATAATTAACCATATAAAAAACCCAATTTACCATAAAATTCTTTCGTACGAATAGACAAAAATCAGTGAAGTTAAAAAAACTAAAACAAGCGGAAATAAATAACCCAAGTGGTGCCAAATGATATAAGAGTGAAATTGAGGATGGAAAACAGAATATAAGAGTAGTGGATGGTGGTGGATGATAGAGATTAGTGGTCGGGGTAATCAAAGACAAAGGGGTTATGGTTTGTTTTGGGAGATAAATTTGATTGGGGTTGAGTGAATGAAATGAAATATAATTTGGGGCAGGCAATATAAAAATATAAAAATATTTTTTATGTCGTCTATTACTATAACCAATCTCAAATAAAAATTACAACAGTTATATAATTATCATTATGAATAAAATACTGTGATTGATTATTTTATAATACACAAAAAAGATTCATCCAATGTTTTTTAAAAGTTTTTATAAAATAATTGATGCAAAGAACAAGTTATAATATTATTTATATATAAATGACACTAAAAATGCATCATTATAAAGAGCTTTTTACTAGTGATATGTCCAAACATTTGAATCAATATTTTAAACTATAGATCAAAAGTATTTATGGGTTACACCTCTTCCTAAACACATTCTATACTTTTTCTAGTGTTAATAATAGAATATTTTGAATTTCTAAACATAATTTCTACACAAAATTAATAATGCCTCATGGGAAGTCAAACACCATTTGAACTCAATGTTGGGAATTTATTAAATATGAGAATAATATCCAACCATTTAATTTGCTTTAAATGTGAGTATGTTTCAAAGTCATTACATTATTAATCCTATTTAATTTAATTGATTATTTTAGTGTATTAGAGATTTTAACACTGAAGGATTTTACAATATATATTTCCTTTAAATAAATCTAATGTGTTTGATAGTTTTCTCCATACGCAACAGTAAACTAAAATAAGCCACTAAATATCAATTGAATATTATAAAAAAATTATAGGAATAATAAAACCTCTAGTATATAAAAAGATACTAACCAACTAAAAAGACGTACATTTAGAGGATATATAATTAATTTGATTCAATATTAAAAAGTATTGCTCATTCTAAAATAAATGTTTACAGTGTAAAATAGTTAAATTGACCCAATTTAAATAATAATTATTATAATATATAATATTTCAACTAATGAATATATTAACATTATTTAAATTATTATTAAATAATATTGAGAATTTATATTTCTTAAGAAGATCATTTTTCAATAAATGGAATTTTTTTATATTTTTAATATTAGTTTAAAAGATAAAATTAAAAAGAATTTAATTTTAATTTTAAAAATATGTCTTTATTATTTAATTTCATATATTTATACTAGCCTAAAGTTAATTTTTGAGATTTTTCTAAAAGAACTCACTTTTAGGTGAATTGAGAAAAATACATTGTTTACTGAAATTGTAGTATTTATGAATATCATGAAGTAAGTATAACTTTAATACTTGTAAAACTTTTTTAATGATAAAATATTTATTATATAGTAATAATATATGTTTCAAAATAATACTACAAATTAAAAAAACCTTTTTTTATTTACCCAAGTAATTTTTTCCAATAAAAGGAAAAGTTTTTGTCTTTTCTTTTAATTAAATATTGTTTCTGGTAAAATTTGATTTTTGAATGATTTAATAGATATAGAAAAATTATTTAATATATTATAAACTAATCTATATCATTGAAATCAAATATATTGAAATTTTTTTATTATACATAAATTATAATCCTTAAAATACACTTTTTCTAAAAAATTGTTTTTATGCGTTATATGCACTAATGTTAAAATTAATTTTTATAACACATAAAAATTTTATTTGAAATAATTAATAAATATTTTTAGTAATATGGCCCAAATTATGTAATCATTTATTTTTTTAGGAATTAATTTAAATTTTTATGTTAAAAATTATTATCCACGGTAAAACCAAAATGGTAAAAGTGAAAATTATAAGTGTAAGGGACTTAAAAGACTTATTTATAACATGTGTAAAAAATAATATTTGAGGTATTATATACATTATATCATCCCCAATCCATTTTTGGAGATTTTTTACTGTTCTTTATATGATAATCATGTGCTCACTTTATATTAAGTTTAATTATTTAAAAAAAATCATTCTCACTACTTATAAAAGGGGCCTCTCAAAACCCCATCAAGTATGCTCCAAAATTTCGGTTTCCTCTTGAAATGTTTTCCTACATAAATCTTATATAATCTTATTTCACCTAATTTTTCTTATTTTCATAATAAGTTATCATAATCCCTCCATTTCTAAGGATACATCTAGTGGAAAACACAAGTCCTCAACATATGTATTGAGTTTTTCATAACTTGTTTTATTTTATATATCACTTTCCCAAATATAATGTTATTAATATTATATAATTACAATATTATTATTTTTTAAATATATTTAATTTTTCTAATTTAATAATTATTAACAACCTTTTCTTCTTTTCCATTAATAAAAGTGAACACGTTATTAGTTTGTGTATGGATTAACTTCTCCACAAAGTAAAATATCACATTTTCTATATAGTTTATTTATTATTCATAAAAATATATTAAAATATGATTCAACACCTTAAAATGAAGTAAATAATATCATTATATTTCTATAATAATTATATTATTATAATTAAATCACTTTTATATTCATAATCATCCATTAATTTTGGTTTCTTCATGTTTGGTTTGGTCTAACCACCAACTTAAAAATGATATAAAATAATATGATGGATGAATATTTGAAAATAATTTCTAAACTATGTGGTATAAATATGAAAATAATTATTTTATTTTGGTTTTTTAGTGGTGAAATTATTATTAAACTCATTAATTAAGATATTAATGCTCATTCGTTAAAAATCCTCGAACATACTCAACACTAATATTGTCTTTAATGATAACTACCAAACAACTATAAAATAAAATTGTAACATTATAAATATTTTTTTAAAATAAATTTTTATTCCCTTTATTATATAGTAATGAGGAAATCTGGGATAATAATGAAGAAAAACATTGTTATTATGAAACTCATTTAAAATGATCAAGATTTCTCACACTCGATATTGAAAATTGAAAATAACAAACTAATATACATGTATAGAATAATTATGAAAAACATTATAAAATATTTATACATTAAAAATTTTCTTAAATATATGATTAATATAGTCAATTATTTTCATATAAGGGATTCATGTGCATTACTAGAATATTGGAATTAAGGTAAGGGATTTTTTGTCACGAATTTAATTTGTTGAGAAATATTTTATATTGTAAACCATGTCATATTTAATATGGTTTGATTACTACAACATAAATTTATTTTACTCTATTCATGTAATATATTTGGTTTTTATATCCATATAGTGTTTTTTCTTTAAATAGATTTCAATTCAAAGGATACCAAGGTTGTAAGGGTCTTTGTTAACTCAACTCCCTTCATTGAGTTATAATGATTCTTATTAAACGCTCTTATTAAAATATTTTTTTCTCATACCCTAGGATTTTATTTCATGGTACTCCCACTTTATCAATATTAAGAATTACACTTTTTATTCAAATATTCTTCAATGATTTTCTTCTATATTAAATAAAATCATATTATTATTTATAATATTTCTTAAACTTTTTATGGATGGTTTCAAATACTTTTCTACATTATCTTTTTTCAAAAATGTTTTTTTATAATTTAATACCCAATTACGTTTTATATCATGTGACATTAATATTTACATTCCCTACTTTAAAAATGGTTAGTTTATTAACTCTTATTATGATGTTAGTTTTCAATAATGGTATTTCAAAATATTAAAAATATTTTCTATACATTCAAAATCAAATGTTTTATCTTCCACTCCACATTTCATTGGATAAAATTTATTTCATTTCAATGATCACTTATTGATTTTTCTTTTTAATATTATATGTTTTTCAAAGTTTACACATTGTGTTTTTGAAAACAGTATGTCTTTTCAAGTATCCTTTTTTAATATTCTTTAAAAAAAATATTTTCCAAAAAATTTCCCATCACCTTTTTGACAAAATTATTTCTTTCTCAATGATTTATTATTTATATTTAATTAAAAATATTTATTTTTAAAATTTAATATTTTAAAAAGTTACCTTTTAAAAATTTGATTTTGAAATTGGACTTTAAATTCATCCCTTATGCCAATGTTAAAAGCATTATTTCACTACCATTTTCATCTTTATCTCTGAAGGCCTTATTTACTTGAGTTATTTTTTATAAACCACCACCTTAATATTCCTATGTAATACTATTTTAAGATTATTTAATTTTTTATGTCAACCATTTAAATTCCTACAATCAATTTTTGTGATACCATCAAGAAATATTGTGAATCCCATATTTCTTTCCATTTTTTCTTTACAATGTGATGAATGAAACTATCTTTATTTCCACTAGATTTCATGATATTTTGAATGATTAATATATTATGTAACACATATGTATGTATGATGATAGGTAGGGTATTATTTCATCCTCTAATGAATTAGTTAATTTTTTTATACATCATGCGATAAATATATTGAGCATGAATGTGGTTCAGATTAACAAAATTAAAAAAGGAGATTGGGAACACAATGAAGATTTTTTACATTTAAAAGGTTGAGTGTATAATCGATAAGATTAGTTATGTTCATAATATAATAAAAATATAGTTTTTACTTATAATTTCAATTTAAAAAATAATTATAATTCTATATATCAATATTATATTAATGTTGAATTGTTAATTTTTTTTAATATTTGATTTTTAGGTGAATATGAAAAATACATTTTTTACTAAAATCATAGAGTTTATAACTATATCAAGAAATAACTGTGAATTAAAAATTTATAAAAAAATTTTACTTAAAAAATATGTATTATACAGTAAAAAAATAAATTTCAAAAAACTATTTTGAATTTAGAAAACCTAGTTTAATATCTTCATTAAATTTTTCCAATAAAAGGAACTATTTTTGTTTTTTATTTTAATTTAATATTATTTTTTGTAAAATTCAGATTTGGATTTCTTGTAAAGACAAATTAAATTTATTTATTATATAATAAAACAATTTCTATAATTAAAATAACATTAATAGATAATTTTATCCAAAAAATATTTTATGCTTAAATATATATTTTTTTTTTCTAAAAACTGATTTTAAGAATTATATGTGCTAATGTTAAAATTACTTTTTCATACATATAGGAATTTTAGTTGATGGAATTTATTTGATATTATTAATCAATAGTTGAAAATTATTTAATAAGGAACACTTTATTTTTATACATTAAAAGTAGTATACGTAGTTAAAAATTAGTTATAATGGTAAAATCAAATATTGTAACCATAAAAATTCCAAGACTAAAGGCCACGCAGAAAAATGTTTACAACATGTGTGAAAATGAATTTTTGAGGGAATATTGACCTTATATCATCTAAAAATAAATTATATTCTATTTTGGAGTCTTCTAGACATGTGAAACATGTGATCTCTTAATATTTAGTTGAAATATTAACTAAAATGTAATTCTCACCAAATATAAAAGATGAATCACATCACCCCTTCTAGTCCACTCCCAAATATAGGTTTCCAATTGAAAATATACCATAATTTCTTCCTCAATAATAATATTTTACATTATTGTTATTATGTTCATAATACATCATCTTAAGACCTCTATTTACAGGGAGTCCTCCAAGGGAAAATTTAAGTCATCAATGTGGGTAATAATTTTTCCCTAACTTCTTTCATTTTCAAAATCAATTTCCAAAAAATAATATTATAATTCCTATATAAATAAAAAAACATTTTATATTTAATTTTATTATTATAATTGAATAACTATTAACCATATTTCTCTTTTTCCTATTTATAAAAACAAAAACATTATTTGTGCACGTGCAGATTACCGCCTCCACAAAGTAACGTATCTCATTCTCCATATATTTTCATTATTACATATTAAAATGTCTTAAAATATTTCTATACACATTAAATTTATATAAATATTATTATTATTATTCAATAATATATATATTATTCAAAAATAGACCACCTTCATAATCATATTCATCTATTAATTATGGTATGTTCATTTTTGGCTCGGTCTGACCACCTACTTGAACAATGATATGAAATAATATCATGAATGGATATGATAAATTAATTATTTATAACATATAATATAAATAATTTAATACATATTTTATTTTTTTCTATAATGTTCATTTTAATATTAAACTCATTAATTAAGAAACGAACATCATTTTGTTTAAAATCACAAAAACATACACATCCTCGATTTCATCATTAATAATCATAACAAAAATATCCCATGGAATTAAGTTATAAAATTATAAATAATTTTTAAAAAATAATTAAAATACATTTTATGATCTAGAAATGATGATAGTTGACAGAATAAAGAATGAAAACATTGTTATTATGAAACTAGTTTAAAATGATAAAGATTAATCACACCTAATATTGGAAATAATAGAATCATTACTAATATAAATTTTGATAACAATTTTAAATGAATTTTTATAAAATATTATAAATAATAATAAGGTTCTAAAATAGTTTATTAAGTCAGGTATATTTTTATATAGATTATTCAGGCACTTTAGTGGAAGTTAATAATTAAGGTAAGGGATTCTTTGTATGAAATTTAATTTATTGAGGCATATTTATTATTGTGCACCATGAAATGATTAATATGGTTTTATTAATTCAAAATGAATTAATTTTCCATATTCATATAATTCCTGAAATTTTAATATCAATATTTATTTATTTATTTAAATGAATTTTGATCTAAAGGATACTAATGTTGTAAGGGTATTTGTTAACTCAACTCCCTTAATTAAGTTAAATGATTATCTTTGAACATCGTTCTTGTAATATTACTTTATTCCACCCTAATATTTTATTTAATTATACTATCTATTTATTAATGGGTAAAATGATACTTTTTATTTATATATTCTTCTTTGATGAATCTCTTCTCCATAAAAAAATTATATCATTGTAGATAAAAAAATTCAACCATTTCAACAATGATTTCCCCTCCTTATCCATTTTTCATTTACCACCAATGTTATTATTTATATTTAGAAACACAGTTATGTGTTATCTCATGTGAACTTAATATTTCCTTTCCCTTTTTTTATAAATTAAATGTTTCTAATCTTTTTATGATGTGTATTTTCAATAAATGTATTTCAAAATATTAAAAGGGTTTTCAATCCTTTCAAAATAAATTTTTTTATCCTCCACAATAGATTTATATTGATAAACTTTATTTCATTTAAAGGATCAATTATTGATGTTTCCTTTTAAAATTAAATATTATCCAATGTTTTTTCATTACCATTCTGAAAACATTATGTCATTGCAATGTCTTTTTTGGAGATTTTTTTATCAAAAAAAAGTTTTCAAAATTATTTCACATTAACTTTTTGAAAATTTTATGTATTTTGAAAGGCCTCATTGTTGATATTTATTTTTAAATATTGTTTTTTAAAATTACTCTTCTCAAAACTAACCTTTCAAAAAATAAATTTTCAAAGTGACTTGTAACTCCATCACATACACCATAGTTAAAAGTGTCATAAAAACTATATTATGATTTCAATAACATTTTTCTATTTATCTCAAAATGCCTTATTTTATTAGAAATTATTTTACATAAACCATCTTAAAATGTTATTATGAAATTATATTTTTGGGTGATTTAATTTTGGGTATCAACCATATACATTTTTTAGGTCAATTTTGGTGATACCATCTATAAATGTTTTGAAACCCATTTTCTTTTCATGGGTTCTTTAGGATGTGACGAATGATACCCATTTTCCATCCATGGTTTTTCATGATATGTTGAATGATGGGTATATTATGGAATACATATATATAGTTAATTATCGGTGGGGATTATATCATCCTCTAATGCATTGTTTAATGTATTGTACCTCATGATATAATGATATTGAGCAAGAAAATGATTTATATTAGCAAATTTCATAATATTGAGTGTGAACATGATGTGAATTAGATACATGGATAAGATTGAGTATGAACTCAATTTGATTAGATATGTTCACAATGTTATGAATTCTTATTCTTATGTATATTTCATAATTCTATGTTATGTTCTTGTGCTATGATCCTTGTATCATGTTCATTATATTATGTTTACACACTCTTTTTACATGGTATATGCTGTTCTTTTGAGATTTCAAGCACATCTATCATGACTTATTGAAAAATGTTATTATTAAATGTTATTTTATTAATATATTTATACTTTTATCATGTTTTCTAATATGATTATGATGAAACCCTTAGTGACATGTTGATATGTTTTCCCTTACTAAGTGTTTGACCTCCATATTTCTTATGTTTCCCTTCCCCCGATTATGAATATGAGTATAATTTATGAGAAGTGATAGTTTTTTGTGAAAATAAAGAATGCAGGGTGGGAAATATAATAAAATTTATTTTAATATTGAGTTTACCGAAACCCCAAGCTAGGATATTGCATGTCAGATTTATAATTAATTTAATTAATATCAGAAGAAATAAATAGAATATCTGAGATTTTTTTCTTCAATGTAGATGTTGATCATCTAAAAAGGATCCTTCTAGTTGACTTTATTGCATAGTGAGTATCCAATTATATAATCTCTCTAATGGTGATCCACAAGTTCTTCTTTGATCTGTGATAAACTCCAATTGATCTCTGGGTGCTAGAATGGTGAGCTGATTGTCTTGTGTTATTCATGTTTATCTCTCACACATCGTTATTGAAGAGATGTCTTTTATGTTTCTTATTCTTGAGAGGAATATAGAAATGAAGAGTTAAGAGACAGTTTCATTGTGCATAATTATTCAAAAAAAATCGATTCAATACACAATAGAAATATTGGTCAATTTATAGAGATAGGTTTTCAGATAAAATAATTATTTAATAGCATTTCGTCCTTGAAATAATATAATAATCCTTAATAAACCCCATTCCATATAATTATAATAATAATAATATAATTATCATTATTTCGGAATGCACCAACTTGTAAAATACCAAATATTACTTAACCGAAATGTTAATTAAAATTTATCACCGGACTCAGTGTAGGTCAATTCAAACTCCAATAAAATTTATTAAACTCCCAAATAAATATTTAATTTAAATATTTAATTCATCAATAAACATTTGTGATGGTAAGACATGGATAAAATTATATTTGGTCCTTGGGAATAATTTTTATTCTATTAAATAATTCAAATAGAATTTAATCTAGATCATAAGAAACACTTAGTGTGTAACACTCTAGGATTTTTTTCGCGGACATTAGGGGGTTTGTCTAAATTCAAACATTACTATCCTGAAACCAGTCAAGGCACCAAATAGAAACAACTTAATGTCATAATGATTAAAACTACATATGAGCACTGGATTTTTAATATAATCCCTTTGTCTCAGTATCTCATCATGTTGGTTACACATCTGTGTCACCAATCTATATATCTGACATATCTTTATTTGGATATATGAAATTAATGAATAATTTCACAATGGCCATGTAATTTAATGAAAACATTATATTCCAATAAATATTTTGAGATATCATCTTTCATAAATGTGGAAGGGATAAATCCTTCCTTGACATATCAATTAATGAAATGTCAATCTTGATGCACCCAATTTTCCCTAACTCACCATGAAAATATAGTATCATGGTTTTAATTAGTAAATCGATATGCATGAGTCATGACATGAATTAATGATAATATTAAAGTCTATATGTCATTATACATTCTCGTAGATAAGAATATCTGATGACACCAAAACATAATGAATTATTAATGGAGTTTCTGTTCTCATTATCTCCCATATATGAGATTACCAAGTATGAACTTCATGATAAGAAAAATCATCCTCTTATGATTACAAACACTTAACATATTATATACTATGTTTCCATCCATAGTAGTTATCTAACCATAGAACTATAATTTAGAATATCATTACAGAACATCAAGGTTCTCATTATAGTGGGGAACTATTATGACCTTATCAATGAGATTTATACTCATAGAAATTATTACATTAGAGTCATATAGATTAATGAAAAATATAAAATAATAATTTTTATTAATATTCAATACATTAAATATACATGTAATAAAAGTACAAATAGTTTTTCCTAAGGCACCAACTCTGACAAAGTCTCACTTAGACTAGAGCCAGCTGCCTATGATTTTTAGTCTGTTAGACCTCACATGATAATCTTGTTTCAACTTAGTCAAGGTATTTATAACTAGTTCTCCAAATTGTCTTATATAGAAATATTTCTTTCTGAATCCTCACCTATCTTAGTAAAAATCCTAAAGATATGATACTTTCAAAGTATGTTCATCAACTTCTGATGTGACTTTGGCTCTTTTTTGAGAGCCATCACTATATTATTATCACAATATAGTGTGATATAATATTTATTGTTAGGTACTAAGTCAATTTATTGGAAACGTTTCACATCCGTACTACTTATTTAGCTTCCTCAAAATCCCAAATATGGTTAGAATCTCCCATATAATATTTTACTACAACCTTATTTTAGCTCTTCAAGCTCACAACACCTCTATTCAGTGTGAATATGTATCCCATTTTTTGACTTCATGTCAAATTGATAATTTTTTAAACTATCATATTCATATACTCTGATGACTAGTTCCTTAAATCCTCCATAAACTAGGAACATGACATAAATTTTCCTAAGATGCTTAAGGACAGTCTTTATTTCTATCTGATGGTGGTCACCTAGGTCATTTTGATATCTTCCTACAATACTTAATGTGTAGGCGATATCTATCCTAGTAAATAGCATAGAATAAATTACTAATCTAATCACTGACGCATAAGGAATCATTATCATTCTATTTCTTTCTTCACGTGACTAAGGACATATCCTCTTAGAAATATGGATGTCATGTGACGCTGGTAATAGTACCCTCTTAGATTGTTTCATACTAAATATTTTTAATATATTATCAATGTAAATACTTTGACTCTATCTTATCCATATCATGGATCTATAATGATGGATCTTGAACCCAAGAATATATGCTGCCTCACCCAAGTATTTTGTAGAGAATAATTTATTCAACCATGACTTAATAGACTTTAAGACTATTATTTCCTTTATAATAAGTAATATTTCACTGTTATTTACCATAAAGAAAATGATTGCACTCCCACTAAACTATTTCTAAACACAGAATCACATTCTTTCTTTATGAAACAAAATTTTGTTATGGATTCATCAAAATGAATGATCCATATCCTGGATAATTTCATTAATTTATAAATAGATTTTTTCAATTATCATATCTTGTTGGAATACTTTGGAGTCACAATCCGTTCATGTTATTTCATATATAAATTTTTCTAAAGGTTCCCATTAAGGAATGATATTTTGATATCCATTTTCCAAATCTCATAGTCATATTAATCTGAAATGAGAATTATAATTTTAATGTATTTGAGCATTCCAAGTTGTGAAAAAGGTTTTGTTGTATTCGATGCCTTGACGTTGTTTAAACCATTTTCCATTCACGCCTAATTGGTACTGACTTTTCCTTCAATTCCCAGTTTCTTCATGAATACCCATATGAAACCAATAGGATTTACATTCACTGGAGGGTCTACCAAAATAAAGACTTGATATTGGTATATAAAATACATTTTATAATTCATTATTTCTTACCACTTTGAAACATTTGTGCCAATTACTACATCATTATAATTTAGAAGAACATTATTGTCAACTAAAAATGATTCACCATCCTTGGTGACTAGAAAACCATACTATTCTGGTTCTCTAAACTCTATTATACTTCTACGTATTACATGTGTCTCTGGAATAGTTTTTTCTTCCATGGGGCTTTTTGGAATCTCTTCATGTGCCAACATTGGTGTACCCAGAGCCTTAACATTATCTAAGTTTATTTTAATCTCATTATCAATTTGATAAATGTTATAACTCCCAGAGAGTATGGTGTGTCTTTCCACTATTACCATTTTTTGAGGGTTTATATAGGTAATATCACAATTTTTCTTTAGGGTATCCTATCAACGTATACTTTTGGCCTTTGGGTGAAATTTTGTTACCTAAAGAGGCAATAAAAAATTCTTCGTAACCCCGCACATGTAGGTACAACAACATAGGTTTCTATCCATTCCATAAATGGTATGATATACCATCTACCACTTTATTTTTCACATGGTTTAGTATTTTTTCTTCTATTTGTAATGTGTATCCCCAAAAAATAATAGAAGACTCATGTGACTCATCATTGATATGACTATGTATAAAAAGATGTTGTGCCTCCTTTCAATTACACCATTCTGATATGGTGTATAAGGACGAGTTACTTAAAATAGGATATCAAACTCTTGTAAGAAATCAATGATGTCTTGATTAATATATTCTCAACAATAGTCTGAGTGTAGTTTCTTAATCTTCTTACCAAGATGGTTCTCAACTTTATTCTTGTATTCCTTGAATTTATAAAAATAATCCTACTTATTCCACATTATGTAGACATACATATATCTATGAAAATCATCAGTAAAAGTTATGAAATATGAGTACCTACCCTATCACGACCTTCCTTCACCAAGATGAGGGAAGGAACAACAAACTACCCAACCCTTCCTTCTTCAAGTAGAAGAAGAGATGATAACACCCCAAGTCCCACCATCAAAAGGCCTTGGAGTGGCGACTAGCACCAAGGGTATAAAATCTCATGTAATATGGATGGAATTACCCTCTGAATAGACCAAGATCAGAGGATAAGATAGTAAACACAAACAACTCCAATGACTGAAATTAAAAGTAAATCCAAAAAATCCATCCTCATATGCATGTTCAAAATAAACTGATACAAGTACAAGAAAAAATCTAAGGAAAAGTACCAAATAATGAAAATCAGCAACGAAAACTCATGAAGCCCAAGTTAGTAAGGTCCAGAACAATCCTCAAATTCCTCCAAGTATCCTGAAATCAGTTTTTGATATGTTGGGTGAGTATACAGGTACACTATGTAGGGAAAACCAAAAGCTCTCATGCACAAGTAGGGAGGAATTCTAATGTCTCGTGAGAAAAAGAGATAACCAAAACACCAAGCAAGTAAACTATCTTCCCAACCTCACCAAGACACACTCCCCAAATAACATAAGTCATGTAATGTAATAGTAATAGCACATCAATATTTAGGTACCCTGTGCCACTTTCCCACTACTTAATTAGAACGTCCTACGCATCAAACCTACCCCACAAGTTCCACTGCAGTCTCATTGTCACCCCAATAACTACGTTATGGTCCATCCCAATTGTTCATCCCACCTATAGACACATAGGCCACCAAAACCACACATAACCACACCCACAGACACCTGGGCCACAGTATCCACCACCACACCCGAAGACACCTCTCAGTCAGATCAACCACCACCACGCCTGAAGACACCTGAGCCTCATCCCAAATACACTTGGGAAACAAACCTTCCCACACACACCTAGTTTAACCACCACAACACACCCATTCCGAAGAGTCTTGGGTCATAATGAACCTTAGGTCATCACAGCCTGCCTAAAGAGTCTTGGGATACCTGGGAGAGGGAGTAGAAAAAAAATCTAATAACTATCTACTCATAGGAATGTTTGGAAAAACACCGTCCCCTTTGAAATATGGGTGTTCATCACAAAGTTCTAAACATTGGTGGGTTTCATATAAGAAACATAAGAAATAAATATTATAAATATTTCTAATTGGTCACTCATCCCAACCTAAGGGTTCTGAAACAGACAACCGGCCCGTACACAACCACTCTTGTTGTTATCCCTACATGCAAAAATACACAACAACCACAACCTGAGCACAACCCATTTCTAGAAAACAATCCACCATTACACATGTTCTCATTATCATGATCAAGTGATTCCATTTAAACATTCCTCCACTACCGGGAAACTAACAGGCATAACCACAAGCCAAAACAACAACTGGAGGAAAATGGCCAAGCAAAAAATTAAGCATTCACGCCCGATTCTCTTGTCAAGTAACAACATCAAAAGGGATCTATGAGATCCCTTTAATTAGTAGAACTAAACCAACCCACAACATAATGTCTTCACAATATTCACCAACGGCACACATGTCTCCATATTCACAAACCAACAACCTCTCAACAAGATATTTCATTCCCTCTATGTCAACCCATAAGTCATCAGCAGAGCAACCATACATATCATCATAATAGAGAAAGGATGTTTTATAATTTATCCAAAACCAATCATTGAGTTCCTTCTTCCAGTTTGGTTAACCATGTTGATCACATAGGGGTTCTTATTCATCTAGAATCCATTTAATCAACCAATTTTACATTATTAACCAGTTTCCATGTTAGATTCATTTAATAACATGATTACCGAGAAAAACATAGTTTCGTTAGTGTTCATGAAAGGACCACCAACATCCACGATTTTCAATGGAAATTCTCCCATAAAATTCACAACAAAAAAGGAAGGTATAACACAATAAACATCATCAATTTCCCACACCTTCATTCTTTAACAGTCTGTTTATTATCTTCATTAAAATCGGTTTCATCTATCTCTGGAGGGAACATCATCATACCCACCTTGCATGATTCATAGTAAAGAGAGATGAAGGAAAAAACCCCAACCTAGATGATCAAGGATCAGAGTATTCTCCTCATGCTATGAACTGGGTATACGTGACCTGAAGAAGAAGAACTACAAGGTCTCTACGGCTAGAAATGAAAGGATTTAGAATGGACACATGATTCATTTCAAGAGAAATTCTCTAGGCATACATAGAAAAACGGGCCAGATCCTAAAATCAGGGATACAATCTCGAAGTACATAAAAATTAGATCGTGTCTTGACCATGGGGCTTAACAGTTGGACACGTTTGGATTAATTTATATTTAATAATTCTCCTTAGAGATGATAGAGATAATGGCTATGAGTTAATATATTTCCTTAAAATGGAAAAAAACATAACAGGGGTGGAACTGGAAACACACCAAAGGGTGACGCTGAGGAAAAATGATGCAGGAATTGGAAACTCAAGGGTCACCCAACTCATGGTGGTTCAAAACATCTTTTATAGGCATAAAACAGCCTAAAACGACATTTAAAGGGTAATAATACTTAAAAGAGGCATTGTGGGAAAATTGGGGAACGAACCCCGACACCCCACAGTGGCACCATTTGGGTGTGGCACCGGTTGGTGGCCCCGAATGGTGACACAACGGTGAAACCCTGCCACTAACACTAATGCCCTCCTAACTCACCAATGGTGTCCATTACACCCCAAACACTAAAATTTGGAAAATAAATTGACCAGGAGTTTCCATGCCATTACATCAGATACCCCTCAAACTATTCTCACCCCCCATAATTCAAAAGTAAACTCAAAGAAAAGTGAGGGATCCAAACAACCACCTTATAAGATACCTCTCGGGGAAAAACCACCGTAGTGATGTTTGAAACCTAGAAGATAACTCGACATCCAAGAACACCTCTCTCGTCTATCTTCTGAAAAACCCCAGAAACACTACCACTCGTATCCTCCATGTAACCACACAAACATATAAATGTCACACCGACCAAACTTATGTATTAGGGAGTCCCTTTTCCCATGTCAAGATCTTATCTTCTTTGGGTGGAACAGACTCTCTCCCATGGGATTAAACAAATCCACCTTAATGCGTCATAATTAGGGATCAGGTCCTCCCTTCCCCAAAGTCAGGAAAATTCACACACATTCAGAGAACAAGAGAAAAAACCCATCTTATAGCAAAAATAGTCAAGCATTATATCACAAAAAATAACAAAAAAACACAATATCAAATCTTCGAACAGATCTAGGTACTAGGAAAGCATATGTGCCTCCTATTCATGGGTACTCTCCTTAAGGCCACCGTGCCTCCACGACACATGAACAAAAGGAATGATCCATCCACGAAGCTCCTTCTCATTACAATCCTTTATTTTCACTGATTGCTCCACAAACGTCACATCATACTTGATATCATACTCTCCCCAGTTGATGATGTGGGAGTCATAATGTTGATACCTATATAGCTGAGATACATTGAAGACGTTTTGGATTCACTTTAGCGGTGACTGTAATGCCAGCTTATATGCCACCTCACCGACTCGTACCAACACCTAGAAGGGTTCAACAAACCTGGGAGAATGATTACTCCCCCTACCAAAACGTTGTTTTCCACGTCGAGGGGAGACCATTAAGCATGTGGTCTCTAACCTTGAACTTTAAGGGTTTCATCCTATGATCGGTATATGAATTCTGCTGGTTTTGAGCTGCCTTCATCCACTCATACAAAAGATGAACCTTTTCCATCATGCTCTCCACCACCTCCGGGCCAAGAACACTTTCCTGCCTAACCTCTAACTAGAACACGGGTGAACTACATAATCTACCATACAACGATTCGAACGGTTCCATAAAAATGGTAGAGTTATAGTTATTGTTATAGGAAAAATCTACCAGAGGAAAGTGTCGTACCGACGATCCTCCAAAGTCCAAAACCCATGCTCGCAGTATGTGTTCCAATGTCTAGATGGTCCTCTCTATATGTCCATCAATTTGAGGATGGAAATAAGTGATAATGAAAAGTTGGGTTCCAAAACCATGCGGTAATCCCTTCCAGAATTGTGAAGTAAAGCGTGTATCCCGATCTGATAAGATGGTTTTGGGATCTCCATGTAGCCGCACAACTTCACCCACGTACTTATGTGCCAAGGAATCCACTACACTCGACTCTTTAATCTATAAGAAGTTAGATGATTTTGTCAAACGGTCCTCCACTACCTAGATGGAATCACATACACCTTCAGTATTTGGTAGTCCTATAATGAAATCCATCGAGATGTCATCCCACTTCCACTTAGGAACATCTGCGAGTTGTAACAAACTACCAGGAACACAGTGTTCAGCCTTCACCTATTGACACATGAGGCACTTTTCCACAAACTCTACCACAACCCGTTTTACTCTGGGCCACCAATACTAACCCCTCAATCCCTAGTACATCTTGAAAAAAATTGGCTATACCGCCAGGGGTTATTTATGGAACTCACTGAGAACTCTCTCACGTATTACCACTGGGACAAATAGCTTTCCACAAAACAACATCTGATTCTGACCATCCTTCGACCATCCTTTCGAAGTATCACCCTGGATATCATGATCACACATCACCTCAGTCTCTGAGTCTCCCCACTGAGACTCCTCCACCTTCCATACCAAGGAAGACTGCACTGTCATATGAAACAGACAGCCTCTACTATCCTCCTCTCTCATTCTCAGATGTAAATTAGCCAACTCCTCCATTGTTTGCCAAGCATCTGTGGAATCCCAAAACACATCCTTCTATGACATCCTACTCAAGGCATCAGCCACCACGTTAACCATTCCTGAGGGGTAGGATATCTAGAAATCTTAGTCCTAAAGAAACTCCACCCACCTCGAGTAGTACAAGTTTAGGTCTCAGTATGAGAATACATACCACAATCTCCTGTGATTTTTGTAGACCATGAAGCATTCCCGATGAGGTGATTCCACCAAAACATCAGTGTGAACACCACTACTGTAATATCCAGGTGGTGGGAATCATAGTTATGTACATGATGGCATAACTTCCTAGACCCATAAAAGATCACTCCCCACTAATTCATCAACACACACCCCAAGACTATACTTAAAGCATTGGTCTCGCCCAAATATGCACAATTTTTTAGGGTTATGCGGTCAAATGTATGGTAGCTTTGGTTGTCGATTCCTCAGAGACCTAAGAAGAAACCTATAGATAAGCACATTCTATGGAAGGATTTTGGAAATTAAGTGGAACACATTGGGTTTATTTTAGATAGGTTTACGCAAATACTACATGACTTAGTGAAATCAAATTACGAGAAGGGTTCATCTTAGGTTATTACAAGGGGTGGATTGCATGAAATTGTTTTTTAACGATTCCAATTTCTTATATTCAAGATGTTTTTATTAAATAAAATTAAACAAATTCATCACTTACAAGTTTTATACCAACATATCATAATAATAATCACCTATACACTTGGAGTATCAAATTAATGAGCACTCCAAGGTAAAGGTTCATTTTAGAACATGAAGTATGTGGCCTTAAAATTCAACAAGGAAAAAAGAAGTTTTAAAATCATAAAATAAAAATCTCAAATAAAAGAAGTGATTTGACATTAATGGGGTGATAAATAACATCCAATACAGACCCTTGATACTCCATGGATAAAACCATAAGTGGGTTAGCCCTCCATTGATTATATGGTTTCAATGGAACTGGGGTGTAGACCTGTGAGGGAAGAATTGAATAAGTAAAAAATACAATAAAAATAAAATAATAACTCCACCGTTGTATGAATAATTTTACAGGGTTTGTAATGAATAAATTCAAAGCATAAAGAAATGGTGTCAATGTGATAATATTAAGTCAAGAATAAGAGAATATGTAGAGATTTTATTGGAAACTAATGTGATTCGAACAACTTACAAATGAAGAAGAACATTACAAAGGAAAAGTGGCAGCATAACACTACAATGAAAGAAAACATCTAAGATGAATAAATCCTCCAAAACCACTACCATAAATATGGATTTTGGGAGCCTTCGGTCGATCCCACATATGTACATGTCTCCTCAATTAATGGTTGTAGGTCTAGGGTGGTAGAAAGTAAGGGAGAGGAGACTTTTCTACCCTTGACGCGAAGTTGCATCCAGCTTGCATCCACTGAACAGAGGAGCCTATATGACTGTATATATGGTGGAATTAAAGTGTTCAATATAAGAAAAAAATGTAACTCCGTATTTGACCTAACCTTCTGTAAAGATTCAGATTAATTGAGTTTATGGTTGACGAGATATGTATAAAATGGTGGTCTATTTTTCTGGGCCACATTATATGGCCCCAAAATTAATCCCTTAATTGTGCTGCTAGGAAATCCATTTAAAAATCATAATTATCTTTGGACACTATTTAATGAAATGTTCCCCATGATGTCCTATATATTTAGTTAATGGTTGAGAATCCTTGGGCCTGGATCCTGGCTGATACATTCTCATTATTGGAATGTTGTCCAGTTTACCTTTCCCAGAATTTTTTGCCATGAAAGTTCATTTTGTTGGTCTTATAATGTGAATCATCAAATACTTAAAAAGTATGAATTGTTCCCAATGTAATTATAAACCTAATAATTAAATATGAAAATAAAATCATGAAAATTTTGTATTTTAGGAGGTGTTAAAAATTGTACCATGTAATAGTACATTTTAAGAGGGAATTACAAACATAATGTGAATGAATGTTCAAAGTGCTAAATGCAGTAAATTGGATTTTATGGATAATAAAGAATGTGAATATTTTATATATTAACAATTAATATTAACCTCATTAAGTGGCTAATCACACCCCCCAAATTGAGTTTTTGTAGTCCTGAGCAAAATATATCTCAATAATGTCAAATTTGAATTCCCTTTTCCAAAAACATTTTAATACACAATGATCACCAAAAACCCTTATTCCAAATAATCATGAATCAATCAAAATATTTTAATACAAGATAGTTTCATACGAAGATCCCAATCCCAATCCCATTCCTTTGATTAAATTCATCACCGTATTTCATCCAATATAAATTAAGAATGAGGATGTGTTTTGTATCACAATGGACATGGGGGTTCATATTTATTCAAGGGGGAAATGGTGGAAGTTATAGGTGAATCAAATTTTAATATTATGGCCAGTATTCAATTTGTTTTGAAATATTTCCATGTTAATTGAAATTTGACTCAATAGAGTCAACCCATGTAGTGAGACTTTTCCAATGACTCCCAAGCTCAATGACCTTAGGGCACCATGTGAAGCCCACATACTCGAGCATCATCTCAATTTAACTGAGTAAGAAAAAAATCAAATTACCATAAATAGAGATACAATTACTAAATCTGGGCCAGAAAACTATTGAGTGAAGATCCCCAAGTGCTGAAATCCGCCCAGTAGGTCATTTCATTGCTATACTCGCAAATTTATTATTTTTATTTATTTATTTTTTTGATGATTTTTTTAATACTCATATTAAAACTAAAATGAACACCAAACCTATGATATTTATTTTGGTTACCCCATGAACTCAAACTAATACCCCACTATCCAAAGGACGTGTATTGTGAACTTATTTTTATTTGGATGAAAGTATAAACGATGAAATTTTACATTAGACAGCCACATTTTCCATAATCTATGCTCATGAAATTATACAACGATAAAATCAGAGTCAAGGCATGCTTTATTATTTGATATTCAGTTTCATAGTTTGAAATGTGTATTATCATGTTCAAGGGTAAAGTTTTTTCCTTCCACACATTTTTTATACACAAAAAATTAATTTTTTTCATTTTCTCACCCCAACATAGAAAAACATTGTCCCTAGTGTTTAAAGAAAATAAAATTTAGAAGGGAGTAGAGGTATATGAGAACATTTCTTAAAGGAATTTGAAATATTAAATATGGAAAAAATTTGCTTGGTTGTTGAAGATGAAATTCGTGCTACTCAAATTTAGTTCTCTGATATCCATGTCACTTGTAGAATTCCCTAGTGGAAAAGAAGAAAAAAAACAAAAAAAACAAAAATAATATATATAAATATATATAAATTAAAATATAAGTATAAATACAAAAATTATTGAATAATGAAGCGTTATAAGTCGTAGGACACTGGTAATCGCATGCCCCTGTCTCTCTTCGGTCCCGAGTTTGAGTCCCCGCGGCTTCGCCAGTTGTGACAGGGTTTTCCCCAAGACCTACAATGTATCCTTTTAATTTTTTAAATTATTATTATCTTTTATGTATTTTTATTTTAACCTAAAATCACATAAAAATAAAATTAACTGATGAGACATTGTCTTCTTTTTAAATTTTCGGGTAAGGTATTACTCAAGGATCACACCACATGACACGGATGAATATGGTGATCCCCTTTTATACCGATCCATAGTCATAATATAAGAATAGGTCAATAGTCTAATTTATTATTATTTTTTAAAAAAAATATCAAAATAATTCATTATCCTATTTCAAAAACAATGGTTATTCACAATGATTGGAAACATGAAAACCACGGGTTGCCTCCCGAGAAATGCTTTTGTTTAATGTCGTTAGCCTGACATGGATCCTAAATCTATCATTTTTTTTCCGGTTTATGGGCTCGCACAGTTAAATCAACCTCTATTTCCTATTTATTTAATGATTCAATGAATGGTTTTAACCTACGACCATTGAAATTGAAAATATGACCACTTATGGGATCCTGAATCTCTACTACCTCATGGGGTTATACATGATACACTATGAATGGACCTGACCATCTAGAAATTAACATTCTTGGGTGTAAAGGAAGTTTCAAACAATACCAGAGAACGAATTTTCCTAGATACATGTGTTTAACCTTGAGACTCCTATATTGGTAAGCTTTAACTATATCTTTATTTATCCTTGAATTTTTAAAAGCCTTCATCCTAAGTTCCTCAAGATCATTAAGATCTAATTTCTTCTTTTCTTCGGCTAAAGAAATGTCGACATTCATTTTTTTGATTTCCAAAAATGATTTATTCTTAATTTCAACAGGTAAATGTCATGGATTTCCATAAACCAACCAATATGGTGGAATTCCTAGGATGGTTTTGAATAATGTACGATTTTCCCAAAGGGCATCCAAGAGTTTCTCGAACCAATCTTTCCTAGAGGGATTGATATGTTTTTCAAGAATTTGATTAATCTCTCTATTTTCCATCTCAGATTGACCATTGTATTGAGTATGTTATGCAGTGAAAACATTATGACGTATCCCATACATATAAATGAGTGAAGAGAATGGGAGGTTGTAGAAATGGGTTTTTTGATCACTGATTATAGCCCTAAGAATTCCAAATCGAGAAAATATATGCTCTTTCAAAATTCAGATCACAGCGTGATGGTCATTGGACTTGGTGGGAATGGCCCCAACCCATTTCGAGACATAATCAATAGCTAAGAGGATGTAGAGGTATACCCTAGAATTTGGGAAGGGTCCCATGAAATCAATTCCCCAACTATCAAATATTTCAACAACCAAAATAGGATTGCAGGGCATTTGATTTATTTTGGTAATGGATACTAATTGTTAACACTGTGGAAAAATTTTGCAGAATTGGAAGGAATCATTAGTGAGGTTAGGCCAGTTGAAACCACTTTGGAGGACCTTTTTAGTGTTTTTCTCTGTATAAATGTGGCCTCCACATGCCTCTCAATGAAAAAAAATTAGAATGGACTCTTGCTCAGAATCAGGAATAAATCTACTAATGATTTTATCAGGGAAGGACATGAAGAGGTAAGGATCATCAAACACATATTTTTTGACATCAAAAAGGAATTTCCTCTTATCTTGGGTCCCTAAGAATTTTATAATGTCATATGTCACCAAATGGATTGATATATCAACATATCATGGGAAATAACTAATAGAATAGAGGTGTTCGTAGGGGAATGAATTAGACATAGAATGGTGATGTGAGTTGTCATTGAATTCCATCCTAGAGAGGTGATCAACTACAACATTTTAAACACCATTTTTATCTTTAATTGTTAAATTGAACTGTCGAACAAGAATGACCCCCCTAATCAATCGAGCCTTGGAATCTTGTTTTTTGGAAAATGTATTTTAGGGATGAATGGTTGGTGAAGACAATGATTGGGGATCCTAAGAGATAGGACTGGAATTTATCTGCGGAAAATAAAAAAGAAAGGAACTCATTATCAGTGGTGGTGCAGTTGATTTTTTCATCATTTAAATATTTTCTTTCATAAGAAATTACACATGGATTTTTCTCACATTGTTGTCCTAAGACTGCTCTTACAGTGAAGTCACTCGCATCACAGATGAGATCAAAAAAAAGTTTTCAATTTTGAGATTGCATGATAGGTGGGGAGATAAGATCTGACTTAAGTATAGATAATGATTCCTCACAACTTTATATCCATAAAAATGGAGAATATTTCACCAATAAAGCACAATGTCATCAAAAAAATGGGGCAGAAATTCCTAATGAAAATTTCATAGAAACCAACATGTCCTAACAAGGACCTCACTACCTTTTCAGTTTTAGGAGAGGGAAGGTGACGAATGATGTCTACCTTAGCTTTATCAACTTCAATCCCTCTACCAGATATGAGATGGCCTAGAACAAGTCCTTCATTTACCATGAAATGGCATTTTCCAATTTAGGATGAGATTTTTATCCTCACATCATAAGGAAACCCTTTCAACATTCCTAAGGAATCCCTAATAGTATCCCAAAATATGGAGAAGTCATCCATGATGCCCTCTAAACATACCCCACCATGTTCAATAAGATTCCCATAATGCACCGCTAGAAGGTAGTAGGGGAATTACATTACCCAAAGGGAATGAACTTGAAGGAAAAAAATGCTGAATGGACAAGTGACAGTTGTTTTCCCTTGATCCTCTATAAATATCTCGATTTGATTATAACATGAGAATCCATCTAGTAAGTAATAGAATTAATGAACTACCACTTAATCGAGGACTAGATCAATAAATAGAAAGGGGAAATTGTCTTCCTCTGTACAAGAGTTGAGTTTCCTATAATCTATACAGGCTATCCATCCACTACTCACCATTGTGCGGACATGGTCACCATCCTCATTGGTGATCACAATAATTCCAGATTTCTTTGGGGGGGCACTTGAATTGGGCTTACCCACTGATGATACTCGCTTTCAACATCTTAAGAAGTTATTTCCTTAACACATCTATAAGATTTGTATTGAGTCTCCTTTGTAGTTGATGAGATGGTTTGGATTCCGATTCAAGAACAATTCTAAGATTCCGATTGAGTGGGATAATCCTCGAAATATCAGAAAGTGTCCATCCAATTTCTTTCTTTAATCTTTATTAGGACATATAGAAGCATCATCTCTTGATTGGATTCAAGAGAGGAAGATATGACAATAGGAAAGGTTCGATTTTACCCTAAGAACTCATACATGAGTGATGAAGGTATGACCTTAAATTAGAGATCAGAATGGTTACCACTTTCCATGAAAGGATGAGACTTTGTATTAAACTCAGATTCTTTGTGAAAATTTATTGAGATAATTTGTTTATTGTGTACGGAATTTTCATCCATTAAATTATCCATAGCAGTGTCATGAATGGGTATAGACTCAATTTTATTTATTTCATCCAAGGTATCCTAAATTAGTGATTCTGTAAAATCATCAATAGATCAATCTGAAAGAGATTCAATCCAAGGAGACAAATTTCACTCATGTGAACAATGAAAATTAATCTCTTCTTGAATTAAACAGCCATTAGTAATCCCTTGAACTTCCTCGAGTTCACTATCAACACTGCCAATAAAATTAATCTCATGTCTCTCTTCATCATCCCCAATTTGAGAGTTTTCATTGTATATGTTAATGTTTAGACTCATTCTTCTAATGGTGATGGTCATGTTCCCATTTTGGACTCGGATAACAGATTTGATTGTTGCAAGGACGGTATGGAAAATAATGATTGGGGTTTTCTCCCTAGTACCTAAGATTGTGTGATTGTCAAGGACATTGAAGTCATCTGGGTAAATGAAATTTTCAACTCTCACCAAAACATCGTTTAAGATCTCCTTTGGAACTCAAACAATCTAATCAGTATGTTGAAGACTGACAGATGTGAATTGGAGTTATTTGAGACCTAATTGACAATACATGGCATAAGGAATGAGATTCACACTAGTTCCCAGATCACAAAGGGCTCTTACAACTTTCTTCTCTCCTAGTTCAACATTGATGTAATGGCATTCTAGGTTTTTCATATTTGGTGGAAGTTTTCCTTGGATTGTTATGACAATATTTTTTTTAGAAGGACTTGGTTCTTATGTGAGAATTTCCTTTTAAATGATTAGAGGTCCTTTAGGTATTTTGAGTATGTAGGAATAGTTTGAATAGCATTGAGAAGTGTAATGTTAAACTTGACTTTTGAGAATATTTACCTGAATTTCACATTCAATTTAGACTTGGTTTTCCTCCTCATGTGTTGAGGGAATGGAGTAGGTTGTTTTATTTCTTGTTGTGGCTGTAGTTCCTTCATATTCTCATTGGGGTTTTCAGAATCTGTGGGTGTTTCTTCATCATTTTCATTCGTTTTTAAGCTTTTAATGGTTCTGGAATGTCTTGTTCAGGTTTCTCAATGGATTTCCCACTTCTTAAAATAGTCACTACATTGATTTGTTCCTAAGAGGTTTGTGTGTAACTGGATTCTCCCCTTAATGTTGTGGATGGTACCACCGGAGTAGGAATGGGTTCCTTCCCAGTTTTAAGGGTTTTTAGTTCATGTCTAGGGGATGATACTTCTGATTTCATTTTCTCATTTTGTTTAAACAATGATTCAAGGATTGGTGGAGGGACAAATTGAGTAGGGGCTTGTGGTGGTTGGTTTATCCCAGGAGGATACATTGGTTCTTGAATTGGTTATTTCTTGGGTTTCATGATGGGTTGTTGGTATTGGATAGGTGGATGTTGGTATTGGGCTGGTTGTGGTTGGAATTGGTTATGGTTTAGGAAATTTTGTTTAGGGTAAGGGTTTGGTACTTGTGGTTGGCTAGGTTGTTGGTTATATTTCCAGCGGAAGCCTGGGTGGTTATTATAACATGGGTTTAATGTGTTTTGGTATTGGGGCTTTTGGACGTTTAGAACATTGACTTCAACAGGTGGTCCTCCATGAATAACATCCTTGCTGGATGGAATGGTTGGGCAGTTGTCTGTTTTTTGGTCATGTATTTTCACAAATTGTGAAAATGGGGTCTACAATTTGGATTTCATGATTGTTCATAAGGTCTATCTATTCAACCTTCCTAGTGAGTGCAACGAGTCTACACCTAAGGCTTTCCTCTTCTCTATGTGTGTGAATTCCACCAGATTTGGGTGTCTTCTCATAGAAAGGTTATGTACCCCATGTTTGGTTTTGTTCATCATGGTTTTCTAGATACTCGTAAGAATCATTTGGGGCTTTGTTTTTAAAGGTTCTACTGCACATAATTTCAATGAATTGTTTGTTTCCCGGACCCAGCCCTTTATAGAAAATTTGAACTTGTTCGGGGATTGAAAATCCATGGTGAGGTACCATGTTGAGTGTGTTTTTGAACATTTCCCATGTTTCATAAAATGACTCTCATTCTATTTCAAAAGAGTTTTGGATACTCTTTTTAAGTGCAATTGTTTTGTGATGGAGGAAGTATTGTTTTTTAATTCTCTTTGAAATTTGTCCCAAGAGTGGATCGATGTAGGTATATAATTTTGTAACCAATTATTTTCTCTTTTCTTTACTGATAAAGGAAAGAGACGCATATTACATGAATCAAGTTGATGTGGTGGGCACATGGTTTCAACAATGTCGTTGAACTCTTTGACATGAAGGTATAGAATTTCTGACTCCATCCCATGAAAGGTTGGAAGATGGTATAAGACATGAGGTTTAAAAACATAGTGGGCTTTTCATAGAAAAGCATGCCTAATTCAAGAGGGTGCATTTGTCCAAGAAGTTTTGAGGTAGTCATTTGTGGTTTGATCGACTGTATTACCCATGTTTGGGGCTATATCATTTGGATTTCCATTTTGGTTACCACCATGGTTTATAAGTGGGTTTCATTGAATAAATTTCATTGAAATGGGGTCCATTTTTGACTCTGGAGTATTATAATTGTTACGATAAAATGTAAATAGCTCCATTTGTGTAATTAACTCCCCTATCCCAGGACTATCCACCCAAACTAAATGGTTTGATTGGTCCTGAGTGTAGGCAGACATCCACCAAAAGAAAAAAAATGAGAAAGGGAAAAGATAAGAGAATTTGGATGATAAAAGAAGAAATGGGGGAGAAAATATTGGGTGTTTAGATGAATTACTTGGGTCCCCATAAATGGCACCAAAATTTTTCCTTTCCTAAATTTACCCATGTTTTTAGGGTTAAGCGGTCAAATGTAGAGTAGCTTGGGTTGTCAATTTCTCAGAGACCTAAGAAGAAATATATAGATAGGCACATTCTATGGACTAATTTTGGCTATTAAGTGGAAAAATTTGGGTTGATTTTAGATAGATTTAATTGAATACTATGTGACATATTTAAATTAAATTAGGGGAAGGGTTGATCCTAGTTTATTACAAGGGGTGGATTGGATGAAATTATTTTTTAACGATTTCAATTTCTTATATTCGAGATGAGTGTATTCAAGAAGATCAAAAAAAATTATCACATACTGGTTTTATACAAACAAACCATACTAATAATCACCTATACACATGGAGGATAAATATATGAGCACTCCAATGTAAAGGTTTGTATTAGCACTTGAAGTATGTGGCCTTAAAATTCAACAAATACGAATTAGTTTTAAATTCCTCAAATAAAAATATCAATTAAAAGAAGTGACTAGACATTAATGGGGTGATAAATAACATCCAATCCAAAAAATTTCTACTCCCTTGGATAATCCCAAAAGTAGGTTATACCTCCATTTATTCTACAGTTTCAATGGAAGAGGGATGTAGACTCATGAGGGAGGAATTGAAGAAGTAAAAATAATAATAAAAAGAAAACAATTAATCCACCATTGTGTGAATAATTTTACAAGGTTTTTTTTGAATAAATTCAAACCATAAAGAAATGGTATCAATGTGATAATAATAATATTATAATAATCGAAGATGAATAATTTTTATTACAAACTAAGGTGATTCGGACGACTTACAAATGAAGAGGAACATTATAAAGGAAAAGTGGTAGCATAACACTACAATGAAAGAAAGCATAAAAGATGAATAGTTCCTACAAAAAAAAAATTAAATAGGTATTTTTGGATCCATGGGTATATCACCCATATTTACAAGTCTCCTAAATAAATGGTGGTAATCCTAGGGATGTGAAATGTAAGGGAGAATAGACTTTCCCACCCTAGACATGAAGTTGCAGCCATCTTACATCCACTGAACAGAGGCGCCTATATGACCCTCTCGATGGAAAGATTGGAGTGGTACATTGAAGAAAAAAATGGAAATCAATATATACCTTAAAATTATGTAAATTGTCAGACCATAATAGTTTATGGTTGACTAGATATGTGTAAAATGGTGGGATGTTTTTCTGGGACTCATAATCTGGCCCATCAATTTATCTCCAACTTGGTCCATCTATAACTCCATTAAATAATACAAATTATCATTGGTAAATATTTAATTAATTGATCCCCATGATATAGTATAACATATTTTATGGTTTTAGAAACATTGGGCTTGGATATTGGCCACTACAGTCTCTTTATTAGGCTGTTTTCCAGTTTACATTACCTATAATGTGTTCCCATGAATGTTCATTTTGGTGGTCTTCTAATGCAAATATTCAGATACTTAAAATGTATGAATTGTTCCCAATGTAATGATAAACCTAAAAAATAAATATAAAAATAAAATCATGACCATTTTGTATTTTATGAGGTGGTAAAAAATGTACCATGAAATAGTGCATTTTAAGACGGAATTACGATCATAATGTGAATCAATGTTCAAAGTGTAAAATGAACTAAAATAGTGTTTATGAATAATAAATCACGTGAATATTTTATATAATAATAATTAATATTATCCTCATCCAGTGGATAATCATGCATCATAGTACATTTATATTGTTACCCCTTCCTCTAGCAACCTCAGTACTAGGGCACTGACTAGCTTCCCTTTTAGATAACAAAAATCTGTCTAACACTTCTAATTCCACATGAAAACCTATTATTTATTGGTCAAGGCCATAAAAGGTTCATAAACATGAGAGAAGTCACCTACAACACTTAGGTAGCAACCTGCCAGTCCCAGGAAACTACGAACCTCTAGGACGTTCTTGGGTGCTTTTAGAGAAACCACTACCTCGAATATTGATGGGTCCACTGCTATTCCCTGCTGGGACACCACGTTTCCATGGAAGTTCACCTCTCATGTCCAGAAAATTCACTTGGACAACTTCCTGTAGAGATGGTGGTGTCGAAGGACATCCCAAACTGTCATCGGATGCTCGACATGATCCTCCTCCGATCTTGTGTAGATCATGATTTCGTAGATGAACATGACTACAAACCGGTCCAGATGCTCATGGAAAATAGATTTCATGATCCACATGAACACATCTGGTGCATTCATAACACCTAATGACTTGACCACAAACTCAAAGTTCCAATATCTTCACCTGAAAGCATTCTTCGAGATGTCACCCTCCTTCACCCTCATCTAGTGATATCTATATCGCAGGTCAATCTTAGAGAACCATCTTTCCCCCTTCAACTAGTTAAAAAGATCATCTATCCTTAGGAGGGGGTAACAGTTATTGACTATCACTTGATTCATCCTTTGGTAGTCTATGAACAGCCTATGACCACCATCTGAATTCTTTGAGAATAAGAGTGTAGCACCTCATGGGGATGTGCTTGGTTGGAAAAAACCCTTCTTCATCAGGTCGTCATCCTGAATCCGAAACTCTTGTAACATCTAAAGATCAATTTTATTGGGTTACATCTAAATCGGACTGGAACTAGGTTGTAAGTCTATCCCAAAATCAACATCACATTTAGGGGGTAGAGTCACAACCTCATCTGGGAAGACATCTAGGAAATCACTGAAAATCCTTGGAACTTCCACCATCTCTATGTCTGCTGACTCCACTGACAGCTCAGTTAACAAAGAGAGAAGTGGCTCCACTCGCTGGTTGCTCTCCAGGAAACCCCACATTTTGAAAAAAATCAACATCCCAGCCACCTGTATCTGATAACAAGAACTTTCACCAAAAGTCGTCAATTATAGCGAGCATGGAAAACAACTAGTCGATGCCCAGGATAACATTTTATGGTCGTATTTGTAGCAGAAAGAGATCCGCACTTAACTGATGTAGATCCAACATTAGGGTACATCGTCGAAAAACATTAAACAGTCTAGTCTGACCTCCAAATAGTGTGCTCGATAGCAGGGGTTTGGAATGTCATTCTATAACTAGACACAATGCATGGGCTAGACTGGGTGCAACCAAGGAGTGCGAAGCTCCAGCATCAAACAATGAACTGGAAAGAGTTATAAACAAACTGATTGTACCTCGAACGACATTTGGCCCGGCGGGAACTTCTGCCTCTACAGCGTGCAACTACCCATGCCCCAACTCATCTACCCCTCAGCTGTTGGCTGCCTCCCCAACCACACTATGGATGAGGTCCCTGAGGAGAGCCCAGATGTTGTCCTCCTCTGACACAATTCTCCCTTGGTGGGGTGGGAGCTCATTGTCCCTGTAGCTATTGTTGGAAAGGTCTAGCCAGAAACTGGTGATGCAGAGGCGAGCGCTAAACCTTCCCACCCCCACAGTACTACACATGATCTAGGCACTGATTCTTAAGGTGCCCACGCCTAACGTAGATAAATCATCTTGGTCCTAGGCTCGAGGAGAAAAGGCATGGTCTGAGTGATCAAAACTGGAACTGTTGAGGCATGATCCGCATCTGCCAAAACCTAGAAGGCCCTAATACTGGAGGAATACTACTGACGACCTTCCCCTTTGAAAAACCCAACTGGTTCCCCTATCACGACACACATCCCATCATATACATCCTCTCCACCACTTCATCCTTTTTTTAAACCTACATGTATGTCAGCATTGTAATGGGAGTAACATCATATTAAAGGGAAGGCCAGAGTGCCTCTTCTAAGTGCCTTTCTCGTGAATTCTTGTCTGAGAAGAGTTCAACAGAGAAACAAAGGAGGTACTTTATCTTTATCCCCAAATCCCTTACCTTCATACTCCCTTACATAAGGCAGAGTATCTATTTCCTTTTTTCAACCTTCTTCATGGATGAAAGTAATTTTCCCCGGAATTCCTTCTCGAAGTCAGTCCATGAAACCTCAGCTTCTTTTTCTCTGCGAGATAGAGAAACCACCACTGATGCACTGCTCCAAAAATCTAGCTCCTGGCTAGAGGAACGCAGTACTCTGTTGTAGTCGGGATCAAGCTAAAATCTATCACCAGCTCCTTGAACCATCTCTCTGTCTCCATGTATGAGATGCCACCCTTGTACTTCCTGAGGGTCTACCGTTGAGAGGCATGCAGAGTCTTCTTCCGCTGTCCATCCTCCTCCTCTCGATCAGCCCTCCACTAATTAGCCAAATCAGCATTGTGAGCCTCGATCTCCCGCACTACTTGTGCACGTCGTCTGGGTGCCATAGCTTCAAGGTAAACAAGGAATGATTAAGCCCATGTAGTGTGGAAAAAAATTCTCTTAGATTCTGTCAAAACTTTTTATTCATTTTACATTCCCAAAACACCCAAAACACAAATGAACACACAAGTCATTATGATTCATGTACCTTTTTCTAGGGTATCTACCCTCCAATCAGTGTAGCATCAATTTGTTTTTCGGTTGGTCCATATTCCTTGCATCAGATCATGAGGGGCCCTAAAATCCAATGTTCTAGCCAGACTTCCCTAGCCTATTTCACACACTAAGATTGACTAACACTTTTTCTCTACCATCCCATGCAATCCTCATTATTTCTAACCCCAAAATTCATCCTATAACTCAACCATCACCTTTGATACCATTCGGTCACGACGTGCCTTCACCAAGATAAAGTAATGGATAAAAAATTGGCAGACCCTTCCTTCTTCATGTTGAAGAATAGATAATGACCTTGAGTCCTGCCTTCAATAGGCCCCGAAGTGGCGACTAGAACCAAGGGTATAAATTGCACGTAATATGAAATACATTTCCCTTTTTATAGAATAATATTGGGTGATAAGACGGTACACCCTAAAAACTCCAATGACTAAAAGTAAAAGTAATGCCAAAAAAATCCATTCCCATATGCATGTTCAAAATAATCTGATACAAGTACACAAAAAACATTGATGAAAATTACCAAAAATAAAGAAAAACAGCAACAAAAACTACCGAATACAAACCTAGTAAGGTCCGTCATAGTCCTCAAAGTTCTCATCGAAACCTGAAAGCAGTTTCAAATACGTAGGGTGAGTATAAAAGTACACTAAATAGGGAAAACCAAAACTCTTGTGAACAAGTGGGGAGGCATTCTAATGTCCCATGAGAAAAAGAGATAACTAAAACACCTAGAAATGAAATTATCCACTCAGCCTCACCAAGACACACTCCCCAAATAACACAAGTAAGATAAATTAATGGTAATAGCACATCGATATTTGGGTAACCCTCACCACTTTCCAACTAGTTAATTAGAACATCCTATGCGTCAAAACTCCCCCAAAAGTTGCATTGCAGTCCCACTACCACCCCAACAACAACCTTATCGGCCATCACAACCATGCATTCCACCCGTAGACACATATTCCACCACAACCACACATAACCACTCCCGCAAACACCTGGTCCATAATAACCAAAACCACACCCAAAGACACGTGGGTCAGAACAACCATTACCACACCCGAAGACACCTGGACCTCATCCTGAGGACACATAAGAAACAAGCCATCCCATACACACCTAGGGAAACCGCCACAACACACCCTGCTTGAAGAGTCTTGGGTCATAATGAACCTTAGTTCATCACAACCTGCTCGAAGAGTCTTGGTATACCTAGGAGAGGGGTTATAAAAAGAGCTAATAACTAGCCACTCAAAGGAATGTTGGGAAAAAAAACCCTCTCTCATGAAATGTGGGTGTTCGGCGTGAAGTTCTCTACATGGGTGGGGTGCATATAAGAAACACAAGAACTAAATATTATAGATATAATTAATCAAGCACTCATCATAACCTAAGGGTTCCGAAATAGACAACCATCCCATAAAAACCACTATTGATACACTCCCTACAAGGACAAATACATAACATCCGCAACCAGAGAAAAACCCATTTCTGGAAAAAAAATACTCCATTGAAATTGTTCTCGTTATCATGTTCAAGTTATTCCATTTAAACATATCTCCACTACCGAGAAAATAACAAGCATAACCACAAGCCAAAACAACAATGGAAGGAAAAATGGCCAAGAATTTATTTAAGCATTCACATCTAGTACTCTTGTCAAGTAACTACATAAAAAGGGACATGTGAGATCTCTCTATGTACTGGAACCAAACCAAGGCACAACTTAAAAGCTTCACAAAATTCATCATCATCTCCACATGGCCCTAGATTCACAAACTAACAACCTCTCAACCATAGATTTAATTCCCCTTTACGTCACCCCCGAAGGCATCACCAGAGAAACCATACATATCATTATAATAGAGCAAGGATGTTTTCAAATTTATCTAACACCGTTCATTGAGTTCCTTCTTTCAGTTTGTTTAAATAGGGTGACCACAGTGGGGTTCTTCTTTATCAGGAATAAATTTAATCAACCATGTTTACATAATTAACTAGTTTCCATGTTAGAGTCATTAAATCCTAATATTATTCAGAAAAACATAGTTTCATTAGTGAGTAAGAAAAGAAAACCAATGACAACAATTTTCAGTGAAAATAATCCCATAAAATTCACAACATAAAAATCGAATGTATAACACAGAAAGAATCATGAAATTTCCACACCTTCATTCTTTTATAGTTCATTTATTATCTTAATTAAATTCAGCTTCATCTACGTCCTGAAGGAACATCATCATAGCCACCCTGTATGATGAATACTAAAGGGAGACAAAGAAAAAACCCCAACCTTGATGATCAAGGATTGAAGTTTTCTTTTCGCACCAAGAACTAGGGATGATCGAATTGTAGAGGAAGAAATTCAAGGACTCCAAGGCTAAGAGGGAAAGGTATTAGCATGGATCCATGATTCATCTTGAGAGGATGTCTCTAGGCGCACTTAGTAAAACAGAAAGGAAATGGTAAGAGAGGATCTCAACTTAAGAAGTGGTCAGATCCTAAAATCAAAGATATGATCTAGAAGTACCTAAAAGTCCTATCATGGTTTTACCACACGACTCGGTGGTTTCACATGTTGGTAATAATTGGTATTTAATAATTATCTTCAGATATGGTGGAGATTACATCTATGAGATAATAGATTTCCTTAAAATGGAGAAAAATGTAACAGGGGAAGAACTACAAAAACGCAAAAGGGTGAAACCGTGGAAAAAGGATGCATGTTTTGGTAACTCAAGGTTTTCCTGACTCATGGTGGTTTAATTAATCATTTATGGGATTAAAACCAGCCTAAACCCGCTTTTAAAGGGTATGAATATTTAATATAAGAGTTAAGGGAAAACTAAGGAATGAACCCCGACACCCCATGGTGGCACCATTTTGGGTGTGGCACTAATTAGTGATATATAATATTTGAGTCATGTTAAGATATCTCATTATCTATTGTCATTACCTGGTTCATGTAATCCAACACATAAAGGCCATTATTTAAATGTGCTTTACAATAATAAATGTTATCTTTATAAAAGAAGAAACATTCATTCCAGAACATAAAAATAAAACAATCTTTGTATAGTATAGATACAAAAATATTGGTAATTGGATAAACATAAAATCCCCTTTAAAACAAATATAATTCCAATAAACAACATGATTTGGTAGTCCCTGATAGCTATTGTATCAAGTTTAGTTCTATTGGATACTTGTAGATCTACCTCCACTCGATCAATGTTTCTAAATATACATAGTTCCTACATTTTAATACATATATGATCACCAAAAGCATTTTTTAATACCCAATTTCTAGAAACAGATAAATCAAACTCGATAAGAAACACACCTGAAGATTACCCATTATTCATTGGCTAAATGTAGTTTTCTTCTTGTGATCATCTTACCACATGCGAAATATACAGAATCATATTCTTTTTCCTACCCCTTGATCTTCTTCTTCTTATAATGGTGTAATGAATATTTGAGATTATAAATATTCACCTTACATTTCTGTTTTTTCC
The DNA here is from genome assembly GCA_963277665.1 of Viscum album. Lineage (NCBI taxonomy): Eukaryota > Viridiplantae > Streptophyta > Magnoliopsida > Santalales > Viscaceae > Viscum > Viscum album. Next base: position 136,852,292 of record OY728134.1, read on the forward strand.
CAATAAGGGCCAAATGATTTTCACGCTTCATCTCTTTATCTACTTAGTGAATAAGAGAGAGAAGAACTAGGAGGAAATTCTCATTGTTGATCATATTAAAATTTACAATAATGATGGAGAAGATATAATGAATTGATTCCAAAATGATAAAAGTAATTAGTTCTTCATGGAGTTTAAACCCTAGAACATCTATGTTCTCAATTATCCAATGAACATTAATAATGATGCTCAGATGGGGAACCATTTCAAATCTTACTATGAAATAGCACATTGTAAATCAAAAATTGTTCTTTTATATCTATATCGTAGAAAAGACCATTGAGGTGATCAAGAATTTTATACACATCAATGTTTTTATTAAATTTATGAGTTCACTATACATAGATGAAATCATTAAACATTGAAATCTAATCATGTCGCTCAAATGTTTTTCAAGGACAAGAAACTCTTCATCAATCATCTCTTAGGCATGCAGATCAAGTATTGAGAAATCTACCATGTAATATTTCCATTCATGGAACAATATAACTCGAAGGAATATGAACCATTCCTAGAATTTACTGTCATTTAGGATATTTTCACTCTCTAATATAGATTTAAGGGATATTGTGGATTACGTAATTTCCATTTTATTCTACAATTAAAAGAGCAGATTATTAATAATTTTCTTGATTACCAATTTTATGAGAAATAATAAATTAATCAATTAAATATCAAACTATTTTATCACTTCTATATTTCCCTCACAATTGATCTCAGAATGTCTAGTTTATAAGTCATTTAGGTGGTAAGGATCCATATTCCCCTTCTCATAACCCCAACAAGGCTATGTAGAACCACTTGAAGGTATTTAAGTAGATAGGTTTTAACCAACCATGGGATTTCATCTCCTTGATCTGTTTATTGGACACCCCTATCATGAATTCCTAACATGGATTTCCTCAACACTTTCCCCATGTTAAATCAAATCTAGAAAGGTTTACTACTCTTGATGTAATATGGTTTATGTCAACCCATAACCATCATAATAACACCATGTTAAAAGTAAGTGTCCCGATGTGCTTTGATCAAAAACTTATTTCTAAGGCTTTTATTACTAATCAAGTGATGGAAGGCCAAGTCTGAATTAATATATATTTGACTGATTTAAATTTAGTTTACATAAATTTTATATTTTTTTATCCCTTACAGGTCTTTTTAAAATTAAGTGGATGTTAATTAATTAATTAACCCTGCTAGATAAAATATTTATGCATAATCCATTTATTGAAATTCTATATTTTCATATTATTTCATTCATTTATGTGATCACGGTCTTATTTCTATAAAATTAAAAAATTCATAGATAGAAATAAATGATCAACTGAATGACCAATTTAAGAGCATTATATAATGGGTGGTTTAATGATAAAACATTAAATCAACATGTTTTTTTAAAAGTTTGGGGTTGAATCCTCATTTATAATTAAAGCAATGGAAAGACCACTTTAACTGGGTAGAGGGAAACCCACATTAAATCAACATGTGACCTAAGGGAAATACACTTTTTGTCATTCTTTTCATGAGTTACAACATTCCACATATCTATCTATGTAACACGTCAGTTGGAATCAATATGGATTTTTCATGAATTACTTTCATACACCTTGAAAACTCTATTAATTACAAGTATTTATAACTCACATGTAGGTGAGGGAACCTAAGGATTGGATAAAGGGGTTCATAAATATAATTTTAAATGTATGTCCTATATAATAATGGAGGGAGGGATGACTCACATGAGATAAAATTTAATATAATATAAATAATTTTAAACCCATGAAATAAATTAAATTAAATTAATGACAACACAAACAAAGGTCTTGGTCTATATCATAAATGGTTATACATGAAACATATACACAAAATTAAATGGATAAAATTAATTTCTTTATTCGTTATTTATTATTAATATTAATTCACTTGCATTAATTAATGAATCAATTCCATTTCGTCTTAATGATCATCCAAATTCATTTGGGAGATACCCATCATTATTGGAATTCTTGAAAAATAAATGAAAAAACTAAAAGTTAAAAATTTTATAACAATAAATTAATTGATAATTTAAAATTATTTAAACCCATTATTAAATTGTCAACCACATATATTCACATTCAAACAAATAAGGTTTTAATGCTAAAATTCTCACTTTAATGTAATTTTATTTTACATGTAATTTGGATACTACACGATATGTATTATCCAGCTACATGTTGGGTACCTCAATTGTCTTATATCCTAGTAAGATTCTTGGGGATTTGGGGTGTTGAATCAACCAAACTACACGATGTGTGCATTCCAGTTACACGCCATGTATCCTCTTCACGTATGACCAAGATACTCTCATTGGTCTTCGGTATTGTCACGAGAAAAATCTGGTCACCACTAATACAACACAAAATTCATCCCATGAGAATTCCTTAAAGGTGTTACCAATCCCCACAGGCTGGAATAAGTTCCTGGGTATCAATAGATATGGTTTGGTAATGATTTACCCAAGTATGAAATCATAACATTAAAAACAATCAATAATATTAATCTGAAATTTTCACACCAAACAATCCTTAACAGAAACTATATCTGAATACATGGTTTTAAATAAAGTACAAGAGGTCCACACCTAATTAAAAATAGAAAAAAAATCAGCCACAAAGACTCCACATGACAAGGGGTCTTCACCCCAGAGCCGTCTCCACAACACAACACCATAGGAGGGGTCTAACAACCCAAACCACATTCACCTGAGGATTTTCCATTACCTGTGTAAAACATAATCAATTCTAATTACACCCAAGTGCTGTAAGTGGGGTTTAAGACTAAACCCAATAGGATACCACCCAAATATTCCAATGAGTATGCAATACAAGGGGAAAAAGCAAGCAGTTTTAGCAAGTAAGAAAAAGTGGTGATAAAATCCAAGAAATGCAACTTTCAATTGTAAACAGTTTTCAAAATTAAACATTCAGAATCTTAAATCATTTGAATAAGACATATTATATATTTTAATGTACATAAAAACAAACCCTAATACAAGGGTAAATACCACAAATCCAATGAGCACCAAAATCGGTAACACCCTTAGGCACTAGATAGTCTTAGGCCCTATGTACCTCGTACCTCATACCTCAGTGTAACATATCCTTGTCACAATCATTTCATGTTCATTATACACTAGTAGGGAACATACCCATAACCTATTGATCCCAAAACATCATTCATATAGTTTATTTATAGTTCTCGTTATCCAAAATGCAAAGTGAAACAAGGATAAAACCGCTTTGGATCACTAGTGTACTAATTCATATCCGCTCACCTTGGTACCTGGGATTTATCCTTTATTCTCAAAACAATTCATCATGATAAATACATCCCATTTCATATAAAAATACCACTAATGGTCACATGATAACAATAAAGTAGCAATACACACTTTATACCACTAAAAACACACAACAAAACATTTTGATTTTCAATAAAACAACTTCAAAAAAATCCATCATTGTTTTGCACCCAAAACTCCTTAAAATTCCGACTTTGCACACTATGTGCACATTTAAAAGTCACCAAAACAAAAATTTCATCCCAATACCTTTCAATTATTCCAAAAAAAACCATTATAGGTAAGCCTCATATGAACCAATAAGTGATATCTTTATTAAACCTTCATTTTCACACAAACATGGCACTTGAAGTTCTTATGCTTCACAAACTCCATTAAAAAAAAAATTGGCAGCGACAAAAAAATGAGATAAACATCCAATACATGATTTTAATACCTATTACATTTCAATAAAATCAACTATGAAGTTATATGGCTACCCAAAATGAACTAATAAAATATTTCCATGAAAACCCACTAATTTCACATAAAACGGCACTTAAACTTCATTTTCTTTACAAATACAACTAAAAAAATTTATACACCAATAATAAAATGAGATAAACATGAAAATATTATAACCATAGAATTCTAAGTCATAATTATTCCATACACATGGAATCACCAACTAAAATTGTTAAAACATTGAATCCTTTGTGCGAGAATTCAATTGCACCACTGCCACACCTCAAGGAAGGTAGATCGAGCCTAACATCAAAATATTTGATGAAGAAAACCAAAATTAAAACCCTAGGTTTTAAACCCTACCCTCTGGTCATTTTTTACTTCAATGAAATTTGATGAAACTTCATGAAAAGTGGAGGAACTGAGAGAGATAAACGCTTACTTGAGATTGTGTGAAGTTCCTCCACCAAATCCCACTTCAAAAATGAAGTTCCAAGGAGGGTTTGAGTTTCTTGAGAGGCTAGAATGGATATAATGGTTGAATGGTTGAAGAAAATGGCGAGTTTGGAAAATTCCCAGGATTTCAAAAAACTCATTTAACCCATTTTAAATGAGCTAGACATGGGTGCATAGTTTGTAAAACCGTGCGCCTAAACCGTGCATCCTCTTTTCTCCCCGAAAAACATCTCCAAATTCCAAAAAAATTTGTTTAGGCTTAGGAGGGACTTAGGGAGGGGGATGTAAGGTTAAAAATATTATAAATATAAGTACCTTTAATGAAGAACGTTGGTGTGACAATTCTCCCCACCATGAAAAATTTCCGTCCTGAAAAGTCGACTAAAGGCTTGATCTGAAAAACATAATGGGTACTCGTACTCAAACCATGGATTCCACTATCAGGTCTCTTGTGTATCACTACCATGTTTCCTACAAACCCAGACAAGTAGAATAGACTTCCCTCGAATCACCTTCTCTCGGGAGTCCACTATTTGCACTAGCCGCTCAAAAACTGACAAGTTAGTCTCTATCTCCAGTTCTTCCCAACTCAGCACATGGGATGGATATGGGTTGTATTTCTTCAACTGGAAGACATGGAAGATTTCATGGATGGATGTAAACTGAGAAGTTAAGGTTAACCTATAATCCACCTTACCAATATGCTCAGTGATCTCAAAAGGGTCGACATATCGTGGTGTAAGCTTCCCTTGCTTACCCAATCGACGATGGCTCATACGAGGGGCCTCTTTCAAGAATACCCTATCACTCACAAAAAAATATAGGCTTCAATCCCTTCAGTCGGCATAAGATTTATGATGAATCTGAGTTGTCAAAAAGCATTTCCTAATCAATTTGAACTTCTCATAAGTCTTATGCACAAGGCTCTGCTCTAATAGTAAAGTCTCACCAACATTAGCCCAATATAGGGGGGACCGCCATGGCCGACCATAGAGTTCCTCAAAAGGTGCCATTTGAATCGGAGATAGGTAACTGTTATTATAGGAAAATTCAACCAATCCCAAATGGCTATCCCAAAAACCTTCAATGTCCAAAACACATGCACAGTGCATGTCCTCCACAATCTAGTTCACCCGTTTTGTATGACCATCCGTTTGATGGTGGTACGTTGTCCTCATCTTAATTTGTGACCCCAAGGCCATTTATAGGGCTTCCAAAAACTGATATGTGAAACAGGGGGTCTCTATCTAAGATAACTGATGATGGAACACCATGGAGTCTCAACACTTATTGAATATACCAACGGCTCAACTCATCCACTTTAGTAGTATCTTTGATCAGGAAGAAGTGGGTTGATTTGGTTAGATGGTCAATCACTAACCAAATGAAATTCTTACCTCAAGGTATATGAGGAAAACCAACATTGATGTCCATGGGATCTATATCCCCCTTCCAGGTACTACGGGGTAGTGGTTTGAGCAAACTAGAGGGCTTTTTGTGCTCCGCCTTCACCTACTGACATATGTAGCATGTCGACACAACGTATGCTATGTCCCGTCACATACCCGGCCACTAGAACTGTTTAAGGACATCATAATACATCTTGGTGGCAACTGGATGGACATCCCTACCTTTCATAGAGATAACAACACTACTGAATGGCCCTTGAAGCACAAGATTCCATTGGGAGATGATGAACAATTAGAGGATGTCTCCCCACCATGAAGAAACTTCTTCGAACACAGACAAAAGATCATCATTAGGCTGCTCCTACTAAATTAGCTCCATCATATAAGGAGTCAACTAAAATATCTCCAAGAACGCACCCCTATTTTTCTCCTTGGTCTCCACATGCATCTGAGGAAAGAGTCTAATCAGTGTCAACTCTTCACTGGACTTCCTCAAGGCTTACACTGATACCCTTCTGCTCAAGTCATCTGCCACTACATTTCCCTTCCCTGGGGTATAAACAATGTCGAAGTCAAACCTCTACAAGTACTCTATCCAATGGTGTTGCCTCAGATTGAGGTTCTTCTGTGAGAAGATATAGGCCAAGCTTTTGTGATCGAAGTAGACCACAAACTTCTCCCCAAAGAGGTAGTGACGCCAGGTCTTCAAAGCATGAATCACTGCTACTAACTCCAATTCATGAGTTGGGTAATTATTTTCGTGTGGTTGGAGTTAGCGAGATCCATACACCACCAATTGATCATCCTGCTAAGGACTCTTCCAAGATCCATACCTAATGTGTCTCAATACGTCACATACCCCTTTCTGGTGTCTTGTAAAATCAGCATGGGGGGGGGTTAGTCAACCACAACTTCAACTCCTCAAATGATGACTGGCATTCTGGGTCCCAAAAAAACTTCACCCCTTGCTGGGTGAGCGCAGTCATCATTGAAGCATGCCGATAGAAATCCTGAGTAAATCAACTTTAATAACTTGCCAGGCCATGGAAACTACTGATATCAAACATATTCTTTGGATTCTCTCATGACATGACCGCACTGATCTTCTAAGGGTACATTGAAACCCCCTTCTCTGAGATCACATGCCCCCTAAATTTCACCTCTCTCATCAAAAGGTACACTTTGACAACTTTTCATTGATGTAGTGATCCCTCAAAGTTCCCAAAGCGATCCTCAAGTGATGTTTGTGTTCCTCCTCTAAGAAATAGTATACTATAATGTCATCCGCAAACACCAAAATGATGGAATTAAGAAACCGGTGGCACACCATGTTCATGACTTTCATAAAGACCGCTGGAGCATTGGTCAATCCGAAGGGCATGACCAAATACTCAAAGTGGACGTACCTTCTTCAGAAGGCTATCTTCAGGATATTTTCGTCTTTCACCCTAAGTTGATGGTATCCCAAACACATGTCAATCTTTAACAACCACTTTTCCTCCTTTAACTGATCGAACAAATAAACTATTCTATGGAAAGGGTATATGTTCATAATTCTTACCATATTCAACTTCTGGAAGTCAATGTGCAACTGGAGTGATCCATCATCCTTTTTCAAAAACAACACAGGAGTGGACCAAGGATATACTCTCAGGCGAATGAATAATTTGGATTCTAAGTCGTCTAGTTGTATATTTAATTCCCTCAGCTCAGTGGGGGAAATACGATATGAGGTAACAGATATCTGCTATGTTCTTGACTCCAGATAAATTGAGAAATCCACATCCCGCTCCAAGGGAAAACCTGAAAAATCATCTAGGAATAACTATGTAAAATCATTCAATACATGAGTTAGTAAACCTTCAAGGTAAATACCATCATCCTCTATCACAAATGATGATAACTATAAGAGAAGACATCCCAACTCTGGGAGTGGAGGTCCTGTGCGACCCGACTGAGAATCCCATTCACCTGGAAGAACCTGACGACTCCAATCAGGTGTTGTGAAACTCACTCGCTGCCTATAGAAATCTATGTGTTCTTATAAGTGTTCTAGCCAATACATTCCAAGTATCACATAAAAAAGATCTGTATCTATGACTAAGAGGTCCCACAACATCTCAATACCTGACATGAAGAGCGCACATGAAAAGGCACCTAAGAACCTGCTCCTTCTTCTTTCCCAGAGGCGTCATCGAATCCATCGCAATAGAAAAAAAACCAGTAGAGAAATTGAATGTGTCCACAATACAAGAAGAGATAAATGAAATAGATGCACAAATATATAAAATCATAGCAGCTATTGATGATACGATGAAAACGGTACCTCGAACTATTGATAGTCCCACCTCTGATCCTGTTGGTGCCTAATCCACCACATGGATATGTCCGGTCTCTGCCTAAGGAAGACCACTAGTATGTGTTTGTTCCCTAAATTGGATCTACCCAAAAGATATCCTAGCCCTACCCCCATGGCCACCAAATCACGATCCCCCTGTCCTCGACAGCTCTGACTGTGCTGGCACCCCTCTTGAAGCTACTGAACCTACCCCACTCATTAGTGGTCGTGCCACCCAAAAAAATCACTAACAATGACCCATATCACTACATTGATAACTTGGATTTGGAGGAAGTGGGTATGCTAGTCGTATGTGCCCCAGTCTCCCGCACTGGTGGCACATGACCGATCTTGCATCGGAAGCCACAAATGAAAACTGCCTGGAGGAGTGGCCTAAATTACTGCCTCCCCTCTTCACATGTTCCACCCACAACCTTTTCTTCTCTGAAGAGATGCCACTACCCACTACTGATATTATCCCCAAAAAATCAGCCTTCCCTTTCTGGTCAATCTCCACCATGAAAGCCCGATCAACCACCTCAGCATAGGTCTTATGCTTAAACAAGAAAACATGGGAGAATATCTCTAGTCGCAAGCCTTTCTCAAACCTCTCGGCCCTCACTTGTTCATTCGATACCATTTCAGGGGCATACCAAACCAGCTCAGTGAAATGGTTGGTGTAATCCAACACAAAAATACTCTCCTTAACACGGTCCGTGAACTCTCAGAATCATTCATAAGCCATCACTTTAGGGAAGTACTTGTCATTGAAGATGGCCTTGAAATATCCCCAGTGCATCTGATCATTCTTCCCAATATGAAGTACTAACTCCCACCACTTACAGTTGGGACCCTCCAACAGAAAATTGGAAAACTTCGCCCTGACATCCTCGGGTGTTTCCAAGAACTCAAACATGTGCTCGATCTTTTCGAGTCATTCCTCTTCTTTCTAGGCTTCTTTGCTGCCTCAAAAAGTAGGAGGATTGTTTTTTAGAAACTCCATAGCTTTATCCTTTCTAAAACCCATCCCTTCTTCACTAACAGGAATGGGAATATGTTCTAGTCCATAATATAGGGCTTGGATATCCTGGACCACATCCTCTACTAGCCTCTAATCAATCGGTGTGGGAGAACTCTCTTCGAATTCCTCATATGGGTTCAAGGGAGCTTTCCGGGGAGGCATGTTTCTCCAAAATGAAACAGTTACAAAAACAGTAGTTAATACCATAATTCAGAAAATTTTAATCAAATACATCAAATATAAAAATTCGAAACACCTTATAGTAATAAAAAAACAAATCCACCCCTAACCGATGTCCACGTGTGGTCTGTAACCCACACATCTCACTTGGAAGTAAAGTCAATTAGACAATTCCAACATCCCCTGGTGACTCAAGGTCATCCACGAGAGGTGTGGGATAAGCACCCTACTCACAACCAAAACTCGAAGCCTCAACAGCCCTAGATCATGTCTATCTCGACTCATCCCAAAATAGTAATATAACCCATAGACATTGAACTTCGCTGATACCATTTTGTCACGAACCATATCTGGTTTCCACTAACACCGGCACCAAATCCATCCCATGACAAGCCCCGAAGGGCATTACCTATCCCCAAGGGATAGTACAAGTGCCTGGGTATCAATAAATTTGGTTTGGGAATGATTTATCCGAGTATGAAAGAATAAAACATTAAAAACAATCAATAATATGAATCTGAAATTTTGGTTCCAAACAATTTTTAACAAAAATCAGATCTGAATACATGGTTTTAAATAAATTAAAAAGCACCAGACATAATAAAAACAGTATAAAATCAACCAAAAAGAGTCCCCATGAAAAGGGGTCATCACCCCTGAGCCATATCCACAACACAGCATCATATGAGGTGTCTAATAACCCGAACCTCTTTCACCCAAGGCTTCACCTTTACCTCTATCAAACATAATCAAGTTAATTACACCCAAGGGGTGTAATTTGGGTGTGTTCTTAAGCCCAATAAGATACCACCCAAATATTCCAAATATTATGCAATATAAGGTAAAAAAGAACACAGTTTTAACACGTAAGGAATATCGGTGATAAATTCCAAGAAATGAACCATTCAATAGTAAAAAGATTTCAAAATAAAACATTCAGAATGTTAACACATTTGAATAATACATGTTAGTTACTATAATGTAAATTCAAACAACCTAATACAAGGGTAAATACTACAAATCCAATGAGAAACAAAACTGGCAATTCCACTAGGAACTAGATAGTCTTGGGCCATATGTACCTCACACAAAAAGGATTGTTACATGGATATTTTACACTGAGGTGCGAGGTACATAGGGCCCGAGACTATCTAGTGCATAGGGGTTTTCCCAGTTTTTCTACTCATTGAAGTTGTGATATTTACCATTGTCTCAGGGTGTGTTTGGTTTTACATTATAGTAACTAACATGTGTTATTCAAATGTGTTAACATTCTGAATGTTTTATTTTGAAAATTGTTTACAATTGAATGTTTCATTTCATGGAATTTATCGCCGATTTTCCTTACATGTTAAAATTGCATGCCTTTTCACCTTGTATTGCATACTCTTTGGAATTTTTTGGTGGTGTCCTATTAGGATTAGGATCAAACCCTACTTACACCCCTTGGGTGTAAGTATACTTGATTATGTTTGATACATGTAAAGGCAAAGCCTCGGGTGAAGGCTGTTCGGGTTGTTAAACCACTCCTATAGTGCAGTGTTGTGGAGACGGCTCGGGGGTGATGACCCCTTGATGTGTAGAGTCATTGTGGCTGATTTTATGATATTTTTAATTATTTTTATATCTCTTGTAATTTATTTAAAACCATGTATTAAGATTTGGTTTTTATTAAGGACTGTTTGGGATGAAAATTTGAGATTCATATTATTGATTGTTTTTAATGTTTTATGTTTTCATACTCAGGTAAATTGTTCCCAAACCAAATTTATTGATACCTGGGCACTTTTTCTAGCTTGTGGGGATAGGGAACACCCTTCAATACCTTTTCAAGGGCAAGATTTGGTGCTGGTATTAGTGTATACAAGCTTTTGTTAAGGACATGTATGTGTCTCAATGGGATCACATGGCGTGTACAAGAAAACTACACACTGTGTATCCCTTATGTTGTGTGTCTTCTTTTCTCACTTAAATGTCCCAATGTGTAGTTCAAACCACTAAAATAATGAAATACATGGCGTGTATACTACATGAACATTGTATGTATAATGAATTCTCTAGGTTGTTAGTATCACACATTTGACCATGTATAATGACCACACGAATTTCATGATTTACGTTGATAACCCATGTAAACTACATAGCATGTGCACCATATACACCTAGTGCAATCCAACATACTATGTTCCCGGTTGTTCAGACAACATGTGGCATACACCACATGTAATAACTATGTAGCATGTCATGTATCCCATGGCATGACTAGGTACAACATACTAGGGTACATAGTGTGTACTCCAACTTTACGACATCGAACTCTGTCTTACCAGCCAAAATTTTGGTAGTTACTAATGGAATCATCGATCATTCTTAAATTTTTTTTATCCTTTAAGAAAATGAAACACTGAATGAAAATGGTTAACATATTGATAACATATTAATTCAAAACAGATTAATGAATGGATAGTATGAAATGAAAATTTGACCATGATTATGTATGGATCAACAATAAAATAAATAGTTACAAGATTAAACATAAAATTTTATATTTCCTCTATTTCACGGTAAGGATCCAATGATATAATCCCTGTAGTGTTGATCCACACATTATCCTTTGATCTTTGACCAATGTCAATCGATCTTCCAGTCCTAGCACAGTGAGTCGATTATATTATGTTATTCATGTTGATCGCCCATCATTCGATCTTGAAGGGATCTCTCTTATGTTTATCATTCTTTAGTGGAAGATATCATAGAGGATTCGAGAGAGAGTTTCATTATTCCAAACTATTCTCATGTTTTTATCTTTTTATACAATACACTATAGACATAATGACCTATTTATAGAGTTAGGGTTTAGGTTATAATAGTTATTTAATTGCATGTCGATCATTAAAAAATATAATAACCTTTAATACACTTCATTCCACATAAATATATAATTATTATTATTATTATTATTATTTTGTGTTATGAACCAACTTGTTAATTAAAAAATATTATTTAATCAACTTCTTAATTAAAATTCATCATCAGACTCGGTATTGGTTTGATCAAACTTCTCCAGAATTTATTGAACTCATGAATAAATAATTAATTTAAATACTTCATTCATCAAAAAAATTGATTGATAAAATGTGAATAAAATTATCCCTCAATTTTGAGAATAATATTAATTCAATTAATTAAATTAAAATATAATTTAATTGACATCATCAAAAACACTTAGTGTGTAAACCTTTAGGATTCTTTCTCATTACCATTATAATGATTTTCTTAAAGATCATGATTACTATCTAGAAATGGTTCATGGAATATAAGAAAAAGAATTAATTTCACAATGATGATAACCGTATATAAATTCAAACTCTGTAATATAATCCATTTCTCTCAATATTTCATCAAACTGGTTGCACATCTGTGTCATCAACCTATACGCTTGACACGTCTTTCTTTTACTATCTAAAATAAAAGTAGTATTTCACCATGGACATGGAATTTAATGTGAGTTTTATATTTCAATAAAAAGGATATGATGTCAATTTCTATAAATATGAACTATGAACATACTTCCTCGATTTATTCATTAATGACATGTCAATCATGGCGCACCCAACTTGCCCAACCTCACCAAAAACATATGTCGTCACAGTTTACATCATAAAATTTATGTGTGCAAGTCATGAAGTGAATTAATGATAATATTAATGTCTAAGGACCATTATACATGGTTACGGATATGAATATCTGATTACACCAAAGAATATAAAATTCCTAATGGTGGGTATGTTCTCATAATATCTCATCTTGGAGATTACTAGGTGAGAACACCATGAGACAAATCCTCATTCTCTTATGAGTACTTATACCTGAATGTCTATACACTATTTGTCCCACCTAGTACATTATTTGATCGTAGAACTGTATTTAAGAATATCATCATAACACATCAAGATTCTCATCATTGTAGGGAACTGCTTTGAACTTATCAATGTGACGTATACTCTAGGACATTATTACATTAGAGTCATCCAAAATAACGACTAATATGTAATAATAGGTTTTTTTAATATTCAATACATTGAATATACATGAAATGGAAGTACAACTAAGTAGTTATAGGACACCAAATTCAACAAGAATTATAAAATGGAGTTTAGTATGTTTGGATTATGGATAAATGTTCACAAGTTTTGTAAAATAAGTTTTCAATGTAATTGGCCCACAATAACTTTAAACCTTCTGTTCTTGGGATTGTGTGTATATTTTAAATATGTAATGTCTAACTTATGGAAATTATGTAAATTAACGATTTTTTAGCATGGGTCACATAAGATATTTCTTATCTCAAATCCCTTTAGAATATTTATTTTGTCCACTATATATTGTGTTCCTTGCTTGTTATTTTATTTTATTTCCATTATTTATAAATAATTATATTTAATAAACAAATTCAATTTTAATTATTTTTACACAGTCTATTTTATAATATAAAATTTATAATTTAATTTTTTCTTCAAAAAACATTTTTAATGGGGGAGTGATAACTCTAAAAAAATCACCAAGCCTCAAAATCAACTATATAATAAATCACCATGAAATTCCAATAAATATTTATAGGGTATGAGTCCTTCACCTAATGTAAACATCAATCAATAGAGATTACCTCCAACTTTTGATCATCTCTGATGAGATCCTCAAAGTGATATTCCATCTTGTCCCATGTATGAATATATTCCTCCAAGTTAATGTTCCCCTCATTAATTCTGCAAGCCAAAATCTGACCTGGTTTGTTGATCCAATTTTTTTCCATCATTGAAATTAAATTGGAGCCTCCTCTAAAACATTTGATCAACCTCCTTCATTGATACCATTAGGTTGAAGTAATCCTCAAACATATATTCTTTTGAGTGCAGAAGAAGAAAAAAATCCTTTTCTCTATTAACTACCTCTTTTCCACCTTCCTCTCAGCCACCATAAGTTAACTCCCTTCGGATTACCTGTACTCGGTCCACCATCCTACTCTGTTAATCATCCAACATTAAAACACAAGGAGTTAGAACACACATTCCCTACCGAACACTTTCGTGGGTAACACCTTTATCAGGTGTTACAACAACCGCCCTTATATCTGCCTCTTTTTTTTCTATTTTCCTGCTAATCAGGTGACCATGGGCATCGATAAAATTTAGTAGTCCATGAGTTTCCTTATTCTCTTCCCCTTAATAACTGGAAAAATACGAGAATTTAAATTTCCGTACATTCCATTCCTTGAGCCATGCCCAACATTCAATAATTATTGGTGGTCATGTTCAATCCAATGATAAAATGGAGTTAGTATATTTGTCACTCAATTCATAATTAAACGTAATCCTAGACCCACATTGCTTTATTTTCCATTTTGGAATGATTTTTTCCATCCTTCAGAGTAGGAATCCTCCTCTATATTTCTATTCCGAGATTCAGAACTGTTTTGAAGATGGATTGAACAGGATAGAACTTGCATGCTAGAAGACTCTTTCACCTGATCATCATCTGCATTCATCATCGGTAATGTATTTTAAGATGGGACAGAATCCTCCCTGGTTCTGTGGAAAAACACCCACCAACACCTGCATAGACCACCTTCCTTTTCCCCTCTCCTAAATATATAGAAGTATCAGAAGACATAGAAGAAGGATTGGTATTAATAGAAACATATAAAATCAGTACAACCTCATCCATGGTATTCAATCCTCACTTGGATCCTTCAAAGTCATGTTTAAGACATGGAAAGACATCCATGACCCTTGGATATTTGAGGAATAATCATTTACCCCATCTAATAAGCATCAACATTAGCTGTGTCCACCTAGTCTAACTTACCAGCTAAGTGGTATGCATGGAAGGATAAAGAATCATGACCCATATGGGTATATAAAGAGTAGAATTTGACCATGGATTCAAAACAAATTCATTGCATCCATCATATAGCCCCTTCAATTTCCATGCAGATAAAATCCAAAGTTTCCTTGGATACATCAACTTCAACACAAATATGAGGAGAGATGGGATGGTTGTATGTTCTGGTACGATTGTTAGAATAAAAGAAGCAGCCAACCATATTTCCAATAAACCTGAGAAGTTCTAGTTTTTGAAATTAAAGAGGTAGAGTAGGAAGGGAGATCCAAATCATTGTGATGGGAAGGTCCCACTTAAGGTGAAATTTAAAATGAATCATGAAAAACATAGAAGCGTAAGCTATAAAATGTTCATTGATCCTATGTTTGGTTATCTTTTAGTAAAAGAAAAAAAATGATTTCCAATTTCATAAAGGAAAATAAAGGTTAAGAAATGGTTTTGATTTCTCACCTTCTTGTTTGGATGAGAAATTTAGTAAAAGAAATGAAAGATTGTAATTTCTCTCCATCCTGTTTGGTGATAATTTGTAAAAGAAAAGAAAATAAATGTTTTGAAAATATGAAAAAACACCCCTTATGTTAGATGTGTATACATATGATAATTGGTATTATCTTTACTATTTTTATATTGTAACACTGATATATACATTTTACTTCAATAATATAATTAATTAATTTTTTGGAAAAAAATTGTTCGGTTACAAGGAATTATACATTAAATAAAATTAAATATTCATGAGACACAATTATTTTAAATTAATTATATTTTACCTTGATACCTTATTTTCATTATAGATACATTTTTTTTATCTTTTAATATCAATAATTATAAAAAAAATATAAATATACATGCAATATTTGAAAAAAAATATGATTTAGTTATAAATAAAATGAAATATATTTTTAAATATTAAATATCAATTTGGAAAATATATGATTTTATTTAATTTACTAATGAATATTAAAATATATAATATTTTAAAATTGATGAATTCATACTAAAATAAATATAATTTTCTAATTTATGAATAAATATAATGTTATAAATATATAAATTTCCGAATAAATATAATCTTATAATTTAAGAATTATTATTAAAATAAACATATTTTTATTATTTATGAGTAAATATAATTATATCATTTTATAAATATAATTTAATAATATATTTAACTTTAAAATAAATATAATTTATGAATAAATATTTTTTTATAGTTTTATCATTTATGAATAAATACTAAATATAACGTTATAATTTATGAATGATTAAAATAAATATAAATTTCTATTATTATAAATTTCAATAACTATCAAAATTATTTATAGATTAGGTTGAAATTAGAAAAACAATTATTTGTTGGTATTATTAGACAAAAAGGGAACTATTTTTTATATACACATATAGGGGCAATATGATAATTTTCAAAAGACATCCAATCAGGCACACTATTTCCATCCAAATCATCCCAATATTGGGATGATTTGAAATGGCTAAATGGAGAGAAATATTTCTCTCAGTTTCTCCCCATTTCTCACCCTCAATCCCTCGTTATTTCCTCACCAAACAACGGAATTATGTTTCCTTCACCTCAAATCCTTTCTTTTCATCTCATATATCGCCCGCCAACAAGGTCTGAGGACTCGGCCAGGCATAGATGATGTATTCTTCAGATGCAAACCTAATCTTAAAATGATGCAGATCCAGAAGCCCAATGACACCCCTATCACATAATACCTAATATTTGAAAACAAACATGTAAAAGGAATCCAATGAGATATGGTTCTTATAGAAATGAGAAACCAACCAATAAAGATGCCTTTGTGAATTCCTTGAGAGAAACATATATCTTGGGAATTCCATCTTCGCTCGGAAGAACTTTTGGTAAAACATCAATCTCGTGAAAGCTAGGAAGAAGGGAGGGGTTGTTATATCAATGTTTTTATTCAATTTGACATGTATATCAAATAATTATTATTTAATTATTAATTAAAAACATTGAGTAAATATGTATAGTTACACTAAATAAGTTATAAAGTATGTGCATACTTAAGTCAATTTTATTAAAATTCATGTACACAAATAATAAATTTTAAATATTATCGTTCTATATTTTTATTTATTAATATTTAATATTTAATATATATATATATATATATATATTTTAATAATTACGTTTTTTTTTCATTTTTTACATTTTTATTTAATATATACTATTTAATACTTTTAAATATATATATATATATATATATTGAATTATTGATTTTTATTATTATTTATTTCATTAATTTTTTTTAATTTATTCATTTTTTTTAAAAAAATGTTTAATATTTTTTAAAATTTATTCATTTTTAATTTAAAATTTATATAATTAATAAAAAATTATTCAGTTTTTAATTAAATTTCACACATTTTTAACATTCAACAATTTAATATTATTTATTCACTAATAATGTAAAGTATTTTTCTAATTTTTCTAATTTATTAATTTTTTATATTTATTTTTTTACTTTTTTGTAATTTATTCATTTTTAATATTATTCAATACATTATTATTTATTTATATTTTTAATATATAAATATATTAATATTGGTATATATATAGTGAGAGATGGTTTATAATTAAAAATTAATATTAATAACAAATATTTATTGGTTGGCATCGAGTAATGGATGTCTAATATGCAAATTATTTAAATGTCATTTGTTTTTTCAATTTAACATATATTTGTGTCATATAGATATATATATATTTATTTTGTGCTCTCTTATATTTAATTAATTCAATTTTATATAGAAACACACATGCATGATATTTCTATAATTTATACAATTTTAATCATTCATTTTAGAAAATTATTTATTAACATAATATATATATATATATATTTTAATTGGTAAATTTTATTCATTTTTTATATTTTTATGTAACATATATTAATTTTTAATTTTTAAATTTTTTTATAATTTATTCATTTTTAACTTTATTTATTCATTAATAATATTAATTATTTTTTAATATTTTCATAACTTATTCATTTATAATTTTTAATCGTATAATATTTTTTTTTAATTTATCCATTTTAAATATTTTTTTACAAATTTTTATTCATTAAAATTTTATTTCTTTATATAGTTGTAATCTATATAATTAATATGTATTCATTTTCATTTTAACATATATTGATTTTTCAATTTTTTAATAATATATATTATTAAAAAAACAAATTACTTTTTTTAATATTTATTTAATCTATTGATTTTGTAATTATAAAATTTCACTCTGTTTAAATATTCATTTAGTTAATACTATTTAATAATATTTATTCACTAATAATGTTGTTTTTTATATTATTTTATTTTTAATATTTATTCATTTAATATTTGTTTGTAATTTATTCATTTTTAATATTTATTTATATATATTTATTAATTTCTGTTTAATGTTTTTAATACGGTTGTAGTATATATATTTAATATGGATTCAATTCATTTTAATATATATTCATTTTTAATTTTTTAAAAAAGTTTAATAATTAATAAAACAAATTGTAATTTATTTTAAACAGTTTTTATCATCACTTAAAAAGCACCAATAATGATAGGTTTTTTGAGCACTAAAATAAAAACCACATATAAAACCAATCTCTATTTTTTCTAAAAATATATAACTTATAAATATTTGTCTATCAGCACTTTTTATTTTTCGCTGATAAAACATATCTTTATCGATGCTTTTTGGATAGTGCTAACAAACCCCTCCTCTTTATTTTTAAATGAACCCTAATAGAACTCGCTCACTCACGTTCAATTCATGCTCTCATAGAACCTGATATCTACTGCTACTCAACCTCGTTCTTCTTGGATGAATCAACATTCTCAAAATTGAAGGTATGTGTTTCCTTGTACTCCTTTTTAGTCGATATTGCATTGTTTCACAATTTTATGTTCTTCTTTACCTATATAGCATACCACCCCATTCCCCTTGGCCTATCGGTACCATTGTGGATTGACCCCGCAAAAACAATCGAGACCATCTACATTTCAATTACAGTAGTCTCATGCAACTAATCCTTTCATGGTTCTTTTTTCATCCATGATTTCAAAGGTTTTAGATACTCAAGTTTGGGTGTTTTAAAATTTTACTGTTTGGTAGCATATGTTTTATGTTTTTCCTCACAAATTTCAGCCTTAAAAGACTCTTCTAAAATCAATGTTTCTCTTTCTCCCATATTTTCTTACTATATTATGAATATTCATATTAAATTCAAGGTCAAATTTCTCTAAATCAATTTGTGGTTGTTTTGTGTTGTGATTTTATATATAAAATAAAATGGTTTTCAATCAAAAAATGAAAGTAATAAGATGTATTTAAAAAAATATTTTAATGAAAATATGAAAAACAGGGATATTCTTGGTATCCCCCCGACAACGATGCCAATTTTATAGAGGGAATTTTATTGTTAAGTCCCAATAGAAATATTTTTTACTTAAAGATGAAACATATTTTCCATAAGTTGTCTCTCAAGGAGGTTGTAAATTGAGTTCTTTTTCACTTAAAATATTGATTGATTCAAAATCAATATAATTGGATTTATTGAAAAAAAATATGATGTAATTCAAAATGGATATTTTTTTAAAAAAAATGAGTGTGATAATAGAGGGTTTTGATGAATGGAATATAAGTGAAAGAGTGATATTGGGTTGAAAGTGGATGAATTCATATTTATTGGAATGTAATAACTTGATTTCACATAGTGACTTTAAACAAGTTCATGATATGAGGTACCTCTTATCAATTTTCGAAAATATTTCTCCCAATAATTGAATTTTCATACTTAATTCATAACTATGAACTAAGCACTGGTAGTGTAAAAATTGAAGATATTCTTTATCATATTCACAATTATAATTCTCTTTCATTCTGTAAAATTGATTAAGTAATCAAAACTCAACAATAAAAAGATTTCAATAGAATACTTAATTTCCTCAAAACCTCAATTGAACGTGGAGAAGTTTAAGAAGTGTGTAAATAATTGATAACATTCTTATTTAGTTTTGAATTTTCATAATAACATTCATCATGAAATAACATTTTGATCAAACATATTAAAAAAAGTAATAGATGAAAAAACGTCAATTATTTTTTTTGGAAATAAGACAAAAAACAAAACCAATTGTTCAACTAAATGTAAACATTCCCAAAATAAAGATTATGAGTATATGTAAAAGGAAACAGAATGTTTCACTTAAGATCTCCTTGGTTCGATCACCAGAGGTTTATCTAGACATATACATATAACTTCTATCCTTTTTTTCATTACAACCTTTTTTTTCATTTATTATTTGAGTTTCCAAAGTGAGTATGAATTATTTTTTAGGAAAGTAATAAAAATTCTTATATATATTTTATTATAAAGATTATATAATTCTGTAAAACATATGCTTTATATATTGACACACAAATATGTTTTGACACACACAAATACATTTTTATATATTTATACTCAAATTCTGAGACTTTGTTTTCATGTCAATGTATCAATACATTATAAGCATACCATATGTCTATTTATTTCTTTTTTGTAAAAAATGAATATTTTTTAGCCTAATAGGATGGATATTAACTGGCCACAACATTATTGATTACATGTGGGCCTTGATCGGATTAAATTTATATTTCTAAATCTACACATATATAAAATAGCATATTAAAGTGGTGGTCTGGGGTCAAACCCACAGAGGAATCTTGTAGATAAGAAACCCAATGGTAAAACATTTTTGGGTAGGATTCCTCATGTTAACACTCTTTGGTCTGGTATTTTCCAAAACTATGTAGCTTGGGATTTACAATAGATTAATTAAAGGGTTTATGTTTATCTTAAGGGTATCGAAAATATATAATCCAAATTCTAGCTTGGGACAGACTTATGGCTTAGTCTGTAGAGTGGTTAAATAGTCACTAATTGAACATTGTCCAACCAATTGGATCAAGAAATATGGGAAACAAATCCTTGGTCAAGAGATAATTGACGACCTATGTACAAGATGTTTTCCTTCTATACAGATAGATAGACATGTTATTAGTCCTACCCTTCACAATTTCAATTAGGCCAATGATCATTAATTTTTCACCTTTGATGGTTAGGGTAGTTGCAAAATAATGGTATTGAAAGTTATTATTAACTTAATAACTATCCATATGGTTTCTAAATTTTGATTTAGATATTCACTAGGTTCAAGACACTGATACTATCTACCCCTAACCCAAAGTGGATTAGTCTTGCATGATGATATTGATTGAAAGTAGGAAAATATATTGCAACATGGTCAACATAATGAAGAAATAATTCAAAGAAAATAAATCCACAATTGAAATCCTGAAATATCAATTAAATACTAACATGAATGAATAAACAATGAAGAACATAACAGAAATCGATATTGAACAATAATTGGTATTGGATTCAGATATCAGTACAACAAACTAGGAATAATCGAGGTTTGAAATTGAAAGAAGAAATAATGAAATTCTTAAAACAGTAAAATAAATGAATAAAATAAGATGGTAATGAAAATGGGAAGGAAACATAAAAGAATTAAATAACTAAAGAAAGGAGTCTAAAGATATTATTTGTTTTGAGGACACTGGAAATATATAGGTCTCAAATGTTAAATGGTGTGTAAATGGGTCATGTCGTGTAACTCTTTTAAGTGGATTCTACATTGATACTTTCATGACATGTACTTTAATTTCACCTGATGTACTTCAAATCCGCATTAATCAAGGAAAATTTTGGATCTCATGGATTTATCATCTTGAATCTTTGGCGGCAATTAGGTTTTAAACTTTTCACATCATTTATTGAGTTCACATTGTGTATCTAATCAGATTTGGACTTCGAGTATTTAACGATGTGTAATCAGGACACATGTCATGTACATGGTTCATTCCTTGAATATGAGATTCAAACCTTATATTTCAGTTTTAAGGTGGTATGCTTGAGGAGTACACATCATGTACTTTACATTCACGACATGTAATGATAATTTTTTTAATTTTTCAGTATGTACTCTTTTTATTCATGAATTATTATTCCTTGAAACAACAAACCAAGTCCCATTATATTATCAATAAATAATTGTTAAACATTAATGAAATGTTTCCGAAAAATTTATATGAATTCAACTTATCAAATCTCCCAAACAAGAATAACTTCTTATCCTTGAGAAAAAAATTCTCAATAGGGATTCCAAATAAAACCATTTTTAAATAGGAAACATGTATTATAACCAGGAAAATAAAACAATGTGTATGATAAAAATCAATTTTTCTAGAATCATTCCAACAAATAAAATTAGACATTCATCATAGTTCAGTTCTATATTATTATTCTTTCTTCTTTTAATTACAATTTCATAACTATTCATCAGAAGATATACCCATTTTATAATTTACCTCACATTGAATTTTATGTCATCACTCAAGGTATAATAAAACTATAGATATGATAATACCCTAAAAACCTGATCATTACAATAGTCTTTCATTTGTTCTAAAATATCCACTTTGTAAATACAAATACAAAATTAATCATCAGGGATTTATTAATAAGGTTCAAATGACTCTGACGATGGGTGTAGATAAGAAGATAGTGAAAAAAAAGAAAAAAAAGAAGGTTAATCTCTATAGTATAATTCATTATAATTATGTATAGTGTAATAAAGTAACCCTACGTAAGAAAAATGTGTCTATACTCCAAATAACTCAAATTTTGTCCATGAACATGTCAAGAAATCATAATGAATGTTACATGTTCCTTTATTTTTATTTTATTTATTTTTCAAAAATCATATTTAGGCTACGTCTCACATCCATCACCTAACCACATATGACCCATTATATGATTCATCGGTCTGGTAATGGTGATTTTTGACATTTGGAATACACAAATAATTTTTATATTTATTTTTTCAAAGGAACAGTGTAAACATAGTAAACGTAAAAAATAATCCTAAACCATGTCAAATCAACCTGGTGAAAATTCCATTTTACATATCCTCAATAGTGAATATCCTATGTATGGAAAACATAATAAATACCTCATACTTATTCAAAATAAAATCATACATAGTACCAAGAGTATGGTATGAGGGGATAATAGGCTTCAAATGGCTCCATCCTAATAGGGTTATTCATGTATAGTATGGGAAAAAGAAGGGATGATTTATTAGTGGGTCTTAGGTATGCTGGATCAATAAATATTTCCCCAATAATATTATTAGTGTATCCATTCAATCATAGCCACAATAATATTCTAATGAAAAATCTAATAGGATTACATGACCTAAGTATATCTCAAGAAATATTCTCAAAAAATTATATAACAATGTGGGTCGAGAATCCTCTTGGGAATGGGAATATGTAAAATGGATGGAAATCAATCAGGGAATGGTATCCAGTAATATCATAATCAAAATCATTTGCAAGAATACATAATTAAAAATAATTTACTCAACTCATAAATCATGCTAAAAATATAAACTGGAATAAAAATGGATTTCCAACAATCTCCAATCGAACATTGATTTTTATTTAAATGGTGCAATGAGATTTCATTTTTGAAGCATTATTTGAATGAAAAATTTCTCCTAGACATGTGAGAATAAGAAAATATCTACGTTCATCAAAAATAATGACCAATAAAGACTCCCCTCATTAAAAATGAGATAGTGTATATATTGTTCTATAAAGAGACATGTGAGAGTTAACAAGAATATCATAGAAATAAATGAAATGAAAATTATGAATTAAAAATAGGGATTCAATATCTCTATTAGTGAATGTCATTCCATAAAGAAAATCATTGGATGATGAAAATAAAATTTGGATACTTGTAATAATTGTTAGAAAAATATACCTTCACTAGATAAACCATTAGTCCATAAGGGTTGACCAATATGTAATCTAAAATATAGAAAGTGCACATTGTAAATGGAAAAGGGAAAAAATCAGATAGATGCATGAATCAATTATAATGAATTTTGGGAAACCATTTAATAGAAAATTATATAAAAAATAGTCCTAATCAAACAACTAAAATAAAAAAATATAAAATATTGTGTGCCTCCCATAATGAACTAAAAATACATCATTATCCAGCTGAATGAAAAAGACAATCATTTAATGACATCAAATGTCTTAGATTCCCTCCGCCTCATGTAGGAACTAGTGGTTATATCATCAAGATCATGGGGGTGCATAATGGGGTTAACCACCTCAAAAATAGGTCTTCTACAAAGATAATGTGGATGTAGTAGTTTTCTTACATGTTATGGAGGGGTTTCCTGCTAAGGATGGATCTAGAGCTAGATATCTGCAATTTGTCTTTTTTATCATAGCTAGATGTTTATACAAGTCATGTGGAAGGCTAGAAGGTGGACTAACAGACTCATATATGACCATAGAGGATGCATCAGAGCTACACATGGATAAATAAATGAAAAAGCAAAATGAATATTATCAATTCATAAATTGAAGTCAAAACTATATATTATCCATTTATATAAGAAATGAAACCTCAGTGAAGAAGAGATACAAAGGGAGTAAAAAACGTACACCAAAAATGGGAACCTTGAACAGCATAATGTAAGGGGTAAATGGATAAGACTAAATAGTAAGGGAATGATTGTTAGTATTTGCATCAAAATCACCCTCATAAATAGTCGGGTCTAGATAAAATCTTCCAAATCAATATCATCTAAAGAGGTAGGTTCTAAAGGATCAACCTGTATAATAGTTGCCGTGGTGCTGACAACAGGCTCGGCCGAGGAGGGAGGGGGTGAGGTTCTAATATGCACTAAATTCATATGTGTGTAAAATGGATCGATTAGAGGCACCTTAGAAGTTGCAGGAAGGGTGGATCCCTTGACCTATCAATATTTCATTGCAATATTCTTCTATTGGGAGGTAGGTTCCTTGGGAAGAGGAGTTAATCCAACATGGATGGGAAGAGAGGTAGTGGTGGGTCTTGTAAGAGGTAGTGGGTGGGAAGATATATTGGCTAGTGGAGGTGTGGGGGTCATCAAATGGGATGGATCAATGAAAGGAATGCAGAAACAATAGAATATATGTCACTGGTTCTCCATAATACACTAGAGAGCATGCCAAATGACCAATTGAAATCAGTAGGGGAAGATTAGGTAGTGGTGGAGGTGTATGGTGGTAGATGGCGAAGCTGTGATGGTAAGAGATGGCTCATCTAGAACAGAGGTGGAACTAGGGGTTGAAGTGGAACTAGGGATCAGTGCATCATGAATGGGAATAGGGGCTAGGGAATGATTTTCCAGGTACAATGGGGCCCACTAATAGATCCCCTTGACCTTTCTTAAGATCCCTATCTTGTGGATCATGAGTAATTAAATTGACTTAATCTTCCCAATAATGGAAAGGGGATGGGTGGCGTCAAAGTTGTTGAGATGACATACAAGGTGGGTGATAAAACCACCCCCCATGAGAGTACCATAAGCCCTCCATACTTGGGTCTCATAGTAATGGGTGAAATATCTAGAAAAGTTGAAGGTTTTCCCTCCCATGGCTAAAGTGAGAATAATAACATAAATATGGATGATTATCTCATGATCATCTCATTGGGATAACTAGGCATGAGTGAGCACCCAATGAAGTATCTATAAGGCTGCTCCCCGCAGATGAGTTCTATTCACCATGCATGGATAGTGAATGATACCCAGGTCTCAATAGATTAATGTACAATGCTCTTGGCACATCCCATTTGTCGGGTTCCAGTCTCATGGACAAGTAGTAAGGGTGGAAATGAACTCCTTGGTGTAGATACCGAGTCTGACACTGAAGTCTCTGAGGGTTACCTTCCATGGTTATCCACCAAGATGAAAGGTGATGTATGAAACATCAAGCTCTAATGTGTTTAAGAACTCAAGGAAGATCTCCCAGTAGGTATCCTCACATATCTCAATGATGGAAGATAAGTGAATTTGGTCCAATAGGTTAAAAACCTCACTGTGGATATGGATGTTCATTAGAACTTTCAGATATACGGTTTTTTAGACCTCATCTGCTGGGCCTTCAGATGGACCAAGCATATCTGATTCTTGGGTGACGATAAGTGGAGGCAGAGGTCCAAGTGCGGCTGCATGGTTTGACCCCGAGACTAGATGGATGAGGACCAAGACTCTTTGGTAACTGAGGGGGTGGCTAAAGTGGATGCATAATGTGAGGGAGTCATTGTTATTTTGGGCCTTACAATTAATCGTTTTGGTTGATTACAACATATATAGAGGTAGGGAATCAATATGAGAAGCATACTAGAGGGTGTGTTAGGGTGAATGGGGGAGGAGAAGTTGCAGTGAGCAGGAGAGGAGAGGTGGCATGGCAAGATAAAGGCCGGTGTTCAGGAGAAGGGGGTTATGTGGGGGAGGGGAGGCCGAGGTTCAAGTGTTGTGGTGTTATTAATCCTAGTTTCATGACTTTTTAAAGTCATCTCGATGAATTTATGTTGAGTATTTAATAAAAAATGTGTAATTATTCGGATTTTAATTTTTAGTGCTAAAAAATTTTCACCTTCTGTATTGTATTAAAAAGATGTGAATTCGATTTTTTTTTGAATTTAAAATTTAAAAATTTAAATTTTTCAAAAAAATATACTAAACCATATCCATAATTATTATATGTCACTAATTTTTCAAAAAATCAAATCTAACCTATCGTGTGTTGCTTCCCAGTTAGCACTTTGATTATTTTCAAGAGTGTAAAATGTTTTACTTTAGATGATTCAAATGTAAGTATACACCCCTCCTGGGATGGTTTTTGAAAATAGAGGGTATTAATGTTGGAACAATAGTCATTGTCATAGGTTTGGTGTAATTCATGTTTTTTAGTATTGTGTCCATTTTCAACAGGAGGTACGGTATTTCTGGTTTCCTTACTAGTTATGTTATCCTCTTTTTCATTAATAAGATATATGGCTGAATAATATGATGGATCACCATTTTTCTTATCACACGTCGCTAAATCCAGAAAAATTATTCTTTTCCAACTTTAAATATAAACCTTTCCTTATTTAAATCAATTATTGCCTTCCTGATTGTGAGAAATGGTCATCCCAGAATAATGGGGGCATTTCATTCATCCTTAATATACAGGATAAGGGAATATGTAAGAAATATAAATTTTCCAACCATTACTAAGACATCCTCAATCAGTCCTTGAGGGATATGGACTGAGCAGTTATCAAGTCAAAGTGTCACTCTGGTTGGTTTTAATTAGTCGATCCCCATATTTTTGAAGAAACTCATAAGCATGAGATTTATACTTGCATTAAGATTGCACAAGGATCTTTTAAAAATGCATTTCCCTATAGTATAAGGAATTGATAAACATATAAGATCTCACATTTTAGGTAGGATATTCTACTCAATACTTGCATAGTATTCTTTATTTAAGGATATAACTCTGAATACATCCATTTTCTTTTTGTTATAAATAATGTATTTAATGAATCGTTCATAGGTAGGTACTTGATCAATTGATTCAACAAATGGAATGGTGGTGTTCAGTATTTTTAAACATATCTTGGTTTTTTTATAATTTCCCTCTCTTTTACATTGCATCACACTCTATATAAAGGAGTGAGGGGGATTATATAGTGGTGGTACCACATAAAAATTTTCCTTTTCCAGTTTCTCTTTAAAAACTACCTTTTCAGTTGATTCTACCTCTTGAGTTTTATTCTAACTAGATTTATCATATTATTTTAATTGTTTTTCTTGCCTAAGAATGGATAATAAAATTCTAAAATATTTCCACTCCTACAAACTATAGACTTAGCCTCCTCTCTTGGATGAGTCTTGGTATTACTAGAAAACATACTTGATAATCAATCTGATAGGGTATTTGAGAGTCGGCCAACTTGATGCCTGGGGTTGCATAAGGAAACTCATTGGTTTTACATTTCAGTATTTTAGGTTATCATCCTCTGATAAAACTTTTGCATGAAGGTGGTTATTAGGATTTTATGTTTATACTGAATAACTTAGGCTTATTTTTATGGACTTAGCAGAGCTTTTTGATATTGTAGTTATTGAGCAGCTGGAAACTATTGAGCTCTAGGAAAAGGATATTGGAATTGATGATGTGGTTGAGTAGCTAAACCTTAATGTGAGAACCTAGGTGGTCTCTAGTTATATAGTGGTTCTTGATCACTCATATGTTGAATGTAACCTTGATTTGGCTGTTTTGGATATAAAACCAACCTTTTATGAAAGTATTGTTGTTGGTAATGTTGGGCCTATTGCTACTGAAGATTTTATTGATTGTAATTAACATTCTTATAAGATTATATTTATTTATCCTATATACTAACCTTTTAGTATTGGTATGGGTATGGCCATCTGCGCATCTCACAAGAACGGATTTCCATAATAGGGGTTGGAGGGGGTGGGGATACAAAAATCTAGAAAGACATTAGATTATTTTTCAAGGCTCCATCCTAGGATGCAAAGTAGGTATTCTCATCTACCTAATGAATTTTTCTTCGGGGTGGTCCTATCTCAATTTTACATAGACTGGAATTATGATAAATCTTATCTAACAACACTCTAATGACTTCTGGTGTCTTTAGAATGAGACCACTTTCAGCAGCGACGTCCACAACTATGTGTGTGGATAGCTGGAGTCCCTAGTAAAAATTTTGCAATTTAAGAAAAACGTTGAGTCTGTGATGTGGTAATTTATGATTTATTTCCTTAAAATTGTCTCATGACTCCAAGTCTAATTCTCTTTCCACCAGAATTAAATTTTCAATGACAATTCTGGGCATCCAGGTTTTGATCAGTTGGATATATTTATCAAGATTTTTCATTTCTATAAGGTCCTAATTCGTGATGGACTTGGGTGCTTGACTTTTAAGTTAATACATAGTAATTTCATTAAAATATAATGGGAATAATCTTAGTATGATGGAATATAATGATAGGCCTTGGTTACGAAATGTGTCACAATCCACTTGGATAATTTAAATATGCTCATGGGGGTCTTTTCTTTGAAGTCCTCTAAATTGATCCATATTCTGAATCATGTGAATGAGTCCAAGTTTGATCTTGAAATAATGCACCTGAATTTGAGGGTGGACAATGTTGGGGACTTCACCACTACTGGATGTAATGCCATAATTTTTTATGGTATGCTTCTGTAGTTCTTTTCACTCATCCTAAAGTTCAAGTGGTGTATATTAAGCATTTTTTAGGTGTGGTAGCACAATATTCTTTCAGTCAACCATCTTTAATCGTCGAAATGCATCTAATGTTTTATCAATATTAGGATTGAAACAAAAGAATTATTGTGTGTCTATTATCATAGAACAAGTCAGGGGGCCCTAACTCATGTACTAAGCTAAAATAAGGTGGACACATTTTTTAGTCCATGAGAAAAAAATTAAAAAGATAAGTTTATAGAAAATAATAAAATGGTGGGTGAGGTAATTGATGGTTCATACCATGGGTCACTATGCATAAGAACATATATCCCCAAAAATTCCACCAAAATATGAACATCCCACATGGAATCATTGATTATACATGGGTTTTGATCAGATTAATTTTATATTTCCCAAACTTCACTTGGCTATAAAGTCATAGTGAAGTGGCAGTTCCGGGTTGAACCCATAGAAATAGATTGTAGAAAAGAATCCAAATAATAAGAACCCTATTGGTAAGGATTACTCAAATTCACTCTCTTTAGTCAATGTATTCTAAAACTATGTATCTTGGGATTTAAAAGATAATAAAGGGTTCAAGGGTATCTTCAGGGTATCAGTGAAGGATTATCCTAAATCTAACAATGGATAGACCCATGGACTAGGTTGTAAAGTGGAGAAAAATCGTCCAATTGATCTTAGTCCAACCAATTTGATATATGTAAACTAGAAACTAATCCTTATTTTAGAGATTTTTTGAAATCTAAGTGTAGGAATCTTGGCATCTAGGAAGATAGAATCATTGGGTATTGGTCCTACACTTCTAAAATTCAGTTAGGTTAAGGATCCTTTAATTTTTATCACTTATGGGTAGGTAGTTACAATTTAATGGGATTAAAAATTATTATTAAACTTATTAATATACATGGGGTTACAAAATTTTGATTCAGATATTCATTAGGTTCAAACAACCCCTACTCTCAGCCTCTAACCCTTTTTGACATAGTCATGATTGATGGTATTGAATGAAAGTAGAGAAATAGATCAAATCATGATCAACGTAATGAATAAATGATTATAATAAAATCAATACACAATTGAAATCATGTAATATCAATTAAATACAAATTGGAATGGAGAAATAATTAAGAATGCTACAACAATTTATGTTGAACAACAATTGATATTGATTTAGACATTGGAATAGAAAACTAGCAATAAGAGAGTCTCGGAATTGAAAACAACAATAGTGGAATTCATAAAAAAATCCATAGAAATATATTATAATGGAAATGGGAAAGAAACAATAAATAACAGGCAAAATAAAGAATGGTTTTTGATGATGTCTTGTGCATCAGGGTTGCTGGAAATATATGGACCTCAAATGTTACATGACATAAAAATGAATCACATAATGTAAATCTTTTAAGTGTATTCTACATAAATAATTTCTTGTTGTGTACTTGAAATTCACTACATGTACTTAAGATTAACATTAATCTCTAAATTTTTTAGATCTCTTAGATTTCACACATTGAATCTTGGGTGGAAATTATTTTTTGAACTTTTGACATCATGTATTGAGTTCACGTCATGTATCTCATCAGATTTAGACTTTGAGTATTTAAGGGCGTGTAATCGAGATACACATTTAATACTAGTTTCATGCCTTTTACTTGAGATTCACACCCTTTCATTCAGTTGGAAGTTGGTCTACTCGAGGAGTATACATCATGTACTTGATATTCATGATGTGTAATGATCATTTTTCAGATTTTTCAGAATTTCCTACATTCATTATTGAATTACCATTCCTTAAAGAAACAAACCAAAAACCAATGAATTATCTAAAAAAAATTATTTAACATTAAAAACATGATTCCAAAATATTTATAAGAATTTTAATTATTAGATATGAATCGAAAATGTTTGGATGTTGATCATATGATAAAGGAGTATGATGATGGAGTTAAAGAGTTCATATATTTTGAAATACAGAATGCATATGAACCTTTTAAAATTATTTAACTTTTTTTATGTTGATATTATAGAATAATTCATCCAAAAGAGTTGTAAGAACATTCGATCTGCCATAGAATAGATCAAAGCTATAAATAGTGGACTAAACAAAAGAAAAAACTAAATTTACATAATAACAGGGATGATACTAAAATTTATGGATTATTTGATTTGAATAATAGTGTAAATGATGATGGAGATTGTATGGAAGAAATGAAAATGGAAATTGAAGACGACTTTCATGATTGTCCAGTTTTTTTGTGAAGTTAAAAAAAATATGCAAATAGATCATTGTATACGATATTTACTAAATACACAACATTTTAAATTGTATTAATGTTAAATAATTTGAAATATAGTAGCTTAAAGAGTGAAACTTGATTTATAAAACTACTTGGTCTCCTAAATGATATTATACCAGAAGAAAATGATCTTCCTTATTGAACATATGATGCAAAATTATTGTTATGTTCAATTGGTATGATCTATGAAAAAATACATTCACATACAAATGATTTTATATTGTTTCACAAAGACTATAAATCACTGAGAAAATTCACTAAGTGTGGCGTGGATTGATACATGAAAGATGAATTTGTTGGAGTTGGTGTCCTAGGACCAACTGTTTTCACTTTTATTACATGTATATTCTATATATTGAATATTAATAAAACATATTTTTGCATATTTTTACATATTTTTCATTAGTCAAATGTAATAATTTCCTAGAGTATACATCATTTTGTTAAGGTCATAGTAGTTCCTTTTTATGATGAGAACCATAATGTTTTATAATGATATTATTAAATAATATTATGGGTTTGGATAGCAAACTATTACAGGACACATAGTACATAGAATCTCTGGTACGAGTACTCATAAGAATATGAAGATACTTATCATGAAGTTTTAACTTGGTAATCTTGAATTAAGAGATTATCATAATAGAACCTCCAATAGGAATTCCATATGATATGGTGTAATTAGATATTCCAATATTCAGGCATGTGAAATGGTTCTTAGACTTTAATATTATAATTAATGCATGTCAGGACTTACAAACTTAGATTTCTAGCAAAAATTATGATGACATATATTCACAGTGAGGTAGGGTACATTGGGTGCATCAAGATTGACTTTGTAATTATTGGATAAGTTGAGTAAGGATTTATCCCTTCCATCGTTATGGAAGTATATATCTCATCCCTTTAACTGGAATAGAACTGTAACATTAAATTAAATGACCATAGTAAAACAAGATATTTATTTCAGATGGTCAAAGAAATATGTATCGAGCATATTGGTTGGTGACACGGATGAGAAAACTGCTTGACGAGATATTGTGACAAAGGGATTATATTATATAGTGAATTTTTGTATGTTTTTACTTCATTGCGACATTAAGTTCTTTATCATGGGTTACTTGAACCATAACTAGATAATAATATTGGACTTTAGAAAAACCCTCCTAATTCCAATGAGAAATAATCTTAGAGGGTCACATACTATGTGTTTATAATGCTCTCAATTAAATTATATATAAATTTAATTAATTAAATATATACTATTATCAATATTGAAGGAAAATTTTATTCACGATTTTAACAATCTAAAATATTTATTGATGAATGAAATATTTAAATATTTATTTGGGTGTTCAATAAATTCTAGTGGATTTTGAACAAACCAATACCATGTCTGGTGATGAATATTAATTAAGAGGATGGCTAAATAATATATGGTATGGTGAAAGCTGAAACACACCACAATATATTATTATTATTATTATTATTATTATTATTGTAATTATTATGTTTCATGGGGTTTATTAAATTTTATAATATTTTCTAAGAGTTGACATATAATTAAATAATACTTTAATTCAAACCATATCTCTATAAATAAATGGTTATGTCTATTTTTTTGGTTATGAAATATGAAAACAGAGAATTGTTATGCATGATGAATTTTATCTCCACTCCTAATTCTTCCAACCTCTTAATATTGAAAAAAAATCAAGGGATATTCCTTTAATACTAAAGGAAAAGTGATCAACACGAATAACAGAAGTCAATCACTTTGTTTCTCTTACACCCAGAGATAAATTAGAATTAATTATAGATAATAGGAGCATTTGTGGATCACCTCTAGAAGGATTCTATTCTTGGATCCTACTAGTGCAGTAAAGGAAATCCAAAATGATCTTTTTTGATGATCAACGTCTACATCAGATAAAGAATCATAAGATCTTGTATTCATTTCATTCGATATTAAATAAATTAATTATAATTTTACATGAAAGATCCTCAATTAGGGTTTTAGGAAACTATATATTAAAATAAATGGTAATATATCACCCACCACCGCATGCTTCCACTACACCCAGAACCATCAGGTTGTATTAGAGGGGTCACGTTTAAATTTATAATTATTTATTTGATTTATGTTCCATATGAAATCATGAATGAATTTTCATTTCATATTATTCATTCATTAATATGATTTGAATTAACATGTTATTGATATATAAATCATGACCATTTAGTGTTTCATTTTCATAAAGGTCAAAAAATAGATAAATTAGGGCCATATATTTCAGTTGGAACTGCCAATATTTGGTCGGAAAGACATGGTTACACAATGTATAGTCAGAGTACACACCATGCACCCTAGTATCTTGCACCTGGCCATGCCACATGATACATGACATACCATGTAGTTATTACACACTGTATACACCGCATTTTGACCGACCAACATGAAAAATGGTTTTTGGATTACATGGAATGTATATGGAAAACACGTTGTGTAGTCTATATGTCTTAGTAGTGTAAATCTAACAATCTATGTGGTCATTTTACATGGTCAAACTGTGTGAAACTGGAAACCTGGAATATTTATGATATACAAGAAGTGTATATAGTATACAAGAAATGTAGTTAATCAATTCCCACATCTGAGATACACACTGAGCTATCTAGAAAAATGATATTAGAGATACATGGAATAAACCTAGGTGTGCATGTCATGTAGTCTCTCTCCTAAGAACAATATGAGTCTTTCGATAGGTTTCACATGCACATGTCATTCAGATAACACGTTGTGTAGTTTTCCTGTACACACAGTGTAATCCCACCTAGATACATATCGAATACCCAAGAAAGTATCTCAGGCACATGGCAAGAAGATACAAGACATGTAGTTGACATGTACACATTATGTAGTCTGGTTGTGTCAACACACTAAAACCCCAAGAATGTGACCCAGATACATAGTAATAGAGGTACTTGACATGTTGATAGATGGTACATTTTGTGTAGTCTCCCGGTTACTTGCAGAATTAAATTACATTAAATCAAAAAAATTATCATTAAAACCTTATTTAATTTATTGGAACATTTAGTGTTTGATAATTTAATAATGGTTTTAGAAAAAATTTAACGCACAATAATTACTTTTAATAAATTTGAAACTATTTGTTATGTTGTTTTTTTTCATCAATACCTTTATGATGGTTATCTCCAAGACGATTCTGATGGTCATTATGATAACATGTAATTAATTAATACATGCACATTTATCTTAATAATTAAATAACAGCTAATAAATGAACGTTATACATTTAATTTTGTGTATAGGTTACATGTATGAATGTTCATGAGCTTGATCAAGAACTTTGTATGTGTGGGATATTTTGATTTAATTTATGACATGGTTTACCAATTATATATTATTAAATTAAACTTGATGGAATGTGATTCATCCCTCCATAAATTATTATATAGGACCTTCACATCTGAGAATGCTTATGTTATCCCCCTTTAAACAATCATTTGGTTCCCCTCACCTACCTGTGAGTTAAAAATACTTGTAATTAATTAAGTTACCTTAGGTGCATAGAGGTGGTTCAAGATGAAACCATAATGATTCCAAATAATGTGTTACATAGGTTTAATGTCATAACTCATTCCAAGACTAGAAAGATGAGTTATTTCCCCTAGTTCATAGGTTGATTTCATTCATACATATTAAGTGAACCATTAGATATTTCTTCGGATTGATTTACTTATTTAATTTTTTCATTATGTCTATGAAATTATTTATTTTATTGATGTAAGACTATGATCACATAAAAAATGAATTAATTTGAGATGTTAGAAATTTAAATAAATGGATTATGTGTAAATGATTTACCTAACATGGTCAATTAATTAAGTAACATCTACTTAATATTAAAAATTCTTGTAAAGGATAGAATAAGATAGAATTTATGCATAATAAATTAAATTACCTCAATATAATATTTTGTATGACATGGCCTTGCATTTCATGATTATGAATGAAATCAACAAAACTAATTGTTGGTCAAACCCACATTGGGAAACTTACTCTTATCATGTAGTTCTTATGAATGTTATGGGTTGAATTAACCATATTAAATCAAAATATGTATCCATTTCTAGACCCAATGTATCTTGGAGAAAAGTGTTAGGAAATCAATGTTAGGATTTTAGGATAGGGGAGTCCACTCAACAAATCAAGGAGATGCAACCCCTTAGTTGGAAAACACCTACCTACTTAAATATATTCTACAATCTTGACCAAACTTCATTGGGGTTATTCAATGGGGTATTTAGATCCTTGCCACTAAAATTTCCTATCAACTAGTCATTCCATGCTCAATGGTGAGGGCCATGGGGACATGATAAAATAGTGGGAGATCTGATAAAAACCAATTAATTTATTATTTATCACATTATTTTAAATCAAGAAAAAGTAGTAATAATAATCCCATTAATTATAGAATAAAATTACAAGATCATCATAAAAAATATCCATATGATCAATATTGTAGAATTGAAACCTTCTAAATAGCAGTAATATCTTGGCGTGGTTTAGACGCATTTCGATTTTTCTACACCCTGAATGGAAAATTTATGTGCTAAAATCCTCAAATCCTGATCCACATACTGTGGAGGTGTGTTATGAATAGTTCTTTATCTATGAAAAATATTTGAGTGATGTGATCAGCATTCAATTTTTGATGATTTGATCTATCTTCAGGGAACTTCTGAAGTCTCATGAAAACATTGATGTGTATATAATGCTTGATCACCTCCATGATCATTAATAGGAGAGAGCTATATTGGAATAGTTTTAGATTTCCAAGGTGCACTTCCACAACAATCTTAGAGATAGTTCCCTAGTCGGGCCACAAGTAGTCAAGATCATTAGCTACATTGAGAGCATAGATGTTTTAGGGTTTAAACTCCCTAATGAAATTGGAAATGATCTCATTTTGGAGTCACTTCATCATATCTTCCCTAGATTTTCTATAAATTTCAATATGAAAAACATTGATAAGTCTCTAACAGATATTCTTACTCTCCTTTTCCAAGTAGATAAAGATAATAAGTGGAAAGTTACATTTGTCCTTATGGTTTAAAAATAGAAAGGGAAAGTGAAGAGCTCTAAGTCTAAATATTTTTCACACCCTTCCAAAAATATTAATATCAAGGAGAAATAAATGGATTATGATGATATTTTTTTCTCATATCGCAGGAGGGGACACTAGACGAAAAACATCACCAAACAAAATAATAACGGGTAATATTTAGGTTCATATTTATTAAGTGAAATTTATATATTTTTAAAAATTGGGTATTAGATATACCTTTTGGTTATAATGCATGTATTCAAATACAATAAATAAATATATTTTTAAAAATTGAATGAGGGGATGTTGGTATATGAGCTTCAAATAGAGCTAAACTTACGATTATGAATAATGGGAACTACAACCTCACATTTTCAACTAGAATGATCTTGGTTTTTAAGGGTTGTTATTATTATATTTGGTGCCATGGAACCAAATTTTATGTACTTAATGATTACATGAATTCATTTTTAAATATTAATAAACTCTTTATCACATAATGATTGTTCTTATGTGTAATATAGTATGTGATAATGTCCTAAGAGTAGCCGTCACACTAAAAGCTTATAGTAGCTCCCCACTATAATGAGAACTTAGAAATTCCATGAAAGTATTTTCATTAATATATGTTATAATCAGATGAGATCATTTGAGTGATAAAAATGATACATGTTATTAGGGGTTGATACTCTTAGGACTTTAAGGCTCCTTCTCATGGTGTACGCCCTTGGTAATATCCAATGTACGATATTAAGAGAATGATACCCACCAGTAGAAATTCACATTTATATTTGTGAGTGGATTTTACTATCTAAGGATGTGTGTGTTGATCCTTGGACATTAAGATTATTATTAATGATTGTTATAAGTAAGATACATTAATGTATTAATGAAAACCAGCATGACATATGTTCAAGGAGAGGTAGGATACGTTGGGTGTATCAAAAGTAATATTTCATTAATGAATAATGTGATGAATGTTTTTCCATTTTTTTATTTAATGGAAGTTGATATCATAGGCCCTTTGATGAAATGAAGCAGCCTAAATAAATCCATGACCATGTTGTTCAATTGGAAAGTTCTATTTATATAATGTCAAAGAAAAGGGCATCGAGTACATAGGCTGATGGAACCAACATGAAACTTGTTTGATTTGAGATATCAATGTAAATAGATTATATTACACAATAAGAATTCATAAGAGGTATTCTTTCATTGTGACATTAACATATTTTTCTATGGGTTCCTTGGTGTGTCACAAGATGCTAACATTGAACTTTATGTTGCTTTACCTAATGCCACTGAGAAATAGGTTTAGAGGGCCACACACCAAGTGTATCTAGAATCTTACTGAAATAATATATTATTATTTATTATTCAACAAGTTGAATAAATATTATTTTCAAACATGATTTAAAAATTATTCATTTTTTATGGATCATATATATATCATCACCAATTATTCGAAAGAATATAATGTGATCAGAATATTTAATAAATATTTATTTGATATTTAGTAAATATAATATTTACTTTTTTATATGTAAATAATACAGTTATAATTATTTATTTATTAGTGAATAATGAAGTGATAATTATTTATTAAATATATAGTCATTTTTTAAGGATTAATAAATATTATAGAGGAATGTTGAACCGAGTTTAATAGTTTAATGATAAATAATATATAATGAATATTATTTGAATAAATAATATTTAATTTAATTTTTGACTTTAGCACATGTCAAGAAATAATAATAATAATAGTAATAATAATAATGATATTATTATTATTATTATAGACATAAGGTTTTGTAGGGATTACATAAATAATAAAGGGTGCATGTGTGATTATTATTTTCTAACTCTAGAAGTATATAAACCGAAATACATTAGTTTCATATGTGACCCAATAAACATTGTGTTGTGCACAACAACATTTGAAGAGAATCCTTTCAATCCGTAGAGATCTCCCTCTTCCATAATTCTCTCTAGAATGGGGAGGGATCTTCCTCCACCGTCCACTCTTTAGTCTAGAGAGATATTAAAGAGAACCCTACATTAAAATAGTTCTCATGGAGGTCGAAGGTGAATAATGCAAGCATTAAGATCTATCGTGCCAGTACCCATAGATTCCTATAGAAAACTTCATAGGTTTGTGGAATACATGTTGATAAGAATTTGGGGGAAACTATTCTTGATTCCTCTAACACAACAATGATATGGCATAGATATATTGTTAGATCCATCAATGAAGAAATAATTTATCACAAGGCAATTCTTTAATTTATTAAATTAATTATAAATAATATGTAACAATCCATCTCTTTGGTTCTAGCAACTATCCATTTTCTATATTCTTTGATTAAATTTCATTTATCACTATATCTATTGTAGTGTATGTCTTGGATTAATCATCAATCATGAAAAAATAGAAATGTAGGTCATGACTCATCTGACACTTCTACAACACCTGCAACCTACAATTTCTATTAGAGGGGTCACATAATTATTTAAATTTATTTAGATATCATTGATTGATTTATTCATTTTTATTAGTTATCAATTCTAGTTTCACTATTTTTTAATCTGGATTGTGAGATCTGATTTATTCTTCTTCATTTCTTGATAATATAATCAATTTGATTAATTTTATAAATGAAAGAAATTCTAAGATCTCATCTAGAGGTAAAAAGGAGTCTGGTCGGATAACAAAAGAGTGAACAATGTGTAACCCATAGGTATAGGCCTTGTACTAGTGTTTAATGCACCATGAATTAATTCAAAATTAATTCAATGTGTTTGTAATTATTTTACGTGGTAAATTTAATTATAAAACACTTGTTTATAGGGCCAACTTGGCCCATTTTCCTCAGGAGTACATTTCATGTAACTTTTGTACATGATGTGTAGTCCATTAATCATAGAAGGACCATGTATTCTCTTACACAACATACATTACTGGTGACCGTGTTACTAGGATACCACATTCCATGTAGCTCATGTATACTTCTTGTACCCCAATATCTTTCATCGGACAATTTTATGTCGAGTCCTTGAGCATGTGACAAAGATAGACGATGAGAATCATATATGCTGTGTATCTTTAAAGTACACGCATTGTACTTTTACCAAATTAGACATAAACAAATTAATTTATTATATTGTAAAAACCATTTTAACATGTATTATGTGTTGTCATAAAGTTTATAGTAAACAAAATGTGATGGGTTTTATATATAAAAGTTCATAATTAATTTCTGTATAATGTTCAGATCTACATTTCAAGTATAAGTCGTATTATTGTTATTACTCTATGCACATTAATGCATAACATGTTTCATAAATACTATGTGTTCTATGTGTTCATTAATTTTATATTAAAAAATATGAATTATGTGATATGTCATGTATGCCACATGTCACAAGAGTAAACAATATATGAGTATAATACACATTGGGTAGTTCATACGGGTTCTCACTATGTTGCATCCGAGGTACATTTTTGAACATTTTCAATTTTAAATAAATTAATTTAATTCTTTTAAAATTACATTAGATTATTATCTAAATAAAATATTAATGATAATTAATATAAAATAATGGATTAATTAAATAACATAATTAATTTCTTTGAGAGTGATTTATCATAAATACGAATGATTAGAATCGAATGTTAATTTTATTAAATACATAATTCATTGCATGATGGTTGATGATCATGATCCTAGAACATAACTTTTTATGTGATTGGTTTAATTTAATTTATTATTAAATTAAATTGTTGGCATGCATGTAATATCTCCTATTATAATGTAAGGGCATGCATGAGGATAGTTTATTTTATTTATATCCATTAAACAATACTTTAGTTACCTCACCCATGTGTGAGTAAAATAATATGCAATGGATGGATCTCCCAAGCTGGTGGAGGTGGTTTATGTTGGGATCTAATGTTAAACAAATACAAGATAGATACATATGTAGATAGGTGACAACTATAACATGAACCATAAATGATTCAACAGGTTTTCCCCTAGGCTGATGGTTAGTTTATCATCCACTGGATAAACTGACTATTAATAAAAGCTCAGGATAATACCACTTGATTTATTTATTTATTTAAAGTTGCATGGTAATTTCATTATGGGTGTTTGGTTGCGATCACATTAATTATTTAATTGATAAGCATGCAAGATAGAACTAATATAAATTTTCTTCTTTGTAAATATTATCTAATACATGGTTAATCACTTAAGTAAATCCACTCAATATTAACAATCATGTAATAAAGATAATAATTGAAAATTTATGCATAATGGAAAAATGCATTAATTATATACATTAAGCTGGTATAGATTTTCATGACTTCATTTAAAATCAATCCATAGTTCAAACTGCATGACCATAAAAAGTAGGGGTCATTCAATTATCAATGAATTCTAACATGATTTTTTGGGTTGACTTAACTTAGTTAACATCAAGGGTTTACTTCCAATTCAA
The DNA here is from genome assembly GCA_963277665.1 of Viscum album. Lineage (NCBI taxonomy): Eukaryota > Viridiplantae > Streptophyta > Magnoliopsida > Santalales > Viscaceae > Viscum > Viscum album. The sequence continues at coordinate 136,893,610 of OY728134.1, forward strand.
GACCTGGTTTAACTAAGAGGAAAATGATGAGGAAATATAATTTATGGGTTTCAGGATTGGGGAATCCACAAAATAGATCAAGGAACTATTAGTTAATGCAGTTGGCATTTGGAGTTACTACCTAAAACCCTTCAAATTGCATGACTGGACAATGTTGGGGTGATGAAAAGGGGAATATGGATTCTTCACAATAAAATTTATAAGCTATAGTATATTTTGAATCCAATAGTGAGGTATATTAAGTTTCGATAAAATGGTTAGAGAATAGTAAATATAGTATTTATTTATTTGTAAAAATTTTATCAGATAAATTACTAAAACATTGATCATATTATTTATAGAAACGAAAATAAACATGAATTCAAAAACATCACTATGATTCATAGTTGATGAGGATAACATTCTCACCAAAAAAAATTTCTAAGAATATAATATGTGTTTATGAATTATCATAATCCAGGAAAATAAATTGAATGTGATGGAAGAACCTATTCCTGATGTTCCTGGTAATGAGGCAAGTGAGGAAGATTTATCTATCTGTGTGAAATTTTTAATGTTTCTACAAATATTTATTGTTTCATGATATCATCTATGACCAATGACCATTTAAAGAAACATGAGGACATAGACGCACATATAATGATATCTCTTCTTTGGGGTCTCTATCAAGAGAATGTGAGACGATAGAGATAAGATATCTCTAATGCTCTGTTTATAACTAATCGTTGAGATTCCTCACTAAATTGTCCTTATGTAGTCATTCTTATTGGCTACATTGAATGCTTAGATATATTATAGATTAAATTATGAGATGAGTTTCACACAGATCTCATACTTTCCTTACTACCCATTCCCTTCTCCATTTTTATTGTTAATTACAATATGAGAAATAATGAGAAGATTCTTAAAGAACTTTTTACATTTATTTTCCAATTGGATAAGGACATGGGGCATGAAAAACCAATAGTACTCATGGTGAATAAAAAATGAAGAACAAGGATAAAGGGGACTAAGACTCATAACAAATGTAAATCTCACAAGCACAGTCCTTCCAAAAAAGATGAAGATCTAGAGGTAGGGAAATTAAATGGAGGTAGTATTGTTTCATGCGGAAATAATGGCCATTAGAAGAGGAATTGAAACCAAAATAAAGGGGAAGATAAATGTGTATTTTTTGTCGAGTTTAATATTTTAATATCTACATATTGGGTATTATATATATCTTGTGGTGCCCAAATCTATATTCAATTGTAGAAACCAAGTAGATTTCAAATGATTTCTAAAAGAGAGGCATATTTTCTAAATGATAATGGAATAAGGTTTTCCTCTATAGACATTGGTGATTAACACCGTTACTTGACAATAAGAATGATATTGGTTTTAAGGGATTGTTATTATGTACCAACTATTACCCAGAAAATAATTTTTGTGTCACTCCTAGATTTAGATGGTTTAATTTTCATGTTTGGAAATAAAATTTGTGTCTTTTATAAAAATATAAAGACAACATATATTATTCTATGGCACATTTAAATAATAGTCTTTATGTATTAAATTATGAAATTCAAGTTCTAGTAATAGATAATGGATCATGTTTATAAGACTCATATGATAATCTTCTATAGCATCACCATCTTGGTCATGTAAATGAAATGTGCTTGAAAATGCACTATCAAGATGGTTATTTAGAATATTTTGAGATAAAACCACCAGAAATATTTCATTCTTATTTACAAAGAAAACGAATAAACCACCATTCTATAGATATCGTGAAAGGGCCACGAATCATTTAGGATTGGTACATAATGATGTGTGTGGAACATTTATTATAGAATCTAGAGGTGGGTAGTCTTACTTAATAACATTAACTCATAAATTGAGTATATGTTGGTCTTTATACTTGATGTGGTATAAGTACGATTCCATTGAGAAATTAAAAGAATTTAAGAATGAAGTAGAGAATAAACATGGAAAGATAATAAATAGTCTTCGATCAGATTGAGGTGGTGAATATTTTGACTAAGAGTTTACCAACCTTTTATCGGAGATTAGGATTCTATGCCAAATCACTCCACATTACACACCACAATAAAATGGTGTTAGTGATATGAGGAATTGTAACTTGTTAGAAATGATATGGTCGATGATTAGTCATAATGATCTTTCATTATGTTTTTGGGGATATGCATTAAAAACATTGGCATTCAAACTAAACTGAGTACCAAAAAATGTGGAAAATAGAATTCCAACTGAGTTATGAAGTGGAAAAAAAATTTGTTTTCCCGTATATGTGTATTGGGTTAAGAGGAATTTTATGGCCTTATATTAAACAAACTATAACTCCATGGAAAAAAATTGTATCTTTATAGGGTATCTTAATGAATCAAAGCTATAATACCTATACAACCCTCAACCAAAAAAGTGATTATCTCCAGACAAGGAATATTTCTTGAGAGGGATAATATCCTAAAAAAGTATAGTGGGAGAAGGATTTAATTCTATGTAGTTAATGATCAAGATAAAAAAGTGTTAGTATAGGACCATATTCCATAGTTCCTTATAGAAGAATATGTTTCTGAATCACAAGTACTCTATATGATCATTAGAGAGGTAAGATAACCATAGAGATATGGTTTTATAGTCACTGAATTTGGTGACTCATTATTGGTTGATAATGATGAACCACTCTCCTACAAAGTGTAGTAGATAGCTCAGAAGCTACATGATGGAAAGAAGCAATGAATTCTAAAATGGATTCCATGTATCAGAACCAAGTTCTTGTTTTGTTTCAATGTTCCAGTTGATGTAAATCACATTGGGTGAAAATGGGTAATCAAGAGAAACATTTACATGGAATGTAATGTAAATACCTATAATGCAAGGCTAGTATCCAAAGGGTTTAAATAGAATCAAGGAATACACAATAATGAAACCATTTCAATAGATTCTTTGTTTAAATCCATTATAATTCTACTTTCTAAAGCAGTTTACCATGACTATGAAATTTGGCAGATGGATATCAAAACTGATTTCCTTATTGAGAACCTTAATGAATATGTCTATATGACACAACCAAAATGGTTTGTGTCTCCAATTGATGCCAAAAATACTTTCAAGTTACATATATCCATCTATATATTGAAATAAGAATCTAATTCATGGAACATTCGATTAGATTAAGTTGTAAAATAAATGGGTTTTTATTAAGAAAAAATGTGATACATTTGTTTATAAGTGGTTTAGTGAGAATGTTATTGTTATCCTAGTAGTATATGTTGATGAAATATTACGTATTTGAAAAGAAATTCGAGTCTTAGAGTCTGTTAATGGCTGGTTGAAAAAGTTCTTATCTATTAAGTAATTAAGTGATGTATCCAATATTATAGGGATCAAGATTATTCATGATACATCTAAGTGGTTACTTGTACTATGTAATAGTGCATACATTGAACAGATACTAAAATGATTTAGTATTGAATAATCCTAAAGGGGATTGGTTCCAGGGTCACATGCTGTGAATATTTATATGAAAATGTGTCATCATACACAACATGAGAAAGAGAACATGAGTAAGATCCCATTCACTTCAGTGGTAAGATCAATCATGTATTCAATGTTATGTATTAGATTTACTATTTCCTACGAATTGATTATGGTAGTAATATATCAAGATAAGTAGGGAGAATAATATTAGTTTGTTGTTAAAGATATCCTTAAGTATCTTAGAAGAAATAATGATATGTTCTTGGTGTATTATAGAGATGAAGAACTATTCATCAGGGATTATATTGATGGTTGTTTCCAAACATATCAGAATGATATAAAATCATAGTCATAATATGTTATTTGTCTCAACAAAGGAGTTGTGGGATATAATAGTTTAAAACATCAATTTTCACTAATTTTATAGTGGATTTTGAGTATATATAGACCTCTGATAGATCTAAGGAAGATATTTGGATACAAAACATTGTCTAAGAGCATGATGTGGTACATAGAAATAAATAGTCCTTCACAGTGTATTATGATAATACTCTATCAGTGGATCTTTCAAAAAATATCTAAGTTCACATCAATGGAAAAATCACATACTATTGAAGTATCACCTCTTGAGGGATTTTTTATAGAGGGGTGAAGTTGTAGTAAGTATAGATTCCACAGAAGAAAACATGGTGTACCCCTTTACTAAGGGCCTATCTTAGAACAACCATGAGTATCATGTGAGAGCTAGAAAACTAAAGGTTATTAGTAGTTTGATCTAGTTAAAGCGGGAGTATGTTGGATTTTGTGCTCTAGAACCAATATCTACATGATTTATGATAAATTGTATTCATTATTTTGAATATTAATAAACTTTATTATAACATCATGATCGTTATTCTGTGTAATATAACATGAGATAATGTCTTAATATTAGCTATCACACTAAAAGTTCGTAGAAGTTCTACAATATGATGAGAACCCAGAAGATCCATGATAGTATTCTTAAATAAATGTATTATAGTTAGATTAATGTTTTTGAGGGACACCAATTATATAGGATATCATGGGTATATACTCATAGGACTCTGAGGAACCTTCTCCTGGTGTACACCCTTAGTAATATCCAGTGTAGGAAATTATAAGAACAATACCTGCTAGAAGGAAATCCACATTTATATGTTTGATTAGATGTTTCATATATTTAGACATTTTTATTGATCCTTGGAAATAGATATTATTATTAATGATTGTTATAAGTTGTATACTTTGATGTATTGATAAAATCCATGATAATAAATGTTTGTGATGAGGTAGGGTACGTTGGGTGTGTCATTAGTAATATGTCATTAATGAATAATGTGAGAAAGGATTTTTCCATTATATTATTTAACATAATTTCATATATTAGGCCCTTTGATGAAATAATATACCCTAAAGAAAACAATGTCCATGGTGTTCTATGGGCATGTTTTGATTTTCGAAAATTCCAAGAGAAATCGAGTACATAGGTTGATGGCACCATCATGAAACTTTCTTGATTAGAGAAATCATGATAAAGAGATTATATTACACAATAAGAGTACATATGATGTATTATGTCATTGGGATAATAATTTCTTTATTTATGGGTTCCTTGGCATGTTGCTATATGTTAACCTAGGACTTTAGGCTGGTTCTCCTAATGCCATTGATAAAGTGACCTAGATGGTCACACACCAAATGTATCCAGAATCATAGTTAAATAATATATTAATATTTATTATTTAAAAAGTTGAATAAATATTATTCCTACACATGGTTTAATAATTATTCATATTTTCTTGAGAATATATATTCTTTAACTAGTTATTCGAGAGAATATTATATGAGCAGGATATTTAATAAATATTTATTTTCTATATAGTTAAGATAATATTTTTTTATTTATTGGAGAATAATGAAATGATATTTATTTATTTAATAAATATTCATTATTGAAGTGCTGATAAATATTATGGAGGAATTGAGGATTGAGTTTAATTTTCCTTTGAAAAGTAATATATATATAGAATATTATTTAAATGAATAAAATTAATTTAATTCTGGTGTTTAGAACATATCAAGAAATAATGATAATAATATTATTATCTTCATGGGGTTCTACAAGAATTATGGAAACATTAAAGGTATAATGTGTAATTATTATTTTCTAACCCTAGTAATATATAAACTCAATTATATTATTTTCTTAAGTGATACAATTCATTTTGTGTTATACACAATGATATCCGGATAGAATACTCTCAAGACTTAGAGAGAACACTCTCCAGAACATAGAGTGATCATCCTCCAACTTGCACTATCGATGATAATGATAAATAAAAGATAAAACTTCCTTTATGTGGTTTTCAGTGCGATCAAAGGAAAATGATGCAAGCTTTAAGATCTTTCAAGCTATAACTTAGAGATTCCGACGAAAACGTTTTGTGGTCAGTGGAATATGTGTAGATCACTATTAGAGGTAATCTATTATTGATTAATACAACACAATGATTGTGCGATGTATAGATCTATCAATGAAGAAATAATTTCACAATTTAATTCTTTAATATATTAAATTAATTATAAATAATATGTGATGATCATGCTATTTTGTTCCAACATTTATCTATTCTCTATATTCATTGATTCAATTTCATTGACCATAAAATCTATTGTCATGTAAATCTAGGATTAATCATCGATCTTGAAAAAAATAAAATATGGAAATGACCCATCCGACTCTTCCTCTATTCTTGTAACCTAAAATTATTATGTTTCATAGGCTACTAAAAATATTATTTCTATATCAAAAATTGATACATATGGATTTATTTTCTAATTAGGAAATGAATGTTACTTATTTTATAAAGATATTTTTTATGGTAAGGTAAATTTTAATAATGGTCCTTATTTGTTTGATTACACTAACCATGTAATGGTAATTGATAATGAAGTTACTTCTGATGACTCATACCACACCCAACTATAGCATCACTAGCCGGGTCATGTAAACAAAAATCACTTGACTAAATTATACCAAGATATATATATATATATTCTTTTGAACTAAAACCACTTGTTATATGTCATGCATGTTTACAAGGTAAATTTAAAAAATCCCCATTTAGTGGAAATGACTAAAGGTCCAAAGATATTCTTAAATTAGTTCATAGAGATGTATGTGGGACATTATCTATTGATAAAGGGCAGGTTATTCAAACTTCATAACTTTTAATAAGGATTTTATTAGTTCTGGATATTTTTACTTAATGAGGTATAATTAAAATTCTTCTATTAGATTAGAGTAATACATGAATGAATTTGAGAACAATCTTGGTAAGAAGATTAAGAAACTTCACTCAGAACATGACAGAGAATATATTAATTAAGATTTCATTGATTACTTATGTGATTTTGGGATCCTATATCGACTCAATCATACTTATACAACACAATGGAATAGTTTAAATAAAATGAGGAATCACAACTTGTTGGACATGGTGAGATTAAAATTGATTTATGCGAGTCTTCCATTGTCTTTTTGGGTATACACATTACAAACAACATTAAAATTACTAAACCAAGTTTTATCTAAAGTAGTATACATTATTCCATACCATTTATGAAATGGAATGAAACTTGTGTTTTCATAATAATATGTGTGTCATTATAAATCATTTGTCAAGGCCTCTCATGGTAACAAACGTTCACCCCGAGGCATAAAGTGTACATTTATTGGATACCCAAAAGAAAAAAAATATTATTACCTATATGAACCCTCATACAAAAAGGTAACAGTGTAAAGACATGACATATTCATTAAGAGGAAGAACATATATAAAATAGATATTGAGATTGAGATAAAATTTGTTGAAGTTTAGGATCAAGGTACAAATAAGACGGCACAAGAATAGATTCTACAAGGACTCATAGACGAATTTGTTCCTCCAAAGACACATGTACTATGTAGGTGTAAAAGAGTGGTTAGAGGACCATAACTCTGTGGTTTTATAGTCACTAAGGATGGTGACTCATTATAAGTTGATAATAATGATCCTATAATATACAAGGAAGCCATATGTAGAACATATGTTTCCAAGTGGAAAAAATCCATGAATTCTAAAAATGATTTCCATGTATCAAAACCAAGTATGGATTTTTGTAGATACATAAGTGGATGCAAAACCCTTTGGATGAAAATATTTATTCCATAATAAACTATACATGGAAGGATAATTAAATTCCTATAAGGGATTACTAGTGGCAAAAGGGTTTAAACAATGTTAAGAAATTGACTACGATAAAAACTTTTCAACAATTGCAATGCTAAAATCCATCAAAATTATACTTTCCATTGTGTTTTACAATGACTATGAGATTTGGAAAATGGATCTCAAAATAGTCTTACTTAATAGGAACCTTCAAAAATATTTCTATATGACTTAACCTAAAGGTTTCTTTACTCCAATGGTTTATAATAAGATATAAAAATTTCAAAATACCATTTATATATTAAATAAATAATATAGTTCATGGAATATTCATTTTGATGAATCTATAATGGAATTTGGTTTCATAAAGAATGAGTGAGACCCTTGGGTATACAAATGTTTTAGTAGGACTGTATTAATTTTCTTAATAGTTTATGTAGATGACATATTACTCATTTGAAATGAAATACCAGTCTAATAATTTTCTAAGGCATGGTTGGATAAATGCTTCTCTATGATGGGATTCGGAAAATAAAAATATATTCTATGGATCAGTATCCATAATGATATATAGAAGAGATTTATTTTCCTAAGTCAAATTATATACATTGATAAGATACTAAAGAGATTCAGTATAGAACAATATAAGAGGATATTATTTCTATGGTTACATAGAATTTTTATTTCTAGGAATATGTGCCCTCAAACAAATGAGGAAAGAAATAGAATGTCTATAATTCCATATGCATCAATGATTGGGTGAGTCATGTTTTTTATTATATATACTAGAAAAAATGTCATGCATTAATTGCAGTATAAGGATAACATGATGACCTAGGTGACCTCCATTAGATGTTAGTCAAGACTATCCTTAAGTATCTGAGGCGTAATATGTAAATTTTCCTAGTATATGGTGGATATGAGTGACTATTTATTAGAGGATATGAATATTATAGTTTCTAAACTGATCAAGATAACATGAAGTCAAAAACATGATAAATATTCTGTTTGAATAGAGGTACTATTTGCTATAAGATCTCAAAGTAGGATATGGTCATAGATTCTATAATGGATTCTAAGTATATTTTGGATTTTGAGGTAGCTAAATCATCAATATTTTTGTGAAACTTAATCTAAGAGCTTGATGTGATACCTATCAGTAAATATCATAGAACAGTCTATTATGATAATACTATAGTAGCGAATCTTATAAAAGATCCAAGTTCACATTCATATATGAAGAAGGTACTTCATAACTATCATATATTTAGGTTTTTTAGAGAGTTGAGGTTATAATGATAAATATTTCCATGGATGATAACCTGGATGACCCATTGACTAAATCCTTGACTTGGTAGAAACAACACTATCATTTGAGGTCTAGCAGACTAAAATTCATAGGTAGTTAGATCAATACATAGTGGGATTTTTTTGGAGTTGGTGTCCTATGAACAAATTTTTATACATTGATTACACATATATTAGATATATTGAAAAAAATAATATTATTATATATTTTTCATTATTATACATGACTCAAATGTAATAATTCCTAGAGTATATGTCTCATTGATAAGGTCATAATTGTTCCCCACAATGATGAGAACCTTGAAGTTTAATGAAGATATTATTAAAAAATTTCTTATGGATGGATAACATACTAGGATGGGAAACATAGTTCATATATTGTGTGGTGTGAGAAATCAGAAGTAGATGAGGCTTCATTCATTGAAGTTTTCACTTGGTAATATTTAAGATTGGAGATTATGATAATCAACCCACTAGTAGGAATTCTACATGTTTGGAGGTCATAGAACATTATTACATTTGAGCATGTGTAATGGTCCATAGACATTAATATTTTCATTAACTCTTGTGATTACTCGCACACTTAATTTTTTTAAAGAAAACGATGGAAACATATGTTCACGGTGTGGTAGGGTATGTTGGGTGCGTCAAGATTGACATGTAATTAATGGATAAGTTGAGGAAGGATTTATCCCTTACATCATTATGAATGATGATATCTAAACCTTTTAATTGGAATAGAACTATAGAATTAAAATACATGGACATGGTAAAATTATGTGTTAATTTAAGATAGTAAAAGAAATACGTATCGATCGTATATATTGGTGAAATAGATGTACAAGCTCCTTGAACATATATTGTGATAACGGGATTATATTACACATTGAGTGTTCATATGTGGTTTTCATCATTATGTAATTAATTTCTTTCTCTTGGGTGCCTTGAACCATTTCTAGATAGTAATCATGTAATTTATGCAAGCCCACCTAATTCTAATGAGAATTAATCATAGAGGGTAAAAAACTAAGTGTTTCTGATGATCTCAATTAAATTCTATTTGAATTTAATTGATTGAATAAATATCATTCTCAATACCGAGGGATAATTCTATTCACAATTTTTTCAATCGAAAATATTTATTGATGAATGAAATGTTTAAATATTTATTCGGGTGTTCAATAAATTCTAGATGAGTTTAAAAAGACCAAGATCGTGTTTGGTAAAAAAAATATGAATTATCAAGCAGGTTATATAATATTTGTTATTAGGAAATTTGGAATGTTCCACCAATTAATAATAATAATTTGGAATGGGGACAATTAAAGGATATATTAATTTTTAAGGGCCGGTATACAATTAAATTATATGTCAAAATAAACACTATATCTATAAATAGATGGTTATTTCTATTGTGTAGGATGTGTAATCGAAAAATAGAGAATTATTTCACACAAAACATTCTACCTCGACTCCCCCTTATATCTCCCTCTCAAGAATGAGAAACACAAGAGTGATTCCTTCAATATTGAAGGAAATGTGATCAACATGAATAAAAAAATGAAATTTCTTTAACATTCTAGTACTCATTGATCGATTGGCGTTACTCAGAGATCAAATAAGCACATGTGGATCACTGCTAGAGAGATTGTACCCTTGGATCCTCATAGCGCAAGCAAGGAAAACTGAAAGGTTATTTTTGGATGATTAATATCTACATCCATGATAGAATCCTTATATATAATATTAATTTAATTCAATATTAAATAAAATAATTATAAATTTGATGTTCAATATCCTCACTCGAGGTTTTGAGAAACTCTATATTAAAGGAAATTTTAATATATCACCCACCACCGTACATTTCCATAACTCCCAGAACCAATATAATCAGGTTATTTGAAATTTTTATTGTAATTTACAATCATTCCAAGGTTTATATAGCTATATAGATGTTAAGAAAACACTAGAAAATTGAAATGTTGTTTAGATACAATAATTGAATATAGGAAACAACGTCACCCAATACACTCTCCTTAGTGGAATAAAATTGATAATAAGTATCCTAAATTTTAAAATCAGTTAAGAAAAATTCATCTTTCATTATTCAATGATGGAATAAATCATTTTGGTGTATAAATTAGTTCTCACATTATATGGTTAGTTATGTTGAAAAATTATAACTTGCTACTGTGGTTATGCTTGAAATACAAATACAGTATGTTGTCTCTACTTATATCTAGACCAAAACAACCTTGTAATGATATTGATTTCTATTTTTATCCACGTATTATAGATCTAAATTCGATGTTGGATACATTTGTTACATTGTATGATGATCAAATAAGTGAAGAGTTGATATTGAGATCCTTGTTGTATGGGTTAATAAATGACTTTCCTGCTTATGAAAATTTATCAGGCTAAAGAATTAAAGGAATGTTACGGTGTCCTCTTTATGAAGAAGGTACACACTCAATTAGGATGAATCATTCCTCAAAGATTGTGTTTTTAAGACATCACAACTTTTTACCCCAATTGCATAAAAAATCATAAATAAAATCATTCAATTGAAATATAGAACAAGTTACAATACAGTTTCCACTAATATGTGATCAACTATATGAGAATGTAAAATATATTGACACTATTTTTGGTATTTTTTTTTGAAAAACCTTATGAAGTCAAGTTGGACAAATAGATTGGTTTTCATTGAATTAACATACTTTATTTTTTGTACGTTAGAAGTTTTATTAATGCCATGCATGTAGAAAAAATTGTATGTGATAGTTTTATTATTGAATTATTAAATGAACCAAAAATAAACTAAATATGGAAATAATGATAGGTTGTTCATGATATACATGGGTATAAGGGTAGAGTTGGAACTAGTGAAGGTTGAAATAAAACATTTTCTTCCTCCAACAGCTTACAGTTTATGAAGAAAAGACAAATTTCAATTTTACAACTTCTTTAATAGTGTAAAATATCTATTGTGGTATTCATTAAATATCTAGAATGTCATGAAAATTGATAATTTGAAGTTAGAGGGTTTAAAATCACACGACTATAATGTTTTTTATAAAATATTTAATGCATGTATATTTACATTGTATTCAACCTAAAATGTATGACATATATTAACTATACTTTACTTACTTTTTAAATACATACAAAATAATGTTATAGACCCAGTGGTGTTCTAATCACGAATAAAGAAATTAAAGTCATATTATGTGAATTAGATATATTATTCCCACCATCACTCTTTGATATGATGGTTTATATGATGGTTCTCTTGGTTAAATAGATTCAACAATGTGTTTCTATAAATCACATATGGATATACCCCATTGAACAGTATATAATGATTTTGTAAGTATGTGTGAAGTATCAAAGTCATCTATAAGATTGTTTTGCAGAGTGATATATTGTTGAAGAAATTGTTGAGTTTTATACTGATTATTAACATACATTGATAGAATTGGTCTCCCAAAATCCCATCATAGTGGACACATTATGTGTGAATGGATTTATGAAGTAGTTGTTGTTACAATTACCATTACAGGGTAGCAGAAAGATCACCTTTCCATTTTACATAATAGTACAAAGGTTACTCCATATATTAAATCCAAAAAAGTAATTATTAGACATTTGAATCGATAATTGGATGAAATATCGATATAAAATACACATAATCAACAATTTATATGATAGTTATGAAATTATATTTATAAGAAGTTGTCCACAAATCTAAATTCAATTTTTGAAAGACTTTCATGGATAGACAGAGGATAAAATTTAAATGTATTATCTTTAAATTATTATGTAATTAATGATTATAGCTTATATATGAAAGAAAAAGATGAATACAATATGACGAAAAGTAGTGGAGTTAATACTGTGTTGGAAGTGACGAACATATCTAGTTTTAAAAATAGAAATCCAATTTATACGACTATATCATACTTCAGTACCATTGAACAAATATACATGTTGGATTATAAAACATTTCAAGTAATGATTTTCAATTTCAAATGGGTTGATAACATGAGTGCAGTTAATGTCAATTAATTGGGATTTATGAAGGTGGATTTCAATGTGGAAGGGTATAATGATGAACCATTAATAATGGAATCACAAGTAGTGCATGTATTTGATGTCCCAAATCTAGAAAATAGGAATTGGTCAGTTTCTTTGTTGGTGACTAAATTTTTTTTTGGTTCAGATGAAAATTCAATTGAGGATGAATCTTTCATTGGGAGATCACAATCATTTCATGGAGGTAAAAATGTAGATAGTTTCTTTTACATTATTGGGGACTATGATGATGGGGTTTTCAAACTCAATAGATGATCCAAATCCATTTAACCATTGATGAAAAAATAGAGTTCCAAGAAATAGTTAACCTATTTTTCAAATTTATCAGGTTTCTCCTCATGAGACTATGTCTTCTCTAATACATTTACATAATCAAAATTAAATGATTAAATACTCATGAATATAACACTACGGAAATAATGGTGTTTTAAGACGGGTTATTTGTGATGGGAATAAATCACGTCGCATATAGTCCGTTGAAGATGTTATTTGCAACGAGGGCATCGAACTATCACAAATAATTTGTTATTTGCGACGGGACATAAGGTCCCATCCCAAAAAGTTAGGTGCGCTTTGGAATGGTTTTCACGCCAAACAACGGGAAGAGTTTTTGCGATGGAGAGGCACCCCCCCCCTCCTGACACAAATATTCAAAGGCGGTAAATACGATTTGTGGCGGGGAATTTCCCCATTGCAAATAGTTCGTCCGTGGGTCACTATTTGCGACGGGTCACGTCCCAAATCCTGACGACATTAAATAATATTTGCAATGAGATGTTGCCCCGTCACAAATAGTTTGTCGGCAGGAACTATGCATAACTGTAGCACGATTTTAGTGGGAACTGTGCATATCTATACCAGGCACTGTAGTTGAACTGCAGCAGGCACTATTTGACACTGTAGTAGTTGGGAATATTCCCCCTCTTTGGGCCTTCGGGCCACCGATTGGATCCCTGAGTCCTTTAAGGCCTTCGAGGCACCCATGCCTTTAGGTCAGTATGGCCTTCAGGCCACCTAAAGGCCTCCGGGTCACCTTAAGTGCAGATGAAAACCGGACAACCTACAAGGAACAAATTTCAGAAGGAGGAGGAGCAAGGAGCTTTCACAAAAGCAGAAGCTAAATGGAATGCAAGAATGAGAGGGTATGACACCTGCTATCAGGACAAGCCTGTGCATTCACGGTAAAGTCTAGTCGAACAGCCATGCGAAGGTGGAGAGATGATTTCATGATGAAGATGCTGGGGAGGAGCAGTTCCAAGTTGTTTGTCTGGGTTGTATGTAATGTTTGAAGCCTACGTGCAATGAATTCCTCTAAGGCCTACGGGCCATATAATACGTACGCTTATAGGCCTTAAAAGGGTTCTACCTCACCCCTTGAAAGGTGGATTATCAAAATAAAAAAAAATGAAGGCCTTCGGTCCATTGGAGAAGTGTCGGCAGGACACTATTTGCCAATACCCTTTTAACCATCGATAGTAATTAATGTAGCCGAAAGAATTTGCGACGGGTCCCATTGCAAATAGTCACATTTGCGATGGGAGTCTCATCACAAATAGTACTGTCGCAACTAATCTAACTTATATATACCTCATATCCATTTTTTTCACTCTTCCCCTCAATTCATACTTTCTCTCTCTAAACACTAATTTTAGTGTGAAAATTTCTCTTAGTTATTTTATTTTACAAAAAAAATTGAAGCCATCTCCAAGTATAAGAGATCAAGTTTAAAGGTATTTATGTTTTATTTAATTTAATATTTATATAATTTTTTATATTAATTTTAATTATTGTTAATTAGTTGTAATTAAATTAAATTTAGATTGTTTTGTCATAAGTATTGATTTGTAATAATAAATTTAAATTATTATTACTAATTAGTAGTAATTTGTAGTGATTAGGAATTGTTAATGATAATTAATAATGAATATAAATATTTAAAGGTAATTAGTAATTAGTTGCAATAATTTGCATAATTTAATAATAATTAACGCTAATTAGTAATAATTTGGAATAAATAGTATAACAATAGTAAAAATAGTAAAAAAAAGTTCAAAATACTAATAAAAAGTAATAATTAGTAAAAAATAGTAATAAATACTAATAATTAGCAATAAATACTAAATATTAGTAAAACATTATATTAATTAGTAACAAATACTAATAATTAGTAACAATTAGTAATAAATATTAATATTTAGTAATAATCAGTAATAAATAGTAATAAATATTAGTAATTAGTAAAAAATATTAAAAATTAGTGACAATTAGTTACAATTAGTAACAATTAGTAAAAATTAGTAAGAATTAGTAATAAATACAAATAATTAGTAATAATAAATAATAAATAATAATAACTAGTAATAAATAGTAATAAATATTAACATATAGTAATAATTAGTAATAAATAGTAATAAATATTAATAGATAGTAATATTTAGTAATATTTTTTTAATAAACAGTAATAATTAGTAATAATTAGTAATAATTTCAAATAATTAGTAATAATAAGTCATAAATAGTAATAAATTGTAATAAATTGTAATAAATGGTTATAATTAGTAATTAATAGTAATAATTAGCAATAAATGGTTATAAATAGTAATAAATTGTAATAATTAGTAGTAATTAGCAATAAATAGCAATAAATAATAATAAATAGAAATAATTACAAATAATTAGTAAAACATACTATTAATTAGTAACAAATACTAATTATTAGTAAAAATTAGTAATAAATATTAATAATTAGTAATAATTTGTAATATATAGTAATAAATATAAATAATTCGTAAAAATTAGTAAAAATTAGTTTCAATTAGAAACAATTAGTAATAATTAGTAAAAATTAGTAAGAATTAGTAATAAATACTAATAATTAGTAATAATAAATAATAAATACTAATAATTAGTAATAAATAGTAATAAATATTAAAAAATAGTAATAATTAGTAATAAATAGTAATAATTAGTAATAATTGGTAATAATTTGCAATAATTTGTAATAATTAGTAATAATTTGTAATAATTTGTAATAATTAGTTGTAACTAGTAATAAAAAATAATAAATAGTAATAAATAGTAATAAATAGTTAAAAATAGTAATAAATTTTGATAAATAGTAATAATTAGTAATAATTAGAAATAATTTGTAATGATTTTTTAATAAATAGTAATAAATAGTAATAACTAGTAATAACTAGTAATAAATAGTAATAAATATTAACAATTAGTAATAGTTAGTAATAATTAGTAATAATTAGAAATAATTACTAATAATTAGTAATAATTAGTGTTAATTAGTAATAATTAGAAATAACTAGTAATAAATAGTAATAATTAGTAATAACTAGTAATAATTACTAATAATTAGTAATACATAGTAATAATTATTAATAACTAGTAATAAATAGTAATATATAGTAATAATTAGTAATAATTTTTAATAATTAGTAATAAATAGTAATAAACAATAATAAAAAGTAATAAAAAGTAATAAATAGAAATAAATAGTAATAAATAGTAATAAATTGTAATAAATTGTAATAAATTGTAATAATTAGTATTTAGTAGTAATAATTAGTAATAATTAGTAATAATTAGCAATAAATGGTTATAAATAGTAATAAATAGTAATAAATAGTAATAATTAGTAATAATTAACAATAAATTGAAATAAATAATAATAAATATCAGTAATTAGCAACAATTTGCAAGAAATAACAATAAATAGCAATAAATAGAGATAAATAGAAATAACTAGTGATAAATAGAAATAAATAGCAATAAATAGCAATAAATAGAAATAAATAGTAATAATTAGAAATATTTAGAAATATTTAGCAATATATAGAAATAATTAAGAATAATTAGAAATAATTAGCAATAATTATTAATAATTAGGAATAATTAGGAATAATTAACAGTAATTAAGAATATTTTGCAATAATTAAGAATAATTTGAAATAATTACGAAAAATTAGCAATATTTTGGAATAATTATCAATATTTAGGAGTAAATTTTATTAAATTGTAATAAATTGTAATAAATTGTAAGAAATAATAAAAATTTGGAACAATTTCCAGTGGATTGGCGATACTCCTTTTTCTCAATTACACTTCTCCTTTCTACTCTCCCCGGGTCAAAACATTATGAAAAATGTTGTTCTACATATGTATTTCCACTATTGTATGAATGAGATTGGATATGCATTAATAGGACCATATATATCATAATGTTTTCAGGCGGTGATAGTTCGAAGAAGATGATTCATCGACCAAAAGGGGGATCTTTTTTCTGACGACTCATTTACTTGCATCCATCATACAATGAAATCAGAATGAAGATTCTGGTCAAAGGTACACTTATGAATACTTGTATGCATGAGAATGGATATGCGTACCTCTATGCAGATTCTTCATTATGATTTCAATGTGAGAAATTTTCAAGTAAATGAGCTACCGGACAAAAGAGAAACTGTTAATCCACTAGAAATTGTGTCACCTGTAATTAGTGGTAATTAGTAATAAGTAACTATAATTATTTATCTTCTTTTTTTGTATAGAGTTTTTCTTATTTCAAATTATTTTAAAATAGTAATAATTTTATATTTTGTAGAAAAATATGGAACAAGGAAGTCGATAATAGTCATTATTAGATGATAATGCTTGGATAAATCAGTATAAAAATCCAAATTTTTTTTGCTTAAATCCTTTATATGCTGAGGGTGTTGAATCTTTCTTATAATTTGCATCATCAAAACCATAATTTGTTTCAGAAGGCATAGTTAAGTGTCCTTGTAAAAAATGTGTTTTGAGAACGTTTGACACATTTGAAAACATTGGGGGACATATCTTGAATTTTGGTTTTCAACCAGGTTATGTTTTTTGGTATCAACACGGTGAACACAGTTCCAAAGAAGATAGTAATAATTTGATTCCGGATCCATCACAGTTTCAAAATTTAGTACATGATGTTGCAGGTCTATCTGTTAAACAAACTGAAACTCAGGATGATATTGATTTAACTCCCAAGTTGGCACCATTTGAATTGTATGAGTTGTTGAGGTCTACTGAGAATGAATTATATCTCGGTTGCAAGATAAGAAAATTAGAATCAGTTGAAAAATTTATGGCTATTAAATCAGATAATGGAATTTAAAACAACTGTTTTGATCAAATATTTTCCTTGGTAAAAACACTATTACCTAAAGAAAATGTGTTGACTGCAAATTACTATGAGAGCAAGAGGATGGTTCATAATATAATCCTTAGTTATCAAAAGATTAATGCATTTGAAAATGATTTCATCTTATATTCTTGTGAAAATGATTCATTGAATAGTTGTCCCACATGTGGACAATTGAGGTATAATGATGCTGAACCGGGAAAGTCTGGATTGATTCCTGTAAATAATTTGAGATATTTTCCACTTACACTAAGGTTTCAGCATTTATTTATGTCTTAGAACACAGAGACAATAATGTCATGGAAAAAACCAAAATTTCAACTGGTAAAATCTTGAATCATCCATCTGATGGTGATTCATAGGAACATTTTGACCGAGTACATTTGTCTTTTTATTTAGAAGCCCGAAACGTGTGATTGGGTCTATCTACTGACAATTTCTGTCTTTTTGGTTTATATAGTCGTCAGTATTCAAGTTGTTCTATCATTATAACTCTGTAAAAATTACCTCCATTGATGTTTATGAAGGATCCTTATATGTTTTGACATTATTAATCCTAGGACATCCAAAAAATAAAATTGATGTTTATTTGAAACCATTTATTGAAGAGTTAAATTTATTATGGATTAATGGTGTGAGTACATATGATGTTGCTACGAAACAAAATTTACAACTAAAAAATGCATTAATGTGGACAATTAGTGACTTCTTGGCATATGGAATATTATCTGGATGGATTACACATTGTCTAAAATCATGTGCTTACTGTATGGGAGACAAAAAAAACATTTATGCTCATCAATAGAAAAAAATTCTATTTTGACTATAATCACAAATTTCTTCCAACTGATCATTCTTTTCGAAGCAAAAAATATCATTTCAGAAAAGGAACAATTGAAAGGGATGAACCTCCAAAAACGATCTCAGGTTTGGAGTTAAAATTAGTTGTATTTTCATTACCTCCCATCACATTTGGACTAAAAATAAACCGACAAAAAATTCATGGTTTTGGGAAAGAACATAATTGGATAAAACAGATCATTTTTTGGGATCTACTATATTCGTTTGATTTGTTGGTCTGTCGCATGTTGGATGTCATGCATATGGAGAAGAACAATTTTGATAATTTATTTCATATATTTTGGATACACCATTTATGAACAAAGATAATGTGAAGGCATTATTATATATTTCCCAAATTTATAGGAAAACAGAACACGAACTGTTAGAAAATATCAGATCACAGAGGTTAATGAAGCCCAAATTAGCTTATACACTTTCCAATGAGAGTGGCTTATTATTTTGTTCTGTGGATTATATATTTGAAACATACAGATGGTTATGCTTCCAATTTGGGAAGATGTATTCTGAATGGTCATATTACTGGATTAAAAAGTCATGATTGTCATGTTATAATGGAATGGCTTATATCGGATTTATTTGACTCAATGGAACATATGATATTAAATTTTTGCACAAAAAACAAAATCTGGAGGTCCAGTACAGTTTTGATGGATGTAACTATTTGAGAGATGCATGTAGGAATTGAAGAAAAAAGTACATAACAATACCTCAGTTTAAGGCTCAATTGCTGAAGCTTATTTGCAAGGGGAAATTGTTTTTTTTTCAGCTCTCATTATTTTGAATATGAATATCCCTCAAAACAAAACCACATGGTATGGAATGAGGGGATTTTTGATGATGAAATGGAAAATCAATTAGTATATTTTAATCACTCAGATCGAGGTTTCGATGGAGTTCATAAACACTAGCTTTCAGATGATGAACATCACAGAGTTCATACATATGTTCTACTAAATTGTGAACAAATGACATCATTTGTACTGTGAAGGATTCTCTCACTTATTCTATAATTAATGTTACAGTAAGTAAACTTATTTTATTTGTAGGTAATCTGATAATCATATCAAGATACAGGTTCCACAAATTACAGCAGTTTATCTTGAAGAATGCGAAAAAAAAATTCTCAATGGTTTCAAAAACTAGTAACATAAATTATTGATGGTTTAACCTATCAATATAGTTTATTATTTTTTATATTGATAATTTATTTACAAATTTTCAGCTGTCTCAACATACTAATAAAATTGATAAGTGACTGTGTATATTGAGTAACCCACCATCCAAAATGGTTAAATCTTATAATGAATATACAGTGAATGGTTTTCGATATCATATACATGCATATGGGGAATCAAAAAAACAATGAACAATGGAGTTTTCTTGAGAGGATCTCATCATAGAGAAACTGAACATGACTTTTATGGCATGTTGGATGAAATTTTTGGAATGTGTTATCTAGGAAAAAATTACATAATGATGTTTAAATGTAAGTGGTTGGATACTGAGAGAGGATTGCGTGTTCATCTGACTCATGAAATCATCGATTTTAAATATAAAAGTTTTCTTTAAGTAAATGAACCATTTTTACTAGCTCTATAGGCACATCAAATTTATTACGCAAAGTACTGTGCTACTTTAAGATACTTGAGTGATTAGTGGAGCATAATAAAAAGGAAATATTGGGAAAATTAGTTTACTCAAAGTGAATGTGGTTCCACTAAAGTGAATGAAATTTAAATTTTTCTAGAGACTACTCAAAAGCCATCTTTTTTACAAAGAGACATGAATATGGATGATGACACCCCACAATTAAGGGTCGATGGTGACGATAATGTTAATGATGTTACAAATTAATTTGAAATGGAAGGAGATGATGAAACTAAAACCCCTATGGTTATTGATGATACCGAGAAGGAATATGAAGACATTGGCATTGACATCTTCAGATATGATGATGATGATATTGGTGAACATTGACACAATTAAATAATGGTTATAGTCATAACTAATATAAATTTATATATAATAGTTATTTTTAACTTTTTTCTAACAATAATAATTTTGTGTTTCAGATGGAAGATGATCTATTTTTTGAGTTGCATGAGGCTGAGCTACCATTGGATGTAGAGGATTTGAGATCATCTGAACCTTAGATGACTGGATGTTCAGGGGGTACGCAGAGGGGGCACATTCTTGCATGACTGATGATTCATGACCCTATCCCTGAGTGAAGTCCATGTCATGGATTTAATCCATGCATGTGGAGGTATGGTAACCTGTTTATTTTAGTTATCTTTTATTAATTTATTTATATACTAATTGTTTGATTATTTATTCTTTTTTCACACTTTTAAACATTTGGCTATTGGATAGGGGGGAACTATCTTGTACAACTACTTTCTCATCCATGGATCACATGGGAAGAAGTTCTTGTTGATGTGCAACTCGACATGTTCAATCATTGGTTGGTACGTAAATAAAAAATATTTGTTTTGAAATTTATTTCATTAATAACTTGATATTATAAATTCTTTTTAATGTTTATGGTTTCCCATCAATGATATCATGCATGAAGTTATCCACGCGGCATGAGAGGTGTCTATGCATGATCGGTTCCTTCAGTTTTTTCACAATTTGATAAGGACAACCATGAAGAAATCAGAAGTGGCACTATTTGATGAGTCATGTAGAGCCCACCAACTAGAGTAAATTTCATCTCACATTTGGGATGTATTATGTTCACACTGGTTGGGTGGTGAATTTCAGAGGAGATATTCAATAGGCTTGAAGAATTGGTGGAGATAGGAGGTGACGCATCGAGCTAGTTGTGGTACATGTTGTATGCATAGAGAGCATCTGGCAAGAACATTTTTAAATATTTTATATAACATTAAATATTAATATTTTATTTTATATTCATATACGCAGTCGATCATCCCGATATTATGGAATATGATGTTTATTATAGGATGTATAGTGATCCATACACTGGAGAGATTAGAGGTGATCACCAGATTCAGATTATGATTAGTATTATTTCCTTTTTAATTTGAAAATTAACTCTATATAATATTTTCAATATTTTAATTTCAAATTGGATTTGAAGGAGTCATTTGAGGTCGAGACCACTCAGTAACAGGCTGAGAGAGAGGTCGAGATAGCATATAAGACTAGTGCCCACCATTTTGATGAGGCGACATGGATGCAGGTGACCCAGTATGTTTTCGACAAGGGTTGAATAGTTGGTATCAGTTCTCATTTGACTCCAAGGACTTATTAGGGTACTGTTGTGATGTCGGTGTACAGCTAGAGAGGAGCTCATGGAGAGGCATCATCATATGGCTCATAGTATCAGGAGTAGCTGCAAGCTCAGAGTGAGCTTTTAGAGAGTTTGTAGAAGCCGCAGGAAGAGATTCATTAGTAGCCGCAAGAGCAGCAGTATGAGAAGGATATTCATTGATGGAAACAACAGCAGTAGAAACAATAATAAGGGGAGGAGATGCATCGATGGCAGCAATAGCAGCATGAGCAGATGAAGTACATGCGTCGTCATACTCATAGTATAGGGAAGGAGTTTTCTCCACCATCTCCTCCAACTCCTCCACCTCCTTCAGAAGACTATCCCCCCAGTGAATTGTTTTTAAGTTAATAACATTTGAATTCAATATTTTTTGTAATATGAACTATTTACAGTTTCTGTCTTTTTAATTGATGCGAATATTACATAATTTTTTTTATTATTTTAATATTTTATTTTTTATTATTAGTATTATATTTATTAATTTTTTTTTATAAAAATAATAATAATAATAATAATAATATTTTATGATTTTTTTATATTATTTTCGAATATGTAAAATTTTAATATTTTTTATTTTCTTTATTATTTTAATAATATTAATACTAATTTTTCATTAATTTTTCATAATTTTATTAAATATATATATATTATATTTTATTCAGTATTTGCGATGGGACCATTTGTGATTTTACCCCATTGTAAATAGTTTATATATTTTTATTAAATAAGTATTTGCGACAAGAAAAAGGGACCGTCACAAATACATTTTTGTGATGAGCTCGTCGCAAAATGTTTTGATATATATAATATATATAAATAGATAACTATTTGTGATAGGAAAATGGGCCGGTCGTAAATACATTTTTCAACTGGCCCCTCGCAAAGCGTTTATATATATATAATTTATATAATCGGAGAGCTATTTGAGACAGGTCGGTTTCCCGTCACAAAAATAACTAGTTAAGACATTGTTTTCTAAAACTGGTTATTTGTGACAAGACCTCATCACCAATATCCCATCACAAAAACCTCAAATTCCAGTAGTGTAATAATTTTTTCACATGCTGGTGTTACCAATCATGAGGATGAACACACTATCGATACTAAAATTTTGGAATTATTAAGGGATCAATAGCATATGGGTGAAAAAACAAGAATAGCATAGAATCATCATGTTATATTAAGTTATCAAAGAAAGAAGTAATGTTATAAAATTTTAGGTTTGATAGAATCAATTCAACCAACCTATTGACCCCAATAAATAAATGTTCATCAGTTACACTAGGGTTATAAATCGAATTCATGTGAAAATTGATAATACTAGAAAAAATGTCTTTCCTATATTGAATATGACAACCTGGGAAGATATTTGGGTAATTTTATGATATGATTTCTCTATTTTACTCAAAAAAAATTATAATGAAATATTTATTTAGCTTTCAATATCGCTTTGATGGTTCAACTATTTTAAATGGTTATCATAATAAATTTATATCAATGGTCACTAGAAAATCACATAAAGCCTTAAAAACACTTCTAAAAAAGAAGTATCATAGGGACACTAATGTGAATATAAACCCTCACCCACTAGCTATATATGCACACATTATAAATAAATAAATACATAATTATTTCTGTAGTCGTCATAATGAGGAATCATTTCTGGAGCTTTATAGTAAACAATATTTTATTTGAATTTATTTATTTTATCCACTTTGACTCAAAAAAATTAATTTATAAAACAAATAAGGAGTGATGAAAATAATTAGTGTGGATAAAAACCAATGTGCCGCTATTATAAAGTAATGATGGGGTATGCTTCCCTTGAAAATATAATGGTATGAAATTTAAATCTATAGTAAAATTTTTATGTGATATAAAACAATATATGTTCATTTAATTATACGTAGATTGATGAATTAGAATCTGAATTCATTTTAATCACATGTTGTGTTCTATAGAAGGAGGCTTGTGTAAATAAAGAGTGAAAATATTATATGAAAACACACAAGTAATATGGGAATCATGTGTAAGTATGACATAATAATAATTTGTTTTGATTTATAATAGTATTACAGAAATATATCCATTTATGTTTATATGTTTTTATAAGTTTTGTACACAATAATATTCATCAATTATACCTGATGAACAACTACATTCCTTAGAATTAAAGTGGCTAGAACAATAATGATTTGTTAGTGGTGTTGGTTTTAGAATGTCACATTGAACATATTTTGATAAGAAAAAGTTACAAGGAGATACATATGAGACTATGAAAGGAATGAAATCAAAAATAGTTTCTTTAAAATAAATTATGGTCTACTATGATTTCGGAACTAATATATATGAAATGGTCATATTGAACTAATTGTAGAACAACTATCAGTATATGATGGTCCAAATGAACCCACTAACTTTGAGTATAGTCGACCTCATGCACATTCCTTACCCGAGGTAATCAATTTTATAAAAATATTTCTCTTAAATGTGAATCAGGAACCTATCAATAACTTTTTATTACTAAAAATGACCTGGGAAAATTGAATTTGATCTCTAGCTAGGATCACCCATCCATCACCTTGTTGTGGGGGTTATAATGTAAAATATCAAAAGATACATGATAAATAATAATAAAAATCCTAAAATATCATGTGAGAGTGGGAATTGATGTATCTCACCAGATGACCGTTGAGTTTCATGTTCCTCTTGATGATTTGGATTTCAGAACAGACAATAATTCTATTATAACTTTCATAGTGTGGTCATTTAATCTTATAAATATACATGGTAATAATGAGTTATGTCCTTTATAATTTTTTTGAAATGAAAAACCCTTAACAGTTGATGAAAATGGTTTTAAAAAAATATATGGTATTATAGAAAAATAAAAAATGGGAAAAAAGGCCAAATAAAGATAGTCTTGTTGACCAACCAATAAATCGAAAGGACCTTCCAAGAGTACCTTCACCACACCAATTCCACTATCACATATATTAACATTTTAAGTTAATGTGGATAAAACATTCAAAGATGAAAATCTGTCCTATATTTAACATGAAAAAGACATATTTGGAGATTCCATTATATACATGATTAGTCTCAAGAGTATAAATTAAATAATCAAGTTTGAATGGATTAGAGTTTTAGTTCTGAATGCATACATGAGGTACATTTTCATATTATTTTTTCGAGAAATTGATCTACTATGTTCATTATAGTTATTTACTATTCATATTCACTACAATGATATATATATATATTACTACTATATAAATGGAAAACATTGTGATGAAAAAGTTAGACTCATTAATCATGTTATCATGTCTATGCCAAAATTTAATTTGAATATAAAATTAATTGAAAGAAAAGTTAAAATAAGCATGGAGATTGAAAATAAAATAAAAAACGAAAGACTCTTCCTGATTCCTATAATGAGAGTGTAAAACACTAAAATATAATCATGTAAAATATATTTTTATTTTTTCATTACTTATTTATTTTTATTTTCTTAGGAAGCACTGGATGCTCATCCCAGTAAAATTAGATACCATTAATGTTTATTTTTTTTGGATATTAAGCATAGATTTTCAATAAATCAAAAAGACATGATGTCCATTATAAATTTGTAATATTGTAAAATAAATATTTTACAAATACAATTCAAATTATATGTTTTCTTTTATTTTTTAATGATATTTTTTTTATAGGGTCTATAAATATCATGTAGATCGTGGTATGAGGTCGGTGATTGAATACAAGAATCCTATGAATTTATTCAAATGGTGATAGATTAAGTTTTATATAGTAATATTTACCTATAAAAAACATTTCATAACAATTTAATTATTTTGGCCAATGTTTCTACAGTTCCCAAAACCAAATAACGACGACGATTGTGTATATTACATTTGTAAGTTTATGAAAGATATCACATACAATCTACAAACCAGAATCTGTTAATAGTTATTTCAAACGGTAATGGAAGTTTTATTTAAAAATTTTTAATCATTTGTTTATATATATTTTCTTTGTACTACCAGGTCTTCCAATAGTCAACATACTCAAAAGAATAAATATATTTTATTAGAGATGAGTGGTCAAAGTATGTTATGTCAAAAGTTTTGTAGATACCAATTTGATGTGATTACCTACTATGTTTGTGATCTAGTTTATAAGATAAACATATAGACTCATTTGGTATGTAATGAATTAGTATCATAATTATTAGATATTATTTTTCCGAAAATAAATTATTTTTGTATTGGAAATTAATTGGTTATATTTTTATTCTAACTCTACATTTGTAATTATCATCGAATTTGTTTTCCAGATTTGATCCACCTATCATAACAAATGAATTTGAACCCCAAAAAAATATTTTCACCCCCTCTTTATCAAGGTTATACATCTAATGATCCTCCCCCACATGTGGATCCTTCATTTGATGATAACAATAGGAATGTTTTTATAGAGGGTGTTGTAGCTTTAGTAGCTCATTGTGGTAAACTATTTGAGGACCTCTCTATGAAAAAACACTAACCAAATCCTTTATTTTTTTTATTATCAAGGGATATGGGAAGGATTATTATGAAAGGAATATATGTGATAAGTAGAAAAGAATCTTGATAACAATACACAACTTGATGGAAAATCATTTCCTAATATGATGAAGATTATAATCTACCCGCTTCTTCTACAGATGCAGTACAACATCAATTCAACCATTTACATACAATTAATAAACCTATATCTCATGTGAGTACTTTGATATTCATATTTTTATTATATTTTGTTAAAATTATTCTAAAATGTATATACTTATTCCATAATTTATCATTCATTTCCTTCAAATTTTCACTAATTTACATTCTATGGGGGTTACGATGAGTTTCTAGAAACATAAAATCATTTTGGTGATAACCCTAAAATTAAAGAAATATTTGATCTATTTTTTTAAGGAGAAGTATCACTGAGGCTGATGTTAATATAATGGTGAGAGGGAAATAGTTCAATGATCTTTTTAACCACATATTTTAATACATATTACCAACTGTTGGGATGTAGTTCATCCCTAAAAGTGCAGTGGTGTGTTCATTATGGTTATTATTATTTATGTTAGAAATTTTTTGTACCATTTGTTTCTTGGTTTTTAGCATGTTTTTCAAGTTGGTGTTCCCTTTTATCCAAGTAGTGCAAGTTAACAGGGATAAATATTTATCAATGGAGAAACCTTACCTAAAATGATAGAAGTTTCAATGGTATATTTCTCCTATTTTGTTATTGGGAATTAATATTAGTGACCCTTATATTGGGAATCTTTTTCGATGCTCTTATTCTCATCATTTTTATTTTGTTTCTTTTTTTCTTTTGATGAGTTTGGAAAAATGGTCTAAAACACATGTCACACAGCCAAAATTGAGAAAACAATTCTAGGATTGTCTTGATACTTTGGTAAAATGATCTATAATTTATTTTCACCATATAGAAATTGATTACACATAAATATGACACATGATGTGGTCAGTATATCTCAAATATTGTGTTCAAAATTAAGAAAATGTCCTTTTAGTCTGAAACATGATTCACATGGCTACAATTGAGAAAATGAGCTCATATTATCCTTATAATTTAGGATAATGATCCATAATTCATTTATGACATGTAAGAATCAACCATTTATCAAAATGACACATGATTTTTCTAGTATGACTAAATGTGCATGTTTTCACATTAAAAGTGTCATTTTACTATAAAAAACACGTCACATAGACAAAATTGAGAAAATGAGCTCGTATTGTCTTTATACGTTAGTAATAAAATCCTTATTTTTTGTGCTATGTGGGGATCGATCACACATCAATCTGACACATGATGTGCCCGATATGACCAAAGTTTTTGTTTTTAATATAAAAGTTTCATTCTAGTTTAAAACACATGTCACATAACTAAAAATAGGGATAAAAGATTAGATTGTTTTGATACATTAGTAAATCAGTACATAGTTCATTTTTGACATGTAGGAATTGACCAAATGTCAATCAGAAACATGATGTGGTAATTATGACTTAAACAATGTATTTTTACACTAAAAGTGTCATTTTCACTAAAACATGTGTCACATAGATAAAATTGAAAAAATGAGCTCATATTGTCATCATACTATGTGAAAATGATTAAAGATTTATTTATGATATGTAGGAATCAACCACATGTCAATCCAATATATGATGTGGTCGGTATGACTCAAAGTGTGTTTTTCACATTAAAAGTGTATTTTTACTCTAAAAAACAAGTCACATAGCCAAAACTGGGTAACAAATCTTGGATTGTATTGAATCTATTATAAAGAGATAAATAATTCATTTTTGGAGTATAGGAATTGACCACGCGTCAACCTAACACATGATGTGGTTGGTATGAGTCAAAGTGCATGTTTTCAAAATAAAAGTGTCATTTTATTTTATAAGGTGTGTCACATTATCAAAATTTATAAAATGAGCTTCCATAAATCATTTTTGATTTTTAATAATTGACTTTATGTTAATTATAAAAACAATATGGTCCGTACGACTCAAAGTTAATGTTTTCATGTTAAAAGTGTCATTTTACACTAAAACACATGTCGCATGGACAAAACAAGAAAACAATCTCATATTGTCTTGATACTTTATTAAAATTATCTATAATTAATTTTTAAAGTTTTGGTTTTGATAGAATTCCAATATGACACAGGATGTGTCCGATATGACTTGAAGTTCATTTTTTTCATTAAAAGATCCATTTTACTCGAAAACATTTATCAAATATCCAAACCTAAACCAACAATATCTGATTATATTAAAACTTTAAGAAAATGATTCATAATTCATGTTTTATGTTTAGGAATTGAACACACATAAATTTGACACATGGTGTGTGTAGTATGATTTAAAGTGTCTATTTTTAATATAAAAGTGTCATTTTAGTTGAAAACATGTCTACACACCCAAAGATGAGAAAATGAGCTTATATTGTCTTGATACTCTAAGAAACCATTCATAATACATTTTTTATGTAGAAATATACCGTACATTAATCAAACACATGATATGGAAGGTATGACTAAAAGACCATGTTTTCATATTAAAAGTAACATTTTACTCTAAAACACGGATTAGATATCCCAAAATGAGAAGAAGGATGGAATTATCTTAACAATTTTGGAAAAAAAATACCCAATTTATTTGTGGCATGTGGTAATCAACTATAAATAAATTTTACATGTGATATTATCGATATGACTCAAAGTGCATGGAGTCACATTAAAAGTACAATTTTACTCTAAAACACGCATCACATTTCCCAAACTAAGTAAAAGAGATCATAATATATTAAATATTTAGGAAAACAATACATAAATCATTTTTTGTGTGTTGGAATAGGCCACACATCTATCTGACAAACAATATGACATGTAAGATTCAAAGTGAGAGTTTTCATTATACGTGTCAAATTTTTTTAAATAACATATCACATTTTCAAAACAAATTTAATGATCTATAATTGTTTTTAAACATGAGAAAAATGATCCAGGACTCATTTGTAACTTTTAGTGATCAACCACACGTCAATCAGATGTAAAATGTGGCCGGTATCACTCAAAGGTTGTGTTTTTACATTAAAAAGGGCAATTTTACTCTAAAAAACGTGTCACATAGCCAAAACCATGAAAAAAGACTTGTATTATCCTGATACATTATAAAAATTGTCCATAATTTATTTTTGATGAGTAGGTCTCAATCACACAACAATATGACAGAAAATGTGACTGATATGACTGAAAGTGTGTGCTTTCACATTAAAAACATGTCATTTTATACTAAAACATGTGCCACAAAACCAAAATTGAGTAAACATGTTTGTATTATCTTGATGATTTTGGATAAATATCCTTAATTTAGTTTTTACATGTAGGAATCGACCTCACATCAATCTGATATACAATGTGGCCAGTATGTCTCAATGTGTGTGTTTACACTAAAAATTATCATTTTAATCTAAAACATGATTCATATACACAAAACCTAGAAAAAATCCCATATTGTCCTAATACATTATTACAATGAACCATAATTCATTTGGGATGTGAATAAATCAACCGCATGTAAATCCGATAGATGATGTGGCCTGTATGACTGAAAGTGCATGGTGTCTCATTAAAAATGCCAATTTACTCTAAATCGTGTCACATAGACCAACCCGAAAAAATGAGATCGGTTTTTCTTTTGACATTCGGAAAACTATCCATAATTCATTTTTGAAGTGTATGAATCAACCACACATCAATCTATGACATTTTGTGGTTGGTATGACTCAGAAAACATGTTTTCACATTAAAAGTGTCATTTTACTTTAAAACATGCATCACATAGAAAAAAAATATTGTATCGAGCTTGAATTGTCCTCGTAATTTTTGAAAACATCATATAATTCATTTTTTATGTTTAGGAGTTGACCGCACATTAATCTGAAAAATGATGTGGCTGATATGTCTTAAAGTGTGTATTTTCAATATAAAAGTATCATTTTATTCTAAAACAGATGTCACATAGACAAAGTAGAGAAAACATGCTATTATTATCATTAATCTTTAGGATGAAAATAAATTATTCATTTTTAAAATATATGAACTAACC
Source organism: Viscum album (assembly GCA_963277665.1). Taxonomy (NCBI): domain Eukaryota; kingdom Viridiplantae; phylum Streptophyta; class Magnoliopsida; order Santalales; family Viscaceae; genus Viscum; species Viscum album. The sequence goes on from OY728134.1 coordinate 136,924,759, forward strand.
ACATGTAATTGTAACTCATGATGTTCCCGATATGACTCAAACTACGTGTTTTCAATACAATTATAAATGAAGACCCATGACAGAAGTCATAGACAAAGCTCACATTTCATGTGCAATATATAAAAACTAATAATATAATAGATCTAATAAATTATATCAATAAATAAAAAAAAATTAATTAATATAATTATTAAATAAAAATATAACTAATAACATAATTAATTATTAATTACGTAATTAATTTTTTAGTAAATAATTATCTAATTATTAACAACTATTTAAGTACATGAGATAATTAATAACTGATAATATCATTAATTTTCCTTTTATTATGATATTTTATGGGTAAATTATGCTTGTAATGTTATTAATTTTCGTGATTTCAAATAGAATTTAGCTCCATGGTCTAAATCACCCTTTTCACCTCAAGTTAAAAATTACTAAAATATTTTTTAAAAAATACCCAATCACCAAATGAATATTTGGAGTCGCAAAGCATAATTTCACTTTTTATGATTTCTTATTTCATGAACAAAAGTTATGTTGTATGTATTATTTCAATGTTTTTATTATGAATTTATTGTCCCACAACCTCTTCATTCCCGCTCTTTTCTTTCTCCCCACAACCCTCTCCTCCTTTTATCTTCTTCGTATCACTCTCCACATTCTCATTTTATTCTAGGATTTTCTATGGGATTCTGCATATTTCCGTTATGAGAGTTGAGGAAGGAAGGTATCACAATATCACATCACATAGTAATGGCTCATACTTTCATGTTAATCCCCTTATTTTCCCTTTGATTTTAAGGATTAATCATTTCATCTTGTTCTGATCAACTTCAATCCTTGCATAGTTCACTCGAATTTCCAAGTTTATATTTAAATGGAGGGAGAGAGGACACTTGTGTTTTAGCCTCATAAGATAATCACCCATCACCCCAAGGAGTGTAATGACGATTTCTTATGAAGGATTTTTAATAAGAGATAAAAATATAAGAGATTAATGTAGCCTCTTAAGGTAACTACTAATCCACCCTAAGAATCCTTTTTTCTCCTTGTGGTGGTTATGGAAAACATTGTTCTAGATTGATTCCAAATACGTTCCAATCAAACGTGTCGGCAAGGATGCCTACAACATGGTGTTATTTTCTATTTTCAATGAAACATATGATAATTTTTCCATCAAGATAATCCCAAATTCTTTGAAAATAGTTTGGATGCTCTAAAAACCATGAGGGAGGTGTCACTTTCAAGGTAGATTTAGAATGACAACATTGTAGATTTTAAGGGCGTCGTGGTTCTTGGTGAGAGTAAAATCATCAAGGTTGATTAACTAGTTTTTGAACTCATGGATACTGATATATACTTCATTAAGGTATGATGAATCTCCATGTGGTGAATGTCCTCCACAGGGATCTCAAGCTGAGCAATATCCTCCTGAACTCCAGTTTTTATATGAAGATCTGTGACTTTGGGTTGGCATGATCCAGTAATGAAGAGGGCGAATTCATGACCGAATATGTGGACAACCACTGGTACTATGCTCCATAGCTCCACATCGATTGCTGAAACTATGGAATCCCCATCAACATGTGGTCTGTAGGGTGCATCCTTACTAAAATTTTGGGTAGGCAGCCCCTCTTCTCAGGAAGTGATTTCCTCAACCAACTCGAACTAATCACGTGGATTTTTGGTAGTCCCAATGAAGCAGCCATGGATTTCATGACCTATCTGATTCCCTTATGGTACATCAACTCCATGCCATATTTTTAGGGGAATAACATTGAGCAGTTGTTCCCTAATTTTGAAGTGTTACCCCTATATTTGCTGGGGACGTTACTGGTGTTTGATCCATCTAAGAGGATCAGTGTGGAGGAGATTCTCTAGAACCCATACCTATTGTGTCTGTGGGATCCTAGCCATATCCCTTTGAAACCAGTGTTGGTCTATGTGGTGGGAGACATGGGTTGGTTGGGGGAGGCTGTGAGGGCACTGATGTGGGTAGAGATTCTAGACTATCACCCCGAATGAGGCTTCTTTGTATGGTTTGGTATTAACAAATGAGATGTGAAATCTAAAATGTTGAGAATCATAGAGGGAAGGATGGGGGTTTCCAAATTCCATAATGTATAGATGATTTTGGGGGAGGGAGTGGGAATGTTAAATAATGGTGGTGAAAATTTTCATGAAGGATTCCATGGAAAAGATTCATACACTCAAAGATTTTGGTGCCATTTGGTTGGTGGAACTTCAATGTAAATATCCAGGTTAAAAAGAAATATTCATTTCATCCAATCGATGAAAGGTAACATTATTAATTCCAATCTAATTGGGAACTATAAGAACAATATACTATATTTAACAAATTTTAGATATGTAGTTTTTCTAATTCATTGTTACACTAATTCATAAGATGCTTGTTGATTGATGGAAATGTTTTCATCTCTTCATGTTTGGTGTGTGAAATTCCCAATGCATCGGTCCTATTTTTTTTGAATTTTAGCATCTAATATATTATCTTCATAATAATAAACATCAATATATAATAAATGGTTCATATAGGTTTTTATATATATTAACTATTCATGTAGGTTTTTATCAAATATTTGTTTTCAATGACAAGGGTTAAAATAACCTATCACAAAAGTTTTCAATATTTTGATTCCTCATATCATCATATAGGAGTTAATTATGCTTGTGTTCACCTTGTCAACAAAAATTATATCAATGATATCCATATTTACATCCAAATTTTTCTGCACCTCTTCGACTAATATATCTATTGCAATGTGTGCTCATATTAGAAGTGTTATGATGGAGCAATGTCACATCTTGTTAATTCCAACATATTTAGTGAAAAATGGAAAAAATTAAATATTTTCATCTTGCCTATTTGTATGTCAGGTTTAGTGAATCATAATAAAAATGTGAATATGTAAAATAAAATTACAAACAAGAGAGACTTCTTATGCACCTCATTCTTCAGCCTCTTTATCCCCATGCTTGTCCATATGAGAAGTGTTATGATGACACCCTATCACATCAAGCTAATACTAGGGTCCCACCCATATTCATTTTAGTTGAATATTTGAAACATGCTTCATGAACACCGCAGGAAAGTAAAAAATACCAAAAAAATGTATTAAAGTGTTGAAAATACATGACCACTATTCATATTGACCTTACACTATCTAGTTGGGCATGAGATGATATTTTTATCATGAACTAGACCTGAGTCAAAGATTTAACTTTATTTTTTTGTATGATAAGATTTTAAAACCCAGAGTAGATCCATTGAAGAAATTTATAGAATAATAATAATAATAATAATAATAATAATAATAATAATTTACATTTGTTTGGGAAGAGGGAATACAATGAAAATACATATTCACCCAAGGACAATCAAACCCATGACATTCCAAATGTTACCTAAGGCCATGGTCAAATGCCCCACACCTTTTCAACAAAATAATAATAATAATCAGACGAAATAAAATTGAAAATAAGGCCTGCATCAAAGGCCAAACATGCATCATCTTTTAGATTCATAAAATTTAAGGATGTAACAATGAAAATAAAACTAAACACCCAAACAACTATACACAACACCTCAATAAGAATACATTAATGCCCACTTGGACAATCCTTGGGATAAATGACATACAAAAATAAAACATAACTATAACAAAGGCATAAAAACCTACCCAATATAAATTTCCTTAATTGGATGACAAAATTTATATTTAAACTACACCTATAGTGACCTAAGCATAAAATACATAAATATTACATCATTGGAGGAAAATTTTAAAAAATATCAAAATTTTACACCCCTAAGTATTATAAAGGTGTAGTTTCTTTGGAGACCATATACCTAATCAATTTAATTCCCAAAATATCTCTAAAATGTCCCACCAAGATATTTATATTAGTGCCATTCTATACATACCATACCTAGAACCCTCTATAAAAACCTGGGAAAGTAAAACATAAAAAGGGTGAACATAGATGCTTAGTAAAGGTAAAAATATGAGAAATAAATCATAAGAAAAAAATAAGAAAATCATTAGGGTATGAAAATATAATCAAGTGTGTGTTCTCAATGTAAATGATTCATACCGTGAAAATATTAGATCATAAACTCCAAAGCAGAGTCATATTTAAAATCATGACCAATAAGGGTGTCAAAGTAGTAATCATCATTCAAGAGGCACAACATAGGAATGTGGAAGCATAAGAATATTAAATCATAATATTGTTTACATAGTTATTCTCAATCATGTAGATTCATAATTTTGTGATCATATATAGATACAATCACATGAATCCATCAAAATGTGATAAAATCTATATGTAATCATGTCCACAAATAATCTTGTGAGCATACCTTGAAAAAATCATACTCACGCATCATAATGTAAACAAAGATATTCACAATCATGTCTATTATTATCATCATCATCTCATGAGATATAAATACCACATTAATAAATTAATGGGAGAGCTATAACAAACCCAAATTTTAAAAAATAATAATCCATTCATATGTATGCCACAAGGTTATTAAACATTTATCATTTTTTCATAGCTTAACTCATATAAAAGAAAATGAGTTTCACCATCATAATCAATAACCATAAAAAATAATAATAAGTATGGTATCATTGGATCATATCCCCAGTGAAGTATAAGTAACATCAAATGATGTTTTTATAGTTTAAAATACCATTAAAAGATCACTGGAACATTTCTTAAAGAAAATACACTTTTCAGTATAAAATGAATTATTTACAATCTAAATTTTTCAGAATATTACAGAAAAGATTTTATTTGAAAATAACCCGTAAAACATGTAATGAATGTTTCAAATAAAACAGTAGTCATGACAGTGCTAAAATCCATTCATGTGGTATACTTTAAAACATTGATTTCATTCACATGTTTGGAAAAAGGTACCTTGTTTAGAAAATAAAAAGAAGATTACTTTTAAAAAATTTATATAAATTCAAATATGGGTAAAAATAACATTAATAAATCATTCAATAATAGTAAAAACACCATTGAAAACATTTTATCGAGAATATATGTACAGAAGAAAAATATTCCATATGAAAGTGGAAATAAAATCTAATTTTCTTCAAAATATTTTCCCTATAATTTTAAGTACCAAAAAGTGAAAAATGATAATAATAATTAAAATTACATAAATTACCAAAGTATAATAAAATAATTTGGTTTTAATGGATAAGATTCCTTTAATTTTCAACAAGTTATATTTAGCGTAGATAATCCCGAAAAGAAATGAGATCGTAATATAAATCACTTACCTCAAGTCCCGTAATGTTTTATATGCATTCAAATATAATATATAATAATTATAGATTTATTATACATATATTATAAAATCATATTCATACATAACATACTATGTATCATTTCATTATAATTTCAAATTATTCTTTTATTAATAATTTTTTCACTAAAACAAACATTCTTGTGAAAAATCATTTGTTTTCCATCCATGTTTCAGATCAATGGTTCTTGTACTAACACCTTGGTCATGGTTCCATAATCTATATAATATTATACATGGCATATGTATTATATTTATTTATCATAAACATCGTTATAATTATTCATATAAATTGGTGATGAATAATAATCACATCGCTTCATGGAGGTGGTAGTCCACACATAAGCACGATTGGAATTATAATTTTCTAATGAATGGAAAGGTAAGAAGGTGTATAATATATAATAATTCTATAAGTATAATAATTTTTAAAATATCATATATAAACATTATTTTCAACATAATAACCATCTATGAATGGTTCCTATGGAAAAATAAATCGCTTCATGAGGCGGTAGTTCGCATGCTTGCAAGAATAACGATTTCATTACCCATTTAATGGAGAAGGAGTAAATAAAGGATAAGAAATCAACATAATAAAATATTAGTATATTAATGAAACTTGATTACTCATTTTATTATGGAAGCAATTGGTTTATAGAAGGTGGAATAAGAAATAAAATTGAATGTACTTGGTTAAGAGTTATACCTCTTTATTGAGAAACCTCCATTAGCTTACACCATAATCCTTGAAAGGATGGGATTATGATAAAAAATAAACCTATAGGAAATGGGGAGATATTTTATAAAAGGATATGGGTAGGTATTGGCTGATATAGTAGGCTCTTTACGTTTGGAGAAGAGAGGAGAGGAGGTTTCCTTTTATAAGTGAGGGAGAGGACACACTTGGAAATTTTCACAAGATTAAAATATATTAATATATTATTCAAGACAAATGATTTTAAATGACTCATATTCAAATAGAAAATGAGAAAATGTCCAAATATGACCATAAAATAGGATTTATATATTTTTTTAGTTAATTTTAGCAGTTATCATTTTATTTTTAACCCTTTTAACCCGTTTTAACTTTTACTATGGTAACTGACCTTTTTTTTACCAAATTTAAAATTCATAATGAAATTCATTAAAGTGTACTAACTAAACAATTTGTACATGATTATTCCAGATATGAAATAAATTTCATAAAATTCAATTTCTTTAAGTGGAATAAATTAATTTAAAAAAAACCTACAAAATGTGAAGAAAAATGATTTTTCAGAAATTGTTTTTTATAAAAATGTTTTTATACCAAAATTAAGAATAACGTAGATTTTAATAACATTAATTGGATTATTTTTAATCAAAAATTTCGAATAATTTATTTAAATTAATTCAAAATAAAATGATCCTTTATAATTAAATTAATGGAAAAACATTTTTATATAAAATTGATATTTATCATTATTCACTAAAAAATAGTCTTTTATAAAAATATAAAAATTTCACCTTAAGATAATTTTTATATAATGATTTAAAAATTATTTCCTTTTCATAAAATACAATTTCTAAAATTGGAAAAAATTAAATATAATATCTGCACATAAAGTGAAGTAAAATCCATTTATGAAGTAAAATACATTTATGAAGAAAACATATATTTGAAACATAAAATGACTTTACTGAAAATTGGGATCTTATTTATTATGAATTATTATTACATAAAAAATTTATACGTATTTTTCATTATATGGTTATTCTTATTCATAACTCAAATTTAATGTTTAGCATATAATGGTAACCTTTAAATAATAATAATTTGATAGTATATCACAGTTTGTTTAAACTTAGTGTGGCATGTAATGAAAGCTATCAATGAAATTAAATTTATTTATAGATAAATATATCACAAAATTATAGGTTGTTTCATTATACCCCATAATAGAATTTCTACCTTATATTTATGTCACTCTGATACAAACAACTGCGGATACTTTTGCCTCATCACATCCTTAGGCTCACACATAGATTCCTCGTATTTATGGTTTTTCAAAAAAACATTGACTAAGAGAGTGCTCTTGGTCCATAGAAATTTCTCTCATCAATCCTGAATCTCCATCAATTTCTTCTCATAATAGAGATTAATATCTAGTTTTATGAACTCTGAATTTAGTATATATTAAGGACCATGTATGCACTTCATCTAGAGAGACACATGGAACACATCGTGAACTTGAGAGAGATTGAGTGGAAGTGATATATAATAAGCAACCGTCCCAATATAATCAAGAATTTACACATGACTAATATATATAGGGCTTATATTTCTCTTCATTCCAAATCTCATAACCTTCTTTCAAGGATATATTCAAAGTAATACCTTATAATCAACATATAACTCTTTATCTTCTCAAAAATTATCAGTATAATTTTTATGTCGACTCTCATATGTCCTGATGCACTGCTTAATGGATCACACATTTTATTCCATTTACATAGCTATCTTGGGTCTTAAGAGAATTCTTTACTCAACTTCATCCAAACACATTTAAGTTTTACCCTTCCTAAAATAATGGTATTCCTAAGGTTATATCTAAATATTTGAGTGAAAACTACTGCTAAAAGAAAACTTTACAAAAGAAAGGTGTTAATGCCTACCACCATTAAAATACACAGAACATGCCCTCAATATATCTTTACGTATTTGAATAGTCCTTTTATATTAACCATTTTTCTGAGGAAGATATGCAATGTTAAATTTCAGCAACATATTGAATGCCAATTTAAAACTTCTCTAGAACATTGAGGTAAACCTCATATCCTGATCAGATATAATAGAGTGTGGTAATCTATAAAACATTACTCCTTCCATAATGTATTTCCTAGAAATATGTGCATGAAATATATCTTATCTATTATTAATAAAATACAATAATTTCTTAAAGCGAGTGACTATAAACCAAATAGCATTGTCAACATTAGATGTTTTGTGGATTCCAATGAAACAATCCATGGTAATGTTTTCCCATTTTCAATTTGGTATGGATAATGACTGTAACATTACATTAGAATTTTATCTCTCGTAATTATGTTACTGACATGCCAAGAATTGAGATATATACTCTTCAATATCCGTTTTCATGTTATCCCTCCATAAATACTCTTTCAGATCTATATACATATCCATAATTCTATGAAGAATAAGGAATGTTGAACTATGCCATTTTCCAATATCTTATTCTTAAAGTATGGTATTGATGTGATACATAATCAATTTCTAAACCTTATCATTCCATCAAAATCAAGGATGAACTCAGGATCATTTATCACCTCATTCTGTAGTTCCACATCCTTCTTCTCTAACTCTTTAATCCTCCCACAGATGGATGGATGAACATTATTTTTGAGAAATATATGATCTATCCCCCTTTTTTATTATTTAAAGGTCCATATTCTTTAAATCCATAAATATTGGATCTATTTAAATCCATATCAAGGACAAACTAGCTTGGTATTTCTGACTCATATTATCATCTACCTTTTTTTCCTTCCCAGGGTGGTAGTTTATTGAGCATTCATATTCTTCAATAAACTCCAACTATATCCTTTGATGCATATTAAACAATTTCTATGTGATTATATACTTCATTATTTTATAATCTATATATATGTGAATCCTTTCACTATACATGAAATTCCTCCTTATCTTCAATGAAAAAATTTGAGCTGCAACCTCCAAATCATGATATGGGTATTTTTATGATGTATTTTCAATTAGCATGAGACATAATCTATCACCATATCATTCTACATGAGTAATAACCCTTTTTTCTTCTTCTATGCATCACTATAGATCATAAAACATTCTACACTACAGGGTAGTGTGAGGATAGGTGTGATGATCATCATTCATTCCAGCTCCTTGAACATTTCCTCACATTTATAAATCTATAAGAACTTGGATCCCTTCCATGTAAACTTGGATATTGGATTAGATATTAGTGATTTATTCTACACAAATCCTCAATAACAGCTATCAAATCAATGAAAACAATGGATCTATATCACCATGGTTGGTCTAGGATATTGGTCTATAGCTTCCATATTTCAATGATCTACTTATATACCTTATCATGAGATTATATAAACCAATAATGAATCCTTATATAGAAAAAATTCACAAATGGTTAATTTGGAATTCAACTTTTCCTTCCACAGTGTCTTCACTAAAATCCTCAAGTTATCTTCATATTATTCCTTAATCTTGGAATATATAAGAATATAATATATAAAGGCTACCAAAAACTGATTGAGGTAATCTCTAAGGAATTTATTCATTTGATCCATGAAGATAGTGGTGGTATTGGTAAGTCCAACTAGAATTTATATAAATTCATAAGGACCTTACCTCATACAGAAGGATGTATTTGGTATACCCTCCTTATTGACTCTAAATTAATGATATAAAAAATGAAGGGAAATCATTGAAAATTATTGAGAAATGTGTAGTTGATTAATCATTTCATTAATATAGCATAAATGGTAATTGTTCATGATAGTGATCTTGTTAATATATTTATAATCAATAAAAAGACACATTAACCCATCTTTCTTCTTAAAAATGAATAGGTGCACCCCATGATGATGCATCTGGGTGTATAAATCCTTTATCAAGATTCTCCAAGGGTTTATTCATTAATTATTACAACTATATCGAGGTAATTCTATATAAAGTATTTTAAATAGATAAAACATGAGGAATGAGTTTTATTGAAAACTCAACATCCTGATTTGAGGGAAGACTAGGAAATTATTTAGAAAATATATATGGGTAATCCCAAACAATAACTTCAATGTTGAGTTTCTCACCAACCATTTTAGATAAATATCCCTCATGAATAAGTATTAAGACTCAGACAATGTATGAAATTCCCATTGTAATTCCATGTTCATCCTCGCATTAGTATACAATAAGAGGTTGATTTTGAATATCAAACATGGTTTCCCATTCATGAGAATTGATATGGGATTTATATATATAAAGCCACTCCATGACATAAATTACTTCTAATTCAGCTAGGAGGAGAATCAAAATATTTTTAGAAAGCACATTCACATAAACTTGTATAAGATAAGATCTATATAATAGAGATCCAATCAATATACCATTATTGTTTTTACTACCAACTCAACATATTATAATTGAGGTGGTGATGTGATACTTTTACAAAATTATTTATATATAAAATAGTGGGTAAATCCAAAAACAAAAAATATATTTTCAGTTCTACAGTGTATGGTAGACATATAATTCACCACATCATTCTCTTGACCCACTTCAGTTGTGATAGAAAAGGCCTTCCCTTTATCCTTTTTCTTAAGGTGTGTTGAGGCCTACCATCATCATTAAATCATAGATTAGATAATTTATTCTCATCATTCCCAATATCATGGTATCTAAAACATTGGACTTCATTGGTCGAATAATGATTCTCCTCTATTTCATTTTCTGACTTTTCACACTACTCCAGAATCACTAGCACAATGTCCAGCCTTTCCGCAATTGAATCATTTACCAGTTACTTTTATATAATTTCATGAGTAGTTTCCCCCACATTTTTTGCATATAGGATGTTATAATTTCTTTCCACATTGAATGGTACTATTTGAGTTTCTATCAACCTCAATTTTCTCTATTCTTTTCACTAAAAAATAAAGAATAATTATTGTTTACACTCCCCATTTTTACCATCATATCACATTGAATGATTTATTAATATCTACTAATGTATTTTATGGATAATTACATTCAAATAATTTGTTTTAGGATATAAAATAATCGATCAGTTTTTCTCAGAGTGATGATTATAAAACAAAAATCATACATTTAATGTATTGTAAGGTTTTATTCATTGTCACTAATGGATTCATAAAACTTCTATCTCATCTTTATAAATTCCATTTCAATCTTCGTATGAATATTTCAAGGAAATAATTTATTATGAAATTCCCTATTGAACTCCTCCCATCCCATAGAGTTTATTTCTACCTCTTTGCTTTTGTTCTTGATAAGATTCCACCCTTGATCAGCTTCACCTTACAAGATATATACTATTAAGAAACTTTTCTCATGATCTAAGAATTGAATTATGGAAAATAAATTTTCCACTATATTAATACATTTCTCAAAAAACTAGTGGATTAAAAGATCCACTAAAGGGGGTGCGAATTGTCTAATAAAATATTCAATTGTAATTTTCTCCCTACTTGGTGAATTTGGATACTTAACATGTCTCTCATTATTTCCTATAGATTGATGGAGTTGACTGAGAATAGTCGAAAGATATTTCACCACAAAACTAAAGACATTTGGTTGCCTATAAGGATAGTTACATCACTAGTCATCACAATCATTGTTCATATGATTCCTCCTTATTCCATCCATTGACTAAAATCCAAATAAAACATAGTGGTAGTATCCAAAATCAATAAACCGAGTATGAAATCATTTTATAATGATAAAATAATTTTTATGATGTATTAAATTATGACACCTTTTTCCAACTCATTCCACACTACGTATATCTCTTATCAAAATATCGTATCATCAGGTCTCCTAGGTTTTATCCCCTCATTCATCATAATGGTTCATAAATAGAATGTGAATTAAAAAAAATCATATCCCTCGGGAGTGTCTGGCTAGGTGTGTAGTATTTGGACCACTCATCATGCATTGGATGAAATTGAGTTAATACCCAATCTTCCCCTTTTAGAGTTGTTACCCCTTGGCTCATCTGTTCCATAACTACATCCACTTTCTTGTATCTAGGAAGGGATTTATTTTCATAGAAAATCACACTCTTTTTTTACCATGTCTTAGGATGTTATTCTATATTTATTCTTATCCTAAGTGTTCTCACTAAAGTTTTATAATACTAATCTAAATAAATAAATAAATTTTACTCTGATACCAACTATAGTGACACAAGAATAACATATATAAATATTACATCATTTTAGATGAATATTAAATACACATCATAATTTTACACACCTAAGGATTATGATGGTTTAATATATTTAGAGACTAGATCCAAAATTAATATTTTTAAAATATATTTTATATATCCCATAAATTACTTTATATTAGTACCCTTCTAAACATATTATACTTATATCCATCTATCAAAATCTAGTGACATGAAATATAATAATGGGTGATCTCAGACGCAATGTATGGGTAAAAATGGGTTATATAAATCATAAAAAATAAGAAGATAATCATAAAGGTATGATAACATAATAAAATACATATTCTTAGGTTTAAATATTCATACACATAAAATCATAGATCATAAACTCCAAAATCAATTCATATCTAAAAGTATAATCAATAACGGAATTAAAGTAGTAATCATAATTCAAGAGTCATAACATAAGTATGTGGAATCATAAGCATGTGAAATCACAATCTTTTATATATAACTATTAAAAATCATTTCCATACATAATACAATGAAAATATATAGAATTAATCATTACCATTCTTTAAAATTTGAATAAATATATTTTCAATCATGACCAAGTATAATTTTATAATCATAACTAGTGGAAATCATAAACAAACACAAAAGTGTGAACAAATATATTCACAACCATGTCCATTATTATCATCATCATCTTATGATATACCAATATCACATTAAACAATTCACTGGATCACTATAAATAACCCATCAATAACATAATCATAATCCATTCATATTTTTTACACAAGGGCATAAATTTTTTATCATTTTTTCGTATCTTAACCCATGAACAAGAAAATGGGTTTTATCAAGATTTTATCATCATAATATAAAACCATACAAAAAAATAATGATGCTATCATTGGATTATTAACCCAGTGAATCATAAATAAAATAAAATTATGTTTTAATAGATGAAAATACCTTTAAAAGATCATTGAAACATTCCTTGAGTAAAATATTCTTTTCATTTTGAAACCACTAATTTAATATATAAAAATTTCTAAAATATTATGAAACAAATTTCATTGAAAATAAAAATGGAAAATTTAAATTTATATTCAAATAAAATAATAAATATGATGCTAGGAAAATCCATTCATGTGATAAATATTAAAACAAATATTATATTAACACCTTTGGTAAAAAGTAACTTGTTTGAAAAAAAAAGATTCCTTATAAATTTTTTATATAATGTAAAATATGGGTTAAAATTAAGTTAATAAATCATTTGATAATATTAAAAAATTTCTTTAAAACATTTTAAATATAATATGGACATGGAAGAAATTGATTCCTCACTAAAGAGAAAATAATGATTGTTTTTTTTAAATGTTTTCTCGGACATTTTAAGTACCAATGAAAAGAAAATGGTACTGATGATTGAAAATTACATGAATAATCATAGTATAATAAAATATATGTGGTTTAATATATAATATCCATTTAATTTCATTCAACATAAATTTATCATAGGGAATTTTGAAAAATAATGAGATTGTAACATAAATCCCATACTTCAAGTCTTGTTGTGCTTTTTATGCATTCAGTTGTCATATATAATAAATTTATATTTATTTTAAATATATTAATGAACAGTATTAAAACAAAAATTAATATTCATAATTTTTTAATAATTTCCAATTATGCTTTTGTTAATAATTTCTTCATTAAAAGGAACGTTTGGGTGAAAACTAATTCCTTTTCCATGCATGTTTTGGTTTGATAGTTTTGTTAATTTCACCTTGTTCATGGTTTCAAAATATATATAATATTAATGATTAAATAATTATCATATTTATTCATCATATAAAATTTTTATAATTACTTCTAAAAATTGGTGATGAGAAATAAATCACATCACTTCGTGGTGGTGGTTGTCTACACATACACACGAGTGACATTATCATTTTGAAAATATTGGAAATGTAAGAAGGTACATATGATATTTTAAATTAAAAAATATAATTATATTAAAATATCATATATAAATATTATATACATCATAATAACCATCAGTGGAAGGTTTTTATGAAAACAAAAATGCATCACACTACGAAGAAGTTGTCAGTACATACGCACGAATGATGATTTTGTTTCCCATTTGATAGAGAAGGATATGAAAATGGTTCAACCATATATATAATTAAATATAATTATATTGATGAAATTGGAGTCAAAATTTTAGGATGAATACAATAGGTTTATAGAAGGTTTTAGAATAAAAAAAATGAAACTACTCAGTTTAGAGTTATACCTCTTAGTTGAGAAACCTTATTTGGAATCCACATTAATCATTGAAGGGATAATATTATGATAAAAAAGTACCTTTAAGATTCAAGTATGGATGTTAGAAAAGAATTTGGTTCGGTATTTTCTGAGATAATAGACTCTTGAAGTATAGATAAGAGAGGATAGGGGTTTTCTTCTGTAAGTGTTGGAGATGACACACTTAGATTGTTTCAAAAGATTAAAATATGTTAATGTATTATTTAACAAAAATGATTCCAGATAAATAATATTATAATATAATATGATATTGGATAAAAATATTACTATAAAATATGATTTAGAAATGTTTTTATGTTATTTTAACCCCTATCATTTTAGTTTTAACCCTTTTAACATCTTTTAACACTTGCCATAGTAACTGATTTTTTTTACCAAAGTTTCTATTCACAATGAAAAAATAAATGTGGGCTCATTAAAAAAATTTAAATTATGATTCCAAATATTAATTCAATTTTATGAAATTTTATTTTTTATGTTGCTTAAATTAACTTAAATTCAATCCTTCAAAATGTGATAAAAATAGTTTTCTAGAAAAAATGCCTTTATAAAAATGTCTTACACCATAATTACGAATAACATTGATTAAAATGAAATTAATTGGAATATATTTAATAAAAAGTAACTACTAAAATTTTAAAGTCAATTTAATATAAAATGGTATTTTTAAATAATTGAGTGGAAAAAACAGTTTTCTATAAAATTGATATTCTTTTTTCTTTAATCACTGAAAAATTGATATTTTTATAAAAATCAAAACAAATTAACTTTAAGTTAATTTTAATATGATGATTTAAAAAATTATATCATTTTTTTAAAATAAAATTTCAAAAAGTGGAATTAATAAATTATTATATCTACACATAAAATGTATTAAAAACATTTTGAGGAAAACATGTTTTAAAAGTATAAAATGACCTTAATAAAAATTGATCACTTATTTATTTTTAATTTTAATTATATAAAACATTTATACATATTTTTTATAATGTGTTTATTATTATTTATACCGCCAATTTAATAGTTATTTTATGTAATCCACCTTTAAATACTAATAATTCGACATTATATAATGGTTCATTTAAAATTACTATTGTTTGTAATGAAAGCTATCAAAAAAATTAAATTTATTTAAAGAGATATATATCAAAAAATCTCAGAGTGTTATGATGCATATAAAATCTCAAATATATTATAAGGGTGGGTTATAAACATAGTATATTCACTACACCTTCATCCCCAGAAAACTCATCCTCATCCACATTATACAAACTAGAACATCACCTCAAGATCATTCTAAACTTGTGACAACCCATACCCACACTATTTGGATCCAATTCTATAATGTTACAAATTTCTCTAAATAATATATTAAATCACTAAATTCATTTGTTTCATTGAAACCCAATACTAATAAACGTGTTAGATCATTAAAAATAAAAATTTATTTTTAACCTCTTAAATGGGTATGTGTTTCATTCATTATTTGAAAAACTATTTCATTTATTATATATTTGTATCAAGAAAACAAGGTGAGCACAAAATTCCCCTTGAATGATTTTCAATTGTAATTTTGTGTTAAGGAAGAACCCTAAAATTTCATTTGAACATTCCAGAGAGAATGAAAATATATAGGAAGGATCATGAGTAATCATGGGACACATGTATGATATTTTTACATTATAAGAATGCTTTCAAAGCTATTACATAGAACAATATATGATAAGGAAACCCTATAAGTCACACTTTCATAGTATGTAGGTCTATTATCTACTACCTCATGCATAATATCTATATATAGTAATTATTATCCAAATAATAGTATGGAAATCTAATTTCAGACTAACTAGTCAAGTAACTTATCTAAAAATCAATTAAATACTAGAAAATAAATACATACATTAGATTATAATATTAAATTTAATATCAAGTGATAAATATAAAATGAAAACCCATAAATGATGAATGTAGGTGTTGGGTTAAGGAATCTTCATAAAATAAATGAAATTGTATAGTGGAAATTAATCTTTATTCAATAGTGTTTTCATAAGGGAAGATACTAGTAGAAAATAATCTGATGAAAGGATATCGATTTAAAGGTACATATAAATGAGTTACAAAGTAAGTTATTTATAAACTATTATGATTAATGGGTATTATTCTCTTGTATATAATAACCATGTGGTGTATTATAAGGACCCAACCTTAAACATTACATAATATTGAGTTTTAAGTTAGGAATTTATTTTCATACATTTGAGGATCCTTACGGTTTAGAGTTTATGATAATTGGGACATCACCCATATATAGATAAATATTACATCACAAAGTGGACACTTCCACTGTATATTCATATTTCCCACAAAAAAAACTTTTATAATATAACAAGTGTTTTTTTCATGACATATCTTCACAATTATCATCATAACTTCATCCTTATCATTAATCTTCCTTAAAACCCTCTTATTTTCTTTAAATGTGGGATGATCATAAAAATATCAATAAGGGATATCTAAAAAGATATAAAGAAACATATCAGTTAATTAATACTTTAAAAAAATTCATTTTCAAATATCAACTTTGGGATTAAAAAACATTTTATTACCCAAGTAATATACTTTTCTACCAAATCTTTTCACAAAACGTTTTATAATAAATATGAAAGTAAAAAAATAAATCACAAAGGATCCTTTCAAATCATGAAAAACTTATGATTTTTGTGAGAAAATGTTATACATTTTACCCTTGAAAAGTAGAATATGATTTCCTATGTACATAATATCATGAATAATCACATATGATCATAAAATAAAGAGTATGGTAACACAAGATTTTGGAAATATAGTAATTGTGGTAGAAACACAAAACATGACATTAACATAATCCAAGTCTAACAAACAAGACAGCATCATATTTTGGAAAAAGTCCCAGAGTGGATCAGGTATACTTCGTAATCCTATACATAACGCCTCATGATATAATAGTTTTAACCAATGTATTGGAGTGATATCTAAGTGAATCCATTATAACATGTTCATGATTATGTGTTCCACAAAATGAAAATAAACCATATGGCATAAATATAATAATTACCCATGTAAAGAAAATGGGTTTCATAATTGTTCCTCATATCGTAATCAAAATAGATTTCTTAAAAAAGGTACTTGAGAAATGATCATAAGTCATGTATTACCACATCCAAGGAAGTGATAATAAACTAGGTATATATATGAGAGGCATATATATACATAATTTAAAATCATTACATATAAGGACCCAACCATAAAACATTAATTAATATTGAATTTTATACTAGAACATATATTAATACACATTGAGGATATTGTTGGGTTTAGAGTTTTAAATAATAGAGATATCTTATGTACAAAACATTCCACATTCACACAAAGAAGATACTACTAAGAACAATGTCCATTTTTTTAAAAATATAAAAGTTTAAAACATAAAACAATATTTCATTGACAACACTCCATATAAAATATCAGGACACCCTTATTTCAATTACACATCCTTATATCCTGTGAATAACATTTTAAAAACTTTTGATGAGTATAAAACATAGTAAGGAATATAAAAACAGAAATTGTTAGTCCAATGGTAACATAAAAACCAATGAATCCCATAATCATAAAAACTCATATGCATAGAAACATCATGTAGTTCCCTTGGGACATATTTACCATATATCTCTTACATTCACCCTTACACATGGAATAAAATTTTGGAAAACTTTCATCTCTAGAGCACCTAATGAATTGGAGAGCTATAATGGGGCTCACCCATCATATCATTTCCTATAATGGGATCAACCCAACATATATTGAGCTATAATGGGATCAGCCTAACATATATTGAGATATAATGTTATAAACACAACATAAATAATGTACAAGGAAAATATCATCCTAATAAAGTATCTCTAAATATAGAGAAACCACTAATTCCATATACATATAAAAAACAATCCTTTAAAATTTATTAAAGATATTATTAAAAGGATTTTAAAATGAAATTACCTTAAAATATAATAGGATTGAAAATTAATATAATGGAATGGATATGTGTATAAAATATAAATACAAATATTTCAACATAATATAAAAAAAATTCATCACACAAATAATCTTAATTCCACATAATGAATAAAGAAGAAGGTTAACCCAAAAAATGGAAATTGGGTTAATAATTCCCTTAGCTAGGGTTCTTCTTACATAAAATGTGTTTAAACCTCCTGTATAATGGTAAAAAATTGTTATTAATAACTTCATTAAACATATTCATGTTTATAATACCTTATATGGTCATTTTATGACATCATTCGACACATTTGTTAGTAATATTTTTTATTTACATTGTTTTGGGTGCGTTCTTTACATGGTTTCCACGATCGGTTCATGATGGATATTACTGTCAATTGGAAGTGAAACTCCAAAATTTGAATATAATTATGTTTAAGTATTTCTAGAACCATAAAGTATACCATTTATCATTTTTAATTCAGAAATGAGTATGATTCATATGTTAATACATTATTTATATTTGTTTAGGCCATTTTAGTGATTCTTCGATCGTAATGAACTCATTGGTTTTATAAATTAATAAAATGACTATAAAATGATTCAAAAACCTTATATAAGATATAATACATAAATTTTAATCTCGTTCAAATATATAAATTTTTTCATGACAAGTCTTGATGAATGTAAATGAAATTGACATCGCATCATCCACGATGTCGGTCAATCGACACATCACAAATGGTGTTTTAATTTATTGAATAAGTGAGAGAGGAGAAGAAGTATAATGGTGCGTTTTCCATAAACATGATGAATTATAGAATATGTAAGATAATTTATCATTCATTTCTCTGGGATAATGGGATATGAGTAAATAATAATAATAGAAAGGAACTCGAAATAAAAGAATAATTGAGAAATCCCTTACGAAAATTCGGGTGCCTAACGACTATGAAACATGGTTTTAGAAATCATTAAAAAGAGAGATAACAGGGGTAACCCTTTGATAAATTAATAATAATATTTTATAGAGTTATAATAAAAAGTAAATAAGAATATGGAATGGAAACTTGAAAGTTATACCACATAAAAGAGAACTTGAATGGAAAAGAAAGAAGTTGAGAATTCTCTTACCTTGTAGAGTAACTCCTATGTCTTGATGGTTGGGACCTTGGGGGATAGAGGAAATCATGGTAGGAGTACTATGGAGGTAATAAGACCAGATACCCATTTAGGAGGAATTTGGAATAAATGGAATGAAGGAATGGGTTGGTATTTATAGCAAAAGTGAGGAAATATTTTAATAATTTCCAAGGGACACCTCATTAGTGGTATTTTCAAAACCATGGGATTACCCATTGTATTGGCCACATGGGACACCTCATATCTTATTTTACTGTAAAAAAATATTCCAGAACTGTTACATCCTTATTACATCATTAATGATGTCATTAAACACACCGAAACTCAAAACGGTATTTTTACTATTCACTGAAAATTCAAACGTTTCAAAAAAATCCAAAAAAATCACCCTAACCATTTTTCGACGATTAGAATTAAAAAAAGGACTCCATTTTTTGATAATAATTTTCTAAATATTATTAATTTTATTTTTAAATAAAATCATCCTTAATTAAAAAATTATCAATTTTAATTCTATAACTGCTTTTATATCACATCAAAATATTAGCCAAGATGTCATTTTATTAAAGCCTTAAGAAAATAAAATAACAATAAAATTTACTATTCATTAGGGTCTTATTAAAATCCATATTACTATTCATAAGGGTATGTTACTATTCACTAAAAAACAAGTTGGTTCCATCAAACGCTAAATAACTTGTTGAACACAATTTTAGATGACCATTTTTTGAAATTGAAAACATAGAAGCAGAAAAATTATGTTTATAGGATAGTTATAAATATATACTTAAAACAAAGTTTCATTTATTTACATTATTTTTTAAAACCATGGGGTGTTACATTACACCCACATTCTAGAAATTGTGTCCTCGCATTTTTATTTACTCATAAAAAAAGTGAGGGTAAATTTCTCTCATAGAATTTTTAGATTCTAATGCTTCTCCCTCAACCATGTGGTTTCTCCAAAAATCTTTTACCAGGTGGATTACCTTATTCCTCAATACCTATTCCCTCTGATCAAGAATTTGAACTTGTTTCTCTTTATAAGAAAGGTTCTCTTCCAACTGAACTACTTCTGGGCTCAAGACATGAGATAAATCTAGCACATACTTCCTCAACATCGAAACATGAAATCCTTATGTACCTGAGATAAACTTAGTGGCAAAGCTACTCAGTATGAAACTAGTCCAACTTTACCCAATATTTCAAAAGGATCAATAAATCATGGACTTTTCTTTCCTTTATTAGCAAAATGCATCACAATTTTCCAAGTAGAGATTTTAAGGAAAACATTGTCACCTACCTTGAATGGGAATTCTTTCCTTTTATTATATTCACAACTTTTCTTCCTGCTCTGAGCTTTCCTCCTATGCTTCTAGATCATATTTACTTCTTCAGTCACTTCCTCTACTAATTCTGGTCCCATAAACTTCATTCCCCTGACTTCATCCTAAAAATATGGAGTTCGAAACCACTTCCCATAACATGCCTAAAAAGGTGCCATCTGTATACTAGAATGAAAAAAGTTAGTATAAGAATACTCAACTAAAGAAATATTCTAATCCTAACATCCCTGTTTGTCCATTGAACAAGATCAAAGCATATCCTCCAATGTATGAATCATTCATTCTAACTACTCATCTGATTGAAGATGAAAAGCTGTACTGAAATTTAAATTTTTCCTAACAACTTCTGAAGCCCCTTCCAAAAGTTAGAAGTGAACCTGAGATCCCAATAATATAGAATAGAAAGAGTAAATCCATATAACGTTACAATATTTTATAGGTACACTATATAATGTTGATCCAACCACATTGTATCTTGAATAGAAAATAAATTTGCAGATTTTGTCATCTGATCAACAATAACTCAAATCGCATTGTTACCTTGAGAAGTCTTTGGTAGTTCCACCATTATGTCCATGGATATATTCTCCCATTTCCTCACTATCACGTGACAAGGTTTAAGTATCTCCTTTGATAACTACTACTCTGCTTTAACCAGTTGACATGTAAAACATTTCAGAGTAAATTCAGTAACATCCCTTTTCATTATATCAAACCAGTAATACTTTCAAAGTTCTATGTACAACATATTACATTCATGATGAACTGAAAATGGAGAACTATGAGCTTCACAGAACAAATCTTTCTTCAACTTCTAAACACAAGGCACAGACAACATTTTTCGAAACCTTAAAACACAATATTTATCAAGGTTAAATTCTGGAAAATTACCCATTTTAACCAATTCTACCTTTTTGTAGCTCACTGTCTTTCTTCTACGATTTCATAATCATGAATAGTAATGATGAATGCACTGAAACCTGAAAAAAATAATATGTATTCCCTGCACCGACAACTTCTAAGCCAAAATTCACCGAATCATTAATCAAGGGATGATGTTCCAAAAGTAACATTGTTAATGATGCATGATGTTTTCGACTCAAGGAATCCTCAACTTTGTTTTCTTTTCCTGAATGGTAATTGATCATGAAATCATAATTATTTATCATTTTAATCCATATTGTCTACATCATGTTTAATTCCTTCTGAGTGAATATATATATCATACATTTATGGTCAGTATATATTTTTTAGGTTATGGGCGCAGTGAAAGTTCATTGGTGACTGTATGCAACAATTTCTTGTTAACAACGATAAATCTGAGATCCGTCACGATATTAAAATGTTGTATCTTTAGAATAAAATGATGAACGAACGAAAAGAAGGAATCCTGAAACCATATATAGGATCATCATATGTTGGATATAATTAATTTAATTAAACGACAATAATGACCTTGATGGAATTCTCTCTTCATTGATATTTTTTGTCTTGATCTATCATTGAGTCATAGAATCCAAGTGTAGGATTCCTCTATTGATGATCCACACATTCTCCATATATCTAAGGGATATTTTGGTGAAATCCCAGAATATCCTTCGCTTGTGTTGTCCGCCTTCGATCACATTGAGAGCCGCTTACAAAGTGCTCTCCTTGATCCGGTGGTGGAGGATCTCTCTCGTAGCTTGAAAGAATTCTTGGAAGAAAATAATTCTCTCTTGGCTACAGATATTTATCTATATCCATTTTGCACAAAACCAGAAAATATCTAGGCTAATGAGAATTATATAATTGGGATTTTAATTACTTTGAATAATAAAATGAATTGATTACTTGAAATCATTTATTCATTTCATTTAATTCTTAGTAAGACCCCAGGACTAATAAAAATAGTTGAATATTATTATTACTTGACATGCACCCAGAAAATTACACCTAATATTATTTAATTAAAAAAATAATATTATTTCTCACCAATCCCTAGAAAAACTACACGGAGTGTATATTAATTACATAGTGTGTAATTTTGTTTTTTATTTTTCTTTATTTCCTCCACCTCATTTATTAGACCTTGATTAATGGATATTTATTTCTCAAATAAATATCACTATATTACTCGCTGATAAATATATTATTTCTCCCACAATATATTCTCTCGAATAACTAGGGTCGAAAAAAATGTGACCAGGTATCCATGAAAATATCTTAAACCAATGTTGGGAATAATCTTTATTCAACTTGTTAAATTAATATTTAACTAATATACCTTGACACTATTAGTGGGTGACCCTATAGGCCTCTTTCTTAGTGAAATTTGGCGAAGCCTACCTAAAGTACATGGTTAGAATCTTGAAACACGCCAAGGCGTCCATAGAGAAAGAAGTTAATGTCGCAATGATGTGTCAACACTTATGAATGCTTACCATATAATGTAATCCCTTTGTCTTGATATCTCAAATAAATTGGGTTGCATGATAGTGCCATCAACCCATCTACTCGATTATTCATTCTTTGAATTCCCAAAATTGAACTCACCAATTCCTCACCACGGACATGGATTTATTTATGCTATATCATTTCCATCAAAGGGACTGAAATAGATACTCCTATTATGGAAAAGAAGGGGAAAATCCTTTTTCGCATAATCTATTAATGAAGTATTACTCATGATTCACCCAACATATCCTACCTCACTGTGAACAGTGAGTCATCATAGTTTTCTTCAATACATATAAGTGCACAAGTTGTAATACCCATTAATAACAATCTTAATGTCTAAGGACCAATACCCACATCCATAGATAGGAACATCCAATGACACTCCGAAAATTGGATTTTCTACTGGCAGGTCTCGTTCTTATAATATCCTCCACGATATTACCAAGTGCGCACACCATGAGAAGGTGCCACAGAGTTCTATAAGTCATGACCCCTAATGTCTTGTATTATTTGTGTCCCTCAAATAACACACGGCTATAGAACATATATTCAAGAATAGTGTTATTTCAGTTTCAGGTTCACATCATAGAAGGGATCCGCTATAACCCTTTAATGCAACAACTATCCTTAAGACATTATCACATAAATTTTCACTATGAATAATATTCAAGATGTGATAAGTTATTTATTAACGAATAATGTAAAAAGTAGTTGGTTCTAGGAAACCAACTCCAATAATCTCCAACTTGGACTAGAGAATACTCCTAACAACCGTTAACCTACTAGCTCTCACATGATATTCATTCTTATGCTGAGATATGACTTTAGTAATGGGGTCTCCCACATTCTCTTCCATAGACACTCTTCTCACTGCAACGTAACCCCTTTGATAGAAATACCTCAAGAGGTGATACATTCGAATTATTCACATTGTCCATTGATGTGACCTTGGTTCTTTTGCAAGATCTACCACTGTAGTATTATCACGATACAATGTGATAGGATATTTACTGCTAGGAACCACATTAGGATCCTAGAAAAATTTTCGAATCTATAAGACTTCCTTGGTTGCATTAGAAGCCGCTATATATTCGGACTCCACAGTAGAATCAGTGACTGCTGGTTTCTTTGAACTCTTCCAGCTCACAGCTCTTCCATTGAGATAGAAAACATATCCAGATTGCAACTTTAGATCATTCTAATCTATTTGAAAACTAGCATCAACATACCCTCTAATAACGAGAAACTCCTCACCTCCATACATGATGAAAATATCTTTATTTCTTCTCAGATACTTAAGGATAGTCTTAACAGCAGTCCAATTCTATTCTCCTAGATCTGATTGATAACTTCCTACCATGCTCAGTGCATAGGAAACATCAAGCCTAGTATATAACATGGAATAAATGATGGATCTTACATCCAAATGTATGAGATATTACTCATTTTATCTTTCTCCAGTTATGTATGAGGAAACATTCAATTAGAAAGATGTAGGCCATGTGACACTAGAACCAATACCCCCTTTGATTGTTCCATACTAACTATCTTTAGTATCTGGTCAATGTATTTAACCTGACATAGTCCAAGAAGCCTGTTGGATTTTTCATGAATGATCTTGATCCCTAGAATATAGGCTGCTTCCCCCAGGTCTTTCATGGAGAAACACTTCTTCCACCTATCCTTAACTGACTGTAAGACCGGTACATCGTTTCTAATAAGTAATATATTGTCATCATATACTAATAGGATAATGATCGCATTCCCATTAAATAGTTTATAAACACATGGCTCACATTCATTCTTAATAAACCCGAATTCCTTTATGTCGTCATCAAATCGAATATTCCATGACCATGATTCTTTCTTTAATCCATAAATGCATTTCTATAACATACAAACTCGTTTGGGTTTACCTCGTGTCACAAACCCTTCTGGTTGTGTCATATAGACATCTTTATGAAGGTTCCCGTTAAGGAATGTTGTTTTGACTCCCATCTTCCAAATCTCGTAGTCATTGTAAGCTACTATGGAATGTATGATACTAATGGATTTAAACATGGAAACTGGCAAGAAGATTTAATCATAAGAAATTCATTGATTCTATCTAAATCCTTTATCCATTAGACTTGCCTTATAGGTGCTAACTTGACCTTCCATGTCTATCTTTCTATTGAATACCCATTTGCATCCAACAGAATTTACATCAACTGGCTCTTTGACAATAACAAAGATTTGGTTCTGATACATAGAATCCATCTCAAAATGCATAAATTCTAGAAATCTTTGAGCTCTTAATCTTTCTAATACTTCCTTGAATGAGAGAGGTTCATCATTTTCCAACAATAATTATACACCATCCTCAATGACTAGGAACCCCAATCTCTTTTGTTCCCATAGCTCACTTGAGCTCCTACGCAGTACTTGTGTTTCTAGAACCTCTTCCAAGAGGACCTATGGAACTTGTTCCTGTACCAACTCCTGTGTATCTTGAGCATCACCTTTTTCAAAGTCAATCATTCTCCCACAATCCATTATGAGGATGTGATCCCTCTCAAGAAATATGTCTTGTATGAAAAAATGACTTACTTGTCTAAAAGGTAATATAGCTAATATCCTTTCGTTTCCTTGGTATATCCTATAAAGATACACTTTGTGCCATGAGGTGCTAGTTTGTTTTTAGAGAAGGCCTTAAAAAATGCCTCGCATCCCCATACACATGTGTGAATCAAAAAGGTGTTCTTTCCATTCCATATATTGGAGGGAATTCCATTTTACACCTTAGTTCAAACTCTGTTTAATGTGTATGTTGCAGTTTGTAATGCATATCCCCAAAAGGTTAATGGAAGATCTTCATGACTCATCATCAACCTCACCATGTCCAACAAGGTTTATTTCCTCCTTTCACTAACACCATTCCACTGTGTTGTATAAGGAGTGAGATGTGATAGAATCCCAGAATCCCATAGAAGATCGATGAACTCTTGTTTCAGATATTCTCCACCTCGATCCGATCGAAGTTTCTTTATCTTCTTACCAAGATGATTCTCTACTTCATTCTTGAATTCCATAAATTTCTCTAGGGACTCGGACTTATACCTCATTAATTATAGATAGCCATATCTACTCAAATCATCAAGAATATTTAATGAAGTAAGAACATCCACCTCTATCTTCTACTAAAAATGGTCCCCACACATCTATATGCACCAATCATTGATTCCATGTCGCCCTCTCACCCTATCCACTGAAAGGCGTCTTGGTCATTTTACCTTATAAACAATAATGACATATATCAAGTGGTTTTATCTCAGAATAGTCTAAATAACCATCTTGGCAGAGATTTTCCAAGCGCTTCTTGTTTACATGAATGTGACAGTGATGCCAGAACTAGGTGATGTATGAGTCATGTGTGTTTTTTTCATTATCGATTATCAACACTTAATTTTAATAATTTAATACATATAAACTATTATTTAAATGTGCCATACTATAACATACTTTGTTCGTATAAAAGAAACAACCCTTATTTTCAAACATGAAAATAAATCCATCTATATCCAAACAAGATACAGAAATTATGTCCTTGGTAGCACTAGGAACATAATAACAATTACATAAAACCAAATGCATTTGAGGTGGAAATGAGAGATGGTAATTGGAAATGTCCAGCCCAGCCAACCTCGTAACATTGGCAGCTCGAAGATCCAACTTTCCTCTATAAATATTTCTAAATCTACTTGGTTTTTGTATTTGAATACATATGTGATCCCCACAAGCTATATATAATACCCAATGTGTGGAAATAGAAAGAGT
The DNA here is from genome assembly GCA_963277665.1 of Viscum album. Lineage (NCBI taxonomy): Eukaryota > Viridiplantae > Streptophyta > Magnoliopsida > Santalales > Viscaceae > Viscum > Viscum album. The sequence goes on from OY728134.1 coordinate 136,952,214, forward strand.
ATACTCTATTACAAATGCTCCTTTAGCATCCCCATGATTTTGGGTGTAGTTCCTCTTCCAGTGGCATGACCTTCCAAATGAAAAACATACTACCTCGCATTCCTTGACCTGCTTCTGGATCTTCCCATTCATGGAGAGATGGTGCTTAGGGGCTTTATATCGGTTGTGAATCCTTGACCCCTTTTCCATGTCATTCCTTTAATTATTCACCATAAGGATCACGGGTTTGTAAGGCCACATGTCCTTATCTACTAGGAAAATTAAGGTCATAAGTTCCGATAAACTCTTCTAATTGTTCCTCATGTTGTAGTTGACAATAAAGCTAGAGAATGTCTTGGGAAGTGATGATAGGATTAGATCTGTAAGTAACTCATCCAGGAACATAATCCCTAAGATGTCCAGGCATTCAATGTAACTAATAAGCTTAACTACATAAGGCCCAACTGGTGTACACTCTCCAATATTAGTTGTAAACAAAGCGTTGGATATCTCTTATCTCTCGTGTCTTTCATTTCCTTTGTAGAGATCCTTAAGGTGATACGTCATTCTATATGAGTCCATGTTTTCATGTTGCTTCAAGAGCTCATTGTACATTGCCGATAGCATGAAACATTGTACATCTGTGGAATCATCCATATGTTTAATATAGTGAAATAGTTCCTTATCACTGTCCTATTTACTAGGTTAAACTAGAACATGATCTTCCATCACATACAATTTCCTCACGTTCTGAAGGATGATGCGTAAACGCCTCTGCCATTCCTATAAATTGGTGCCAGTTAGAAGGTTTTCCTTCTCGAGTATAGTTCTCAAGGATATTTTTGAAGTTTTTTTCTTTTTCTGCAAATTATGATGATCAATGGTTTAGTACTTTATTATGATAAAAACTAAGACAAATAAATAAATTAATTCTTATTAGTCTCCCACTATTTTATCGAAATACAATACCCCTTACCATTGACATTAGAATATTTTGTTTTCTGAATATTCTAGTGGAAATGATCCATATTTCCCTTAGCATTACCAATACTAGGGTAGGTAAAACAATATGAATGGTTTTAGGTCGTCATTATAAATGCCAACTGTATTGACTTGCAACTCCATGATCTTACGAGTGGATGCCCAAATCATAAAATACTTTTATTTGGTATTTCCTCAACCTTTGCCTCTTGGTCATACCAAGTCCTACTGTGGCAGTCAAACCTTGATGTAAACCAAGTCAAGTCAACCCATAATGTGGAATTAGAATTCCCCAATAATTGAAAGCACTCCAACTAGTGCGGGTCAAGCACTTTTGGACTATAGTTTGATTCTAACCAAGATTATGAAAGGCTATACCGAATAGAAATTCTCTTTGAGGTATTTTATCCTTTTACATAAATTTTCATTTTATTATCTTTGATTACATAATTTTTATTATTATATGGTATTTACATAAGTGATCAACCATTTATAAGATAATTTTTATGCATAGGCTGATATTATTTTAGTTCCATATTGTGTTCTTGTTTAATTCATTAATTGTGTGATCGTGACTACACACCCAAAAAAAATACACCATGTAACTTATAGAAATAAAATAAATGGTATGATCATGATATCGTTCTATTGGTTAGTTTATCTAGCGGTTGATAAACTAACCCAATATCAAGTGGAGAAACACCTTGAACCTTTTGGTATTATGTTTATAGTTTTCCACCTGTTCACCTTTGTATCTCCGTGGATGGGTTTCACCTTGGATCCTAAATTGAGCCACCTACATTATCTTGCGAGCTCCATCCATTAAATATTATTTTATCTCACTCATAGGTGAGGGGTAAAACTGGGTTTTTCATAAAAGAATCCTTTGGCACACGGGCCCTACATATTGATGATGGGAAGGCTCGCATGCCAACAAATTTAATTTAAATAAATAAATTAAAAGAAACTATTCACAACAAATGTCTTAGTATATATCATGATCATATATACATGAAAAAATATTTACACATAAACAAAACTAGAATTCAATAATTTAATCATTCTTGTTTAAGATAAATCACACTAGAATCAATTAATTATCGTTAATTAATAAATACTTTAATCTTAAACCCTTTTTTTGAATTTCATTGATATTCTCATCCATCAAAATAATTAACAAATAAATTCATTTAAAATTATCATTGTACATAACTTGTACTTTATAAGAAACCTGGTGAATTTCCAATCATAACTACCCAATTAGTAGAAATGAACATTACAGAGATGTTAAATTAAACACATATATATAAAACACCTATCACAAGTTGTGCCTCATATTTATTCCTTTACTATGGTACACGTCTCAAGGTTTTGTATAATATAATAATAAATTTTAACAAATATGTGTAATTTGGATGAGTACATGGTGTGTAGTTATGACTACATGGCATGTACTTTTGTTCATAGTCTATCTAAAGTACATGCCTGAGGAAATGGAATGTAGTTGTGATTCCGAAATATTCGGAGTACACGACATGTTTAGTGGGAAACACACCATGTAGTATCCACATTACATGGTTTCCTGTCGGGCAATCCATGTACAGGGTACACGGTCCTACCCAAACCTGAAGGGAATACACACCATGTTTAGTGGACCACACGGTGTGTAATCCAGAAACCAAGTGCCGCATATTCCTAGTAAAAACATGGAGTCTTAAAGACTTAGATAGAATCCATTGACATGACTTGGAATGGAGAACCAGTCTGATGCATTGAATCAAGGCAACATGGCATGTACTGGAGAATAACTGTCGTGTGTTCTGGTGTTTTATGGCTAGGATTGTTTGGAACCTCTGAATGAGATCCTCTGTTTTATTTTAATAAAAATGAAAAAAAGAAAAAGTTTTTGTAAGGTGAATGAGAAATGAGAGAGGAGAAACAGATCTCGTGATTTTGATTTTTAGAACGATTAACATGAATTGAAAAAACTAAATTATGAAATATGTAAATCATCAACAAAAAACAATATAATTATAATCAACAATATGACATCTTTGATACCACTTGTAGGTTTAAGGCACAATGGAAGCATGTTTGTAGGTGTACCTAACATTAATTTTTCCATTAATAACGATCAATCTGAGATCCATCTTGATAATAAAATGCCAGATATTTGGAATAGAATGAAGAATGAAAGAAGTTAATGGAGTCTTGAAACCATAGATAAGATAATCATATGTTGGTTATAATTAATTTAATTAAAACACAATAATTACCTTGATGGAATTCTCTCTTGGTTGATGTTTTCGGTCATGATCCGATGTGATTTGTTGTTGCATCGTAGAATCCAAGTGTAGGATTCCTCCATGGGTATCCACACGTGCTCCATGTATCTCTAGATGTCGCCAAAGGGATCTTCGGGTGCTAGCATAGAAGATCCTTCACTTGTGATGTACGACTTTGATCACCTTGAGAGTCTCTTACAAAGCTTTCTCCTTTATTCTGCGAAGGAGGATCTATCGCATAGCTTGAGAGTGTTCATGTAAGAAAATAATTATATCTTGGATTTAGAGATTTCTCTATATCTGTTGTGCACAACACCAAAAAATGGATAGGTTAAATAGAATTATATAATTGATATTTCAATTACATAGAATAAAATAAGTGAATTAATTACTCAAAAGCATGTTTTTATTTCATTTAATTCATAATAAGAAACTATGTCTAATAATAAAAGTTCACTATTATTATTTCTTGACATGCAACAAGAGAATTACACCTAATATTATTTAATAAAATAAAAAATATTATTTCTCACAAATACTTAGAAAACCTACATGGAGTGTATATTAATATACATGGTGTGTACTTTTTTTCCATTTTATTTACTTCCACCACCACATTTATTCGACCTTGAATGATGGATATTAATTTATGAAATAAATATCAATTCATTACTCACTAATAAATATATTATTTCTCCCACAATATATTCTCTTGAATTACTAGTGTCAAAATAAATGTGATTAGGCATCCTTGAATAATGATTAACCCAAAATTGGGGATAATATTTATTCAACTTGTTAAATTAATATAAAACTGAGATACTTGGACACACTTTGTGTGTGACCCTGTATGCCTCTTTCTCATTGGCATTAGGCAGAGCCTACCTAATGTCCAAGGTTAGCATCTAGAACAATTCCAAAGCACCCATAGAGAAATAAGACAACGCTGCAATGATGTGTCACCTCCTAGGAATGCTTACAATGAAATTTAATCCCTTTTTTTGATATCCTGAATCATGTGGGTTGCATGATAGTGTCATCGACCCATGTTCTCAATTATTATTTCTTTGAATTCATGTAATTGAGCGTGCACATTCTTCACCATGGACATGAATTTATTTAGGCTATATAAATTCCATAAAAGGGCCTAAAACATCTACTTCTATTATGGAACAGAAGGGACAAATCCTTTACCGCATTATCTATTAATGCAGCATTACTTATGACGCACCCAACATATCCTACCTCACTGTGAACAGTGTGTCATCATAGTATTTTTCAATAAATATAAGTGCATGAGTTTTAATAACCATTAATAATAATCTTAAATTATAAGGACCAATACACACGTCCACAGATAGGACCATCCAATGACACTATGAAATGTGGATTTTCTTCTAACAGGTCTCGTTCTCATAATATCCTCCAAGATATTACCAAGGGCGCACACCATGAGAAGGTGCCTCAAAGTTTAATGAGTCTTAATCCCTAATGGCTTGTATTATTTGTGTCCTTAAAATAACATCATATGACCATAGAACCTATATTCAAGAATAGTGTTATGGAACTTCCGGGTTCTCATCATAGCTGGGATCCTCTATGACCCTTTAATGCAACAACTATCATCAGGAAATTATCACAAGCATTGTCATATAGAAGAACACTAATAATGTGATAAGGTATTTATTAATGAATAAAGTAAAAATTAGTTGGTTCTAGGCCACCAAATCCAACATATTTGATATTTGGTTCTGTATAAATGGTTCCTCCAAATTTTAAAAGAAAAAACCATAGCTGTAAATTCTAAATAATGTGTAGGATAATTTAACTCACGTGGTTTTAGTTTTCTTGAAGCATAAGTAATAACCTGATAATTCTTCATCAGAATTCAACCAAGTACCTTCAATAAAGCATCAATGTGGATGAAATAATCACCATTTTGAGAAGGCAAGGCCAAAACTAGATAATTCACCAATCTCTTCTTCAGTTCATAAAAACAGACATCAAATTCTTCAGTCTAAAAAAATTTAACCCCTTTCGTGTTAACATAGTTAGTGGGGTAGATAATCGTTCATTTTTTTAACAAACCTTTGGTAATAACCAAAAAATACAAGACTACTTCAAATATATGTAACATTTTCAGTTCTTGGACAATCATAAACAACTATTTTTTGGAATGATAAACTATTATTCTATCTTTATTTAAAATGTTCATAAGAAATTAAATCTTTTGCAACCAAAAATCACACTTTATAAATTTTCCATACAGTTTATTTTCCGTTACGGTTTTAAAAACATCCCATAGATGTTTTTCATGCTCCACTTTACTTCTATAATATAAAATAATTTCATCATTAAACACAACCACAAACATATCCAAGAACTCGTGAAATATTCTATTCATAAGATCCATGAATACAACAGGTTCATTAGTTAACACAAAAGAAATAACTAAAAATTCATAATGACCATGTCTAGTATTGAATACAGTCATTGAGATGTCTCCAGCCCTTACTTTCAGCCGATGGTACCCCAACCTCAGATAAACCTTCAAAAAATATTGCACTCCCTAGAGCTGATAAAATAAATAATCGATATGATGCAAGGGATACTTCTTTTAAACATTAATGTTATTCAATGGTCTATAATCGAGGAAAAGTCTTATTGTTCCATTTTTTTTAACAAAAAAGATAGGAGTGCCACATGGTGAAGTGATAGGTTTTATGAATCCTATACCTAATAATTTCTACAACAACCTTTTTAATTCCCAAAGTTCTATTAGGGCCATTCGATAAGGGGGTTTAGAAATTGGCTCAGCATTAAGAACTAAGTCAATGGTAAACTCAACCTCTATATTAGGAATAACACTAGAAAAATCATTGTGTAAAACATCTAGGTATTCATTTACCAATGGAATAACATTAATTTGGATGGTTCCCTTATCATCATAAATATGAGAAGGAAAACATTCATTTACATCCTTAATCAATTTCTTAGCTTCTTGAAATGTTATTAATGGTCTGGGTTCATTCATGTGCACAAACATAAATTTTTTACAAAAAAACGTCTTTTTCTCTATAATATATCTTATCATGGTAAAAAAAAATTCACTCCATACCAAGAATAACATCAAACTCTACTAGAATAAAAACTACAAGGATTGTAGGTAAACTCTTTCTACAGACAAGTATATGCATATTCTTATAATTTGTTTTTACCATAATATTTCCTTTAGGTGTTTTTACCATGATATATGGTTTCATTTCATGAGGTTGAATTCCTAATTTTTTCCAAATATTTCACTGAAATAAAGGACTGTGTAGACCCTGAATCAAACAATACATTTGTGAAATCTATAAAAACAAGCAATGTACCTGATACCACCTCATTTTACAGCTCAAAATCTGCTGAAGTGGTTGAAAATTATTTTACCAAAACCTCATTCTTCCAATATTGTTGATTCCCTACTAGAGTGACTAGATTTAGACAAACATTTGCAAAATGACCCAATTCATTATAGTTAAATAATCTCACCATCGACTTCTCATTAATTTTACGATCACTTTCCTTGCACTCAAAATACATGGGTCTAAAAATTCCACATCGATAGAATTTACCATAATTTAAAATACACTCACCACGATGCCTTTTACCACACATTTAACAAAATGGAAAATTCGGTTTACTATTCATAAGGGTATGTTACTATTCACATGAAGGAAACTTCATATTACTATTTATATTACTAAGAACAGTATCCATTTTTTCCAAAATATAAAACATTAAAACTGAAAACCTGATTTATTTGACAACACTCCATATCAAACATCACTACCCTCTTCTTTATAATACCCATCCTTATATCCTATGAAAAACATTTTAAAAACATGGTATGTGTATAAAACTCAATAAGAAATATATAGAAAGAAATAAATAGTCAAGTGATAACATAAAACCCATTGAAACCCATAATCATAAAAACTCATATTCATAGAAACATCATGTAGTTTCCTTTAGACAGATTTATTATACCACTCTTACATTTACCCTTACACATCGATTAACCTTTTGGTCAATTTCTATCTCCGAAGTACCCAATGCTTTGGAGAGATATAATGGGGCTCACCCATCATGTCTTGAGCTATAATGGGATCAACCAACATATCTTGAGCTATAATGCGATAAACCCAAAATAAATAATTTCAAGGTAACATATCATGTTAATAAATTATCTTTAAATCGGTAGAAACCACTAATTTCATATACATATAAAAAACATTCTATTGAAATTTATTAAAGAGATTATTAAAAGGATTTTAAAAGGAAAGTCCCTTAAAATATAATTGGAGTGAGAATTAATAGAATAAAATGGATATGTGTATACAATGTAAATACACATATTTCAACATAATATAAAAAATTAAACACAACAATAATATTAATACCAAATAATGAATAAAGAAGATGGTTAACCCAAAGAATGAAAATTGGGTTATGAATTCAATTACATGAGTTTATTATTACTTCCAATGTGTTTAAATATCCTGTATAATGGTTAAAATAGTTTTATTAATATATTAATGAAAAATATTCATGTTTATAACACCATATATGATCATTTTATAATATCATTTGACACATTTATTAGCAATATTATATTATTTACAATATTTCGAGTGTGTTCTTTACATGGTTTCCATGACAGGTTCATGGTGGACATTCTTGTCCATTGAAAGTGAAACTCTTAAATTCAAATTAAATGGTATTTAAATGTTTCTAAAACCATAAATTATACAATTTATTATATTTAATTCTTAAAAGAGGATTATTCATAACATAAAACATTATTGATATTTGTTTAGGCCATTTTGGCAATTCTTCAATTGTTATGAACTCATTCATTTTATAAATTAATAACATGTGTATAAAATGATTAAATAACCTTATATATAATATAATACTTTAATTATTATATGGTTCAACCATATAAATTTTTTCATTACCATTATTGAAGAAAGTAAATGAAATTGAAATCACATCGTCCATGATGTCAGTAAATCGACACATCACGAATGGTGTTTTAATTTCTTGAATAAGTGAGAGAGGAGAAGAATTATAATGATGAGTATTCGATAAATATGATGAAAAAAATAATATGTAAGATACTGGGTCCTTTATTCCTCTTGGATAATGAGATATGAAGAATTAATAAGAAGAGAAAAGAACACGAAATAAAAGAATAATTGAGAGACCCCTTGCGAAAATTCAGAAGCCTAATGACTATGAAACATGGTTTTGGAAAACATTAAAAAAAGAGGGGAAAGATGTAACCCATCCATAAATTAATCATAATACAGTATATAGGTCGAATAAAATGGAATTAAGAACATATTATGGAAACTTTAAATTTATACCACATAAAAGAGAACATGAATGGAAAAGAAAGAAGATGAGAATTCTCTTACCTTGTAGAGAAACTCCTAAGACTTGATGGATGGGACATTAGGGTAATAAGTAAAATTTTGGAGGACTAATATGGAGGTAAAATGTCTAGATATTTTTTTAGAAGGAATTTGGAAATAATTTAATGACGTAATGGGTTGGTATTTATATAAAAAGTGAGGAAATATTTTAATAATTTCAAAGGGACACCTTATTAGAGGTATTTGCAAAACCATGGGCATGACCGTGGTATTAGCCAATTAGGACTCCCCATATCTTATTTTATTGTGAAAAATTATACCATAATTATAACATTATTATTACATCATTAATAATGACATTAAACACACATAAATTCAAAACTGTATTTTTTACTATTCACTAAAAATTCAACTGTTTCAGAAAAATTAAAAAAATTCACCCAAATCATTTTTCGATGTGTAGAATTCAAAAATTATCTCCATTTTTTTAAAAATAATTTTCTAAATATTATTAATTTAATTTTTAGATAATATCATATGTAATTCAAATGTAAACAATTTTAATTCTATATCTGTTTTTATATTATATTGAAAAATTAACCAATATGTCATTATATTAAATCCTTAAGAAAATTAAATAATAATAAAATTTAATATTCATTAGGTTAATATTAATATTCATATTAATATTAATAATTGTATGTTACTATTCTCAAAAAAAAATTAGGTTCCATCAAACTCTAAATAGCTTCCCAAACACAATTGTAGATAACCATTTTTCAAAATTCAGAACATAGATGTTTCAAAATTAATTTAAAGTATATTTAAAAACTTCTACTTAAAACAAAGTTTCATTAATTTCATCTAGTTTTTAAAAAAATTGGGTGTCACATTACAACATTTAAGATAGAGATTTAAAGTTATTTAGATAGAGAATAATCATAACCCAAAAAGGTGGTTTAGAGAGAGATCCTTTACACCCATAAGAAAAGCATTTCCATATCTCAAAATATCAATTTCATATGACTTTTAGTAAAAATGCATAGAAAAAGGGAAAGGTGTTTTATATTTGAATAAAACAAGAAATATTATAAATAAACTAAAATATTAAATATTGTTATGGTTATGGTGGTGGTAAAATATGTTGATTCTATATACATTAAAATATAACATTACTTTTTTCATTTTTAATAATGTCAAAACATTCTGTATAGAATATGTAAAAGTTTCCTCTTAAAACCCTCAAAATAAATTCAAAAAGAAATATAATTCCAATTTTAATTCATTTATTACCATATATATACTTTAATAAAACAATTTTAATAATAAGTAAATGGAAGATAAATATTTAGAAAACAAATCTTTAAAACCATCAAAATGATGTTTTTAATATAAAATGTCTGTTATGTAAAACCATAAAAATATTATTTTTTGAAAAAAGTATAAAGAAAGTAAAATATAGAAAAAATGACCATTATCATCAATTTATGAATAAATAAAAATCTTCTAGAAACATTTAGAATAATTCTAGAAATGGAAGAAAAATAGTTGGAAGGAAAACATTAAAAGATGATTTTTTAAAAGAAAGTCCCATACCTTGATTCTGACTCATCACATACATTCTTTATATTAATGAATAACAATGTTATGTTAATTATTTAATTTATTAATTACCCTTTAAATTTTACTATACCTTTTATTTTTTTATTATGTTATATTGCATTACATAATCATTTAAGTTCACATCGAGAATCTTGATGATATTTTACTCATAAGTCTAAAATAACTTTGACAGGTTGACTATGGAAAATGAGGTTATCATTTAATAATATCCAGAATAATAATAAGGAAATAAGTAAATTTTTTATACATAAATTATACTTTTAAATCCAACCATGAAATATGGTTATGAAAAAAAAAATATGTTACAATCATGGAGAAGGTAGGTCGTGGGTACACATGAGTAACGTTTCCATTTTTCAACGATCATGATGGAAGAAGATAAGTGTTATTTTATATTTACATAATTATAATTATATCATAAATATCATATTATTTATTCAAATACAATTATATATTCCATTCATGTGATGAGGTAATGAAAAACGAATCGCATCGCTTCGTGGAGGTGGTAATCCACACGTACGCACGAATAACATTTTCATCATTCAATGAATGGAAATGTAAAAAAATATATGATTTATTATTTATATAGAATGATAAATATTTCATGAATATAATATGTATAAATTAAATCTATCATTATAAACATCTGTGATAGGTGATGATGTAAAATTAATTAAATCAGTTCGCAAGGCGGTAGTCCGCCGTACACACAAACGATGGTTTTGTTTACCATTTTATGGAAGAGGATATGAATGTAGGTTATTAACGTAACATAATAACATCTCAATATATGTAATATAATGATTTTATTATATCCTCATGGTTGAATAATTTTTTAATGTAGTGGAATATAAAATAAAATAAAAACTCATGGTTAAGATGATTCCTCTTTTTTGGTCAAACCCTTTAGTTTTATCCCAAAAGCCTTCCTAGGAGGTTTTTATAATAAAACTATGGCCTCTAAGAAATGGGAATGGAATTTAGAAAAGTATTTTGGAAGATTGTTTTTGAAAAAAAATGGTTCTAAATCCTATCATCCAATAAAATTAGGACAATTTTAGGTGATTTTTTAACCTTTATCTTTTGGTTTTAACCCATGTTAACCCTTTTTGACGATTAATGTTGTAACAAAGTTTTTTACACATCAGGGATCCATATAGTTATTATAAAAGGATATTTTGACCATAAAAGGACCATGGATTATATTTTAAACCATATAAAAACCACTTGAATGAAGATATAAGTTTTATGAATTTTAAACTATTTAATTAAACATTATTTATTACAAATTATCATCATTATTATTATTGGAACTATTCTTTTAATTTGACTTTGAAAACAACAAGAAAACATTTGAATCAAATAACATCCTTTAAAAATTCACTAAAATTTTATATTTATATAAATAATTAACAAAACAAAGTAATTTATTCAATTTATATTGCATTTATTTTTTAAAATCATTTATTTTATTTTTCTATTAATTGACTAAAAAATACATCATCATTGCATAAATATTTAATGTAATTATTTCATTACTAAAAATTAGAAATAAATAATCATGGTAAAATTAATAATTTATATTGAAAATTATTATTTATAAATGAAAATAATTTGATTTTATTCTTGTTAAAAAATATTATAGTTATTAAAACCAATGAAGTGACATTTTTGTCTTCATCTTTTACTTAAATATTATAATCGTCAAAATAAAAAAATATGGAACCATGTACCTATAATATGTAATTGGATGGACATATTTGAACTACAGTCATACAATATTATAAATTCAAGTGTTATGGTCAATTTTTAGTCCTTATCATATAATTTTTAACCTAAATTTCCCGATTTACCCTTATCGTGGTGATAAATATTTATTTCAGTTCATATTTATAATGACTAAATATAAAAAGGAACTATTTAAAAAAATTGAACTATTTATTCCAAATATTTAATTAATTTTTCAATATTAAATTAATATAAGTGTCATAATTCGAGTTAAAATCAAACACACAAAAAACCATGGAAAACAGTTTTCAGAAAAATGTCTTTTTAAGTATAAACATGCTTTTATACCAATTTCAAGTATGAAATCCAGTAAAAATAATATAATTATATTATATTTAATTAAATTTAAATAAATAAATTCTATAAATAATAAAAAATATAATATGAATTTGTTAACTCTTTAAAAGAAAATATATTTTTCAAAAAAATTTATTTTTCACTATTCATTGAAAAATCATACTTTTCAGAAAAATATCAAAATTTCACTATAAGCTAATTTTAATATGATGATTTCAGAAATGACATAATTTGTTTCAAATAAAATTTCTAAATTCTCAATAAATTCATTAGAATATTTTCTCATAATAAACATTAAAATTAATTTTTAAAGAAAATGTATTTTGGAATATTAAAATTACTTAACTACAAATTTAGTGATTATTTAATAATAATTTATCGAAAAATTCATATTGATTAGGAAATTAATATATATTTAATAATGTATTAAATTTTATTCACACTCTTTAATTTATCAGGTAGGTTATAATGACTATATTTAAATAATAATATTTCATGGTTCATATAGGCTTGGTGTTGCACGCTATATACAATATCAAACATATTTTTGTATTTTAAAATCTTGGCGAGTTACATTTCCCCCATTAAAAATATTATGTCTTCAAAATTTGAACTTGGGCTCAACAAATAAGGGTTTGACATCTAAAAAAACCTTTTTTGAAATATCACATCATAAATATGGTTTCTAAAAATTCATCTTGAAAATAGATAAAAAGAAATATGAAGGAAATCATAAAACTAGGTTTCCAAATATGATAAAATTAGTGGGAAGTGAAAATGTAGACACGGAGAAAAACACAATGTCCAAATAATTATAGAGAGTGATGGAGAGCATTGATCGCAAAAAATTTATTGATCAAGATAAAGTTAATGGCCATAAAACCACAAACCGATTAGGTGTGAAAAGAACATCGATTCAAAAATATTGAAGGAAATATGATAATTTTTTTATTTTTAGATCCTTTTATTATAATTGAATAATTAATTTACCATTTAGGCAAATAAAATAAGGAAATATATTTACTTGAAAATTATATTTTTATCATTTAATTAATTTTCACCACAATATCAGATTTTCTCCAAATAGTGACTATTAAAGATGATTTTTTTATGAATGTAGCATAAAAATAAACTTGTAAATAAAATAAAATAATCCATTAATGTTTAAAAATTTCTTCCTCTTATGTTTAGACAATAACTAAAACCAAAATGGTTGTCAATGGTGATGTTAATTGGTCTAAAAATATTTAGATAGTAGAATGTGAGCCTTAGGTCAGGGGAAACTGACTCCTTAATCCTTTGAAAAACTTTTAGGAACACTCTTGATGCTTCGTGGTCTATGATGTATATTTCCAGAAGGTGTAGGGAACATACATGAAACACTACCGAGATCTATCCTACCTGGCCTAAAGGAATCAAGGTAGCTTATTTTATTGCCTCTTTATTCACACAGGTGGCTGATTTTACTCTTTATTCATTAGAGATGTCTTTTATTACCTTTGGGTTGGATCTCCTTAGATTGATGCCCTTGGGATTCACCACTATCAACCACCTTATATAAATATTATATGATGTATTTTACCCTGTCCTTTTATCTTTTTTTCCTCTTCTCTGTACTCTGCTATTTTAATAAATAAATAATGTGATGATGATGATACTAACCAAAGCTTTAGCCATAACACTGAAAGTTCAAATTAGATCCCTCCATAAATAACTAACCTTAAAATTATACAAAATATTCCATGCTAAGATTTCAAAAAAAAATTAGAATTATTTTATCACATATTATTCCAAGATAAATTTAACATTTATCTCTAAATAACATCAATTACTCATAACGCCTCATACCAGAAATGTATATTCCCTAATCCTATAATCTTCAAGAATGATAATCATTTCCATAAGTAAACTGAATCACCATTAAGAAATATTAAAATCATATATTCTAACAAAAAATAATTTGAAATTTATTTCTCAAATAAAATCTCATAATTATTTTTTTACCTCAATCATATAAGGTTTTCAAAACAGAGAAATCCTTATGAAATAATAATAATCACCTAATCACATAATAAATTTTTAATCCCAATGTTTTCTAAATGATAAAAAATATGTTCCCAAAATAAAACTAATAATGATCTCTCACTTAATTTAAAAAAAAATAATATCATACTAACCAAGACATCACATAGGCTAGTGGTAGGCGTTGTGCCCTTATCACCCTTTAGTCGTGGGTTCAATCCCCACGTCCTTAATGAATGTGAATGGTTTCCCTTTTTACTAAAACAAAATTAGTATAATTCTTATAAAATATCTATAAATATGATGAAGATCCTTAAAAATAATCATAATCATAAAATATCATATAAACCCTAATGGTTATAAATGCCTTTAAACACATAAAAATAAAATTCTTCCTAAAATAATAATTCATGTTGAACCAAAGGGTTACACATACCATAACCAAATAAAATATCTCCAAAAAAGTCATTAATAAAATTACGAACCCATCTCTTAAAACCTCAAAAGGGTTGTCTACGATCTGATTTTATGATCAACTATGAACACATAAATCTATGATGGCATCAAAAACACTTAAGTTAACATCACATGAAATAACCTAATCTGAAAATTTATCTAAAAATTTCCTATGATTCCAACTATAATGAACTAACTTCAAACATTACATAATATTGAGTTTTAAGTCAAGAAATAATTTTATTAAATTTTAAGATCTTTATGGTTTATAGTTGTAGATAATTATTTCATCACTATTACACAAATCAATATTACATCACAAAGTGGTCACTTACACATAGCATCATTTTTTACTAAAAAACGTAACTTTTATTAAATTATAAGTTTTCTTTTCATGAAACTTCTTCACAATTTTCATCTTGACCTTATCCTTTTCCCAAATCAACCATAAAAACCTGTAATTTTTTATTAAATGTGACATGATCAGAAAACATAGTAAGGGACCTATAAAATATGTAATCTTACCCATCAGTACATGAATAACTATTTAATATTTTTATTTATCAAAATTAAAATATGGTATACAAATAAATATTTTATTAATAAATAAATAAAATTTTCTACCCAAATAGTTCATAAAAAATTCCCCAAGAAATCATAAATGTAAAATAAAACTCATAAAGGTTTCTTTATAATCAGGAAAAACTTATAAAACCTTTTTCCAAAAAAATAATTACGTTTCACCTATACAATGTAGCATTGAATTTCCTATAAACATAAGCTCATGAGTAATCACATAAGAGATAAACATAAAGAGCATAATATCATAATATCATATAAACATAGGAAATTTGGAACACAAAACATGACATATGAATAAGTCAAGGCTAACTACCAAGACAACATCATTGGTGGACAAGCTCCCATAGTGGATTAGGTTTTCACCCTAATCTCATACATTACATCTCATTATAAAAAAGCATTACACAATTAATTGGAGTGATATTTGGTAACACACATCATAACATGTTTATGATCATGTGTTCCAAAAATATGAAATTAATCATAATAATAAACCTAATAATTACCAAGGGAAATAAAATAAGTTTCAAAATATTACCTCATATCATAATCAAAAGAGATTTATTATGGAATTTGATAAATGATCATAAGGAATTTATTAAATCATAAAATGAAGGGAGAATAATATAATTATATATGTAACACCCAAATATTTTACGGTATGTTTCCCTTTGTATAATGCATTAGCTTGCATTGTATGAAACTTGGAGTTTTAACACACCACGACCAATCAAATTAGACATTAGGAATAGAAATACACAAATTTTGAAATTTTATAAATTTTATTTTTCAAAATGGACTTCATTTTTGAATTGATAATATCAAAATGATGTTAGGGTGAATTTGGGGTATTTTTATGAAAACTTTCAATTTTTGATGAATAGTGGAACACACTGCGTTATTGTTTAAACCCAACATTTATTTAAGTAATTAGTTATTTTATTTAAATTTATTTTAGGTAAAAATAGATAAATAATACCTTTATATGTTCAATGTAATTAATTGGAGTAATTTTCTAATAATATTATATATATATAATTTTATTGAACTTTTTACCATCTTTTACCCACATTCTAGGAGGATTTGAAAATTTGAATAGAAATTAATTTTACCACTTTTGTCTGTTGAATTACAAAAATATAAGAGACATGGTTGATATCAGTAAGTAAAATTTGGTTCAATAAGAAGAAAATAATTTTGGTGACTAGTAACTTTTAACGTTTATTTACCACAGTTAAAAGTAAATAGGGTAATTAAAGGTAAAAATGATATTATTATTACCCTAAAACATATCCTAATTCTATTGGATAAGTTTATTTCAACCAAAATAAACCTTATTAATAACATACGATCCTCTAGGTACACTTGTATTAGATTAGGGTATTTATTATTATTATATTTAAAGAATAATTTAAAGTGTTAAATTCAATGTTTAATAATTAAACCATTTTTGTTGTAGAGTTATACATAAGATAAATTTGACTATAAATATTCATTACAAATATAAAAATATAATCTATATAATGGGTTTTTATTTAGAATTTTTAAATAATAAATAATTAAATTTATTTATGACACAATGATGATGCACTAATAACCTTATTATAGAGAGACTAAAATAATTGATGTTATAAATATCCAAATTAATGTAAATTGATACTTTTTATGAATTACACTAATTTTCTACAATAATATGACAAGTTAGGGTTTATTAAAATAATTTTTCTGGAAGTAATAACGCTGTTATGACTTCCAAAAAATCAATTACTAAATAGTGTCAAAATTCACATTAATGAGTTTTTAAAACAAATACTATGTTATTAAATGATATAATAGTCCTAAAAATATAATGTTTGGCCAATTGATTTATATAATAATATAAATATCATTAACGAACCACTTCAGTTTCTCTTGGAATTTTATAGTAATATTGTTAACCATATAATATAATAATACATGAATACATGGTAAAAGTTAAACTATTTAACTAAGAGTTAAATCTAAAAGATAAGGTTAATATGGTGACCAAAACCTATCTAAATCCTATTGAATGAGAGTTTTTAGCCCCATAACCACCTTAAAACCAAAATACATTATTTTTTGATCCATTATAAATGGAATATGAATGTATAATTATATAATATTTTATGCTTTTCCTAAAGTGACCCTCACCTCTCTTATAAAAGGGTACTTCCCCTTCTCTCAAAATCACACCTCCAAAGGCATTTGAGTCAACCAAACCCTACACAAATATCCTCAAAACTACCCTCCATTCTACCTAGAGACCTTAATTTGGTCATAAATCCAACCTAAGGTGCCCTTTTGATCAAATAAAAAGAAAACACCCGAAGAAGAGGTAATAATTTCACCGCCTCTTTCAAAGTTATTTTCTTCATCCACTTTATCTTTCTTTTTTATTAAATAACCAAAATAATAACTCCAGTACCTTATACAAAATTTAATTTTGTTATAATTTTGATAAAACAATTTTCACTATTCTATCCATCCCGTCAATGACAAGTCATCATACGTGCGTATGTACAACTTACCGTCTCCACGTCATGGTGTAGTTTGTTATTCAAACACTTTATTATTTGGATGGGAATAATAATGAGTATAACTGATTTAAATAATAAATATAAAATTGTAAGTATTATTTATATATGATATACCATCCAATTACATTCTATTTAACCATCAATATAATAATATTATCACTTGTGCATAAGTACAGATTACCGTCTCCACGAACGGAATGACATTCATTCCCCATTGTAACCATTCAAGAATAAATTTCATTTTATGATGGATAATAATGTTTAAGAACCTAATATCATTATGTATATTAATAAAATACATCATATCCATATCAAACATGACTTACATAACAATTCATATAAAGGAAAATGAATCAGTTAACACCCGAAACGATGATACTACTGAAATATTATAAACAAAGAAATATTAGAAGATAATATATGATATAATATTTATGTATATGGTTCCTGTATAATTTAATATCAATTATTTAACTATTATATAGGTGCTTAATAAACCATCGATCAATGAAAAGTACAAGGTAAGGGTTCATTCTACAATATCTTCATTATTTGAGGTTGTTTATACGTGACTATCTACTGGGACCACTCTATCATCCACATCCATGTTTCATAAAAATGTATTTCAAAATATTTGTATAATTTACTAGACTATGGGTTATTGTCATTTATACCTTTTTTTTGACCTTCCATGTTTTTAAAAGAATCTTTCCGTCGTTTTCCAAACAAGGTGCTTGATGACATTTTTGAAAAATTGATATAAGAATGTTTTTTTATCTTACATGGAGGGTGTGGTTATTCTCCGTTGTTATAACATATTCGAAGCATCCCTTACAATCTCATAAGAATATTTTAAAAATTAATGATTTATTTTTATAATTATGTGACTATTAAATGATTTCAAAATATAATGATATATTTCTCTCAAATAGTTTTGATTTAATCTATGTCAACATCCTTTGGTGGATTTTAAACTTGTTTGAAGTTGATTTATAATGATAAAAATATTCCATATTGTATTGAATGTTTTGTGATATGTTTGACTGTTGATGTGTTATTTTTATACAATTCATCTTTTATGGATAATGTATTAACATTTCATATGTTACTTATAATATGAATGTTTATGTTTTGTTTAAACCTTTTCATATGAGGAATGAATTGGACATAGTAATTGACGAGTGGAGCTCGTTATAACTCCTCGATGCATCGGTAGGTCTCATGAGACAAATTAGTGTCATGGTATAAGTCCTTGACAAAATTTTATTTGTAGTATTGGCATGAGTCCTTGACTATGTGGTTATGAAGTCTATCATTATGAATCCCATCATTATGAAATTGGTTGTTGATATTGAATGTGATTATTCGACTAGTAGAATATCCATGTGAATAAGTAAATGGAATTACATGATTTATATTTTCAATAATATGTTGAAGTATATTTTTAAAAGGATTATGTTTTAGTTTTATACCTTTCCTTAAATGTTTAAGATTATTTATGAATGTTTCTGCTATATTGTTATCCTTACTGAGAATTTGTGCTCTCCCCTTTCTATGATTAATTTTTCCTAGGCTGTGAAGAAGTATATTATGACTGAACTGCATGTATAGTCTAAGGGATATGAATGTGGTCAAAGGAGACAATATTGTTGTTGTTTTTTGTTTTATAATGTAACATAAAACTTCTTTATGTCTCCGATACTTCCAAGGATACTAAAGTGATCACTATTTCGGGATTTGATCCATTGTGATCATACAAATGTTATATAATAATGCAGCAACTCTGGGTAACTAGGGTTAGGACGTTACAATTGATATCATAGGAAATTTATTACAAACCTTGGAAAGTTGATTTAGAAAAACTATAACTAGATAACATTACCCTAATATAGACTTTGAGGATAAGTATATAAGAACATTCTATAATTATGGTAATTTAGAGATTTTGTGTATTTTCCAATCAATACATCCCTATCTAGATATGAGTAGGTAGAGGTGGCTCTAGCACAGATGTACCTAGGTCTGAAAACTCTGAAAAGGAGTTTCCATCTTGACCCGGGGTATCCTGGTACACGACAACAAGCCTTGCTACACTCTTGGTTATAACACTCCCCAGGGATATGCTTAGGATAATTCACATTTTCATTACAAACCATTATGAATTATTTATGAGTATATACCTCCTCAATGAATTTTTTTATTATTATGGATTATATCCATAATCCTTTCAATTTATGTTATGTGTTTTACAAGTTTGTAATTATGTATTGCTATTCATAAACTAATCTAGTGTATTCCATTGTTTATAAATTTTTTATAGTGGAAGAAATGGAAACTGTATCAATGCACGTAATCCATGTAGGGATTTCCCTCCTACTAAAGATATTTATAGTGGTACTGGTGATGCAACTGGTGCTGATGAGATTATCACTATATTGGGAAAACTCACTCAGGTTATGAATAATAACCTTACCCATATGGAGCACCCTGATCCACAACACGGAAGATCAATGTTAGACCAGTTCATGAGGAAACAACCACCAATGCTCAATGGGACTACAAATCCATTTGTAGCCAAGAAATGGATAATTTTCTAGTGAAAATATTTCCTTCTTTGGGGAGTAGCGGAAGGGAAAAAGTTGTCATGGTAGTATATTGCCTCATATGTGATACAGATCAATGGTGTTCATTAATTCAAAAAACAAAAGTGGATGAAAAAGTATCAAATATTGAATATAGGGAGATTAAGTATATTTTCCAAGAAAAAAACTATCCTTGTGACCATCAAGAGGATATGGATGGACAATTTCTGAGTCTGAGGAAAAATGAGGATGCGAATGTTGTAATGTATGAGGCTAACATTACAAGGTTAGCAAGGCATGTTACAGATTATATAAGTTACCCAAGGAATAATATTGATAGATTATTTTATGGGTTAAAACCATTTCTATGTCGAGCATTAGCCTCACAATCCTTCTCATCGTACGATGATATTGTCTCATGTTCTATCAATACAGAAAACTAATTTCCTATGACTAATGAAATTAAAGAAAAGAAATAGAAGAAGAGATATGCTAAACACTCTGGAAATGAAAATAAGGGGGAAAAGAAAATATTTGAATATCCATCCTGCAGTAAATATGGGAAGAAACACCCTAGTACTTACCTTAAGGGAACATGAGTATGTTACAAGTGTGGTGAAAAAGGACACCAGACTCATGATTGCAAGGGAAATAAAGTGGTTGACAATGTTGAATTATAAAATTGTAGAGAAATGGAGAATTATGAAAATGAATGTCCTAAGTTCCAAGGAAACATACGTCAGAAAAGGCCAATGGTGCAAGGCCCAGCTTATACGATCACTACTACTGAGGTTGAATCTCGTAAAGATGTGGTGGCAGGTAATTTTATGGTTTCCTCAAGTTTATCCAATGATTTATTTGATTTTATATCATCACATGGAATCATATCTTCCTAGTTTTCTAATAAAATTTGATATTTCCAATTTGATTTGACAAGGGATTTGTCAGTCAAAACTACAAAGGGAAGTATCATTACAATAATGTCTTTTGAATCATTCCCCCTTACGACATATAAATGTTTTTTATCCACTGATCTCATCATCATACCCATGATTGAATTTGATATAATTCATCGTATGGATTGGCTTTCAGGCAATGATGTGAAAATTTATTTAAAAAAGAGTGAGGTTACAATTATCGATAATGATAAAGAGTACCTTATCTTTAGAGCAGAAACGTCACCACCTAATTCTTATTTAGATCCACCCCAAATAGCTCAACTAAATTCAATAATTTGGGAGGAAGAGAATGAAATAACTATGGGTGAGGAAAATAATGTTCAAATTGAGGACATACCTATTGTACAAGAATATGTTGATGTGTTTCCATAGAATTTACCTGGACATCCTCCAGAATGAGAAATTGAGTTTTCCATTGATTAAATTCTAGGTTCAAGGCGCATATCGAAGACCCCTTATAGAATGGCCAATATAAAATTAGTGGATCAAAAAAACAACTAGAGGAGTTGAGTAATAAAGGATTTATTCACCCCAGTGTTTCTCTATGGGGAGCCCATGTTCTTTTTATTAAGAAGAATCATGAATCTTTGAGGTTGTGCATTGACTACAGGGAGATAAATGATTTAACAATAATGAAAAAATATCCCCTACCTCTCATTGATGATTTATTCGACTAAATTTATGGAGATCAATATTTTTCAAAGATTTAACTTCGATCTGGATATCATCAGTCATGTGTGATGAAGGAATACTTTCCAAAAATAACATTTCGAACTAGGTATAGGCATTACAAGTTTACAATAATGCCTTTTGGACTGACTAATGCACCCTTTGAAAATAACTTTCACACTATTCTAAAAACCCTCAGAAGAAATTATTTATATGGAATGTTTAGCAAGTGTGAATTTTGGATTCAAGAGATTTCATTCCTTGGTCATATTGTCTCTAAGGGAGGAATATGTATTGATCCTTCAAAGATAAAGGAAATCCAAGAATGGACAACACCGACATGTATAATAGAGGTACACAGTTTTATTGGTTTAGCAGGTTATTTTCGGCACTTCGTCCATAATTTTTCATGATTGTCTAACCCATTAACCTAGATCACACGTAAAGGTGTTAAATTTGTTTGGACAAAATATTGTGAAATTTTTTTGGAAGAAATGAAGAGATGATTAGTCAATGATCTTACATTGACCCTACCATCAGAGAATGATGGGTTTGTTATTTATAGGGATGCTTCAAAGAAAGGAATTGGTTGTGTCCTTATGCAGAATGACAGAGTTATTTCCTATTCATCATGATAGATAAAAAATTCTGAACAAAACAATCCCACTCGTGATCTTGAGTTAGCAGCTATAATATTTTAATTGAATATATGGAGGCACTATATTTATGGGAAAAATTGTGAGATATATACCGATCACAAGAGCTTATAGTATATTTTCTCACAAAAAGAACTCAACATGAGGCAATGGATATGTCTCTAACTACTCAAGGATTATGATTGCACTATACACTACCACCCGGGGATGGAAAATAAGTTGGATGATGCTTTGACTAGAAGGGATCATGGAGTTTTGAAAAAGATGAACTTGAAAGGGATCCTATTTTCATGGATCTAGTAAATATGTATATAGAAATGACCATGTAAGGTGAAACATCAATACTTTTTCAAATGTTCACCAAAACTTATTTACTAGAAAGGATAAAAAGTTCTCAGACTGATGATGAGGTGTTTAAAAAGAAAATAAAATATTTGAATGATGTGAGATTGAGTGACTTCATATATGAATATGGAATTTTTAAATTTGGGAAGAGACATTGTGTTCAAGACATACCTGATCTAAAAAGGGAATTGTTCGATGATTCTCATATCTCAAATTTCTCAATACACCCTGGTTGCACTAAGATGTACAGATATTTGAAAGATCCATTTTGTTGGGACAACCTGAAGAGAGAGATTTCTGATTATGTGTCATGATTTATGGTTTGTTAACAAGTGAAAGCTGGAAGACAACATCCTAGAGGAGTCATGAAACCACTTCCCATAACTGAGTGGAAATGGGATGATATTATGATTGAATTTATCATGGGACTATTGAGGACTCCTAGAAGGAATGATGAAATATGGGTCATTATTGATCATCTTACTAAGACAACTCATTTTTTTGCAATAAGAGAAGATTTACCACTTGAACGTCTTGCAAGACTATATATTAATGAAGTTATAATACTTCATGGATCACCCTTATCGATTGTTTCAGATCATGATCCTTGTTTTATATTATGATTATAGAAATGTCATCAGAATTCCCTAGATACTGAACTTCATTTTTGCACCGCCTACCACCCTCAAACTAAGGGATAATCAGAATGTACATTTCCAACTGTAGAAGACATGTTGAGATCATGGTCACTTGACTTTCAAGGTATGTTGGATCAGTATTTATCAATGGTAGAATTTTCTTATAATAATATCTTCCATTCAAGTATTCATATGGATCTTTATGAAACGTTGTATGGAAAGAGATGTCGAACACCAACTTTTTGGGATGATGTTGGAGAAATAAAACCCATAGGACTATAACCTGTTGAGGAAACAATAGAAAAGGTAAATATTATACAAACCCATATCAAAGCAGCTCAAAGTAGGAAGAAGAGATATGCCGATAACCGAAGGAAGGATTTGGAATTTTAAGAAGAAGAGCATGTTTTCTTGATGGTAGCTCTATGGAATGGTGTTATAAATTTTGGTAAGAAGGGTAAATTAAGTCCTAGGTACATCAGACCATTCGAAATACAAGAATGAATTGGCGTTGTAGCGTATCGTTTGGAAATTCATCCAAGTATCTCCAAATTTCATGATGTGTTCCATGTATCACTATTGAGAAAATACTTGCCAGACCCAATGCTTGTACTCACCTATGATGAAATAAAACTGGAACCCGGTCTGTATTATTGGAATGAACCTATCAAAATTCTGGATACCATAGAACACATGTTGAGAAAATGGATAAATCGTCTGGTAAAAGTTCTATGGGGAAATTATAAGATGGAAGAGGCAACATGGGAACCTGAGGAAATTATGATAAAGAACCATCTGAATATTTTTATGCAGTAATATTCTAGAAATTTCAGGGAAAATGTTATTTGAAGGAGGGGATAATGAATCACCTCGAGCTTCTATGGTTTGTTTCCCTTTGAATAATGCATTAGCTTGCATTGTACAAAACATGAAGTTTTAACACACCACGACCAATCAATCTAGTCGTTAAGAATAGTAATACCCACTTTTTGAAACTTTTTAATTTTTATTTTTCAAAATGGACATCATTTTTGAATTTGGAATATTAGAATTAGCTTAGAGTGAATTTCTTGTACTTTTCTGAAAAAATTCAATTTTTTATGAATAGTGAAAAACACTACATTATTGTTTAAAACAAGCTTTTTTTTTAAATAATTAGTTTTTTTAATTTAATTTTGGTAAAAATAGACACATAATACCTATATATGTTCAATGTAATTCATTGGAGTTATTTTATAATAATATTATATATATAACCTTTTACAGTCTTTACCCACCTTCTAGGAGAATTTTCAAATTTTCACAAAATATAATTTTACCGCTTTTGTGAGTTGAATACCAAAAACAAGAGAGACATGGGTGATATCAGTAAGTAAGATGTGGTTCAATAAGATGAAAATATTTTTGTTGAATAGTAACGTTTAACTTTTATTTACCATAGATAAAAGTAAATAGTGTAATTAAAGGTAAAAATGCTATTATTATTACCCTAACACATGTCCTAATTCTATTATATAAGTTTATTTAGACCAAAATTAACCTTTGGAATTAAATCTGATCATTTTGGTACACTCTATGTGGTTTAGGACATTTATTATCATTTTATTTAATGAAGTGTTAAAAGTGTTAAATTCAATGTTTAATAACTAAACCATTATCAATATAGAGTTATAAATAAGTTAAATTTAACTACAAATAATCATTATAATGATAAAAATATTTCATACATATTGGTATTTTTTTTATAATTTTTACACATTAAATCATGAAATATGTTTATGACAGAATGATGATGAATTAATTACCTTATTTTTGAATGATTAAAATAATTGATGTTATAAATATCCAAATAAATTGAAATTGAGACTTTTTATGAATTACACTAATTTTTTAGATTAATATGACATGTTAGGGTTTATTAAATTTATTTTTTTCTAAGTAATCATTATGTTATGACTTCCAAAAAAATCAAATAGTAAATAGTGTGAAAATTTACATAAATTAGTTTTTAAAACATATGCTATATTATTAAAAGATATGTTACTCTTAAAAATCTAAGGTTTAGTAAAATGACTTATATAATAATATATATATCATTAATTAACCACTTTTTGTTCTCGTGAAATTTTATAGAATGATTATTAACCATATAATATAATAATACAAGAATACAAGGTAAAAGATAAACTATTTTACTAAGAGTTAAATCTAAAAGATAAGGTTAATATGGTGACCTAAACCGGTCTAAAACCTATTGGTTGAGAGTTTTGTGACCCATCCCCACCTTATCCTAGAAATAAGTCATTTAGGATCCATTATAAACCTAATAGGATGGAATAATAAAATAATATTTCAAGCTTTTCCTAAAGTGACCCTCACCTCTCTTATAAAAGGGTACTTACCCTTCTCTCAAAATCACACCCCCAAAAGACATTTGTATCGGACAAAACCTACACAAATATCCTAAAAACTACCCTAAATTATACCTATAGGCCTTAATTTTGTCATCAAGAAAACATACGTATCCCTTTTAATCAAATCAAAACGAAATTCCCAATGAAGAAGTAATAATTTCACCACCTCTTTCAATGTTATTTTCTTCTTCCACTTCCCCTTTCATTGTTATTCCCAATCCAAAGTAATAAAACCAGTACCATATATACATACTGTGATGTTATTATAAATATTTTACAACCATATTCATTATTCTATCCATACTATGAATGAAAATTCACCATAGGCTTGCCGTTTCTACGTTGTGGTGTAGTTTGTTATTAAAAAACTTCGTTATTTAGATGGGTATAATAATGAGTATAAATTATGTAAATAATATATATAACCTGTCAATGAATATATATATATGATATACCATCCAATTAAATACGATTTCCCCATCAATATAATGATATTGTCGCTCGTGCATACGTACGGATTACCATCTCCACGAACTCGATGAGATTCATTCCCCATCATAACTATTCAAGAATAAATTATATTTTATGATTAAAAATTATTTTTAATAACTTAATATCATTCTGGATATTAATCCAATACATCCTTTCCATATCAAACATGACTTATGTAACCAATTATATAAAAGAAAAATGAATCGATTAACACCCAAAACGATGATACTACTGAAACATTATTAACAAAACAATATTAAAAGATCATATATGATATCATGTTGTTTGAATGTTTCATGTGTCTGGACTGGTTCTCACTTTTTCTTAAAGTGTTTTTCATAATAAAAAAATATATTGAGAGGAAAATAACAATTATTTAACAATTATAATTGAGGTTAAAGTACCCTCGATCAAGGAAAAGTACAAGGTAAGGGTTAATTATATAATCTATTCATTATCCGAGGTTGTTTATACGTGAGTATCTACTGGGACCTCTTTATCATCCACATCCATGTTTCTTAAAAATGCATTTCATAAAAGTTCTTAATATTTACTAGACTATGGGTTAAAGTCATTTATACCATTTTTTTCTTTTATGTTTTGTAATGAATCTTTCTGTCATTTTCCAAACAAGGTACTTTATGACATTTTCGACCAATTATGGTAAGAATGTTTTTTTATCTTATACAGAGGGTGCAGTTATTTTCCGCCATTATAACATATTTGAAGCTTACATTACAATATTATAAAATTATTTACAAAATAAATTTTTTCCTTTATAATTAGGTGACTTTTAAATTATTTCAAAATAGAAATAGATATTTCTCTCAAATAGTTTTAATTTCTTTTATGTAAATATCATTTTGTGGATTTTAATGTTGTTTGAAATTGATTTATTATGTTACAAGTATTCCATATTGTATTTAAGGTTTTTTGATATGTTTGACTGTGGATGTGTTATTTTTATACCATTCATAGTTTATGGATAACGTATTTACTATTTTTATGCTAGTTATAATACGAATGATTATTTTATGTTTAAAACTTTTTATACTAGGAATGCATGGGACTTAGTAAGTGATGGGTGGAGCCCATTATAGCTCCTCGATGCATCGGTAGGAATCACGAGACAAATTAGTGTCTTTTCACAAGGCCTAGAAAATATCTTATTTGTAGTATTGGAACAAGGCCTTGACTAAGTGGTTATGAAGTCTAGAATTATGCATTCTATAATTGTTAAATTGGATATTGATATTTCATATGATTATTTGACTAGTAGAATATCCATGTGAATAAGTAAATGGAATTATTTGATTTATATTTTCTATATTATGTTGATGTTTTAGTTTAAATGGCTTATGTTTTAGTTTCATACATTTCCTTAAATGTTTATGCTTATTTTTGAATGTTTCTTCTATATTGTTATCCTTACTAAGCATCTATGCTCACCCCTTTTATATTTATTATTTTTCCCAAGATGTGAAGAAGTATATTATGACTCACTTGCATGTATAATATAAGGGATATAAATGTGGTCAAAGGTGACAATGTTGTAGTTGTTTTTCATTTTATAATGTTATGTAAAACTTATGTATGTATCTAGTACTTCCAAGGCTACAGAACTGATCAGTCTTTCGAGATTTGATCTTTTGTGATCATGCCAATGATATGTAATAATCCACTAAATCTGGGTAACATGGGTTGAGGAATTACAATATATGGGAGGGAAATATATATATAATTTAGAATAATTATATAACATTAAATATATAAATATAGTTATTTAGATAAGGAATAACCATAACCCAAAAAAGGGGTTGTTTAGTGATAGATTGCTTACACTAATAAGAAAAAAATTTCCAGATATCAAAATATCAATTCCATTTAAAAACCTTTTTGAAAATACATAAAACAATGTGAAATATGGTGTTTCATTGAATATGAGAAGGAATTTTATAAATAATGACAAATATCAAATATTGGATATTACAGCGGGAAAATCCATTGATTATGTATATGTTAAAATATAATATTCCTTTTGTCTTTTTTAAAGAAAGTCAGTATGTTCCATATAAAATACGGAAAATATTTATTTTAAAAAACAATGAAAGAGCATAAAAAGATAGATAAAAAGTTGTTTATAATTAATTTATATATATAAAAACAAATTAATACTATAATTTTAATAATATGTACATAAAATATAAATATTTAGAAAATAAATTAGTAAAACCTTTAAAATGTTGTTTTTAATGTAGTGTCCATTACATAAAACCTTAAAAATATTCCTAATTATAAAAATTAAAAATAATTTAAAATATGGTAAAAATTTACCTTTAGTATCCATTTAAACATAAATAAAAAATTTCTTGAAAATTTTTGGAATTACATGGACATGAATAAAAAAGCGTTGGAAGGTAAACTTTAAAATAATATTTTTTTGTAAAATAAAGACCCTTACCTTGAATCTGAATCATCTCATACATTCTTTATATTCATAAAAAATAAAATTATGTTAATTATTTAATTTATTAATAAAAATTCTCAATCTTATTATCCAATTTATTTTATTACTTATCATGTTATTTTAAATTACATAATAATTTAATTTCACATATGACTTTTTGATGATATTAAGCTCATAAGTCCAAAATGACTTCAGCAAGTTGAATATGGTCAATGAGGTAATTATTTCATCTTATAAATAATAATAATCATGATATAATTATAATTTTTTAAAATCAATTATACTTTTAATTCCAACCATGAAATATGGTTATGAAAACTAAATTATGTTACATTTATGAATATGGTAGACCATATGTACAAATGAGTAACATTTCCATTTTTCAACGATCAAGATAGAAAAAGCTATGTGTTATTTTATTTTTAAATAATGATAATTTCATCATAAATATCATATTATTTATTTAAATACACTTATATATACCGTCCATGTGACATGGTACTGAAAACCAAATCAAATTTCTTCATAGATGTGGTAATCCACACAAATGCATGAATAACATCATCATCTTTCAATGATTGAAAATTTAAGAAAAATATAATATCTAAATTTTCAAGAATTAAAAATATGTCATTAATATCATATATATAAATTAAATCCTTCATCATAAACAACATTGAGAGGCGATAATAGGAAATGAATTTCATCGGTTCGCGAGGCGGTAGTATGTCGTACACACGAATGATCGTTTCATTTCCCATTTGATGAATAAGAAATGAATGTAGTTTATTAAATTAACATAATAAAATATAAATATATGATAGATATTATTTTTATTATATCATCATGGTTTAATAATATTTTAATTATGTGGAATAAGAAATAAAAATTGCTCACTTAAGATGGATACCTCTTTTTTAGACAACATTAGTAGGTTTACACCAAAAGCCATACTAGGAGGGTTTTATATTAATAAAAGGTTTTCAGAACATTTTAATTGAATTTATGAAGTTATTTTTAGTGTTTTTCTGAACCAAAGTTTTATTTAAGTGTGAAGAATATAGGAGACAAGGTTTCCTTTCTTAAGTGAGGGGAGGGGCACTCTTGGAATTTCATAAAATATGAAATTATTATAAAATAATTTTCCTAAATTTTTTTCCAAACTGATATAATTCTAATATAGGATGATTATGGGTTGAAATAATCCCATAAAATAAAATCTATACAAGTTTAGGTGATTGTTTTACGCTTATCATTTAATTTTAACCCGTGTTAACCCTTTTTGACGATTACTGCTTTAACAATGTTTTTACCATTTTAGGGTCCAGATAGTTACTATAAAATGTAAATTGGCCCATAAATAGAGCATGGTTGTTATTTTAAACCATTTATAAACCTATTTTATAAATATTTTATTTTTAGTGATTTTAAATTATTTAATAAAACATTATTTATTATACAATATCATTAATGACTTTTTTGAACTAGTCATTTAATTTTAATTTGAAAACAACATGAAAAATAAAATTAGAATATAATCATTTAACATATCACTAAATTTTTTTAGTTATCTAAAAAATTTGTTAAAAACAATAATTCTTTCAATGTATATTACTTTTACTATTTTTAAAATCATTTATTTCATTAGACCATGATGATATAAAAGTCCATGTTTTTACATTAAAACCCATTATTTTACTCTAATAGACATTGCACATTGACAAAACTAAGAAAAATGGAAACAATTATCATAATACATTAGTAAAATGTTCTCAAATTAAATTTTGATGTGTAGGAATTTATTACCCATCAATTTGACACACGATGTGGCTAGTATGACTCCAAGTGTGTGTTTTCACATTAAATGTTACATCTTGTTTCCCACTATCATATAATTTCCTCTTATATACTTGTTTTCCTCTTTAATTGGGTGCATCTTGGTACTCCTAAGGATGGATATTGTTTTGAGAAAAATGACCTAATTTTATGGGATGCATGTTCTTTTTAATTAACTAACCCTAGGTATAATTTTGTTAATGGTTTTGTAGGGTTCTCCTAGAGGTCGGAGAACACCTGAGTTGGCTTGAGATTTTTTAATGAATCTATTATAGGTAGAGTTTATAAAAAGTTTGCGTTCCATGTAAATATTATATTACATGAAAGGGTTTACTGGCTTATGTATTAAGTTGAGTAAATATCGTGAATGATTACACATAGTGTAATGGTAAAAGATTGGTTTTTAATAAAAAAAAGTGATGAGTTTTTTGACATATATAATATTTATGTATTACATTATGTGTAAAGGGATTAAACATCATGTAAAATTTATGAATATGTATTTTAGGATGTTTTAAGTGTTATATGTTGGATCATTCATTGTCCATCCACTTACATATCAACTTAGGCCTCTTCTATGAAGATTTTGGGATCCCCTATTCATTTCAGATTGATTCATTCAATGTTAGATCATCAGGGCAAGCACATTGCATCTCTCTAGCTAAGAGATCATTTTTTTATTCTTTATTTTCTTAGATCAAATTAGTGTCATAGTGGTTCATTAACTAATCAATTGACTTGTGGTGGTGTTTCTTCTTGATTCTCTTTAGATTCATTGTGTGATCTCATTTCGAGGGCCGTTTCCTTATTGGATGTAGTGAGATGGTGTGAATTATTAAAGTATTTTTTTCCCCTTTTCCACTGAAACTTTTTAAAATTTAATCAATTATTATATATAAATATTGATTTTTGGTCCTACATTTCCATTTTTGGTTTCTTCCTTGCAATGGATTTCATTGAGGGCATGTGTAACTTGAGTTTTGAGGCAGCTGGTTCTGTCTCTAGCTTGTATCGGTGAACTACATTTCTTTTATTTTTGAGAAATTTTTTTTAAATTAAATTTCATGATATGATTGATTTTTTGAGTATGTGAAAATGTTTTTTTATAAAATATATATTTCCCCTGGTTTGGGTAAATGGAAAATGTTTTTTCAAAGCATTTTCAAATGGTTTTGAAAAATGATTTTGAAAGCATGGTTTGATGAAAATGGTTTTATGAATTGATTTGGAAAATAGAGCACATAGTAATCCTTAGGTACTTAGGTGGAAGATGTGTTAATAATTCTCATCCACTTTTGGGGGGTTTGCTCATGGTTATTTCCTCTGATCCTTAGGCCTATTGTTCTAGGGACATGTTAGACCTATTGGGGGTTCACTTGATGGAGTGTTCCTCTAATATCTATACTCAATGAATATGTACATTGGATTTATGAATATGATATTTTCTATGTTAGGTATGTGTTTCCATGATATCCTAACCATTTGTGATCCTTGGGGTGATATTATCTATGATTCTGTTTTTAGTGTGTACTGTTTTGATTATACTACCATGGATTTGATATGATATGTGATGCATGCTTTGATTTGACATAATATATCTATTTTAATATATGTATATAAAGTGATTTGAAACTGATTTACCTTGTCTATTTGGAAATGTGGAAAAAAATTAATTTTTTTCATGATTTTGATATAAAAACTATTAATATGTTACCTAACTTGTTTTATATAATGATGAGCATGCTTATATTATTATTCAGATACTTTATATGAAACACTTGGGTGAAACCCTACTGATTTGATTAGCTCACACCATAGATACCCCTTTTATATTGCGTAAACCTTGTTATATCGTTTGATTCAAGAAAAGGAAAGATGTCAATGTGAGGTGCCAAGGTCTTCTGTCACCTAGGTTTTGGGTAGTGGGTGGTGATATGTTATGTGTTTTCCCACATTATCACATGGAACAGTTGGATTAGTTGTTTGATTTTATAGACCTTTGTAATTGTAATTCACACATGGAGATTTTTTTCTACCTTGTTCAGTTATATTTCTTCTACTTTTCTTTTTTATAGATGGATTATATTTATATATTTCATTGTTTCTCTCTTTTTTGTTTACAAATTGCATGTTGTGGCTTCATGTTGGGTGAAATCATTCCCTCTGTTCGCTATTTAATTCCTAGGTAATACTCTTCAACCTATGGGGATCACAAATTCCCTTTGAGTTCATCAAGGATTAGGTCATGTACTAATTTTAGAGGGTATTTTGTTTAGTTCATTATAGTTTGGTATTAAAGTTTCTATGTCCTCAAGAATCCTTATATTGGGACATTTGGTAGATGGGGGTAAGATTTTAGGTACTTGGTAGCTATATTGCACTGAGTTCCTAGATAACTCTTATTATGAAGAGAATCAAGTTACCATGGCATGTTATGATGTGTGTCTCATGTCTTGTGTTCTTGATGTTGATCTCCGTTTTTTCTTATTGGTTTTCTAGTTTGAACAGAGATTATTCTATTGTCTGATTGTTTCTTTTATTTCAATGGGTATATGTATACCTGAAAGATGTATTTTGTGAGTTCTTATAGAGGTTTAAGTTTATGCTCCTCATGGGAATCCTCCTATGAATCATATATTTATAGAATATATCATTTTAGCAGTTCATTTCATCAATCAAAATGTACCTCAATCTTAGATCATAGTTCTTAAGGTACATTTGGGAGTTGTAAGAGATATAGATTGATCACAAGAGTTATTTCATGAGAATACATAGACAATTAACGGTATGAATGAACCTCAAGAGTTGGGGGATGAATTGAAAATATTGATCATATTTTCAACATCTTTGATACAACTGAGAGTATCAAGGTGAACTGCACAATGTTCATACTTGAGGGTCCTAACAAGCGATGGTGGTATTTTATGGTACAAGAGGATATACACATGGGCTTGGACTGGAAGGGTTTTAAGACTCACTTATTCAAAGATGTTTTTCCCAATGTCATTTATGATAGCTAAATCTCTAGAGTTCCTCTCTTGGTAGTAGGGAGAGTGTTCGATATCATCACACACCAATCCGTTTTCAGCACGTGTTCATTTTTCATCAAAGGTTGTAAATAATGACAATATGAATGATTAAAAGTTGCTACATGGTTTGAGACTAGATATCATATCATGTGTACTTATGTTGAATATTTTTACTTATGTAAAGATAGTGAATAAGGATATGACGAAGGAAATGAATACAGAATGAAAATTTGGATATTCCACCCCTTTTCTTCTACATAATTGATGCTTTTGTGGCACGTTAGGGAATAATAATAATTGACAAGATCGTTGCTGGATTAATGGGGATGGTTCTTGGAAGAAGTCATATTAAACACATTCAGAAATGTGACTCTGACTTGTTATCAAGGTGGAAGGGTCGGACACACCTGACGTTCTTGTCCTTCACCTATAAAGATGTGTGATAGTTGTGGGCATTATGGTCCTCTGTAGTAATTCTTTCATGCTATGTCTACTCCTTGATAGGTTCTAGGATCATTATCTCTAAAGGATAATGTGGGGAAATTATATGTTTCAAAGACATTAGGGATATAGCCTCATGCCTCATGAGTGAATCACCTTCACGCAGTGGATGAGTTTCCGACATAGGTGGATGCAAGTCCAGCGATAGTGAGATATTCCTTAATTATATCATCCTCAATAGTGATTTATTTATTTGATAATAGTTCTTCCCACTAGTTTATATCTATTAGTTTTTTTGATATTAGTAAACATCCAATGGAGCTCATGTACTTTGTTATGTTGTTAACAAAACCTCTTGGGAAGAGGAAACATTATGGGTTTCAGTGTCCTTTTTGTGCACTATCGACAGATGATGAGAAGTTAGTAGTGGATTTTCATGTACTTGATATGGATCATTTTAGTGTAATCATAATGATGGATTGTCTTGTTTTTCATTGTGATGAGGTTGATTATTATCATTGGTGTGTCTCGTTTCTTGTTGTTGATGGGAGCTGAAGGGTGTTTCAAGGACAATGGGATCCGAAGTCTAGTCATGCATGACTTTCCTCCCATAGATCATGAGTTTGTTTGCTGCTATAGTAGTGGGGACTGATGATGTTTCTTATGTTGTAAATATTTCCATCATTGTACTATAATTTCTAGATGATTTCCTAGATTATTTACCCAATATTTCTCAAAAGAGTGAGGTAGATTTGATGATTGACCTGGTGTTAGGGACGCTTTTGACATCGATACCTTCTTATCATATGGAACCAACAGATCTAAAAGTGATCAAGATTTAGTTCGATGATCTAGTGGGTAAGGGTTTTTTCACACTAGTGTTTCACCTAGGGTATCTCCGATGCTCTTTTCCAAGAAGGTAGAAGGTTCAATCTAATTGTGTGTAGACTATATGAAGTTGAACCAAGTAACAGGTAAGTGTAAGTATAACTTGCTTCATGTTGATGATTTATTTAATCAGTTAAATTAGGAAAAATAATTTTTGAATATTGATCTTCAATCTCTTTATCATCACCTTCTATATTGGGAGTTTGATATACGAAATACGTATTTAAAGAGAAGGTATGGACATTATGAATATCTTTTTATGCTGTTTGGTCTGACTAATGCTCGTTCTGTTTTTATGGATTTGATAAATCAGTTTTTCTATTAGTATCTCAACACTTTTTTGGTAGTTTTCTTAGTTGATAATTTTGTTTCTCCATGGTCTAATTGTTAGAATGAGTTCCATCATGGATAGTTTTTGGAAATCCAAAATAGTCTGCATTAGTATTGAAAACTTTTTAAATTCACTTTCTAGATTCAAGAAGAAAAGTTCATGGGAAATATGATTTCCCTGAAAGTATTGTTAGTTGATCCTAAGTAGGTAAAGGATATTTTTACATGGTAATAACCACATAATGTCTTTATTATTCATAACTTCATTGGTCTTGTTGGATACTATTGACGATTCATCCAGGATTTCTCAAAGTTGGTGTCACCTTTGATTTCTCTTACAGGAAAGGGTTGAAATTCATATGGGATGTAAAGTGTTAGTATTATTTCCACAAGATGAAAGGAATTCTAAAATCATCTTATATTCTGATCTTACTGGAGCTCAGTAAAGAGTACATGGTTTTATGTGTTGCTTCGGGAACTTTTTTGGGTTGTGTGCTCGTGCAGGATGATCATGTGATATCTTATGATTCTCGTCATCTAAAACCTGATGAGAAGAATTAACCCATTCATGATTTAGAGATTAATGCAATTACACATGAACATAAGTGTTGGTGGCACTATCTTTTTTGGAGAGGTTCATAGTCTTTTTTGTACATAAGAGTTTTAGCTATATCTTTTCTCAAAAGGACATGTTTCTCAAATAGAGGTGGTGGGTGTAATACCTTCAGACGTTTAACTTTGATATCACCTACACCCTAGAAAAAATAGAATATTCTTGCATAAGATCTTAGAAGAAAGGTTCCAACATAAGCTATTTTAGAGTAAAATGGATAGTGGAACCTTATGGTTCCATTTTTTCAGATGCATCTAGATGATCAAGATGATGTTTCCAAAATGGTTCAAAGATATGGGAAATATGTATGTGTAGGAAATTTTGAGGTTACATGGGGTTTCATCTTCCATTATTTTAGAAATTTATACTAGGATTACTTAAAGGTTTTGGGGGAGTCTCCAAGAGGTGATAGGGACTCAGGTCATATTGATTATATCTTATCATACACTGATATATGGTCAAATGGATCATGTTATTTAGATTTTGTAAGAGATGCTTCATATCTATATATTAGATTTAGGTGGACTATGGAAAAACCATATGGGACTAGTTTAGTTTTATTATAAAAACATTTATAATTCGTCGATTAAAATGGATCCTTTCAAGGTTTTTTATGGTCTCCCATGAAGAACACCTATTTGTTGGAAAGAGGTGGGTGAATCTTTATTGATGCGAAAAATTTTGGTTTAGGAGATATCTGTGAGGATTTATGATATATGTTGACATTTGGTTACTAATATGAGTCAAAAAAATATTATTTGGATAAATTGTGTCATCCTTTGGAGTTTTCTATAGGTTACTGGGTTTTCATGAATGTTTCTCCACATTTGGGTCATTGTGATCATGGGAGTCATGGAAAGTTATCTCAAAGATATATTGGACCATTTAAGGTCATGAGCAGCTTGGGTAGATTTCTTATCAGTTGACATTTGTGGTTGATTTGATAAGAATTCATTATGTTTTCCACATATCAGAACTCAATAAATATCATCCCGATCCTTGTCACATTATTATATGGGAAGAGATTGAGTTAGAGCTAGATTATTCTATATTGGATCATCTGGTAGTGATCATTGACTCTCAATAGAAAGTCTTCTGTGGGAAGTCAATTCTTTTGGTTGGAGTGTCAGGGCGGCACATATCATATTCTTATCAG
This sequence comes from Viscum album, assembly GCA_963277665.1. Lineage (NCBI taxonomy): Eukaryota > Viridiplantae > Streptophyta > Magnoliopsida > Santalales > Viscaceae > Viscum > Viscum album. The sequence goes on from OY728134.1 coordinate 136,989,726, forward strand.
GCATGGGACTGTGAGTCAGTAATGAGGAATGGCCTCAGCTATTTATTAGAATTAATTCTTCTATATGACTTTCTAGGGATGGAAAGTCATATGGTGGGTAGTTTGAAACATCCCATTACCTTATTTCAAGTAATTTCTTCATCTTTGATTGCTTTCCTCTTTATGTGGGTGTATCATGGGACTTCCAAGGAAGGTGAACATTTGTCAAGAAAAATTACCTAAATATTGGTGATGTCTTTTTGTTTTAATTAATGGAGTTTGGGGTGGGGTTTTGGCATTGATTCATCAAGTGAGGAACCCCTGATGAAGTGACTTCATTACTTCCACTGACAGATACTGGAGGATTGTCGATGCATGCTGTAGGATCGATCCGAAGGTCGATGCACGATGAACTCCAACACACACAAACCTTATCCTTATTCATCAATAACCTCAATCGTGGATGAGACACCATCCATGATGTCTCCAATGGATCATGAGTTAGGGGGTTTAAATTTTTTATGCGCTTAATTGAATTTTTCTATCTTCATTCTTGATTAATACGAAGGACGAGTATCAACAAAAAAATGGGTTGATCCGCGACTCTTTAGTTTTTGTAGGAGGTTGTTGAAGGGTATTTGAACAGGGTTCAAAAATATTAAAATGTGATGAATAATTATTCATCACTTGTTATAATGGTAACGCGGATGGTGCGGGCCAAACAAACAAGGCTCTGACCCTCTGCCTCTTCGTTTATCGTTTCGTTCTTTGGGGAAAGTTTTCCCAATTTGACGACAACGCGAGATATGGGTCATGCTGTGACAGAGGAAATCCGAGAGACCTATAGATGTAGAAGGGAATGGAAATGAAGCTCCAGAGTATCGCTGGAACCCCGCAGGAGCTTCACTGGTGTGGAACCGGCGACCGGTGATCGCCAGCTAAGGAGGAGTGTAGCGCCGCTCAGCGCCGCAGGGGTTGGATAGGCGACTAGAAACGGTCGGCCTAAGAGGAAAATGAAGAAACCATGATGAAGTCAAGGGGACCCACGTCCCGCGGGTCCAGTGGACCACGCGGCGACGCTGATTGAAGTGGTCGAATGGCTCCTTTGAGATGTTTGGGTGCAGCGGACTGCGTGGGGTGTGCTAGCAGCCCAGGCCACGTTGCCCGGCGGGCTGGCCCGGTCTGTGGCCCAGCCCAACCAGGCCAGTCCAGACTGGTTCGGGACAGGCCAGGTCAAACCCAAACCTGGTCGGTGTGGGCTAGGTCGGTCCGACCGGGTCAGACCAGACCTGGAACCCTCTCGGGCCCAGATATGCTTATGTGACAGCAACATGCGAACCAAACATCCGTTTTACAAACTGTCTGCGGCACAAGGATCCTTAGAGTAAGACAGTCCTTTTGAGATACTCCATTAGAGTTTTTGAGAAATTCGGATTATGAATGGGTTGTATCTACTCTGAATCCAACCATTTCCTCGGCATTAAAATGCCAATAACTTAAAGACCAGGCGTCTTGTTGATGCGATGTAAGTTGCGTTGTAACCCTCATGAGGTGATGGATCATCAGGTTACTTCATCATGGTAATTTTTATCGATTTAAACATGACTGATGGATTGAGGAGAGGTTCTCCCAGAATCAACTATGCTTCGTGCATGAATCTAGTGGCTAGGTAGACATGAAGAAGAAGATCGACCAATACGGGACAGCATCAGAAACTCCAGAGTAGGATGATTTAGCTTTATGACTAATCATACCTACATATGTACCATTCACCAATACGGGTCTTCACCCACGACCAATACAGTTTGACACCAGATACCAAAACGGGGCAGCACCAGTGACCAATATGGGTCAGCACCGGCGACCAATACAGGTCAACATCTAGCAACCAATACGGGTCATCATCTAGTGACCAATACGGCCCAAAATACAGTGACCTGTCTAGGTCAGCAGTATAGTAACTATAGATAGGATGATATGGATTTACGACTATTCATCCCTATTCCAGTAATGTTGAAGTTATACCATTAGAGTGAGTTGTCTCTTTTTCTTATGCCTAATGATTTAAATCATGCTTGTAATATTACCTTTGTGGTATTTCTTGTGGGGTTTTCCTTTTTGGATTACTAAGAGACCTTCAGGGGGTCTCAGGGTCCCCTACAATCTATTGTTATACTCACCCCAGCACGGGCTCCAACCACATGTATGTGTCTGGTGCAGACTACTGATGATATGAGGCATACTTTGGAGGTTTGGGACTTGGTAGAGCTTAGTGATATGGGAGCAGTCAGGATCCTCTTCTTCAACTTCATACTTATTTCTACTACACTCCAGGTAGAGCTCTAGGGCATCTAACGACCCAAACATTCATTAATGGAAATCTCTCTTGATCTAATGAAATGTCTCATTCTGTAAAATGTTTATATAAAATGTAAACATCATTGGTTTTATGTTTTTGTATTTTAAAATATTGTTAAGAGTTGTGACCATTTCAAATATAGTCATTGAACAGTGAACACATGATTAGTATAAATATAGTTCTTTAAAAATCTAATTTACTCAGACAAAGGAAGTGATGTCCTCATCTAGTAGACTTTCCCAATATGAAGCACATTTTTTAGAGCTCGTAAAGGATGTGGCGTCATTGGCATCTCTCTTGAACAAGCCCAAGATGAGCTTCAACATGTTAAGCTCGAACAGAATTTCCTATGAGAGAAGTGGAAGTTGATAGAGATTACCACCCGAGAAATGTTATCTGTACCACCCTAAGAGTCTATCATCATCTACCACCTTACTCTTTGGTCTTATGCAGGTGTTATAAGGGTTTATATAAAAATACCTTAACACTATGATTATGTGCATTTTTTTTATATAATAATAAATATACCTTCATTTTATTATTGTTACTCTGTAAATAGTTTTTAAAGTGAAAATAGTATTTTTTTTAGTTCATATTCTACTAAGAAGTCTATTTTGATGAATTAATGGATTTTTTAATTAAATAATATTTTAATAATATTTTATTATTATTATTAAATTACTTTTTAATAAATATAAATGATCATATAATTTTATGAATGCAATTGTAATTTATATTAAGGCTTGAAAGCAATTGTTTTTTCAAAGCCCATGAATTTTTTATAAATGTCAGTTTTTTATTTTAAAAGTAAAAATTCACGTATTTAAAAAATTATTTATATAAAATGAATATTATTTTTGGAGTAAGAATGTTGAAATTATCCAACAGTGAATTTTTAATAATTTTCTGAGAATCAAATATTTGGGTTAAAATTAAATACAGTTTAAATATATAATGTGTTTTATGACATGATAATGACCCAATAATGATATAATAAAATAATATAAATGATATGTTCGGCCAATATATGTTTTACCATTTAAATAATGTGATTTTATGTTTGTTTTATTTATTTTACAAAACATTAGTGGACCCTCCAAGAGTTATAATACATTTTCACTTTATAAATGAATTTCCTTGAGAGTGTGACTCACCTCCACATAAGCAATCCTATTATTTTAAGAATTTCAGACATTGTCGTCATAAAATATTGTTTTCCAATTCCATTTTTCAAAAACCATGGGGGAAAAACATGGGATGGTGTTTGGTTTTGATTTTGTTAATGTGTGGTGTCCCAAACCTAAATAATAAAGAATTTCCTCTCTTTTCCTATATAAACCCACCCGAGCTCCCACATCATCTTCACTCAAAGTAATTTGAGTTCATCCAAACTCTACCATACTCTCTCTATAATCCTCCCAAGGCATCCCAAGCTCCCAATAATCCTCTCTCAAGCATCTCCCAAACCTTTTGGATCACACTTCAAAGTAAGGGATTTCTTCTTTTCTCATTTTTTTCTCAATTCATTAGGTTGTTATACCTTTTTAATTTCAACTAAAAATGTTGGGGTTTGATTCATAACCTCCTATATACTTCCCTATTTATGTTTTAATTATGAAATACTTCTTTAACTCTCATTTAATGGCTCCCATGTACACCCGATACCATGCTGAAATTTCGTAAGTATTTTCTCTCTCCTCATTTACATTCAGGAAATTCCTTTGTATTATGAATCTAAGTTCCTTTAATTATGTTGGGAAATGTTTCTATATGAACACCTTACTGTACATTTCATTTAAATATGATTATACACCCCTTTATCTCTCATCAACCATTTTTACAAATTTTTATGTCACGCCGTTATGCAGCCAAAATTTCACTGCAATTTTACAAGTCAAAATCCTTGTGTTGTAAATACCATACCCATGTCTCTATCTAGTTTTTAACCTTTATTTGCATATAAATAATGAATTTTACTTTTATGTGTGTTTACCACAATTCTTAATCATGGAATAACTTATGATTTTGAATGATTCCATGTTATATGATCCATATGGCACACTTATGCATGAAATGAAATGTTTGAGAAGGGTGCACCCTGATAGCACTCCAATGTATTGGGTAAAGATTAGTATCATGATAAATAAAGTGAAACAAAGATTTAATAATGCTAATTCAATTTTAATGGGGGTTTACACATACTCCATGTGCAATGAGCATTGGCTCATGCTAAAATCATGTTAGATGTTGTTGCCACATTTCCATGTTATGATTATCATTCTTTATCATGAATTTATGATTCTATTGTGATCCATTGATATTCCTATTGTCTAAAACATACTGTATTCCTCATGTTATTCCATGTTTATTCCCTTAATTGGTTTTATAGATCACCCTTTTTTATGCACGTCCTCAGGTTATCCTATGTAATGCTATGTACAAGGGAATATAGGGGTCATGTAAAGGATGTTTTCAACAAATATGTTGTATTTCATGTTTTAAGTTGTTATGTAATGGTCCTAATCCCCGATGACACTAGACCTTCTGATCTTCTATGTTTTATCAAGTTAATTTTATGTAATAATTCATGTTAAAGTGTGTAATAATTATTATGGTTTTCATAGTTGGTATTAGAGGATAGGTTTAGATATTTTCTGGATTAAGATTATAAAACCCTAGTAAAGCCTTAAAGACAAGGATATGTATAATAAAAACATCCATATGTTTTGGTGAGTATTTCATAAGTGGTTTATAAATAAAATACATCCTTGTCTGGATATGAACAGGTAGAGGTGGCTCTGGTACAAATGTGCCTAGGGGTAAAAACCCCGACAAGGAGTATCAGGCTTGACCTGGGGTATCCAGGTACACGAAAATAGGTATTTCTTTACTCATGGTTACGACACTCTTGGGGGATATGCTTTGCTTAATACAAAAGCTTATTATGAACTCTTTTTAAGGAAATTTAAAAAAATTCCCTTAAGAATATATTTTAGAAAGTAGATCATGAATAGTATAGATTGAAGCCAATGGATTCATAAGTTAAGGAAATAAAAGTTATTTATAGGTCATCAGTTTTTTCCTTGGATTACCCTTTATTTGTTACCCCTAATATTTCTTTTATTCTATCCAATGGCTGGTAATAGCAGGACTCGGGCTAACCACCGATGTGAAGATCAATGTGATGATTGTGCTAATGAGATGCCTAATCCGATGGGAGTGGGAATCACAAAAATTGCCATGATTATCTATCAGCTAACTAAAGATTTGAAAAGAAACATTGTTAAAGATGAACTTTCACCCCCCTCCCCAAGAAAGAACAAGTCTTTATTGAGAGATTCATGAGGCAAAGGCCTCATACTTTTAATGGATCATATGATTCCTCAATCGCCGAACAATGGATCCAATTCATTCAAAAGATCTTCTCCATCATTCAATTTTCTGAACAAGAGAAGGTTCAACTGAATACTTTTCATATGGAGGGTGAAGCTGATCAATGGTGGATTTCAATAAAAAATACAAAGCTTGAGGAGGATATTGAGGTAATATAATAGAAGGATTTCTTGAAAATGTGTTTTGATACATATTTTCCACACACCCTCCGACTTAAGATGGAATGTGACTTCCTTTCCCTCAATAAAAAAGATGGCGAATCTGTCAGAGCGTATGAGGAAAACATCAAAAGGATTTCACGATATGACTATGGCTTTGTCGTTACCCCAAAATTCAAGGTTGACCACTTCTTTAGTGGGATGAAACCTTGCCTCCGGAATGTGATGGCGATCTGTGACATCAACAGCTATGAGGAAACTGAACGATGTTCCCTCAATGAAGAAATAGAGATTGAATAATCTTAGGGGTATCATGGGGATAAGAAGCGTAAGGTGGACATCAATGTTGGTAGTCCGATGCATAAATCCAATGGTGATAAGAAGATCCAGCACCCCACTTTCCAAAGGTGTGGAAAGAAGCACCCTAGAAATTGTGTGAAAGGGATGGGGAAATGCTTTAGGTGTGGAAGAGAAGTGCACCTGGCTATTAACTGTCGAAAAGAAAAATCGGTGACTGTGATATAAGAGAGAAATGATCCGCTCGACCCTCAACGTGATGTTCATTTCTTCAACTGCAATGAAGTGGGGAACTTTTCAAATTAGTTCCCTAAGCCAAGGGCTTTTGGAGGAAACCAACAACCTCCAAGGCAGTAGGGGTGAGCTTTTTCTATCACTACTATCGAAGTGAACCCTGAAAATTATGTGGTGATAGGTATGCTAGTTATTCATTGCTGAAAATGATTTTTTATTTTTATGGAAAGAGGTGAATGCCCTACATGGGACTGAATGATCATGATGGTCTAAAATGATGAAGTCTTAAGGCATCCCCTTGGACAAACATATTACATTCACTGGGATGTTAACCAAAACGAGAGTACAGAAAATGGGGCAATCATTGTATCCCGTGAATATAAATCTTTCCTTGTCATAATATGTGGATTGAACTTCCCGGAGAACCTGGTCATACTCCCTCTGGTGGAATTTGATGAAATTCATGGCATGTATCGACTATCCTTATTTAGAGCCAAAATAAATTGCTATGATAGGGAAATCACTCTCTATGTGGAGAATTAACTCCCAATAATATAAAAGTGAAAGGGGGAAGATGAATCTTCTTTAGATCCATCATCTCAAGCATTGATATTACTACCATATTAGCATGTGTATCTAGCTCCGATGATTGAGTCTAAGGAGGAAACCATCCTTGATGACCTACCTATTGTGAGGGAATTCAGTGAAGTGTTTTCTGAGGAATTTCTTGGTCTTACTCCTAGAAAAGATGTAGAATTATCAATTGATCATATACCTGGGGCATTCCCAATATCTAAGACTCCATATAAAATGGCTATTGTGGAGCTTGAGGAGCTGAAGAAACAACTACCTGAAAATCTGGATAATGGTTTTATATGCCCAAGTGCTTCACAATTGGGTGCACCAATCATATTCATCAAGAAGAAAGATGGGTCAATACGCCTTTTCATCGGTTATCATGATCTTAAAAAATCACAATAAAAAATAAGTATCCTCTCCCACAAATTGATGACTAGTTCGATCAGATGCATGGAGCACAATACTTTTCAAAGGTAGATTTGCATTCGGGACATTATCAAGTACGGGTGAAGAAGGAAGATATCCCCAAGACCACTTTTCGTACAAGATACATACACTATGAATTCATCGTAATTCCTTTCAAACTCACCATTTCTCCCACAATATTCAAGTATTTGATGAATAGTGTCTTTATATATTACCTCTACAAATTTGTGGTAGTCTTTATAGATAGTATTCTAATATACTAAGAAATCAATGAGTAGCATGAGAAGAATATAAGAACTATACTAGAGACTCTGTGAAAGGAGAATATCTATGAAAAGTACAACAAGTGTGAGTTCTAGTTGAAGGAAGTAATAATCCTGGGTCATATAATCACAAAAAAATTGGATATCTATGGATCCCTCCAAGAAAGCGGCAATTGAAGGGTGGATGAGGACAACATCAATAAGGGATATACATAGCTTCTTGGGGTTGGTGGGATATTATCACCAATTTGTGAGAATTGTTTTACTATTTTCAAACCCTCTTACCATGGTAACATGGAAGGGAGTATAGTTTTCTTAGAGTGATCAATGCGAAGAATGCTCCAAGAAGTTAGAAATGAGGCTTATCACTGGGTTTATGCTCACATTACCCACAAGTGGAGAAATTTTTGTGGTATTAACTGATGAATCGAATAAGGGCTTGAGATTTGTGTTAATTAAAAATGACAAAGTCATTTCTTATGATTCAATGAAATTGAAATTTCATAAGAATAATTATCCAACACATGATCTAGAGTTGGAGGCGGTGATCTTCACTTTAAAAATTTGGTGGCATTATCTCTTTGGGGAGAAGTGTGAAATATATAGAGCCCACAAAATCCTCAAGTATATATTCAGATTGAAAGAGTTGAAAATGCACCAATGAAGATGGTTATATATGATCAATGATTATGACTGCACACTCCATTACCACCATGGGAAAGTGAACAAGGTGGAAGATTCTCTAAGTAGAAAGGACCCAACAATTCTAACACTGATGAGAATTGAGAAGGATCTAATATTCTTAGATTTGATGAAGATTCACATCGTAATCATAAAGATCGGAACATCAGCATCCCTTTCACAAATGATTTCTCAACCATCACTTTTATAATGGTTAAAGGATGATCAAAATAATGATGTGGTAATTCAGAAGAAAGTGGAAGCTATCAGAAGTGGGAAATCCTCAGATATTAGTGTTAATGAATAATGAATTGTGAGATTTGGGAAAATACTATGTGTTCAATTATGTATAGAGCTGAAGAACGAAGTTTGGGATGATTTACATAGTTCAAATTTCTCTATTCACCCAGGAAACACAAAGATGTATTGAGATCTTCGAGAGCATTATTGGTGGGATAATATGAAGAAGGAGATCATTGAATTTACATCAAAGTGCCTGCTGTGTCAGCAAGTGAAGTTTGAGAGACAGAAGTCTAAGGAGATGACACAACCATTACCCATACTGGAATAGAAATTGGAGAATATCACAATATACTTTTTCACCGGACTTTCGAAGACATTGAAAGAAAACAATGCAATATGTGTTGTTATGGATCATCTTACAAAGTTTGCACACATTATTTCAATTCGGGAGGATTTCTCATTAGATAAACTGGCACAGATATATATTAGGGAAGTGGTAAGGCTGCATGTAGTTCCACTATCTATTGTATCCGATTGAGATCCATATTCATATCTATGTTTTGGAAAGAGTCTTTAAATTGATTTGGATATTGAGATGAACTTCTGTGCCACTTATCATCCTATAACTATTGTCCAATCAGAGTAGAAAATTCAAACACATGAGTATATATTGAGAGCATGCTCAATAGACTTTAAAGGATGATGGGATCAACATCTTCCTCTAGTCGAATTATCTTATAATAACAGTTTCCACTCGAGCATCCAAATGGAACCATATGAAGACCATTATGGGGAAAGTTCTATACACTAGTTTTTTGGGATGATATTTGTGAGAATAATTTTATAGGACAAAAAATTGTTGAATAAATTATGGAGAAGGTGAAAACCATTCAGCAGCATATCAAGGAAACCCAGAGTTGATAGAAGAGTTACGCAGATAACTGTCTCCAAGACCTTGAGTTTAATGATAGAGACATTTTATTTCTACACATATCCCCATGGATGAAGGTCATGAGGTTTTGAAAGAAAGGGAAGATAAGTCCAAGGTACATCGACCCCTTCGATATTCATTATCGTGTTGGGGCTATGACCTATTGACTAGAACTTCCACCTACCATGGCCAAAGTACATGATTTCTTTCATGTACCCCTCTTAAGGAAGTACATAATAGACCCTTCACATGTACTCTCCTCAGAGTTGGTACAGTTAGAGGACAATAATTCTTATGAGGAGCTACCAGTGAAGATCATAGATCATAGAGAAAAAGATTTACGAAATAAGACAATTCCCCTCATCAAGGTGTTGTGGAGAAACCAAAAGATTGAAGAAGTGACGTGGGAATCATAGGAAATGATTAAGAAAAGTTAGCCACATATTTTTTAGTGTCGTAAAAAGAAATTTCTACGGAGAAATTCGTTAAAAGGGGAAGATTGTAATGACCCAATAATTCATTAATGGAAATACATCTTGATCTAATTAAATGTCTCATTATGTAAACTATTTATAAAAAAATATAAAATAAATTGGTTTTATGTTTCTGTATTTTAAAATATCGTTATATATTGTTTCCATTGCAAATATAGACATTGAATAGTGATCACATGATTAGTATAAATATTGGGATTTAACAAATCTAATTTAATCAGAAAAAGGAAGCGATGGCCTCATCCAGTAGACTTGCCCCATATGAATCCCATTTTTCGAGGCTCGGAAATGAGTTGGTGTCATTGGGATTCACTATTGAAAAAACCCAATCTTAACTTCAACATGTTAAGCTCGAACGGAATATCCAACGAGAGAAGTGGAAGTTGATAAAGATTACCACCCGAGCAATGTTATCTGAGCCACCCCAAAAGTCGGTCATCATCGCACACCTTAATCTTCAGTCTTATACGGGTGTCATAAGGGGTAATGTAACAAGACCTTACCACTATGTTTATGTTAATTATTTTGTATATAATAATGAATATACATTCCTTTTATTATTGTTACTTTGTTAATTTTTTTTAAAGCGCAAATATTATTTTTAGTTAATATTCAACTAAGAAATCTATTTTGATGAATTAATGGATTTTTTAATTAAATAATATTTTAATAAAATATTATTATTATTATTAAGTTAATTTTTATTAAATATAAATGATATTATAATTTTATGTATGCAATTGTAATTTTTATTAAGGTTTGAAAGCTATTTTTGTCAAAACCCATGAATTTTCAATAAATATCAGTTTTTATTTTAAATGTAAAAATTAAATTGTTTAGAAAATTATTTAGATAAAATGAATATTATTTTTTGAATCAAGGTGTCGAAATTATCCAACAGTAAATTTTTCATAATTTTACGAGATAGTAAAATTTTTGGGTAAAAATTAAATATTGTTTAAATATATAATGTGTTTTATGACATCATAATGACCCAATAATGATGTAATAGAATACTATAAATGAAATTTTTGGCCAATATATGTTTTAGAATTAAAATAATATGATTTTAGGTGGGTTTTATTTATTTTACAAATCATTAGTGGACCCTCCAAGAGTTATAAAACATTTGTACTTTTTAAATAAATTTCTTTTAGAGTGGGACTCACCTCCACATAAGCAATCCTATTATTTTATGTTTTTTTCCATTGGCCTTATAAAATATTGTTTTACACTCTCGTTTGGAAAAATCCATTGGCAAAAACCATGGGATGGTTTGTGGTTTTTATTACATTAATGTGTGGTGTCCCAAACCTCAATAATAAAGAATTCCCTATCCTTTCCTATATATACCCACCAAAGCTCCCAATTCCTCTTCACTAAAAGCCTATTGAGTTTGTCCAACCTTTTCCCTACTCACTCTATAATCCTCCCATGGTGCCCCAAATCTCCCAATAATCCTCTATGAAGTCTCTCTCAAGCCTTTGGGATCACACATCCTAGTAAGGGATTTCTTCTTTTCTCATTTTTTTCTCAATTTCATTAGGTTGTTATAAGATTTTAATTTCAATTAGAAATGTTGGGGTATGATTTAGGGAATCCCCCATACTTCCTTGTTTATGTTTAAATTATGAGATACCCCTTTAACGCACATTTAATGCCTCTCTTGTACACCTGTTACCAAGCCGAAATTCCATAAATAATTTTTCTCTCCTCATTTACATTCATGAAATTCCTTTGTATTATGAATCTAAATTCCTTTACTTATATTGGGACATGTTTCTCTTTGAACCCATTACTATACATTTCTAGTAAATATGATGATACACCCCATTGTCTCTTATCAGCCATTATTATGAATTTTTATGGCATGCTGTTATGCTGTCGAAATTGCACAATGGTTTTCAAAGTTAAAATAATTGTGTAGTGAATACCATAACCATGTATGTATCAAGGGTATTCAGATTTATGAACATATAAATACTTAATGGTACTTTCATGTCTGTATTCAACATTTCTTAATCTTGTAAAAACATATGATATTGAATGATTCCATGTTATATGATCCATGTGGCACACTAATGCATGAAATAAAATGTTTAAGAAGGGTGCCCCCTGATTGCAATCCTATGCATTGGGTAATGATAAGTATAATGATTCATCATGTGAAATTAGGGTTTCCTCATGCTAATTAAAGTGCAATGAGGGTTTACTCATTCTCTAGGTGTAATGAGCCTTGAATCGTACTAAAATCATGTTAAATGGTGTTTCCACATTTCCATGTTATGATTATCATGCTTTATCATGCCTTTATGTTTCTCTTTTTCTCTATTGATATTTCTATTTTCTAACAGGTATTATATTTCTCATGTTATTCCAGGTTTATTCCCTTACTAGGCATTATAGCTCACCTTTTTTTTCATTTCCTCAAGTTATCCCATGAAATGCTTTGAACGAGGGAATGTAGGGGTCATGTAAAGGTAGATTCCAATAAAGATGTTGTATTTCATGTTTCAAGTTGTTATGTAATGGTCCTAATCCCCAATGACACTTGACCTCTCAATCTTCTATATTGTATCAAGTGAATTTTATGTAATAAATCATGTTTATGTGTTTAATAAAAGGTAGGGTTTTCGTAGGTTGGATGCGACAACTATTTACATTATTTTTAGTTTCTAGGACTTTTATTTTGGCCCACTATTTTCAATTTACAGTTGTACTCATGGTTGTACATTAATCTCATGGTTATACCTTACTTTTGTTGGTTGTTTACTTAATTTTACCTTTTTGAGTGTGTACAGATCTCAAAGTCAATGCCTTCCCTAATCGGGAAGAGGCTTCCAGTGCTAGTCAACAACCCCTGGCCTATAGAAGGCGAGCTTGGGGTAGTCACATCTAGGTGCTAAGGGACGGGTCCTGAGAAAGTTGTATCAGAGGGCAGTCGGTCCTATCTGAATAACATAGAGTCTACTTTTAATGCAGCAATGGTGTAAAGTTTCATGAGTTCATTTTTCTGTATAAGGAGTCTAGTGTTAGTGCGGCTTCATACATATCCATACACCAGGACCTTGAAATACGTTGTCGAACTCGGTACATGAAAACACCAGTTGATATTGTTTTGAAATGTTTTCTTGATATTTCATGACTCAACTCACTAGGTATATCTAATTGACTGTGGCACATCTGTTTCATACAGGATGCCTCCAGAATGACAGCCATGTAGGATTTTGGATAGATATCACGATAGTGGCCCCCAGAGTGATGAGGCGTCAGAAAAGGGACCACTCAAAGTAATGGTACCTTCAGGTGGTGTACCAGTAGAACCACCACCCATTGAGCAGAAGATTCTACTAGTGGATAATGCATGCTTGTTGAGTGCATTTCATGAGTTCTAGTGATAGAGGCCACCAAGGTTTCTAGGAGAGACGTACCCCCAAGTAGCAGAGAACTGTCTTGAGGTAGTTTCGCAGGTCTTTCACTTAGTAGAGACACATGTGGAGTAGATGGAGATCATGGATGATAACCTTCTTCATAGAACATCAGGACGATTGTGGACCTCGACAATCCAAGTGCATGAAGAGATGATCCTCACTTGGCCAGACTTTGATAGCCTTTTCAGGGTGGAGTTCTTTCCAACTACTCTTTTCTATGTGCGTATTCTGGAGCTAATTCATCTGCATCAGAGATGCTAGACTGTGTTTCAGTACTTGGAAAGATTTAATGACCTCTCCTGATACACCATAGACATGGTACGAGACATTTACTTTAGGGCCAAGACCATTGAGTAGGGGATACGATGAGAGATCAGATATGTGACCGATTCTCTCAGCATCCCGACGCAGGCTGGGGTGCTAGGGAAAGCTTTGATGCTGGATATCATCCTTGTTGGGCCAGCACTGATAGTGAGAGCCCCTACTAGACGATAGGTTGCAAAGTCATCTGCAGCTATTAGTAGCTAGATGTTATAGAAGCCCAAGTGGTCTAGACCTTCCAAAGGGATACCCGGTGATGCAGGGTCATAGGTTTGAGGCTCAAGAGGTCAAGGGAGCCTCCAAAAAGGCATGATATTTTTTCTTGTGGGGGACAGGGTCATAGACCTCCTAATTGTCCGACTCCTCATGCAGATGATTGGTAGATTGTGTAGGGGCCATCAAGGTAGTGGAAGTGGCAGGATCATGAACATCAGCTAAGTAGTGGATGAGGCTATGGAGTAGGACGTGCACTGATAGGTGGTCAGGGTCACCAGGCACCACCACCACCACCCCTTGGCATTCCACCATAAGATCAGAGAGTAGGTGAATGGGGAAAGGCCCAACTATAGGTAGGTGAGGCTCACGATCCTGATGTCCCTGAGATGATACAAGGTATGATCTATATCTTCTCTAATTTAGTAGAAGTACTTAACGACATAGGAGCTATCTTTTCTTTCCTTTCTACGGACTTAGTTTGGGACTCTGAGATTTTGACTGAGCTTTTAGCACGACCTTTTCGTTTGTGTACTACAATGAGTGGAAATTCAGCGGTCACACACTGGTTCCAATAGTCAGATCTTGCTCTCAGAGGAGAGTGTTTTAAATAGGATCTTCTAGTAACAACGTTTAATCCCTACGACATCATTCTAGGCATGGAATGACTATCAGCAGTTCATGCTCAGATTGACTGCTTGAGACGTTCAGTGAGATGTATGCATAGATATTGAGGCCATTTTCCCTTTTTTGGTGAGAAGGAAAATAGGGTATCATGATATGGACATGTGCGCAAGAGGGATCCGCAGATTACATATTAACTAGCTTGCATGACCTTCAATATAGTGGATGAGGTGAGTAAATAGTTCCCGGTGGTGGTGGATGAGTATGAGGACGTCATTCCCGAAAATTTTCAAGGATTTCCGCCTCATAGAGAGGTAAACATCTGCATTGACTTGTACCCAGGTACAACATCGAAATATACCACATCATATCTAATGGACCCGGTGGAGCTCCGAGAGCTGATGGTACAATTGGGAGACTTACAGAGTAAGGGATTCGTAAGGCCCAGTGTTTCTCTATGGGCATCCCCAGTGCTGATTTCCATGAGGGAAGACAGACTTTTGAGGCTATGCGTGGACTTCCGGCACCTAAACTAGGTGACCATGAAGAACAGGTATCCTATACCAAGGATCTATGATCTCTTCGACCAGCTGAAGGGAGCTAATTAGTTTTCAAAGATAGACTTCAGATCTGGATATCACCAACTCAGGTTATGAGATGAGGGCGTACCAAAGACAACCTTCAGATGTTGGTTTGGCCATTATGAGTTCTTGGTGATTCCTTTTAGTTTGACCAATGCTCTAGAAATGTTTATGGGTCTCATGAACATGATCTTTTATCCTTACCATTATCACTTTGTGTAGGTCTTTATTGACGACGTCTTCATGTACTTAACGTCTGAGGAAGACAATGTTTAACACTTGAGGATAGTTCTAGACACACTCTGGGAGAACCAGTTATATGGGAATCTCTCGGAGTGTGACTTCTAGATATGGAAGGTCCACTTTTTGGGACCTGTCATCTCAGAGGTTAGAGTTGCAGTGTATTCAGCGGAGATCGAGGCAGTACTTTCTTGGGAGAAAACTAGGAGTGTTACTAAGGTGTGTACATTCCTTGGATTAGTAGGCTACTATCGGAGGTTCGTACTCGATATATCTAGAGTAGAAGAACCTATGACTACCTTGATGAATAATGGGAAAACCTTCCTTTGGTCAGAGGTATGGAAACTGAGCTTTCAACAGCTAAGGCAGAGCTTGACCAACCCTCCCATCCTGAGGTTGCCGGAGGAGGGAACTGACTACGTGGTTTCCTGTGATGCATCAGGGATCAGACTTGGTTGAATCCTGATGCAGGATAATGTAGTGATTTCTTATGGCTCATGAAATCTGAGCCTTCGTGAGAAGAATTATGCGACTCATGACTTGGAGTTAGAACCAGTAGTCTTCGCACTGAAGAGTTGGTGAAGCGGCTTGATGGGTGAGCGGTTCATTGTTTACACATACCATAAGAATCTCATATATATCTTCACACATAAATATCTGAATCTGAGACAACGACATTGGCTAGATTTCCTCTAAGAATATAAATTTGACATAGCCTATACTTCTGGGAAGGGGAATGTAGTGGCAGATGCAATTAGCCAAAGATCGATTTTTCAACTACTAAACAGGGCCTCGGAGCAGTTAGCCTTGATTCAAATATCCTATGTGGATAGAGAAGAGACAGTCTACATCCAGTCGATGGTAGTTTCCCCTTCACTCCTTCAGCTAGTCAGGGGGCACAACTTGGAGAGAGCATCTATGAGACTGCATGAGCTCAGATATCCTCAGATCATGCACATGACAGATATTTTAAAGGTTGGGAGCATGCTCTCCATTTTAGAGAGCATACAGATGTACTAGTGGCGCTGCGAGAGGAGTTTCTAAGGGAGTTCCATGCACCCCCTTGGAAGTATATCAAGGCATGATGAAGATGTATCAGGACCTTCGGTGTCATTATTGGTGGATAGAGATTAAGAAAGTTATGGAAGAGTTTGTTTCTAGATTCCTCAATTACCAGCAAGTGAAGGCTGGGCACTAGGTACCTGCAGGCTTGATCCAACTCCTCGAGATACCAGGGTGGAAGTGGGAAGGGATATCGATGAACATCATGATGGGGTTACCATGTATGTCCAGAGGTCACAATACCATCTAGGTGATCTTTGATCGACTCACCAAGTCGACCCACGTCCTTTCATTTTGAGATATGTTTTCAATAAAGAACTTGAGACATCTCTATATTTAGGAGATCGTGCGAATTCATAGGGTACCTTAGACGATAGTCTAAGACCGTGATGCACCATTCACATCCCAGATGTAGAAAGGATTGCATGAGGCTTTCGGGAATCAACTTCACTTGAGAACAACTTTTCACCCATAGAAAGATGGTTAGACTAAGAGAACCATCAAGACCATGGAGGACATGCCTTGTTCATGTGTCGTATATTTTTGTCGCAGTTGGGAGGACCACACACCCTTGGTGGAGTTTGCGCACAACAACAACTATAACTCCACCATTGGTATGGACCCTTTTGAGGTGTTGTACGGATGACCATGCAGATCTCCCTTGTGCTGGACAGATCCAGGAGATCAAACACTCGTGGGCCCATAGATGGTACATGATACCACTAAGAATGTGAAGGTCATCCGAGAGTGGATGAAGACTTAAAAAAGCCAACAAAATTTCTATGATGATATCTGACAATGACCACTATAATTCCAAGAGGGGGACCACATATTCTTGTGAGTCTCCCCTCAATGGAGACTACCAAGATTTCGCTGATGTGGAAAAATCACACCAAGGTTTATTGGACTATTCTTGCTACTTAAGAGGATTGGAAAGGTGGCGTACCACTTAGCACTACCACCATAGTTGGAGAGGGTGAACGATGTCTTCCACGTATCCCAAATGATGAGATACGTGAATAACCCATCTCACGTAATTGACCATGGATATTTAGAGATTAATAATGAGGAGAACTTTGCAGAGTTCCCAAGAGAGATAGAGGATTGACAGAAGTAGATCCTTTATGGGAAGTTGATACCTCTGGTGCATGTTATGTGGCAACATGAAAATCTCCAAGAGACTTCATGGGAGTGAGAGGCTCATATGCATACCCAGTACCCCTCTTTGTTTGTGTAGCTTTGTTTGGATTTCGAGGATGTAAATCCCTAATGTGGGAATAAATTAAATACCCTAAAATTATATATAATTTTTTTAAAAAATTATTTGGGATTTTTACGAGTCTTTGAAAATTGACGGTTCGTTATTCCGAGGCCTGGTGTGCCCAGAATAAATTTCTGAACTTTTTTTAAGGTATGTTCAGTAAACGTGCGGGAAGAGTTTTCTATATTTTATATTGGTGCTCGAAATTGAAATCTGAAAGCACCGTTAAATTTTTAGTGTTGGGTTTCACTTATGGAAAGAATCACATCAACCAAAATTGGTCAGGAGAAAAAGATAGTTTTTCAGACTTTTGAAGAAATAATAAAATAACTTAAATTGTTAATTTATATATTTTTCTTTTTCCTACCATCAGTTGAGTGGTAGTGGCAGGGACCAAAGAGGTGGTCAGACCATTAATTGTGGGGTGTTAATTTCATGGTCACAATTTGGTTGCGTAACCACCCCTCACGTAATTAATGATACACTCTAATTATGTCATTTAATAATGAACATTAATTATGTCAATTAATGATCCTAATTAATTCTCCAGGGCATTACTCGACTTTCCCCCTCCTATTTAAATGAAGCTTGATGAGGGGTTTTGGCACAAATTCATCAATCAAGGAACCCCAGACGAAGTGATGCCACTCCATCCACTAAAGAAGAATGGAGGATTGACAACACCCAATATTGGATCGATCCAAAGGTCGATGGACGATGAATTCCAAGGCACACGAACCTTCTCCTTCATCCATAATACCATAAAACGTGTAAGCACCACCATCCATGATGTCTCTAATGAATCTGAAGGTAGGGTTTTTAAATTTTTTATGCGTTTAATTGGATTTTTATCTCTTAGTTCTTCATTAATATGAAGAAAACGGATAAACCAACTAACATGTTGATCCACAAATCATTCGTTTGTGTAGATTTGAATGTTGTTCCACATTATTAAAAGGTGATGAATAATTATTTCATGCTTGTTATAATGCTAACATGGAGGGTGCGAGCCTAACAAACAAGGCTTGAACCCTTCACCACTTTTTTTATCATTGGGTTCATCGGGGACAGTTTTCCCAATTTGACGGAAACACGAGACAGAGAGCCATTCTGTGATTGCGGCAGACCAGGAGACCCATAGGCGCATATGTGAATGGAAATGGAGCTCCATAGAATGGTTGGAGCCACATGGTAGATCCACCCATAGCTGATGCTCGCCGGCTGCGGAGAAGCGCGACACCACTCAGCGCCACGAAGGATGGATCGGTGGCCAGAAATGGCCCGCCGCGGAGGTGGAAGCATGCGTTCCATCGCATGCCACATTAAAGAAGCCATGATGAAGGCATGTGGGATTTCTTCTAATGGTTTCTTTGGACCACGTGGTGGCACAATGTGGTACCACTGATTGAATGGGCCGAATGGCACTTTTGAGCCGTTCGGGTGCAGCGGACCGCGAACGGGGCACACCAGTAGGCCTGGCCACGACCCAGCGGACCAGGCCTGCCACTGCCCAGCCCAGCCTGGGTGGGCTGGGCTGGTCCCTCACCCTTCCCAAAAGGGTTGGCCTAGGATGGTTTGATATGATCTGGGTCCGGTCGGGCTGGGTCCAGTCGGGCCGGGTCGGTCAGGACCCAGGCCCCTCTCGGGCCCATATACGCTTACGTCATCGTAACATGCAAACCGGACATCCGTTTGATGAACTATCTACGGTGCTGGGATCGTTGGAGTGAGATGACCCTTTTGAGATACTCCACAGGAGTTTTGGAGAATATTGGAGTATGTCCAGGTTGGATTGGTTCCAAATCCAACTAGGACCTCGGCACTAAAATGCTATTATCCTATAGACCAGGCGTTCGGTTGACGTGTCATCTATTGTGTTAGAACCCTCATGAAGTGACATATCATCGGGTTACTTCTTCATGGTACTTCGTACTTATTGAAATATGTCTTATGTCTTGAGGAGCGGT
Organism: Viscum album; assembly: GCA_963277665.1. Classification (NCBI taxonomy): domain Eukaryota; kingdom Viridiplantae; phylum Streptophyta; class Magnoliopsida; order Santalales; family Viscaceae; genus Viscum; species Viscum album. The sequence continues at coordinate 137,009,463 of OY728134.1, forward strand.
TCTCCCAGAATCAAGCGTGCTTCATGTGGGAATCCAATAGCAGGTTGTGACATAAAGATGAAGAGCGACCAATACAGGTTAGCATCAGAAACTCCGGTGTGGGATGATCTAATTGTACAACTAATTATCCATACCTCTGTACTAGCAACCAATATGGGTCAGCACTAGTGACCAATACGGGTCAACATTGAGCAACCAATATAAGTCAACATCTAGAAACTAATAAAGGTCAACATACATTGATCTATATGGGTCAGTAGTAGTGTTACTATAGATAAGATGATATGTATTTAAGACTATTCATACCTATTACAGCAACCTTGATGTTATACCATTAGAGTGAGCAGTCACTTTTTCTAGTGCTTCATGATTTAGATCAAGCTTCTGATATTAATTTTGTGGTATTTCTTATGGTGTTTTCCATTTTGGATTACTGAGAGACCTTCGAGGGGTTTTGGGGTCCCCTACTAGGTATTGTTATACTCACCATTGCAAGGGCTCTTCCCGTACGTGTGTGTCTGGTGTAGACTACTGACACATCGAGGAAGAATTTGGAGGTTTGGGACTTGGTGGATCTTGGTGTGATGGGAGCAGTCGATATCCTCTTCTTAGACTTCAGACATACAACTACTACCCTCTAGGTAGAGCTCCATGATAGATATGGAAATTGTTTAACTTCTTTTCAATTTCATGGGCTTGCATTCTGGCCCACTGTTTTCAGTTCACAGTTGTACTTGTGGTTGTTCTTTACTCTCATGGTTATACCTTACTTTTTTTTGGCTGTTTACTCTAGTTTCCCTTTTTTAGTGTGTACAAATCTCCAAGGAAATGCCTTCCATGTTCGGTAGAATCCTTTAGGTGATAGTCAACAACCCCTAGCCTATGGAAGGCGGGCTTCTGGTAGTCTTGTCCGGGCCCCATTGGACGGTTCGTGACTCCCAAGAATATTTTCAGTGTCAACATTTTTTTAAGGGATTAAATTTCAATGTTTATTTCCAAGCTAAACAATCCTCATCAAATTATTCATTTGAATCTCGATTAGTTTTCTTTGTATCATTCTCACATTAATTGGAAACCTTCGGTTTATCCTCCTCAACATTCTAAATAACTTTTATTAATGAATTTTTATTTTCAATAACTTTTACATCATATGAGTCAACCAATTTTTATAAAATTTTGTTCCAACATTAGTAACTTTTTCAGTTTTTTGAATAACCCAAAAATTTTCCATCTTTATCTTTCTCATCAAGACATCCATGTTCCATACTTTTTATCATTAGCAAACTTAGTATTCTATAAATATTGAAGTACTACAATGATGGTTTTTTGTTATTCAAAATTTCATCAGAAGACATGTTCATTTGTGGTCTCACTAAGTTTTTTTTTGAACATATACATAAGTAATAATAGCTTCTCCCCAATAAAACAGTGAAATATTTTATTCTAATAAAACACTTATTCCCATTTCCACCAAGATTCTATTATATCTTTCTACTAATCCATTTTTTTGTGATGTTTAGGGAACACTATAATGATTTTTGATACCATTATTTCTTAGATAATTTTCAAAATTATTTATTGTGAATTCAGTACTATAATTTTTTCTCAACTTATTCATATAATCCCCCATTTATTTCCAAACCTCTTTCTTGAGAAACTTGAACATTTTCCACAAACAATGACTTGTGTTTCATAAACATTATGGTTTACGTCCAAGTGAATTCATAAATAAAAGTGATAAATTATAAATATCCTTTTGTTGATTGATGTCTCATTATCCCACATAAATCAGAATGAATAAGGTCAAGATGTATTGTAGGCAAAATATCAACTCTCTTATAAATGAATTTAATCATCTTCCCATTCTGAAAATTATCACAATCATCTTCATATCTTCCTTTCAATTCTAAAAAAAATGGACAACATCAAATTTAGAAAGTTTGTTCTTTTTTTCTACCCAAGGTTCCCAAGTATTCAATAACACATTTTTTTCATCTTCATAACTATACTAATATGAGTTATTAGGCTATCAAATTTGAAATATATTACCACTAGTTATTTATCCTTTTATGATAAATTTTCCATAATTCACACTTCTGATGATATAAGAATCTTTTAAGAAAATCATGACATTTCCATCATCAAAAATTTTACTTAAACCAAGTAAGTTATGTTTTATCCCGTCTAAAAATAAAACTTCCTTAGATTTCAACTTTTCTTCTTCAACCACAACTGTTCTGATTACTATGATTTTTAAGGAACTATCGTTACTAAATGTAACTGATCCTCCATAATGACATTCAACTTGTTTTAACATTTTTATATCACTTGTCATATGTGATGAACAAAAACTATCAAGTATCCACAATTTTTTTCTTTTTCTATCTTTAAAATATATCTCAATAAAAAAATATCATCCATCAACTTTATTATTTCAAGATTAATTTTACGTTATAATATAAGAAATTTGTTTTTGAAGTAGGGTCATACATCTATTTCCCTGATGACTGGCCCGATCATATATTGTAAAAACTCATTTTAGACATTCAAATTTATTTTGTTATGGAATGTTTCTAACATCTTAAGATTTTTCTTTTCTAACTTCCTTTGGGATTGGAAATCCACTCATCCTTTGTCCACCATTACATTTACTTTGTTCAAACCTTGTTTTTGGGAATTGACTAGTTTTTTCAACAATTATAATCAACATGTCTATATATCCCACAACACAAACAATAGAAATCAAACCTTGATTTAATATAGATGAAAGATCTTTATCTTTAGAATATTTTTTTGATTTTGATAAATTCTTTATACTCTAAAAATTTATTGATATGGTCCATCTTTCCTCCTGAGCATGTTTTCATCTTTTTTATATGAAATAGGGGTTCTAAACTCTTTTTCCACCTAATATTTCCAAATACATATTTTGGAACCTGAAATGTTATAAAAATTATATGAAAAATTATTTTTGGTGGGAAATGATTTCACCTAATTATTGATTTTAGTTCTATTAGAAACATTCGATGTCTCAACTTTTACTTTCAATTCATTGTTAAAGTTTTCATTTATCTTTTTTAAGGTAATTTTAGACTAAATTTTTTTGATTGAAACTTATTAACTTCTTCTTGCTTAGCTTCCATATTGTTACTGATATCCTCAATCGTCTTTTGTTTTTCAAAAATTATATGTTTTTAACATAAGATCTCCTAAATATATTCTTCCTGTTTCTTGATGACATATTTTATTTCTTCAGAAACTTCTTCAAAAAAATTATCCATTACTCTGATTTATTTCTTAATATTTTTTTTCTTAAGAAACGAAAAAGTTCTATTCTAAGTTAATAATATTTATATGATTCGTCACAACCTTCTTCAATATCTAAGGAATTTTTTTCTCGACTTTTTTAATAAAGGTTCTATTTTTATTTGAACTTTCATCTTTTAAAGAATTGTTGTTAGTTTTTTCTTATTCAACATTCTTACTCAGTATACTTATTTGGTCTCTCATGAATTTTTTATTATATTTTTTAGAGGAATTTTCTTCTTTATAACTTTTTTCAACTTCTTCCATTGAGTATTTTCATCAGAATCATCTCTATATTCTCCAAATTTCTTCATGGGAAAATTCATAGAAATATATATGATTCATCCTCACTCAAAAAATTTGAGAGGAAGTTTTCAAAAATACTTTCATCCTTTTCTTCTACATATCTTAGAGATAAGAGACATGATTTTTAATTCTACTCATCTTTCTATTTATCATCAATCACTGGGATCAACATCTTCAATATATTGTATTTTCATTTTTCTTATGGCTTCAAAATCCATCTCATCTTTCATATTCTTTTTTGACATTGGCTCTTTTATCATTTCATAATCAATAAGAATGTTATGAAATTCATCAAGAGATAAATCATCCATATATTTTAATGAAGAAATTTTAGATTCAAAACTATCTAGAAATTTTCTCATAAGCTTCTTCACAAGAGTAGAATATTTTAGGACATCACTGAATCATGTGACATTGCAAAAAATTTCATTTACTCTAGTGAAGTATTCATCACTAGGTTCTTTATCTAACATTATTATTTATTCATACTTACTACACCATATTTTTATATTTTATTCCTTCACTTTTGTATTCCCTGTGAAAATAATTTGCTTCTTGTCCCACATAATCGCTGAACTTTTGAGACCCATCACCTTCATATAAAACTTTTCTAATAAGTACATGAGGATAACATTTCTAGCTTTTCAATCAACATAAATATTTATTTTATAAGAAAATGTAATCAAGTAATATTTTTCAAATGGTGTGATCCCTAATTTTGTAGCATCAAAAAATTACAAGCCGAGAGACTATAGATAATGAATCATACTATTTTTTCATCCAAAATAATTTTTCCAATAAAATGTAGGAATTCTAATACAGTTGACAGAATTGAGATTATATATGATAATGATTCATCAAGGGACCCTTGGATATGATACCAATTGAAGTTCCAAAGGATCAAATAAAAACTAAGAAGAGGGGGTTGAATTAGTTGTTAACTATTTATAAGTTTCAATAATTTTAAAACATAAACTCTAAAATAAATTCAATTTTATATCCATATCATATTTTATTAAATACAAATTTACGAAAAAAACAGGAATTCATGTAAAACACATTAGATTTACAAGGTTTTACCTTAGTGTAAGAACATACATCATTTCTATAGCCACTCCTGTGAGTTTATATAAATTTAATAATATATAAAAGTGAATAAAACATGATCTATCTTCCATTAGTCACCTTTTATCTCATGAAGGGAATTATTATACTAACTATTGTTAGTTTGAAAAGTTTCTTACAAAAAAATTGAGCCAACACAAAATAATAAAGACTCTATTCAATATGCTTCACAAAAGATCATAGGTCTCATGTCCCAAAGTACGATTGAATACAGTCCGATGAACCCAATCTGATTGAATCAGTCCAATTAAATCAATATAATTCTCTCTTTATCATTATATTCCTAAATAAATGTTCAATTATTTCTAGTTAAAAAACTTTTGATTCTAAAAAAATACTCTAAACTATAACAAAACATCCTCAGTCCTATGGACTCAGTATAATTAACCCATTCTCAATCAACAAAACTAAAACATTGCTTAATTTCTCAATATGATCTTCTTCAGTCTAGTATAAAAATTTCTCAGTGTCTAATATTCTTCTATGATCTCATTATATAATGAAAACATGACAATAATTATAAAGAGATCCTCCTTTTATTCATAATAAAAATTTATAAAGTACAAATGTACTACACTTCTATTTATAGGCATCCCAGAATAGAAAATGTGGGAAACTAAAAAACATTCACTTTTTAATCAAATTAAAAAACACTGAGATTTATGCATATTTGAATATAATGTTTAACCACTTCAACTCTTCACACATATTCTGTAATCTTATTGAGACTTCTTGATAATAAGGTTTTTCAGACATCCTAACATTTCTCAAGTACTGTGAAACATCCCCAACTCATGTTGCTAAAAACATTTCCTCTCGTTACTATGAACTTATTCAGCTCATTTTGATACAAATAACTCATATTATTCCAAGGAATCTTCATATACTCATTAAAATCTAGATAGATTCCTCTTATTCAGTTTGTTTGACTTTCCTCATTAGAGCTAGTCTGATGTAATCCTCATAATGATGGAATTCTCATAATGATGGAATTCTCATTACGATGTAATTCTCATTATGATGAAATATCTATTCCATAAATTTGAAATTATTCAAACATAATTAGCTATAAATCTTTCAAAGTTATTAAATATTCTATGTCTAATGGTTCTTGATATGATGGATACTTTGTCTTGATTTTTGGAATTGATAAAATATTTATGATTACTCCATTTTTTCAAAATCATTTATCATGACAGTTTTAATTATTTATGAGTAATTTATGACTAGGAAGTTATCATAATAAATTAGGTTATAAATTATGAAAACTTACTAACTCATAACTTCAATTTCTTATAATGTCATATTCAACAAAATTATGACTTATTGAATGAAAAATATTATAACATTATAACATAGAAACATTATTCTTTCTTTGATTATAGGAAATAAAAAATTATAGAAAACAAAAATTTATGCCTCTTATTCTTTTTTATTTGATGCTATATAATTGATTAATCAGTATAAATTACTCACTCTACAACTTCTAACATTCTTTAAAATTCCAATTTTGATTAATCTTGAACTTTACACAAATGGATATAATTATAATGCTACATAAAATAAAAAATGCAGAACATACATATTTCATATTCCATACAACTTCTGTGTATGGTACTGCTCCATCCAAAATAATGATTCTAGAATTTTGTTTCAAAATTATAAAAAAATTTCTCCCCTTTTAATTTGGGTTAAAAAATTCAACATGTTATAAAATTATTTCAAAAACTCATTATGAAGGACTGGGCGTAATCCTGAATAACAAAAACATTATTTTACAAAAAATTTAGTTGTTATCAAATAAAAAAAATTGTTAAAACAAAACATAACAATGTTTCATTACACATTATTTATATGTATGATATTCTAGAGGTGGTTGATGTATGTACAATAATATTGAGAAGTACCATCTTTGTTTCATACTCAATATAACTAGATTTATTTGATATCAGTACCTCTCACTCATTTATATCTAGTTGTTTTATTTATGTTCTTAAACTTACAATGTATATCATTTTCTTTGTTATAAAGTTTGTGAACCCTCATTGAAAGAGGTAAGAGAAAGGGTTTCATTGTCTTTCTTGTTCTCTATCGATAAATGACCAAATCTTAGTATGGGATTTCATTATTCACAATATTGATATGCTTTATTTCATCATCAAGATGGATTGGATTGTCCCTCACCCTGCTAAGGTTGATAGTTATCATCAACCTATATTATTCCTTGCTACTGATAGGAGAACATGGGTGTTTTAGGGAGTGTGGGATATGAGGTATGGTCAGGTAGGACCATTTTTACCAGAGATCAGGAATTTATTATCCTCTATTTCAGTTGATTATTATGATGATTCATCTATCGGTAATCTTCTCTAAACTGTCAGGGATTTACTTAGTGTATTCATATATGACTTTTCAAGTCTTCCTCTAGTGAGGGAGGTAGAGCATACTACTGATTTGGTGTCAGGTACACAACCAATATTGATAACCTCTTAACATATGGAACCAGTGGAACATAAAGATCTCATGATTTAGTTAGATTATATCAAAGTTAAAGGTTTTTTTGCCCTAGTGTTTCACCTTGGGCATCCGCAATGTCATTTTCCATGAATAATGATAGTTGAATTTGGTTATGCATGGACCATCAGAAGCTAAACCAGGTGATATTTGAGAATTATTTTCCTTTTTCCCATGTAGATTATTTGTTTTATCAGTTAAATGTGGTGAAGTGGTTTTCAACGATTGTTTTTTGGTTGGGTTATCATCAAATTAGGGGTTGAGAGTCTGATATACTGAAGATGTATATCAGTATTAGATGTTTCCACTAACAATATATTGTGATGTTTCTTGGTCTGACTAATGCTTTAGTAGTTTTTATGGCTATAATGATCTAGATATTCCATCAGTATCTCGACACCTTTATCATCATATTCATGGATGATATTATAGTTTATTCAAGATCTGAGCATGAGCATGATCACTACCCGAATTTGGTTTTAGGAATCTTGAAGAATCATAAAATTTATTGAATTATTTTTAAAATAAAATTATGAATCCATTAAGTGAAGTTCATATGGGATTATATTTCTGAAAGTGTCTTATTAGTTGATCCTGAGAAGGTGAATACTATCTTTTTATGGGAGGATCCATGGAACATCATCAAGATTCATAGAATCCTTGGTCTTACTAGAAACTATTAGCAATTTTTCAAGGATTTATCCAAAATTTATTATTCATTGACCACTTTTATTAAGAAGGTAGTGACTTTTATATAGGATTTAAAATATTAATCTTCTTTTAATGAACTTAAATCTATTTTGACATCAACTTATATTTTGATCTTTTTTAAACCTGGTAAGTGGTATCTAGTATACTGTGATACTTCTAGTGTTGTTTTGGGTTTCATAATTATGTATGATGATCATGTTATGGACTATGAATCTCGTTATCTTCAGTTGCCTGAGAAGAATTCCCCCACTCAAGATTTGGATATTTTCACAGTTATGCATGTAATGTTTTGTAGCACTATCTCTTCTGGGAGAGGTTCCCAAGGTTTTTTGACTATATGATTCTGGGATATATATTTTCTTAGGAAGTCTTGAATCTCATATAAAGTGTCTGAGTGGAATAAATTCATACATTCAACTTTGATATCACCTATACCCCAAGGAATGGGAATTTAGTAACATATTCTCTCAGTGTGAAAGTGTCATCACATGCTATTTTGGAATCGAAGGAAGAATATAACCTTATAAGGATCTTCAATTAGTTGCTTCTATATGCTAAGGAAGATATTTTAGTTATGGTTTTGACTAGTATTCAATTATCATCATCTTTACATGATTCAATTATTTAGGTTCAGTATCAAGATAATTAATTTAGGGTAATTTATGAAACCCCATTTATTGGGGATACTGTATCTATCTGGTCTCTATTTTCTGATGATATTTTCCATTTTGGGGATTATTTTCTCATCCAAACATCTATGAAGAACTAAATTTTATTTTAATATCATAATTATTCATGCGAAACTCATCTAGACACTATGAAGATGTATTATTATAATATATGTCATTTATGGTGGTCAGGTATGAACCACGACATTGCTGATTTTGTGTGCCACTATTCTTCCTTCAAACAGATAATGGTACAACATATTTAACCTTCTAGTTTTATCCAGTGTATTTCGATGTCATTTTGGAAATTGGATGGGGTTTCCATGGACTCTGTTGTTGGATTACCATATAATCTCTGAGGGAAGAATGATACGTAGGTAGTGATTGATTGGTTGATGAATTCAACCAATTTTATTCCTATCTGGGGAACCTCTAATGTCAATGATCTGGGTAAGCTATATGAGTTGGATATTTTGTTGTTAGATGGTGTTTCCTATTGTATAATTTTGGATAGGGATCCTTGGTTTATCTCACGTTTTTATAAAGTCTCAAAGAGGAAATGGGGACTCAGGTCATGTTGAGTACAACTTACTATAAAAAATAGATGGTCTTATGGATTGTGCAATTTAGATCCTAGAGGATGATCCATTACTGCATCGTGGATTTTTTTGTAACATAGGATATACATATGGGATTGGATGATTTTTCTTATAATAATTATCACCACTCATTGATAGAAATGTATCCCTTTGAGGCTTTGTATAGTCTCTCATGTAGGTCACCTCTTTGTTTGGAAGAGGTGGGTGATTCCTCTCTTGTGGAACCAAGTATCATTCAACAGACATCGATAATGATTTAGGACATACATTGGTGTCTGGTTGCAAAATAGAGTTGTTATAAATCATATGTGGATCATCAAAATCATCATTTATAGATTCCCTTGGTGACCATGTTTTCTTGAAGATTTATGATTGGTTGGATTACCATCGTGTTTGGAAGCAATGAAATATGGTTTTGAGATATGTTAGACCATTCGAGGCAACTGAGAAGATTCGGACGTTTGTGTATCCGTTGAGATTTCTAGCTCAATTAATAGGTATTTATGATGTTTTTCATATATCTCGGCACATGAAGAACCATCTGGACCCCTCTCATGTTTTGAGTAAGGTGGATATTGAGTTAGATAAATATATTTTAGTTATATATTATCCAATGGGAATCATTGATTCTCATGTGAATGTATTCTATGGGAATTATATCCCACTAGTTAGAGTGTTATGGTGACATGGAACTTATTCTCATGAGACATGGGATCATGAGTCTTTGGGGAGGGAGTGGTGGGATCACCTCTCTAAGGATCACCCTTATTACACATAACTTCTCGGGGATGGAAAGTCTTATGCAAGGGATATTTTAACATACCAGTTAAAAATGTATTCCCTATTTAATGTTTAATAGTGTTTTTTGGTTCTTAGGGAATTGGTGTTAGTTTAGGGATTTTTTGAAGAACATATATTGTGCACTTCCTACTAGACACATTCATCTCATTAACTGGGTGCACGGCATGAATCTATTTTCTGGAAGATGTTGTGAGTCTAGTTTAGAACATGAAAAATTTACAAACCATGAAACATGTTCACATTTTTAATGGGTTTATAAGGATAAATTTAATCCTAGGAAACACCTTTTTGGCGTGCATGTGAGTCGATAGATTCTCAACATGAAACCAAAATTCACATCATGAATCATGCCAAAGGTTTTATTTGATGAACATATAATATATTTTTATACTTTCAATGCACAGTCTTCCTACTCAAGTCCCCTATGGATATTCCAAGTTATTTTTCATGTCTTCACTCCTTCCATATTGAAAAATTTGGTTCTTAATCATCGTGGTGGTTGGGCTACATCTCTTCGAGTAAGCAACATTTCTACTTATTAATTTTCATTGATCATGTAAGTGACGTCGAACCATGTTTATATAATCCATTGATCACATATTGATTATCGTGTGATTATTCTAGATCTATTGTATGATCATATTTTGAGGGCCCATCCTTTATTGGTTGTGTTGTGGTGGGCGTGTTTTCTTTGAGGTATGTTATATCCAACCCTCTTTATGATCATTTTTGTTTGTGGAATTTCATTATAAGACAAGGGAATTAGTTATAGGGACTCAATTATTTTACATTAATTCCTTTCGGTTGGTGGATTCCGTTACGGTCATATTCAACTTGAGTTTAAGGTATGGTATTTCATTTGTATCATATGTTGGATAATCTAATAATTCCTTGGTTTCATAAATTATTTTATAAATTAATCAGAATGATTTATTGATTTTTGTCTATATGTGGGTTTTTGAAAAAATGTTTCTTTACCCTATTTTGGTTAAATTAAACTTATTTTTAAAGCGTTATGATATGGATTTATGAATGGGTTTTCAAATCATGGTTTTGATGGAATCAATTTTGAAAATACATCACATGGGAATCCTTAGGTACTTAGGTGGAATTTGTAGCAATATGCATCGTCCATTATTACCATCACGAGGTTCACTAATGGGGTGTTCATCTACTCCCTAGTCTAAGTGTCCTAGCAAATTATTATAAATTTTTGGGAGGTTCACTTTCTAGGGTGCTCCCATGATGGATAGATATGATGCATATCTCTAGGGGCTTGATGCATATGATTGTCTATGTTTGCGTATGAGTGAGCTAGCTAGCATGACCTGTAGTTATCCTTGGTGTGATTTACCTATGATTTTGTTTTTACTTCATGGTTTTGATGACTTATTTTTATATATGTTATATACTTTGAAATTTCTCCGTATATTATTTAGAACAATGTAAAAAGGATCATTTTTTAAAATTATTTTGATATAAAAACTATTAAATTTATTATTATTCCTTGTTTTATTTAAATTTCAGCATGTTCATATTGTTATATAGAGACTTTTTATGAAACAACCAGGTGAGATCCTACTAAGATAGTTTATCTCACACCCGAAACACCCTTTCAGTTGTGTGTATACTTGGTTATGTGTTTTGATGTAGGAAAAGGTAATGTGACACAGTGAGGAAATAAGGTTTTAATCTATTAGTCTTGGGTACTTGGTCATGAGATAGTGAGACATTATTTGCATATCACATGGAGTGGTTGTTTCTCATTTTGAGTTTTTTTCCTTTGTTATTGGACTTTTATCTTGGAGTTTTTTATTCTTATTTTGAGCCATACCATTTCTTCTTTCTTTTAGTTATGAAATATATTTCTTCTAGTTTTCATACAATCTTCTTTCTATTTTATATATATATATATATATATATTTGTCATGTCATGTCATATTTTTTTGGTTTGTACGAAACCATTGCCTATATTTTTTTGTTGATATCCAATTGTTAGTCGCTAGCCCATGGGGATTGAGGATGCCTTTTGGGAATGTGGAAGATTAGGTTGGGTACCAAAATATGAAGGTATCCCCAATAAGTTTGTTACAATATCATTAAATTTAATTATTGTACAATATCCATATGATTATATTATGACCTCTTATGATCTATGATTATTAATGCTTAAGTTTAACCTTTCTGTTCATTTGATCTCACTATCCTTATGTTTCCATTTCCCCTGGTTATGAAGAAAATTATTATGTATGATATGACTATAATGGTATCATGTGTGGACAAATCATTTTAAGGTAGATATTTAAGAATTATTTTTGAATAATAAAATCTAGCTATAATGGAAAAAATGTTTGTTGGATGATAAATATATAGTTTTTGTTAAGTTACAGGCTTTCCAAATTCACTAAAACTCTAAACCTAAAAGTTATTGGTCATGTAATTAACTCAATTTTGGTTATTAATAATCTAATTATACATTATTATAATTGAGTCACATCAGTTGGTATGAAATCTTACGTGTAAATAATATGTTTTTAGCACTGAATCGAGGAGTATGGGTCTAATGCGTTTTATATACGCCTCATAGACCAATATGTCCATTCAAGTCTGTTATTATATGAGAAGTGCTATAATGGGGCTCTATGAAATCCTGGTAATTACAAGCTACCAACCCTAAAAAATTTCAAGTAATTTCTAAATAGAACTTCTTAAATATATCATGTTAGTGATAAAAACCCAAAAAATAAAACCATGTAAAGAAAAAAATTTCCACTATTTGTCTCATCAATATACACTCAATTTAGGGATGGGGAGATTCCACTATACCATATGAGATTGACCACGTATTCATGACACATCATATTAGTTATGTTTTAGGGGTGATTTTATAGTATAGGGAAGACCCTAGGTATATTGATCCAAAATAAACAGAACATAAATAATACATTAATATAATGATTTAAACAATACATATCACAAACAACCACACAACTCAAAAACCAAAAGGATTAGTGTCTTTGAGATAATCTATACAAAAAACTTATTTTACCCGACTTGAAAACTCTAATTAATAATCATTATCTACTAGACCATTTTATATATCTCAATGATATAATTATTTTCCTATCTGAGTGGATGGAAACATAAGAAGGCATGATCTCAGACACTCAGTAAGGGAAAACATATCTTGTTGTTTCATATTAAATGATCAAAATAACTTATATGATAATCATGAAACATGTTTGAGAAACATGAGATTATATAAAGATCATTAAATAAGAATAAAAGATATGAAATAGATTGAAATACATATAAATAACCTTATATCTTGTGAGAATGAAATAAATCTATAGAATACAATAAAAATATTTCATAATTAATAAAACATGGCATTTAATGGAAATAAAATGCATCTTGAAAATGTGGTAAAACTTGACTAAAAACCTAGAACTATGGTATCCTTCAGTTTTATTAAATAACTTTTCATTAAATTTTACAAACAGAGGATCTTTAAAGTCTAGTGTCTTGGAAATCAGGAACATAATACATGAAAAAAATATAAAACATTATTCTAAACCACTCATAAGGCTTAATAATGGGTTCATCCTATGTAAAATTACTGCATCTCATATCTTGAAGACATGCATCAAAGGAAAGGGTGAGTTGAAGGCTCAGTAAGAATAACAAGTGAAATAATAGACATTTGATCTTGAGAAATATTAATAAGAACATGATAAAAGTCATAAAGGCATCAGCAATGGAAGAATATGAATATCATAATAAAAAGAAAACAAATCATAACTTGAATCTGTGTCTACAAAATTTCATTTAGACATTCATGAACATACCACCATGTTTTATCCCTGAGGTGTCATATAAATTACCATGGTTATTCACCAAGGTATCGTGAAACATGTAATCTTTAGAGATTAAATTAGTTAGCCAATGCATTGGAGAGATATTAAGGTGTACCTTTAATATGTATATATTTTCATGTGATAAACATATATCATAATCAAACATTTCATATATAACCCATAGAGAATAAAATAAACTGGTTTCATTTCCAAATCGTGATGTTTTAAAAGTTCTTAAAAACATGGACATTAAGTCATTTATAACCCATGGAATGGGTGTGAGGGTTATATTTATGGAAATTACAGAATCAAAAATATCAATTTTATGTATTGACGAATACCCCTAGATATGAAAGTAGAATTGGGTACTCACATAAATAATACAATATTATTTCTCGAGAAAAAGAATGAGATTTTGAAACAAAATTTCTACAGCATAACGACAATATAACATAGTTTTAGAAAGCACTGAAAAGAGAGGGGAAAAGAGTCACCCACTCATAAATAACTAATAATATAGTATAGGTATATAATAAAAATAAATAAGATCATGGTTTGGATATTTTAAGGAAATACCCTATGAAAATGAAACTCGAAGGAAAAGAGAAGACACGATTTCTTTTACAAAACATCGGTTTCCTATCATCTTCACTTAAAGATTCAGAGAATCATTTAATGAGAGCAGAAAGGGTCTCTCATCATTTGGAAATGAAATGGAATTGAGTAAACATATATAATATGAATCCCCCTCATGATAAAATGGAACTATATGACATAACCTAAAGGAAGTTATGACTTAAAAGAGGGCGGTAAAAGGTTTCCTTACCTTGAAGAGTAACATCTAAATAATAAAGGTTGGGACATTGTGAGGCTTGAGGGAACCTTGGGAGGACTCCTTGGGAGGTAAGGATACCATCACTTCTTTTAGGAGGATATTTGAATGAGATTAATGAGGGAAATGGATTGGTATTTATAGAAAAGTGAGGGAATAAATTATTAATTTCCAAGGGACACCTCATCGGTGGTATTTGAAAAACCATGGGCTTTCCCATGGTATTTTCTCATTGTATTGGAAGCATGGGACACCTCATAGCATATATAACTATTCATAAGTCTATTAGAATGTGTAAATCATTATTTCATCATTAATGATGTCATTAAAGAAATGTAACTCAAAATAGTATTTTTGCTATTCATCAGAAATACAATTGTTTTAGAAAAATCCCAAAAACTCATCCTAACATAAAATCAATGATCTAAATTCAAAAATGTACTCCATTTTAAGAACCCGGTTCTTATTTTTAAGGTACATGTTTCTTATTTTCTCTTTTCCTTATGTGTTTTTGAGAAAATAAGGAAAAAGAGGAAAAATCCTTTATTTTGGGACGACACGCCGTGTACTATTCAACATGCCATGTACTTTGGCCATGTGAAATGAGTACATAGGGTGTGTAGCCATGTCGGCGACGAAGGGTGTAAAAACTGACTACACGCCGTGTAATGGTCCTTTACATGCCGTGTAGTCAGTCAGAAGGTGAATAGTAAGGTGGTGGCCAGTTCAGTGACAGTAAATGCCGTGTACTAATGAAGACACATCGTGTAGTCATGTCGATAGATGAACTGTGCCACGCTGGAGAGAATCCACTGTAAGAATAGTTAAAAAAATGAAAAGTACTCACTGTGTAGTCAATAGTACACACCGTGTAGTTTGTTTTTTCACATAAAATGGGAATTAGCCTCCCCTATTCACAGGTAAGGGTTAAAATCAGATGAAGGATCTTGGGAGGATGACCAAATCTTTTTGGATCAATCGATCGAGCATCTAGAATCCAATCCCACTTCTGTCAATCACGTTGGAACCGCACGAGTAAGCCCTCCCTTCTCCTTGAGTGTTTCTTGTCAATTCTTCCTATAAGGGAAGTTATTTACGTTTTAATGGGTTTTCTTCTACCCCAGATCTATGTCATTCTGGGACGATTCGAGGATCGTCATTTGAGTATACTGATCAGGGGCGTTTAAGGTAGGTGGCTTTGTGTGAAATTTCCTATTGTTGCGTGTTTTTGTGTATTTTTGTGCTATGATCCCATGTTGGGGTATCATGTGGATGAGGCCTTGGCTGTTTAAATACCTTGAATTGCAAAGTTTATTAAATGTGATAATAAACTGTTGTTTGGGATCTCTTCTTAGATCCTGGACCACCCCGGGGGTGCGTTCCTCTGTTTAGCCGTTTGGCCAGGATACCTGAGGGTATGCCTTTCTAATAAGGATTATAGAATATACTTGAGATAAATTTCATGTGTATTTCTTGTTTACATGTGGGGCATGGACCTGTTACTTGTTTAGCCTGAGGGAAGTGTTTTACTTAGCCTGAGGGAAGTGCATCTTTAGCCCGAGGGAAACTTTTTCTGTGCCTGTAGGCAATAGAGTCTGTGCCAGAGGGAGACACTTTTTACGCCTGAGGGAAATATCTATTATGCCTGAGGGAAAGATTTTGATTACCTGAGGGTAAGGGTTTTATTGTCTGGGGACACTGACTGTTTACATATAAATTAAATGTGGTAGTTTCTTAATAATAAATGATTAAATGAATAATTAAATGGAAATATATCTGGTAATGTTAGTTACTTTTGAGTACTGCTTAGTTTATTGCATTTTAATACTCCACACTATTGTTGCATATTTTCACACAGTTGGGCACGAGCCTTTGGTGGGTGCCTACTGAGATTTATTTCTCAAAAATATTTTTAATTTAATTTTATTTATACATGGCTTGTAATTTTCATTATTTATTCAAAAAATACAACTTTAAACATTTAACTCCTTTTATAACACCCTAAAACAAAGTAATCAAGGTCCCATAAAATTATCGTATAACCATAATACAATAAATTAACTATTTATGATTACATTTTCTGAAAATATTTTTCCATTTTAAATTATTAATTTAATTATAAATTGTAAATACAATATATATGACATACAAAAATACCAAAACTTATACTATGATCGTTTTTTCTCTTTTAAGATTTTTAAATTGTATTTATAAATTCATGGGGGAAGTTTCTATTTTTTTGGCCAAATTACTATTCATTACTATTCATACATGTATGTTACTATTCATACTTTACTATTAACTAAAAATTTAGTTGATCTTATTAGACTCTAAATTTATCACTGAACACAACTATAGAAGACCATTTTTTGAAAATCATTTCACATTATTAATTATTTAAATAATACAAAATTATTTTAAGATACCATTTTTTTTCTAAACTCATCAATAATACACAATCTATATTTATCTAGATATTTGAAATTCACAAAATTTTCCATAAGAAGAAATAACAATTTTATATATATAAAAGGATTACACAATGTAGCTAAGGTCTCATTATGTATCCCCTTATAACCCCAACATTGGACCTAAGTGTAAGGTGTGATATGATGATAGAATCTTGGGGTGGCTCGGACTACATTGGACTAGTGTTGATTTCAATCAGCTTGAACTTCTCCCTTAGGAGATTCTTTTCAAGCTTCAAATGTTGATGTTCATCTTGGGCTTGGTCTAGATAAAATCCCAGTGATGCTACCTCCTTCCCAAGCTCCAACATATGGGATTCATATGGCCCGAGTCTACTGGATGAGGCCATTCAATCTTCATTCTGTATTAATTAACTAATATAAGTGTATTTATAAAAACAAAACGTTAATATTATAGTTTCCAATAGTCATATTGACCAATGGTCTTATAACAGTCAAAACCCAAAGCTCTCCTTTTTATTATACCCACTTCATTAATTTATGTTTTTAGTTTTATTGAGTATAAAATAAAATGACCCACAAATTTAGGAAACAATTATAATTAAAATGTTCGTGTCGTTACATTCTTCCTCCCTTAAGAGATTTCTTCCTCAAAATTTTATCTTGTACCCTCTGATGAGAAAAGGTGTGGGTACTATCGTCTAATAGACTCCTCTGGTTCCCACTTGGCTTCTTCACATATTCGGTTCCTCCACAACACCTTTACAAGATGGGTAGTCTTGTAGCATAGAACCTTGTCTCTATGATCCAAGATCTCCACTGGCTGCTCCTCATAAGAGAGGTCATGTTACAATTATAGAAACTATGGATTTAGTACATTTGAAGGGTCATGTAAGTACATCATCATGAGGGATACATGGAAGACATCGTAAACTTGTGATAGATTTGTAGGAAGAGCAAGTTGATAGGCCACTTCTCCCACACGATCAATGATTTCATAGGGGACAATGTACCTAGGTTTGAGCTTCCCTTTTTTCCCAAACCTCATGAATCTCTTTCAAGGTGAAATCCAAAGAAAGACTTTGTAACCAACATCAAACTCAATGTCACTTCGACGGTAGTCGGAATAGCTCTTTTGCCGACTCTGAGCAGGCTTAATGTGTTGCTGGATGGCATGGACCTTTTCTGTCATTTCTTGCACAAGATTAGGCCCAAAATTCTTTCTCTCACCAACATCATCCTAACAATTAGTAGTTCTACATCACTTCCCATATAGAGCTTCATAGGGTGCCATTTGAATGCTCGAGTGGAAGCTGTTGTTGTAAGGGAACTTAACTAAAGGGAGATGTTTATCCCTTCCAACTTTAAATTCCATTGATTATGTTCTTAGAATATCCTTGAGTGTTTGAATAGTCTTTTCAGATTGGCCATCAGTTGAGGGGTGATAGGTCATACTGAAATTCAATTCAGTGCACAACGCTTGTTGAAGACTTCTTTGGAATTTTAATGTAAACTGTGGATCACGATCAGATATGATAAAAAGTGGAACTCCATACATCCATACCACTTACTTCATGCAAATCTTGGCAAGTTGATCAAGAGAGAAATATTCTCGAATGGAGATAAAATGGATGTCTTCGTGATAAGGTCCACAATAACCCATATCACATTGTTTCCTTTGGATGTTCTTGGGAGGACAGTGACAATGTCCATAGTGATATTGTCAGAATTTCATGCTGGTATGTGTAGTGGTTTCAATACAACTTTAAAAATTTGTCACTCTGCCTTCACTTGCCGACATACCAGGATCCTTGACATGTAGTCAGAAATCTCCCTTTTTATATAACCCCACCGATAATGATCATGAAGACCCCTATACATATTTGTGCTTCCAGGATGTATAGAGTATGTAGAGCTTTGAGATTCATCCATCAACTCCTTGTTTATTTTTGGGGTAGATGGAACACATAGTCTTGTATGAAATTTTAGTTCACCATCATAATCAATATTGAACTCAATAAACATCCAATCCTTCACAACCTCAAACTACTTCTGTAACAATGGATCTTCTTTTTGAGCATTCATGATCTTCTCTAGTGATGACAGTTGAGAAATCATTTTGGTTAGGGTTGATGATTTCCCTTCCTTTACATTTACCATGTCCAGTTTTACTATGTCATTGATCAAAGGATCTCTTTGAATCCTCATAATGGAAAGAACCACTTGGTCTTTCCTGCTTAATTCATCGGCAAATTTTTCTGCTCATCCAGGATTATAATGAATGGAACAATCATAGTCTTTAATAATTTCAAACCACCTCCTTTGTCTCATGTTCAATTCCTTTTCTGTGAAAATATACGTCAAACATTGATGGTCTATGTATATATCACATTTCTCCCTATTAAGAGATTTCCTCCATATATTCAGACCAAAAAACAACTGCATCCAGCTTTAGATCATGCGTAGGGAAGTTCTGCTTACGAGTCATCAACTTCAGAAATGCATAAGCAATGACCTTGTCATTTAGCATGAGGACGCACCCAAGCACTTTCAGAGATGCATCACTAAAAATAACAAATCCTTCTCCACACGAGGGAAGAGTTAACATGGGTGTAGTAACCAATATCTTCTTTAGCTCTTGGAATCTTTCATCACACTCTTTTGTCTAGATAAACTTGACCCATTTTCAAGTTAACATGGTTAATGGATTAGATAGTGCTGAAATGTTTTTCGCAAACTTCATATAATATACCGCTAATCCAAGGAAACTATGAATCTAAGTTATTTTTGTAGGCTGAGGCCACTATTCTACATCTTTTGTATTTGCAGGGTTAACTGTGATTCCTTCATTATTAACAATGTGCCCCAATAAAGAAAATTTTTGTAACTAGATTTCACATTTTCTGAACTTTACAAAAAGCCTCTCCTTCCATAAAGATTGACAAATAAACCGTAGATGATCCTCATGCACCTCAAAACTTTTGGAATATATCAAAATATCATCAATAAAAACTACAACAATGTGATCAATGTTATCCTTAAAGACTCTATTCATCAAATCAATAAAAAATAGTAGGTACATTTAGTCAGTCCAAAATGCGTAACAACAAACTCATAATTCCCATATATTGATCAGAAGAAATTTTTTGGAATATATTCTTTCTTCACCCTCAATTGATGATAACCAGATAGAAGATCAATCTTATAGAATAATTAAGCCCCTCAAAGTTGGTCAAATAAGTCATCAATTCTTGGAAGAGGGTATCTTTCTTTACTATGATCTCATTCAGTTCTCTATAATCAATGCATAGCCGCATCGATCAATCCTTCTTCTTCAACAAGAGAATAGGTGCTCCCCAAGGAGACACACTTGGATGGATAAACCCCTTCTCCAAAAGATATTGGATTTTTTTTAATTCCTCCAGCTCCGCATTTACCATCCTATACTGGGTCTTTGATATTGGATGAGATCCTGGTACATGTTCAATAGAAAACTCTACCTATCTTTCTGGTGGAGGTTCAGGCAACTCCTCTGGAAATACATCAACATATTCCTAGATTATGGGGACATTGTCTATCCTCCAACTCGAATTTACTTCTTCTTCTTCTTCACCGATCAATTCCATAATGAAGGATATAAGAGGTTCTTATAGAAAAATATCAGGTTGATATATCTCTCCTTGGAATATAACTGAAGGCTTTCCATTCAATACTACTGAGATATCCTTACTTCTTCATTTGATCTTAGCATTATACTTTGAGATCAATTCCATCCCTATTATAATGTCAAATTCCAGCATGGGAATGA
Organism: Viscum album; assembly: GCA_963277665.1. NCBI lineage: Eukaryota > Viridiplantae > Streptophyta > Magnoliopsida > Santalales > Viscaceae > Viscum > Viscum album. Next base: position 137,030,419 of record OY728134.1, read on the forward strand.
ATACTAGATTTTCTATAAGATTGTTCTCACCAATGTAAATACTTGTAAAGACCCGTAAAATTCAAGAAAATTTTTTATTCTTAATTTTCTTTGGAATTTTACAAGAATGCAGTTCTTGACGGCACCTGATTTCGAGGCCCGGGGTGCCGGGAATCATTTTCTGAAGTTTGGCTCGGGTACGTTCAGTGAATGAACGAGCGAGGTTTTCTAACTTTTGAACCGTTGCTTGGAATTGAATTCCGAGGGCACCGATGGAATCGCATTGCCAACTTTTTCTTAGAAATTCCTTTCCCAGAGTTGCGTTTGCTCGGGTGTGGTTTTTAATTTTTTGGGCATTAAGTTAAGAAATAAAATAAAGTGGTACGACAAATTTTATTTTATTCTACTTAAGCCACATAAAGCCACTTAAGCTATGTTGAAGTGGATAGGGTGGAACCCATAATATCCTACCCTCTTTGTAGGATATTTGTGAGGTGGGGCCCACATGATCCCCACTGTTTCTTTTCCCCTATGTAACACACCCGCGAAAACTCCTTTTTAATGAAAGTCAACTGGTGCGTTTTCTAAAACTCTTAATGATCCTATTAAATGGACTGTTTAGTTGTTACCATTAATTCACTAAATTAATGGTTCGTTTCTTAACATTTTTTTTCAAACTGTTGTCTTAATAATAAAATAAGACCAACACCCCTTTTTTTGTTGATGAGTTGCTTGTTGAGAGGATTTGGAGAACTGTATCTTCATCCTCCTTCACGAAGAACGCGAAGAATGCGAAGAACGCCGACCTTCGACGAAAGGTGACGAAGAATGACGAACCCTCAGAGATTGACGACATGACGTCGTGTACCGCGACGCCGAAGATTCCCCTTCCCCGACGTTCTTCTGTGACGATTCTCCTCCCGCGAAAAATCTTCGATCAAATGATTGAGGTAGGAGATTGTGGATCTTTTAAATTTTACTTTTGTGGATTTTATTTCTCAACTTGGGTTTAATCGTGCAAATTAAATCTGTGTGTTTTCCTTAACCATCCGATATCGTCGACGCGATGCCCCTTCCGCGATGCGACGATCCTCTTCTACCGCGACGGTCAATTCCGGGAAGAACTCTCATTCGACGACAACGATGAGGTAGGGGTTGTTTCATTAAAATATTTGTGATTTATGTCCCCGATTGTTAAAAATGATTGTTGTGAGACTTAAAAAAAACCGCTAACGCGGTGGGTGCGGACCAACGAACAAATCTGAACACACCGCCCTTTTGTTTGTTATGCGCAGATTGGCGGGTGGTGAAAAATGGGGCCGCAAGTTAATTTTGAAGGCTTTGCAGTGAAGAACGGGACCCAGGATGAGCATTGGCGAAGACCGCATGCAAAACGGACCACCGGAGCGCGTCCGGTGGTCCACGGAAGCCCCCGCCGGTGGCCGGCAGCGGCCGACCTCCAGGATGCGGCGGTGCCCGACGCGCCGCCGGAAGAACCCGCCGCGGCAGAAGCCGCGGTGGCGCTGGCCAGTCCGGCGGCCGCGCGGGACCGCGGAGGAGGGACGCGGCTTAAAACGCGTCCGGGTGTCATGGAGCGGCCCCCGCGCGGGGGGGCTGCGACTGCCTTGCGCGGTGCTTGGCCCGCGCCAGTGCGCTGGCCGGGCCGGGCCGTGCCCAGCCGGGTCGCCTGGCCGGACCGCGCCTAGCCAGGCTGTGCCGCGCCGGCTAGGTCGGCTCCAGACCCAGGTCGGTTCGACCCGATTCGACCGACCCAGGGGGGGTTGGGCCGGGTCGGCCCGGGCCCAGACCCCCCGTTTTCGGACCCTTTTTGTTTTTTCGCCCATATCATAGGCTACGGACCTCCGATTGACGCACCATCAGCGGCAATGATATCTTTGGATCGAGACGGTCGTTCAGGTATATTACACTCAAGGTTTCAGAATACTTTGGTTTCGGCCGGGTTGGTTAGTCCACGAAACCAACCGGGACCTCGGAGCGGAAACACTCATAACATGAGCTTCGGACGTCCGATTTACATGCCGCTGACTTTGATGGATTCCTATAAGTGAGAAGGATCTTTTGGATTACTCCACCCTAGGTTTGGATGCAGTTTGAGTGCAATCGGGTTGGTTTTGATTTAAAAACCAATCGGGCCCCTCGGACGGAAAAGCCAATAACTCTCAGACCGGGCGTCCGATTGACGCACTGTTTGTTGCGTTGAGTTCCTGTAGACGATAAAGAACTTTTTGATACATCAACTCCGGACATTGTGTCAGTTGATGTATTAGCCTCTCGGCTCGTGGAGAGGACCCTCCCGAACGAGCTTGTTATGTGCGGGAACCCTAGAGCTGGCTGCGACTACGATGATGACGAAAACAGTATGAGAATCCTCCATGTTTTCAGCAGTGACTACTACGGTACATCTTGGGATACCCAGACTACATGTCAGTTGATGCATCAAACTCTTAGCTCGTGGAGTGGACCCTCCCAGAACAAGAATGCTGTGTGCGGAAACCCTAGAGCCGGTTGAGACTTGACGACTGCTGATCGAACGACTCGGTGTGTTACAGATTGCCCAGTGAGGAGCGAATGGTTGTAGCAGCAGACCCACCGCGGAGGAGTGCTTGGTTGTAGCGCCAGACCCGCGGTACTCAATAGAAGGAGTACCTCTGGAGGCTTTGAGGGGGAGCGCTTGGTTGTAGCGGCAGACCCACGACGGAGGTGCGCTTGGTTGTAGCAGTATGGGGGAGTGCTTGGTTGTAGTGGCAGAACCACGACGGAGGAGCGCTTGGTTGTAGCGGCATGGGGGAGTGCATAGTTGTAGCGGTATACCCACAACGAAGGAGCGCTTGGATGTAGCGACAACCCATGGTACTCAACAGAAGGAGTAGCACTAGGGGCTATGAGGGGGAGTGCTTGGTTGTAGCGGAAGACGCATGGTGGGAAGCGCTTGGTTGTAGTAGCAGGCCCACAGTACTCGATAGGTGAAGTACTATAATAGTCCAAGGTAAGACGGAAGTGCTTGTTTGTAGCGGCATGCCCATTGTACTTGATAGAGAAGGGTTTTCCCAATAGCTATGGTTTCTTTATCTTGATCAATCCTGTGTGGGTAATTGCGAGGGTTAGTACCTATCAATCCTTTGTGGGTCTGACGGATTAGATGAATCAGTGGATACATCTGATCATCTCTAACGTCATACGAAGAAGTACCTGTGTGAGCTGAATCCTGTTTTGCTTTTCTCTGTGGATTGAGTTGTGCTATCCTGTGTTGATTACGTTTTTCTTTCCTGTGTGGATTTAGGTTTTGATTTCCTATGTGGACTGGGTTGTACTTGGGCTCAGAGGTTGGAGTCGAACTGGAATTGATGACTTAGGTATATGTATGGGCATATACCTAAGCAGTGTCAGATGTTACTTCGTGATTGTACCTCTCCTTTGTGGTTTAGAGTTTGTTGATTTTGGGAGACCTTCGGGGGTATCGGGGTCCCTACTGAGTAGCTTATACTCACCCCTACATGGGTTATGCCCGTACTACATTGTGTTGGTTGCAGATGACGGATAGCGCTGATCGCGGTTGAGGCTTGCGGAGCAGGTCGGTACCTGGAGGTGGACCACTGGGCTGGACGTACATGCAGTAGACGGCTCGACCCGAAGAGCTGTGGAGCCTATCTGTACTCACCCTTCAGGCGGGACTTCCAAAGGACAGCTTGAAGTTGCGGCTTTTCTTTTCAGTTGCTTTTTTCCCTTTCCAGTTGTATATTACAGTTGGGCTTGTATTTCCGGCCCCCTTTACTTTCAGCACAGTTTGTTTTAGTTTTACATAGTGTTTTACTTCCGCTTGTACTCTACGGTGTTTTGTTTACTTTTATAAAGGAAATGCCTTCCCAGTTATCAGAATTTACGCCTTTGGTGCTAGTCTCCAGCCCCTGGCCTATGGAAGGCGGTTTGGGGTAGTCACGGCACGGGCCCTGAGGACGGGTCGTGAAAAATTGGTATCAGAGGAGTTCGGTTCTACCGCAAAACCCATGACTCTGATCTTTTTCTATTTGAAGCAATGGTGTTAAGAGTATTGGGCGTGGTTATCAGTCCAGGGAGTCCATTGTTGGTGCGGCGGCCGACGTATCCGTACACCAGGACCCTGACTTATGATTTCTGACTTAATGCACAAAAACATTGATTGCATGTGTGTTTCAAGTTTTCTTTATGATTACTTTGTGTCATCTCACCAGGTATACTGTTTGACCATGGCGCACCTATTTCCTTTCAGGATGGCCCCACGATGGCAGCCAGCTAGGGTTTTGAGAGTTGTGCGCTACGATATCCCATCGAGCGACGAGGCCTCAGTGCGGGGCCCTTTGACAGAAGAGGCACCGGCAGTACCGCTACCCGCCGAGCCACGGATGCTACCAGCCCCAGCAGCTGACGATGCTCGTCACCTTAGCGCACTGCATGAATTTCAGCGCCACCGACCGCCGAGGTTCTGCAGGGAGACGGACCCCCAGGTAGCCAAGGATTGGCTGGAGGCAGTGGTACGAGTTTTTAGGTTAGTGAGGACACCAGCGGACCTCATGGTGATCTTCGCAGCGAGCCTACTGCACGCGACGGTAGGCCGATGGTGGGGCTTGATGCTCCAGGTGCACGATGATGCATCTCTCCTCTGGACGGAGTTTGAGAGCCTCTTTCGCTCGGAGTTCGTCCCAGCCACCCTCTGTGCGGTGCGCATCTAGGAGCTATTACAGCTGCGGAAGGGCAGCATGACAGTAGCCCAGTACGCAGCGAGGTTTGCCGATCTCTCACGCTATTCCACAGACATGGTACGTGACCCATTCTTTAGGGCCCGAACCTTTGAGCAGGGGCTCAGGTTAGATATTAGAGCTTCAGTTGTATCTCACAGCATTCCGACACAGACCGGGGTGCTGGAGCGAGCCCTCTAAGTAGAGAGTTTCCTTGCTGAGCAGTCTCCAGCAGCAAGACCCACCTCTAGCCGGCATGCAGTAGAGTCTTCTGCAGCGAGAAATAGACAGATGATACAGGGGTCCAAGAGGACTAGATCTACTGGTGGTCGACCGCATGACACAAGATCATTTGTCCGAGGCACCCGGGGTGGACAACGACTTACCATGAGCTGACAGTGTTACTCCTGCGGTGGGGTTGGTAACATGGCTCGTGACTGTCCAACCTGCCATACAGATGACCAGCAGATGAATGAGGGACCTCCCAGGATGAGGCAAAGGTTCGATCGTGGTAGACCGCGTGGAGCAGGAGACCATGGAAGGGGAGCTGGCCGTGCAGCTGGAGGTGGACGACGCTTCGAGGTGTTTCCACCACCACCACCAGGAGGTCTACCCCGACCGCAGGGAACTGGTGGACATGGGAGAGCTCGGATTCAGGAAACTGAGGCCTATGATCATGGAGCTCCAGAAGCAGACAGAAAGGATCAGGACTAGCTCCAGACCTAGAGACTTTTGTTTATGCTACTTCTAGCTTTTTTGATGTTTTGTGTCTTTGTACTTTGAATTTCAGTAATAAAAGACAGCTTTATTTTGGTGTTTACCATCCTGTCATCTCTTTTGTTGTTACTAAGAGGTTCCGGTTTAAAAAACCGTTGACTTGACCCTCACTTAGAGATACCTACTGGAGGATACCCAGTGACCACACACTAATGACGATAGTGTGACTCAACCCTTGGAGGCGAGAGTAAATGTTGGATCTCTTGGTAGTAGCGTCGAGGCCTTAAGACGTCATCCATGCTATGGGTTAGTATAATTCATGACGGGATTGACTGTATTAGGCGAAGAACGTGGTTCATCCAGGGGATGAGACCAGATTTCTCTTATCGGAAAAGAAGAAATCTCAGCAGCTCTTGTAGGACCAGAAAGGTCCAAGTCATCCAAGAGCGGATGAGGACATCTCAGAGCCGACATTAGTCTTATGATGACAGGAGGCGGAGGCCACTAGAGTTCGAGGATGGCGACCACGTCTTCTTGCGTGTCTCACCTCGATGTGGATTATGGAGTTGTGGCCGAGATGACAAGTTATCACCGAGGTTCAATGGACCTATCTAGGTCCTCAGAAGGGTAGTCGAGGTGGTTTACTGCTTGATCCACCCACCTCAGTTGCACCAGGTGCATGACGACTTCAATGTATCTCAACTGCGGAGCTACGAGCTCGATCCTTCGCAGTTCTTTGACCATGGGGAGCTGGATGTTGATGATGGGGAAACTTTTGTGGAGGTCCCAGTGGAGATCGAGGATCGAAAGGAGCGGGTCCTTCATGGATGATTGATCCCTCTAGTGCGCATCATATGGCAGCACGAGAACCTCCAGGAGAGCACTTGGGAGGGGGAGGCACAGATGCGTGCTCAGTACCCACTTTTGTTTCCCTAGTTTATGATGTATCTTTACGGGGACGTAAAGCCCTGAGGTGGGAGTGATGTAAAGACCCGTAAAATTCAAGGAAATTTTTTTTTCTTAATTTTCTTTGGAATTTTACAAGAACTCAGTTTCTGACGGCACCTGATTCCGAGGCCCGGTGTGCCCGAAATCATTTTCTGAAGTTTGGCTCGGGTACGTTCAGTGAAAGAACGAGTGAGATTTTATAACGTTTAAACGGGTGCTCAGAATTTAATTCCGAGGGCACCGATGGAATCGCAGCTCCGACTTTTTCTTATAAACCCCTTTCTCAGAGTTGTGTTTGCTCGGGTGTGGTTTTTAATTTTTTGGGCTTTAAGTTAAGAAATAAAATAAAGTGCTACGACAAATTTTATTTTATTTCACTTAAGCCACCAAAAGCCACTTAAGCTAAGTTGAAGCGGATAGGGTGGAACCCAAAATATCTTACCCACTTGGTAGGATATTTGTGGGGTGGGGCCCACATGAGCCCCACTGTTTCTTTTCCCCTAAGTAACGCACCCGCGAAAACTCCTCTTTAATGAAAGTCAACTGGTGCATTTTCTAAATCTCTTAACGCTCCTATTAAATGGACTGTTAAGTCGTTACCATTAATTCACAAAATTAATGGTTCGTTTCTTAACCTGTTTTTCAAACTGTTGGCATAATAATAAAATAAGACCAAAACCCTTTTTTTTGTTGACGGGTTGCTTGTTGAGAGGTTTTGTAGAACTGTATCTTCATCCTCCTTCACGAAGAATGCGAAAAACGTGAAGAATGTGAAGAACGCGAAGAATGCTGGCCTTCAATGAATGGCGACGAAGAATGCTGAACCCTTGGAGATCGACGACGCGACGCCGTGTACCGCAATGCCGGCGATTTTCCTTCCCCGGCGTTCTTCTGCGACGAATCCCCTCCCGCGAAAAATCTTCGATCAACTGCTTGAGGTAGGAGATTGCGGATCTTTTAATTTTTCCTTTTTGGATTTTATTCCTCAACATGGGTTTAATCGTGCAAATTAAATCTGTGTGTTTTCCTTAAACCTCGGAGATCGGCGACGCGACGCCCCTTCCGCGACGCGACGATCCTCTTCTACTGTGACAGTCAATTCCGCGAAGAACTCTCGTTCGACGAAAACGACAAGGTAGGGGTTGTTTCATTAAAATCATTGTGATTTATATCCCCGATTGTTAAAAATGATTGTTGTGAGACTTAAAAAAACCGCTAACGCGGTGGGTGCGGACCAACGAACAAGTCCGAACCCACCGCCCTTTTGTTTGTTATGCGCGGATTTGCGGGTGATGAAAAATGGGGCCGGGTGTTAATTTTGAAGGCTTTTCAGTGAAGAACGGGTCGCAGGATGAGCACTGGCGAAGATCGCTTGCAAAACGGACCACCGAAGCGTGTCTGGTGGTCCGCAAAAGCCCTCGTCGGTGGCCAGAGGCGGCGGCCGGTAGCGGCTGGCCGCCAGGATGCGGCGGCGCCCAGCGCACCGCCGGAAAAACCTGCCGTGGCTTAAGCCACTGCGGCGCTGGCCGATCCCGCGGCCGCGGAGGAGAGACGTGGCTTAAGCCGCGCCCAGGTGTCACGGAGCGGCCCCCGCGCCGGGGGGGGGGGGGGGGGGCTGCCTTGCGCGGCGCTTGGCCGGCGCCAGCGCGCTGGCCGAGCCGCCCGGCCGGACCGCCGGCTGGGCCGCGCCGCGCCCCCCCGTACTAGCCAGGTCGGATCCGGACCTGGGTCGTGTTGACCCAGTTTGGCCGACCCAGGGGGGGTAGTTCGGGTCGGTCCGGGCCCAGACCCCATGTTTTCGGACCCTTTTGGTTTTTCTCTCATTTCTTCAGGTACGGACCTCTGATTTATGTACCGTCAGCGGAGATGCGATCCTTGGATCGAGACGGTCGTTTTGGTATATTACACTCAAGGTTTTGGAATACTTTGGGTTCGTCCGGTTTGGTTCGTCCACGAAATCAACCGGGCCCTCGGAGCGGAAACACTCATAACTTGAGCTCCGGACGTCCGATTTACGTGTTGTCGACTTTGATGGATTACTCTAAGTGAGAAGGATCTCTTGGCTTACTCCCCCCGAGGTTTGGACGCAGGTGGAGTATGGTCAGGTTGGTTTTGAGTTAAAAACCAACCGGGCCCCTAGGACGGAAAAGTCAATAACTCTCAGACTGGGCGTCCGATTGACGCGCCGTCTGTTGCGTTGAGTTCATGTTGACGATACGGAACTTTTGGATACATCAACTCCAGACTTTGTCTCAGTTGATGTATCAGCCTCTCGGCTCATGGAGCGGACCCTCCCGAACGAGCATGCTGTTTGCGGGAACCCTAGAGCTGGCTGCGACTGCAACAATGACGAAAACAGTACGGGAATCCTCCGTGTTTTCGGTAGTGACCACTACGGTACATCTTGGGATACATTAACTCTGGACTACATGTCAGTTGATGCATCGACCTCTTAGCTCGTGGAGTGGACCCTCCCGGAACGAGCATGCTGTGTGCGGAAACCCTAGTGCCAGTTGAGACTTGACGACTGCTGATCGAATGACTCGATGTGTTACGGATAGCCCAGTGGGGAGCGCTTTGTTGTAGCAGCAGACCCACGGCGGAGGAGCGCTTGGTTGTAGCGACAGACCTGCGGTACTCAACAGAAGGAGTACCTCGGGAGGCTATGAGGGGGATCGCTTAGTTGTAGCGGCAGACCCACGACGGAGGTGGGCATGGTTGTAGCGGCACGGGGGAGCGCTTGGTTGTAGCGGCAGACCCACGACGGAGGAGCGCTTGGTTGTAGCGGAACGGGGGAGCGCTTTGTTGTAGCGGCAGACCCACGGCGGAGGAGCGCATGGTTGTAGCGACAACCCGTGATACTCAACAGAAGGAGTACCACTAGGGTCTATGAGGGGGGGTGCTTGGTTGTATCGGCAGACCCATGGTGGGAAGTGCTTGGTTGTAGCAGTAGGCCCACAATACTCGATAGGTGGAGTACTATAATAGTCCAAGGTAAGAGGGAAGCGCTTGGTTGTAGCGGCATGCCCATTGTACTTGATAGAGAAGGGTTTTCCCAATAGCTATGGTTTCTTTATCATGATCAATCCTATGTGGGTAATTGCGGGGGTTAGTACCTATCGATCCTTTATGGGTCCGACGGATTAGATGAATCAGTGGATACATCTGATCATCTCTAACATCATACGAAGAAGTACATGTGTGAGCTGAATCCTGTTTTTCTTTCCTCTATGGATTGAGTTGTGCTATCCTGTGTGGATTATGTTTTGCTTTCCTGTGTGGATTTACATTTTTCTTTCCTATGTGGACTGGTTTGTACTTGGGATCAGAGGTTGGAGCCGAACTAGAATTGATGACTTAGGTATATGTATGAGCATATACCTAAGCAGTGTCGGATGTTACTTAGTGACAGTACCTCTCATTTTTGGTTTATACTTTTTGGATTTTGGGAGACCTTCGGGGGTCTCGGGGTCCCTACTGAGTAGATTATACTCACCCCTGCACGGGCTATGCCCGCACAACGTTGTGTTGGTTGCAGACGACAGACAGCGCTGATCGCGGTTGAGGCTTGCGGATCAGGTCGGTACCAGGAGGTGGACCAATGGGCTCGACGTACTCGGAGTAGACGGCTGGACCCGAAGAGTAGTGGAGGCTATCTGTACTCACCCTTCATGTGGGACTTCTAGAGGATGGCTCGACACTGCGGCTTTTCTTTTCAGTTGATGTTTTCCCTTTCCAGTTGTACTTTACAGTTGGGCTTGTATTTCCGGACCCCTTTACTTTCAGCACTGCTTGTTTCATTTTTACTTAGTTTTTTACTTCCGCTTATACTCTGTGGTGTTTTGTTTACTTTTATAAAGGTAATTCCTTCCCAGTTATCGGAATTTACGCCTTTGGTGCTAGTTTCCATCCCCTGGCCTACGGAAGGCGGGTTTGGGGTAGTCACGGCACGGGCCCCGAGGACGGGTCGTGACAATACTATAGTTTCTAAACACAGACGATGCATGAATAATCCCACCAGAATTCTTGACTGATAACTCTACTTTTAGAAAGTCGGGTGTTGATTATAAATTGTCTGAAAACATAGAGGAAATAAGGAATATTTAGAACCATAATCAAGCAATGTACTTTCTATCTTAGAGAGAACAAAAAGAGTACCTACTACCACATCATTTGGAGCTTCAACTTCAGCTGTTGTGACAGTAAATGCAATAACTTTCCCCATTGGCCTTTGTTGAGGCTAATGGTGGATCCCCTCCACTGCTCTAAGATTTGGAAAGTGATTGGAAAAGTTCCCATATTGTCTACACTTAAAGCACTAGACATCATGTTGGGCTTGCACCCTCTTCCCCTTTTCATTAGTGTTTGGAAGTTGAGCTTTCACCTCACTATTACAATTCCTCACAATATGGGCATTTATTCTACACATGTAGCATTTCCCGCTCCCGAGTAGACAGTTCCACAAAAGTTTCTTCCCACATTTTATACACATGGGATGTTGCACTTGATTGCCTCAACTTCCCTGATCATAGGTCCTACCTATGCTGGGCTCCATCGATCTCTTTTTGTTTTTTGATTTATGAGACCACTGCATCTCACCGAACTCCAGTTTGACTTTCATTTAACTCCGTATTGTAACACCCCGAGCTTCCACGATACGTTTCTCATTCAATAATGCAATAACTTGCATTGTATGCAACTTCGAGTTCTAACACACCGCGACTAATCAATGTAGCTGTTATGAATAGCAATACCCACTTTTTAAAATTATAGGAATTTTATATTTCAAAATGGAATTCATTTTTGTATTCCTAATATTGAAATTAGCCTATGTTGAATTTTTTTTAATTTTCTGAGAACTTCCAAATTTTTATGAATAGTGAAAAATACTTAAAACAACTTTTTTTAATAAAAAAAATTTATAGTGATAAGTTATACTATTTAGTGGTTTTAAAGTATAACTAGAATATATTTTTACCATTTTATCCAATGGTGTTCATTAGAATTAATTTAACATTGAAATTGGACATAAACAATTGCCATTCTTTTGATATAAATTGTTTCTTAAAAACACGCTATTTGTTGTGACAACGGGAATTAATTATAAAATTAATTAATGCAACTTATATGTTTGGAATTTTGTAAAATAGACAACTTTTTTTAATTCGGAATATCAATTATAGCTTAGGGTGAAATTTTGGCATTGTTCTGAAAAACATCAATTTTTGATGAATAGTGAAACCACTAAGTGGTAGTTAAATAACTGATTTTTCGTTTAAATGAAATATTACCACTTCTGTGATTTGATTTTCAAAAATCCGACATACATGGTTGTCATTAAGAATTAAAATGTGGTTCAATGAGATTAAAATAATTTTTGGTGAATAGTAACTTTTAAGTTCTTAATCGCGATTAGAGGTAATTAGTGTAGTTTAAGGTAAAAATAATGTTTTAATAATATTAGATGAGCTTGACACTTGTCCTACTCCTATTTTATGAGTCATGGCCAACCAAGACAACCCATGGGTCAACTTGGGGACCCCATGGAGCCACTTTGGTTGGAAAATGACATTAATATATATTTATTTAATGTTAAAATTAAATTGACACAAACATGAGTTGTTCTACTAAAATAGTTTTTATGTGGGGTTACACAAGTCCAAATTTTGACTATAAATATTAATTAGAAAGAAAAAAATATTTCCTACATCATAGTATTTTTTTTATAATTTTTAGACATTAAATAAGTTAAATTAGTTATGACATCATTATGATGCAGCGATGACCTCATTATTTAACGATTTTAATAAAATGAAATGATAATGTAAAATACAAGGCTTAAACTTGTCCAAAGACTATTGTATGGGTATATTTAGAACCCTTATCACCATAGACACGAATTATATAAGTGTGGGACCTTTAGAATCCGAAAAGAATTGTATAATAATGTAACATTTCAATCTTTCCAAAAGAGCCCCTCCTCTCCTCTTATAAAAGGCCCCCACCTCTACCACCTCATTCACACTTTCAAGCACTTTGGTTCGGCCAAACTCTGCCCAAATACTCTCCCAACTTCCCCATATTACTCCTAGAATCCTCACTTTGGGAATAAATCTTCCCAAGGAAGCCTTTGGCTCAAATCAAAAAGAGTTACCCGATTTTGAGGTAATGTCTTCTCTAATGTTGTTTTGTTTTATTTTTCTTCTCCAACCCCCTAAACTCTTTTTATTCATTTCTTTTGTGACAAAACCATTATCCTCAATATACTAGGATGTTGTTATAAGAATTATTAGAGCTACACATACACACACCTACATCTAATGGTTAAAGAACATACGGTTTCTGTGGATGGCGAATTTCTGCCTCACGAAACGATGATTGTTCAACACTCATATAACACCTTAAAAGGTGGCCATTAAGATGTAACTATATTTATATATGATATATAATTTGTTTATGTTTTACTTATGCTTCTGTATTTCTCATTTATGGCATACTTTATGATTTCCATTATGGGTAAACGCGATAATTTCATTTTAGGAAGTGCGGACTACCGCCCCCTCAAAGTGATTTGAATCATTAATGTCATATGTGGGATGTATAAAGGATGGAGTAAATGGTATTATACACTATATTATACTGGAATTATATTATACATTTATATCATTATTATTTCATTCCATTAAATATGAAATAGAAATGAAAGTAGCGTTCATGCGTACGTACGGCTTACCGTCTCCATGAACGGTGCATTTCATTTCTTACCTCTAAATGTTACGTAATATTATAAATGAATGTATATACTGGATATATATGATATATATGACATCTAAATCATGAATATAATTCTGGATATAATGGATATTTCACCACATGAACAACTTGTAATTATAAGAATTTTATTTTTGACTCAAGTACCTAAGATCGACAAAACGACCGTTATTAACTTAAATAATTACAGAATGTTCATATCATTGTAATAAGTGATATAAAAAGGATAATGAAATTGAAAATGGTTTTTAATAAGGTATATATTAACTCTAGTTTATTATTCAGGAGGTTAAAGAACGGTTGAGTCAAGTCAGACACGAGGTAAGGGAACTTCTTAACCCAACTTCTATTCATTGGGTTAATCTCCTACTTTCAAATTATGTCATGATATTATTATGTCCTATCTTTTATTTGTACTTTCTTTATGTGTACTTATTGTGAATACACATAATAGATCTATTTTATTTTAAAAATTATCTTTTTAAGGACTTCGTCTCAATCCCCTTTCATTGAGGCATATTTGGTTTTATACACAACTTTCTTTTATACGGTGTATAAACCCCTTTGACTTTTACGTTTATTCAAAAGGAATATTTTTTATACGAAGCATTTTGCTAAACGACAAAAGGGAATGTTTTTCTTTCCATACTTATGCGGCGACAACGACTTCTCCGCCACCGTGACCATTATTTTAGTTTCGACTTCCTCTACAAGCCATCTTTTTTTTATGAAAAATAAATACAAAGTTTTAACTTTCTTTTATTTTGGTATTGAAAATGGTTTTTAAAGAGTTTTTATTATATCAATGTGTTGTATTGATATCTTGTGATTGAAATGTGGAAATGTTATGTTCCCTTTATGTATGTTTTATGTGATACGATTATGTTATGGTTTATGATATGTTTAAACCTATTCATATGAGGAATGTATTGGACTTAATAAGTGACGGGTGGAGCCCACTATAGCTCCTCGATGCATCGGTAGGTCTCATGAGACAACTAGACGTGGAATTGGCCAAGGCCCTTTCCCAATTTGATTTATGGTTTTGGCCGAGGCCTTGACAAAGTGTTTCAGAATGTCTGGCATTACACATTCCCTCATTATGAAAGTGGTTATTGACATTGCATGTGATTATTCGACCAGTAGAATATCCATGTGAAAAGGTGAATGGCATTATTTCAGTTTACTTTTGCCATATTATGATAAAGTTCAAGTTTAAAAGGATTTTGTTTTAGTTATACATTGCCTTAAATGTTAATGTTTATTTATGAAAGTTTCCCCTATATTGTTATCCTTACTGAGCATCTGAGCTCACCCCTTTCAATGTTTAATTTTTCTTGGATGTGAAGAAGTATATTATGAATGACCTGCAGGGATAATATAAGGGGATATGAAGAGAAGATGTTGTAGTTTTGTTTTACTTTATGATGTAATGTAAGACTTATGAATGTATCTAGTGTTTCCAAGGCTACTAAACTAATCGGTCTTTCGAGACTTGATCTTTTGTGATCATGCCAATGTTACGAAGTAATGCACCGACTCTGGGTAGTTGGGGTCAGGGCGTTACAGTTGGTATCAGAGGTAGTTTAGTACTAACCTTGGAAGATAGATTTAGATAAACTCTGATTAGAGCACATAGACCAAAGATAGACTTTGAGGATTACTATAGAAGAGCTTCCTAGAATTTTGGTAATATAGAGATGTTGTGAGTTTTCCGAGCAATACATCCGTGTCTGGATACGAGCAGGTAGAGGCTGCTCTGGCACAGATGTACCTAGGGGTAAAACCCAAAAACACCACTTTGAGCTAGACTCAAATGGGAACTGGTGCACGACAACGGGCCTTGCTGCACTCTTGGTTACGACACTCCCGGGGGATTTGCTTAGGATAATTCTCATTTTCCTTACAAACCATTATGTAGGGTTTATGAAGAAAACATTTTTATGATTATGGATTATATCCATAAACCATTCAATTTACATTAATTATTTTAAAAGTTTGTAATTATTCATTATAATTCATAAAGTAACCTAGTTTATGTCATTGTATAGAAATGGCTCCCAGTAGAAGGAATGTGAACTCCAGCAATACGTATGATCCAAAGAGTAAGAAGGATCGTATCTTTCATGGTATTAAGCCAAATTTTCGAAGGGAAATAGTCTCCCATGTGTTCTCAACATATGAAGAAATAGTATCATGTGTTAATAAGATAAGTAAAGAATTCTCTGAGTCCTATGGCTTTGAAGCGAAGCAAGAGACGAAAGGGATGGAAGAGAGAATGATGGATAACGGGATGAGGGGAAAGAAGAATTTTCCAATATGTGGTAATTGTGGGAAGAAACATCATGGAACTTGCCTAAAGGGAATGGGAGTTTGTTATAAGTGTAGAGAAAAAGGACACAAAGTGCGTGACTGCAAGGGTAAGAAAATGGTTTCAAATGTACAATGTTTCTTCTGCAAGGATTGGGGACACTACAGAAACCAATGTCCAAATCATCAGAGTATGCCCCAAATGATGTTATTGGATAATAATCAAGTTATGATACTGCCACAGATGAGGAGTAATGATTAGAGTTCTTATGTTGTTATTAATGAATTTTGTAATTTGAGTGTTGTATCAATGATGTACTGGTTATAATAATTATGGAGTATATAAGGATTGTACTGCAGTACTATTTCATCAAGGACTTGAGATTGTGTGGAACCAGGAAAAGTGACTCCACAGTAGGTTAAATTTTTTGAAAATATATGGTTTAGAGAAAGATAAACCATAATATGGTTCTGATACCGAGATAGTGATTTTGGAATAAGACGTGATTGATTTGGATAAATTATATTGGATATTCTTAACTTCCTTGAAACTGATTGATGATTTGTATACATTTTTGGATAGAAGGAGTATATCTAGTATTCTATAAGGAATAAGGTGTCATGGTAATTCAGTATGTTTAAAAAGAATACATGATGAAGTTGTTCACATGTTGTTACATTGAAAAAAGGATCTTCATTATGTTTACCTTCCATATAAAATTTGGACTGTGAGTTGGACAGAAGTATTTTGGAAAACTATAAAGGTTGGAATGGATTAAGTTGATCTTTGGATAGTATTGTTTAAGGTTAAAAAATTTATGAAGATTATTTTTGGAATAATATAATACTATAGTTTTAGGAAAAGGACAACCTGCAGGGTGGGGCATAACCCATCGTATCGAACAAAGCTGCAGGAATCGAACCCACAATCATAGTGCGACAGGCCTTTATTTCTTACCACTAGCCTAAAGGAAGTCCCTGGTTATTACAATATAATTTTACTAATCTAAATGGTATGTGTTAACATTTGGAACCTTATACAATTAGGATAAGAATAATATTTTTGAGTTCTATTATCTTTTTGAGTGAAAGATGAGTTGAAGGTTGAAACTCTAATTGTCATGCATAAATATATATATACCTATCTCTTATTCAATGAATAAATTAATTCTTAAACTTTAGTAAAGGGATATTAAAACAAAAAAATGTGTTATCCTAATACCTTATGTCTTGTTGAATTGATGATATTTTAAATCAACATAGATTGAAGGCTTTGAGGCCCTCAATTTGACAGTTGATTGTAATTGATGACCTCAATCACTCCCTACAAATATTTATGTTTTTCCTCCTATTATATGTCTCTAATTTCCACCAATGTTCTCCTAATCGAGATCATAATTGGGTGGTGACTTTTTCATTTCCCTTTCCCTCTTATTAAGGCTAAATTTTATTAATCTTATTTCCGATGTGGGTTTTCCTCAAAGGTATTTTCTCTTTTCAACCTTTTATTTTCAAAGAAAAATTTCAAATTGCAAGGACGCAATTTATTGAAGGAGGGGATAATGTAACACCCCGATCTTCCACGATACGTTTCTCATTCAATAATGCAATAACTTGCATTGTACACAACTTCGAGTTCTAACACACCGTGACTAATCAAAGTAGCCGTTATGAATAGTAATACCCACTTTTTAAAATTATAGGAATTTTATATTTCAAAATGGAATTCATTTTTGTATTCCTAATATTGAAATTAGCCTATGTTGAATTTTTTGTAATTTTCTGAGAACTTCCAAATTTTTATGAATAGTGAAAAATACTTAAAACAACTTTTTTAATCAAAATAATTTATAGTGATAAGTTATACTATTTAGTGGTTTTAAAGTATTATTAGAATATATTTTTACCATTTTATCTAATGGTGTTCATTAGAATTAATTTAACATTGAAATTGGACATAAACAATTGCCAATCTTTTGATATAAATTGTTTCTTAAAAACACGCTATTTGTTGTGACAATGGGAATTAATTATAAAATTAATTAATGCAACTTATATGTTTGGAATTTTGTAAAATAGACATCTTTTTTGAATTCGGAATATCAATTATAGCTTAGGGTGAAATTTTGGCATTGTTCTGAAAAACTTCAATTTTTGATGAATAGTGAAACCACTAAGTGGTAGTTAAATAACTGATTTTTCGTTTAAATGAAATATTACCACTTCTGTGATTTGATTTTCAAAAATGCGACATACATGGTTTTCATTAAGAATAAAATGTGGTTCAATGAGATTAAAATAATTTTTGGTGAATAGTAACTTTTAAGTTCTTAATCGCGATTAGAGGTAATTAGTGTAGTTTAAGGTAAAAATAATGTTTTAATAATATGAGATGAGCTTGAAACTTGTCCTAATCCTATTGGATGAGTAATTTCCGACCAAGACAACCCATTGGTCAACTTGGGGACCCCATGGAGCCACATTGGTAGGAAAATGACATTAATATATATTTATTTAATGTTAAAATTAAATTGACACAAACATGAGTTGTTCTACTAAAACAGTTTTTAAGTGGGGTTACACAAGTCCAAATTTTGACTATAAATATTCATTAAAAAGATAAAGAGATTTCCTACATCATATTTTTTTTTTATAATTTTTAGACATTAAATAAATTAAATTATTTATGACATCATTATGATGCAGTGATGACCTCATTATTTAACGATTTTAATAAAATGAAACGATAATGTAAAATCCAAGGCTTAAACTTGTCCAAAGACTATTGGATGGGTATATTTAGAACCCTTATCACCTTAGCCACGAATTATATAAGTGTGGGACCTTTAGAATCCTAAAAGAATTGTATAATAATGTAACATTTCAATCTTTCCAAAAGAGCCCCTCCTCTCCTCTTATAAAAGGCCCCCACCTCTACCACATCATTCACACTTTCAAGAACTTTGGTTCGGCCAACCTCTGCCCAAATACTCTCCCAACTTCCCCCTCTTACTCCTAGAAGCCTCACTTTGGGAATAACTCTTCCCAAGGAAGCCTTTGGCTCAAATCAAAAAGAGTTACCCGATTTTGAGGTAATGTCTTCTCTAATGTTGTTTTGTTTTATTTTTCTTCTCCAACCCCCTAAACTCTTTTTATTAATTTCTTTTGTAAAAACACCAATATCCTCAATATACTATGATGTTTTTATAAGAAGTATTCGACCTACACTTACACACACCTACATCTAATGGTTAAAGAACATACGGTTTCTGTGGATGACGAATTTCTGCCTCACGAAACGATGATTGTTCAACACTCATATAACACATTCAAAGGTGGCCATTAAGATGTCACTATATATATATATATGATATATAATATGTTTATGTTTTACTTATGCTTCTGTATTTCTCATTTATGGCATACTTTATGATTTCCATTATGGGTAAACACGATAATTTCATTTTAGGAAGTGCGGACTACCGCCCCCTCAAAGTGATTTAAATCGTTAATGCCATATGTGGGATGTATAAAGGATGGAGTAAATGGTATTATACACTATATTATACTGGAATTATATTATACATTTATATCATTATGATTTCATTCCATTAAATATGAAATAGAAATGAAAGTAGCGTTCATGCGTACGTACGGCTTACCGTCCCCATGAACGGTGCATTTCATTTCTTACCTCTAAATGTTACGTAATATTATAAATGAATGTATATACTGGATATATATGATATATATGACATCTAAATCATGAATATAATTATGGATATAATGGATATTTTACCACATGAACAACTTGTAATTATAAGAATTTTATTTTTGACTCAAGTACCTAAGCTCGACAAAATGACCGTTATTAACTTAAATAATTACAGAATGTTCATATCATTGTAATAAGTGATATAAAAAGTATAATGAAATTGAAAACGGTTTTTAATAAAGTATATATTAACTCTAGTTTATTATTCAGGAGGTTAAAGAACGGTTGATTCAATTCAGACACGAGGTAAGGGAACTTCTTAACCCAACTTCTATTCTTTGGGTTAATCTCCTACATTCAAATTATGTCATGATATTATTATGTCCTATCATGTATTTGTACTTTCTTTATGTGTACTTATAGTGAATACACATAATAGATCTATTTTATTTTAAAAATGATCTTTTTAAGGAATTCTTCTCAATCCCCTTTCATTGAGGCATATTTGGTTTTATACACAACTTTCTTTTATACGGTGTATAAACCCCTTTGACTTTTACGTTTATTCAAAAGGACTCTTTTTTATACGAAGCATTTTGCTAAACAACAAAAGGGAATGTTTTTCTTTCCGTACTTATGTGGCGAAAACGACTTCTCCGCCACCGTGACCATTATTTGAGTTTCGGCTTCCTCTACAAGCCATATTTTTTTTATGAAAAATAAATACAAAGTTTTAACTTTCTTTTATTTTGGTATTGAAAATTGTTTTTAAAGAGTTTTTATTATATCAATGTGTTGTATTGATATCTTGTGATTGAAATGTGGAAATGTTATGTTTCCTTTATGTATGTTTTATGTGATACGATTATGTTATGGTTTATGATATGTTTAAACCTATTCATATGAGGAATGTATTGGACTTAATAAGTGACGGGTGGAGCCCGCTATAGCTCCTCGATGCATCGGTAGGTCTCATGATACAACTAGACGTGGAATTGGCCGAGGCCCTTTCCCAATTTGATTTATGGTTTTGGCCGAGGCCTTAACCATTTTAGACGTCTTGGACAAGGCCTTGAAAAAGTGTTTCAGAATTTCTGGCATTATACATTCCCTCATTATGAAAGTGGTTATTGATATTGCATGTGATTATTCGACCAGTAGAATATCCATGTGAAGAAGTGAATGACATTATTTCAGTTTACTTTTTCCATACTATGCTAAAGTTTAAGTTTAAAAGGCTTGTGTTTTAGTTATACATTGCCTTAAGTGTTAATGTTTATTTATGAAAGTTTCCGCTATATTGTTATCCTTACTGAGCATCTGAGCTCACCCCTTTCAATGTTTTAATTTTTCTAGGATGTGAAGAAGTATATTATGAATGACCTGCAGGGATAATATAAGGGGATATGAAGAGAAGATGTTGTAGTTTTGTTTTACTTTATGATGTAATGTAAGACTTATGAATGTATCTAGTGTTTCCAAGGCTACTAAACTAATCGGTCTTTCGAGACTTGATCTTTTGTGATCATGCCAGTGTTACGAAGTAATGCACCGACTCTGGGTAGTTGGGGTCGGGGCGTTACACATATGATATCCTCTTAGTTGTCATAGTCTCGGTTGGATAGATTCTTCTGCAGATAAGGTCTCAGTCCACCAAATAATCTATCAACCTTACCATTAGGATTCATGAAAAAGATTGAGTTATAATGGGAATGTCTTGTAAAGTTCATCTCATAGGTTCCCACTGATTCATTCTCCTTCTACTTCAGCTCAAGAAACTCATTCTCCGTTATTGTTTTCATGGAACGAGGGAAATACTTACTGAAGAATATCCCTCTGAACTCTTCCCACTCCATATCTTTAAACATCACTCTTTACCTCGTGTTTTTAATCAGTTCCCATCATTGATCAGCTTCTCCCTTTAAACGATAGACAGCTAGGGTCACCTTCTCTTGCTCTGAAAAATGAAGCACAGAAAAAATCATCTCTATAGAGCTGATACAGTATTCTGAAATCAATGGGTCGGTCGATCCATTGAAGGGTTCTGGTCATTGATGTATAAAGGACTTAATAGAATTTTGTTCCCTTCGTGGTGATATTAGCCTCTAATCTTGATTCAAGTTATTTTCCATGACATGAGTCAGTTGGTTCATCATTTGCATGAATTCTTCCATTCTGGATTCCATCAGAGGGCCTTCAACTCATGTTCCACTAAGGTCACCATTTGCATGGTTCCTCCAATTTCCCACCATTTTTAAAATAATAAAACCCTAGTAAGAAACATATTTCTTTTACGAATATTTTATCAATAAAGTATTTTTTGTCTTAAAAATTCATTAAACAATTACATTTCTCTATAAATTCTTCATAATGATTCATAAAAGGATTATAATTAACCAAAAATATCCCATGGGAGTGGCGTAACCAAGAGTAAAGCAAGGCCCATTGTCATGTACCAGCATACCCCAAGTCAAGTCTGAAACTCCTTTTTGGATTTTTCACTCCTAGGTACCTCTGTGATAGAGCCGCATGTACCTGCTCGTATCCAGACAGAGTTGTATTTTCTTGAAAAAAAAAGTCAATACTCACCGAAATACCAGGACATTTTCCTATATTTATAATTTTCTAAAAGATTCTTCCTGAAGTTTTCATAGCCTAATTTCCATAAATAACTAAACTATCCTTTGATACCTACTATGGCATCCCACCAATTTTTTACATAACTTTTCCTTACATTTTACAAATAGAGGATATTTAAAACTAGTTTCTGGGAAATCAAGAACATAATACATAAAAACAACATAAAAAATTCTTTTAAAACATGAATAAGGATTCATCAGTGGTTAATACTATGTATAATTATTTCATCTCATATCCTGGAGACATACATCAATATAATGGGTGAGCATAAGGCTCAGTAAGGAAGATATGTGAAATAGTTGAAATGTGATCTTGAGAAATATTAATAAGAACATGATAATAGTCATAAAGGAATGAGAAATAGAAGAGTAGGAATATCATAATAAAAATAACTTGAATCATAACATGAATATGTGGATAAAACATTTCATTTAGACATTCATGAACATATCACCAAGGTTTATCCCGAAGGTGTCATAAATATTACCAAGGATATTCCCAAGGTATGGTGAAACTTGTCATCTATAGAGATTAAATTCTTTACCCAATGAATGGGAGTGATATCAGGGTGAAATGTTAATAAGTATTTATTTTCATGTGATCCACATAGATCATAATCAAACATTTCATAAATAACCCATAGAGAATAAAAGAAATGGGTTTCATTTCAAAATCGTGACATTTTAAAAGTTCTTAAAAACATGGTCATTAAGTCATTTATAACCCATGGAAAGGGAGTGATGGTTATATGTATGTCAATTAAAGAATATAAATAGATCATTTTTATGTATTGATGAATACCCTAGAAATGAAAACATAATTGGTTATTCACATAAATAATACAAGAGGATTTTTTTTGAGATGAAAATTCTGCAGCATAACAGCTATATAACATGGTTTAAGAAAGAATTGAAAAGACAGGGGACTAGGGTCACCCACTAATTAATAACTCATAATAAATTATGGGTATATGATAAAAATAAATAAGATCATGGTATGGATATTTGAAGGAAATTCTATATGAAAATGAAACTCAAAGGAAATGATAAGACATAATTTCATTTATGAAAATTTGGCAGCCTAACGACATCACTTAAAGATTCAGAAATTAATTATAAGAGAGAAGAAAGGGTTTATAATTACTTGGAAATAAAATGTATTGTAGTAAAAATATTGAATAACAACCCCCTCATGATAAAAAGGAACTTTAAGACATAACCTAAAAGAAGTCATGACTTAAAAGAGGAGGGTGAAAGGTTCCCTTACCTAGTAGGGTAACTTTGAATGCATGATGGTCAGGACCTTGGGAGGTTTGAGGGAACCTTTGGAGGACTCCTTGAGAGGTAAGGAGATCATAACTTCGTTTAGGAGGATTTTGGAATGAAATGAATGAGGGAAATGGCTTGGTATTTATAGGAAAAGTGAGGGAATAAATTATTAATTTCCAAGGGACACCTCATCGGTGGTATTTGCAAAACCATGGGATTGCCCATGGTATTTGACCATGGTATTGGCCACTTGTGACACCTCATATCATATCTCACTATTCATAAGTCTACCCGAAAAAGTAAATCATTATTACATCATTAATGATGTCATTAAACACCCGAAACTCAAAACTTTATTTTTACTATTCACAAAAAATTCAAGTGTTTCAGAAAAATCCCCAAATTTTACCTGAACCTCATTCAAAAATGAACTCCATTTTATGAAAATATTTTTATAAATATTTTTAATTTAATTTTTTAATAAAATCATTATTTAATCCAAAAATACAACTTTAAAACTATAACTCATTTTGTAACACAATAATAAAAGTAATCAAGTAGAAGAATCTTCATCGAATGATAAGGAGGAAGTGCTGAATATAATTAAACAACTGGAAAATTGTGAATTACCAGTCATGTTTTGGTCTTTGGCTGACTCTCAGTATGACATTCCATAAATATTGACCAAATATGGTATTCACAATATTCTTCTCAACATATGGAAATATCTTTGTTAGTTAAAAGAGAAAATAGTGTCTTATGATGAATATGAAAATCATTTCAAGATTATAGAAGGGTTATAACACAAAATTGATTTGGAATCTCTCTCTTTTGCCTTATATCCATAGGCTGAAAAGCAGCAGAGAGCCCTTTAGCATTCATGCCATGACACGTTAAAAAGGTTGCGCTTGTTAATTACCAATGCCCCATCTAGTATTTATATCAGGGGATGGGGTGTTCATAGAGAACTGCATTTCCCTGTACTCTCTAATCAAAAAATCCCACCAAAGGTGGTTTCATGCAATGTTATTTCAAAGAACCAGCCACAATTTGCTGGTTTTGTGCATAATCAAAGGTTTCCCAAGATCAGGCCTCAACTAGTACTTCTCAAAGTCAGGAATATAAAGAAAAAGCTTCCAAATTACACTTTCATCAAGAAAATGAGAATATTTAATACGCATATCGTTTAGAGCATGCACATCATTTGGTTATAGAAGTGTGAGAAATATTCCAATGGTCTTTTCAGGCTGCTAATTTCAGTGGATGTAGGTTGATGCATTCAGCCAATTTTCAGATTAAAGTTCACAAGATCAGGAGAGCTTTTAATAAAGTCTCAGATGTAGCAGCTCAAGAACTATCTCAACATTCCTGATTGGGGACTCTTTTAATCCAACCCTCAGAATCAACAAATACGATTTTAGGAGGTAAGAAAGAACACTAGGAATAGCCCCAGGCCACTGGACTGGGGACTTTTTAAAATCCTCAATCTCTTTCTCAGCGAAAGTCAGTATTCTCTTGATTTGGGAAGAAGCCACATGAGGAACATAGAGATGAATTATCAGAAGATTCCCTCTAGATTATGGTTCATCAAGAAGTTCCTGAGAGATCAACTCAACAAAAGGCAATGTCTCATCAAGGACATGGAAAAAGAAAGTATCGCAAAAATGCTGATAGAAGGTATGCAATGCATTATGCATCAATAAATGTCATCAATACCATTGTCACTAATCCCCCAGATAAAGTTCACTCGGGGGAATCAGATGAGGTTGTTCCTATTCAAGAAGCTATACACACAGATATAAATGATGAAGGTGTGCGTACAAAAAGACCGAGGGCTGCCCAGGGACAATATATTCCTTCTGATAATTCCATTCCTTACTCCAGAAAGGCATATGCCATGGAAAAGGGTAAAATTCAGGTTACATCCCACCCTACCTCTGGAGAAGGCTAATAACTATCATTAGAGAAAAGGTTTGCATAGGAGGAGGAAGAAATGAAGGAGCTAAGGAGATTGAATTCAAAACTACTTCAAGGTAGTCTTCCTCCTAAGCATGCTGGAGTTAGTCAGTCAAGGGAATTTGTTGCAGCTACTGAGATGGATCAAGAATATCCTCCTTTACCAGTACACTCTCACAGTTCTAATTCTATTTGTCATGCGCAACAATAATCGGTTTTGCTACCATAAATTACAGTACCAACCACCATACCTATCCAAGAATCAGTTATTTTGCATGCTCAGGTCTAAGCTCAACTAGATGTTTCTCAAAAGTTAATAACTACCATTGAGTCATTAAAAGCTTGGTTGGATTCTATGGAAGGAAAACATGCTCAAATTAAACTAGAAAAAAGATCTTACCATGAATGGGATAATGCAATTCCTCCCCCAAAAAATTATTCAAGTACCAAATTCCCATTGTTTAATGGTTCAGGAAATACAGAACAACACTTAACACATTTTGTTTCTCATTGTGATCCTATGATGGGAACTCCTCAACAACAAGAAGCAGTTAAGCTCAGGTGTTTTGTATAGTCATCACAAGGTCTTTCTTTTGTATGGTATATAATCTTGGAATCCCGGTCAATTACTAGGTGGGAAGATCTTTGTCAATGATTTCTTCTTCAATTCACCTCAACATTGCCGAAGATGACAGTTTTTTATCATATAAATTGTAAGAAAAGGGAGAATGAAAGAGTTTCGGATTTCATTACTCGCTGGAAGGGAATAACATATTCCCTAAGCTTATCACTCCCTCATAAAGAATTGTTTCCAATCTGTGTGGAAAATTTTTGTGATGAATTACGCACACCGTTGATCCCTCTGAAATAAAAAGGAAGGCTTTGAGACCATACATAGATCGCTCAGCAGATAAAAGACTCTCTTACAAAGACTTACGATAAAAATCATATAATTCCATCAGTTCCAGGAAGGGGAATTGGTAGAGCAGAGACTACTATAGTTACACTTAAACAAGAACCTGTACCTGCTTCTACTTCAAAAACTTCATCTTATTGAACGTCCTATACCTCCTGAGTATCAACAACAAATGCCACCTCGTCAAGATGATCAAAGAGATCAAAGGAGGAAAAAAATTTAAGGATCTTAAGAACAAATTTTATTCTTTCAAAAATGAACAAGTTCTAGGTTACTTCATTTCGGCTCTGGAAAATAATTTGGTTCAGTTGCCAAGGCCTAAAAGGCCGAATAGGGAGGAAGATGAGGACCTTCCCAACTATTTCCCATTTAATCAGATGTTGGGGCATCCCATTCAAGATTGTTTTGTCTACAGAGATATCCATAAAAAGATGATGGACTCTGGACAGGTAAAAATGAGAGGTTCTTCAGCCTAGGTAGCATGTGTTACTGCTACAGATCCATAGGAAGAAGGCGAGTGTCATGAAGTCAAAAACAAAAATCTGCAGAAATATGATGATTGGATGATCAGGAAAATGACCAACCGAACTCATCCCATTTTATGGATGCAATTGAGGAAACCAATTGTGTCTTCTACTATGAATGCCACAACAAAACCCCCTTCGTTAGAAGGAAAATCCTCAAAGGGGTGGCATAACTCAAATAAAGAAGAGCAGTCAGAAGAAGATGAGATCATGTCAAAACCTATGTTTTCTTTGACTCTGGTAGATTTTATGCCATCTACTTCAAAGCCACAGGTACTGCCCCACCAAAAGGCACAGCCTAAGCTAGCTAATCTGGAAGAATCATCATTAGATGAAGAGTTGATATTTGGTTCTGTAAACTAGACTCACTTAACATATCGGTTTCTAGTCACAGTTTTGATTTTGATGAGCCCGAGTTCCATGTATCAAACAGAGGAATTAGAGGGAATTCTAGAGGTTTAGGATACGGAGGAAGGCGTGGATATTTTAGAAGACACTATTATAATTCCACCCCTTATAGAACTCTATATGCAGCAGAAACTCATGGCAGAGCCCTTCAGCAGGCTCAACAAGAACAAGAAAGTTCTTCCACACATGGAAGATTCAGTCCTGGAATAGTAATTTTGGAGGATCGGTTGGAGGTTACACCTTCTTCCTATCAGTAAGTAAATAGACCTAGCCGGTCTAATTTTCCAAAGCCTGGAGTATTTCCAACTCCAATCCAAATACAAGATGCATCTACTTCAAGAGCATCAACATCTATGGAACCTATGAAACCACATGTTCTAGTTGGTAAACGCAGACGTTTGGACCAAAAGTATGATTTCATGAAACATTTGGCCTAAGTACTGACCACGATATCAAATCGGGATGTCTTAAATTTATCAAAGTATCTTCATGACTCAGTCATTGATGCTTTGTCAAGTCCTTGGGAATTCGAAACTGAAATTGTTGTGGCTAACGTATATCATATATAAAATGATCCTGCAGAATGTCATGTAGTGATATCTTTTACTGATGAAGATGAAGATGATGTTTTTCATGGGCATATTAGAATATTGTATTTAGAAGGAAAGGTCAATGGTGTAGATATCTGAAGATCTTTCAATGATAATGGTTCCAGAGCCAACCTCATCACCATTCATACACTTCATCAATTAGGCCTCACCAAATCTGATTTATCTTCTTCTACATTAATGATACAAGGATATGATAAAAATGAACAAGATCCTCTGGGAGAGATCACACTCAGAACTCAGTTTGGAGACCTTGTATCTAATTCAGATTTCATGGTTGTTTGTCATGACACAACCTTCAATATTTTTCGTGGAAGACCTTCGCTACATCAACATACGTTTATCCCTTCTGCATACCATCAATGTCTCAAATATTGTTTCGATGGTCAAATTGGGACATTTTATGGTGATAAATTTCCATTCAAAACATGTGAATCTCATTACATTGAGGTGGAATTATATCAGATAGAGGGAAAGGAGAAATCCACAACAAGGGAGGTTACCAAAGTTAATGATCCATATGGTTTGTAAAATATTCTAGTAAACCCATTAATACATGTGAGTAAACATTTTGTCTTTCCTATCTGTCAAATTGACCAGATAGAGCAAAATCCAAATTAACTTATGGAAACTTCCATAATGTCAATTATGGAAACAATCCAGACAACATGGGAGAAATTGGTGATTCACCAAGAAATGTTGAAAGCTCAAATGGAGATGTCTTCATTTCATCCACTGAAATCCAGCAACTCTGTACTTCATCAACCATGCTAGAAGAATTTATAGCAATGTCAGAGGTGAATGATTATGTTGATTATCAGTCCATCATCTCCCCTTTATTACCCAAGGAAGACCCTTCCTCATCAATAGGTTTAGAAATGGAAGCATCTTCTTCAAAATGTTCAAATTTTAACATCACTTCTTATAATTGAAATTCTACTTCATCATCTACTATGCAAGTAGAAATTGAAAAAAAACACATATTTACAAAGAAGAGGAAGATCTCAGGGATGATCCTTCAAAATTTGAAGAGGTTATCTCTACCACTGTAGATGAACTCAGGGAAATAAATCTAGGTACAAAGAATATCCCCACCCCACTTTAATTAGTGCGGACATGACTCTTAAAGAGAAAGAAGTGTATATTTCATTTTTAAAGGAAAATTGAGATATATTTTCTTGCAATTATATAGAAATTCCAGGGAATGATCCTGATGTTTCTACTCATCATTTTGGTTTTCCAGAAGAACATCAAAGATTCAAGCAAGCCGCAAGAAGAACACACCCAAGTTATGCGTCCAAAATTGATGTTGAGGGTGATAAGATTATCAAAGATAACTTCATCAGAAATATTCAATATCCCAAATGGTTGGCTAATATTGTCCAAGTGAAAAGAAGAGTAGACAAATTAGAGTTTTCAATGATTTCAGAGATCTTAATCGGCATTCTCCTAAGGATGATTTTCCAATTTCGATTACAGAACTCTTAATTGATGCAAAAGCTGGCTATGAAGAACTTTCCTTCAGGGATGGATATTCCAGGTATAATCAAATCTGAATGGATCCTGAAGATGAAGAATCTACAGCCTTTAGATCCCCTCATGGTGTGTTTTGCTATCGGGTAATGCCTTTGGCCTGAAGAATGTGGGCGCAACATATCAGCGTGCCATGCATCGTATCTTCAAACCCTTTTTAGGGAAATTTGTTGAATGTTATATAGACTATTTGGTCGTTAAATCCAATCAATGTTCTAATTACTTGGATTATTTGGAAATCATATTCCACAAACTTCGACAACACAATTTGAAGATGAACCCCTTCAAATGTGCTTTTAGGGTAAGCTTAGGAAAATTTCTTGGCTTTTTTGTACGCCATCATGGTATCGAAGTTGATCCTGAGAAGAAAAAGTCAATCATTGTTATGTCACCTCCTCGAAATTTGAATGAATTGAGAGGACATCAAGGACACTTGGACTATATTTGGTGTTTCATCGCCAATCTGGCAAGAAAATATTTACCCTTCACCAAATTAATGAAGAAGGGAGTCACTTACTAGTGGTATGAATAATGTCATGATGAATTCAATATTCTCAAGAAATATATCTTGAGTCCACCGGTATTAATGCCACCTGTTGAAGGAAGACCAATTATTCATTATGTAACTACTTTAGAGAGATCATTGGGAGCCTTCCATGCCCAAAATAATGATGTTGGGAATGAAAACAACCTTTACTATCTCAACTGAACTATGCTTGAGGCAGAAACTCGATATTCATGTATAGAAATGTGTTGCCTAGCATTAATCATTACAGTTCAATAATTTGAGACACTACCTACAACATCATGAGGTACAATTGGAATCTCGTAATAACCCTCCCAAATTTATCCTTAGTCATCCAATGCTTATAGGACGTATGGCAAGGAGGGAAGTTATTTTGCAGTAGTTTGATATCCAGTATGTTTCTCAAAAGGAAATAAAGGGCCAAGATATGGCTGATTTCTTAGTTGAACACCCTTCAGTAGAAGATACATCTGTAGATACAGAACATCATGATGAGTAAGTCTTCTCTATTCACGATAATATTCAAACATGGGAAATGTATTTTGATGGTGCTTCCAGAAGTCCGACATGGAAGAACATGGAAGATCCCAAATTAAAAAAAGATGGGTTAGGAATTGTTCTTATTTCCCTAGAAAAGGCAGTGCTACTGTATTCCTTCTTATTTTTGGAAGGCGGGAAAAACAATGAAGAAGAATATCATGCTCTCATCGCAGGATTGGATTTGGCGCTTCAGGCACAGGTGAAGCAGTTAAAGGTCAAAGGAGATTCAGACATTGTAATAAAATAAGTCAATGGGGACAATGCCATATGAAAAGAAGATTGTATCCCTTTATATGATTATTTCTAAGAGATAATGGAAGAATTTCCTTCAGAGCTGACATTTTCTTTTGTCCTGTGATCAAAAAATGATCAAGCTAATGCACTGGCTAATGTAGCCACAACTCTGGTAGATCCTAATCGGGATGCGACAATAATCAGTATTGCCCATCTTCTAACAATTTCACCATATGTTCAAATCAGAACAGACGAAATCAATGAAATTAGTCCCATTTCTTATCTATATGGTCATACAATAGGATGGATGAAACTTATCAGGTAATACCTTCAAAATGGAACACTCCCACCTGATAGAGCTGGGAAAGAACAATTATGAAAATTTGAGGTCAATTATACTCTTTATGATAGCCCAGATCACCTAGAAAAATTTCTCTACAAACGAGGTTTTGATGGAATTCTCTTCATATGTATTGATGGTGAAGAGACAATGGCTGTCATAAAATAAGTACATGCAAGAGTTTGGGGTGCCCACTAGTCTGCACATAGATTTTTTGATTTAATTCGAAGGCTTGGATACATTTGTCCTTCAATGATACAAGATTGTGTTGATTTCACTAAGAAGTGTCATTCTTGCCAAGAATATGCCAATTTCATTCATCAACCCCCCGAGTTTCTCTATATAGCTAAATACTCATGGCCATTTTCCACATGGGGAATGGATGTAGTAGGACATTACCCTTCAGCTACGTCCAAGTTGTTTAAGTATATTATTACTACAACTGAATTCTTTTCCAAATGGGCAGAGGCAATACCTCTCACAGAAGTTAGTTCAAAAAGCATTGTCAGCTTCATCAAGTCTAACATCATTACCATATTTGGTGTCCCTCTTACCATACTGACAGACAATGCCACAAACTTCTATTAATCTGAGGTAAGTGAGTCTTATTTTAACACCCCAAGCTTCAACGGTACTCTTCTCTTTGAATAATGTGATAGCGTGTGTTGCACGCAACATCGAGTTCTAACACACCACAACCAATAAAACTAGCCATTATGAATAGTAATACCTACTTTTTTAAATTATATATATTTTATATTTCAAAATGGACTTCATTTTTGGATTCGGAATATTGAATTTATCCTAAGTTGAATTTTTGGTATTTTTCTGAGAACTTCCAATTTTTATGAATAGTGAAAAATACTTAAATACAACTATTTTAATCAAAATAATTTATAGGGATAGATTATACTATTGAGTGCATTTAAAGCATATTTGGAAGTTATTTTTACTATTTAATACAATGTTGGTCATTGTACATAATTTTACAATTAAACCAGACATAAATAAGTGCCAATCTTTTGATAGTTATTATCTCTTTAGAACACGCTTTTTGTTCTAACAACGGGAATTAATTTTAAATTAATTTCTGCCACTTCAATGTTTTTAATTTGGAAAAAATGGATTCCATATTTGGAATCAGGATGTTCATATTCTGTAAATAGGTAACTTTTATTTTTAGACATTTTGAATAATTACTTCGGTAAATATTTTATTTACCATGGTTAAGGGTAAATTCGGTAAATAAGGGTTAAAATTTTTTATAATAATACTAAATTACCCTAAAACGTGTCCTAAACTTATAGGTGGATTAATGGACGACCATGGGAGTCTTTGGGTCGATTTTGGGACCCCATGGAGCCACTTGTAGGTGATAGGGACACTTTATTTTAATTAAGTTAAAATAAATACAAAAATGACATAAACAGATATCTTTTATCAAAATAATTTTTACATAGGGTTATATATTTTGGATTTTCATATATAAGTATTCATTAGAAAGAAAAAACTATTTTCTACATAATCATATTTTATTTTTAATTTTTAGACATTAGATAATTTAATTTATTTATGACACAATGGTGATGAAGTACTTACCATAATAGTGAACCATTAAAATAATTGATATTATAAATACCCAAATAAATATAATTTGAGACTTTTTATGAATTAAAATAATTTAATAGGTTAATATGACATTTTAGGATTTACTTAATAAACATTGTTCGAAGTAATAATTCTGTTATGATTTTTACATAAATCAATTATTGAATAGTGTCAAAATTGACATAAAAGAGTTTTTAAAACAAATATTATATTATTAATTGATATTAAATTCATAAAAATCTATGTTTCGGCCAAGATAATTATATCATGATATTTTTATCATTAATGGACCACTAGGGGGTCACTTGAATGTATATAGTATGTTTATTATCCATATAATATAAAAATACAAAGAGACATTGTAGAAGTGAAACTAATTAACGAAGAGTTAATACTTAAAGATAAGGTTAATATAATGACCCAAACTTGTATAAATTCTATTTATTGAGTGGTTTTTGACCCATACCCACCTTAAGAGATAAATAATACACTTTTATCCATTAGATACCGAATATGAATTTATTATAAAATAATATTTCTAGCTTTTCCAAAGGTGCCCCTCACCCCTCTTATAAAAGGGAACTCCCCATTTTCATTACTTCACACCTTCAAAGCCTTTTGGTTCGGCCAACCCCTACCCAAATACTCTCTCAACTTCTCTCACTACAACCTAGAGGCCTTAGTTTGATAATAAAGCCATCCTAATGATCCCTTTTGATCAAATCAAAAGGAACAACCCGAAGAAGAGGTAATGTTTTCACCACCCTTTTTCAAATTCATTTCTTCTTCAACTTATTCTTTATTTGTTTTTCCAATTATAAGATAATGAATCCAGTATCTCCTATATAATTTAATATTATTATAAATATTTTAAACCCATATTCATTATTCTATCCATCCTATTAATGACATGTCACCATACGTGCGTATGTACGGCTTACCGTCTCCACATCGTGGTGTAATTGTTATTCAATATATTATTATTTTGATGGGTATAATAATGATTTGTAGTTAATGTAAATAATAAATGTGACATGATAATGATTCTGTATATAAGATATACCATCCAATTATATATTATTTTAATATCAAAAGAATGATATTTTCGCTCGTGCGTATGTACGGACTACCGTCACCACGAACGCGATGAGATTCATTCTCCATCGTATCCATTCAAGTATAATTATCATTTGGTTATTAATAATAGTATTTAAGAACTTGATATAATTTTGGATATTAATATGATACAACCTATCCATAACAAACATGGATTATGTAACAAAACATATAAATGAAATCGAGTATGTTAACACCCGAAATGACGATAATTCAAAGATATTATTAACAAAGCAATGTTAAAAGATAATATATGATATCATATTAATGTAAATGATTATTGTATAATTAAATAACAATTATTTCACTATTATACAGGAGGTTAACCTACCTTCTACCAAGGAAAAAGTACAAAGTAAGGGTTTATTTTGCAATCTCTTCATTATCCGAGGTTGTTTATACTTAATAATCTACTGTGATTTCTTTATCGTCCACATCCATGTTTCTTAAAAATGTATTTCAAAACATTTTTTACTATTTACTAGAATATGGGTTAAAGTAATTTATACCCTGTTTTACTTTTATAAGTGGTTTATAAAGTAATATTTCCATCGTTTTCCAAACAAGGTCCTTTTTAACCTTTTCGACAGAATTAAGGTAAGAATGTCTTTTTAACTTATACGGTGGGTACGGCTATTTTCCGCTGTTATAAAATCTTAGAAGTTTCTCTTACAATACTATAAAGCTATTTTCAAAGTAAATGTTTTATTTTATAAATATATGACTTTTAAATAATTTCAAAAAAGAGATATTTCTCTAAAATATATGAAAATCCAGTTCAAATGTATAAGTATTTAGCGCAAGCTTAAAATTTTTTTCAGAAAACCCGACTCTCGAGTGTGATAGACAGGAAGGGATTGGGCGTGGAACCATCATGGCCTGTAATTAGTCGAGCACTCTCAGAATTTTTTTTTTCAGAATCTCGCATAATGTTTTCAGAAGAACATTGGAGTATATTTCATCAATTTTAAACGTAAGTATCTTCTAAAACAATTTCATTGGTAGGTCTCATGAGACAAACTAGTGCTTTGGTACAAGGCCTTGACAAACTCTTATTTGTATTCTTGGAACGAGGCCTTGGATTTGTGGTTATGATAGTCTAGCATTATGCATTCC
The DNA here is from genome assembly GCA_963277665.1 of Viscum album. Taxonomy (NCBI): domain Eukaryota; kingdom Viridiplantae; phylum Streptophyta; class Magnoliopsida; order Santalales; family Viscaceae; genus Viscum; species Viscum album. Next base: position 137,064,925 of record OY728134.1, read on the forward strand.
ATCATTATGAAATTGGTTATTGATATTGCATGTGATTATTCGATTAGTAGAATATCCATGTGAATAAGTAAATGGAATTATTTCATTTTATTTTTTCCATACTATGTGGAAGTTGATGTTTAAAAGGCTTTTGTTTTAGTTATACATTGCCTTAAGTGTTTATGCTTATCTATTAAAGCTTCTGCTATATTGTTATCCTTACTGAGCATCTGATCTCACCCCTTTCAATGTTTTATTTTTCCTAGGATTGTGAAGAAGTAAATTATGAATGACCTGCAGGGATAGTATGAGTGTGGACTATGGAGACTATGTAGTTGTAGTTTTCATTTTATGATGTAATGTAAACTTTATTAATGTATCTAGTTATTCCAAGGCAACTAAACTAATCGGTCTTTCGAGACTTGATCTTTCTTGTGATCATGCAAATGTTATGTAATAATGCACCGACTCTGGGTAATTGGGGTCAGGGCATTACAGTTGGTATTATAGAAAGTTTAGTACAAACCTTGGAAGCTAGATTTAGATAAACTCTGATTAGAGAACATAGATTTAAGATGGACTTTGAGGATTAGTATAGAAGAACATCCTAGAATTTTGGTATTGTAGAGATTTTGTGAGTTTTCTGAGAAATGTATCCCTGTCTGGATACGAGCAGGTAGAGGCGGCTCTAGCACAGATGTACCTTGGGGTAAAACCCGAAAACATTACTTTGAGCTAGACTCGAACGGGAACTGGTGCACGACAACGGGCCTTGCTGCACTCTTGGTTACGACACTCCCAGGGGATATGCTTAGGATAATTTACATTTTCTTTACAAACCAATTTGAATTATTATATATATAAGATGAGAGTAAATGACATTGGTTAATCCTAATGTGTCTCAAATTTAGAATATGGTGACATGTTAATCTCTAAGTGATTTTATTACAACTGTTACTCACACAATGCTTTCTGGTTTTAGTCAATGGCTGGATTCCAAGGAAGTCATAGTGACTTTGAGAATGATGTACAAGGTGGGAATGGGGGTGGAAATGAGAAACAAAATGGAATGTTGATAGGATTAAAAGATATCGTCTATATGCCAAATCAATTTTCCAAAAATATGACCAACAATATATATTAACCAATTTCCGGACTCAACAAAGAAGAGAAAGGTGATGAATGATAAGAGCTCCAGTAGTGGAGACCATGGAGAATGAAATCCTCAATTTCCATCATGCATGAAATGTGGAAGGATACACCCAGGAAAGTGTCTCAAAGGGACAAAGAAATTCTTTACATGCGGGAAGGAAGGATATAAAGTGATGAATTGCCGAATAAAAATGAAGAGTACTATGGAAAAAGATAAAAATGGTCCCAAGAATCCATTTATAGTCATTTTCCGTAAATGTAGGGGACTTGGCCATTACCAGAGTGAATTCCCTATTCTATAGGATATTTTCTTGGACAAATAAGAAGCTATGTGGAAATAAATGGTTGGAGAAATGTTTAAAAAATATTAGTGCACCTTGTTGATGAGTTTACTTTGGAATAATTTTTTTTTATTTGTAACCCTACATGTTTCCAAGTGAGAATGATATTTTATGAAGAATTATCATTTCTCTTGTCGATATAGTTATAAATAACCATTTGGTTTTATATGATCATTGGGTTCAAGGAAATTACAAGTTATTATAATTTGGGATGAAAATGAAAGTTATGAGATCACATTTGTGGTTAAATTATGTTATGGTTATTTTGAGGAATTTATCTCATTTTGGTAATGTTTTAAAATATAGTTTTTGAAAAAGGACAACACGCAGACCGTGTGACAACTCGCCGCATCGGACAAAGCTGTGGGAATAGATCCCACAACCAAAGTGCGATTGGGATTTATCGCCTACCACTGGACTACGTGAGATCCCTGGTTAGTGTGACTAATATTTTTAGTTAAATGATTTTATTGATCAATAATAATTTTATTTGGGATCTTATGTCTTATTAAATGAATACCCTTAGTATAAGAAAATGATTTCGTGATTAAGTGATAGATGTTATTTTGGAAGTTGTTCTCTTTGTTGTGAACACTATATGCCCAAAGAAAATAGAATAGTATGATATTTCATTTGAGGAGTAATGGTGGATTTCTATCTATGTTTTTATTGTGGATTTATAGTGATTTGGGTTGTTTATGGAAATGATTAGGTTAATTACTTTCAAGTATGTGACTTTAAGAGTGATTAATGTAATTTAGAGATACAATTTAACATGGAAGACTAAATTCTTAGAAGTTTTGAGTTTCAATATTAGTTTGGATTATATTGAAGGATTTTAAGGAAAATTGATTATTAAATGGTATTTATTTAACTTTGGGGTATTGATGGTTTAATATTAGAAATTAAGATTAGTGTTTTTTTTTCTCTAATAGAATATCCATTTGTGGGGTCAATAGATATTATACTAACCATTTTGGTTTTGATTAATCTCTAAAGACAAGGTAAATATATAGTTTATCCTACATGGATCATGTATTTCTATAGAAGTTTATTCTAGCTCTTCCACTGTGACCAAGTATTCTTGAATACTCATTGTTCAAAAAGAATGAGTTAGTGGTAAAAAGTCATTAAAGAATGAAACTATACTTAAAAAGTAAGTATATCTCTTTATGTTCTTAGTCAATATCATAAATTAATTCCTCATACTTATGTAATGTAACTTGAAAGAAAAAAATGTTGTTCTTTTACTTTTCCTACTGGGAGATTAAGGACCGTTTGTCCAAACACAAGATTGTGATTTTCTTATTGTTAACATTCTCCTGATCATTTTTTCTATCCCTCTCCATCAGAACTGAACACTTAGTTTATTGTCCATATCCATGTTTTCTTACATGGAATCCTAATATAGGTTATCTCGGGTGACCTTTGTACTTCTATTTCTTTCTTTTAAAGTGATAGTTTTATTGACTCTTTTTCCGATGTGGGACTTTCCATTATATTACAATGCCCAATTTTAAAAATTGCGAGGATGAATTTAATTTAAGGAGGGGTGAATTCAACACACCAAGCTTCTACGGTACACTTCTCTTTGAATAATGTGATAGCGTGTGTTGTACGCAACATCGAGTTCTAACACACCACAACCAATCAAACTAGCTGTTATGAATAGTAATACAGACCTTTTAAAATTATATATATTTTATTTTTCAAAATGGACTTCATTTTGGGATTCGTAATATCGAAATTATTCTAAGTTGAATTTTTTGTAATTTTCTGAGAACTTCCAATTTTTTTGAATAGTGAAAATTACTTAAAAACAACTTTTTTAATCAAAATAATTTATTGTGATAGATTATACTATTGAGTGGTTTTAAAGTATATATAGAATATATTTTTACCATTTAATACAATATTGGTCATTGTACATAATTTTACAATTAAACCGGACATAAACAAGTGTCAATCTTTTGATAGTTATTTTCCCTTAAGAACATGCTTTTTGTTTTTAAACGCGAATCAATTTTAAATTAATTTCTTCCACTTCTGTGTTTTGAATTTGTAAAAATGGATTCTATATTTTGAATTAGTATGTTCATATTGTTTAAATAGGTAACTTTTATTTTTAGACATTCCGAATAATTACATCGGTAAATATTTTATTTACCATGGTTACGGGTAAATCCGGTAAATAAAGGTTAAAAAATAATATTATAATAATACTAAATTACCCAAAAACGTGTCCTAACCTTATTAGTGGGTACATTTACGACCATGGGAATCTTTGGGTAGATTTTGGGACCCCATGGAGCCACTTGTAGGTGATAGGGACACTTTATTTTAATTAAGTTAAAATAAATACAAAAATGACATAAACATATATCTTTTAGGAAATTTTTTTTTACATATTGTTATATATTTTGTATTTTCGACTATAAATATTAATTAGAAATATAAAAAGATTTACTACATAATAATAGATTATTTATAATTTTTTAACATTAAATAATTTAATTTATATATGACACAATGGTGATTAAGTAATTACAATAATAGTGAAAAATTAAAATAATTGATATTATAAATACCCAAATAAAAATAATTTGAGACATTTTATGAATTACACTAATTTTATAGGTTAATATGGCATGTTAAGATTTACTAAATAAACCTAGTTTTAAGTAATCATTGTTTTATGAGTTTCACAAAAATCAACTATTGAATAGTGTTAAAATTGAAAAAAAAACTGTTTTTAAAACAAATATTATATTATTAGTTGATATTAAATTTCAAAAAATCTATGGTTCGGAAAAGATACTTATATCATGGTAGTTGTACCATTAATGGACCACTAGGTGGTTTCTTGGATGTATATTGTAAGTTTATTAACCATATAATATAAAAAAACAAAGAGACATTGTAAAAGTGAAACTAATTAATGAAGAGTTAATACTTAAAGATAAGGTAAATATAATGACCCAAACCTGTCTAAATTCTATTGGATGAGTGGTTTGAGACCCATACCCACCTTAACAGTTAAATAATACACTTTTAATCCATTATAAACCGAATATGAATTTATTATAAAATAATATTTCTAGCTTTTCCAAAGGTGCCCATCACCCCTCTTATAAAAGGGCACTCAACCTTTTCATTACATCACACCTTCAAAGCCTTTTGGATCGGCCAAACACTGCCCAAATACTCTCTAAACTTCTCTCACTAAAACCTATAGGCATTAGTTTGATCATAAGGCCAACTTAAGGATCCCTTTTGATCAAATCAAAAGGAAGAACCCGAAGAAGAGGTAATGTTTTCTCCACCCTTTTTCAAATTTATTTCTTCTTCAACTTCATCTTTCTTTGTTTTTAGCATTCTAAAATAATGAATCCAGTATCTCATATATACTTTAATATTATTAAAAATATAGTACAACCATATTCAGTATTCTATCCATCCTTTGAATGACATGTCACCCTACGTGCGTACATACGACTTACCGTCTCCACGTCGTGGTGTAATTGTTATTCAATATATTATTATTTGGATGGGTATAATAATAATTTGTAATTCATGTAAATAATAAATGTAACATGATAGTAATTATTTATATATGATATACCATCCAATTATATATTATTTTAATATCAAAAGAATGATATTTTCGCTCGTGCGTACGTACGGACTACCGTCTCCACGAACACGATGATATTCATTCTCCATCGTATCCATTAAAGTATAATTATCATTTTATGATTAATAATAGTATTTAAGGACATGATATCATTCTGGATATTAATTATATACAACCTATCCATAACAAACATGGCTTATGTAACAAAACAGATAAAATAAAACGAGTAAGTTAACACCCGAAACAACGATAATTCTTAGATATTATTAACAAAGCAATGTTAAAAGATCATATATGATATCATATTATTGTAAATGATTCTTGTATAATTAAATAACAGTTATTTCACCATTATCAAGGAGGTTAACCTACCTTTGACCAAGGAAAAAGTACAAAGTAAGGGTTTATTTCGCAATCTCTTCATTTTCCGAGGTTGTTTATACGTACTAATCTACTGATATTTCTTTATCATCCAAATCCATGTTTTTTAAAAATGTATATCAAAACATTTTTTACTATTTAATAGAACATGGGTCAAAGTCATTTATACCCTTGTTGACTTTTATAAGTGGTTTATAAAGGAATCTTTTAGTCATTTTCCAAACATGTTCCTTTTTAACATTTTCGACAAAATTAAGGTAAGAATGTTTTTTTAACTTATACGGCGGGTACGACTATTTTCCGCCATTATAATATCTTTGAAGCATCCCTTACAAGCTTATAAGGATATTTTCAATTTAAATGATTTATTTTATAATTATGTGACTTTTAAATAATTTCAGAAAATATATATTTCTCTCAAATATATGAAAATCTAGTGCAAATGTATACGTATTTAACGCAAGCTTAAATTTTTTTTTCAGAAAACCCGACACTCGAGTGTGGTAGATAGGAAGGGATTGGGAATGGACCCATCATGTCCTGTAATGAGTCGAGCAGTCTTAGAATTATTTATTTTGTTTTCAGAAGCTTGCATAATGTTTTCAGAAAAACACCGGAGTATATTTCTGCAATTTTAAACGTAAGTATCTTCTAAAACAATTTCATCGGTAGGTCTAATGAGACAAACTAGTGTCTTGGCACAAGGCCTTGAAAAAATCTTATTTGTAGTCTTGGAACCATGCCTTGGCTATGTGGTTATGATAGTCTGGCATTATGCATTCCATCATTATGAAAGTGGTTATTGATATTGTATGTGATTATTCGATTAGTAGAATATCCATGTGAATAAGTAAATGGAATTATTTCATTTTATTTTATCCATACTATGTTGAAGTTGTTGTTTAAAATGATTTTGTTTTAGTTATACATTTACTTAAGTGTTTATGATTATCTATTAAATGTTCTACTATATTGTTATCCTTACTGAGCATCTGAGCTCAACCCTTTCAATGTTTTATTTTTCCCAGGATTGTGAAGAAGTAAATTATGAATAACCTGCAGGGATAGTATGAGTGTGGACTATGGAGACTATGTTGTTGTAGTTTTCATTTTATGACGTAATGTAAACTTTATTAATGTATCTAGTTATTCCAAGGCTACTGAACTAATTGGTCTTTCGAGACTTGAAATTTCTTGTGATCATGCCAATGTTATGTAATAATGCACCGACTCTGGGTAACTGGGGTCGGGGCATTACATGTATCAACAACACAAAATCAAATCCAACCATTCATCTCGGTATCATGGAGCAGCCAATGGCCAAATAGAATCCTTCAATAAGACTCTTTCAACCATACTGCAAAAGATGGTGGGTAAAGATAAGAAGTCATGTCCTGATAAACTTTTTCATGCTTTATGGGCTTATCGGACCACCACCTGCACTGCTACACAATCAACTCCATATTCTTTGGTATATGGAACAGAAGTTGTCTTGACCATTGAGGTTCAATTACCCTTACTCAGAGTGGCCATTTTTGTTTAGTCATTTACAGATGAACAATCTCAGAAGCGATTGGATGAATTGGAATGATTAGATGAAAAAATATTATGCACCCTACACCACATTGATGTCTATTAGAAACGAATAGCTTGAGATTTCAACAAAAAAGTTCATCTTCGTTCATTCATTCAAGGAGAATTTGTATTGGTCCTCATAATTCCAATGTTACCAGGAATGAAACCTCCAATGTTTGAGTCAAAGTGGGAAGGACCTTACACAATACATAAGGTGTACTCCAAATGAGAATATTCTTTAATCTCAATGGATCGAGAAGTCATCACGACTCCAACCAATGCCTGATTTCTGAAGAAGTATTTTTTTATAACACAAATACATTCACCATCTTCATCGTCCAACATAACGTTAAACTATTTCCCCTTTTTGTCCTTTCTATATGACATTAAACTATAAGCCCTTGTCCTTGTTATATGACGTTAAACTATACAGTTCTTGTACTAGATACATGATGTTGAACTATACAGCACTGGTCCATGCACATGACCTTAAACTATTATAGTCTTTACTACAAGACATTAAAATGCACAGTCCCCTTTAGTCCTTAGTGTAAGACTTTAAACTACATTGTCCTTCATTTTCCAACATGACGTTAAACTATGTCCAGTACCTTATATGTCCTACATGATATTAAAATTTGAATCATTGAGGATGTTTCAACCTCTTGTTTCTCACACTGAGTATGACTCACGCGAGCTTAGAGTAAACTTAAACTACAACACCCTCTCTGGGACGCTAACCATGTGTAAGTCCCAACACCAATTTTTTAGGTCGTTGTCCTCAAGTACAACTCGATCAACAATTCATTCTTCAATCAAACTATGTGGACTTTGATCCTTGCTTTCTAGGCTAGGAATGTATGAAACCTCCTGAGGTTCAATCCCAAAACCAATATCTTCACATCAGTTCACCTCCATCTCGTATGATGTTGAATCATGAAGCCGCCCCCAGAACCAATATCTTCACATCGGTTCACCATCGTCTTTGCTATATGATGTTAAACTATACAGTCCCACATTGTCCTGTATGAAAACAAACTAAAAAATTCTTTGATACCATCACCTGATATGGAATTATCATTAACATTGATATCCAATCATGTTATATTCCAAAGACTACGTGCATACATGGTAATGCCCGAATCTTTTAATCTCTGGTCAAACCATCACTGAACTAAAGTCCACTTTCACCATTAACTTGTATGAACTAAATCTGTATAGAGGGTATTTAAAGAACTATGTATGCATTGATTCCCATCCTTATGGGATATGTAAGAATGATTGAGCATCCCTCGAATCCAGTCCCAAGTCTTCGGACCTAACCCCAAATTCCACTTTCAGTCCCTTGGCTGAAAAGTCCCCTTGTGAAAAAATGAATGTGGTATGAAAACCCTGGTCTTCATTCACATCAGGTTTATATGTGTATTCATAATTATAGTCTGTGCTTTATGACCCTAAACTAAGATATCCTATACTCTTGTCCCACATGAAATTAAACTATGTTGGGCAAAAATCCCTCAAGGTAACATTGAAGTATTTTTGGGTTGATTGTGTTTGTTGACAAAGCAGGTTTTCATGGATATTTGTCGAATTCCCGAGAAGTTGTTGACATTACATGTTGACAAAGAACTATGACAAAGGAAAGGACAATCTGGAGGCGGTACAAAAGAGCAGTACAAGGTGGCGCCGTTTTCCAGTGTTTGCCAAATTTTTGGGGTCCAAAATTTGGAGTTTGGTGAGCATCGCGAAAAGAGGATTTCAATGAAGATCACAATTTAATATGGCAAAGGCATGAATTTCGCGAAGATAGGATGCATGGTTTGGAAATCGCGAAGACCAGAAGAATGGAGGCGGTGATGCTTCGCGATTACGTCAAGCTTCGCGAACGGCAGAGGCTGAAGCGCATCGCGGCGGAGAAGGGCTTTGCGAGAGAACATCGCGGCGAAGGCGCGAAGGAATGTTGGGCTTCACGAGGGAGCTTCGCGGCGAAGGCGCGAGCCGCGAAGGTAAGTTGACGGTGATTCATCGCGACTACGTCAAGCTCCGCGAACGGAAGATTGCGGTGGAGCTTCACGATTTGGACAGAATTCTGACAGAAACTTTGGAGCATCGCGATTTGAGATGACGTGGCGTTGACATTGTGCGGAAAGGATGAGGGTCGGTGGAATCGCCTATAAATAGAGGCCTACCCCTTTAGGCGAAGTAGAGAGAATTTTCAGAGAAAATACTTTGCTCTCGATTTGCGAAGGTGGTTCGCGGAGCCAGTGTGCTTCGCGAAAGAGGTGCTTCGCGGCGGCTATTGTAGCTCCGCGAAACCTGCGAGCTCCGCGTTGGCTTACTTAGCTTCGCGAGGGTCGTTGCTTTGCGACGGATTGAGCATCGCGAGAGTGCTTCGCGAAAGAGCTTCGCGAGTGAGCTTCGCGAAAAGTCAGGAGCTTCGCGAAGGCTTGTTTGAGCTTCGCGAAATTGGGAGCCTCGCATTGTAGGGTGCTTTGCGAAGGTCTTTCCAAAGGTTGGTTGCCCAGTGGATAGTGGCAAAGGGGTATTCATCTACGGGTGAAAGTTGAACTTCAAAAGAGCATCTACATACAGAGAAAGATGCATTCCTTCATGGAAATGAAGAGACCTACAGGTCTATAAACTGTGAGTGAATCCCTTCCAAGAGCAGTGAGCTTAGGAAGAGGAAGAAGGTGATCCTCTCCACCGGCAGTGAGCCAGAGAGAGAGAAACAGGGAGTGACCCTTGGGAAAGCAGTGAGCTGACCCTAAACCTTGTATAGGCAGTGAGCCTGGGCATAGAAGTGATCTAGCCCGAACATTGTAATCCACAGCTAGTGAAGCCTAGTGGAATTTGGTACGAACCGACAACTTGTCGGCGTATGCTCCTTGGACGTAGCCCTTAGCGGTGAACCAAGTAAAAATCTCTGTGTCTGCCTGCTTACTTTCCTGCATTGCATTCAAAGCATCATCATCTGGTAAATGAGACAAGTGATCATAGTAACCACACAAGTGCAAACAAAGTGACCCTTGTAACAAAGAGGTCAAGATCCAGTGGGGCAGAAAGAACTTTGAAAAAGAATATCCATACCCTGATTCACCCCCCCTCTCAGGGTATATAGGCCCCTATTGGCCCTAACAAACTATATTTTAAGAACTATGTATGGCTTGATTCCCATCCTTATGGGATACGTAATGAAGTCCATCACCTAAATTTATGACCCAAACACAACATGATTATGGTTAGCAATGGTCTGTGTATCTCCGTCATGCATTGGAAAATTCTAATTTTGATGTTTCATACTCATAACCTTAAATACTTTCATATCTCCATAACCTTTTTCTTGACTTCTAGTCAAAAAAATAATGATATCCGAGAGTTCTTTTTCCTGACAATGCAGCACATGCCGTTATAAAGCCTTGCATAAGTAGTCTACATAACGGACCTGTCAGTCAAAAGATATTATTATTTGACTATGCATCAAATGCCCTTAAATGTCCTTATATAATTCAACCCCCAAACGGGTTTGTTAAACAATGGTAACTTCATTCTTGGGAGAAAACCCACTTTTGTTCTTATTTGACTTAACGACAATATGTAGGGATCTGCATAAATATCCTTCCTTGACATATTTGTCCCATACTATTTTTCATGTTCTAATAGAAATTATTTCTATGGTTTATATTTCCCTTCCCTACGTTTGGGTCAGACCTTCACAGGAGTGACATTCATCCAATTATTTTAGAATCTTGACTAGAAATATTCTCTCCATATTCAAGCACCTCTCTCCACATAGCAGACTCTATGCTTTGGAAAATTTGAATCTCCATAAATTTTCATTAGCTTTTTAGCAATAGAAAAGTAAAATTTCTGAGAGTTCTTTTGCCTGACTATGCAACATGTTCCCCTAGGTGGCCTTGCATAAGTAGTCTACATAACGGACCTGTCAGCCAGAAGATGCTATTATTTGACTATGTAGCAAATTCCCTTAATTGTCCCTGCATAATTCAACCCCCTAACAGGTTTGTTAAATAGTGGCAAATTCACTCTTAAAAAATACTTCCTCTAATTCCTTTTATCCTTTTTTCACATCATTTCTCAGATTCAAAATTTCATAATTCATAGATTACATGTTTTCCCCCATACATGAATGTAGAAATATGTTTTCAAATAAATTATTAAGGAATTGTGTCAATTTTAATCCATTCATTCAAATCTATTTCGACCTTAAACATTAGCCTTTATTTATTTTGTCCGACGTGCAAGAATTTAAACTTCCCCCAAAAGACAAGGGAAATCTATACAAAAGTCAAGTCCCAGCTCACTAAATATACATTTCGTATGATTTAGGTAATATTGATATATTAAAAGATGTAAAGTTTATAGGGTTATTTTTATAATCCTACAAAAAATCAAACTATGCTTACTAGGCCCATTGGATTTGGTAAAAATTTAAAGCAGGTAGCAAAAGAATGTAGACACAAATGATTGAAGATGAACACATTTTTCATTAATGCACAATAGTTAGAAGAACATCCATAGAGTGGAGTCTCTTCACTTTTTTTCAGGAATTACAAGTGGATTTCAACATAACTATTCACTTTATTTACGGCATCCCAAGCTTTATCATCAGCCACCTGGAATTCATTCATTCAACTGGATACAATAAGAGATGCAGTGATACCAGCTCTTCATGGGACAATTTTAAAAGAATTTTCATGAGTGTGGATTGAAAAAAATTTCAGCTGATCAAATAGTGACTCTGTTTCTATCTAAGAGACTTGGAAGATGGGTACATGGATTTGTGAATGAAGCAATGGAAGTAAAGAGCCACTTGGAGTACTATTTTCAGATATTGTTCGAATGTACTGATAGTCTTCTCTCCACTAACCGATAGCAAAATACATATTAGTCCATGGGTTTTCCATTTTCATATCTGCAAGGAAATGGCATGGAGGAAAAATTTTAAATTTCTCACAATTTTTGCTACTCTTAATGAACATCATTACCAAAATAGATGAGTTGCAGTGCGAATGCATCTCAGAGATATAGTTATTTCCATTTGGAACGTTGACTCCTTGCAGATGACCATGGCCATATAGTGGTAGGTATATGCTATGTGTGAAATTATCATAATACTTATTCAAGTACGTGGACAAATATAGGAGTGTTGCCATGGATATCATAGTAATCATGGTCAATGATGTTCATCATGTCATCAATCCTCTTTCTAGCCAACTCATCAGCCGATCCGATTCTTTTGGGAGTCGTTGAATCTGCAAAAACATCAGATAATTAACTTTTAAGTAAGTTTATTTTTAATAAAATTTGTGAATAAATTTGAAAAAAAATGGAAAAGGCATTACGTCGTGTAAGTCCCATATTGGAGTGCAAGTCCAAGATGGTCGTGCAAGTTTTACCGCGCTAATACTGGCGCATAAGTTAGAAACTCACTATAGAAGCGCGACACTACAGAAGCACAGACGAGCGGAAAGCCGACTAACTTGCACGATGAGAGACACCTACATGAATAAAGAAAGTTGCTTTGAAATCCAGTTTCATTGCATGAGAATGGAACACATATTTATAGGTAGGGTCGTACCACTGCGCGCTATACCCTGCGGGCCTCCACTTGCGCGCTCAAAATCTGCGCGCACAAATTAATTGGTTTTCTCCTTTACCTTAGAGTCAAATCCTCTTCCTTTTTCAGATCCAACTCTGAGGGGGGACTTTTGTTGAAGCTCCTTCCCATCACAGAGTCTAATTATTGAAAAAGGGGAATACCTTAAGCACAAAGAGATTCATCCATCGATGAACATCAAAAATTGACAAAGGCATGACCAATGAACTATTTAAGCATTGGTCGCACAAGGTTCACTATGGTCACGCAAGTACACTTGTGCACCACATATTTGTTGTGAAAGTGACATGAAAAACCTATTCAATTTTCTCCCACGGTCCTCAAGGGCCTATAAATACCCCTTGTGGGCCTCCCATATTGAGGACAAAAAAAATCAGAAACTCAGATTCAAGATCTGGTCACCCAACTCTCTATCTGAAGTCTTCCGAACACTTCTATGGTAATTTCATCCCTAGAATGGAAGATCTATGGAGGAGGAATAAGGCCTAATTTTTGGAATTCATCCACACTTGTGCACCTAAGTGTCCACCCCTTAATTGAAATGGCCACACTTGCGCGCCACCTTATCCCTTCAACAAAACATGCGAACCACCCTTTTGGAAGCCTCTTGGGATAATACTAAGGTCTTGAGCCAAGTATCACCCAATTATTACCCCATGGTTTAACCGTCACCCAAGTACACCCTTGTCGCGCAACTATGCTTGGACGATCAGGACTTGTGCACCAAAACAGGACTTGTGCGCCCCAAAAGGACTTGCGCGCCTGCCTCTTTTGGGGTGCCCCTTCTACATATTAAACTCTTTTCTTCAAATCCACCTTTCCACATCACTATTTAGACTTAAAAATCCTCTTTAAATCCATTTATGGCATGGTTACTTTGTTGGCTTTCTTATATGAATGGAATTTTTTGGAACATCTCTCAAAACCTCATGATTTACATAGCTTTATGCCACTAAGGTTAGAGATTTCCTTCATCCAACCTCATCCTTTAAAATGAGAATATATTTAATCTTGGAATGATACATAGGTGTAAGCCCCAAGTTCCCTAATCTGGGCCTCCTTCTCAGGAGTAATCCCCAATCATAATTTCAATTAAATTGGTTCTCCTTTTCAAGAGTAAGCCCCGGTCTTAATTTCTTTTGATTTGGTCATCCATTTTAGGAATAAAACCGAATCATAAGTCCCCACTAATTTGGTCATCCTTCTCAAAAGAAAGCCCTAAGTTAAGTATTCAAATTTCCATAAAGCACATATACCTTTATAGACCTTGTTCTTGGGATTCTTCCATGAAGTAAGTCTCGATCTTCATCTATTTGGGCAGTCATACATACGTAAGCCCCACATCATTTATTATGATTTCATCTTTAGTGAAAAAATCGCCAGGTTTTAATGATACCTCTTGTTTCTCACAAAAAGCATGTATCACGTGAGCTTAGAGTGTAAAAGTAATTCTGAAATCTCACCTTGAGCCATTAATCATGCCTAAAACCCCATACTTTTTCACTCGAACTATGTGGGTTCTGATTCCTTTTCTAAATAAGGATACGTAGGTATCCCATCTATGGATACGATCCCAACTCTAAAATAATCGTGTCTATCTGAATGACATTAAAATTCAAGTTCCACACTAAGTGGATTTAAAACAAGTATGGTCATCATAATGATCAAGAGATTTCTATATAACGTATGAAAGGATAACATTGACTATGAATCCCAAATTCATATAGATGATTCTCTATTGATGAAGAACCTCAAATACATATAAAAGATTCTCTAAAATCTCCTACATATCAATAATTTATTGTACGATCTAAAGAAAAAATACATTTTCATGCTTGGTAAATTAATAAGGATTCACAAACATAACATAAATTTATAAAGAGAGTCCTAGATTAGACAATAATTCCCCTAAAAATGGTTTAATGAGTCTGACCTTGCATCTCGACCAATGTAAATTCTTAAGCCTCATCAGTCCACAAATAATGAACATCTACCTTTGGAAAGTAGGTCCAAATGAATATGGAATAATTGGATGTTTCTGGTTCAATGAACAAACCCGTTAGAAACCGATTGGAAAATTGGAACCTTAAACAAACGACGGTCATCCCCATTTCCAGATGAAACAATGTCACTTGCATATCTAGAATAAAATCATGTGTCATATGTTTTTTAAAATAAATAAGTCGTGGAAATGACTAATATGTTTTTCTTTTATGACTCTAGGATATTGTGTTCCAATCGTGGATTTGGATATGTGATAAGTGATACACACCAGTAATTATAATAAACCTTGCATTTTCATGACTTTTCTTGTTCTTTTTTATAATATTTTGTTAGGATTGGCTTTGAGCATATCCTATATTTTTGGGTTAACGGTCTTAATATTTTCTTGAACTATGCTTTATAAATGTGGGACATGAGAAAATATTTCAAGAATAGGTGTTACCAAATGTGTATATGGACTCTACAGGATATAAAATGTGTAGAGTTTCATGTTTTTAAGATATAGGTTTGGAAGGATGTTGTTGGAGTTGATATCCATTAATAGATTAAAATGAGAATAAAATTCTTGATAACGAATGTTAGGTAATGGTTAAGAATAAAATTAAATGAGTGTTATGCTAGTTAGGTTTGTAAATTATGGTGAGACATGTAGTTATGAATTTCCCAACCAAAGAACTGATTTCTATATGGTCCATATGTCATGTTGATTTTTTAATATTTGATCCATATTTTATTATCCATTTTACCTCTAATTAATATTGAATAAAAAATAAAAATGGTAAATTATTTATTTGAAAAAATATAAAAAGACACTTATTACCAAAATTTGATGAGGTAAATATGAATTTAGAATCAATTTAATCTAAATCAATTTTAATGAATTAGAAAAAACATTTAAATTAAAACATATAATTTATAGAAAAAACATTATAGAAAATTTTTGTTTCTATCCTTAATTGTTATTAATATTTTTTAAAATTAATTACTAATAAAATATATTTTAATTTAATTTTAAATATTTATAAACATAATATTATATTATTAATTTAAATTGGTTACATTTAATTTAAAAAAATACACAATTCTCAGAAAAGTATCATTCTTTTAAAATTTAATATTTTACAATGGTATCTTAATTTCATTATTAATATGAAATTATTCTCATTAAATATTTTTATAACCCTTATTGGAAATTTAAAATCTATTTTATTATAATAAATATATAAAATAAATAAAAAATCATTTAAATATAGAAAAACATATTGTGAGAAAACAATTTTTTGTATAAAATGAATTTTACTTGTATTAATTTAATAATGATATTATATTATCCATATTTACTTGTTTAAAAACCCCTATAAAACTATATACATAGTACCTAATGGAAATATAATCCATTTTGGAAGACATAGGATGTGGTTCATCCAACATGGACATTACAATGAGATTTTTCAGCTTGATCTTCCCTAGTGGATGATCTACCTCAACCTATAATTATTGTAGCCCAATATGGTCTTTGTATAAGGAAAACCTTATATATTCTTCCTCCTTCCCAAACATAGACAAATGATTCATGTAAAGTATAATTAAAATACTAAATTTTAACATTTATTATTCTAAATTTTTGTTGTTTGGTTACTCATATTTATACACATTAATTCCACTGCTATATTTTTAATGGGCACATTTAATATTTATAATCATATATCTTTAAAATATATTATGGTTTGATTTTAACATGTTATTTGTGTACTAGAAGATATTGAAAACATTGTTATATATATTTTTTAAAATCTTGGTGCACTTCACTCTTTATAATTACTAAATTAAATGATTGGATATGGATGTCACATTTCATATATTGAATCAAACTATTATCATCTATCTACAAAAGATTGAAAGTTAACTCTCTATGAAAATTAATCCCTTTATATTTGTCATAATTCACAATCATGAGGGGTATTTTTACATATTGTTAGATATAAAATCATTATTGAGGGCATAAAAATTGTGAATGAATATATTGATTTTTTTCTAAATTGTTTTTTCGAATTCAACCATATAATGAGGTTACATTACCATATAAATAAAACCTACTTCAATTACTATATGAAATAATTCTTATAGTATATCCTTGATTGAATTATTGGAATTGGATAAGAAACACCATGAAAATCTAGAAAAGGGTGATATGCTTCCATGTGATTCTCCACGGGATTCACCAGTCCCCATTGTTAAGAAAAAATATGGATTATTGTTTGTTTACATTGATTATCATTAAATTAATACAATCATGACCAAGGACATGTATCATATACCCCATATTTATTTTTTATTTGACTAGTTATTATGGGATTAATAATTCGCAAATATTAACTTCAATCTAGATATCATAATTTGAAGGTGAAAATAGATGATATATCCAAGGGAACATTATATATAAGATATAGACACTATGAATTCAGAGTGATTCCATTAAGACTCACATATATCCCCACTACCTTGATTGGTATGATTAATATTTCATTTAGATATTATCTTTATCAATTTGGGGCTATCTTTATAGATGATATTCTAATATATTCCAAGATAAAGGAAGCTTGTAAAGATCATTTGCAGGATGTTATAAGGACCACGAGAAAAAGAAAATGTATCTATTTTTAAAAAATGTGTATTCTCACTCTAACATGTATCATTATTGGTCCATCTATTCATAATAATGTGTATATCAATGGATGATTCAAAGAGAGAGTTGACTAAAGATTTTCATGACTAACCATTATAACAATGATCCATAATTTTATTATATTGGAAGTATATTATAGATTATTTTTTATAAATTTATCATGACTACAAAATAAAATAAAAAAGTTAACTTGATTGGGATTCATGATCCTAATAATTGAATAATATGAAAAAAAAAATGGATCTCTATATAAGGTTGGTCATGGCACATGTACGCTTACTATCTACAATAGAAAAGGTTTTTTGATATAAAATAATGATTCAGATAATGAATTGGGTTGTTCCCTCATGTAGAATGAAATGATTGCAACTTATGAATCAAGTAAATTAATTATTCATTATAAAATTACATGATTTGTTATTTGGAATGAGGAACGATGATAGTTTTATTGAAGATATGGAGTTATAATCGCTATTGTGAAAAGTGTGAAATATATACTGATCAAAATAGATTAATGTGTAAATTCATATATAAAGAGATTAACATGTTCTCAATGATATTTTTTGAGTTGATATAAGACTATGGTTTCTTTATATATCATCACCCTTCGATAGAAAACAATATGGATGATTCTATAAGAAATAAAAATCATTCTACCTTATCCATGAAGATGATTGAAAATAGACACAATACTCATAGATTTACATTGGATAGAACTTGAAATCATAAGTGATAGGGTAAAATCAAATCATTTACAAATAAATGCCCAAGCATCCATCCATGTGAAGATCATGAATGCACATAAGTATAATATTGAGCTACATAAGAAGTTAAGGAATATTCCAATTTTTATCTTTGACAATGATGGAATTATAATATTGAGGAAATGATTATGTCTTTCATAAATACTATAATTTAACAAAGGCTTGTTGGATGATCCACAGAACACATAAATCTCTATCTATCGAAGAATAATAATTATATATAGAGTTTCAAGGTTCATTTCTTATGGGAAAACATGAAGAGGGATATTAAAAAGTATTTTTATCAATTCTTGGTATACCATTATGTTAAATAATATTGATGGATGTCTAAGGGGATAATGAATCGATTACCTATACCTGTATGGAAATGGGAGAATGTTGTCATGGATTTTGTTATAGGGATCCATAAGAAATCATAAGGCTATAATTCTATTTTAATTTTCATTTACTAGCTTATTATTTAATCATATTTTATTACTATTGTATAAGATTTACCACTTGATTAACATTCCATGAAATAGATAAATTAAGTGTTAAGGAAACATATAATTATACTATAAATTATATATTCTAAAAATATTAGGTTTACCTTGTTGTTATAGAGTAGTATTCAATATTAATGGGATAAAAAGTTGAACTTTTGTAGCACTAATCATCCTTATACTAATGGTAAATAATAAAGGTCCATTCAAACATTGGTGGATATACTTATATCCCATTAAATGGATTAAAAAACAGGTTGGAATGAATTTTGATCCAAGGTAGAGTTATTATATAAAAATAGTTTCTATTCCATCATTCAAATGGCACCATACGAGGTTCTGTATGGGAACTGGTGTAGAACTCCAATATGATTGTATAAGTTAAAGAGTTTAAATTGATAGGTATATATCTTGATCAATAAAGTATATAAATGATATATAATATATATTATCACATTAAAAACATGAAAATAAATAATAATAGATGAATTTATAATCATTAGTGAAATTTATATTTTTCTTGTTAGAGAAAAAGTATTCTTTAAAAATCCTCCATGGAAGAGGTTTTTGTGATTCATAGAGAATTCAAAATTATGATCTAAATCCATTAAAAATTTGGAAATCCTTGACCATCTGTGGATGGTGTCTTTTATTATTAAACTTCCACCAAACCTATCCCAAGTGTATCATGCGTTTCATATATCAGTTTTTAGGGAGTATTTATTTTAAATTACCTTATTTTAAACTAAGATGTAGTATAACTGGAACATGATCTCTCATATGAGGAAAAACAAATAGAAATATCAAATTGTAGAGATAAGGTATTGAAAAAAAAACCACTCACCAAGTTAATGTTATTTGGCATAATCATTAGTTTGGGAAAGATATGTGGGAACCCAAATATTTAATGTGAGAGAAATAAAATCATTTATTTTCATCAGAGTAACAAAATTTTGGGAGAGATTATTTTAAGGAGGTTGAATGTAAAACCCCTTTATTTTACTATGTATTTTTCCTCTAAATATATTATATTTTGAATAGTTTTTTTAAACAACCCCAAAATAAAAAAAATCCTGATATATTTAATTGATAAACAAATATTACAATGAAAGATAAATATTAATTATATATAATAATAAAATAAAATAAATCATTATGAAAAATACATAGTGAATAAATTTAAAATTATATAAAAATACCAAAAACATGAAATTTTTACAATTATGGTTTTCCATGAAGATCATACCCCTGATTATAGAAATGGAATGATGGTAACAAATTACAAATATAATAGTTATTTTGATATAGAAGTAAATGAATAGGATGAATGATTTTAGTGAAATATGTAAGGCTATATATAAGAATGTTATTTGTTTTATATATATATAGTCATTAGGTATGAATTTATCCAATAAGAATATTATTGTTGTAACATATTGAATATAATATAACTCATAATTAATAATTAATTCTATGATTAATAAAGAGATAATATTTAATTAAATTATTTTACTATAAAAATCTATTTTTATGTGTTGTATATTAATATTATTATTATTATTATTGAGTAATCATTTTATTTCTTTATAAAATTCAAGGAAATATTTTAATACCAACGTATTGATTAAATTAATTGGTAATATTTTAGAAGAACTATTATTTAGGTATTCTATGTTTTTATTGTAAAATGTTCAACTAAAGACTTTAAAATGATGATTATAATGTGATTTTAAAAAAATTATTGTCATAGGTTTGATTAGTAATTGATATGGAATGGGATAAAACCTAAATTTATAAAAGTAATTTCTTTTATGAAAACACATTTTCTATATAATTTATATTTTCATTTAAATCTAAAATTTAACATATTTGGAAATTAAATTAAATTAAATGGATTCTAAATTTTTATTTACCACAAAAAATTTAGTTAATATGGTTCATTTTATTTTTAGGTATAAAAACAAGTTATCGAGGTAAAAATTGACTACTGCAGTAAATGTAAAATCAGTTAAAAAGGGTAAAACTTGTTGTAAATAAATTATATATCATAAAAACATATATATAAATTGTATTGACAAGGTTATTATGACGTGTATTGATTAATTTCAACTTTTTATCCATTTTTATTTTAAAATAAAAACCTTATACATTAAAGAATAAATATTTTCGACAATGCCCCTTAAAATCACTTATAAAAGGAACCCTCCTCCACAACTCTCAACCCATTAGGTTAAATCTGAAATATATACCCCTTTACCCTATATTAATTATTTTTTATACATTTTATAGCTTATTTTCATAAGAAGGAATCCTAAATCCTTCGTTCTAGAGGAATCCATATTGAGAATAACTGAACTCATTATGTAAGTATTTATGTTAATCATTAACCTTTTCAAATTATTTCTCATATAAACTATTTAAAAATCTAATTCCCCAATCTAATGATGTTTAATTAACATAATAATTCATATACTAATATGAAATTACTATTATATAACTATAAACTTATAATCATTCATTATCATATAATATTCTTATTTGGGTTAGCTCAACTACCTACATGAATGATGTCATACCAAAATCTTAATTTCCACCATGAATAAGTATTAATATATTAATGATGGTAATATATGATATTATATATTAATATATTTCATTAATATGGTTAATTAATTTTTACATAAAAATTAATGATCATTATAATTTAACTTGTTGTTATTTGAAAATTACCTAAGACATGCTCATCACAGATTCAATTATCACACACAATACCCATAACTTCCATCAAATGGAAATGAGAAAAAATATATCAATAGAAAAAATAATCTTCCACTACAAATAATAATATTTCAATGATTAACTTGGTATCAAAGAATAATGACCGACACCATCATTACAATACATGTATAAAATAATATATATTAATTGCATCTGTTGATTAAAATAGAAGATAAAAATGAATATATTTATATTGAATTATTAAAATTGAATTTTATGAAATAAAATATAATAAAATAATGTTCTTAATTAACTTATTATTAGTATTACTTATATATAGAAGGTTAAATCATTTTCATGGATGTTCGAAGTAATGGTAAGTGTTTCTTAACCAATATCATTTTGAAATTAAGATTGTTTATATTTAAACATTCATTAAGTAAAATTATATGTTATATCTCTATAAAACCCCATTGATTTTATTCTAACCAAGTTATTAATTAGTTTCACATGTATACTTATAATTTTTATTTTATTTAGTTCACAAATCAACCAAAAATATAATATATATGGATCCAACACAATCTATTTTTTCAATAAGAAATCATTTTCCTCCATGTCCATAATCATTATTTTTAATGATGTAATTATATATAATAATATTATTGATGAAGTTATTTTTAAATTATTAATGGATTTATTTAAAAAAAATTAATGGAATATTTTTAAATATTTCTGCATGATTTATTTTCTAGTGACTTTAACTCTCTTTACTAAAGTGTGAAAGGAATCATTATTTTTACAAACATCCACATGAATGAGTTTTCCCCCCAACATCTATATTTATATTTTTTAAACATAATATCTATGTTTTCTTCATTTCCCAAAAATATTTCTTTTCATACATCTTTTATATGTTATTTCATTTTAAAATTTTTTTTTCATAATGTAAAGGATATTTCTGGTTATTTTTTAAAATATTTTTTAATTCTCCTATAAAGTGTTTTTAATTAATTTAAATATCATATAATGATTATTATATAACATTTGAAATATTTATTAAAGACATCATACAAATAATTTTCTCTTGATGGATTATTATCAAATTTTGTTGAAATTCTTATGGACCAATTTCATTCTCATATGTTGATCAATATATGATTTAATTATGAATGTTTTCATGTTCTTAGGAAAAAATGGTATATCATTATTTTATGGGTAGATTTATTATAATCCACAAATAAATTGGGTAATATTTTTATATCATAAAATTATAAGGGATATGAGTTGTTATCCTAAGTCCAATAAGTTATGGGATACAATTTGGGTTCCAAAGTCCACTATATTTTGGGTAGGAGTTAGACAAGTAAATTATGATATGAATTTATTGGTGTTAACCATTGATATATATTATGATTTATATGATTAGATTTATGATACATTATCATTTCATGAAATGTACCTAATTCATAATAGCTTATATTTATTAGAATATGACTCCACACCACTATGAATCGTGTATTTTGTTATGCTAAAATACTTTTGATAATATTCATTATATTGATCCATGTTTTGTTAGGTATTATTTTCTTACATTATGTTCATGTACAATGATTTTTTTTCTCATACACACACATTCATATTATGATCACATATTATCTTTTATTGATAAATCTTTGGTTCAACCCTGACTGAACATATAATATATCCATTTATTATGTTTATATTTCCCCAATTAATGAAACTTTTTATTGAATATAATATGGGTACCAAGATAAATAATATTTTTGGGCGATGTTAATGAATGGTTTTTGAATACTTTTATTATGTATCTTGTATCTAAATTAATTTTACATATTGGTTTTGGGGTGTGTTATATTGTGATCTCTAATTAATAATCATGTAATGTTATATAATATGTATATATGATGAGATTGGGTAACCTAGACCATCCAAATTGAACATAAAAATTGTCTAGGTCAAGGCCATCCTAAGATATTCCAAAATAAAAAAGGGTCAAGTGTATCATTACTAGTTTACTAACAATCTAAGGATACTTTGACTCCCAAAGACAATTTGGGAAACTCCCCAGACATAACTACTATAACTTTCTCTGAACCCATTGAGACACCCATCTCAGAATTCATATACCACAATAACATCACATATCATTTAAAAAATGAAATTTGGATATATTTATAAATAATATGTTTTATCACAACATCTCTAACACATCCCTAAAAATCCTTTTACGTGACAACTTTTTTTCCCTTATAAGTCATCAGAACATTTTAAGGAATATTTTTAAAACTAAAAACTGAGTCAGTGAAATATTCCATGGCACAAAGAGGCTCATTAATGTTTTATTAAAAATTTAAATATTTTATTTCATATATAAGCATATTTTTACAAAAAATGGTTTTCCCTTTTTTTGGATCCTAGGATAGGAAATTTGATACAACTATCGATTCCCGAAAATAGGTTTTACCCTAGTTGAGATATAAAGTTTGATGACATCAAGTTTCTATTATAAGATAAATATTAGTGTACATGTTATGTAAATAAATAAATAAATAAATTTTTATTTATTTTTATGACCAAAACATAAGGCCTCCTATATAAATGTGCTATTATGGAAAATCCCCAGGGTTAGTTGAAAACCCATATGAAAATAATTATTAAGATGATGCATTCTTCATTGGAAACTCAGTATTAATGATCAATGATGAAGAAATAGAGGTGAATCATGATACAGATAAAAAAACATAATAGAAATTATTATCCATTTCTAGTTAACATAGTAATCACCAATGATTAGTATACTTTAGAGGTGTGGATCATTATTTTTCTTATTTTTCCGCCATATATATTTTGTTGATCTTGGATTATAATTATCTTCTTAATTTGTCTTGGATCACATGAATCAAAAAAACTATATATATCTTATTGGGATCTGAATTTATTATCTTTTTCATTATCCCACAATTCAACCATACATTCCACACTTTATGATACTTGGATGATATATTATCACACAATGATGTATTTCACATAATTATTTATTATTTTACTCACTTTTATTTGTGAAATGTTTTTCTGGACTACGAGGTTTCACTTATACATTTCATGGATGGATTCAAGTGTAATTAAACACTCTGATTCGTGGACAATGTATTAAAAACATGAAAATTGGTTTTTAAAATATTACTAATGGAATGATATAGGATTTGGGTGATGGAGACATTGATTAGATTCTGGTATATTATTCATCATCCATGAGAGCTGCATTGTGTAATTATATGAGCTTCATGAGGATCAGGAGACTATAATTTAGAAACTACTGATGTATAGGGAATGGTATTTATTAGATCTGAGTCCCCTAGACTAAATCAAGTCATAAACAGTGGAACCTATAGATCATAAAAAAAATATGAATCTTTCTTAATCATTTTGTAAAATCCCAACATTTATGTCATGTACTGTGAATAACAGTTGTTGTGTGTCCCCTTACTATAATATAATGGGTTGTGGGATGAGATACATATGACACATCATTCATGACCCCATACACACCATGTGATTAGATGGTTGTATCTCGATATGTACTATGGGAGTTCACCTCCATAGACACAACTAGGATCACGAGTATGGCTAGAGTACATGGGGATGACTATGTATGATTACACAGACAGTGTACACAACCATTTCCATGTACTCAGTTATAGACATATTACTTGGCGATGACCATGTACTCATACATGGCCAATTTAAATGGGAATATCTATGGTACATATTCATAGGTCAGAAGACATGGAAAATCCTTGGGACATAGATACACACTGTGAATACTATATATGTGTTGTGTAATTTTCTCATAGACTTCAACCATGAGTATATCCTACTTAAAAATTCATAAATGTGCATGTGAGTAGCTTATCCTGAGCATTTTTTTAACAAAATACAAAATGATGTTATTTTTTACATCAAAGATAAAACATGTGGTTTTGTTAGTAAAATTATTCACTCAGAGATTCTTAGCTAATGACAGTAATCAGGTGTGATCATCAATGTGTTACAGGGGTGGGAACCCCCTCCAACACCACAGAAGTGAACATTACCCCTATACTCATTACATCTGTAGAGTTTGAAACCCTCATTATACATAAGTTATATGTCCTCAATCTATAGAGAGGAACCCTACCCCAATCTCACCTCGTTATAAGTCATACATACTCATTTTATAGGTATATTAGGAAACCACCCATACTTTGTAGGTTGTAGATCCTTTATCTATAGAGTGGACCTACTCCCCCCCTATATTCGAGAATCGGTGGGGAGAGGGTCATCCAATAAAGGTTTTTCCTCATTGACTATGGAGTGTGGTAATGAGGTATGAATCCTCCACACAGATTTTTATAAAGTTAATCATGTTTCTAGGCATTAGAGTTGGACCTTTACGAGCTTCTAATTGACTCGTCATTCAAAGCTAGGTTCCGGAGATGGAGATATGTTTTCTCTCTCTTTTGGGTTTCGTTATGATAATATATATTGGGTTTCATTTCCATATTTCTTATAGGATGATTTGAATATTATTTTAACTATATTTAACTCTCTCTTTTTTCTTTTAAGGTATCCAACTGGGTATGTATATACTCAACCCTACATGAGATTTTATATCTTGTGTTGTGTCATGTGTGTACGTCAAATAGAGAAGTGGTGCTTTAGAAGGAGCATAGTTATACCTAGCTGAGCTAACCATGGTCGATACTAAACCATATAAATTTTGAAATTTGATCTCTCCATACATCTCTTTATTTTAATTTTTTCATGTTTGGACCTCACATATGTTTGGGAAATAATTTTTCCTTTTAATTTTTTATAACATTATTGTAATTTGATGCATTCCTAGATATTATTGCATGTGTTGTTTAAACTATTGATGTTCAACCATTCATTATATCTTCTCACTATTTCATAGATCGTGTTGTTCTTTTTTGTATAGGTTCCTTAGGCTAAGGCCTACCATTTATTCATTTCATACTCATCACTTTTCAACACCTCATAGCCTATTAAATTTATTCTTGGGTTGTCACACTTATATTTCCTCCATCCATGTAGGCCCTAGTGAGATATGTCATTATAGAGTCATGTTAAATGGAGTATTTTCTCCACTAATTGTTTGGATTTTTGACATTGATGTATGGATTGGTCATGGAACTTAGGGAAGTAGCGTCCAACTGTCTTAAGTAAAACTTACAGTCATGGGAACCCAGTGTTGGTGCACACTATTATAAATTTGACAATTTACGATGTGGGATTTTTAACTAAAAAATTTCCCATCATAAATATTCTTGGGAAAAAAAATATTTATGAAAAATTCATAATTCTGATGAAAAAGAGAAATAATTTATGATTAAATATTTCATCCTTCATAAATAGTTTTGGTGGGACATCCTACTGCTCAGTGAAAAACGTATTAGAAAAAAGAATTTTTAAAGGACTCTTACATCCATCGCAAATGTTTGTCGACTATGAAGTATTTGTGACTGAAATTAATTCCCATTGCAAATAATTTTGATGAAATAACTATTTTCCAAAGATATCATTTTATCACAAATTTTCCATAAAAATAAATCTTTTAATTTAAAAGAATTCACCCCCGCCCTTCTTCTCTCCGTTACCTTTTCATGAACCACAGTGCCGTGTACCACACCCAGTCACCCTACACTTTAATGATCTAACACACATAATTGAAAGATTTTATTTATTGATCCAGATTTGATTCACCTTGGTAAGGATTCGTCTTGTCTCCTTTTTCATTAATTTTTGAGTTTTTTTTCATTTTATTACATGCTTTTATTTTGGAAAACCCTAGGTTATGTAATTTAACTTATTTTCATGTTTTATTTGTTATTTAAAAATGCTTCTAAATTATTATTCCCTATTTGATATTTCTATACGTGTGTGTATATATATATATCAATATATTCCGTATTTGATATTTGTATGAATGTGAAAACCTTCAGTTTAGTAATTTATTTGATTCCATCTTCGGTTCACCATGTTTATTATTCTCTATTTAATTTTGATATATGTATGTGTGTGTATATATATATTAACAAGTTAATATATATATATATATATATATATATTTTATAAAACATGTATGATTATATTTAAATAGATCTATGTATATATGTATGTATGTTTATAACTATATATATATATAAGTTTGATATGTATGTTTTTAAAAAAAAATTGTCTGAATATATTTTATTTATTTTTATCGATTATGAAAAATTTTAATATAAATATATATAAATAAAACCATCTAAATATACCTATATAATCTTTTTTTTTAAAGGTTTTTTTAATATATATATATATACACATAAACATTTAAGGTTTTTAATATATATATTTATATATATATAGACACACACACACACACAGATATTAACAAGTGAATATATATATATATGCTTTAGGAAAAAGTGTAATGTTATATATATATATATTCATATGTATATATAAAAACAAGCACATATATAAGCATTTTAAAAAAAAACATATAAGATTTTTTTTGATATATTGAAATCATGTAATATATGAATATATATATATATATTAACATCTGAATATATATGTGTAGAAGTTTAAAAAAATGTTAGGTTTATTATATTTATATATATGTTTCTATAGATTTGATATTTATAATTGTTTAAAAATGTGTGAGAATATATTTGATGTATTTATATTAATAATGAAATCATGATATACATATATATATATATATTAATTATTAAAAATGTAATAATAATTTAAATAAATAATAATAAAAAAAACTAATTTATAATTGCTAATAATTATTTTTTAAATATTATTAATAAATAGTAAATATTATATTTAATTATAAAAAAATATAAGTAATTTGAAATGTTTCAGAAATTAATTTTTTTTTAAAAAATCCGTAAAAGAAAAAAATATGAAATACAAGTAATTGTTAAAAAAAAGAAATATTTGTTTTAAATTTATCCGTTAATAACAAATAATTAATATTACATAACAAATAATTATATCAACTAGTAAAATTTTTGATTTTTTTAATAGATACTCATTTGTTTCAAATTTTGAGAAAAAGATAAAAAATAATTACTAATTGAAATTCAATAGAAAAGGGATTTCCAATGGACTACCTCAGAGCCCCGATTTCTCCAGGGAGAATCCGAGTGCATCATTTCATTAATCTGGTTGATAAAATTTCACATAGAATTTCAACCTGGAAGAATTATTTCATATCTTTTGGTGAGAGAATAACCCTTATTAACATCATTTTATCTTCTATGACAATGCATATTATTTCATACATCAAGTTTCCTCAATCAATTATAGCTCATTTGAAAAAAAATGACAGCTTTCTTATGGGATGCTCATGCAGACAATCGTCATCACTGGGCTTCATGGGATCGTATATCCAATATAGTTCGGAAAGGGGGAATTAGCCTCAGAAATATCCGAGAAGTGATGCATTGTATGAATGGTAAACTCTCTTGGGATGTCATTGAAGGGTGATCTTTATAGTGGCGTATGGATATAGTGAAATATGGTGATATTCTACAGGCGATAGTGGGAAGATCATCATGAATGTGGTGGCTAGTCCAACCTATAATTAAAAAGCCGGATAGTTACACTCGATGGATTGTAGGCCGGGGTGAGATCAACATCTAGAAACAGAACTGGGTTGGCAGAAAACTCTTTTTCTCAGGATGTCCGGTCCCGAATGCCAGAGTTAGACAAGTGATGTAGTATCCTGTACAGTCTATTCTGGAATCCAGGGAATGGAGATTGAATGTCGTCATAGAGATTTTAGAAGTACTAGAAAAATATGTGTTCACTGAATCGGCCTCAGGATCCTTTCCTGGGAGGGATTTCTACCGATTTTTGCATTATAGTTGGTAAATGATGTGTGGGGAGATATGTTGTTGTGTAGAGACATCCTTTCCAAATATGTTTTTCTAGTTTGGTGAGTTAGGATGACTGATATCTCCACAAATGAGAATATTAAGCGTATGGGTTTTTAGTTGGTGTCCTGATGCTGGTGTTGTTTTGAACTTAAATAAGAATCTACTCCTCATCTGTTCATTGATGGTGAATGTGCGAGGAAAGTTTGGATAATTCATGGGAGTTTTAATGGTTCCGCTCCTCAAGATTTCTCTAGCACAAATTTTCTTATCGTTTGGTTTCATGGGGTGGATTCGAACTGCAAGGAAAACAAATATAGAGCTTTCATTTTGGCATTAGGGTGTTGGTGTATTTGGAAAGTGAGAAACATGGACTACTTCGAGGGAATGAACATTTCGTGTCTGGAAGTTACTTCAAGAATCCAATCATTGTCGATTGATCTGGGCTATGTTTTCAGTCATAGGGAGCCCGCGCCGTCTATGCATTCGATTTTATGTACCTCATTGTCCACTATCGATCCAAGGAGACCAGATGAAAAATGGGTTAGGTGAAATCCCCATGTCTTTGGACTCAAAATCAATACTGATGGGTCATGTTTAGCTGTCTTCATGTGAGGGGGTGGTATAGTGTGTGATATTAATGGTTAGGGAGTCCTCGTGTTTTTCGCTTCATTCGGGAATGGATGTTCTCTACAGGAAGAAGCCAATTCTTTGCTTGTCAGCCTGGATGTGTTCCATAGAAGGGAAATTCACCTTGCTGTGTTGGATATGGAATCGCAGGTCCTCCTCATGTCTCCAAACAGGCAGTCACCTACCCCATGGTCAATGATCTACCAAGTGAGAAAGAGCAGGAACCTGATTCATGAGGACATGGATATAACTCATATATAGAGAGAAGTAAATAGGGTAGCCATCTTCCTCGCCTCCAAAGATCCTATTTCTAATAGTGTGTCTTACTTTGACATGATTGGGTCCTTCCCTTATGATTGGTGTAAGCATTGTTATTGGTGTTGCTCTTGGTCTCCAATTTTATAGACCCACATGATCCTTTCGTCCTTGGACCCCATTTCATTAGGGGATCCCACTTTCTTTAATAAAATGTTTTATTGTGGAGTTGGATTAATTAAAATAATTTTTATTAATAATTTGTTTAAATGTTGTGATATATATATACATTGTTAATAAAATATTAAAAATGAGACCCTCACTTGCGATATTATGAAACACCTAATGTGCACAAATTATACATTGCTCATAGAGTAATCCAAACATCCCGGACAAAACGGAGGACTCCTATTTTTCATATGATACACATTTTGAGAGATACATAATTGTTTTGTAAAAAATTTAAATAAAAATATTAAACGAATTACCCTTTTGTGCAATGTAACCAAAAACCTGACGCAAAAAATGTAATATCACACCAAGGTTAACACCACAATCTGGACATAATGGTACTCTCAGATTTCCCATATGAAACTCCATTCAGGATATACATAAATATTTTATAGGTAGTTATAATAAAACATTTAATTAATTACCATTATGCTTGATGTTATCAAACTCTCGATGCACACAAACATTACCAGCACGTCTCTATGAATTTATGGATATTAACAAAATTTATGGATATTAAATTAGTTTTAGGAATTTAAAATAGTTTTTTGATCAGATATTATTATTATTGAAATCATATTTTCCTAACAAAAATACATTACCAGCACGTCTCTATGAATGTAAGATGTTGGTCCACAATTTGGGTCTTAGTTATCAAGATATTTATGCATGTTCAAATGAATTCATATTATATTATGGTGATTAATAATCCTTGGTAAATTTTCCAATATGTGGAGAATCAAGGTATAAAGTGTCAAAACTAAGAAAGTCCATATTTATTACAAAACTATTGAGGTATTTTCTAATTACACGTTTTTATAGAATTTTATTATGTCTCAAGACACAACCACATTGAGGACATTGAATAAAGTAAATATTTTCATTAGTAAAATCTTAAATCATCCATGTGATGGAGATTAATGGAAACACTTTGATCACATGATACATTCTTTATCTTCAGAACCACGTAACGTATTGTTGGGTCTTTCTACTAATTCTATTTTGTCCATTTGGTTCCTATAATAGTCAATATTTTTATTTCCCTATTTTTATTACTCAATAAAACTTACATCCTTTGATAAGGATGAAGGAAACACACACACACACACACACAGAGATATATATATAAATATGTGGCTCTATTAATTACAGGACATTAGAAAAAAAATATTTATGTTTATTTGAATCCACCAATTTATTAGTTAATATCACTACGGAACAATGGAATGGCTACATTTCATATAGTTACATATTATAAATTTACACTAAAGGTGGAATTAATATGGAGGATCATTGACTTTCTGGCATATAGTATGCTGGCTGGATGGATTACACATGTTCAAAAATCATTTCTAGACTACATTACTGAGTATAAAACATTTATTCATGGTAATTGATGAAATACTACTTATTTAAACTGCCATTAGAGATTTCATTCTATGGATCACCCTATTCTTAGGAACATAAATAATTTTACAGAAGGTAGAATTGAAAGGGAAGAACCTCAACAAGTTTCATTAGGTATTCTTATAAAACCAACAATTTATGCATTACTTCATATTACTTATGGACCAACTGTAAATGAACAAAAAATAAATGGTTTTTGTAAAGCTCAAAATTGGTTAAAGTATAGTGTTTTTTTGGAACCTTCCATATTGGTATGATTTGTTGGTTCATCACATGTTATATGTAATGCATATTGAGAAGATTTTTTATAAAATATTTCATACTAATATGGACGCACCCAGTAAGACCAAAGATAGTGTAAATGCAATGTTATATATTTCCCATATTTACAGTTGTCTTAAACTTGAAGTGTCTGAATATGAAACATCAAAAAATTTAATGATTCCAAAATCTACTTATGCAATTTATAAACAAATATTTTTATTATATTTTCAATGAAATCATTATTTGAAGTTACTATATGGTTATTGTTTTAATTTTAATTGATGTGTCAGAAATGGGCACATTACTAGTTTAAAAAGTATTGTCTTCCATATCATAAGGGAAGGATTACTTTATGTTGGTCATAGAGGGTTGTTGAATTCCATAATCTAGGTCATAATAACCAAAATATCATATTTATTCCAAGATATTTGTACAGGAAAATTGGATTTTGATTGATTATGTATACTGGAAAAGGATGTTGTTTAAATTTTATGTAAATTGGAGGATATATTCCATCCATGTTTCTTTGACTCAATGGAATATTAAATATTGTATTTATCATATACATATAAAATTAGAGGATGGGTATAATTCCCATGGATTTAACCATTTGAGATATGTATGAAAATTTTATAGAATAAAGAATGTAACAAATAATCAGTTGAAGGGTCAATTGCAAAAGCATACTTGCATTAGGAAATTTCAGATTAATGTTACTATTATTTTCAACTAGAATATATTTTAAAAAATAGCAGGATTGTTACTAATGAGGGAAATGTTGATGATGTAATAGATCATCAATTGTCAGTTTTTAATAATCCCGAGCCTGGTTTTAGTGGTTATCATGAACGATGGATTTAGATGATGAACTTCACAGAGTTCATACATATGTTCTTCTGAATTACGAATAAATTACATTATTTGTGTAGTAAGAACTAATTTTTAATATTTTGTTAAATATTTTTACAATATATATTTGTATACATTAATTTTCTTTTAGAATATTTGATGACCGTATCAGAAAACAATTTATTCAAATTACATATACTGCTCTTGAAGAACGTTAGTGATTAAACATTGCATATTGGATTCAAAGACTGGTAATTCATGTTTCTTTCAATGGAACAATAAATAAATTCTGAAATGATATCTATTATTAATAATTTTTATTGTTTGTAGGAAATAAAAAATACAAATAAAAATTATATTCAATTATGTGTTCTCGACATTCCACCATAAAAAATGGTAGAATTTTATAATGGGTCTATGGTTAATGAATTTGAACTCTATATATTAATATATGGTGAATCAAAGAAATAAATAAATAGTGTTGATTTTTTGAAAGGATATCATCATAAATAATGTGAATTTGACATTTATGGTATTCTAGATGAAATAATTGAGTTATGTTATATGGGACCAAATTATGTGACAATGATTAAATGTCATTGGTTTGATACTAATCAAGGGTTGTGAGTTTATCCATGAAATGGAGCTGTAGGAATTAAATAAAAAATCTTGTTCCATCAAATGAACCACTTATGTTAGAAAATATATCACCACATGTTTATTATGAAAATTATTATGGTGTTTTGATATATTCGAATGCATCATGGAGTGTGATACCAAATAAATAATGTGGAAATCAATATATTGAAAATGAAAATGGTTTTGTGGAAGTAAAACATATTGAAAATTGTTAAGAAACATCCCAAAATCTATCTATTACCCAACAAGATATAAATATAGATTATGGAACCCCCCAATTAAGGGTTGACGATATTGATAATTTTGATAAAATTATAAGGGATGATGAAACTGAAAGACGAATGGAAGTTGATGATGCTGAAGATGAGGATGAATACATTGTTCGCAATGTAAGTGATGATAATTATGATGATTCAGGTATTATATTCAAATATATAATAGTTTTTTATATTTTTTATTTGTATTAATAATTATTTACAGGTAATATTTTTTTCAGATGGATGAAATTGATGATCTATTTTGTTCCTTTGTTAATTCTCATAATTCTTAGTTTTTTTATATTTTATATTTGTATTTACATTTATTGACAAGTAAGAATATTATATTTTGTATGACATGAATTGGTTTTTTATATTCTATATCCATATTAACAAATAATGACATCATAAATTGTTATGTTCTAATAGTTGTTTATAGGTAATTATTACATTATGATATTTATAAGATTTTAATATTTTATATTTTATTAACAATTTATTATAGGCAATATTATTATAATTTTCAATTTATTAGTTTTTTATTTTTATTTTTATTTATAATTTCTTAAAGGTAATAATATTTGTTCTATAAGGATGGAGACACTCATAATGATCTGTTTCATTCACTCACTAATGGAAGATTTCCCACTAATGAGCCTCATGCATTTGATCTGTAGGATATTGCACCTTTTATGTGGGGGTGTATTATTTCTCAATTGATGATTCCATATCTTGTTCTAGAGAAAGGACCATATTTTTATTTTGAAACTCTCTTATGGAGGTATGTTTAATTTTTTAGGATATTTATATTATATTAATGTTTTGTATTAATTTTAGTAGTAATTTTTCTGATTATTTGTTTTAATTTGTACATTTGTTCACATTTAATTATTGGGAAGTCTTGTGTAACTCTAAGAACATATTTTTCTCATCCATTGGTGTCATGGGACCTAGTTCCCATCGGTGAGTTTCATAAGATTTTTGACCACTAGATTGTAAATTATTAAATAATATATGTGTTTTAAAATAAAATTAATTACTATCATATTGCTTTTAACTATCTTGAAGAACAAATTTTCTATGATTATTGATATTATGAGAGATCCTATCTGAGAGGCATTTGAGATTTTTATACATGAGAGCTTTAGTTAGTTTCTACACAATATCATAATGTGAGCAATGGATAAATCTTCTTCTACTGTTTAAAGTAGTTTTGCCTCTCCAATCAACCAGACTATATCTCGGCTTAGGTATGGGATAGATTGTGCTCATACGTGAGAGGAGAGACAATTAGGATGATAACATCATCTGAGAATTAGAGTCTGTGGTAGTCAAAAGGTCACACATAAGGAATAAGTTGTACATTTAGAATACATCGACAAAATATAGTATGTGATATGATTTATTAATGTATATGTACTTTAACTGTAACATGTTTTCTATATTCAATAGAACACTACTGACCCATCGATTATAGAGTTTTTTGTTTTTAATAATATGTATATTGATCCCCATAAAAGAGAAGTTGTATGTGGCTGATAGTTCCATAATGTGGTTAGTAATTTATTATAAAATTTCACGAATATTGATTTTAGTTTTATTATTATTTGAAATTATATTTTAAGGAAATGAATGATTCTATGGCCTCTCATTCATAGAAGAGTAATGCTGAGAGATAAAAAAAGGCCATTGGTCATTTGGTATTCTATGAGAGGGCCTAGATACATGTGAATTTTCAGGGTGTTGATAAAGGTTGGGTGATTGGTATTGGTTACCAACAAACAAAAAATAGATATTATGGTACCACTATAGTGTTATTAGTGAGCTCAATGGGATCTCATGGTGAGTCTTTGTTGATGCCATCATTCATTACACAATTTAAGGAGAGGTTGAGAGCTCATGATGAGATGATATAACAGATGCATAACGTGAGGGAGGAGGAGTGTGAGAAACAACATCAGAGAGATAAGTAGATGTTAGAGTATATGTGATGGATCTCACTTGGAATTCGTAGGGATTTTCCACCCCTGATCCTTTAAGTGATCCTCCTCTACCTAACGCCTGATGATGATTCGTGATGTGTTAAGGTTGTTTTGTAATTTGGAATGAAAAAATATTATGTTTTAAATGATATATTACTATTAGGTATGTTTTAACTGTTTTAATTAATTTTAATTATTTATATTTTCTAAAAATTGTCGAATTTTTATAATTTTTAAATTTATTAAAAAAAATTAATTATCCTTAATTAGATTAATTTTAAAATTATTTTAGCTATTTAATTATTTAATAATTATTTAGTTATTTTTTATTTTTTAATTATTTTTTTATTTTATTCTTTCATTTTTTTTAATTTTTTTTAATTTTTAAAAAATATTTTATATTATATTTAAATAATTTTAAATATATTTAATTTTTTTAATTTCTATTCATTATTTATAATTATTTTTAATTATTTTAATTTTCAGTATTTGATTTTTTTATTAAAAATGTACAAGTATCTATGATTGGGGAACTGTACGTCACAAATACTATCAATAATGATGTACTGTTGAAAATGACTTTTTTAAAATACACACAAAACCATTTGCAATGGGTGCCTTACCCGTCACAATTAATTTTTATTTGCGATGATCCATTGTAAAGACCTTCATTTTTATGCCAATTTTTTCAATTTTTTATTAGCAATGAAATCCCATAGAAATGACCTTTTTCAATGGGTATCTATTGATAATATGATGTCACAAATACCAAAAATATCTAGTAGTAGTAGTAGCCAATGTATCTAAACACTAGGGCTCATACTGCCTAGTTGTCAAATCGATATATCAAGAAATATTTTGGGGGAAATAAATGGTGCTTGCATCATATAAGATTGATTATTTTGAAATTCATTTCCTTCTTTAGTCAGCTCCCATATATTCTCATCTAACCATGGTACATATTGATCACTTTTTGGATTCCCCCATGGCGACGACAAGTTAGGATGCCGATATAGGATCATGATTATTATCTGTTGAGTGAAGATGACTCGCTCTAGGGACCTAATCATGGGATGTTTCCCCTAGTGGAATAACCATAGAATCGACTATGTGTGGGAATGTTGATAGCTATGGAAGGTTTACATGATGATGTGTATAAAAATATCATGTTAAGTGAGTTCAAGTGATAAATACCACTGAGGTGTCATAAAGAGATGGACCCTTAGTCAGAAGAGGATCGACTTCAGTCAATGATCTAAGTCTCCTGGATTTTTTGAGCACTGGATGATCATATAGTTATCCATTTAGACTATCTTCTTCATCGAGTAGTTGGGTTCCAAAATTGTTTAATTCCATAGACTCATGATGAGACGACACTCTCAGGGACTAACTTCCGGTATCAACTGCATGATGAGCATTACCCTTCATTATTACTCTCAATGTGATATAAATGTTTATCAAAAAATATAAGGGTGATATGACAATTTCATAGTACACTATCGGGTTCACTAACTGCATGTGTTACTCCATAGTTTTGGTATGAGATGGTTTCTTCTGGGTGTGGAAATGTGAGCTATGACATCACCAAGACATTCAAGACAACATTGCATCCTTGTACATTACTACATATACTATAGAACTAGATCATGATCTAGTTATTGAGAGATTTCAAGTAGATGGGTGTAAGGTAGTAGGATCTAGCACTACACATCATGAGGCCGAGTCTTATATAACAGCTAGAAGGTATTAGTCTCTAGGGTCTCAGTGTATGATACATCTCATTTCGTAGATTCAAACACGTGCATCGGTAATAGGTGGTTCATGTATAGGATCCATTAATCCATAAGATAGGTGATGTTATGCATGAGGTGGGTAAGGACACATGGATCATGATTACCTGACCCAACATGCTAAGAGGGGTAGGAAGATAATGGATGGACCACCATGATAGAAACAATGTCAGGATCAGATATCTCCTAGGAATGGTTAGGGCATCCATAAAGGATGTAGTGATGATAGAGAATTAGTGGGAGCTCTATATAGTGAAGACACTAGTGGAGGATGACATTTTTAACTACATCCCACACCACCACCTATTATCCCGCAATAAGCTGTTAGGGCTCCTAGTTGAGGTCATAGGCAGTTTCAGGATATGAAGGGTCATGATCAGGCTACTCAAAAGAATATTTGAACTATGATATATGTCTCTAATACTCTTTTTCATGTACTTTGAAACACAAACATGAGTAATTACTTTATATCTATATCTGTTGTGTAAGAGATTGTTCTTCCCATTGAGACATTATCACAGAAGATATGGCTAGAGGTTCCAATAGAGAGATATTAATCTATAAGAAAAATATACTTATAGTATGAGTTGGAACTCAGTGGAGAGAGTTTCTCATGGGACCTCTTTGTATTTGAAATGAAACGTTATGAATTTATCTTCGGTATGTACTGGTTGTTCATGGTGCAACCCGGGAAGACTTTTGTTATAGGCAATTTAGATTTCTTCATACTGATGGGATGAGATTCCCCATCATGGGTGAGATATATCTCATGGATGTGGAGGTAAGTCTTGAAAGTATAAAGATATAATATATCACCGATTAGATTGGTATTTTTCCCATGGTGTATTTGTATCTTTAGAAATATCAGTTCCGATTGAAGTGGATGATTATAGAGATTTCTTTCCAAAAGATGTTATGGGGTTACCTGTCACGAACCAGCCCGAGTCGACCCTGAACCGGTCACCCATGCATGCCCGTGACATGTCCCGTGAAGTGTTCCTGATCCTCCTAGGATGGCTACAAGAACCTAGGGCATCAATAGAGTACACAAGGGAGAAATTTATCCCAAATATAAACAATCAAAAAAAATTTCGAAATAAACAAAGATCCAAAAATACAAATACATAAAAATTGATCTGAAAATTATTTGTTCAAGAAACTAAAAGTACAAATAAACCAACAACTCAATCGAGCAAACCAAATAACCAACTAACTCCATGTGACTCTACAAGTCAGTCTCCAACACAATTATCAAAAGTCACCTAAGGCAATGAAACTCAAGATGAAGCCTGCACAATGGCTAAAATAAGAAGAAGACTATAGGCATGAGTATTAAAACTGTGTAGGTTATCGCGAAATTATATTCCCAAAGAAATTGCATTAAGATAAAAGAAACATCAATTTCAAGTTTTAAATATAATATATGAAATTAGTTTTTCCAAATGAGGTTTAATGCTCTAAAAATCACCAGAAAAACACATGAATGTTTTATAAATAATAATTCCAGTAACAATTTTCAAAGAGGTGGAACTTCAAAATGAAAATAGTTTTCCCGAAGGATGCTTTAAAAAATTACACATTTAAATAAAACACACACTGCTAAATTTACCATCCAAACACACCGTATGACGACGATGAGTACAAACTAGCCAATGAGAACAAGTCATGGGAACACCCATAGGCACTAGTTAGTTATGATCCCCAGGTACCTCGTATCTCAGTGAAGGTAACAACAATAATTATCCATTCTCATGCATAAAACACACTATAAAGAGAATCATCCATAACCTATTGTTCTCCAACAACATCATCATCATTTAGTTAGTATTCTCATCATCAAACTTGCTACATGAAATAGGGATGAAACCCCTTCAGATCACTAGCATACCAGAACACATCTTCCCACCTAGATAATCGGGCTTCCATTTAGTGATAAATAATGTTCCACATATTATAAGGGAATATTTTCAAATGAAAAATCCATTTCCAGATCATACACACACAAAATATCCCACACACATTCCTTACAGTTCATTCACGGCTCAATAAACCACTTAAAATTTTCATAAAAAAAATTCAAGAGGTACAACGAGGATCTGCACATAAAATCCTTTTCAAAATGATATTTTAATGATAAAAACAAAACAATACTATATAAAACCAAATTTGGAATCCCCAAAAACATTTTATAAATAAATTTCATGGATTATAAAATGGCCCCACATGGTGAAACATTGAACACACATGAAAACCATATTTTATGAAAAATCTCATGCATTAAATTAACCATTTTACCAAACAAATGTGAATCAAATGTACAAATTAAACATTTCATAAATTTGTGTAAAAAGCATTATTATAGGAAAAAATATTTACATAAAACTTTAAAAAACTTATGTTACACGTTCAAAGTTCAAGCATTATCTTAAAAATGCTGAACGATCCAATTACCAGCAAATCCTACTGAAATAATATAAAAAATAATAAATATATCTATTTGAAATAAAAAACCCTTTTAAAATCCATAAGAGATGGCCTCCTAACTTTTTATTACACAACTTTTCATTATATTTAACAAACATAGGATCTTTAAAGTATAGTGTCTTGGAAATCCAGAACATAATGCATGAAAACAACATAAAACATTATTCTAAACCACTTGTTAGGATTCATTATAGTTTAAAACTATGTAAAATTACTACATATCATATCCTGGAGATATACATCAATGGAAGGGGTGAGTAGAAGTCCCAGTAATGGGTAAACATGGGAACCAGTTTACTTGTGATATCAATAAAAACTTGATGAAAAATATGAATACATGAGCAATGGAAAAAGAGGCATATAATAATAAAAACAACATGAGTCATAACGTGAATATGGGGATAAAACATTTCATTTAGACATTCATGAATATATCACTAATGTTTATCCCCGAGGTTCCATAAAAATTACTAAGGTTATTCCCCAAGAAATCATGAAACTTGTCATCTCTAGAGATTATTTTTTTTACCCAATGCATTGAAGTGCTATTAGGGATCACCCTTAATAATTATTAATTTTCATGTGATCTAGATAGATCGTAATCAAAAATTTCATAAATAACCCATGGAGAATAAAATAAATGGGTTTCATTTCACGATAATGATGATTTAAAAATTATGAAAAATAATATCATTATTTTATTTATAACCAATGGAAAGGGAGTGAGGGTTATATGTATGTCAATTCCAAAATCAAATATATTAAATTTATATATTTATGAACACCCATATAAACTAAATAGCTATGGGTATTCACATAAATAAAACAAGAGAATTTCTAGATAGAAAGAGATAAAAATTTTGAGGTTAAATTTCTGTAGCGTAACATCTATATAACATGGTTTTAGAAAACATTGAAAAGAGAGGGGAAAAGGGTCACACAGTCAAAAATAATTAATAATAAATTATTGGTACAAAATATGATAATGGTATGAATATTTTATTGACATACCACATGAAAAATAAAACATGAATGAAAAGAGATGATGTGATTTCTTTTATGAGAAATTCGACAGACTAACAATGTCAATTAAAAAAATTCCAAAAACTAATTGAAGAGAGAGGAAAGGTTCTATAAAGAATTATACACGAAATGGATAATAATGAGAACATATAAGAACATAACCTCAAAATAAATAGATGGAAACTATATGAAACAACATAAAGGAAGTCATGGCTTAAAAGAGGAGGGTGAAAGATTCACTTACCTTGATGAGTAAATTCGAAAGCATGAAGGTCGGGACCTTGGGAGACATGAGGAAACATTGGGAGGACTCCATGGGAGGTAAAGATACATGAAATTCATTCGGTAGGATTTTGAAATTAAATTAATGAGGGAATGGCTTGGTATTTATAGGAGAATTGAAGGAATAAATCCTTAATTTCCAAGGGACACATCATCGGTGGTATTGGAAAAACCCTGGGAATTCCATTGGTATTTTCCCATGGTATTGGACACCTGGTACACATCACAAAATATATTACTATTCATAAGTCTACTATAATTATTACATACTTATTACATCATTAATGTTGTCATTAAACACCCAAAACTCAAAACTGTAATTTTTACTATTCAATGAAAATTCAACTGTTTCAGAAATATCACAAAATTTCACCTTAACCTAATATAGATGCTCAGAATTCAAAAATGAAATCAATTTTATGAAAATTATATTCTAATAATGAGATATTTTATTTTTATGTAAAAACACCATTCACTAAAAAGTCAACAGTTTCAGAAAAATCCGAAAAATTAACTTGATCTTATTAGACTCTAAATTTCTTACTGAACACAGCTGTAGAATACCATTTTTTGAAAATAATTATTCATTATTAGTTATTTAAGGTTTACATAAATATTTTATTTTATCCATTTCTCCAAAATTCCTTAATAATATACATCCTATATTTATCTGGACATTTGAAATTCACACACTTTACAATAAGAAGAATAAAAAATTTATTTATATCAAAGGATTACCCAAAGAAGATAATGTCTTATTGCATACCGCCTTATAACAACATCATAGGACCTATGTGTAAGGTGTGCTATGGTGACAGAATCTTAGGGTAGTACAACCAACATTTCCCGAGTAGTGACCTCAATCAGCTTGAAATTCTACTGTAGATGAATTCGTTAAAGCTTAAAATGATGAACCTCGGCATGGGCTTGGTCTAGAGTAAAGACCAGTCATGCTACATCCTTCCCAAGTTCCATCAAACTGGCTTCAAATGTCCGGAATCTACTAGATGAGGCCATAGAATCTTCTTTTTTTACTAATTAATAAAGGTAACTTGTATTTATAAACAATAATTGTAATGTTAAGAGTTTAGTTTCCAACGGTTATATTGACCAATGGTCATATAATAGTCGAAACCCAATAGTATAATTTAATTATACTCACTTATTTAATTAACCAATATAGTTTTGTTGAGTATAAATTAAAATACCACAAAAAATTTTGAAATAGAAATTATTCAAAATTTCAGGACGTTACATCCATCCCCCCTTAAGAAATTTCATCCCAGAAATTTTTACTCATACCCTCTAAGAAGAAAATATGTAGGTACTTCTGCCTCATAGACTCATCTAGTTCCCACATGGATTATTTACATTTGTTGTTTCTATACATCACCTTGACTAGGTGGCTAGTCTTGTTGTGTAGAACCTTGTCTCTACGATCCACGAACTCCAGTGGCTGCTCCTCAAAGAGAGGTCATGTTCCAGTTGTACCACCTCTCGGTTTAGTACATGTTAAGGGTCTGGTATGTACTTTCCCAGGAGGGATACATGGAAAACATCATGAACATGTTCTATATTTGCAGGAAGTGCAACACGATAGGCCACTTCTCCTATACGATCAAGGATTCATAGAGGACAATGTAAGCTTCCCTTTTTTCCCAAAACTCATGACACTCTTCCAAGGTGAAATTCAATGAAATACATTATCACCAACATCAAACCCCAAGTACCTTAGACAGTTGTCATCATAGTTCTTTTTCGGACTTTGATCATCCTTAATGTATTGATGGATGTCATATACTTTTTCTATCATCTACTATAGAAGATCAGGCCCAAGAAGCTTTCTCTCACCAGCTTCATGACAACACGTAGGATTTATGCATCACTTACCATATAGTGCTTCACAGGGTTCAATTTTAATGCTCGAGTGTAAGCTATTGTTGTAATAGAACTCAACTAATGGGAGATATTGATCCCATCCACCTTTAAATTCTATTGATAAAGTTCTCAACATTTCCTCAAGTGTGTGAATAGTCCTTTTAGATTGGCCATCAGTTTGGGAGTGATAGACATATTGAAATTAAATTCAGTGCTTATAACTTGTTGAAGACTTATCGAGAACTTTGATGTGAACCTTGGATCATGATCAGATATGATTGAAATTGGAACTCCATGTAACATTACCACTTCATTCATTTAAATCTTGGAATGTTGATCAATAGATAAATCTTTCCAAATGGAGATAAATTGTGAAATCTTGGTGAGACGGTCCACAATAACTGTAACACCCGAGACTTTTATGTTATATAAATCATCAAAGGAATCTTTTTCTACACAACACTTTCTTGGCTTGCTTTACACGCAATCGCGACCTTCCTCGATAGCTTGCGTCGTACGCAATACCGAGTTTCACTAAAAAACAATATGCTATTAAAACTAGCCGTTATGAATAGTAATAACCACTTTTTGAAATTTTATAAATTTTATTTTTCAAAATGGACTTCATTTTTGGACTCAGAATATCGAAATTAGCCTAGGGTGAAATTTTGGTATTTTTCTGAAAACTTTCAATTTTTGATGAATAGTGAAACCACTATGTGGTAGGTTAAAAACTGAATTTTGCATAAAACTTAATTTTACCGCTTCTGTGAATGGAATTTCAAAAATCCGAGAGACACGGTTAATATCAAGGACTAAAATGTGGTTCAATGAGATGAAAATAATTTTTTGGTGAATAGTAACTTTTTACTATTTTTACCGCGGTTAATAGTAAATAGGGTAACTAAGGGTAAATATGATATTAATATTACCCTAACACATGTCCTAATTCTATTGGACAAGTGTAATTCGACCAAAAACAAACTTAGGAATAAAATATGACCATTTAGGCCCACTTGGATTAGATTAGGACATTTATTATTAATTTATTTAAAGAAGGGTTAAAATAGTTAAAATCAAAGTTTAATAAGTAAATCATTTTTAATATAGGGTTATACATAAGATAAATTCGATTGTAAATATTCATTAGAAAGCTACAAATATTTCCTACATGATGGTATTTTATTTGTAATTTTTAGACATCAAATAATTTAATTTATTTATGACACAAAGATGATGCAGTAATTATCTTATTAATGAAATATTGACAAAATTGATAATATAAATACCAAAATAAATGTAATTTGAGACTTTTTATGAATTACACTAATTTTCTAGGTTACTATGATATATTAGTATTGATTTAATCAACTTGGTTTGAACATATAATTCTGTTATGATTTTGACAAAAATCATATATCAAATAG
The DNA here is from genome assembly GCA_963277665.1 of Viscum album. Taxonomy (NCBI): domain Eukaryota; kingdom Viridiplantae; phylum Streptophyta; class Magnoliopsida; order Santalales; family Viscaceae; genus Viscum; species Viscum album. Next base: position 137,109,638 of record OY728134.1, read on the forward strand.
TGTCAAAATTGACACAAAATAGTTTTTAAATCAAATATTATATTATTAATTGTTATTTTATTCCTAAAAAATCTAAGGTTCGGCCAAATGACATAGATAAGGATATATATATTAATGATAAACAATTTGGGGTTCGTTTGGCATGTTATAGTAAGTGTATTAACCATATAGTGAAAGAAAACAAAAAGACACGGTAAAAGTTAAATTAATTAACTTAGAGTTAAATCTAATTGATAAGGTTAAAATAATACCCTAAACTTGTCTAAATCCTATTGGTTGATAGGATTTCAACCCATCCCCACTTTAGCTTCGAAATAAGACCCTTTGGAACCATTATAAACCGATTTTGACTTTAATATAAAATAATATTTTGAGATATTCCTAAGGTGCCCCTCTCCTCCCTTATAAAAGGGCACCTCCTCCCCCTCCTCCTCACACCAATTTGAGCACTCAAGCTCGGCCAACCCCTGCCATTTTCCCTTCTCCACTTCCCTAGAATAATCCTAGAGGTCCTGGTCTTCTCCAAAGACCAATCTTAGTTCCTTAAGTGGAGGATTCAAAAAGGCGTTCCAAAGAAGAGGTAATATCCATTACCGATCTTTTCAATTTCTTTCTTCTTCAACTTCTTATTCTTTAGTTGTTTCATGATAAAGTAATAACATCAGTATTACTTACATACTGATATGTTATTATAAATATGAAACAACCCTAATTAACCTTCTATCCATCCTACGGAAAAATGAAATCACCGCGCGTGCGTACGTACGGAATACCGTCTCCACGCCGTGGTGTAATCTATTTTCCACCATCACCTTACAAGGATGGGTATAATGGTGTAATCAGTAACTATATATGATTATTATTAAGTAATATTGATACTGAAATAATATATATATATACTCCAATACAATTCCACGATCATAGGAATGATATCATCACTCGTGCGTACGTACGGAATACCGTCTCCACGATGTGATGCGACTCGTTCTACATGATCTTCATTTCATAATGATTATATAAATGAATTGAATGAATGAATATGGTATATACTACACTAATACCATTCTGGAAATGAATTATTTATAACCTAAAGATAAGAATAAGAGTTTATTCGACAAAACACGCATAAGAACAAAAAGTTATAAAGACCCGAGTAACAAGTAACAATGAAATATTACTAACAAGAAGCTAATAATATGACCATATATGATCTCATATCAATATGTATGATTCTGGAATAAGTCAATAACATTATTTAAACCATTATACAGGAGCTTCGGACACGAACAAAGCAAATCGGACCTAAGGTAAGGGAAATATCACAATCTCATTTTTATCCGAGATTGTTTATTCGTAAGTATTTACTGGGGTGTATTTTATCATCCACATCCATGTTCCCTCAATATGTAATATTGTTTCCATCCACTTGAAATAGTTTAAATCCAATTTTACCCTTAGGTTAGTTTTTAGTAAAGAATATGAAAGGAATCTTTTGTCGTTTTTCCGTACGAGGTACTTTTTGACTTTTCCGACAAAAGTACGAAGAATGTTTTTTTAACTTATACGGCATGAATGTATTTTTAAAACATTACTTAAAAGAAGCTTCCTTTACAAGTTTTCAAGTTTATTTTTAATCAACTTCTTTTATTTTAAATTTGTATGACATCTTATGAAAGGAAAAATGTTTTTGAAGAATAAAGGATATTTTCCTCAAGAATTCAATTCAAGTGTTTTATCAAAATTATTTTCCATCTAAGATAATAAAGGGTTCTGTTTCTATCCATATTTTTACATTGGTTTGACTATGTTGTGATGGAATTATGTTTATGAATTCATTTATCATATATGAATTGATTTATGATGTCATGATGTTTCAAGAATCCCATTTTTGTTATATGTGTTATGCGATGATGTATGTTTTATGATTATGTGGCACACATAAGAAAGGATTCATTATAAGATGGGTGGGACCTATATCTCCCTCCAATGCATTGGGTAATGATTTTATATCTCATGAGATAGACATGGCTGGAACGGAAGGTTATTTCGGTTCAGTGATACAGGACTGAAACGAGGAGTGAACTCGGTTCAGAAAGGGACTTTGTCCACTAAGATAGTCTTGGCAATGAGTCATGACTAACAAGAAATGATTTTCCATGATTATGTGTGCATGCCACAAAGATTCAAGTTTTATGTTATGATTATGGGGATCTCATTTTCACTTCTATGATTTATTCCATGTTAAGATATGATATGATTTTTATTTCCTTTATTTGCCCTTGCTGAGCATTTGAGCTCACCCTTTTATGTTTTCTTTTCCCCAGGCCAGGAAGATGGATATTAAGTAGAATATGCTAAAAGGGACCCTAGATATGATGAAATAAATGGGAGACACTGTAGAAGATTTATGAACCAGTTGTTTATGTTTCCCAGTTTCTAAAGACACTATACCTATACGGTCCTTTGTGGTTTTGTCATATGTTGTAATAAGTGTGATTAAATTTTGAAGTATTAACAATGTATGTAAAGTGTGGGTCGTTATAGTTGGTATCAGAGGAAAGGTATAGTCAACCTTTGGAAACTAGGATGTGAAAGCCTTAGTAAGAACCCTAAGGATAAGTCTAAGCATAGAACACAATCTTAGAAATGGCCATGAATAACCTAGGATAAGACCATAAGCATGAAAATTTTATTCTTGAATTATGTGGTTTCCTATTATAATTAGTGTTGCTCACACTATTCTTCTTAGTTTTAGTCAATGGCTGGAACCCGAAGGAACCGTGTTAATGCGGAATGCGATGGGCAATGCAATGATTGTCCCCCTGAGCAACCAAACGATATGGGAGCTGGAATGCAAAATCTTGTAGCCATGCTCACACAACTTTCTCAAGCTATGAATCATGCAGGATTTCCAAACGAACAAAGGAGGGAGCAACATTCTGTTGAATCCTTCATGAGGCAGCGTCCACCATCTTTCAGCGGGTCTACTGATCCATTAGTTTCTGAACAATGGATTAGTACTACTGAAAAGATATTTTCAGTTCTTCAATGTTCTGAGCATGATAAAGTCATCCTAGCAGTGTATCATTTGGAAGGAGATGCTGATCAATGGTGGAATCTTGTTAAGAATACAAGGCAAAGGGATGAAATTGAGTCTATGGAATGGGACGAGTTCAAGAACTTATTTTTCAATAAGTACTTCCCTCATATTCTCCGAACAAAGATGGAGAAAGAGTTCCTTGAACTGAAGCAAATGGATGATGAATCTGTTGGTACCTATGAAGCAAATTTTACCAGACTTGCAAGGTACTCTTCTGGTATTATTATCCAACCTGAGAGTAAGATCGATCGATTCTTTAGTGGTTAAAACCAAGTCTTCGAAGGGCGTTAGCCATAAGGGACTTAAATAGCTACGAGGAAATCGTTCGATGTGCTCTCAAAGTCGAGATGGAGATTGGAGTAACCCATCAGTCACATGGGTTTGATAAGAAGAGGAAGATGGAATTCAAAGAAAAATCTCAAGAGCACACGGAAAAGAAGATGAACTTTCCCTTATGCTCAAAGTGTGGAAAGAAACATGGAGGGAGTTGTCTTAAAGGGACAAGTAAATGTTTTAAATGTGGAAAGGAAGGTCATCGGGCATTTGAATGCCGTGATAATGGGAAGAAGATGTCTAATGATGCAAACAAAGGAAGGGATACACAGAATGAACCTACTACACTTCAATGTTTCAAGTGCAAGGAGATGGGGCATTATGCCAATCAATGCCCAAATCCAAGGGTTGATGATGATGGTTGACGTCAACAAACTCTTAAGGCTAAAGAAAAAGGAAAGTCACATGCAATTTCTATTAGCGATGTGGAGTACGATAACGATGTGGTGAAAGGTACACTTACCATCCACTCTAAAGTAGCAAATGTTTTATTTGATTCTGGATCCACCCACTCTTTTATTTCTGAAAAATTTTCTAAGGGTATCACCGTATTACCTCAACAATTAGATGTTGAGTTAGCTGTGACAACACCTAATGGCATATCAATCGCATCAGAAGTTTATAATTCTTCTCTGATCGAAGTTTGTGGGAAAGTGCTTCCTGCAAATCTTGTGATCCTTCCTTTAGTGGAATTTGATGTGATTCTTGGCATGGATTGGCTTTCTCTACATGGAGCTCATATCAATTGCCAAAGAAGGGAAGTCACATTTCATATTCCAGATCAACCTACGATCGTCTATCAATTCAAGGATGAACATAACCTTCCAGTGGAAATTTCTTCCATCTTATGGGTATTGATTCCACTAAATGAAGGTTATTTATCTCAAATAGTTGGTGAGAAACTCACGATTAAGAATATTCCCATTGTACGGGAGTTTGATGATGACTTTCCGGAGGAATTACCGGGTCTCCCACCAAATCGTGAAGTTGAGTTTTCAATAGAACTCGTACCGGGTGCTTTGCCTATTTCAAAGACACCTTATAGAATGGCCCCAATTGAGTTGCAGGAATTGAAGAAGCAACTCCAAGAGAATCTTGATAAGGGATTCATACGCCCTAGTGCGTCACCTTGGGGAGCACATGTTCTATTTGTTAAGAAGAAAGCTGGATCAATGAGACTCTGCATTGATTATCGAGAACTTAACAAGATCACTATCAAGAACAAATATCCTCTCCCACACATTGATGACTTATTTGACCAACTACGCGGAGCTCAATACTTTTCCAAGATTGATCTTCGTTCAGGGTATCATCAATTAAGGGTCAAAAGGGAGGATATACCAAAGACGGCTTTCCGTATAAGGTATGGACACTATGAATTTATAGTGATGCCATTTGGTCTTACTAATGCCCCTGCTATCTTCATGGATCTAATGAATAGAGTCTTTAGAGACTATCTTGATCAATTTGTGGTAGTCTTTATAGACGATATTCTTGTCTATTCAAAGAGCAAGGAAGAGAATGAAGATCACTTGATAATTATATTGAAGACCCTGAGAAAAGAGAAGCTTTATGCCAAATTTACCAAGTGTGAATTTTGGCTTCAAAAAGTTGCATTTTTGGGTCATATAATCTCAAAAGAGGGGATATCTGTGGATCCAGCAAAAACAGAGGTTATCGAAAGATGGTCAAGACCAACAACAGTAACTGAGATCCGAAGTTTTCTTGGTTTGGCTGGATATTATCGACGTTTTGTAAATGATTTTTCACGATTATCTAATCCACTCACCATGTTGACTCGGAAAGGAGTTAAGTTTGTCTGGACAGAGGAATGTGAAGTGAATTTCAAGGAGTTGAAAAGAAGGTTATCCAGTGCACCTGTGCTCACACTGCCTTGTAGTGGAGAAAGGTTTGTGATCTATAGTGATGCATCCAAGAAGGGATTGGGGTGTGTTCTTATGCAAAATGATATGGTGATAGCTTATGCCTCACGATAGTTGAAAATCCATGAGCAAAATTACCCAACACATGATTTGGAGTTGGCTGCGGTAATCTTTGCATTAAAGATTTGGAGGCATTACCTTTATGGTGAAAGGTGTGATATTTATACTGATCATAAAAGTTTAAAGTATATTTTCACACAAAAGGAGCTGAATATGCGCCAAAGAAGATGGTTGGAGCTGATTAAGGATTATGATTGCTCAATCCATTACCACCCTGGGAAAGCAAACAAGGTGGCAGATGCATTAAGTCGACAAGACCATGCTAGTTTATCCATGATGAGGATCACAAAAGATCCAATATTTATGGATTTACAAAGGACGGATCATGGAATTATAATGGAAGGGGAAAAATCTTTTCTTTCTCAAATGAATGTTCAACCATCTATACATGTGAAGATTAAAGAGGCACAGAAAGAAGATGTCGAGTTACAAAAGAAGGTGAGAAATGTTCCTGAATTCAACCTTGATTGTGATGGGATAATAAAGTTCAGGAATCGGGTTTGTGTTCCTCCCATCCCCGAATTAAAGAAAGAGCTGCTGGATGAGGCTCATAGTTCTTCATTCTCTATTCATCCTGGAAGCACGAAGATGTATAGGGACCTGAAAGAGTACTTCTGGTGGGATGGAATGAAAAGAGATGTTGCTGAATATGTCTCTCGATGCTTGGTTTGTCAACAAGTTAAAGCTGAGAGACAGAAGTCTAAGGGGATGTTACAACCATTACCCATACCCGAATTGAAATGGGAAAACATCACTATGGACTTTGTCACAGGACTTCCTAAAACATCCAAAGGCAATAATGCTATCTGGGTCATAGTTGATCGTCTTACAAAGTCTGCACACTTCATTGCTATTAGAGAGGATTTCTCTCTAGATCAACTTGCCAGGATATATGTAAAGGAAGTGGTAAGATTGCATGGAGTACCACTTTCTATTATATCTGATCGAGATCCGAGATTTACCTCGAAGTTTTGGCGAAGTCTTCAGCATACTCTAGATACAGAGTTGAGTTTCAGCACTGCTTATCATCCCCAGACAGACGGTCAGTCTGAGAGAACAATTCAAACCCTAGAAGATATGTTGAGAGCTTGCTCTATGGATTTCAAAGGAGGTTGGGATCAACACCTACCTTTGGTGGAATTTTCTTATAATAATAGCTTTCACTCCAGTATTCAGATGGCTCCTTATGAAGCTCTCTATGGAAAGAAATGCAGGACTCCAACATGCTGGGATGAAGTTGGGGAAAGAAAGCTATTATGACCTGATCTCGTTGATGAAATGGCAGAAAAGGTCAGATCTATTCAACAACACATAAGAGCAGATCAGAGTCGACAGAAAACTTATGCCGACAACCGAAGAAAAGACCTAGAGTTTGAAGTGGGTGATAAAGTGTTCTTACGAATATCTCCCTGGAAGAGGGTTATGAGATTTGGAAAGAAGGGGAAGTTGAGCCCTAGATATATCGGTCCTTTTGAAATACTGGATCGTGTTGGGAAGGTAGCTTACCGATTGGCGCTTCCACCGAATCTCTCTCAAGTTCACGATGTGTTCCATGTATCTCTCCTGAGAAAGTACATACCAGATCCTTCACATGTACTCAGCTCAGAAGTTTTACCGCTGGAGCAAGATATTTCTTATGAAGAACAGCCGATAGAGATTCTGGATCGTAGCGAAAAAGTCCTACGAAACAAGACCACTCGCTTGGTGAAAGTTTTATGGAGAAACCACCAACTTGAAGAAGCTACATGGGAGCTTGAGGATATGATGAGGGAGAAGTATCCTCATTTGTTTGTTGCAAAGTGACGAATTTCGAGGGCGAAATTCTTTTTAAGGGGGGTAGAATGTAACAACCGAGACTTTTATGTTATATAAATCATCAAAGGAATCTTTTTCTACACAACACTTTCTTGGCTTGCTTTACACGCAATCGCGACCTTCCTCGATAGCTTGCGTCGTACGCAATACCGAGTTTCACTAAACAACAATATGCTATTAAAACTAGCCGTTATGAATAGTAATAACCACTTTTTGAAATTTTATAAATTTTATTTTTCAAAATGGACTTCATTTTTGGACTCAGAATATCGAAATTAGCCTATGGTGAAATTTTGGTATTTTTCTGAAAACTTTCAATTTTTGATGAATAGTGAAACCACTAAGTGGTAGGTTAAAAACTGAATTTTGCATAAAACTTAATTTTACCGCTTCTGTGAATGGAATTTCAAAAATCCGAGAGACACGGTTAATATCAAGGACTAAAATGTGGTTCAATGAGATGAAAATAATTTTTTGGTGAATAGTAACTTTTTACTATTTTTACCGCGGTTAATAGTAAATAGGGTAACTAAGGGTAAATATGATATTAATATTACCCTAACACATGTCCTAATTCTATTGGACAAGTGTAATTCGACCAAAAACAAACTTAGGAATAAAATATGACCATTTAGGCCCACTTGGATTAGATTAGGACATTTATTATTAATTTATTTAAAGAAGGGTTAAAATAGTTAAAATCAAAGTTTAATAAGTAAATCATTTTTAATATAGGGTTATACATAAGATAAATTCGATTGTAAATATTCATTAGAAAGCTAAAAATATTTCCTACATGATGGTATTTTATTTGTAATTTTTAGACATCAAATAATTTAATTTATTTATGACACAAAGATGATGCAGTAATTATCTTATTAATGAAATATTGACAAAATTGATAATATAAATACCAAAATAAATGTAATTTGAGACTTTTTATGAATTCCACTAATTTTCTAGGTTACTATGATATATTAGTATTGATTTAATCAACATGGTTCGAACATATAATTCTGTTATGACTTTGACAAAAATCATATATCAAATAGTGTCAAAATTGACACAAAATAGTTTTTAAATCAAATATTATATTATTAATTGTTATTTTATTCCTAAAAAATCTAAGGTTCGGCCAAATGACTTAGATAAGGATATATATATTAATAATAAACAATTTGGGGTTCGTTTGGCATGTTATAGTAAGTGTATTAACCATATAGTGAAAGAAAACAAAAAGACACGGTAAAAGTTAAATTAATTAACTTAGAGTTAAATCTAATTGATAAGGTTAAAATAATACCCTAAACTTGTCTAAATCCTATTGGTTGATAGGATTTCGACCCATACCCACTTTAGCTTCGAAATAAGACCCTTTGGAACCATTATAAACCGATTTTGACTTTAATATAAAATAATATTTTGAGATATTCCTAAGGTGCCCCTCTCCTCCCTTATAAAAGGGCACCTCCTCCCCCTCCTCCTCACACAAATTTGATCACTCAAGCTCGGCCAACCCCTGCCATTTTCCCTTCTCCACTTACCTAGAATAATCCTAGAGGTCCTGGTCTTCTCCAAAGACCAATCTTAGTTCCTTAAGTGGAGGATTCAAAAAGGCGTTCCAAAGAAGAGGTAATATCCATTACCGATCTTTTCAATTTCTTTCTTCTTCAACTTCTTCTTCTTTAGTTGTTTCATGATAAAGTAACAACATCAGTATTACTTACATACTGATATGTTATTATAAATATGAAACAACCCTAATTCACCATCTATCCATCCTACGGAAAAATGAAATCACCGCGCGTGCGTACGTACGGAATACCGTCTCCACGCCGTGGTGTAATCTATTCTCCACCATCACCTTACAAGGATGGGTATAATGGTGTAATCAGTAACTATATATGATTATTATTAAGTAATATTGATACTGAAATAATATATATATATACTCCAATACAATTCCACGATCATAGGAACGATATCATCACTCGTGCGTACGTACGGAATACCGTCTCCACGATGTGATGCGACTCGTTCTACATGATATTCATTTCATAATGATTATATAAATGAATTGAATGAATGAATATGGTATATACTACACTAATACCATTCTGGAAATGAATTATTTATAACCTAAAGATAAGAATAATAATTTATTCGACAAAACACGCATAAGAACAAAAAGTTATAAAGACCCGAGTAACAAGTAACAATGAAATATTACTAACAAGAAGCTAATAATATGACCATATATGATCTCATATCAATATGTATGATTCTGGAATAAGTCAATAACATTATTTAAACCATTATACAGGAGCTTCGGACACGAACAAAGCAAATCGGACCTAAGGTAAGGGAAATATCACAATCTCATTTTTATCCGAGATTGTTTATTCGTAAGTATTTACTGGGGTGTATTTTATCATCCACATCCATGTTCCCTCAATATGTAATATTGTTTCCATCCACTTGAAATAGTTTAAATCCAATTTTACCCTTAGGTGAGTTTTTAGTAAAGAATATGAAAGGAATCTTTTGTCGTTTTTCCGTACGAGGTACTTTTTGACTTTTCCGACAAAAGTACGAAGAATGTTTTTTTAACTTATACGGCATGAATGGATTTTTAGAACATTACTTCAAAGAAGCTTCCTTTACAAGTTTTCAAGTTTATTTTTAATCAACTTCTTTTATTTTAAAGTTGTATGACATGTTATGAAAGGAAAAATGTTTTTGAAGAAGAAAGGATATTTTCCTCAAGAATTCAATTCAAGTGTTTTATCAAAATTATTTTCCATCTAAGATAATAAAGGGTTCTGTTTCTATCCATATTTTTACATTGGTTTGACTATGTTGTGATGGAATTATGTTTATGAATTCCTTTATCATATATGAATTGATTTATGATGTCATGATGTTTCAAGAATCCCATTTTTGTTATATGTGTTATGCGATGATGTATGTTTTATGATTATGTGGCACACATAAGAAAGGATTCATTATAAGATGGGTGGGACCTATATCTCCCTCCAATGCATGGGGTAATGATTTTATATCTCATGAGATAGACATGGCTGGAACGGAAGGTTATTTCGGTTCAGTGATACAGGACTGAAACGAGGAGTGAACTCGGTTCAGAAAGGGACTTTGTCCACTAAGATAGTCTTGGCAATGAGTCATGACTAACAAGAAATGATTTTCCATGATTATGTGTGCATGACACAAAGATTCAAGTTTTATGTTATGATTATGGGGATCTCATTTTCACTTCTATGATTTATTCCATGTTAATATATTATGATCTCTTTTGCAGGTTTTAATTTTCAAAAAGATATGATATGATTTTTATTTCCTCTATTTGCCCTTGCTGAGCATTTGAGCTCACCCTTTTATGTTTTCTTTTCCCCAGGCCAGGAAGATGGATATTAAGTAGAATATGCTAAAAGGGACCCTAGATATGATGAAATAAATGGGAGACACTGTAGAAGATTTATGAACCAGTTGTTTATGTTTCCCAGTTTCTAAAGACACTATACCTATACGGTCCTTTGTGGTTTTGTCATATGTTGTAATAAGTGTGATTCAATTTTGAAGTATTAACAATGTATGTAAAGTGTGGGTCGTTATAATAACCCATATCGAATTGTTTTTTCATATGTTCTTGGGAGACCAGTGATGAAATACATTGTGATATTATCCCACTTCCATGCTGGTATGGGTAGTGGTTGTAATACCCCTTGAAGAAGTTGTCGCTCTGCCTTCACTTACTGAAATACCAGGCACCTTGAAGTGTAGTCAGCAATATACCATATTATATTATCCCACCAAAAATGATAATGAAGGTCCCTATACATTTTTGTGCTTTCAGGATGAATAGATAAAGTAGAACTATTAGGCTTATCCATCAGCTCCTTATTTATTTCTGGAATATATGGAATACATATTCTTGTACAAAATTTCAGTACATATTCTTGATCAATATTAAACTCAAGAAACTTCCCATCTTTCACAGCTTCAAGATTTTTCTGTAACAAAAGATTTTTTTTATCTTTCTTGATCTTCTCTAGTAATGACTGTTGAGAAATTATTTGGGTTAGGGTTGATGATGTCCCTTCCCTTATAATTCCCATACCCAGCTTTACGAGGTCATTGATCGAAGGATATTTTTGAATCCATATCATGGAAAGAAAAACCGGGTCGTTCCTTCTGAATGCATCATCAAAGTTGTTTTCTCTTCCAGGATGATAATTAATTGAACAATCATAGTATTTAAAATTCTCAAACCATCTCCTTTGTCTCATGTTCAATTCCTTTTGTGTGAAAATAAACTTCAAACATTGATGGTCTATGTATATATCACATTTCTCTGAATATAGATAGTGCCTCTATATCTCCAGAGAAAAAATGACAGTAGCCAAATCAAGATCATGAATAGGATAGTTCTTCTCATGATGCTTCAACTGTTGGGATGCATAAGCAATGACTTTGTCATTTTCCATGAGGATTCACTAAAGCCCTTTGAGAGATGGATCGCTTAAAGTAACGAATCTTTCCCCACATGAGGGAAGAGTTAACACGGGTGTAGTAACCAATATCTTCATTAGCTCTTGCAACTTTATTCACACTCCTTTGTCCAGATGAAAATTAAAACTTTTCAACTTAACTTGGTTAATGGATTATAATGTTGTGAAATGTTTTTCACAAACCTCATATAATATCTTCCTAATCGAAGGAAACTTTGAATCTCAGTTATTTTTTTAGGTTGAGGCCACTCCTCTCTAACTTTTGTCATTCCAGGGTCAACTATGATTCCTTCATTGGTATAAATGTTTCCCAAGAAAGCAACTTGTTGTAACCAGAATTCACATTTGCTGAACTTTCCAAAAATCCTCTCCTTCTATAGCGTTTTGTAAAATAACCCTTAGATGATCTTCATACTCCTCGGGACTTTTAAAATATATCAGAATATCCTCAATACGAACTATCACAAAGTTGTCAATGTGGTCCATAAAGACTCTATTAATCAGATCCATAAAAATAGCAGGTGTATTAGTCAGTCTAAATGGAAAAACAAAAAACTCATAATGTGCATATCTTGATCCGAAGGCAGTTTTTGGAATATCTTCTTTCCTCACTCTCAATTGATGATAACCTGATCTAAGATCAATCTTAGAGAAGAATTGTGCCCCACAAAGTTGGTCAAATAAGTCATCAATTCTTGGAAGAGGTTATTTGTTTTTCACTATGATCCCATTAAGTTCTCTATAATCAATGCATATCCGCATCGATCAATCCTTCTTCTTCACAAAGAGAACTGGTGCCCCCCAATGAGACACACTCGTTCGGATAAAACCCTTCTCCAAAAGATCTTGGAGATGTTTTTTTAATTACTCTAGCTCCATATTTTCTATCCTATAGGGGGTCTTTCTTATTGGCTGAGATCTAGGTATGAGTTCAAAAGAGAACTCTACCCCTCTTTTTTTTGGGGGGGGGGGGGGTCCATGAAACTCATCAGGAAATACATCAATGTATTATTGGACAATGGGGACACTTTCTATCCTTAAAATTTTGTCTCCTTATTCTTCTTCATCGACCATCTCTATTAAGAAGGATATATGGGGTTCCTCTAGACAAAGATCAGGTTGAGATATCTCTCATTGGATGATCAATATAGGTTTTCCATTCAAGACTACTGATATTTACTTACTTCTACATTTTATTATAACATTATACATTGAAATACAATCCATCCCATGTATAACGTCAAATTCCATCTTGGGAATGACTACTAGATTTGCGATAAGATTGTGCTCACCGAATATAATTCTGGACTTTCTAAACTCTGACTATGCTTGGATAATCCCCCCAGGAGTCTTGACTGATTACTCTACTTTTATAAAATCAGGGGTTGATTCTAAATTCATTAAAAAGATGGACGAAATAAAGAAATTCATATAACCAGAATCAAACAAATTACTTACTAGCTTTGAGAGAACAACAAGAGTACCTGCCACCACATCATTTAGAGATTCAACTTTAGTAGTAGTGATTGTAGAAGTACACACTTGTTCCCTTGGCCGTTGTTGAGGCTGATGGTGGTTCCACTACACTTCCCTCAGATTTGGACTGTGATTGGAAAAGTTCCCAAGTTTACCACACTTAAATAACTGGACATCAGTTAGGGCATTCACCATATTCCCCTTTTCCTTTGAGTTAGGAAGTTGAGGTTTCACCTCACAATGACAATTCCTCAAAATATGGACATCTCTACCACACTTGTATCATTTCCCACTCTTGAGCATGCAGTTCCCCGAATGAATATTCCCACATTTATTACACATGGAATGTTGCACTTGCTTGCCTCCTCTAACCTAATCAAAGGTCCTACCTAAGATGGGGTCTATCTATCTCTTCTTGTCATTTGATTTATGAGACCACTGTGTCTCACCAAACTCCATCTCGACTTTCATCGCACTCTACATGATCTCCTCATAGCTGTCATAGTCTTGGTTGGATAGATTCTTATGGACATGTAGTCTCAGTCCACCGAATAATCTATCAACCTTACCATTTGGATCCATGAAAAATCAAGATGTGTAACATGAAAGCCTTGTGAAGTTCATCTCATAGCTTCCCACAAATTCATTTTCCTTCTACTTCAGCTCAAGAAACTTATTCTCCATTCTTGTTCTCTTGGAACGAGGGAAGTATTTACTGAAAAAGGTACTTATGAATTCTTCCCACTCCATAGCGTCAACTTCCACTCTTTTCCTTGTGTTTTAAATCAGTTACCATCACTGATCAGCTTCTCCTTCTACGATATAGACAGCCAGGTTGACCTTCTCATGCTCAGAACAATGGAGCACAGAAAAGATCGTCCTGATAGAGCTGATCCACTACTCTGTAATCAATGGGCCAGTCAATCCACTAATGGTTGGTGGTCATTGACGCATAAAGGACTCAACAGAATTTTGTTCCCTTTGCGGTGTTATCGGCCTCTCAACTTGATTCACGTTATTTCCCATAACTTGAGTCAGTTGGTTCATCATTCACAAGAATGTTTCCATTCATGCTTCCATCGAAGGGCTGTCAGTGCATGGTCAATTTTTGTCACCATTTGCACGGTTCTTACTATTACCCACTATTTTCTAAAATATTAAAACCGTTTTGAGAAACTTATTTGATTTAATAATCTTTTAACTATAATGGATTTTATGTCTTAAAACATCATTCTTTAAACAATTACATTTCTCTATAAATCCTTCATAATGATTCATAAAAACCTTATGATTAACCAAACATATCCCCCAGTTGTGTCATAACCAAGAGTGAATTAAGGCGCATTATCATGCACTAGTTCCCATTTGAGTCTAGCTCAAAGATGTGTTTTCATGTTTTATCCTCCTGTACATTTGTGTCAGGGACACCTCTACCTGCTCGTATCAAGACAGGTATGTATTTGTTTGATAAACCATTAACTCAATACTCAAAAAATTTCAAGTAGTTTTCCTATATTCAATATTTTTTATAGGATTCTTCCTAAAGTTATCATATCCTAATTTCCATATAAAAAATAAACTATCATTTGATACAAACTATGGCATCCCGCTTTTTATATTACAGAACATTTCATTAAATTTTACAAATAGAGGATCTTTAAAGTCTTGTGTCATTGAAATCAGGAAGATAATGCATGAAAACAACATATAAAATTCTTATGAACCACTTTTACGGTTTCATCATAGGTTTATCCTATGTAAAATTACTGCATCTCATATCCTGGAGATATAAAACAATGGAAAGGGTGAGAAGATGTCCCAGTAAGGGGTAAACAAGGGAATCAGTTTACTTGGGACATCAATAAGAACTTGATGAAAAATATGAAGACATGAGCAATGAAAAAAGTGGAATATCATAATAACAAGAAAATGAATCATAACTTGAATATGTGGCTATAACATTTCATTTATACATTCATTAACATATCACCATGGTTTCTCCCCAAGGTTTCATAAAAATTACCAAGGTCATACACTAAGGTATCATGAAACTTGTCATTTGTATAGATTAATTTTCTTACCCAATGCATTGGTGTGCTATCAGGTTGAATCCTTAATATTTCTTGATTTTATGTTATCCACATAGATCATAATCAAACATTTCATAAATAACCCATGGATAATAAAGGAAATGGGTTTCATTTCAAGATCGTGACATTTTAAAAGTTCTTAAAAAGAAGATCATTATGTCATTTATAACCCATGGAAAGAGAGTGAGGGTTATATGTATGTCCATTACAGAATCAAATATATCACCTTTACATATTTATGAACACCCATAGAAATGAAATAGTTATGGGTATTCACATAAATAAAACAAGAGAATTTCTGGAGAGAAAGAGATTGAAATTTTGAGGGAAAATTTCTACAGCGTAACAGTTATATAACATGGTTTTAGAAAAAATTGATAAGAGAGAGGACAAGGGTCACACAGTCATAAATAATTAATAATACAGTATTGGTAGATGATAATATCATGTTATGGATATTTTAATGACATACCACATGGAAATAAAACATTAAATAAAAGAGAAGATGCAATTTCTTTTACGAGAAATTTGGCAGCCTAACAGGATCACTTAAAAAAATTCAGAAAACATATTAGCGATAGTGGAAAGGGTATATAAACAATTAGACATGAAATGGACAGTAATGAGAACATATAATAACACACCTTCAACATAAATATATGGAAACTAGAAGACACAACATAAAGGAATTCTTTACTTAAAAGAGGAGGGTGAACAATTCCCTTACCATGAAGGGTAACTTCAAAAGCATTATGATTGGGACCTTGGGAGGATTGAGGGAAACTTGGTAGGACTACATGGGAGGTAAAGAGACAAGAAATTAGTTGTGGAGGATTTGTAATTGAAATTAATGAGGGAATGTCTTGGTATTTATAGAATATGTGAGGGAATAAATCATTACTTTCCAAGGGACACCACATCAGTGGTATTGGAAAAACCATGGGATTTCTCACGGTATTTTCCCATGGTATTAGAATTTTGGACACCCCATAGCATATATTAATATTCATAAGTTGACCAGAATGATTACATACTTATTACATCATTAATGATTTCATTAAACACCCGAAACTCAAAACAGTAATTTTTACTATTCACCGAAAAATCAACAGTTTTAGAAAAATCCCAAAAAATTAACATAACCTAATATCGATGATTTGAATTCAAAAATGAACTCCATTTCATGAAAATACTTTTATAATTATGAGATATTTTATTTTTATGTAAGAACACTATTCATTGAAAATTCCACTGTTTCAGAAAAATCCCAAAAATTAAGTTGATCTTATTAGACTCTAAATTTCTTACTTAACACAACTGTATAATACCATTTTTTGAAAATAATAAAACATTATTAATTATTTATGGTTTGCGTAAATATTTTAAAATATCCCTTTTTTCAAAAATTCATCAATAATATACATTCTATATTTTTCTGGACATATGAAATTCACAAACATTACCATAAGAAGAAAGAACAATTTTATTTATATAAAAGAATTACCCAGATCTACTAAGGTCTCATTACATAGCCCCTTATAACACCAGTATATGACATAAGTGTAAGGTGTGCTCTGGTGACCAAATCTTATGACGGATCATCCAACATTGTCCGAGTAGTGACTTCTATCAGCTTGAACTTCTCCAGTAGGTGATTCCTTTCAAGCTTCACATGATAATGATTGGCCTGGGATTTGTCCAGAGCAAAAATCAGTGGTGTTACCTCCTTCCCAAGTTCGATTAGATGGTCTTGAAACAACCTGAGTCTATAGGATGAGGCAATAAAATCTTGTTTCCGTATTAATTAAACAAGATCACATTTATTAATAAACAATAATTGTAATGTTAAGCGTTTAGTTTCCAACAGTAATATTGACCAACGATCATATAATAGTCAAAACCCAATTGCCTTATTTAATTATACTAAATTAGTTAATTAAAGAATATATTTTTTTCGAGAATAAATTAAAATAACACACCAAATTAGGAAAACAATATTCCAAATTTTAGGTCTTTATATTAAAGGACCACAAAATATCACTATATATTCTGGCCATACTTTAATGAATTCAAACTAGTTATTTTTTATCATATTTAGGACACAGAATCCAACTGAGCAATTTTCTGAAAACTAGGCAGGGAACATTCAGCAAAACATCTTCTATTTACACCCAAATGTGTAAAAAACAGATTATCATGCCAAAATATTATTATATTAATTAATACCAGTTCATAAACATCAAAATCCATATGTAAAAAATAGTGGAACATTTATTTAATCAAGCGGTGTGCACTTTTATAACGATACAACTCCATTTTAAACAAAACAATGAATAAATAACCATTTTCACACAAAATAGAACATAAAAACAAGTAATGAAATACTAATAATGTATAAAATGTTAGAAAAACATGAAAAATATGAAACTTAAATAATGATGACATGTTATTGGGAGAACCTAACTTAAAAACTCTGCGGAATGGAAACACACAACCAAAATCACAAGTAGCGGGATTATAAACCCTGAACCTATGAATAAGAGACCTAAACCAAAACAACTCCCATAAAAAAGCATTCCAACACATAACATGAGTTTTTTCATAACGAGGGGAGAAGAAAGAACCATGAGATAATGGAAGGAGGAGGAAGAGGGAGGAGAAAGGAGTAGGAATCTCACATTTGAAACTAGAGAACACTTCAACTTTCCTTAGATCCACACACATATAGGAGAGGGAATGTCTTGAAACTCAATGGAAGGGATCCTTAGGTCTGTAAAAATCATGGGAAACAAATTTAAAGGACAAATATTAAGAAATATCATTATTTATGAATGAAACAATTTACATTTTCAAATATGGATGATTTGAGAATTCTTAAATACGTTCGACCTAATCCATGATGTATATGGGATACCAAGAAGGAAAATGGAACGTGGGGGTGCTCATAGGGTTTGTGAACTTGAATAGGAGGTTTAATGACCGAAAAATGTTACAAACTAAATGAGATATGAAAGGAAAAAAAATTCCTTAAATATAGAAATGGTCCAATAGGTTGGCCTGATTTATGAATAAATCACCCAAATCCACCATTATTATGAGATCCTAATGTGTCAAAATGGATTTGGATGTTTGAATAGGTCAATGGAAGATATGTGGGAAGTGTAATTAGTGAAAAAAAATTAAAAATGAAGGAGTTATGAAAGAAACAAAATTGGTTTTTAAATCGAGAAATGAGCTCACAGTTGACCCAAATCATGAAGTAACCACCCTTTTCACCAAAAATAACAACCAAACATTGTGGAACCCATGGATGGATGATTAGACATAGATATATGTTCATAACTTAACATTAATCTCACTAAAAACCAAATAAAGTTGCTGGTATTTCCAATGAACTGGATCTTAACCATGACATGAAATAAAAATGGGTGTGACAATTCTCCCCACCAATTAAGCATTCCACCCCCGGAAAGCCACAACATATTCAAACCGATTGATCAAAAACTAAGGATTCCTTATCAATATGGTCCAAACTTCAATTAAAATTACACATCATCCACCATTAATGGAACATAAGCCTCTTACCTCAATCGAAATACCAACTCCAACCCACTTACTGATAATCAAATGAAAGACCGAGTCACTACCTCCATAACCAAACCAAGAACCAGATTGTTGGGCCTTCTCCCAATGAACCCAATGATCACCCAAACACAATAGTAATCATGAACGAAAAATATTCCAAGTGAGTCTATAATGGACTCCCCATCATTAAGAAACAACCAGCACTCAACAAATTCTTAGGAGAAAACCCTACGAGACCCATGGTGGTTCTCCCCACCATTAAGAACCAACGATCAATGACCAAACATGATTTCAAAATTTACTAAGAATGTGTATCTCCCACATAGTCCCACCCAAACACTCACCCAACAACCTACTAACCCATGATAATAAGAACAAAACATGAACATTTAATCCCCCCACTTCTAAATGGAGGGGACAAGAACCTGGAGAACAACTTCTGCGCGGATCTAGACCCCCATCACTTAAGGATGGGAGGGAAGGGGACCCAATAGTTAGGACACTAAAACCAAAAACAAAAAAAAGGAACTACCCAACACTCTTCACATACGAATAGGTAAAACCAAGACCACACTTGATTTATATAGGTGGTCAACACATGGACATTGATCGGAAACCCACATCCATGATGGCATAACCATAGCCACTGTGTGAGGGGTAATTCCCCCATGATTTTTACAACAATAGGAAATTAATAGTGATGAGGAACCAAGAAAGATACATAGAAACCTACTTACAAAAATGATGGAGGCAGGAACCTAGTTGAGCTCCCCACACCTCTAGAGATTTCTTGACTACAAGAAAACCTTCACTCCGAGGCCTATGGCTGGAGCCCTGATGCTTGAAGCATCTATATCACTGTAGTCAGGTGCTAAGGATCACAATGCCCCAAAAAACTCACTTTCTCAACAACATACCTTTATCTAAAAAAGAACTCATAGATACATAGAACTATTCTCTCTCACTCTGAATGAGGAGATGAATGGACATGGAATACGACGAAACACATCAACATCACCAAACACAACTACTATGTCTTAAAGAATTATCACGACATGGAAGAACTATTAATCAATCCCAAACCACTCTCTATTCCAAAAAATAGTCCAAGACATCATTCAAAGAGGTGGATTTATCTTTTGAAATGAATCCTTAGGTTGATCAAAAGGAAATATTTCCAACAGAGAACTATCCATGGCCACATCAGAACATCCAACACATCTTTAGAAACCCACTTAACATTACTCTAAAACCGAGCCACCAATAAGATCTCATCTCAATAAAAAAACAATAGTATCACTTCCAGATCACAAGGAATAATAATTAATAAACAAATCTTATAATATGTAGAAAAATTTATCCACATAAACACTGTTTTATAATCAAATTGTAGAACCCCAAACACTTCATGGTATGTTTCACTAAAATACATTCTAGTTATAGCCTATATTTCGTGAATCATTGAGCCTATATAGAACAAAACAAGGTTACATATTGGAGATATCCATAACCTATCCATTAAACATAATTTTTCCAACTCTTTGATTTGAATTTCAAAAATCTGACATACACGGTTGTGTTCAAGATGATATTTAGAGTCTGATAGAATTAACTTAATTATTGGTGAATAGTAACCTACACTTATGAATAGTAACCTAGTATTATGAATAGTAACATACCCTTTTGAATATTAATATGTCTCTTGTGAAAGGTATCCATGCCCTTGAATGTATAAATTAATTTAGGAACCTTAAGAATGAAGATGAATATTTTAAGTGTTTATATTTTTTGATTAAATAATTACTTTAATTTAATATTTAATTAATCATATTTAGAAAATTATTTTTGAAAAATGGATTCATTTTCGGATTATACATGTCAAAAAATGTTTAGGGTGAAGTATTGGGATTTTTCTGAAATACTTGAATTTTTTATCAATAGTAAAATCCGATAATTCGCAATAAATGGTAAATAATGGATTAATTGTGTCATTAATGATGATGTGCTGATGTAAGACCAATTGTTTGGAAGTCACATGCATATATTATTTTTATTGGTCATGTAATACTCACTATGGGATGTCTTGTGAAGAAATAATAAATTAATTATTTTAAAATTAAGAAAACTCCTCTCCCCACCAATATATAAACCACCCCTCACCTCCTCGTCCTCCCACACCACTCAAGCTTCAAGAAATTCCTAAATTCTTCCAAATTATCTTACCAAGCCCAATACCCATGATCAATACCTGATTTCCACACCAAAAGGCCAAAAAACAAATGCCTTAAAAAGATTCTTAAGGAGGATTACTCAAGAGGTGAACCTTCCTTCTCTTTTCTTTCAATTTCTTTTACAAAGTTCCACTCTATTTTTCTCTATTATCACCTACCCTAATCAAAATGCCAGGATAATTCTAGTACCTTAAATGTACTGGATTCTCACTGTGATAATGGAATATTTCATCATAATCTCTCTTTTCCCCCTCCTTTTATACAATAAATTCAAACACCGCCTGAGATGTGTAAATTTATCACACTCAAGGAAGACAGGTTTCAAATTTGCATTACAATATTCAATACTTTCCATGAAACCATTTCAATTGTTGAACCAGGTCATAATATATGTATTTTTTCTTGATTAATGTTCTGTAATCTTTACACGTTCATAATATTGAATAATAATACAAAACAAGTTTATTGTGCACAAAACCGCCAAGCCAAATCCAAGCATTTATTTTAACTCATCGAATGAATAATCCTCATGGTATATAAACAAAATCATTATTAGAACATTTATATCTCTTTAATTACACTAATAATGTATATTAACAATTTAGGATGTTTAACCACATTTCAAATACACTTCCATTAACGAATACAAGTAAACCAATCATGAAACCGAGAAAGAAAATGCTTCTAAAATAATAAAATTTAATATCTTAAAACCATCAAAAAAGGCCATTAATGAACATAATAACGATATACTATATCAATTAAATATTCATGATGTTCTAGAACTATTAATTAATGAATCTAGATTTGATTATTCAGGTCGTTAAGAACAAATAGGAACACCTTCAAAAGTATTGTAAGGGATTGCTTAACTAAATTTTCATTCTTTGAGTTAAATATATATTTCATTGGATAAATTCTTCCAATAATAGGTGTGACTGACCTATGATTGTTGTATACTGTATATCCACTTATTTTTTGTGGATTTTTATTTGTCACACATAAATATTTCAGTGATTCATCGTCACTCTAATGGCACAATCCTTGTAAGGGATCCTCTCTCTCACTTTTGTTCACGAATCTTTCCTATGTTGTGCTATTTTATTTTTAATTCCTAATGATGGCGTATGTTCTTACACCTCTCCAACACTATCCTTGTGACATATAAATAAGTTAATACCCATTTACCTCTCATTAATCCCTCACAATAACACTTGTTGCCATGCTGAAATGTTTTTGAGGGGTTTCTCATCTCACTTTTGTTTCTGTGGGATTTTCATTGTTTGCCTCTTATTTCAAGTATGTGGTATATTTTTACAGCCATTTGATATATAATAACATTATTATCTTCATATTCATGTTATTAAATGATTAATTTTATGGTTATTAAGTTCTTATCATATGATTTGACCGATTAGATTGTTGTAAGGGCATTTGTCTTAACTACCTTTTTGTTGTGACTAACATTGTATTGTGCACCTAATAATTATTATCTGGTGTACCTACTGCCCATTTGAGATAAAGTTTCATTTAAAATTATATTTATATTATATATCCATAATCTCATATCATGGATATGTTTTTTTCTAAACCGTATACCATTTTACATACGGTGTTTATTTAGAAAGTTATTTTAATTATGGAAATATTGATGAATCTGTATACTATACTCCATTAAAATATTGAAAATGAATATTTATATTGTATTGAATCAATTTATAAATAAGGATTTGGACATTAAGTGGAGGGTGTGGCCCACTATATCCCCTCTTTGCATCAGTATGTCTAATGAGACAAATCAGTTGGGCGATAAACCCTTAGAGTTTATTTCCAAATTCAGACAGGTTTCTACCTATAGAACTAAACTGTTTTTATGGTATTGTGGTTCATGTGACAGATACATGACTTCCAATTAATAATTATTATTTTTATTCATTATCAGTTATTATTATTACCTATGAGGTTTCACTATGCCAATATCTATGGATGCAGTTTCATTCTCAGTTTATTAATGGCATTAGTTTTTCATTTATTCACTATGCCATATTAATTATGTTAGATTGACTGTGAATCACTTATTATTGTACACATTATTCTTCTATTTTTAACCCTTACATAGCGTTTTATCTCACTCCCTTTATTAATTCCCATCAATAGGTGATGAAGAGAATGTCATTTCTCGAGTTCATGTGGATTCAGTATTTGGTTTTGTTATGTATTGTATCTTGTATCCTTTTTCAATGTAATTTGTGTTACATCTATGTATCTAGTTTCTTCAATAATACAAAACTATGCGTTCCTTCGAGATTTTTTATTCCTTATAACCATTTCAATATCACATGTAATGCACCGGCTCCTGCCTAGAGGGGTTTTGGTGTTACAGTTGGTATCTGAGGATGTTTTGTAGAAAACATAGAATCTAGAGTAGGAAATGTATAGTAGGGAACAAATCTCTAATGTAGTATTTGAGGATAAACGTACAATAACAACTCAGTATTTTTGTAAGGAATAGATTATGTGGAACTTTTAAGCAATAATTCCCTATCTAGATACGAGCAGGTAGAGGTGGCTCTGGAATAGATGTATCCAGGGGAAAAACCCGAAAACACCACTTTGAGCTACACTCGAATAGGAACCGGTGCTTGAAAATGGGCTTTGCTGCACTCTTGGTGAGACTCTCATGTGGAATATGCTTAGGATAATTCACATTTTAATTATAAGCCATTATAAAGGAGTTTAATGTAAATTTTTCCTCAGACAAACCATGTTTATAAGATTATATATGCATAGAATTTCAATATTTGATGAGTACTTTTCTATTTGATATCCATAAACTAATCTAGTGTATCCATTATTTAGAAATGGAGTCTAATGGATGAAGGGGAAATAAAACTCGTGGTAAAGGTAGAGATATCCTTACTGAGCAAGTCAACACAGTCAATGTTGGAGCAGATCATATCATGACCATATTGGGATAACTAAATCTGGTTGTAACGAATAACCATTCCACACCTGTGTTGGATCATTTTATGTGGCTGTAGCCCCATCTATTAGTGGGTATACTAGCCCAGTGGTTTCTATGAAATGGATCAAGTCCCTTGAGAAGATATTCATGGAATTAAGATGCAATGAAAATGAAAAGGTATTAGTGGCAATATATTGTCTCAAGGGTGACGCTGATCAATGGTGGTCCTTGATTTAGAATACCACGGAGGAAGAAGAAATAGAAGATATGGAATGGAGGAATTTTAATGGAATATTATTCGAATAATATTTCCCTCATGAGAAATGAAATGAAATTAAGAGGAAATTACATAGCTTAAATCAAAGGGAAGAAGATAGTGTTGCAGAGTATGAGGCTACTTTCACAAGGTTGTCCAGGTATGCTGTAGATTACGTACGCGACTCGACAGAAAAGATTGATCATTTCTTTTAAGGTCTTAATCCAAGTCATCAAAAGGCATTGTCTTCTCAATAATTTTCATCATATGATGAAATTGTATCAAGTGCCATCAAAATAGAGAAGGAATTTTCTATATCAATTATTTTAAAAGGAAACCACGATAAGAAGTGGTAATCTGATAACAAAGAAAAAGAAGAAGCACCAAAGAAGAGAAAGGAAAAAAATTTACTCCCATTATGTCAGAAATGTGGAAAGAATCATCTCAGGAAATGTTTGAAAGGCATGGGAGTCTACTATTACTGTATAGAAAAGGGTCTTTGATATGATGAATAAAAGGGTAAGAAACAATTAAATGATATTCAATGATACAATTGTAGAGATATGTGACACTATGAAAATAAGTGTCCTAAGCTCCAAGGAAACATGCCTCATAAAAATCCAATAGAACAAGGGAGAGCCTATACGATTACAACTGTGGAGGTTGAAGTTCCTAATGATGCAGTGGTAGGTACTTTAATTGTTTCCTCAAACTCAGCCAACACTTTATTTGATTCTGCATCATTGCATTCATTTATATCATCTCAGTTTTCCACGAAAATTAGATATGTCCAATATGAGTTAATAAAGAGTTGTTAGTTAAAACTCCTAGGCGATGTATTATTTCCACAAAGGCATGTCCACTAGTCCTCCTTTAGACACCAAAACGTTATTTAGCTGCTATCCTTATCAACATACCAATAACTGAATTTGATATAATTCGCGGTATGGCTTGGCTATCAAATTATGATTCCAAGATTTATTGTAAGAAGAAGGAAGTTACAATTTTTGAAAATGGCATAGAATCCATTATCTTTAGGGAATAAACTTCACCATCTAATTCTTATCTAGAACCACCCCCAGTAGCTCTACTAAATGAAAAACTTGTAGTGGAAGATAAACCATTATTTATGTGTGAGGAAATAAATCTTAAAATTAAAGATGTGCACAACGTTGATGAATACATTGATTTATTTCCAGAGCATTTACCTTGACATATTTTAGAGTGGGAAGTTCAATTCTCCGTTGATTTAATTCCTGATTCCAGACCTATATGAAAGACTCGCTATATAATGGATAAAGTGGAATTAGTATATATAAAGAAACAACTAGAGGATTTGGGTGAAAAAGGATTTATTCGAACAAGTGTTTCTCCATGGGGAGCCCATATCCTCTTTTTTCAAAAGAAAGATGGATCCATGATAATTTTTATAGATAAAAGGGATATAAATGATATTATAATAAAGAATAAGTATCATCTACCCTAGATTGATAAATAATTTGATCATATTCATGGAACTCAATACTTTTTGAATATTGACCTTCGATCTGGATATCATTAGTTGCGTGTAAGGAAGGAAGATATTCCTAAGACATCATTTTGGACCAGGTATGGGCATTATGAGTTTATAGTAGTTCCTTTTGGTCTAAACAAATGCACCGTTTTTTCATAGATTTAATGAGTAGTGTTTTCAAGGAATATATTGATAACATTGTTATGGTATTCATCGATGATATCCTAATATACTCAAAAAGATATAAAGACCATGAGAATCACCGGAGGGTTATTCTGTAAACTCTTAGATGCAATAAATTATATGGGAAGTTTAGAAAATGAAAATTCTAGCTTCAATCAATTTATTTTATAGGCCATATTGTCTCTAAGGATGGAATTATAGTTGATCCTACAATGACAATGGAAATCCAAGATTGGCCCACGCCAACAAACATAACTGAGGTATGCAGTTTTATTGGCTTAGAAGGTTACTATTGACGTTTCGTTCAGAATATTTCGCGACTGGCTAACCCACTAACAAAGCTCACACATAAAGGATTTATGATTTTTAGACTAAAGAATTTAGAAAATTCTTTGAAGAATTGAAAAGAAGATTGGTCTATGCTCCAATTTTGACTCTTCCATCTAGAAGTGGTGGATTTGTAATATACCATGATGCATCAATGAATGGACTGAGTTGTGTCCTTATGAAAAAAAATAATGTTATTCATTATGCATCAAGACAGATGAAGACTCATGAGAAAAATTATCCAACTCATATTCTTGAGTTATCGATTGTAATATTTACTCTAAAAATATGGAGGTATTATCTCTACGGAGAGAGATGTAAGGTTTATACAGACCAAAAGAGTTTGAAATACATTTTCACACAAAAAGAACTCAACATGGGGCAAAGAAGGTGGCCTGAGTTACTCAATGATTACTATTGTTCAATACACTACCACCCCAGAAAGGAAAATAAGGTGGAATATGCATTAAGCGGGAAAGATCATGGACTTCTAACTCAAATGAGGATTGAGGGAGATCCTATATTTTTTGTTCTACTAAAGATGGATAAGAAAATTGTTATGGAAATGGAAACATCTTTCCTCTTTCAAATGATTTCTAATACATATTTATTAGAGATGATAAAAATCTCTCAATCTAATGATGAGTATATGAATAAGAAAATTAATGCTGTCAAGGAAGGGAGACTGGATGACATCGTATATGAAGAAAGTGTTCTGAAATTTTGGAAGAGGTTATGTGTTCAATCAGTACATGATATAAAAAGGGAACTATTAGACAACGATCATAGCTCAAATTTCCCTATACACCCAGGCAACACCAAGATGTATAGAGATCTGAAGGAATATTTTTTTGTGGGATAATATGAAGCATGAAATTGCTGAGTACGTGTCAATTAATCTTCTTTGTCAACAAGTGAAGGCAGAGAGACAGCATCCCAAATGAGTGATGAAACCTATACATATTCCTATGTTGAAATGAGATAACATTACGATGGATTTTGTCACCAGACTACCGAGGACACCTAGAAGGAATGATGCAATATGAATAATTCTTGATCATCTCACAAAATCAGAACACTTCCTTCATATAAGAGTGGACATTCCACTTGAGTGCTTGGCAAGAATTTATATTAATGAAGTTGTAAGACTTCTTGGTGAACCTCTATCGATTATGTCTTTTCGAGATCCTCGGTTTACATCAAAAGTTTGGAAAATTCTCTAGAATGCTTTGAATAATGAGCTTTATATGAGTACTTCTTATCACCCCCATACCGATGGACAGTCTGAAAGGACTATTCAAACTTTAGAAGACATGATGAGGTCATGCTCTCATGAATTCCATGTTATGTGGGATCAAAACATGCCTTTGGTGGAATTTTCCGTCAACTATAGTTTCCTTTATAGTATTAAAATGGCTCCATATGAAGCATTATATGGAAAGAGTTGTCGAACTCCAACTTGTTGGGATGAAGTTGGTGAGAGGAAACTTATAGGCCCATAACTTATTAAAGAGACCACGAAAAATGTGAAAAAAATACAAGACCATATTAAACAAGCCCAAAGTAGGTAGAAGAGTTATGCTGACAACCAGATAAAGGACATAGAATTCCATGTAGGAGATCATGTTTTTCTGATATTATCTCTAAGGAAGGATATCATAAGGTTTGGTAAGAAATGGAAAATGGGCCCTAGGTACATTAGACCATTTTAAATTCTAGAAAGAATCGGAGTTGTAGCTTACCGTTTAGCGATGCCGCCAAATCTCTCCTGATTTCATGATGTGTTCCACATGTCATTGTTAATGAAATACATGATAGACCCAACACATGTACTCACATATGAAGAAATATAACTAAAAACTTATTTGTTATAATGTGAAAAGCCTATCGAGATTTTTTACACAAGGGAGAAGGTATTGAGAAATCAGACAACTCGTCTAGTAAATGTTCTTTAGAGAAACCAGAATTTAGAGGAAGCAACATGGGAACCTGAGGATGTTATGAAAAAGAATCACCTATATCTTTTTGGTGAGCTTCATAGATAAAATTTGGAGGATCAAATTTCTGAATGAGGGAATAATGTAGCACCCCAAACACTTCATGGTATGTTTCTCTTAAATACATTCTAGTTATAGCCTATATTTCCTGAATCGAGGATCCTATATAGAACAAAACATGGTTTCTTATAGGAGATATCCATAACCTAGAAATTAAATGTATATTTTCCAACTCTTCAATTTTAATTTCAAAAATCCGATATACACTGTTGGGTTCTAGATGATATTTATAGTCTGATAGAATTAACTTAATTTTGGGTGAATAATAACCTACCCTTATGAATAGTAACCTGATTTTATGAATAGTTAATTATCCTTATGAATAGTAATATGACTCTTATGAATGGTATCCATTCCCTTGAATGTATAAATGAATTTTGGCACCTTAAGAATGAAGATGAATATTTTAAGTGTTTATATTTTTCAATTAAATAATTATTTTAATTAAATATTTAATTAATCATATTTAGAAAATTATTTTTGAAATATGGATTTCATTTTTGGATTCTACACATCTAAAAATGGTTAGGGTAAATTTTTGATATTTTTCTGAAATACATGAATTTTTGATGAATAGTCAAATCCGATAATACACAATAAATGATAAATAATGGATTAATTGAGTCATTGACGATGATATTCTGATGTAATCCCAATTTTTTTGAAGTCACATGCATATATTACTATTCTTAGTCATGTGATACACACTATTGGTTGACTTGAGAGGAAATTATAATTTAATAATTATAAAAATAAGAAAACTCCTCTCCCCTCCCCTATATAAACCATCCCTCACCCCCTCTTCCTCCCACACCACTCAAGCTCCAATACTTGACAAAATTCTGCCAAATACAATTCCCAAGCCCTCTCCCCATGTCCAAGTCCTACTGGTCTCACCAAAAGTCCAAAAACAGTGGCCTTATAGAGATTCCCAAGGAGGAGTACTTAAGAGGCGAACCTTCCTTCTCTTTTCTTTCAATTTCTTTTACAAAGTTCCATTATTTTTTCTCTATTCTCACCTCCCCTTGTAAAAATGCCATGATAATTATAGTACCGTACATGTACTATATTTTCATTGTGCTAATGGAATATTTCATCATAATCTATCTTTTTTCCCTCCTTTTATACAATAAATGCAAACACTGTCCGAGATGTGTAAATTTATCACACTCAAGGAAGACGAGTTTTTAATTTGCATTAATATATTCAATACTGGTAATGAAACCTTTTAAATGGTTGAAAAAGGTCTGAATATATTTATTTTTCCTTGATTAAGGTTCTGGAATATTTACATGTTCATAATATGGAATATTAATACCAAACCAGTTTATTGTGTGCAAAACCGCCAAGCCAAATCCAAAAATTTATTTTAACTCATCAAATGAATCATCCTCATGGTATATAAGAAGAATAATTATAAGAACATTTATATCTCTTTAATTTCACTAATAATTTATTTTAACAATTCTGGATGTTTAACCACATTTCAAATGAACTTCCATTAATGAATACAAGTAAACAAATCATGAAACCAAGTATGAAAATGCTTCTAAAGCAATAAAATTCAATCTCTTAATCGCAACAAAAAATGCTATTAATGAACTTAATAAGGTTATAATATATCAATTACATGTTTATGAGGTTCTATAAATATTAATTAATGAAGCTAAATTTGATTATTCAGGTCGTTAAGAACAAACAGGAACACCTTCTAGTGTAAGGTAATGGATTGCTTAACTCAGTTTTTATTCTTTGAGTTAACAATATATTTAATTAGTTACATTGTTCCAATAATATGTGTTAATGAAAAATTATTTTTTAATAATGTATATAGAATTCTGTATTTTGGATTTTTATTTTTCACACATAAATATTTCAGTGTTTCATCGTCACAATAATGACACAATCCTTATAAGGGATCCTCTCTCTCACTTTTGTTCAAGAATCACTCCTATGCTGTGATATTTTATTTTTAATTCCTAATGATTTGGTATGTTTTTAAACATACCCCATACTACCCATGTGACATATAAATAATATAATACCCCTTTACCTCTCATTAATCCCTAACAATAACACGCATTTCCATGCCGAAATGTTTGTAAGGGGTTTCTCATCTCACTTTCATTTCCATGGGATTTTTATTATTTACCTCTTATTTATTGTATGTGGTATATGTGTAATTCCATTTGATATATAATAACATGATTTTATTCATATTCATGTTATTAATGATTAATTTGAGTGTTATTATGTTCTGGTCATATGATTTGATCGATTACGTTGTGGTATGGGGCCTTGTCTCAACTACCATTTTGTTGTGACTAACTTCGTATTGTGCACCTAATAATCCCTACGCGGTGTACCTAATGCCCATTTGAGATCACATTTAATTATAAATTATATTTATATTAAATATACATAATCTCATATCATGGATATGTTTTTTGTCTAAACCGTATAACATTTTACAAATGTTGTTTATTTGGAATGTTATTTTAATTATGGAAATATTGATTAATCTGTATACTCTACTCTATACTGATATTGAAAAGTCATATCTATCTTGTTTTGAATCAATTAATAAAGAATTATTTGGATATTTAGTTTCATGAGGGGGCTTCTATATCCCCTCAATGCATTGGTAGGTCTCATGAGACAAATCAGTTTGGCGAAAACCCCTTCGAGTTTGTTTCCAAAATCAGACAGGAATCTACCCATAGAACTAAACTATTTTTATGGTATTATAGATCATGTTCCAGATACATGACATCCAATTAATAATCATTATCTTTATTCATTATCAATTATTATTATTATCCATGAGTTTTTCACTATGACAAAATCTATGGATGCAGTTTCATTCTCAGTTTATTAATCGCATTTGTTTTTCATTTATTCACTGTGGCATATTGATTATGTCAAATTGATTGTGATTAGCTTATTTTTGTACTCAAGATTCTGAAATTTTTAACCCTTTCTATTAATTTGATCTCACCCCTTTCATTTTTTTACCTTCAACAGGTGATGAAGAGAAGGCCATTTATTGAGTTCTTGTGGTTGTAGTTTTTACTTTTGTTATGTATTGTAACGTGTAACCTTTTTCAATGTAATTTGTGTTATATCTATGTATTTAGTTTCTTCAAGACTAATAAAATTATCATTACATTGTGATTTTAATTCCTTATAACCATTCCAATATCACAAGTAATGCACCATCTCCATCCTAGAGGGGTCAGGGTGTTAATAAAATGCCACAATTTTTCAGCTCAAAACACTTTTGAAAATCCAATTTACTTGGTGGATTTCCACATTTTTTGGTAGTGTTTCATCAATTCTCGCCAATATGAACATTTCCAGGCCACACTTGGCACTTAACCTCCATTACATATAGGAAATCCTTCTATATATCAATAAAAACATGCATGTGAACAACCATTAAAACACTAAATGCTAAAACACAACAACATCATTCCAAAAATCATGTAACATCCAAAGGAACACTAACCACCAAGTCAAAAAGCCTTTCAAGAATTCAAAAAAATTCACACTTCATTAAGAACCATTTAATTAAAAACCTACCCCTTTTAATTTTTAACAACATTCAAAACAACCAATCTACTAAAAAAAACCCCTTCCCCTTTTCTAAAATTCATCAAGGTATCATTTCACAATCCGATAGACATTGGGACCAATAACCTTTATAGGAAAACACCAACCACTAAAAAAAATTCCAAAACCAATTCATCAGATTCAAAATAAATTCAACATCCCAAAACACCCCATTTAAATCAATGATCCAGAATCACCTTAAAATGATTCACGCTTTCAAGACATTTTATTTCAACAAATAACATGTTTAGATTTGAGAAACTCCAATCCATTTAATCATTTCAACTTCCTCCCCTAAATTTGTTTCACAAAAACACAAGCTTCCAAAACCATTCATAAATTTATTTTTTGAAAACCTCCTTTTTCAACATTTCAAAATCCAATCCTTCCTTTAATACTCTTTTACAAAATTTTCACACAAGTATTTTCAAAAAAATTATGATTAAAGAAAGGTTCAATATACCCAAAAAAGTGAAATAGTGTTGGTGGGTGACATGACCATATGGTTGGAAGCCATATGTCAAACACAAAAACTACTTAGAGAGACTTTTTAGGACCATAAAACGACTCCATATGGCATTCCAGGCCTTGAGAAGTAATGGATTCCATTAGTCAGACTCACCTTGTCACATCCCAACACCAAACAATCAACAAGAACAAAGGAGCCTAATAAAACCGGACTTCCTGTGGAATCCTAAATATCATAACAAGAAAAAGTTCATGATGATATTCCCAAATTTACCACTCAAGTCCCAAAAATAATACTCCATGTACATTACATCCCCCAAACAACAAGGGAGCTCTTAAAATCATGGCCTTCTAAGAGCTGAACGCCATTGCGACCATTGTTTCGTGAACTAGTCTGATTTGACCCTGAACTGGTCACCCATGACAACCCACGACAAGTCCAGAGAAGCGTTCATGATTCTTTCAGGATGGAGAAAATCACCGAGGGAATAAATAGAGTACACAAGGAAATGATTTTTCCCAAATATAAAAAATAATAGAAAAAATGGAAAGAAATAGACAGCCCAAAATACATTTATATAAAAATAGAACTGAACATTATTTGTTCAAGAAACCGAATGTAAAACTAAACCAAACACTCATCCAAATAAACCTGAAATCCAACTATCTCCATTTACCTTTCTATTCACTCTAGAACAGAAAGATAACATGTCGAAAAAGGCAATTGAACTTAATCTGAAACCTGCAAAAGGGATAAAAATAGGAGAAGCCTATAGGCATGAGTATTAAAACTCAGTAGTTTAGCCCAATATTCTACTCCCAACGCACTTACATTAAGATAAAAGAAAAATTAATTTCTTGTTTTAAATACAATATATAAAATTATTTTTTCCAAATGAGGTTCTATGCTATAAAAATTTCAAAACATAACTTTCATGTTTTATAAATAAGAATTCTAGTATGAATTTTCAAAGACGTGAAACTTCAATATGAAAATAGTTTTCAAGAGGGATTCATTGAAGATTTCAAAATTTAAAAGAAAACACACATGCCTCGGAATTTACCAACCAAAACACCGTATGAAGACTATGAGTACAAAATAGCCAATGAGCACATGTCACGGGAACACCCCTAGGCACTAGTTAGTTGTGAGCCCTAGGTACCTCATATCATGGTGAAGGTAACTATAATAAATATCCAATCTAGTACACAAGATACACTGGTAGAAGAATAATATATATCCTAGTAGTCACTAACATCATCATCATCACAGTTTATTTAGTGTTTTCATCGTCAAACTTTGTTATGTGAAATAAGGTTAAAACCTCTCCCGATCAATAGCATACTAATACACGTACGTCCAACTAGATACATGGTTTTTCATTTAGTGATAAATCAAGTTACAATTTTTATAAAATAAATTTTTTCCTTGAAAAATCTATTCCCATATCATAAAAATACAAAATATCCCACAAACATGCCTCACAGTTCTTTCACAGATCAATAAAACACATAAAATTTTCATAGAACAAGTTGAAGAAGTATAACGAGGATCTGTATATAAAATCCAATTAAAAATAATCTTTTAATGATAAAACCCAACCAATAACATATCAAACCAAATTTTGAATCCTAAAATACATTTGATGAATAAATTTCATGGATCATAAAATGGCCCCACATTGTGCAACATTGAACACACATGAAACCCATTTTTTATGAAAAATTCCAGACACGCCTTTAATCATTTTTTCAAACCAATGTGAATCAAGGGTAAAAATTAATCCTTTAATATATTTGTGTACACAAACCCGTAGTATATGAAAAAAATTACATAATCCCTTTAAAACACTTATGTTACACATTCAATGTTCAACCATTTTCTTAAAAATGTTGAACGTTCCACTTGCCAGAAACCCTTTCCAAAACATGTCAAAAACCAATACCCATATCATTTTAAAACCAAAAAACCTTTTTTAGTACATAAAGGACCTTAAAATATCACTTTTTATGCTTCCCTACATTAAATAATTGAAACAAGTCATTTTATATCACATTTAGGACACAACAACCAACCGAACTCTTTTCTGAAAACAAGGCATGCAACATTTAGAAAAGCAAGTTCAATTTAACAATCAAAGGGTTAAAAAATACTTTTTCAGGCCAAAAATTTATTATATTAGTATAACCAGGTCATCAAAATTACATTTCATATGTGAAAACTGGAATAACATTTATTTAAACATGTGGTGTGCACTTTTATAACGTAACAACTCCATTTTACACAAAACAAGGCATAAATAACCATTTTTTAGACCAAATAGAACATACAAAGGTTTTAAAACAATAACAATCATATATAAAAGGTTATAAAATCATTAAAAATAAAAAACTTATATAATAATGTCACTTTTTTTGGAGAACCGACCTCAAAAACTTTGTGGAAAGGAAACACACAACTGCAATCACCCGTTGCGGGTTTATAAAACCTAAACATATGATTACCAGACCTAAAAGAACATAAAACACGTCAAAAATCATTCCAAAACATAACCACAGGTTGTGAATAAGTATGGGAGAAGAAATAACCATGAAATAATAGAAGGATGAAGAAAAGGGAGGAGTAAGGAGAAGTAATCTCACCTTCGAAACTAGAGAACTCTTCATATTCCATTATATCCACACACATAGAGGATATGGAATGTATATAAATTTAATTAAAGGGATCCCTAGGCCTAGAAGAAATAATGTAAAAAAATTTGGGAGGAAAATATTAAAAACGAATGATTTATGAATGAAACAATTTACCTTTACAAAATATGTACGATTTGAGAAATATTGAAGACATTCTCCCTAACACACAGTGCATATGAGATCCAAAGTAGTCCAATGGAACATATAGTGAGACTATAGTTTTTGGGCTCTAGTGATAGGTGGAATTACTTAAAAATTTTA
Source organism: Viscum album (assembly GCA_963277665.1). NCBI lineage: Eukaryota > Viridiplantae > Streptophyta > Magnoliopsida > Santalales > Viscaceae > Viscum > Viscum album. The sequence goes on from OY728134.1 coordinate 137,145,136, forward strand.
ATAATGAATGAGAAATGAAAGAAATTATATAATTTCACTAAATCTGGAAATGAGGTCATAGGTTGGCCCAATGTTTTTATAAATCACCCAAATCCACCATGATTATGAGATCCTAAGGTGTAAAAATGGATTTGGTGGTTTTAATTCCTCAGTTAAGGCTAATTGGGAAGTTTAATGAGTGAAAAATGTTAAATAATTATGGGGTTATGAAAGAAACACTTATCTTTTTTAAATCTGGAAATGCGCGCACGGTTTGACCAAATCATGAAGTAACCACCATTTTCTCCAAAAATCCCAAAACAACTATGGGGAAACAGTGGTAAGATGATTATCCATACATTAAAGTTAAAAACAAAACATTCCTTTCACCCAAAACCCTAGAAAAGGATCTATGTTTTTGAATAACCAGATCAAAACAATGACATGAAAGAAAAATGGGTGTGGCACTACCTCTATAGAAGGAGATTAAATTCTATCTAACTACACCCTAAGACCCCAACAATATATTATATATCATATAAAATTGACCTTAATTAGTTTGAAGAGGTATGGGTTTATTTGGATGACTTTTTATAGATGATTTCTATTAGACCTAATGTACATACTTTAGAAGATCCCATTTTGTGTGTGTGAAAAAGGTTGATGATAATTTGAGAACTTTTAGGGATTATAATCACCTAAATTAGTTAATTGTAAAAAAACAACCCCTTTTGAGGATTAACTAAATTTTTTACAAGTTGAAAGGTGAGAGTTAGTTCTCAAATATTGATCTTAAATTCAACAACAAACTATTGGTGCTTTGTGAGGTTGATATTCTGAAGATGAAATTCCAATATCTCTATGAACACTATGATTTTTTTGTGGTTCCTTTTGGTGTTACAAATTCCCCTATTCCATTATTGGATCTTATGAATTGGATATTCCATCCATAATTGGTCTGATTTTTAGTTTTCTACATTTATTAATTCTCAAATACACTGTGTAATAGAAGGAGAATTGATAGCATTTGAGGATGGTCCTAGAAGTAATTTTGGGGCACTAGCTTTATGTTATGCTCTTGAGGTATTATATTTGGATTCCTGAGGTTAACGTTTTAGGAATTTAATCTCTAATATTGGTTTGTATATGGATCTAGAGTCTATTTACGAAGTTATTTATTGGGATCCACCCTTGATAATGTCAGAGGTGCAGAGTGTCCTTGGATTTATGGGGTACTACATGAGGTTTATAGAATACTTATCCAAGATTGAATCCCCCATGTCATACTTAATAAATAAAATTTATTTGTTTACATGTATTTATTAGTGTTAGGAATTTTTTATAGGCTGAGGTAGAGGTTGACTTGTGGTCCATTGTTGAGATAACCGGAGGAGGGTGATGAGTACCCTATGTTATGCAATGAACATAGACATGGTGTTAATTGTGTTTTGATGCATATGTGGTTAGTGATTTATAATGAGTTGAGTCATTTTAGACCCGATGATAATAACTACATAACCCATGTATTAGAGTTTCTAGTGGTAGTATTTTCTCTAAAGATGTAGAGGAACATTCTAATGTTGATCATTTTTTCTACTCAGACCATCACAATATCAAGTACATCTTCCAATTAAAGATACCATAAAATAATAAAGATTCATTGGTTTAATTTACATATGACTACTAATTTTTTGTAGCCAATACTCATAGGAATAGAAACATGGTGGAAGATTTCATGAGGAGGAAGTATCATTCTCACTAATTAGATGATGATTCTAAGTAGTTGGATTCATTTCAGTTGACCTTAGTAGAGGATAGGGTTGAAACTTATATTAATTTTTTCGTGTTGAGTCCTCCACTTATTTAGTGTATGAAAGATACATATTAATGGGACATTGACTATGAGGTTCTATTTGATGTTATATCCTCTTTAGATACAACAGATAATTTTTTTTGAAGATGGGGAGTATGTTATCCTTTTAAAGGGATGGGGAGTTGTTCTATTAATATTGAGAGAAGGGAATATTATAGAGTTTCAGAATTCCCATTTATCAATACAAATGGTGGTGTAAATGATATTCAAGGACATACAATTGAATTTTTGGAGGGTCGTAATGAGGTGGAGCATTATAGAGTCCCCCTCTCAATGCCTCACATGTCGGTAGGTATATGATAAGTATCAGGTTCTGGTTGGATTGACATATCCTCTTGAGATCCTAAAATGGAATCGGGATGTTGTATCTATGAATTTTTTAACAGGTCTTTCATGGATAGTGAGAGGCCCTAATTCTATCTAAATAATTATTGTTTGACTTACCAAGGTGAGCACATTCTTTCATTTATAGAGTATAGTTTGGGATATTTGGAAATATATGATATTGTATGGTTTCTTGTGGTACCCTTGATGATTCTAGGTTTATTTTATTGTTTTACAGAGGATTTTGGGAGGATTTTGGGACCCATTTGAGGATGATTTTGGTTTTCACCCACATATAGATGGGTAAAATGAGTAGACAATCCAGGTTTTGGGGGATATTTAAAAAAAATATTCGCATAAATAAATATCACATCTTAATAGAATAATATAAATTACATAACATAAATATACATTCCAAAATCATTTTGGTCTAGTTTTTTTTGAATAATGGACACATAAACAATTGGTCTATAAGTGAGATTTTTCATCTCCCACTATGTTCGTAATAACTTGTAGCCTTTTTATAATTATCATATATGATAACTTTATTCATAACTTGGGAAATGGAAACATAAGAAATTTTGATCTTATATTCTAAGTAATGGTAAACATATGATATATCAACATATAATGAGCATAATGGTATGAAAACATGAGAATAAATTTTGAAAACCATACCCTACATATCATAGACCATAAACCTGAGACATGGAATATATCTTGGCAATTAATAAGACATAAATCATAGTGTAATAAAATAAAATGAACCATGAAAACATAGATTTACATAAGTTTTAGATTTTTGGTAATCACATAAGAAAATAGATTCATTTCTATTGAAGATCAAGGACTATTTCCAAGACAATCATAGTGGAATGGGTTCCCACCCCAAACTATCATAGTAGTCAAAGTTAAGTCCCACAACTATCATAGGGGATATATTCCCATACTAAATTATGTTCACTCCCCATTCCAGTATTTTTTATCTAATGTGATACGAATCCTTACCAAATTCATTGGAGGGATATAATAGTCCCACCAATCACGAAAATAAAATAATACATATGTGTTTCACACGTATATAAAACATTTTTCATATCAGAACCCATGAATAAAAGGGTTTCCTAAACATTTCATAATAACATAACATATGGGGAAAAATATTTCTCAATATAATTTCATCATTTTAGCAAAGCACAATCTATGGAAAATGAAATGAGTTTTGTAAGAATTTTCTCATAGTATAACCCATGGAAGATAAATGGGTGTCATAAACATCATCTCATCATAAATATAAACCATAAAAACAATTAATAATAATGGTATCATTATATCATATCACTAATAAATCATAAGTCACATAATAGGATGTAATATTTGATTGAAAATTATTTTTGAAGATCAGTTGGTATATTTTTTGAGAAAAAAGTAATTTTCTTTTTAATTGAATTTTTAAAACCATAAATTAATAAAATATTTTTGAAATAATATTATTTAAAATTAAAATATAAAATTTTAAAAAGTAATATATAAACTATTTCATGGTCATCATAATGGCTTGTTTCATACATTCTATACACATTAAATCATAGATTACTTTAACATTTTGTGTAAAATCTAAAAGGGACTTCTTTGGAAAATGTCACGAAGCTTCCTTTTAAAACATTTGAAAAAAATAAAACATGGAAAAAAATAAATTTAATAAATCATTTAGAGAATGTTACAAATAATTTTGAAAACATGTTTTAAAAATATGGCTTTGTAAGAAAAGGTGTTTTTTACTAAAGAGATAAATAAATATGATATTTCATAAAAAGGATATTTTGAACTCCTGACTACATAACTTGATGAAAATGAAAGGGAGACTTTTATTATCATGTAATAAATAGATGAGTTTAAATGTCATGAGTGTTTTTATGTTTTATTATAATATTTCATCATCCAAACCATGATCATAAATAATATCAATAACGAGGAGACTCTATCATTGAACCCTAACCACTTTGGTAACAGTTAACAGTAATCACTAATGAAAGAATAACATTAAAGAAGATTATTATATCATTATAATAAATTAACTATTCATTTCAATTGGTCTTTATATACACCTCATAAAATAAGATAGATGCATAACATAACATGTGTCTCAAAAAAGGAAAATTGAAATACAAATCCTTATCTTCAGTTCTTATTTCCTATAAAGTTATATCGACTCTTTTAAAATAAATATAAATTTATTATAAATATATTTAATAAACATATTAATATATATAATATCATATATGATGTAATTATACCCTTTTATTACTCATTTATTAATGTTTCTTTGTTATAATTACGTTTCGTTTAATAAATGCTTCTTTTTTCACATATGTTTTATTTGATATTTATGATCATATTACTTTGATCATTGTTACATAATATATAGAATTTTAACAATGAAATAAATATTATGTATATTTAATATATATTCATTTAGGGTAATAAATAATATTTATATATTTAAAATTAAATAAATTATTCATGGAGATGATAGTTCGCAAATATGCATGAATATTGTTTTAATTTTATCAAATAATGAAGAAAGAGATAGATAAATAATGTATAAAATTTTTTAAATAATTTTATATAATATATATCCCATATATTGATTAAATTTATCCCTTATTACCACACATTTTAGTGTCAGTGAATAATGAATCACATCACTTTGTGTGGTGGAAATCCGACGTACACCCAATTGACGTTATCATATGTCATTTCATAGAAGAGGAAATGGAAATTGGTGATTATAAAAAAATAATAAAATCTAAATATATTTAATATAATGAGGTTATTATATTATAATGTTTAAATAATATATGAAGGAGGGGGTGGAATATATAAAATAAAAATTATCATTGAAGAATGTTACCTCTTATTCTGGTAACCTCCTTAGGTTTGAACAAAAACCCTTCCTAGGTTGAATTTATGTTATAGTTAAGGAAACTAGGATGATAGTAGGGAATTAAATAAGGAATTTGGGTATGACTTACCCGAACCGTAATTGAATCTGATCAATGCTTAAAATTTATATTCCTACTAACTACTGTATATGTGGAATTTAGGTTCGAACCCAGAGAGAAGGCAATAATGACCACTAATCATCTAAAACATTAAAAAGGACCCCACTGTTGTCAGTAGTGGGGTAGATTTTCTATTTTTTACTATATATATTTTGTTATTTAGTTTATTATAAGGATGAAATGAAACCCCCAATCCTTTTTAGTTTTTTTGAAAACTATAATGAAACAAGAAACATGCTAAAAACAGTAAGTAACCGAGATATAAAATGATGATAATTGGACAATCAAGAAAATAATCCTGAGGAAAATGTTTAATTCTATTCACTTTAAAAGGATTCATATGAACTATAAAGTTTCTACAATGAACAACTAAAGAAAAGTTGACTCACTTCCCTCACCAAGAGTTAAGTCAAATAGTCGATCAATCATGGAGTTCTCCACTCCGAGATAAATCAACTACAAAAATTATGATTTAGAAAAAACTACAGAATGAACTCACCACAAGTTATAACTTTTACAGAATTTATTTACATTTAAACGATGTATCAATAATCAATATCTCCGAATAATTGTGGAATTATAATTAATGTGCTAATGATACAATTTAGTTGAATGTATTTGTAACTGATCACATCGATAAAAACATGAAACATTGAATTTATAAAATGAAAAGGAGGTAAAGAGACCAATATAATTTTTTATTCCAAAAAATCGAAGGTTTATACAACTATAATTTTAATTATCAATATATCTACTAAAAACATACTATAACAGAGTAAAAAATATTTAGTAATGAGGGAATAATAACTCCCCAAATGATATGCTCTGCCCACCAGATCTATCTAATCTTATAAGAGAGAAGCTCTCAAATCTCCAATGGTGATATGCTAGAATGTGTGTTCTCCAAATGCCCCCCCCCAATTTTGCTACTATCCTAGATTTTAAATCCTATTGTCATAAGCTTCACGTCACCCCATGTTTCCCACTGACTAAATTTGGTTCTTTATCCTTAGACTCCACACGTGTGTTTTTTTGTGCATCACAGGTCGCACTAGCTTTTCCCAAATAACTAACTTCTAGTGACTTAGTTGAATGTACCTAGACATTTTGAAGGCCTTGGGGGGAACCCAAAAAATAAAGAACAACAAAACAAAGTTATAACTGTTAAAACACGATAATAAAAAAATTGATAATAATAGATTAATCACGTAATTGTTATTAGCTAGATATTTTATTTATTTAATCTATAACATAAATTATTAATTATTAAATATTATTATTATGTAATTAAGTAATTACCTTTTTTAATTCAGTATATTTATTATAGATAAATTTATCTACAAATAAAGGTATTTACTAGTTCATTAATGAATTAAATTAAGTTACTTTATTTAAACTTATATGTTGTTAACATTTAAGTTCTAAACATTATATTAAATAGTGAAGTTTATTTTTTAAAAAATTAATTAATAATGTTAATAATAATTACTATATTAATTACTATTTTGAACATTGAATTGTTAACTTATTAAGTAGTTTATTTTATTCTAATTTTTTTTAAATATTATTTGTAATTTATTTAATATATTTAATTAAAGTAAATTATATTATTAATTATATTTTATAAATTAATTATTTTATATAGATTATTTATTTATAATTAATATTATTTTATATTTAAATTTAGTTATTTTTAATTTAGGCTTTTAATTTAGTTTTTGTTATAATTTATTGTTATTATATTTTTTATAACTTCTTTCTTCTCCCCCCAAATCACGGCATAGCAGGGGGGGCTTCAGGGATTTCTTCAGCACTATAGTGGTGGAGGACTTCAGGATGATTCTTCATGAAGCATACCAACACCGGTCTCAGATCTGGAGCAGTGGAGCGCGACGAAGGCAAGGGAATCCAAATGCAGTGGCAATTCCTCAGGTTTTGGTGACGTAACGGACATGTTGATAGTGGCCTCATCAGCGGCTCCATCGGTTTCTGATCATCCTCCCGACTCGGCACCGACCTCCTCCTTGGATTCCCACAACAGCGGCAGTGACAAGGGTCCTCAAATGCGGCTCGACGGTGGTCGAAAGCTTCATCCCTCAAATATGCGGCACATAGCCCTCTTTTTCCCAGCGTAGTAGCGATTATAGGCAGCTTCATATTCTTCTCCAACGTCTTGAGCTCCTCCTCAGAGTGTGACACGACCAGATCTAGGTAGGTGGCTTGGCTCAAGGTAGCACATGAAAATCTCCATGGAGGAAGGGATTTCTTCAAGTTGAGTCTAGAATTGGCTTTGGATCTAGATGTCGGGAGTTCATAGATCAACATTTCAGATTTACAAAAAGTGAGTTTTTAGGAATGATTTGTTCCAATAGATAATTTATTCTGGATTTATATGGTTTTGATTTTGTGTGCATGTAACTCCCTAACCCCAGTTACCCAGAGTCAGTGCATTATTTTAATACATTGGCATGATTACAAGGAATCAAGTCCCGAAGGACCGATCGGTTTAGCAGTCATGGGAAATAGATTACATACATGAATGTTACATTACACTTTATAACATAAAAAACTACATAAATAATCCTTTATGGCAGCTATTATTCCCTTGGATTAACCCTGAATATCAATCACAATACACTTCTTGGAATCCTGGGGAAAATGAAACATAAAAAGGGGTGATCTCAAACGCTCAGTAAGGGTATGAAATTCCGCGGAAACATTCATAAATAAGCATAAACATTTAAGGAAATGTATAAAACTAAAAAAATCCTTTTCAACATAATCATCATCATAATATGGAAAAAATGAAATATTTCCATTTACATACTCACATGGATACTCTACTAGTCGAATAATCACATGTAATATCAATAGTCACTTTCATAATTATGGAATGCATAATGATAGACTATCATAACCACATACTCAAGGCCTTGTGCCAAGACTACAAATAAGATTTTTTCAAGGCCTTGTTCCATGAAACTAGTTTGTCTCATGAGACCTAACGATGCATCGTGGAGCTATATCAGGCTACACCTGTCACTTACTATGTCCAAGGCATTCCACATATAAAAAGGTATAAACATAACATTAACATTCATATTAAAACTATCATACGAAATGTCAATATATTATCCATAAACCATTAATGGTGTAACAATAACACATCCATAGTCAAACATATCACAAAATATTCAATAAAATATGAAATTTTGGTATCATAATAAATCAACTTCAAATAATATTAATATCCATCAAAGGATGTTGACATAGAATAAAATGTTTTGTCAAACTCTTTGAGAGAAATATCCTTTTTCATGAAATCGTTTAAAAGTTACACAATTTATAAAGGAATAAATTTAATGAAATTTTTGAATCAAATTGTCCCATACCACTTTGAATCTTTTGAAAGGAATTAACATTTTTAAAACATTCATGTCCGTATAAATAAATCCTTAAAAACCATTTTTAATACATGGACATTTATGAGAATGATTTAGAAGAATAAATATTTAAATCATTTAAAATGATGTTTGAGTAAAACTTCCCATAAAAATAATCCCTTTGAGAAATTATTTATGAAACATGGACATGGTTAATAAATATTCCCCAGTAGATACTTAAGTAAAAACAACCTCGGATAATAAAGGGATTGTGAAATTAACCCTTACCAATTTGGTAACTTACAAAACCTACACCCCCTGAAAGATGTATCATACAATTAATATGTAAATACACATAAATTAAATTGTATTACACAATTAATAAAATTATGGGAAGTACATACATCAAACAAAAGTTAATAGTGTCAATATGGTGTGAATCTCACGGGAATAAGGAGTGAGATGAAAACCTCTTACTTTGAACATTCCTTTAGTCGAGTGTACGTTTAACATTCTGTATGAAGATCGTAGTATGTTATTAAATTATACCAGAACCATATCAATATTTATGAAATCATACATGATTCATTTATGAATTTATACTACCCATTTAATAATAATTTCCATGTTAAATTAACATTTCGGGTAATCATCGCTTTCTTTATTGTGCGTGTTTTAACTTGTTACTCTTGATTGTATCACTTAGATCGTGATTCAAATACATACATAATATAAAGAATGATTTATATATCATATATATTTATAATATAAATATGTATAATATAAATATATATATATATATATAATGGAAAACAACATTTATGGAGACGGTAGTCCGTACATACGCATAAACGTTGTTTCCGTTTTCATATCATATTGAACTAAACTAAGTGAAAAATATATATATAATTACATAAATACATATATATATATATATGAATATATATATCTCTAGTAGAATTATTATTTAAAATATTACATACTAATTAGTAATATATTTTTATAATCGTCGATGAATGGTGGACTTGGAAATGAATCTTATCGCGTCGTGGAGACGGTAATCCGTACGTACGTACGAGTGAAAATATCTTTCTTTTGATATTAAAAAAATATATAATATGATGGTATATCATATATAAAGAATTATTATCTTTTTATATTTATTATTTACTTCAATTACATAACATTATCATACTCATACAAATAATAATGTTTTGAATAACAATTACACCACGACGTGGAGATGGTAAGTCGTACGCACGCACGTATGGTGACATGTCATTCAAAAGATGGATAGAATACTAAATCTGGTTATACCATATTTATAATAATATCAATGTATATAGAAGATACATGATTAATTATTTTATATTGGAAATAACAACAAAAGAATAATTTGAAGAAGAAAGGAACTTGAAAGAGGGTGGTGAGAACATTATCTCTTCTTTGGGTGCTTCCTTTTGATTTGATCAAAAGAGATCCTTAGGTTGGATTTCTGATCTAACTAAGGACTTTAAGTGAATTGAGGGATGTTGATAGAATATTTTATCTGGGTTTGGTCGAGCCAAATGGCTTTTATGGTTTGAATAAGAGGGAAGGGGGAGTGCCCTTTTATAAGAGGGGTGAGGGGAAAATTTGGAAAAGCTAGAAATATTATTTTATAATAAAATCATATTAGGTTTATAATGGCTAAAAAATCATTTATTTAGGTTAAAAGGTGGTGATGGGTCGAAAACAACTCAATTAATGGGATTTAGACAGGTTTGGGTTACTTTATTAACCTTATCTTTTAGTTTTAACTCTTAGTTAATTAGTTTGACATTTACCATGTATCTTTGTGGTTTTATATTATATGGTTAATAAACAGACTATATACATCCATGAGACCCCAGAAGTGGTCCATTCATGTTTCCCCTATCATGATATAAGTCCTTTGGCCGAACCTTAGATTTTTAGAGATAGAATTTGAATTAATAATATAATATTTATTTTAAAAACTCTTTTATGTCAATTTTGACACTATTTAATACTTTATTTTTGTTAAAGTCTTAAAAAATTTATTAATTCGATCCAAATTCATTTAATAAATAATAAAATTCGTGGATGTCCTCAAAGCATTCAAATTATTTTTCTTTTAACATTTAAAATACCAATTATTTCATTCTTTTACTAATAAGAAAAATACTACATCATTATTGTGTCATGAATAAATTTAATTATTCAACATCTGAAAATTATAAATAAACTACACTTATGTAGGAAATATTTTTAGATTTATAATGAATATTTATAGTCAAAAATATAACATATATAATGCTCTGTAAAAATTGTTTTTCTAAAAGATATATGTTTATGTCATTTTTGTATTTACTTTAGCTTAATTAATATAAAGTGTTCTTATCACTTAGAAGTGGCTCCATGGGGTCCCAAAATTGACCAGAGGATGACCATGGTCGGAAATGTATCATCCAATAGGGTTAGGACACTATTTTGGGTAAATTAATATTATTATAAATTTATTTTTTACCCTTATTTACCAGATATACCATTTAACCATGGTAAATAAAATATTTACTGATGTAATTATTCAAAATGTCTAAAAATAAAAATAACCTATTTACATAATTTTTACATATTTATTATAAATATGGAATCCATTTTTCTAAATTAAAAACACAAATGTGGCTGAAATTAATTTAAAATTAATTCTTATTGTCAAAACAAAAAGCGTGTTTTTAAGAAATAATTACTATCAAAAGATTGGTACTTGCTTATTTCCAGTTTAAAAGTGAAATTATGTCAAATGACCAATATTGGATTAAATGGTAAAAATATAATCTAATTATACTCTAAAATCCCTCAAATTCATAATTTTTCACTATTAATTATTTCAATTAAAAAAGTTTTTTTTAATTAAAATTTAGTAATTTTCATTATTCATCAAAATATGAAAGTTATCCGAAAAGTACCAAAAATTAACCCTAAGATAATTTCTATATTCTGAATCCAAAAATTAAGTCCATTTTGAAAGATAAAATATATAAAATTTCAAATATTGCGTATTACTATTCATAACGGCTAGTTTGATTGGTTTTGGTGTGTGTTAGGACTCAAAGTTGCGTACAACACACTCTACTATATTATTCAAAGAGAAGAATACCATGGAAGCTTGGGGTTTCACATTCATCCCTTATTAAATAAATTTCATCCTCTAAATTTGATATTGTTTTTAAAAAATAAAAGGATGAAAATAGAAAATATGGGAAAACCCACATCGGAAATTGTGTTAATAAAATTGAGTCTTAATAAGAGGAAAAGGGAAATGAAAGAGTCACCACCAAATTTTGATCTCGATTAAGAGAGCATTGATGGAAATTAGAGACATATAATTAGAGGAAAAAGTAAATATTTATAGGTAGTGATTGAGGTCATCAATCACAAATAAGTGTAAAATTTAGTTCCTTAAATTCATCAATCTATGATGTTTTAAAATATCATCGGTTCCACAAAACATAAGGTATTAGGATAACACATTTTTTGTTTTAAGATCATTCAATAATGTATAATAATTAATTTCTTCATATATAATAGAAGATGAAAAATATATATTTGACAAGTAGAGTTCCATCCTTTTACTAATTTCTACCAAAAACTCATCTTTCACTCCAAAAGATAATAGAACATGAAAACTATTCTATTTATCATATTCATTTGGGATTCAAAAAAAATGAATTTATAATCCATCTACCAGGCCTTCTTAAAAAAACTACTCAATCCAAGACATCTCATGGGCTAGTGGTTGGTGGTACACCCTTGTCATCCTTCGGTTGTGGGTCCAAGTCTCACAGCCTTGCAGGTCGCGACGGGATGCCGCCCAACCTTCGGGTTGTCCTTTTATGGAAAAAAATAATCTCAAACTAAAGTTATCAAAAATACTTTTTTCCAAACTCACAGTCCAAAATTTGTAAGGAAGTTAAACACAATGAAGATCCCTTTTTTCCACGTAATAACATGTGAACACCTATATCATGTATTATTTTAAAACATGGTAACACACTGAATTACCATAAAACCATATTGATTACATTCATTCTCCCTTATTCTTTATAGAATACCAGATATACTCCTTCTGTCCAAAAATGTTGTAAACTCCAACAATGATGGAATATACAAATCATTAATCAGTTTTAAGGAAGTCATGAAAATCCAAAATAATTTATCTAAATCAACCATCTCTTATTCAAAAATCACTACCTCATTATCAGGACCATATTAAGGATTACCTTTCCTTCATCCATGTGTTTTCAAAAAAGTGTGGCTTATTATTAAGCCACTTTTCATTGAACCATATAATATCAAATTCTCAATAAAATAGTACTTTAATACATTCTTTATTTATGTCCATAATTCATTTAACCAGTATATTGTAGATACAACACTAAAATGGAATAATTATATAATAACAACATAATAACACTAGTCATTCATCTTCATCTGAGGTAGTGTCATAATTTGATTATTATCCAATAAAATCATTTGTGGGATACTCTTATGACTAGGACATTGATATTAATAGTGTATCAACACCTTTTAGATGAAGCATTTTACATTTTAAAATGTTTTCATACCCTTGTAGTCACGTACTTGGTGTCATTTTTCTCCACACTTATAAAAAACTCCCATTTCCTTCAAGCATTTACTAGGGTGATTATTTCCACATTTATCACATATGGGAAAATCATTCTTTCCCCTATTACTTTTATCCATCTTTCTCTCTACCATCCTTTTCTTCTCTTGCTTCCCTTCAAAGCCATTGGACTCAGAAAATTCCTTACTTATCTTACTAACAAATGATATTATTTCTTTATATGTTGAGAATACATGGGAGACTATTTCCCTTCTAAATTTTGTCTTAATACCATGAATGATATGACCCTTCTTACTGTTTGGATCATACGTATTGCAGGAGTTCTCATTCCTTCTACTGGGCACCATTTCTAAACAATGGAATACATAAGGTTAGTTTATGAATCGTAATTCATAATTCGAAACATGTAAAATACCTAATTTAAATTGAACAGTTTAAGGATATAATCCATAATCACAAAAAAATCCTTGAGGAGATATATACTTATAAACCCTTCATAGTGGTTTTGTAATGAAAATGATAATTATCCTAAGCATATCCCCCATGAGTGTCGTAACTAAGAGTACAACAAGTCATGTTGTCGTGCACCAGTTCCCGTTCGAGTCTAGCTCAAAGTGGTGTTTTCGGGTTTTACCCCTAGGTACATCTGTTACAGAGCCACCTCTACCTGCTCGTATCCATATAGGGATTTATTGCTTGGAAAACTCACCAAATCCCTACAGTACCAAAATTCTAAGATGTTCTTCTATACTAATCTTCAAATTATATCTTAGAGTAATGTTCTCTAATCAGAGTTTATCTAAATCTAGTTTTCAAGGATATTTCTAAACTTCCTCTAATACCAAATGTAATGCCCCAACCCCAGTTACCCAGAGTCGGTGCATAATTTTAATACATTGGCATGATTACAAGGAATCACCCCCGAAGGGAGGATCGGTTTAGCAATCTTGGAAAATCGATTAAATACATGAATGTTACATTACAATTTATAACATACAAAAAAACATAAATAATCCTTTTTGAACGCCAGTATTCCCTTGTCTTAACCCTGCATATCAATCACAGTACACTTCTTGTAATCCTGGGACAAATAAATCATAGAAAGGGGTGAGCTCAAATGCATAGTAAGGGTATCCAATACAGAAGAAACTTTAATAAATAACCATAAACATTTAAGGAAATTTATAAAACTGAAAAAGACTTTTTTAACATAAAATTAATCATAATATGGAAAAAATTATATAATTCCATTTTCTTACTCACATGGATACTCTACTAGTCGAATAATCACATGAAATATCAACATCCACTATCATTATGATGGAATGCATAATTCCAAACTATCATAACCACATAGTCAAGGTTTGTGCCAAGACTACAAAAAAGATTTTTTCAAGGCCTTGTTCCAAGACACTAGTTTATCTCATGAGACCTACCGATGCATCGAGAATCTATAGTAGGCTCCACCTGTAATTTACTAAGTCCAATTCATTCCTCATATGAAATGGTTTAAACGTAACATAAACATTCGTATTAAAACTATCATATGAAATGTTGATACATTATCCATAAACAATGAATGGTGTAAAAATAACACATCCATAGTAAAACAAATCACAAAATCTTCAATAAAATATGGTTGTTTTGTATCATAATTAATCATCATCAAATAAGATTAAAATCCATCAAAGGATGTTGACATATGTGAAAATGTTTTGTAAAACTCTTTGAGAGAAATATGCCTTTTTCATGAAAACATTTAAAAGTTACACAATTTAGAAAGAAAGAAATTTAAATAAATTTTTTAATCAAAGTTTCTAATAACACTTTGAATCTATTGAAAGGAATTAACATTTTTAAAACATTCATGTCCATATAAGTAAATCTTTAAAAACCATTTTGAAAACATGGACATTAATGAGAAATATTTAGAAGAATAAATATTTAAATCATTTAAAATGATGTTTTAGTAAAAATTACCTTAAAAATAATACCTTTGAATACTCTTTTATGAAACATGGTCATGGTTAATAAATATGTCCTAGTAGATACTTACGTAAAAACAACCTCAGATAATAAAAATATTGTGAAATTAACCCTTACTGATTTGGTAACTTACAAAACATACACCCCATGAAAGAAGTATCATACAATGAATATGTAAATACACATAAATTAAAGTTTATTACATAAATAATATAATTATGGGCTGTAGATACATCACAGTAAAGGTAATAGTGGAAATATGGTATGAATCTCATGGTAATAAGGAGTGAGATGAAAACCCCTTACCTTAAACATTCCTTTAGTTGAGGGTACGTTAAACCTTCTGTATGAAGATCGTAGTATGTTATCAAATTATACCAGAACTATATAAATATTTATGAAATCTTACATGATTCATTTATGACTTTATACTACCCATTTAATAATAATTTCTATGTTGAATTAACATTTCGGGTAATCATCGCTTTCTTTATCGTAAGGGTTCTAACTTGTTACTCCCGATTGTATCACTTAAATCATGATTTAAATGCATCCAGAATATAAAATATTATTTATATATCAAATATATGTCGAATATAAATATGTATAATAGACATATATATGAAATGGAAAACGCCGTTAATAGAGACGGTAGTCTGTACGTACGCATAAACGTTGTTTCTGTTTTCATATCGTATTGAACGGAACTAAGTGAATAAGATATATGTATTTAAAAAATACGTATATATATATATATCTCCAGTATAATTATTATTTCATATATTAAATACTTATTAGTAATATATTTTTATAATCGTCGATGAATGGTGGACATGGAAATGAATCTTATCGCGTCGTGGAGACGGTAATCCGTACGTATAGACGAGCAAAAATATCATTTTTTTATATTAAAATAATATTTAATTGAAAGGTATATAATATATATAGAATCATTATCATGTATATTTATTATTTACTTTAATTACACATCATTATCATACCCATCCAAAAAATAATGTTTTGAATAACAATTACACCACGACGTGGAGACGGTAAGTCATACGTACGCACGTATGGTGACATGTAATTCAAAGGATGGATAGCATACTGAATATTGTTATACCATATTTATAATAGAATCACCATATATAGAAGATACTGGATTTATTATTTTAGATTGTAATGAAAAAATAAAGTAGAAGTTGAAGAAGAAAGGAACTTGAAAGATGGTGGTGAGAACATTATCTCTTCTTTGGGTTATTCCTTTTGATTTGATCAAAAGGGCTCCATAAGATCGATTTCTGATCAATATAAGGCATGTAAGTTAACTTGAGGAAAGTTGAGAGAATATTTTGGTTGTTTTTGGCCGATCCAAATGGCTTTGAAGGTATGAATTAGAGAGAAGTGGGAGTGCCCTTTTATAAGAGGGGTGAGGGGTACCTTTAAAAAAGCTAGAAATATTATTTTATAATAAATTCATATTCTGTTTCTAATGGATATAAACTAATTTATTTAGTGTCTAGGGTGGGGATGGGTCTAAAACAACTCATCCAATATATTTTAGACATGTTTGGGTCACTTTATTAACCTTATCTTTTAGTTTTAACTCTTAGTTAATTAGTTTGACATTTACCATATCTCTTTGTATTTTTATATTATCTGGTTAATAAACTTACTATATACATCCAAACAACCCCCAAGTTGTCCATTATTGATTAAAATATAATTATATAAGTCCTTTGGCCAAAAAATTGGTTTTTAGGGATAGAATATGAATTAATAATATAATATTTATTTTAAAAACTCTTTTATGTCAATTTTGAGACTATTTAATAATGTATTTTTGTTAAATTATTAAAAACTTTATTAATTAGAACAAAATTAATATAGGAAATCATAACATGTCATATTAACCAAATAAAATTTGTGTATGTCATCAAAACTTTCAAAATATAAATATTTTAACATTTATAATACCAAATATTTGATTCTTTTATTAATAAGAAAAATAATGCATCATTATTCTGTCATCAATAAATTTAATTATTTAACGTATAAAATTTTTAAATAAAATACCATTATGTAGGAAAAAATTTAAGATTTATAATTAATATTTATAGTCGAAAATATAACATATATATCCCTATGTAAAAATTGTTTTTCTAAAATATGTATGCTTATATCATTTTTGTATTTACTTTAACTTAATTAATATAAAGTGTTTTTATCACTTACAAGTGGCTCCATGGGGTCCCAAAATAAACCCAAGGATGCCCATGGTCGGAAATGTGTCGTGAAATAGGGTTAGGACACGTTTTAGGGTAAATTAATATTATTATAATATTATTTTTTACCCTTATTTACTAGATTTACCCCTTAACCATGGTAAATAAAATATTTACTGATTAATTATTCAAAATGTCTAAAAATAAAAGTTACATATTTAAAAAATTTCAACCTACTGATTCTTAATATGGAATCCATTTTTATAAATTCAAAACACAGAAGTAGAAGAAATTAATTTCAAATTAATTCCCGTTGTCAAAACAAAAAGCGTGTTTTTAAAAAATAATAACTATCAAAAGATTGGTACTTGCTTATGTCCAGTTTAAATGTGAAATTATGTCCAATGACCAATATTGGATTAAATTGTAAAAATATAATATATTTATAATCTAAAATACTTCAAATTAATAATTTTTCACTACTAATTATTTTGATTAAAAAAAGTTGTTTTTCATTAAAATTTAGTAATTTTCACTATTCATTAAAATATGAAAGTTATCCGAAAAGTACCAAAAATCACCCTAAGATAATTTTGATATTCTGAGTCCAAAAATGAATTCCATTTTGAATGATAAAATGTATAAAATTTCAAAAGGTGGGTATTACTATTCCGAACGACAAGTTTGATTGGTTGTGGTGTGTGTTAGGACTCGAAGTTGCATACAACACACGCTACTGTATTATTAAAAGAGAAGTGTACCATGGAAGCCTGGGGTGTTATTGTGTAAGACTAGTTTTTGATTGAGTTCAATGGTGAAGGAATGTTGTGTGATGGTGGATGAAGAAGAGGGATGTATTTTTGTGATGCTGAAGTGAAGAAAATGAATCAGTATCGGTAGTTAAAGAATGCATATGTTCAGAAGTGAGACTAATAGATATGTGGGAGAGGGAACATTGATTGAATGGTAAAACTATCGGTGTGTGCAGTGAAACTGATAGTTGAGAAGGATTAGTGCATGATAAGGCTGGAGAAAAAGAAATAAATTATCGGTGAGTGAGTGAGACCGATGGGTGTTTGGCATTAGTGAGTCAGTGACTCACCAAAATAAGAATTATATCAGTGCTAGGGGATAATCGATGAGTTGGACGACTCACCAATGGTTATATAAAATGAATCATCGATGTGAGAGTGAAACCGATGAAAATTAGATAATGATTAGAGAGTCGAGGGGATCGGTGCGTCCCAACACCAGTGAGTCATGAGATCAGTTTGAGGTGAGAGACCGTTAGTTAAAATAATAAATGAGTCATCAATAGTTTAAAAATGGGGAACGGAAACCGATGTGCAGGAGAGACCGATGGTGTTTCAAAGTGATCAGTGAGTCATTACTCACCAATAGTTAAAATAATTATCTATGTGACAAGGGATCAGTGAGTCATGACATCTGTGCATCACAACATCGGGTTTTCAACTCACTGATAGAAAAAATTGAAATGATAACAATAAAAAATTAATTTTAAATAGATAATAAATTGAATAAAAATTTAATTAATTAAAATAAATTAAATGTTAACTAAACTGTTAAAGATTAAATAATTAACGTAATTAAAAACTAACTAAATTATTATATATGCTAAAAATAAAAGTAACATAATTATTAACTAAGAAATAAAAATTAAGAATAATTAATTAAATATCTAAATATATTCTGAGCACATAAAAAGAATTAACTGCAAATATATAGTTAAAATAATTTAAATTAACTAAATATTTTGAACATTTAAGTTAATTAATTAAATGAAAAAATGAAAACATAAAATTAAGAACATATTATTATATTAAACATTAACTTAAAATTTTAATTATCAAATAAACAAAATATTTAGACTAGTTAATAAATAAAGTTTATTTATTTTAATAAATCTAATTTAATTTGTAAAGTTTAAAATTAAAAACTAAATTAGATTAATGGAAATAAAAATGAACGATTGATTATATAATAAAAATTTAAAATTATTAAAAAGTTAACAAAATTAATTTTATTAAACTAAAAATTAAGTTAATATAATTAGAATAATTATAATGACTAAATAAAAAGGCTAAAAATACATATTTAATTATAAAAAGTTATTACTTAATATATTAAGTGTTAAAAATACAAATTTCCATTATTAATTAAAAAGTGTTAAAAAAATATTTAAATTGATAAAAAATAAATAATAGTTGTGGAAAAACATTTTAAAAATATAGCCACATCAATGACCTATCCCGACCAAATTATTTTGTAATTATGAAGAGTAGAGAAGAGTGGGTGGTATTTTATAAGAGAGGTGAGTGGGACATTTTTTATTTTTGAAAATTAAAATTTGTACTAACATTTTTATCACGACCAAAAGATCCAAACAGTTCATCATCAATATTTATAGCTTATAAGGTTGAAATACTTCCATAAAATTATTTTTTTTAAGTTTTGGGTCATCATTAACCCTAATCATTTTAGTTCGACCCCCTAGTAAACCCATTTATTCTATAATCTCGGTAAATAATTTATACTATTTTTTTCATTTAATTATGGTCAAAAATTAAGTAAAATTGTTATATATATATATAATTATGATTATAAATATGGAATCCATTATTGAAAATTCAAATCACTGAACTGGAATAATTTTATTTAAAAATAAACCTGCTAATGTGATGATAATGTTTGTTTTTAATAACAAAATTTTCACAAGTAAATAATGTTTAATTATAAAAAGTTCAATATAAAATTGATTCCCATGAACTAAATTGGAATTAAAAATATATTATTGAAATAATTTTCCGTTTAAAACTAGTTTAAAACAATTTTTAAAATTTTAAATGTTTTAAATGAAAATAAAGTTATTAATAAAAATTAGTATTTTTCATTGTCCAATAAAAAAAATTATTTCTTTAGAAAATTTTGAGAAATTAAATCCAAGATAATTTTAAAATGTTGATTTAAAAAATTAATTTTATTATGTGAAATATTTTTTTTAAATGTTTTAAATATTTATTTTATTATTTTTTCAAAAATTTATTTTTTTTAGAAAATAGTATTTTTGAATCACATAAATACATTTTGGTGAAATTATATATTTTATTATCACTATGATTTCTTTATAAAAACCCATTATACGTAATATTTAAAAATTAATTATTATTATTAACATCTCTAGGATTAATATCTTGGCTATAATACTCATGTTTAAATAATAATGTATCATAGTTAATTAAAACACAGTAGTGCATGTAATGTATGTTAAACACAATGTTGCATGTAAAGAAATATATCAAATAAATTTAATTTATTCAGAAATTTTTTTATAACATCTCAATATGTTACGTTATACACCCCTTAAAATGGATTTCTCACTCAAAATTCATAACTCCAATAAAAAATGAGGATAATTTTACATGATATTTTCCTTAGTTTCCCCTGTAGCTTCTTAAAATTGGTGGTTTTGCGACAAAACATTTACTGGGGTAGTGGTCTAGTTTTTTTTCACGTTATCACTATAATCTAGAATCTCCACTAGAGATTTTCTAATAATAAATATCAAACTCTAATAGTATGACATATGATTTTAGTACATTTGAAGGGATATTTATGTACTTTTTCATAAGAGATACATGGAACAAATCATGAAATTGATAGAGATTTGGTGGATGTTCCAAATGATAAGAAACTATCTCTATATGATCTAGAAAATAAACAAAACTGATGTTCCGATGAAATATCCATAAATTTTATTCGAAACCTCATAATCTTATTCCATCTAGATATTCATAGGAATTTATTGTCACCAACATCAAATTCTAGATCATGTCGATGATGCAGTATAAATATTCTGCCAAATATGCGCTACCTTTATTTGTTTCTGAATGGCTATAACATTCTATATTTATCCATCTTTATTATCCCCAATAGATTTTTACAACTTAGTTTACTATTACTGGAGGTATAAATTTATTTACATATGATCATTCATAAGGAGTCATTTGAATACTCATGTGAAAAAAATTGTTATAATGAAACTCAACTAGAGTAAGGTAGTGATCCTCATTATCATTAAAATCAATAGAAAAAAATAACTATATCCTACAGGGTTTTAATTATTCTCTCAGAGTGAATATGTATTTGAGGATGATATGAAGTGATGAAACATCACTCTATATCCAGAGCCTTTTGAAGACTTCACCCAAACGTCACAAAAAACCTTATGTCCTGATCAGATACAATATAATGTGGTACTCCATTTAATCTTACCACTTACTTAATTTATATATGTATAATGTGATACCAATAAAAAATCCATGGTGATGTTTTTCCATTTCCATTCTAGAATGGGTAATAGATGTAACATCCCCTTATACTATGGTCTCTCAGTCTTAACTTTCTACCACACCAAGAAATGAGATACAAACTCTAAAATATATTTCTTCATTAAATACCACTAGAATTACTCTCTCAAATATCTATACATATTCATAATTCCAGAATGAATAATTAATGAATAATTATGAGCTTCTACTAACAACACCTTCATTAAATCCAGTATGGGTGGAATACATACATGGTTCTTGAACATTATTATTCTATTATGATCTAGGTTTAACTCAATAACATTAACAATAATCTATTATAGCTATAAATCTTCCTTATCCACCACTTTTATCTTCACTTGGATAAGTAGTTGAACAATCAATTGAGAAAGAAAATATTTATACTATTCCTTAATGATTTCCACATCCATCCTATAAAAATCTAGAATTATTCAACCTTTTAAGATCATCTTCATGGATAATCTATCCTAATACATTTGACTAAAAGTATTGTCCACCTTTTTCACCCTGATAGTGTTTTAATTTATTATGCAATCATAATCTTTAATCATCTCTAACCATCTTCCCAAGTTCATATTCAACTCCTTCTCTGTGAATATTTACTTTAAACTTTTGTGATCTCTATATATTTAAAACTTTTCTCTATAAAGATAATTCCTCCATATCTTTAATCCAAAAATTACCATATCTAACTCCAAATCATAAGTTGGATAATTTCTTTCATGAACCATCAATTTTGATGACACCTTTGCAATAGTTATGTCATTCTGTATAAGAATGCATCATAATCTCTTCTTGGATGCATCAAAATTTAATAAAAACCCATATCCACTCTAGGATAATATAATAAAAAGTGTGTGGAATAATATTCCCTTTAGTTCATAGAAAATATTATCCCACTCATATGTCTATATGAACATTGATCCATTTTTTCTTAACATAGTGAGTGGATTAGATAGTCCTGATAAATTTCATTAAAAGAATTGATATTATTCAGATAAGTCAAGAAAACTATGGATATCAATCACTATGGATGGTTTGGGTCAATATTCAATAGCCCCTATCTTTAATGGATATGCTGATATACCCTCTCATGGGATTATATAGCTCAAAATAAACCCTTTTGTAGCCAAAATTCAAAATTTATAAATTGTTCATATAGTTTATCCATTCTTAAGATCATTATTTCAATTATAAAGTGATATTTATTCTCTTCCTTTCACTTTTAATAGATAATAATATCATCTATGAAGAGATCTATTAACAGATCAAGGTAATCACTAAGGACACTATTTATTAAATCTGTAACGATAATGGTCGAATCAGTTGATATAATATCATCACTATATATTAATAGTGTTGATACCTTGTATGGAATGTTGTCTTTGATATAACCTCCTTATTAAAGCTCAATTGATGATATCTAGAATGAATTTCAATCTGGGAAAAATGTTGATCTCTATGTTATTTATCACATAGGTAATTAATTCATGGTAGAGGATACCTGTTCTTGACCATGATCTTTTTAATCAATCGATAATAAATGCATAGTCACATTGATCCATCATTTTTTTAAATAATAGGAGAATACCAAGGGGAAATTCTTGGTGGAATGAATACCTTTTCAATAGTCTCTTGTAGTTGATTTTTTAATTCATGAAAGTCAATCAGGGCCATTTTATTCAGAGTCATTGAAATATTTTTGGCACCAGGTATGAGTTCTATTGGTAACTCAACATTACATTTTAGTATAAGCCTTGGAAAATCATCCGTAACAACATAAAAAACTCCCTCACAATAATCATATCATCGATTTTGTGTTTATCTAAAAACATTTGACATAAATTCCCCTCTTTATTATGAATCACAACCAATACAATGGAACTGATTTCTATTGGATGTTCATATTTATCATCACACTAATAATTGACAATAGGTTGATTGGGAATTTCAAATATGACTTACCTTATTCATAAATTTATGTATACTTTATGTAGATAAAGATAATATATTTATAAGGTAATATCTAATTCAACTATAGGTATAATGATAATATTTTCATGAAGCACATTCTCGAAAACATGATCCAGAGAGGAATTATATAATTGAGATTTGATCATTACATCGTTAGGGGTTTTCACTGTTAAATATCTATATAATCATTTGGTTGGAATCCTAATACCCTTAAAATTTTCATTAGATATAAAATAATGTGTATATCCGTTATTTAATAAGAAAATATTAGTTCTGGAGTGTATGGTATGTGTACCATTCAACATGTCATTATTTCACCCCTTGTCAAAAATAGTGATTTCATGATATTTCCCTTTGTATCTCAACATAATATTTATCCAACACCAATTATTATCATTGTATTTTTTATTTGGGAACTAGTAATAATAATTCCAATACTCCATGCATTTGAAATGCTAGAGTATATTCACCTCATTATTTTACTTCTTCCCATCACATAAGCATTCAATTTCATGATAAAATTCCCTTTCACACATAAATAATTTACCCATACCATTATAAAATGATCCCCCATTTTTCCTTCCTCACATCAGGTATGAATTAAATCTCATCTTCTTCTCACCATGATATTTACAGTTTCCTTTGATCTCCATATTCATTTTCTTTTCAAAACAATGATATTGATGGGTAACTCTAATATCTATTTCCACCATTAGAGCACATCGAATTATTTCTTCATAGTTGTTGAAATGACTTATGGATAAATCCCTAAAGAGGCTTGTTTTTAACCATTTAATAGTTGATCAACATTATGTTCATGTTATATGATAATTCTATAAGTTCACCTCACAAGTCTTGCAAAATATTCTTAATAGGAACCAACATATTCATCTTCATTCTGTATTATCTCCATGAATTCATTCTCATTTTTTGTAATGGATTTGAGGTAAATACTTATTTAAAAAATAACCTCTTAAACTCTTTCTTCTCCATGCAGGGAATTTAAATAAATTCATTTATATTATTTATAAGATTCCACCAGTGATCAACTTTAGCTTCCGAATAATATAAATCCAAAATTAAATTATTATGTTATGAGAATTGGAGAATGGAATATATATTTTTAGAAGTGTTAATCCATTGATCATAAAATTTTAGATCGATATAACCAATGATGGAAAGTAGACATTACCATATGAAAGACTCAATGTAACATTGTTCCATCCTTTTCTTATTTGGATGTTGTAGGATGATCCATGGCTTGAGAAAACATTGTGAGTATAATAGTGTGATTTTTCATTCTATTTACTGTAATATTTGGCTACTAAATATGAAAATAATTTCATTTTTTATCACAAACATCATTTATGAGGTTACTTCAAGTTCCAACTATTTACTAAAACCAAAATATCATAGTCTAAGAAACAATAATGATTGAGGTGACACACATAATCATGAAAAATCACTTATAGGATGTCTAATTCCTGAGAAATTATTTTTAGTATATTTCACCTTTGGATTAACAAAGGATATTCATTGTAATAATATTTTTAAATCCTTTATGATGGTTCATATATAGTTTGTGATTTTCTAAATCATATCCCTCGACAATGTCAAAGCATTTATGAAGTAAGCCTTGCTGTAGTGCAACAAGTGATGATCGAGTCCTTATTAATGCACACTGTTAAGAGTTATTACCCCAAGATACCTCTATTCCTGGTCCAAATCCACTATTAGTATCTAAATATGGATTTAATTTCTTGTAAACTATTATATATATCATTTACCATAATTCCAAGATAGTTTCCTATACATTGACTCATCCTTAGACTTATCCTTAGAAATATAATTATAAATCTCACAACATATTTCTCGTTTTGAAGGTTAAATACACCTTTCTATAATAATAAATACAATTAACTGACCCAATAATTCTTAAATATTACATCATAATAGATTAATATTCATTACATAGAATAAATATCCATTTGAGAATCATTTAGGTCTAGTTCCTTTATAAACATAGACATATAGACAACTGGTCTATAAGTGAGCTACTTTATCTCCCACTATGGTATCCATAACTACAACCCTTCTTACAAATATCATACATAATACCTTTATTCATAAACTAGGGAAATGCAACATATGAAATAGAAATCTCAGATTCTCTGTAATGGTAAAAAATGGTAAATAAAACAAATCATGAATATAAGGTTATAAAACATGATGATAAAATTTGGAAACCATACCCTGCATATCATAGAACATAAACTAAATTCATGGAATAAACATGGATGTTAACAAGTTTTGAATCATAATGGAATCAAATAACATGAACCCTAGGGACATGACATTGGAATAAGGTATATATTAATAGCATACACATAAGCCCAAAACATCATTTTCTGTTGTAGTTCAAGGCTCATTTCCAATTTTATCTAGTGGAATGGGTTTTATCCCCAAACCCTCATTGTTGCGAAGACTCTCCACCAAAAATATCATAGTGGATAGATTATCTTACTAAAATGGAATCACTTATCATTATAGTCCTTTTTATCTCATGAGATATCAATATTTACCCAATGCATTAGAGTGAGATATATGCTCCGCCCATCACATAATGAAAATCATAAATATGTGTCCAAAACGTTCATAAAAATTTAGTATATCAGAACCCATGAAAATAAATGGGCTTCAGAAACATTACATCGTTACATAATACATTGAAAATAAATTGGTTTCATAATCATTTCATCATTTCATCAAAGAACAACCCATTGAAAAAGATACGGTTTTCATAGGAATTTCATTATTGTATAACACGTCGAGGATAAAGGGGTTTCATAAACATGTCATCATATAGAAAACCCATCTAGAGAAATAATATTAATCACAAAATTGTACCATGTCCCTATTAAAGCATAACTAAAATTAAATTATTTTATCATTGTTGGAAAATAACATTGAATGATCATTTATATAATTTTATTAGAAAAATAAATTTTAGATAATCTGTTTTTAAAATGGAAAGTTCATAAGATATGTTAGAAATTATTTTCTATGAAAAAAAATATGAAAAATTATAAATTAAACATTAAAAAACTTTGTGGTCATGTTGGTAAGAAATTCCACACATGTCGTAAACATTAAAATAATGAATCCTTTTACATTTTTGGTAAATTCCAGATGATCCTTTTATTGATAAAGAAATGAAGGTTCATTTAAATTTTTTTTGAAAAAACTATAACATGAGTAATAATTTATTTAATAATTAATTTGGAGGATATTAAAAAAAAAATTTAAAATAGTTTTAGAAAACATGATTTTTGATAAAAATGTGTAGTCGATCAAAGAGATAAATAAAAGACGATTTTTCTTAAAAACAAATTATTTCTAATATTGAGTACACAAATGAATGAAAATCAATGGAAAAATGTATTGTAATGACCATGCTAGAGAAGGATATAATTCATTATTTTATTTAGAGATGGATAATAATATTTCATTATTGTATATATGATCATAAAAATTCTGAATAACAATGAGGTTGTATCATAATCTCTTTACCACTTTGGTAACATTAAACCAGAATTTATAATGAAATAATAATATTACAGGAATCATAAATATCATGAGAGTATATAAATTCATGATATTATATTTTAATGGGTCCGTATATAAATATCATAAAATAATATGGGTTAATAACATAACATATGTCTCAGAGTCATAAAATTGAGACAAAATTCCCTTACCATGAGTTCCCCTTTCTTCAAAAGCACTATAACCTCCTATATAATATATATAATTTAATTATAAATGTATTATAGGACCATACCCATATATAATATACCATTTTTTATGTAGTTACTATAATCACATAGCCCGAAACAATACATTATATTGATTTTTATGTCAAAAAATTATTCTCATTAATTTGATGTTCTTTTTAAGTTTATCATTTTATAAAAGTAGTCCATAACTCATACATAACAAAATAATAAAATAAGATGTGGTGACATATTATCAACATAATTTTTCCCATAATATAAATCTTTAAAATAAATATTTATATATTTTTATGGAAAACCTCTATGACTGTAAGCTTGAATACCTCCATTCTAATACCTAACCTTTTATCCTAATAAAATAAATGAAAAAAATTAGATAATAACAAAATATTCGTAAGGGATACAAAAAGAAAAAAAAACCATTAATCTAGTGAACAAATGAAATCTCATATAATGTTTACCTCGATCATTAAATAAAATATTTTCACTTGAAAAAGATACCCACATTTTTCTCAATGAAAATCATTAAAACCCATATGAAATAATAAATGCTATTTTATTTGTTATAGAGAATCATAGTCATTAAACCCTTTTAAACCCCTTTTAATTAGATTAACCATATGACTACAATTTAGCACTATCATTACCCAATGCATTGTACAACTACAATGGAGAACACCATTTGTATAAGTTATATTGGGCTCACTGTTAGCTACAATGGGTACTAACCCTTTGTAAAAGCTATTTCGGGTACACCCATCTTTCGATAGCTATAATAGGGCTCAACTCTTCTTATAAGACATAATGGGTTCACCTGTGAGCTGTAATTGGGATCAACATTTTGTATAATTTGTATTAGGCTCACACATTTCATATAGATCTCAAGGATCATATCATGGACAAAACACATTCATCATAAAATCTGTTTAAAACACTTTTAAACACATATGAAAAATCCTACAGATAAAATTACCATTTTCTTTAAAAAACCCATTATAAATATCAAAATACACCAAAAAATATAAGTAGGTGTTTCTCATTGAAGGAAAATGATTTATTTTAATAGAATCTAATATTTGAATATTGGCAATGAAGGGGGAAAAGTAATTGTTGTAGTGTATGATAATAATTGGACATTCCTTTTGTCATTTGTCATAACATTCCTTATAAAAATGTAAAAATATGCATTTTTAAAGTCATTAAAATAATTTCAAAATAGATATAAAATTTATTTAATAAATATTATATGTATATCTAAAAATATTAATAAAATAATTTTTTAATCATGTATATGAAAGAGAAGTAGTTTTATGCAAAACATAAAAAGATGATTCTTTTTAAAGGAAACACACTTTATTGCTTAAGAAACACTAAATTATAAAAACCATAAAAGAATAATATAAAAAAAACTTTTAATATCATTATAATATATTAATTCATAATATAATAGGTAAAAGGGGATTTATATGGATCATGTAAAAATATTATAGGTTTATAACATCAAAATATTACTTAATGATATGAAATTGAGATGAAGTCGCTTAAGTTGAGCCTGATTCGTCACATGGGTATTTATCTTATTGAATAATAATATTATTATAATTAGATAATTTATTTTGAAACTTTTTCAAGTTTAATTTTCATTTTATTTCACTTATTTACATGTTATATACAATTACCTAATCAATTATGTTTATTTATGATGTTTTGAATATATTCAGGTGATTTATAAAAATGAATATGGTAGGTTGAAAATGGATAAAGAGGTAATTATTGAAAAATATATAGAGTATTAATCATTCAATAGTAATAATTATTGTTTATAAATTATTTTTTAATACCTAATCAATTAATATGGTTATTAAAAATGTACCAATGTTACAATCATTGAGATTGTAGTTTATACGTATACATGAAAAAACCTTCCAATTTCTCAATGATCATTTTAGGAAGAACATAAGTAACATTTATCTTTACATAAAGATAATTATATCATAAATACCATATTATTTAATTATATATATAATTATTGTAATTTTTTATGAAAAAAGAAAATCCAACTCGCTTTGAAGAGTTGGTAGTCCACACGTCCACAAACAATGTTATCACTTTTTCATTGTGTGAAAAGGTAATCAAGAAAATGATATATTATATTTACAGAAATATAATTATTTCCATAATATCATAATTATTTCTTTATATCATATATATTAATTATATTTACCCTTTTTATCTTCCATGTAACACGTTATAGAAAAATGATTCACATCGCTTTGTGAGGCGGTTGTCCTCTGTAAACACAAGCGATGTCATCGTATCACCGATGGTATGAAATTTAAAATTGGTGTATATGATATATTAACACCATAGGTATTATTATTTTATAAATATAACCAATATAATATATTAAAAATATTTCCATCATAATTCCAAATATTGAGATATAGTAAAGGAAAAAACAAACAACATTGTTCCACGAGGCAGTAGTGTGCCATACACACGAACGATGATTTTGTAACCCATTCGATAGAAGTGTTTCTCGGTTAGGGATGTGAAATAAACACAACAAAATATTACTATTTTTATTATATTGAGGTTATTATATAATAATGATATAAGAATAATTTATGGGGTGGAGGAAGAGATAAAACAAAACTTCTCATTGAAAAATGTTACCTCATGTTCGTGTAACTCCTTTTGGTTTATACAAAAATCATATATATGTTATCTATATATACTTTAAAATTATTCTTGGATTAGGGGGTATTTGTGAAGTTAATTTTTTTGGTTTTTTTGTAGCTAAATATCATTGAAGGTCTGAATAAGTGGGGATAGTGAATGCTCTTTTATAATGGAGGGGGGTGTCATTCTTGTAAATACTAAAAGCTAAACACTATTTGGAGGTCTCCATAAACTCATGTTCAAAAAAATAAGAAAAATAATATATTTTATAAGAATTATGGTTGATATAAAATTACATCACACCAAAATAACATAATTTTTATCATTTTGTTCCTTTGTTTTTAAATTTACTCAATTTTATCATTTTTTGTTTTTATAACAACAACTAGTTTTCTATCATATGTAATTTACCCTTTAAAAATAAATTAAAGTGATAATTATTAGAAAATTTAGACCCAATAACTATATATATGATATCTAATGTTAAAAAAATATCTCTGACATCTTGTAAATTAATTTTAAAAGAAACACATGTAACGTGAAAAAACTACTTAACCCTAGCCACACTGGAAAAGTTTTTACTAATTTGAGTTCAATATGTTCATTATAAAAGATAAATTTATACATGGGTGTTAAATAATTTATATTTATTAAAATTTAAAAATCTCTTGGAATAACATTGGATTCTTATTGATTTTAAGTAATTTTATTAAATATCATTTGTCATAAAATAACACTAATGATAATTTTGACATTATTTTTTTAATTTAAATTTAAATTCATCAATACAATGATAGAAATTGAATATATTAATTTAAAACCTATATAAAATTTTATATTCATCTTGAAAAATAAATTTATACCCGAATAATTTTTTTAGTTTCATTTTTGTTAATTAATTATTATCTAAATAATCCATGCGTTGGAGTTTCTTAATAATTTAGTGTAATTGTATCATCTCCAAAAATAAAATATATATTATTATGATATATATATATATTTTAAAAAAAATATTTATAACCATACCTATGTAGTTTTTATGTATCCCTAAAACTATGTTGAAATTAAAATGAAGAAAGGTACATTTTTTCTGTTTTCTTTTCGTAACATATTATATGGGTCACATTCTGGGAATATTATTCCCAAAAACACATAAAAATTGATAACAAGGTTATAATGGACTAAATATGGTGATAAAATGGATTTTTTAAAAGTTTAAAGGTCATTTTTCCATAAGTTTAATGTTTAACCCCTATGTAAACTCAATTTTTTTTCATAAATCATTGTAATTCATTTTAATTTCATTCACAAATATTTTTTTTTCTACAATTAAAATATACATATTAAAAATTATAAACACCTATTATTATATTTATGAAATCTATTTTTCCTAATACAAATTATATAATTAAAACAAATTAATATCAAATTGATCCCACAGATGTGATGAGAATGAAAGTTTTAAAAGTGAAAATGTTCAAAAGTTTACGCTATTTTTAGATATAAATTAAATATTAAAATGATTCCAATATACATAATTGAATTATTATGTTTATATTTTCACTAATTTAACTTTAAATATAATTTAAAATACCATTTAACATTATAAATTATATATATGACATTAAAATTATCTATTTTCAACTATATATTTTGCACTATTCATCAAAAAAATTGAGACTCCTAAGTAAAATAAAACTAATTCTCCCTAATATAATTTTGACATTATGATTTCAAAAATTAATTTTATTTTTTCAAATAAAATTTATAAAAGTGTCAAATAATTTTTTCTATACAAGTCCTCCATTAAAATGTGGAAAAACTTTCTTTAGAGAAAAATTAATTTTCCTGATTAAAATTGGATTTTTTTCATATTTTATTCATATCAAAATTATTTAATGAATATATAAAATATTTAGTTTAATATATAAAATTTATATTTGATTAATATAATCCAATAAAAGTGATTTTTTAAACTCATCATTGCATGGAACATAAGCTATACTCAATATTGCATTTAATACAACCACAATTTTCTTATTTTTAATTATTAGGGTGTTGCATACCCCAACCACTTTAATAATTTTCATCCTCAATATTTGAAAATTATCTTATTAATTAGAGGAAATACATCCTTTAAATTAATTAATCATTTAAAAAACTTTTTACAAAGTTTTTCAATACATCCTCTTTTAATAATGTCTAATTATCTTATTTGACTGTTACAAAAAATGTGATTAATGATCATATTAACACTAAAGGATATCAATTTCTTTAAACTTATTTATATAAAATGTGGATAAATTATTCCTCAAATTACATTTCAACTAAAATATATAATTAAGATACCTATGTAAGCTCAATAAATATCTCACAAGCTACTTCTATTACATAAAACATCAAAGAAGGTGTACCTAAGTCATTTAGATTAAAATAATCCATCAAAAAATAATGAGAACCCTAGTGATGTAACCATTTCCCAAGATGAAACAACATAATATTTAGAAGTATAAAATGATTTTACCATACTTATTTTATTTTCATCATTCCCAATTATGTAACTTTAGACACACATTCACATTATGTCCCAAATCATTGCAACTAAAAAAATATCACTGTTGAAATGATATTTATCATCTTATTCATTTATTGTCTATAAAACATTTATTTTTAGTAACGAACCTTGTGACTAAACACATGACACCAGTGACACATTACATATCTAGATAACATTCCCCAAAATATAATTTACCACATATGGAATAGTTCTTGGACTTACGTCTAGAATTCTTGGTTAGTTACTTTGTATTTTGCTGCCACATTGGTCAATTATTACTCTTGTCATCTAGTATAAAATAAATGTTATAAAATCTATCTCAGGTTTTCATTATAGGGAATAACTTTTCCATAGAATTTAAATTATTATGTGTCAAATTTTTTTTATAATATTTGTTTTAATCTTGAGTAAAACATATTAATTTTACTATAAATGTATCGAATAAAGTCTGACACATAACTAACCAGTCCTGGTAGTTTTTCTTCTTATGTGGTGATAGAATATTCATACTGTTTCCTTAATTCCAAGAATGTTTTTCTATAATAAGACAAAAAACCTTAGGGAAATATTTCTCTATAAAAATATCATTAAATATTTTATATTTTTTGGAATCAAGATCATCTTTATCTACGGTATTCTTAACCAAATACCAATATATATATGCTCCACCATCAAAATATTATGTTTCAAGAGTTACCTTTTTATATTTTAAATATTCCCTGCCTTAAAATACCTTCTCAAAGACATTGATCCATCTTTGGGCTACCATTGGGTGAGATGATTCCTCAAATGATGGGGGATTTTTTCTCTTGAAATACTCCAATATAGACATGTTACTTCATGGTATATCAGGTTCTTTTATATCATGTATACCACCACCATTTATTTCATGTGTCTATTGATCCATCACTACATGAAAATGTTCTATTCTAATTCCATACATCAATGGATGTTGATATACAGGTATATTTTATTATTTGTTCTTTCCCACTACAACTTTCATGTTTCATCTGTAGATAACCATTATGAAGAGAGATATTATATATTTTTATATTAAAATACATTATATCATTTAAAATTGTCCATAAATTAAAAACATCAATGACATTCTATTAAAATTATCATAACCTCTAATATTGTATAAACTATACTTTAATAATGAATATAATTCCCCTAGCCTCAAAAATTAAATTATCATGTGTTTTAATTCTAATTAATTCTCTTTAATTTGAGGATATTTTCAAGTTTAGAGTTTTAGATAATTATTCCATAACTCGTAGATAAAAATATATAAAATAAAAAGTGTACACTTCTAATTAGTATTCATTATTCCCTAATATAGAAATTTAAAAATAAATAATGATTTATTTTTGTGGAAAATCTTTATGAATTTTAACTAGAATTATTCCTTTCCCTTATGCATCATTTTATATTAATCAAATCATTTCAAAATGTTTGATGAGCACAAAACCTCAATAAGGGATACAAAAAGAAGGAAAATATTTAGTCTTGATAACACATGAAAAATCTTATAACATTTAACGTGATTTTCAAATAAAACATTTTCACATTAAAAAAAGAACATTTATCTTAAATAAAATCATTAAATCCCATATCATAACATTAAAAAGGGTTTCGGTGAGTTCGAGCATCATATTCATAAAACCCTATCAAAACCCTTTTAATATGAATAATCATATATATGACCTACACCATTATCATTACCCAATTTAGTGGAGATATATAATAGGGATACCCATTTATATAAGCTATATTAGCCTCACCCATGATATATAATGGGGATCAGCCCTTCGTATAAGTTATATTATGCTCACCCATACTTCATGAGATATAATGCGAATCAAGCCATTGTATATGATACATAGCGATCACCTATGGGATATAATGGGGTTCATCCCTTTTTATAAGATTCATTAGGATAAAATGTTTCATGTAATGATCAAGTATGAAATCTTGAATAAAACACTTTCATCATAAACCCCGTAAAAACTCTATCAAAATCATATGAAAAACCAATTTCAGATTAAAAACCCCTATTATTTTATAAAACCATTTTCTGTTCCAAAATACCCCTCCCTAGATAAATAATGTTATTTTTTTAAGGAAACATAACATCTTGAAAAAAATATGCATGTCAATTAATGGACACAATTATATAAAGGTCATTGTCATCATGTACGTTAGGAATAGAACATTACTTTTGTCGTTTTTCAAAACATTACATATAAAAATTATAAACAGATTCATTTTTTAAAAATCTGAGCAAAAATTAAAAATAGAGATCAAATTTAATATATAAATTTCATATTTCCATATACAATATTAAAATATTAATTTAAAAAAAAATTACTTGTAAGATAAATAGTTTGAAAGAAGACGTAAACATATTTTTTTTAAGAAAATTCCCTTATCACTTGAGAAACACATGATTAGTAAAACCCATTAAAGAATAAAATTAAAAAAATTATATATCACTAAAATACCAAAATTAATGATATAACATATCAATGGATCTTTCTATACACAATTTAATATATTTTTGGTTTATAACATCAAAATATGCCTCAATTAAAGGAAATTGAGGCGATGTCCCTTACCTTATTTCATGTTAGTCATGTGTGTATTTATCTTTTGGAATAATAAAATTTTCTAATTATTTAATTAATTGAGAAAATTATTCATGTTTATTATTACTTTTTTTACTTATTAACAAGTTATAAACAATTTCTTAATGAATTAGGTTTATGTCGGATGTTTTGTCTCTATTCATCTTATGTGTCAAATTGACTTTGGTGGGTGGACTATGGTAAAAGAGGTAATTATTTAAACATATCCAAAAAAATAATCATTAAATAATAATCATAATTATACATAATTTTTTCTTTTAAAACCAATAATTGAATATGGTTATTAAAAATGAACCAACATTATAATCATGGAGATGGTCGGTCGTTCGTATGCAAGAGTAATGTTCCCACTTTTCAATGATTATTATTGAAAGTAGGTAAGTAAAATTTATCTCTATATAATTATATTTATATCATAAATACCATATTCACTATTTAAATATGTATCTTTATTTTTATTTGGTGATGAAAAAATAATAATCACATCACTTTCAGGAGGTGGTAGTCCACACGTCCAGAAATACAGTATCACATTTTTAGTGTGCGAAAAGGTAATAGGGTAAATGATACTTTACATTTTCAAAAATATAATTACGTAATTAATATAAAAATAATTTAATATATATATATATATATTATTTTTATTATTTTTACCTTTATTACCTTCCATGCAACACATTAGTGAAAAACACTTCACATCGCTTTGTAAGATTGTAGTCATCCGTACAGACGAGTGACGTTATTATATCACCTATGGTGTGAAATGTAACAAGGTTTTATAAGATATATTTACTCCAAAAGAATTTTTATTTTATAAATATCATCAATATGATATATAAATAGTATTTCCATCACAATTCACTACCATGGTATGTGGTAATGGAAAGAATGAGTGATATCGTTTCACAAGGCAACATTCTTTCGTACACACGAATTATTATTTAAAAAACCATTTGATGAATGTGTGTTTTGATGTAGGTCATACCTTTTAACATAAAAATATATACATATATTGAGGATACTAATGTTATTATATATTTATTGCATAATAATTATTGATTGTTTGGACAATGAAATAAATCAAAAGTTTGTGTTGATGAATGTTTCATCTTTTTCAAGTAACTCATTATGGTTTATACCGAAATGCTTCCATGGATTTCATTATATCCAAAATAATATTATAATATGAGGGGTGGGAATTTCGAAAGTGAAATTTTTACGTTTTTTCCTGTAAAATGGTTTGGTATATATGAATAATTGGGGAGAGTGAATGCCCTTTTATAGTACAAGAGGAGTGACACTCTTATAAACACCTAAAGGGAAACACTATTGGGTGGTTTCCCTAACATCATGTGCCTAAGAAATTATAAAAATAATATCTTTTAATGGAATTAATTTTTTATAAAAAATACACCACACAAAAAATAAAATCATTTTTATCATTTTATTCCTTAGTATATAAGTTTACTAAATTTTACCCTTTTTGTTTTTACCATAGTAACTAGTTTTCTAACATAGGTAATTTATAATTTAAGGATAATTTAAAGTGATTAATATTATAAAATTTAGATCCACTAATTCTAAATAAAATATATAAATATTAGAAAATAAAAATAATATGGTTTTTGGAAGTTAATTTTAACAGAAACACATGTAACAACAAAACACTATTTAAATATAACTATCCGAACAAAGTTTTCACTATTTTGGGGTAAATATGTTCATTATAAAATAATATTTTTTCTATTAATGGAAAAAATTTCATATTTATTATAAGTTAAAAATATCTTTGAATAATATATGATTTTAGTGATTTTTAATCATTTAATAAATTATCATTTATTGTAAAACAACAATATTTTAATTTTTGACATTAATTATTCAATTTAAATTTAAATATATCCAGATAATTATGTAATTTGAATATATTCATTTATTAACATTGAAAAATGATATATTAATGAAAAATATTAAATTAAAACAATAATTCATTAAATTTACTTCACTTATAATATTTTGAGTGTAACTTATTTTAGATAATTATTCACTAAATAGTCCATGTATTGGCATTTTATAAAAATTTAATGTACTTATGTAATCTCTAAAATTTAAATATAAATTATATTGAAAAAAAAATTAATTTATCTATCAAAATAATGTTTATAATCAATCCTATGTAGTTTTTCCTATACCCTAAGCTTTATAAAAATTAAAATTGAGAAAGTTACATTTATTTTCATTTTCTTTTCTTAATTTATTATAGAGATCACATTCATGGAATAAATTTTCCAATAAGACATAAAAATATATATTTATATGATAAGGACCTAAATATAGTCAAACAATGGTTTTTGGAAAAATATTATGTCATTTGGCCCCTTATGATTGATGTTTAACCACTAAGTAAATTCGTTTTTCCATTAATTGCTTCAATTAATTTTATTTTCCTTCTTTAATATTTTGGGTAAAAAAATATATTAACTTTCTTAGAAACTATAATTTATTATTATTAAAAATATGAACTCAATTTTTCAGAATCTAAAACACATAATTAGATGAAATTAATTTAAAATTAATCCTACAAACGTGATGGGAAATCAATATTTTAATGTGAAAATGCTCAAAATTATAATACGTTTTTGTATCTAAATTCAATATGAGAATTATTCCAATGAAAAAAATTATAAATATATTTACATTGGAACTAATTAAAATTTAATCCCAATTTTAAATATAATTTAACATTATAAATTACTAAGATGAAGAGACCATTTTTAATTAAAAATTAGTATTTTTCACTATTCATCAAAAAATTAAACTACTCATTAAAATAAAAAAAATTCACCCAAAGAAAATTTTGACATTACACCTTCAAAAATGAATTTTATTTATTCAAATAAAATTTATAAAATTTATAAAATGTAGTTTTAATATAAAACCCCATGATCTTATGTTATGTCTCTTTTTAAATTCAGCATCTTCGATATGCTTCACGCTACACCAAATTTAAAACGATAATATAATCGATTAAAACAAACGTGTTATATAATGATTCAAACTCAACCCAAATAAATAAATTGATTAATATAAATATTTAATAATATATATTTTCATTAATAAAATATATTTTCCATTCTATATAATTGTTCCTATTTTACATGATCTTTTATGAATGTTTTTAAGTGAACCAATCAAGAAAAGAAAGGAAAAGAACAATCACAAATGAAAGAATTAAATATTTTAACTCATCAAAAATGAAAAAATGAACATAATAAGTTCATAAAAAATTGAAATCTCATTAATTAGGTTATAAAATAATTTATTAATGAATCCAATTTCATCATCTAAAATTTTAAGTAAAATTTTATAAGGATTTCAAACATAAGTTAAGGGTTTATTCTCGAATATCCATTTTCCCTTCGGGTTACACTTTCCCTCTCTTTAACCAAATTTAATTGTTAATAATTTTATAAAAATTTATTAAATTCTGTGACTATGTTTCAAAATCATTTCTATAGATCCTTTCATATTTGTTTGATTGGAAATACATGTTTTACAAGGTTCCCTTCTCAATTATTCCCGATAAGCAAGCCTAATTAAAGGGCACATCTCAATTTCTTACTCATTTTCAAGTACACTCCATAATATGATTTAATCAAACAATATTTCTCTAAAATCACACTCTCTATCCTGAAAATAAATCTCATTTAATTTATTATTTTATGTAAAAATTAATCCCTTTTCCAATTTAAGGTCTCTTTTATTTTCTCTTAAAATGCACTATAGTGGACCTTTTTTAATGTCGATTAATTTGTTTTTAATGTTTTAAATTCAGTTGGAAATAATTTTTGCCTAAAATATAATTTCATTTTCCTAAAATTTTATTTTTTAGGATATGAATATTTACAATATAATTTTATGAAAAATAAAAAGTATTTTTTTCTAAAATAACTCTTCTTTTCAAATTAGATAGAGGTATTTCTATTAAGTATTCCTCAATGAATTTTCAAGTGTATTTTCATATTTTCCAACACCATTTGTTGAATAGTATGATTAATTGGGATTGATATTTTATGATATCATATAAAATATTTTTTAAAATTTTTTAGGATCAGTTTTACTATATATGATCTCTCTTTATACCATTCATCATACTACTCTGAATGGTTTGTAATTATGTTTACTAATTAATGAAGGTTATTTATATTTTGTATGTCTATATTTTTTATTTTTTAAACCAGTAATATGATGAATGAATTGAACTTAGTATTTGATGGGTGAGGCTATATACAGACCATCGATTATTCATTTAGTCTCATGAGACAAAACACATATTTACTTGGATGAGGACTTTCCCATTTATTTTCAGATATAGATTTGGTTGAGACCTTACTCATTTGTTTTCAGATGTATGGTTAAGGCCTCAAGGTTAGTTTTAGTTGTCCATCAATACTAATTCAATCATTATTATATTTTTAATTGATAATCCATGTGATTATTATACTAGTATAATATCTATTGTTAAGTTTGTTTCTCATTTGATTATTTATGGCATTATTTAATCAGTTTTTTCCTACCGTACTATTCTCTAGTTATGTTTAATAGAACGTGTTTTTATTTATTCACCTGGCCTTATTATTTATGTTTTCTTCCATTATATTTGTTACCCTTAATTGTTATATTATATCACCATTTCTTAGGTTTTATTTTTACCCAGCATGCGAAGATGTTTATTATGAATGAATTGCATGGATAATCAATGAGTGTATTGATGTTTATAAAGGGGTTTATATGTTTTATTTTTTCTTTTCAAGATGTAATGTTACTATTATGTTTTTATATAGTTTTCTTTTTCTATTAAACTATATGGTCCTTCAGGATATGAATTCCTTGATCATCATAGAAATTTAATAAAGTAAGTCATCAACTCTAGGCTACTGGGGTCAGGGTATTTATAGTTAGTATCAAAGGAAGTTTAGTAGAAATATTAAAATCTAGAATAAAAAACATAGATTATAGAACTTAACCTTCATATATAATTTTTGGATAATTATAGAATAACATCCTATAATATTTTTATGGTATATATTTTGTCGGTATTTTTAGCAATACATCGCTATTTAGATCATACAAGTGGATGTGGTTCTAGCAAAGATGAACCTAAGGTTAATAACTCCAACAAGGTGTGTTAGTCTTGACTTGACATAACCTAGTACATGACAATGAGCCTTACTGTAGACCTGGTATGACACTCAGAGGAGATATTTTTAGGATAATTCATATTTTATTATTAACCATGATGAATGATTTGAAAGTAAATATGTCCCCAAAGAAACCATGGTTATGATTATGATATTATCAATACATAATTTTTCAATTTTTTACAGTTTTAATAGTTTTAAATTGTACATTTTGATTAATAATATTATTTAATGTATGCCATTTTTTAGAATTAAAAAAAGTTGAAGGAACAAAATCCATATCAACGTATATATTTGATGTATGGATTTCCCTCCATTGTAAGATAATGATGTTGGAGTAGGAGTTGGAATTTGAGATGAGAAAAATATAAATATAATGGGATAACTAAATTAGTATCTGAAAAATATCCTTACCTGAATAGAGAAT
Source organism: Viscum album (assembly GCA_963277665.1). Taxonomy (NCBI): domain Eukaryota; kingdom Viridiplantae; phylum Streptophyta; class Magnoliopsida; order Santalales; family Viscaceae; genus Viscum; species Viscum album. The sequence continues at coordinate 137,186,272 of OY728134.1, forward strand.
CTTGATCCATTACGCGTAGGAGTAATATTGGACAACTTTATGCCACAACAGCCTCCATTATTCAATGGGACTACAAACCCATGTATAGTAGAGTAGTGGATAAGTTCTAGAGAGAATATATTTCTTGATATAAGATGTAGTGAAAGGGACAAGGTTATCATTGAATTTTATTATCTCCCATGTTATTATGATCAATGGTGGTTAGTGACTCAAAACACAACGGAGGGAGAAGAAATTGAAAATATGAATAGAAGGATTTTAGGTAATTTTTCTTGGAAAAATATTTTCCTTAGTAACATTGTCCTGATATGGAGAAGAAAATTCATGAATCTAAATCAAATAAAGATTATTAAAACATTTCCAAGTTTGAATCCATATTTACAAGGTTATAAATCCATGTTATGGATTACATATGTAATCCAAAGGGAAATACAGATCGATTCTTATATAAGTTAAAACTATTCCTTTGAAGGGCACTAGTCTACCGAAATTTCTCATCAAACTATGATATATTCTCATTTTCTATCAAGTTAGAGAAATAATATTCTATGTATTACGACTTTGAGTGAAAACAAGAGAAAAATATTGTGGTGGATAAATGAATAGATAAAGGGAAGAATAAAAAAAGTTAATTTTCTAATGGGCTATACTTATAGAAGGAAACACATTGGTTCTTAGTTAAAACGAAAATTATTTTTCTACAAGTGTGGTGAGAAAGTCCATAATGCTCAAGATTTTAAGGGATAAAAATAAATTACCAATGATAACGTATAAAATTGTAGGGATATGAGACACTTTGTAAATTATTGTATAAAGAATCAAGAAAACTAACCTCAGAAAAGTCCATGGGATTATAAAAAAGCTTATGTGATCACAAAAGCTGAGGATGAAGTTCCTAATGATCTGGTGGAAGGTAATTTAATCATCTACTCAAATTTAAACAAATATTTATTTTATTTTTCTCCATTACATTCCTTTATATATTCACAATTTTCATTAAAAATTATATATTTAGAATTCTCCTTAACAAGGGAGTTGTTAGTAGAGACTCCTAGTGGAAATATTATTGCAAAACATTTGTGTCAATAATATCTTATTATGATACATAAACATTATTTAGTTACTAATATTATCATCATACATATGTTTGACTTTGATATAATCCTCTAATTGAATTTAATTTCTAAATATGATGTGAAAATTTATTACAATATGAAGGAAATTATGATTTGAAAGGAAGATATAGAATCTTTATCTTTATAAAATAAACATAATCATCTGATTCTTATCTAGATCAACCCCCATTAGCTCTAATGAATGAAATTATTATAGAGGAAGAGAAAACATCATCTATGGGTGAGGAAATAAATCCTCAAATTGAGGATATACCTATTGTACAAGAATAAACATAAGTGTTTCTAGAGGATTTAACTAGACATCATACTAAGATGGAAGTTGAGTTTTCTATTTATTTAATCCCTAACATAAGACCAATAGACAAGAATTCCTATATAAAGAACATTGTAGAATTTGTACAGCTGAAAAAACAACTATAGGTATTGAGTAGTAAGGGATTTATTCACCCATAGTGTTTCTCCATGGGGTTACCTTGTTCTCTTTGTTAATTAGAAATTTAGGTCCATGAGGTTGTGTATTTACTATATAGAAATCAATTCTATTTTAATGAAGACCAATTATCAACTATCTCGCATTAAATAATTTTTTGATCAACTTCATAGAGGTCAATATTTTTTGAATATTGACCTTCAATATAGATATCATCAATTGTGTATGAGGAAGGAAGATATTCTTAAGAAAAAATTCCAAACTCGGTATGGAAATTACGATTTTATAGTAATGAAATATGAATAGACTAATACAGACTATATCTCTATAGATATGATGAATTTAGTGTTTAAGGAATATCTTGATGATATTTTATTGAATTTATTGATCATATATTCATATATTCCAAAATCTATAAAGACCGTGAGGAACACATGAGCATTGGGCTGGAGACACATAAAAGAAAAGAGTTATGGGATGTTTTGGATGGGTGAATTTTAGATTCAAAAGTTTATTTCCCTTTTGATATTGTCTGTAAGGATGGAATTTTAGTTGATCCTATGATGAAATAGGAGCTTAAGAATGGCCTAAACCAATGAAAAAAATCTAGGTTTGTTGTTTCATTGGTGTAACACATTACTATCGACATTTAATTCATAATTATTCCTAATTTCCTAACCAATTAACTAATCCTACTCATAAAGGGGTTATGTTTGTATGGAAAAAAATGTAAAGAATTTATTGAACAATTGAAGAGTACATTAGTGAATTATATCATCTTGAATCTACTATCAAGAAATAGTGTATTTATGATTTATAGTGATGAATCAAAGAAAAGACTTGGTTGTGTCCTTATTCAGAATGATAATGTTATTTTATATGAATCAATATAGTTACAAACTCATTAATAGAACTATCCAACACATGGTCTTGAGTTAGTAACTGAAAACTTTTCTCTGAATCTATGGGGACATTATCTCTACAGTGAAATATATAAGATATATATAGACTATAGAGAGTTTGAAACATATCTTCTCATAGAAATAAAAAATCATGTGGAAAAGAGAATGGATTGAGCCACTCAAAGAATATGATTTTTAAAAACACTATCTCCCAGTGAAGGAAAATAAAGTAGCATATGCATTGAAAGGGAAAGATCATAGTGTTCTAAAAAAAATGGGGATTAAAAGTGAAAATGTATTCATGGATCAAGTGGAGATTGATATGGGAATTATTAAGAAAAATGAAACATCACTAATTTATCAATTGGTTTCCTAACCATATTTATTAGAAAGGATTACACATTTTCAGTTTTAAGATGAGAATTTTGAAAGGAAAATTATAGTTGTAAATGATGGTAAGTTGGAAGTCTTCATGTATGAGGATGGAATTCAGATATTTGAGAATATTCTTTGTGATACCTATATACCTGAGCTAAAAAAGAATTATTGGATGATTCCCATAGCTCAAATTTCTTTATTTTTCCCAGTAGCACTAATATATATAGAAAATTGAAGGAAAATATCTGGTGGTATAATATGAAGTGGGAAATTACTGATTAGGTATTAAGATGTTTAGTCCATCAATAGGTTAAGGATAAAAGACAACATCCAAGAGAATTTATTCAACCTCTTCCAATTCCTAAATAGAAATGGGATGAAATTACTATGTATTTTTTCACTTGATTACCAATGACTCTATGAAATAATGATGCAATATGAGTAATTTTTGATTAAAATACCAAAATGACACATTTCCACCCTATAAGGGAGGATTTTATACTAGGGAACCTTGCACAAATCTATATTAATGAATTATTAAGACTTAATGGTTTACCAATTCAATTGTGTCGTTCCATGATACATTATTTACATAAAAATAATGGAAAATTATTTAGAAATATTTGGACACTAAGATTCATTTGAGTTACTTCATATCACCAACAAACTATTGCGAAGACATAAGGGATTATCCAAACATTATAATAAGGTTGAGATCACTCTCATATGACTTTCACGGAATATGGGATCAATATTTACCTTTGGTGGATTCTTTTCTGAAACAATAGTTTCCTTTCAAGAATTCAAATGGGTCCATATGAATCATTGTATGGGAATAGATATTGGACATCAAAGTGTTGGGATAAATAGTGGAAAAGAATCTTGTAGAACCATAAATTGTGAAGGAAACCAAGATAAAGAAAATAATATTCAATCATGTCATGACCCATCCCCTGGGACCCGTTCCGTGACTTCTCAATGCCCTCCTTCCCTAGGCCAGGTGTTGGCGAATAGCACCAGAAAGGTGTATCCCTAAAACAGGAAGACATATTCTTTAAACCTGTATAAACACACATCCCATGAACAAAACAAGATGCAACCATGAAGTAAAACCACAGCATTAAAAGTGTGTACTGAATATAAATGGGTTGGAATACAAGCCCAGCTAAAATATACACCTACAACAGTAAATAGTAAACAACTCCTACGATCTTCCACCAAGGATTCTACATGAAGGGTAGGTACAGCTCATCTCTATATCTCTCCTTGTCAACCAACACTACCATCCACCATCAGGTTCTAGCTCCCGGAGTCACAGTCAAGGATGTATGTCGTCTGTACAAGACCCAATAAGTTGCGGGCAAATCCCATGCAGGGGTGAGTATAGAAATACCCAGTAGGGACCCTAAGAACCCCGAAGGTCTCCCATAATTCGAAAAAGGAAAACCCACAAAGCATGATAACAATCACAAAGCACAAATAAAAAGGATCATCTCAAACTAGGTATAAATCTCAGATTTAATGAATAAAGATGATTAGTCTTAGGATATATAATTTTTTTCTTTTAAGAAGTTTCCACAACTAAATTGCGAAGAAGTTCATCCATTGTCGATCCAAAAAGGATTGTATGTTGGTGATATTGGATGGGCCTCTCTAAATATGGTCCTCGTTGGGTCGCACACTACTGATCCACATAGGCTCTCTATGATGCTGATCCACACAGGTTCTCTATCATGTTGATCCACACAGGGTCGCAATGAAGCTCATCCACACAGGGTCGGTTGATGCTGATCCAAAAAGTTCTCTATGATTATGATCTACACTGGGTCACAATGATGCTGATTCACACAGGGTCGCTATGATTCTTATCTAGACATGGCTGTTAGATTCTAATCCACACGGGGTTACTACTCAGATGACAGCCAACTACAGGATTCCCATACCTAGTGCGCTTGAGTTCCATAGTATCTGCTCCACTGGATATTGGTCCTGACTCAAATACTAAAAAGATCAACAATAGAGTATCTAAATGGACCTCCATTCCATAAGGGTTTCTATACAATAGACGGTGCATCAATCAGATTCTCGGTCTGTAGGTTATCTGCATTTTAGTGTCGAGGGTCCAGTTGAATTCAGGTTTGATCGAACCCAACTGTACTTTAACATTTTCCAAATCGTAGGTGGAGTGACTCAAAAGTACTATCTCACTCCAAGGATCCTAGTTCAATATAAATTTCATCAAATGAATGTATGGTTTTCATGATAGGACTCTTTAAGAGAAACAGGGCCCGAAAGGGGGTTCGGGTCCAGTCCGACCCAGTCTCGGTCAGACCCGAACCAGCCCACTGGCTGGGCGCGACCCAGTGTGCTGGCATAGCTTGGTAGCCGAGTGGCTTCCCAGCTCCCCAAATAGCTCAAATATCCATTCGACTATTCAATCAGTGGCATCACGTAGCACCGCCACATGGTTCGTGGGACCCGCAGGGCACGGGTCCCCCCCCCCTCCGCAACATCGATGTCATGACCCCTTCACCACGATGCATGATTGCACACCACCTTCCCAATACATCCAACCAAGTGTCAACTACCCCTTTGGGTCTGCCACAGCACCAAGCGGTGCCGCTCTCTTCCGCGACCGGCGAGCTCCAGTCACTGCCTTCTCCACCAGCGCCATTCGCTAGGGTCACCACGCTAGTGGATCACCTGCGGGCCACCAGGAAAGATCTGGTTGACTGTTTTCACTTCATCTCATTTCTAAGGTCCTCCTAGGATGTCACCATCGCTACATGGCTCCTAGATTCAAGGTTCTGCCGAGTTAGAAATTTATCCCCTGAAGAGAGTGACAGGAATGAAGCGGCAGAGGGTTAGAGCCTTGTTCATTTGGCTTACACCCTCTTTGTTAGCATCGTAACAAGTTGGTAAAAATTTATTCATCTTTAACTCAAAAAATTAAACCATGAAAAATACCCCTACCTTGAGATTCATTAGAGAAGTTCCAGTGGTAGATGAATATTTTGTGTTTGATGAAGATGCTGGCATTTGTCGATCTCGGTTTGTTTACGCCCAAGCCTTCATCCTCCTTCGGTGGAAGGTTTCACGGTATTTCTCCATAGATTCCTCACAACCATACCAAAATACCATGACTGAGCATCAATTAAATAGACGAAAGAATCAACTGTGTTACAAAACAATAATGTGGTTTATTTATAAACATAATTTAATGTTTCAACATCATGGTTACAAAATCCAAGAGTTAAGCCATTAAATGTCTAAAAAACACAGGGTTCTTTCCATACAGCTCAACCGCTAGAGAGAAAATAAAATAACATTTTCATATTATTTTATTATTCTTTAAAAGGACGGAAAAAAACTTTTACTCCCAACCTACTGCGGTCGAAGTAAATCCTCCCTTAAGTGATTCCCAAGGTTGCGGATTCAACAGTGTCCTTAGATTTCAATTCCGAGCACCAATTCAGAATTTATAAAACACTACCTGTATGTTTACTCAACTTACCTTAAAAAAGATCAAAATTATATTTTGGGAACACCGGGTCTCAGAATCATGCACTAAAAATTTTCACAGACTCGTCATAATCCCAAATAATTTCATATATATATATATATGTGTGTGTGTGTGTGTGTGTGTGGAGATTTTGGTTCTTTACATTCTCCCCACCTAATAGATTTTCATCCACAAAATCTATAAAAAAAACTAGGGGAACAAATGGGGGTACTGAGCACGTATCTGTGCCTTCTACTCCCATGTGATCTCCTAGAGATTCCCGTGCAGCCAATGAACTCGCAATAGAGGAATTAACTGCCTATGAAAGACCCGCTCCTGTCGATCCTCTACCTCCGCCAGGAACTCCACAAACGTTGTCCCATAATTGATGCCCAATTTTCCCTAGTCGATTACCTGCATTGGATCATGCATGTACCTCCTCAGGTGTGACACATGGAAAACATTATGCACTCGGTGAATCTGTGGTGGAAGAGATAAATGGTACACCAACTCTCTTACTCTGTTGAGGATCTGGGATGGTCTGATGAACCCTAGAGAAATCTTGTTGCCCCGGCCAAACCTCCGTACTCCATGTGAGGGTGAGGCCCATATGAAGACATAATAACCTTCATAAAACTCCAAGGGTATCCATCTAATATCATTGTACAACTTCTGCCTACTTTGTGTAGTCATCATCCGCTCCTTGATGATCTGCACCTTCTCTATAGTTGCTTGTACCACCTCTAGTCCCATAATTGGCAACTCCCCATGGTCTGTCTAGAATAGTGGTGATCTGCAGGGTCGCCTATATATGGCCTAAAACAATTCCATGGAGATGGTGGAGTAATAACTATTGTTATATGAAAACTCCACTAGTGGAAGGTGGTCCTCCCAACCACAACCAAAATAAAGTACACAAGCACGAAGCATGTCCTTGACTATCATAATGGTCTGATCTCTCTTACCATCTATCCGAGGATTAAAGGAAGTGCTCAAGCTTAGCTGAGTTTCTAATTCCACATGCAATATCTTCCACAAGATGGATGTAAAACATGTGTCGCGATGGAATATGATCAGCGATGGCACCCCTTGAAGCCGAAAAATCTCCTACACATAGAGATGTCCCATGCTCTCTATTGATCCCTGCTCTAGAATGGGTAGGAAGTGAGCTGACTTGGTGAGTTAGTCAATGATCACCCAGATGGAATCATGACCCATGGACGTATGTGGTAGCCCCATCATAAAGTCCATGTAAATTCCATCCCACTTCCACTCTGGTACATCAAGTGGTTGTGTTAAGCCTGCTAATACTTGATGCTCAGCCTTCACATGCTGACAAGTGACGCATCGTGATACGAACTCAGCCACTAATTTCTTTATCCCTGGACATAAGTACTGATGCCGGATGTCCTAGTACATCTTCTCCACTCTAGGATTTACTTCCAAAGGGGATGTATGGAACTCTCTCAACACCTCCTCTCGTAGCATCACTGGTACCATGGTACATCCTCTAATGAAAACGATGTGCTCCCCACTTCCAGAAAATCCATTAAGAGCCCATCTTGAAGGATCTATGCACGTTGGGCCTCATAGTCTATGTCCCCAAGCTGTGCCTCCATGACTTGATAATGGAGTGGTGGAGAAACTATAATAGACTAGAGGAAAGCTTCTCCATCTCTATCCATAGAGGATATCTGCAACCATACTAGATTCTATATCACCTCACTCACCAACTGTAGACCATACCTCCTACTGAGTGAATCTTCTGCTATATTTCCCTTTCCAGTAGTGTAAACTATCTCAAAGTCATAGTCCTAGAGGAACTACATCCTTCATAGTTGTCTCTAGTTCAAGTCCTTCTGTGAGGAGAAATAACTGAGACTCCTGTGATATGAATAAATAGTAAACCACTCACCCATTAAGTAGTGCCACCACATCTTCAGCACAAAGACCACTGGTGGTAACTCCAAGTCATGGGTAGAGTCGTTATACCTGTGATTTCTCAACTTCCGTGAGCTGTAGGAGAACACTACTCACTCCTTCATTAGAACAAAACCTAGTCCGGTACATGATGCATCACAGTAGACTACATACCCAACACCCTCTTTTAGTTTCCTCAAGATGGGGGAACTCATCAATCTATGCCACATCTCCTAAAAACTATGATGGCACTTCTCCATCCACAATAAAGGGTTCCCCTTCTTTGTCAAATCTGAAAATGCTTCCACTACCCTGGAGAAGTCAGGTATAATTCTCTTGTAGTATCCAGCCAATCTTAGGAAACTCTGAACCATGATCAAACTCTGGGGTGGATCCCATGTAAGCACTATCTCTATCTTCACCAGGTCCACTACAACTCTAGCCTTTGAGATAATGTGCCCGAGGAAGTGGACATCCCTTATTCCAAACTGGCACTCTGAGAGCTTACAATAATGTTGGTTCTCTCAGAGTGTATCTCGAACTATTTTTAGGTGCGTGGTGTGGTCCTCCTCCAACGCTGAGTATATCAAGATGTCCTCAATGAAGACCACTACAAAGCAATCAAGGTATGGATAGAATATCATGTTCATGAGCCCTATGAATACATCCAGAGCATTGTTTACACCGATGGGCATTACCATGAAATCATAATGGCAACACCAATGCCTGTAGACCATCTTCAGTACATCCTCATCCCGTACCCTGAGCCGGTGATAGCCTGATCTGAGGTCAATCTAAGAAAACCATCGATCTCTATTCAGCTGGTCGAAGAGGTCATCAATCCTCTAGAATGAATACCTTTTCTTCATGTTCAACTATTTTAGGTTCTGATACTCCACAAAAATCCCCATACTCCCATCCGGCTTCTTTCTGAACAAAATCAGGGATGTCGATGGAGAATCACTAGGCCCTATGAACCCCTTCACCTGTATGTCCTCTAATTATACCCAAAACTCGTGAAGCTCTGTGGGATCCATCTGATATTCTGGTGTAGATATCAGTGTAGTCCTGGGGTACAAATCAATGTAGAATTCTACCTCTTTGTGAAGAGATAGTCCTGGAACATCATCCGGAAAGACATCAGCATACTGGTCCACCACTGTAGGATAAATCAAACTCCTCACATCAACAACTTTGAGGGCTAGGCTATCCAAAAAATTAGTGATTTGATGAACCCTCATCCGACTAAGTCCATCCTATACTGTAATGGATTACTTCTTGCTGGTGAAGGAATACTTGGTCCCATCCTCACAGACACACCTCACATTGCACCTAAAACAGCCAATCTGAGCATAGACTGTGGATAGCCAGTTCATACCCAAGATGATGTCATATGTCCTCGATTCTAATACTAGGAGATCCTATTCAAAGCTCTAACCTCTTAGATTAATCTCACACTACCTGAACCTATTTTTAATCCTTGAATCTTCTCCCATAAGAGTCTCTAATCATAAGGATCAATCCAACAGCTCTGTCGGAATCTTCGAACTCCAAACGAGTGTCAAGGAAATAAAAGAGTGACTTGAACCTGTGTCTATATGTACTGTAGTAAGGGTGTAATAGACAAATATCACACCTCTAATCATCTCTGGAGCACTTCAGTCATATAACTCTATTTCATGTAGCTTTTCTATCCTTGTCCACATGTTCCCTGTGGTCGGGGTGGACCACTTGGGGGTGGTGGTGGTCGATCCTCAAAACATCATCCACCACATGCTTCACGAACTACTCCTCTTCCACGTCCGCCACCCTGCAGACCTCCTCAATCAAATCTTTACCTCTTACTTGTTGAACCATGGTCTTATATGCATTATTTGGAGTCTGGTTTGGGTTTGTTTTCAATCAGCAGTAGAAGTTCAGAATGTGTACCCACAAAGAGATCATACAGTTCAAGCAGACAACAATATTGAAGGTGGCGCGGTTTCCTAGTGTTTTCAAAATTATTGGGGTCCAAAATTTGTAGTTTGGTGAGCATCGCGAAAAGAGGATTTTCTTGAAGATTAATTTTTATATGGGAAAGGCATGAGTTTCGTGAAGATGGGATGCATGCATTGGATTTCGTGAAGACCATAAAAATTGAGGCGGTGATGCTTCACGGTTATGATGAGCTTCGTGAACTGAAGCGTTGAAAGGAAACGCGAGGGAGCTTCCCAGCGGCAGCGCGAACTAAATGACAGAATGCTCCTCGATTACAATAAGCTCCGTGATCGGAAAATTACCATGGTGCTTCACGATTTTGACAGAATTCCTGCAGAAACATTGAAGCTTCGCGAAAGGTAATGATGTGGCGCTAACTTCGTGTGGAAGGGTTGAGGGTCGGTGCAATCTCCTTTAAATACAGGTTGACCCCCTCAAGAGAAGAATAGATCTCTCAACTAAAATCCTTTTCTCTCAATTTGCAAAGGTCACTCGCGAAGGTAGTGTGCTTCACGAAAGAGGAGCTTCGGGGCGGCTATTCTTGCTCCGCGAAATTTGTGCTCCCCATGTTGGCTCGGTGAGCTTCGTGAAGAGGCAAGATCTCCGCGACAGCCAGGCATAGCGAAGGCTTGTGCATCGCGAGAGTGCTTCGCGATTGAGCTTTGCGAAAAGGCAGGGACTCCGCGAAGGCTTGTTTGAGCTTTGAAAAATTGGGAGCCTTGCTAAGTAGGGTACTTTGCGAAGGCCCTTTCCAATGGTTGTTGTCCCAGTGTACAGGAGAAAAAGAGGTATTCATCAGTGGATGAAATTTGGACTTTAACAGAGCATCAACTCATTACTCTAATGCAAGAAAAGTCTCATGCTGAATAGGAGACAAAGAACTTCATGTCTATCTATTGAAGAGACCTTCACATCTATAAACTGAGTGGGACTTCACCAACGGCAGTGATCCAGGGGGAGTCAACGGGAGTGACTCGAGGGATGCAGTGAGATATCCCTAAATCTTTGTAAAGGCAGTGAGCCTGGGATAGAGTGACTGTGCCCGAACCATTGTAATCCATAGCTAGTGAAGATTAGTGGAATTACGTAAGACTGACAACTTGTCGGTGTATGCTCCTTGGGCATATCCCTTAGTGGTGAACCAAGTAAAAAGTGTTGTGTCTTCACTGTGCATGTGAATGTTTGCTTTCTAATCATATTCATCTTACTGGTTCAACAAGTTCCTACCAACGTGGGAACAAGATACCTCACATTCAAATAAAAATTTGTCACCCTGATTCACCCCTCCCCTCTCAGGGTGTCCCGGGGTCCTTCAAGTGGTATCAGAGGTAGGTTGCTGGTGTTGAATCTGTCCTTTATCATCATGGAGAATGAAATCAATTTCAGGGGAGTCCATCACTTCGATGGAAGTAATTTCCAGATCTTGGAGAACAGAATGAGATCTCATCTAAGATCTCTTGGAATGGAAGTTCTCTTTTCTACTGTGCAAGGAATAAAAGTCACTGATCCAACAGGCCTGGCTATGACTGAAACAGATAGGAAAATTCTTGATGCAGATGCTAAAGCACAAAATGCACTAACTGCTGCCCTTTCTAATCAGATCTACCTAAAGGTGATGAATTGCACCTCAACAAAATCCATGTGGGATAATCTCGAGGATATTTATAAAGGAGATAGAAAAGTGAAGGAGGTGAAACTGCATGTGATGCACAATCGGTTTGATGATCTGAAGATGCATCCAGAAGAGAATGAAGAATCTTTCTTCAATCGAATTACTGAAGTGATTGGAGAAATTAGGGGTCTAGGAGAAGAAATCAAAGACATTGATATTGTAAAGAAAATATTAAGAATATTTCTGCCTCTGTACAATGCATAGGTGTAAGCTCTTGAGGAAAGATATCATTCCAAAATTTCTCTAGATTATTTACTAAGGAGCTTGGTAGCATATGAAATGAGAGTCAGACCAGAAGATGCTACGACTCGTGTGAGAAAGGAAATGGCATTCAAAGCCATGCATAAATTGAAAATCTCAAAAGATAGTAGCGTTGAAGATGACGAAGAAAAAGAGATTCTCTCTCTCATTGCAAAGATGTTCCAGAAGGGGAAAGGGAAATTCAAAGGGAAGTTACCTCTCACATGTTTCCATTGTGGAAAAGTCGGGCGCATTGCCTCTCAGTTATTAAGAAAGACCAATGATGAAGATAGTGAAGATGAAAGCTTCGAGAAGCCTTGGAGAAGGTTATTCAAAAAGAGAGACTTCAAATCTGGAATGAAAATGCAAAAGAATATTTTTGTCTGTGAAGAGGAAGAAGATGATAATGAATTCTGTGATGATGTAGAACCAGAATTCAAAACCGGGAACCATGCTTCTATGATGGCCACTGTTGAAAAGTTAGAAGATACTGGTGGAGAAAAGAAACTTAGAACTTGTGTAGATCCCGAGATGCAACATAAGGATGTAGTTAGTAAGCTTAAGATTAAATGTAAGAGTTGCAATAAGTGGAAATAAATTGTAGAAGAATCAACTGAATATGTTGATCAACATGAAGCTGAAATTGAAGGACTGGAAGAATTTGTGAAGGTACAATCTAAAATAATTGAAAGCAATGATGATGTTGTAGATCTGAAGCTGAGAATTGAAGAGTAGGAAAAGGTCATCAATGACATCTCCTCCAGACATGATGAAAAATCCAAGACTGTTAAGGGTCTTGAGGAGGAAGTTGTTACTCTAAGGAGTAAACTGGAGACTGAATGAATTCCAAAAGAATCGAGGAAGAAAATACAGTTTGGAAGATTCTCAGATGCAGAATTACTAGCAAGAGCCAAGTGTAGTTCAGATGGGATTGGAAAAATCTTGAGTGATCAAAGACCAGCTTGCATGGGAAAGATTGTAATTGGTTGTGTGGCTGAGACATCAACAGCTGGAAGTGAAAAGATCCAAAAGAAAGATAAGCTGAAAGTTTAACATGTTAAAACGTTACCTAAAGTGCCAAAAAGGGAACCCTCAATCCAAACTAAAAGGAGAACCGGAAATTATCCTCAAACATTCATAAATGACAGACAATCTAACTATTCTCCCAAGGAAAAGGGTATGAGGAAAAATTCAAGTGAGAATACATTTCCTCTCTTGAAGTGTTAGTTCTGTGGCTATCTGGTCTATAACATGTCTTATTGCGAAGAGGCAAGAAGCTATCTGAATGGAGAAGATATATAAGTCCAACAAAGGAGAACAATTTCATATCTTAATTATTATAGAAGAAACAATTTCTATGTATATTGTTATCGTTGTTCTAACTTTGGTCATAAGGAATCTAATTGCAGGCAGAGAAGGGACATGGACACCTCATACCAGAGTTCAAGACAAGTCAAGTCTCGTCAGCAAGACAAAGTTTCTCTTTCAAATAAGTTTTCTCCTCGCAAAGAAGATTTCGACTATGAAGAACCAGGGTATGCGGAAGAGATAATTGAAAGGCCATCAGTTCTATAAACTCAATCCAATGTCTCATGGAAGGAAAGGAAGAAGATTGAGAAATCCAACCTTGCATATGGGGCCCTCAAAGCTATAAATAACAACAGTACCTGGATTCTGGATAGCGGTTGTTCATCTCATATGACAGGTAATGCCGGCCTGCTAACGAATATCATAAGGAAGGTTGATGGTACAGTAATATTTGGTGATGACGGGGCTCTGAAAATCAAAGGGAGTGGAAGAACCGAATTAGCTAATGGAGAAATAAAGAAGACTGAAGTCCTTTACGTAGATGGCCTACATCATAATCTCCTCAGTGTGATCCAACTCTGTGACTCGGGACTTATAGTTACTTTTAATCAGAAAGGAAGCACTATCAAGGTAAAGACAGTAAATTCACTTATGAAGGGATGCATAATAGAAGGCGACATATATCGGGTTAATAGTGAAGAAAATGTATGTTACATGACTATTAGAGAAGAAAACAATTTGTGGCATCAGAGACTGGAACACATCAATCAATAAGACATGGAGAAAATATCAAAATTGAGAACTGTCATGGACATTCCCAACCTGAAGCGTGAGCATGAAAAATATTGTGATGCTTGCATTCGTGGGAAGCTAGTCTGTAGTTCACATCGGCCAAAGAAGAAAAGGGCATCTCACCTTATTGATCTAATTCATACAGATGTATGTGGGCCGATAAATGTTGATGTTACTCCTGGAGAAACGTACTTTGTTCTTTGCATAGATGATTACAGTAGAATGGAATGTGTGATGGTCATTCATAGGAAACGACAAGTCCTTGACTGCCTGAAAACATATCAGCAAATCACCGAGAATGATGTTGGACGAACAATCAAAGTGTTGTGATCTGACAATGGAGGAGAATACACGTCCATTGAATTTGAAAATTATCTGGAGAAACATGGGATACAACATGAGGTAGCTGTTTTGAGAACTCCACAACAAAATGGAGTTGTTGAATGTAGGAATCGACAGGTGAACAACATGTCACAAACTATGCTGATTGAGAGTCCTATTCCACGACATTACTGGAAATAGGCTATTCAAGCTGCAGTGTACATCCAGAAACGAACATGACTATATATGGGTGAGACGAAGACACCATATGAATTGTGGAATGGACAGAATCCTTCTTTAAAATACCTTCATGTCTTTGGAAGTAAATGATTCATCAGGAACAAAGAAGGAAATCATGGGAAATATGGCGACAATGCAGATGAAGGAATTTTCATCGGTTACTCAATGAACAGCAAAGCCTACAAATGTTTCAACATGCATTTAGGAAGGATTGTTGAAAGAATCTATGTTAAGATAATAGAATATAAAAGCACAAATGCTTCAAGGACTTCATATGCTGATGTGATAGAAAGTCAGGAAAAATGTGAGCGTGAAGAAAATACAAATGCAGAAATAGAGGAAGTTTTTCAAAACACTCAGCAGTCACATCATGATGTTGACTCAGAAGAAGAATATTAAGAAGAAACTATGGCTGAAGAGAATGCTACTGAACCTCGCAGGAGAAATTGAAGATCCGAGATTGATCCATCCAACATAATTGGGGACAGGAGTGCACCCACTCAAACTAGAAGGACGTGGAATAACACGCAATCTGCATTTCTATCAGTTGTAGAGCCATCCTCATTCGAAGAAGCTGCAAATGATGATTCTTGGGTGAAATCCATGAGTGATGAATTAGATCAGATTGACAAGAATCAGACATGGGATCTTGTCCAGAGACCCGAAGGTCACAATGTGATTGGTACCAAATGGATCTTCAAAAATAATATTGATGAGCATGGAAGTGTCATCAGAAACAAGGCATGACTGGTATGTAAAGTATACTCCCAGATTGAAGGCATTGATGTTGAAGAAACCTTTTCTCCAGTGGATAGACTGGATTCAATCGGGCATTTCCTTTCCATGGCACTAGAAAAAGGATATAAAGTATATCAAATGGATGTCAAGACAACATTCTTGAATGGTGTACTCGAAGAAGAGGTCTACATTGAAAAACCAGTGGGATTTGTTTTGGGTACTGATGAAACAATGGTCTTCAAACTGATGAAAGCTCTAAATGGTTTGAAGCAGGCACCACGAGTGTGGTACTTACGGCTGGATTCATATCTCAAGAAGATGGAATTCAAAAGAGGAGGAGTTGATCACAATCTCTATGTGAAGAATTTTCCAAAAGATCAATTTGTGGTTCTAGTCCACGTTGATGATATCATATTTGGTGGCATCAGGAATAAATCAGTGGACGAATTTTCCATCCTCATGAAATTAGAATTTGAAATGTCTATGATTGGGGTGTTCACATATTTCATGGGGCTACAGGTGATTCAAAATAAGGAATACACTTTTATTTCTTAGGAAAAATATGCAAGTGATCTATTGAAGAAGTTTAATATGCAAGACTCCAAACCAATGTCAACTTTGATTGTGGTTGGAACTAATCTTAGAAAGAATGAGGATGGGGACTCTGTTGATCCCACCATGTACAAGAGGATCCATGGAATCCTACTGTACCTGACAGCAACACGGCCAGATATTGACTTTGGCACATGCCTTGCAGCCCTCTTTCAGAGTAATCAAAAGGAGGAACATATGGCGGCAGTAAAAAGAATCATGAGGTACATTCAAGGTACACATAACTTCGGGTTATTTTTTGCTACAGGCAGGGACAGTGAGTTATCAGCATTTTCTGATACTGACTGGGCTGGTGATGTAGTAGACACAAAGTCTACTAGTGGTGGAGCTTTCTATATTGGGAAGAAATGTGTTGGCTGGTTGAGCAAGAAACACGAATGTACTTCTCTTAGTACTACTGAAGCTGAGTATATCTCTGCCACAAAGGCATGCACTCAACTGCTATGGATGAAGAAACAGTTAACAGATATTGGTGATGAGGTAAATCAACCAATGGTGATTTAATGTGATAACAATAGTGCAATTGATATTACGAAGAATCCTGTTCACCATTCCCGTACGAAACATATTGAAATCAGGTATCACTTTATCAAATAAAAAAATGAACAAGGGTTGATTAGAATGGATCATGTGGGAAATGATGAGTAAGTGGCCGATATCCTGACCAAGCCACTATCAGCGACTATGTTTGAGAAGCATCGGTTGAGCCTCGGTGTTCATCCACCTCTAGGTGCATAAGGAGGTTACACATTACCCCTCTCCACATTTTGTGATAACTGTTTTTATCTGTTTATGGATTTGATGAATGTTTATGGGGGAGATACTATCTAGGGGGAGTATGGTTTGAGATGAACATTGAACAAATTACCGGTCTTTGGATTTATTGTCAATGGGGGAGAATGGAATAAATTCAGGCATGTAATGCTTCTGTGATGAGAAGAATGAGAAAGAAAACATTGGAACCCAATTCAAGCTTCCTCTCTTGTTTTCTACACCGAGCATTTCTCACGTAGACTTTGATTGTGGGGTGAGTTGATTTTTGCGTTATTGGTTTTCACATGGATAGAGATCTGTTGAATTTAATTTCTGATTGCCAACAAACCCAAAGGGGGAGATTTTTGGAACCATGGTCTTCTATGCATGATTTGGAGTCTGGTTTTTGTTTGTTGTCAATCAGCAGTGGAAGTTCATAATGTGTACCAGTAAAGAGATCATACAGTTCAAGAAGACAATAATATTGAAGGTGGCGCCGTTTCCCAGTGTTTGCCAAATTTTTGGGGTCCAAAATTTGGAGTTTGGTGAGCATCGCGAAAAGTGGATTTTCTTGAAGATCATCTTTTTATTTGGAAAAGGCATGAGTTTCGCGAAGATGGGATGCATGGATTGGATTTCGCGAATACCTGAAAAATGGAGGCGGTGATGCTTCACGGTTATGACTAGCTTCACGAATGGAAGCTTTAAAAGGAAACACGTGGGAGCTTCACAGCGGCGGCGCGAAGTAAATGACGGAATGCTCCGCGATTACGACAAGCTCCGTGATCGGAAAATTGTCATGGTGCTTCATGATTTTGACAGAATTCCGGCAGAAACTTTGGAGCATCGAGAAAGGAAATGACGTGACACTGACTTCGCGCGGAAGGGTCGAGGGTCGGTGGAATCACCTATAAATACTGGTCGACCCCATCAAGAGAAGAAGAGAACTCTCAATGAAAATCTTTTGCTCTCGGTTCACAAAGGTCACTCACGAAGGCAGTGTGCTTCGCAAAAGAGGAGCTTCGTAGCGGCTATTCTTGCTCAGCGAAAGTCGTGTGCCCTGCATTGGCTCGGTAGAGCTTCGCGAAGAGGCAGGAGCTCCGCGACAGCCAAGCATTACGAAGGCTTGTGCATCATGAGAGTGCTTCGTGATTGAGCTTTGCGAAAAGGCAGGGACTCCGTGAAGGCTTGTTGGAGCTTTGAAAAATTGGGAGCTTTGTGAAGTAGGGTACTTTGTGAAGGCCCTTTCCAAATGTTGTTTGCCGAGTGGACAGGAGAAAAAGAGGTATTCATCAGTGGATAAAATTTGGACTTTAACATAGCATCAACTCAGGACTCTGATGCAAGCAAAGTCTCATGCTGTAGAGGATACAAAAAACATCATTTATATCTATTGAAGAGACCTTCACGTCTATAAACTAAGTGGGACTTCACCAACGGCAGTGAGCCTGGGGGAGTCAACGGGAGTGACCTGAGGGACGCAGTGAGATATCTCTAAATCATTGTAAAGGCAGTGAGCCTGGGACAGAGTGACTGTGCCCGAACCTTTGTTATCCACAACTAGTGAATATTAGTGGAATTAGGTACGACCAACAACTTGTCGGCGTATGCTCCTTGGACGTAGCCCTTAGTGGTGAACCAAGTAAAAAAGGTTTGTGTCTTCACTGTGCATGTGATTGTTTACATTCTGATCATATTAATATTATAGGTTCAACAAGTTCCTAACAACGTGGGAACAAGATCCATCACATTCAAATAAAAATTTGTCACCCTGATTCACCCCTCCCCTCTCAGGGTGTCCAGGGGTCCTTCATTCCTCTTTCATTCCTTGATAGTTTTCTGATCATCAGTATGGTGTGTTAGGCAGTCGCAAGCCCTGTGGCCCTATCTACCGTACATAAAGTAGACTGTGCTTCTAAGCTGATAGCCTCTACCTCTCGTGCTCTGCACCTCAGGCCCTGAGTAAGTGCAGAAGATCATGGATACACACTAAGCGTAAAGTCACAAGTAAAAACTATGCCCAAAAGAGAGTCTCTAAGTCCCAAAAGGTGAGTGTCGTGTCCTCATGCATTTGGAGTTTCAGACTCCACCATCTCCCTATTGTGCCCTGAAAAATGGCCAGAAGCTAGGATAACCATATGTTCTACTAGTGTCCCAACTTGGTGAAAATCATTGGCCACAGCCTCCAACTAGTCCTCAGCTACCTGGGGATCAGTCTTGCCCCGAAACCATAGAGGCCTCTATATCTAGAACTCATGAAACACTCTAAGTCATCATGCACTATTCGCCAGTGGGGATAGTGGAAACTTCTTCCCAACAGGTGGTGGTGCTGCTGGTGCACCACCAGAAGATGCTAACATAGCAAGAGGTCCATACACTGAATCCTCATTGCTCAGTGGGCTACCATCGTGAACTCTCTTGGGAATCCAAGATTGCTGTCTATGTTGTGGAATCCTGAAATGAAACAGGTGTTCCATGGAAAAAAATTTATACCTAATGAGATGACTCAAAAGAGATAAAAATTATACAATTTCCAAAACACACACAATCATTGTTTTCATGCACCGAGTTGGAAATCAGAATTCAGGGTCCTTGTGTGTGAATATGTCGGCTTCCGCACCAACATTGGAATCCCTAAACTAAAAACCATACTCAAAAGACTTAACAAAACTACTCCATTAGAAAGATCAGAGTCCTAGTTCTTTGGTATAATTGACTCCTCTAATACCACTTTGTCACCACCCATCCCTCAGGGCCTGTGTAGTGACTACCCCAAGCATTCCTTCCATAGGACAGATGTTGGCGACTAGAACCAGAATGGCATATCCCCAAAACGGGAAGGCATTGCCTTTAGACTTGTACAAACACATAGCCCATGACCACAACATGATGAAACCATGAAGTAAAACTATAGTAGTAAAAGTGTGTACTGAAAGTAAAGGGGTCAGAATAAAAGCCCAACTGAAAGATACAACTACAACAGTAAATAGTAAACAACTCTTGGGATCATCCACCATGGATCCCACCTACATGGTAGGTATAGCCCTTCTCCACATCTCTCCTAGTAAACCAACACTATCGTCCACCGTCTGGTCCTAGCTCCCCAAGTCTTAGTCATGGTTGTCTGTCGTCTGCAGAAGACACAACAAGGTGTAGGCAAAGCCCATGCAGGGCTAAGTATAACAATACTTAGTAGGTACCCCAAGACACCTGAAGGTCTTCCATAATTCCCTAATTAAAACACTAAGCATGATGTCAATCACAAATCACAACGCAAAATAATCATATCAAATTAGGTAACCAACTCAGAGTTCATGAATAAAGATGACTAGTCCTAGGCTATATCATTTTATTCTTTTAGGGAGTTTCCACAACTGAACCGTGAAGATGTTGTTCCATTATCGATACACACAAGGTCATATGTCACTGATTCATTAAAGGCCACTCTAAGGCTGGTCCTTGTCGGGTCTCACATTTCAAATCCACACAGGGTTGACAAGAATGATGATCTACATAGGGTTTCTATGATGCTGATCCAAATAGGGTTTCTATGATGCTGATCCACACAGGGTCACCATGATGATGATCCATGCCGGGTCGCTATGATGATGATCTACATACGGTCTCTATGATGATGATCCACACATGATATCTATGATTCTTATCCACACAGGGTCGTTATGATGATGGTCTACACAAGGTTTCTAGGTGTTGATTCACACAGGGTTGCTACTCAGATGATAGCCATCCACAAGATTTCCCGCACCCATTATGGATGAGTTTCATAGTATCTACTCCTATGGATATATGTTGTGCCTAAACTGCTACTATGTTCCAAAAAGGATTAATCGAACCTACATACATGTCTTAAGGGTTCCTACACAACAGAATACATGTCAATTGGATTCCTAGTATGTGAGTTATTGGAATTTTTGTGTCGAGGGCCTAGTTGGATTCATGTACAATCCAACTCGGTCATACTCCAAATTCTTCCAAAAACCATGTGGAGTATCTCAAAAGGATTGTCTCACTCCATGTATCTCAGCACCATAGACAGTTTCTCAAATAGAAGTCTGCTTCGGACGATATGGCTCTTTAAGTGAAACTGGGCACAAAAGGGGGTTTGTACGACCCGACCCGGACTGAACCGGACTGGGGCATAGTGCGCTTGGCCCGCTAGGTTGTAGACCAACCCGACCCTCCGGCTCGACGTGGCCCAGTAGTTGTGTGCGGCCTGCCAGGGGATGCGGCCCGGTGTGTTGGCATGGCTCGCCAGTCGGGTGGCTGCCCACCTCCCCAAACGGCTCACAGATCCATTCGACTCATCAATCAATAGTGCCACGTGGCACCACCACATGGTCTGTGGGACCTGCCTGGCATTGGTCCTCCTCCACCGAAGCTTCATTGCCTCATCCCCTTCACCAAGGCATGAGACAATGCGCTGCCTTTCCAACGAGGTCGGCCGAGTGTCAGTCGCCCCTTCCGGTCCACCGCGGCGCTGCCCTCTTCCGTGGTCGGCGAGCGCCGGCCTCTTCCTTCACCACAGACACCGGTCGCTAGAGCTGCATTGACGGATATTCTGCGGGACACTAAGTGGGATCAATTGGTCGGTTTTCCATTATGCTCGTGCCCATGGGCCTCTCGGGATACCACCGTCACTGCATGGCTCCCAGATTCATGGTTCTGAAAAGTTGGAAATTCGTCCCCCAAAGAGCCTGGCAAGAACGAAGCGGCGGAGGGTCCATGCCTTGTTCATTTGGAATCTCCCCTCTGCATTAGCATCATAACAAGAGGTTAAAATTTTATTCACCATCAACTCAAAGAATTAAACCATGACAAATACCCCTACCTCAAGATTCGTTAGAGACATCACGGTGGTGGAAGAAGATTCTACATTTAATGAAGCAGCTGGAATTCATCGACCTCAGTTTGTTGCTACCCAAGCCTCCATCCTCTGTCAGTGGAAGGTGTCATTGTATTTTTCCAAAGATTCATCATAGCCATACCAAAATGCCACAACAGTGTTCCAATTAAATTATACGGAATAATAAACCGAGTTTCACAACATTAATGGGGTTCATTTATGAAGCGTATTTAATGTTTCAACATCGTGGTTACAAAAGAAAAGAGTCAACCCATTAAATGGCTTGACAACTAAGTGGCCCTACCATGCCTCTCAACCACCGGAGAGAAAAATAAAATTACAGTTTCATGTTATTTTATTATTTTTTAAATGGTCTGAAAACAAACTTTTTCTCCCGACCTACTACGGCTGAAGTAAAGTCTCTCTTAATCAAATTCCAGTGCAATGGATTCAATAGTGTCCTTAGATTTCAATTCTAAGCACCGGTTCAAAATTTATAAAACACCTCCTGTATGTTTTCTGAACTTATCTTAAAAAATGTTCAAAATCTCATTCCGGGCACACTGGGCCTCATAATCATGCGCCTTCAATTTTCGCAGAATTGTAATAATCCCAAATAATTTTTCAAAAAAATTATATGGAATTTTAGGGTATTTATAAGACAAATATCAAAGTGGATCAATGTAGACAAAATATTTATACTGATAAATAAAGACAACATTTGGAACATTATGTAGGAGATCATGTTTTTATGAAACTATCTCCATGGAAAGGTGTTATATGGTAAAGTAAGAAAGGGAAACTGAGCCCTGATTATATTGGACATTTTGAAATTACGAAGAGAATTTGGGTTATGGATTATCATTTGGATATTCCACCTAGAGTTTCAAAAGTACAAAATGTGTTCCATGTCTCTATGTTAATGAAATACATGCTATACCCAATTCCTATCCTCACTTTTGAAGGAATAGAATTTGAACCTGATTTATCTTTTTATAAAGAGCCTATCCAGATTCTAGACACTAGAAAGCAGGTGTTGAAAATTTGGTGACACCGCTTCTAAAGTTACTTGTAAAAATCATAAAATTAATGAGGCAACGTGGAAACCACGACAATTTGTGATGAAAAACTACCCACATATTATTATGAGGTAACATTATGGAAATTTTGAAGATTAAATTATTATATGAGGTGAAAATGTAACACCACAATATCATATGGTATGTATTTTAAAATTTATCATCTTAAAAAGTTTAGGCTTTTTGTAACACCGAGTTTAAAACCATAATATTCAATTAAATATGACTATTGGACAAGTAATATGACCATTAAGATTAGTAATATGACCAATAAAATAGTAAATTCACACATAAAAGTATAAATAAAAATTAGGCACCTTATAAATAAAAATAGGGTATGTTTATATCATGGAATAAGTGAATAAATGTTTTCAAAATGATAAATTAATTGTTTTTATTTTTGAAAGTAAAATATATTTAATTAAAATTTTATAATTAAAAAAATGATTTAATAGAAAAAATGTTTTCATAAAATTGGTATAAAAATTAATATTTTGCTGTCCACTAATTATAATATAATTTTACATGACCTTAACTATTTTTTTAAACTATCATAAAACATGTTAAAAATTTAAGATAAGTATTTCACTAATAAATGATGACTTTAACTGAAAAATAAAATTTTCATATTTAGAATATTATTTTGATAAAATGGATTTCATTTTTTATTTCTACACATTGAAAATAAAGTGGGGTGATTTTTCAGGATTTTTATTAAATGGTTGATTTTTTTTGAATAGTAAAAATCAATAATTTATGTTATACACACATTATATGTTTAATACAATATTCCATGAGTTATCGCTGATGTAAAAACCATAATATATTACTATGCTTATCTATTTACTGTATGTTTTTCATGGAATCATCACTATTTTTTTCTTGAGATTAATATAATAAACTAAGGAATAAAATAATCCAGAAACACCCCTCTCCTCCACTATAAATATGACCCCTCACCACCTTTTCTCTTCACACCTCTTGAGAATTTAATTTTGACTAATTTATAGCGAATACACCTCCCAATCCTAACCCCTACGTCCAAGAGGTTTTAGTCTCAATAAATTTCCAAAACCAATTTCCCAAAGGAGGTTCTCAAGGAGAATAATTCAAGAGGTAAAATCCTATTTTTCGTTATTTATTTTCTTTTAACATTGTTTTATTTTCTTATACTCTCATCACCTCCTCTATAGAGACATTAATGATAACTCTATTATCTTATATATACTATAATTTTATTATGTCAATGGAAAATACACCATAAAGACTTTTCTAAACATCTTTTTATTATAAAAACAAAAACATCATCCATCTTGTTCTAATTTTCTGTGTTTGTGGATGATGTGTTTTTGTGTTCCAATTACACCTTCATGGATTGTCATAAACCCTTTTTAATTGTTTAACTAGATTATGATATTTTTATTATATTTTATTTAATGTCCCATAATGATAATATATACATAATATTAATTAATGAAACAAAACTAGTTTGTGATGATCAAAAACCCACCATAATAATCGAAACGATTATCACTAACATCTTATCTAATGATTCAACCACACTTGAAATAACTAAACGATTTATATAAAAATTTCATATTATTTATGTTCATAATAAAATATAATTTCAATTCTAGATAACAATTTTATTTTACATGATCTTTTTTACTTTTATAAAAGTGAACAAATCATGAAAACCAAGGAAAAGAAGACTCCCAATGGAAGAATTAAATCTTATAACTCGTCAAAAAACCATAAATGATCATAATAAGTTTATATTAAATTAAATACATGTTAATGTGGTTCTAAAATAATTTATTAAGGAATCTAATTTCATTATCTATGACATAAAGTAAAAGTGTGGAATGCTTTCACACATAAGGCAAGAGTTTCATCCCAAACCTCCATTTTCGATTCTGGTTATTCTTTTTCTATCTTTCCCCTAATTTAATTCTTCATTAATATTATACACATCTTATATATTCATTGTATATTTTTAAAATTCATTTATCCAGATTAGTTCACCTTTATTTGTTTGAAAATACTTATTTTACAAGGTTCCCTTCTCAATTCTTCCTGATAAGCAATGTAGATTAATGATAACTTCATGATTTCTTACCGATTTTCAAGTACACTCCAAAGAAATTTTAATCACACAATATTTTGATAAAATAAAAAAAAATTATCATGAAAAACTATCTTATATTTACTTATTGGTTTATGTAAAAAATAATCATTTTTCCTCTTCTACGACAATTATAATTTCTCTTAAACTTCCCTAATGTGGCCCATTTCAAAAGGTTCCTAAAAGCTGTTTGTCATGTTTTCAATTAATTTGGAAATAATTTGTTCGTAAAATTTTATTTTATTTTCCTTTACTTTTATTTTCTGGTATATTCACATTTACAATCTATTTTTATGCAAAATATAAATTATTTTTCCAAAAGAAATATTCTTTTCAATGTAATAGGGGTATTTCTCTCAAGAATTTTTCGATGATTTTATTAGTTCCTTTTCATCCTTTTCAAAACCATATATTAAATATTATGATTAATTGGGACAGATATTTTATGATATCATATAACATATTTTATTAAATTAGTTATGATCAGTTTGACTATTTATGTGGTATTTTGATAATATTCACCATAGTACTCAAAATTGTTAGTGACTATGTATACTGATTGGGGGGAGTTATGAATATTTCATATGTAAATGTTTTTTTTATGATTAAACCCATTAATATGAGTAATGTATTGAAATTATTATATGAAACGGGGTATGATATCCCCACTTGATAAATTGTTAGGTCTCATGAGACAATATAGATTTTGATATGGCCGAGGCGCTCACCATTTATTTTCAGATATAGATTTGGATGAGTCCTTAGACATTTATTCTCATATTTCATGGCCAAGGCCTCAATGGTAAACTTCAAATGTCTAGAATTAGGAATTACTTCATTATGATATTAGTTATTTATAATCCATATGATTATTTGACTAGTAGAATATCCATGGTTAATTTTCATTCTCATGAGATTATTTATAGCATTATATAATAAGCTTTTATTCCAACCATATTGTTCTCAAGATTAATAGTAATGTATTTTTTTCATTATTCACTATGAATTATTATATTTTTTAGTTTTTGTGGTATTTCTTACCCTTAATAAGCATCTGATCTCACCCCTTTCTTATATCTGATTTCCCCCATGATGTGAAGATGGGTATTGTGAATGAATTTCATGGGAAATCTAGGATTTTATAGGTTTTTCCATAAAATATTTGATGTTATTTTTCATTTAAAGATATAATGTAACTATTATAATTGTTTTTTGGTTTTCTAAATATACTAAACTATTCGGTCCTTCATGATGAAACTTCATTGTTTATTATACCAATGTAATAATGTATGGTAGCATCTCCGTGCTGCTGAGGTCATGGTATTTATATTTAAAACCAGTCTACAATTAAAAGGTCGTAAAACCACCGTTTAGAAAAATATAGATTCTCTTTCTTGAAATTGGAGTTGTTCTTATTTTTTCCATATCAAACACATTGGATAAATGCAAAAAAAAGTTGGTTGAATATATAACATAAATATTACATTAATATAATTCAACAATGGAGATTTGTTTTAAACACATTATTTTATGAAAAGAAAGATAAACTCAATAATATGTGTAATGAAAGAAACTGTTTTTTCGTTGAAATCCTTGGTGTGTTACACTTATACAATTTTATTACATGTTTATTAAAAATTCTTTTCTAAAATTATGTTTTTCATAATAAATACTTCATTTTTTCATGTATGTTTTGATTTGATATTTTTGTCCTTAAAGGTTTATCATGGTTCCATTATCCATATTTTTTTAAACATGATATAAATACCAAATATATTAATTATATATTTATTTATATTAATTCATAAAAAATAGATATATTAAATTAAGTACACTATTCATGGATATAATATGTCGTACATACGCTTAAGTTGATGTATGAGCATTTGAGGAAATCCACGAGTTGATCCTTTGAAATTATAAATCCATAATATTTCCATAAAAATGATATAGGAATATCATTGGGTCATTTTTAATGCATATCTTTTTAGTTTAACCCCCTGATAAACCCATTTTTACATTAACTGATGTAAATAATTTATACTCTTTTTACTATTATTATCATAAAAAAATATTACCTCATAATATATTATAAATTTATCTGATTTATAATATGGAATTAATTTTTCCATATTCATCTTATAGATGTGGCATAATTTAATTTAAAATTAACAATTCAGACTTGACTAGAAATGTGGGTTTTCAAATAGAAAATATTCATAAGTATATAATATTTTAATAAAAAATAAAAAATGAAAATTATTATTATTAAATTAATTTGATTAATAAATTAACAATTTAACTATTATTTCTTTTCAAAATACATTAAAAAAATTGGATGTTTATAAATTTTTTAAATGATAAGAGAATTTCTAATAAAAAAAGTATTTTTCACTATATAATGAATATTTTATCATTTCAATTCTCAAAAATATCACTCTAGGATTATTTTGACATTTAGATTTCTAAAATTATTTTTATATTTTCTGTTAAAATTTCTATATTTGGTACAAAATTAATTATATTGTATTTTCCAAAAATAAAATAAGAACATGTGTTTGAGAACATGGTATTTTTCAAAAAAATAATAACTTTTTTAAAACATACATTTTTTCCAGAATAATTTCAATATATAAAATGATTATAATTAATATCTAAAAACTATTTATTACAATTCATTTCACTATATTTAACAACTAGGGTATAACGGTCACATTTAAATAATAATATATCACGGTTTGTTAAAATTCACTCTCGCATGTAACACAAGCTAACCTCGAAGTTTTTTAAAAGGAAAGCTATTAAATAATTTTAAATTTTTTGAAAAAAAAATAAAAAATAAGTGGTTTGTTACATATATTATAAGGTCATATCTTCTAGAATTTAGATAGGGATAGAAGCATCAGATTCCATTGGAAGAGTTCTCCTATATTAATAACAATCACTCTACTAGCAGTGGGACTGTAGCAGCGGGTTACTATTCACAGAATGTGAATTGGGCAAAAAATTTGAGTATACAGGCTATGTAATGGGCTAAAAGCCCACTTGGCCTTCGGGCTATGTAATTTGTTTCCCTCTACCTAGTAAAAAGAGGTCTTAACTTTGATTTAATAATAAAAATGAGGCTTCGGCCCTAACCTTTTAAAAAAATCAGCTTCTCAAGTTTCAAATCCATATACGAGGGAACCTATAGACCATCCTTAAGTTGGATAAAGATAGTTGATACATATATTGTTGGACCATAGCTAGTATAGGTGATGATAGAGAAGGTATATGTGATATTTTAGAATATGAGGAAAGCCTATAGTAGATATAAATCTTATGAAAAATAATATCATAATCCTTGGATTTTGGGTGGGGAGACCAAGTTTTCCTATGAGTCACCCCATGATAGGGATTGTGGAAATTTAGCTAGGTATTAATTCTATTCAAAAGGTTCATCAGGATTTTTGAGATACTTTGGTAGGTTGGTGAGGTTTCCTACCACTTGGAAATACCATTATTGTGCGATCGAGTGCATCACACCATCCAAATCACACAGATGAGGAGGTACATGCATGGCCCAAAACGCATTAAAGAATGGGATAAGAAGGATAATGATGAAAAATACACCTTTTCGGAATACCTAGTGGAGATAAAGGATCGGTGGGATTTGGACCTATGTAAATAAAGAATCCCTTAATTTCATATTATTTGGTGTCACATGATCAAGCTGGAAAGCTCATGGGAGAGTGAGAGACATACAATTGCTCAATAACGCCACATTTTTGTGCAGTTTATTATTTTTAGAGATAAAATTGTTGATGTAGTGTAGAATATAAATTCTTTTATTTTTTATTTTAATTTTTCAGAGTATTTTATGGAATATTTTTGGAGCCATAAGCTAATTCAATGTGATATTACTAGGTGATGAGATTCTTAGTGTTGTTTTCTTATAAATATTAAATATATTATATCACATGAATGATTATTTTTAGAATAAATGGTTTTTCGGTTATTTGGGACCATAAATTGAAAATCTAATTCCATGATTGATTGTAGAAAATGGGTTTTACCATCTCCATAGTATAAATTTGGTCAACATCAGGTTTCCAATCAAGTGAGATTATTGGCAGGAATAATAAGTAAATTAATTAATTAATTTTATTTATTTATATTAGGACCTAACCCTAAATCATCCACAATAAATGTGATATTATGAAAAATATCAAGGGATATCAGTAAAACCATGAGAGATTATAAAATATCATGTGTTACTCATTGGCAGATCACGATAAAAGATCTACGATAAACAGATAGAGGTGAATTATTAGATGGAATTTGAATACAATGTAACTACTTCTCCATAATATTAATATGTGTTCTTTTCAAATTATTGATCTAATCCTTATGTGAGACCCATTATTCTTATTTGTTTTCTATACTACATTATTTTTTATCATGTATTATAATTATCTGATTAATTTGTCTTGGATCCCATGACTAATATGGAAGGAATAAGACTTTTTGAGTGTATGATTTATTATTTTATTCATCTTTCCATGAATCGCCCATAATTTATAATATTTTATAATTTCTATCCAGATTGCATCCGACAATGACAGATTTAACATTTTTCATCTGAATTTCCTCCACTTTTTTTCATTTTATCCATTATTGGCATATGAAGAAATAGTTTGATATTTCCACGTGGGATTCAAGAATGACCAAAACCCCATATTCATTATGGATTAATCCAAGAAATACAAATCAGTGTTTGACATCTCAAACATGTGGTGATGAGTGATGTGGGTGATGGATACATGGATCGAAGGTCAATTATTTTTATTCATGCATGTGATAGGTGTGGCGTGATGGGATGAGCCTCATGAGGACCAGGGGGATGAAATATAGCCACTAATGATTTATCAAGCATGTTTATCCCAAGATAGAAGTTACTTAACATGAATTGATGTCAAAACAACAATAATGGTGGTGTAGGTTAGACATCTAAAGTTGTCATTACAGTATATCAAATCTAAAAACACACAGAGAATATTGTTAAGAAAACACACCATATATCCCCTTATTTTTGTAGTTGGGGTTTTGAGTGGAGATAAATTTCACACACCATGTATTACCCCATAAATACCATGTGTCCCTATAACACCCAGAATGTTCAAAATATTTACATCATGTTCAATAATGTGTTTGACACGCAACACAAAGCATAGAAATGAATTTAAACTTTAGAGACATTATGATATATTTACTATTATAAATAAATTTAATCCGTTCTATAACTCTTAATGCATGCGACACTAATTTAGATTTTTTAAGAATGACTTTTTTTGAGAGCTTGCATTACACACAAGACTGAGATTTAACAAACAACAATATATTTTTATTATTTAATATAATAAGATATAACATAGCCATTAAATTGGTTGTTATGAATAGTAATAAATAACTAATAAAAATATATGGTTGAATTAATTGGTTATCAATTAGAAATGAAATTAGAAACTAATTGAACATAAAGAAAATATTTAAAAAAAATATTTCTTTTCACCAAAAAGGAAAGTTATATTAATAAATTAAAGTAAATAATATTAGGGAGTGATCTTAATGAAATTTTTATATTTTATATTTAATCAAATATTTTTACATTCAAAAAATATATTAGCTATGCATAAGATAAGAACAAACAAAATTTTATGCATAAAAATTTGTATTTTTTTAAAGACAACATTTCCACATTCTAATAGAGAACTTGATTTAAAACAAAATTTATCAATTTAATATATTATATACGATAAAAATAAATTCACTTTCTAAATAATAATTTAAAAATTATGTTATGGATAATTTATGGTATTTTTTCTGAAATGTTTCATTTTTTGATGAAAAGTGAAAAATAATGAATTTTAATTATATACTAAAGTTTCATATAAATAATTTATATGGTTAAATTAGATTTTAAATTAGTTTTATATTTATATTATATAAATTATATATCTATTAATAATTTTTTTTCATTTTTATCATTTTTATATTTAATTTATATATAAATGCTTAATAATCTTCTGAAGTGTTTCACTTTAAAACACCACTTTCTCGCCATGTTTAAAAGATTAGTTTTAAATTAATTTCTTAAAAATTATGAATTATGAATTTTGAAAAATAGATTCCATATTTTGAATTAGAATAATATCTAATTTCTATTATGTTCAACATAATTTTTTAAATAAATAATTTGTGAAAATAGTTAAAATTAATCACAACATTTAATATAATAATAAGTTTACTAAGGGACAAAACATTAAACTTAATGAAATTGATGACCTATAAAATTTTCCAAAACGAATTTTCATGAAATATTTTGAATATAAAACCAATTATATAAAAAATTTATTATTTTATTCACATTATGTAATTGATACCTCCTAATATGTTTTACTTTTTAGTATTACAAGAATGTCACTTCTCCATCACTATAGAAGGGAACCTACCCCCGCACACTTATTTACATTTCTCAAGCCATGTTTCTTAACCAAAAATTAAAAAAAATTACTTACCAACTTCCCTAACATAGTCCTATAAAAATTAATTATGCTATAAATCTAACTAAATTTTGCCTTTGGTTCCAACCAAAAAGAGATACCTGAATAAGTCGTAACATTCATCAATGAACATTTTTTTATTTCTTCATCAAACCCCTTAAATTTATTTCATATAATTATTATATAATCACAAAATTATCTTTAATATTCTTATATGATATTATTATGAGGGTAATAGCGAAAAAATAACACACTTCCATTTAATGGGATACAAAATAATCGATCGTGTTTACAACAGACTACCGCCTTGCGAACCGATGTCATTCATTCTTCAATTACCACCTTCCATGGTTAATAATAATGATATATTTATTATTTATTTGTGATATATATGATATTTATAATTTATTAATACTTCTTAAATTATTATATATCACATACTATTATGATTTATATTTATTCAAATAAAATAATGTCATTAGTGTGTGAGGCGGACTACCGCTTCGTGAAGCGATGTGATCTATTCACATATTACATGAAATGTATTAAGGATTTTTTTAATAATAAAATGTTATATATATAATATACATATTATAATTTAACAATAATATATATATATATATCAATTACTTTCATTTCATTTAATAAGATATGAAAACAGAAGCAGTGTTCATGCGTACGTACAATACATTGTCTTCATGAATAGTTATTTTCATTTGGTATTAATGAATTTTATGGTTAATAACAAATATATATCTAAAAAATATAAATTATATATAAATCATGTTTAAAATTATTTATATTAATAAATCACTATCTAATTAAGAGGAAAAAAATAACAAGTTAAAACATGCTTGAAAAAAAATAATTATTACCCCAAATGATGCAAATAATGGAAGATTATTAACGAATGGGTAATAAATTATTATAAAAGGATATTATATGATATAATAAATATTAATATAGTTATATAATAAATTAATAACTTTTTTAAAACCATTATATAGGAGGTTATATAGTTATAAACCAAAAGGGAGTGTAAAGTTTTGGATTTTTTCTCATTTTCATTTCTCTGAGGCAAATTGTAATTTTATACCCCTAATTACTTTTATATGGTGTATATAATTTTAATGGACTTATAATATAATGAATAATTCATAATTAAAGATATTTTAAGTTTCAATTTGATTAATTCCATCTATGGTATTTGAATTAAAATTTACCAAGTGGAAAATAATTAGATAACTCAACTTCTTTTAACTGGGTTATATTAATTCCTAGTAATCATTAATATTTTATTATTATTTTTATAATATCTTTTTATTTTATTATATTTTATTTCAAATTTATTTATGTGGATTTACAACTGATATATATTATTTATTCTTTGATTAATTCTCACTTCAATGTTATGATCAAGTTAAGGGTTTAT
The DNA here is from genome assembly GCA_963277665.1 of Viscum album. Taxonomy (NCBI): domain Eukaryota; kingdom Viridiplantae; phylum Streptophyta; class Magnoliopsida; order Santalales; family Viscaceae; genus Viscum; species Viscum album. The sequence continues at coordinate 137,219,235 of OY728134.1, forward strand.
TTCATAATCTCATTTTATTCAGGATTAGTTATACTTGAAATTATATCACTAGAAATTATTTGATATTTGTTTAATAAACCCTTTATTTTTATTATTATCTTGTTATTAATGATATATTTAAAGTAATAGTAATCATTTTTACTTATTGGTAGTTAAAATATTTTAGAAATTTTTTTAAGAAAATAAGACTAAATTTATCTCTTCGGCCAGAAATCTATTTTATTTTTTTTTTCTAAAAACATTTCAATTTTTCAATTTATTTAAAATTATTTATTAATGAGTTCAAAAAATTAAATTAATATTCTTATATTTTTCAAAAAGGAACTTTATAACCATTTTAACGTGAAAATGGAATGTTCTTTTTACCTTGTTCTACATTTACGGATTTACCAACTATCATTTATTTAAAGATTACGTTGATATTATATAAAGTAAATTTTTTAATGAAATTGATTTTAAGAGTTATTTTAAAAGATAAATGGTTTTATAAAAAAATATAAATAAAAAGGATAATTTTCTCAAGAATTTCTTAATGATATTTTTAGTTATCAATGACAATAACAATTTATTATATCTATAGTGGGTATATTTTTATTGGTAACATCCTTATTATTCCTCAAGCTATTTTATAATAATTTTGACCTAGAAAATTATAGAATTCCACTTCCTTGATTAATTTTTTTATTCATTAACTTCCTTTTGAAATATTTACTTTTCTAGGATCATTGGACATTAAAATTCCCTTAATTATTCATATTATTTATCGTGGTTATTATTATTTCCTAAAGCACATAAATTTTACACATAAGGGTTTTAATTTGAAATTTAGTGGATTTATTGGGGAATTATTAATAACTATGTATTCATTAATAAATATGGATATTTGGAAATAATAAACATTGTTCATGAATTAAATAGAGTATTCAAAATTTAAGGAATGATTTGGACAACTATTATGTGGTTTAGGGAACTTTCAAGGTAAGATCCTAGATGAATTAGTTGTCTAATTGGATGAAATTACTTGGACAAAACACCTTATCATTTGTTTTTATGCTTTTTAAGGTGTCTGGATGATAGATCTTCATAATTGTGTCTTTTGAAAGGTCTTTACAAAAATCAACCAAGTTTATACCCACAAACATAAACTTTATTGAGAATATATATTGATAGTAACTATCTGGAGGATATATCATAATAGTTTATACATCCTCCATTATGAATTCTATCATTATTATTATTCTCTATGATAATTTGATTATTTGTAATTTCCATGGTCATGTATCAAGACAATGTTATTATTTATATGGAATTATTGATTGTCTTTTAGTCCAATATTATGCGTAGGTTATTGAGTAATTGGAATATTTATTATTTATATAAAAATACATGAGGATTATTATTTATTGATTTATAATACCTTATTATATATTTTACCCTTACTAAGAATTCAATCTCACCCCTAGTTTCATTCCATTCACAAATATTTCATGAACTGTACTAAGAAATATATGCAAGTATATATGTGATGTAATAATTTTTTTCTCAATAACAATTATGTTATAATTTGTGTATTCATTTTTTAAAGAAGGCACATTTATGTTTCTAGTTTACCCTTACTACTAAATTGTTAAGTCCTTTGGGTCATTATTTTCTTATATCTTATGCCAATGGAATGATAACATGGCAGCATCTTTGGGATTCTAGGGTAAGGATCACTATAATTATTATCATAAAAAGTTTATTACAAACATTGGGAACTAGTTTTTGGAAAATATAAATTTGGAAACATATCCCAATGAATGAATTTAAGGATTTTTATAGAATAAAATCTTTGTGTTGTGGTAAGGTATATATTATGTGGTCTTTACTAGAAATACATCCCTGGGAATATAGTATCATGTATTTATGAGTTTATAATTTATGATAAGTTTAAATAATTAAATAACTATTTTAGGTTTCATGTAATTTGATCCTGTCAATATTAAATACTTTTTAGAGAAATTAATGGAAAGTATAAGTTTTAGTGGAGAATTTATTTTAGTAATATAAATGTTCATTTTAGTTACATTAGTTTAAAGGTTTTGATTACCTTTAGGGTTTATGTGGTCATTAATTAAAATTTAAAAATATTAAAATAATATATTTAGGCTTTCAAAAAAATAGTTTGTATTGAAAACCATAGTAAAAAGGTAATTCAATGATTAATTTACTTTCAGGGGTGTTAATCATTCTTTTTGGGAACACTATAAGAATTAAAATAATGTAGTTTAGACAAATTATAAACCATATACTAGGTGACAAACTATGTCATCCAAAAATATTGTGGGTCTGGAACTCATGAACGAAGGATGATAAGGGTTTCATGCCTACCATTGGCCTACATGATGTCCTGGTTAATATTTCATAGCTTTTATTTAATCAATTTCATTAAAATATATTAATTGTGAAGAAATATTATTAATATTTCTTGTTAAGATGTTATTATATTATCCAAATTTATTTAAAAATATTCTGAAATATATGGAAGGACTTCTCACTCTTTTCTAGATCATGAGTTCTATTAAATGAATATTTTAGAGCTTTAGACACAAAAAAATCATCACTGGTTATTAATTTCTTAGATAAATGGATAAATTTGAAATTTATCTAAGAAAAACAATGGATGAATTTTATAATTATTTATAAATATGTCAATTATGTATATTTCATCATATAATTATGAAGTAAAATAATTTCTCAACATTAAGAAAATAATCTAAATTTTTTTATCATAATACATTCATTATTATTGAACTGATGGTATTTTAGATCACTAAGGATTTATGGATTTTATCCCCCCAACATTCCATTTATCATTTAGTTTTTTTCTATAAATTACATCAATAACCCACTATAAATATTTACTATTTTCCTCCTAGTATATATCATCACTTTCCACCAATTTTCTCTTATATTGAGTCCTACATTTTTGTTATAGCGTGTGACCTTTTTTACTTCCCATTCTCCCTTATTAAGAGGAAATTTTATTAAATATTTCATGATGTGTGTTTTTTACATTTTTATTTAAAATTATTAAACCCTTTATTATTGAGATCATGTTTTAATTTTCAAGGATTCAATTTATTTAAGGTGGGGAGAATGTAACACCACGAATATTCAACATATGAACCTCATGTTCGATAACATATATGACACGCAACAACATCATTGATTGTAATATAAAAAATTTATAGTTTATGATATATTTAAATTTTTAAATAAATTTAATATATTTTATAGCTTTAAATGTGCACAACTCTATGTTATCTTGTTTAAGAATGACTTTTTTCAATATCTTAGGTTACACGCAAGATTGAGGTTTACCGAAGAAAAAAATATTATTATTATATAATTATTTAATATAATAAGATATAACCTATCCTTTTAATGCGTGGTTATGAATATAATATATGAATGTATGAAACAAATTTGTTGAATTAATGGGAAGAAAAAATGATTCTTAACTAAAATAAAAAAAATTGAATTTAATGGAAATTATTTTATAAAGAACTTATTTTAAGCACCCAAAAATACTCTATATTTATAAATTAAATTAATTTCTATTAAAGAATGATATTTGTAAATTTTATATATAATATATTCAATAATATATTTTTAAATTATTAAAATATATTTTACTTGCATTCGATAATAACAAACCCAATTATTTGCATTAAAATATGTATTTTCACAAAGATAGTTTTATTTTCTTTTAATGGAGAAATTGTTTTCAAACTAAATTTTGAATATTATATATATTATATATGAAAATATAAACTTAATTTTTGAAATAATAAATTAAAAATTATCTTATAGTGAATGTTTAAAATTTTCTAAGAAGATTTATTTTTTGATAAATAGTGAAAAATACTGAATGTAAACTGAAAACTGAATTTTAATGTAAACAATTTATAATGTTAAATTATATTTTAAATTTGTTTTAAAGTAAAATTAGATAAATTATAAATATATTAATACAATATAGGTCATTCTAATCTATTTTATAATGAATGTAGATATAATATCTTAGTAAACCATTAAACTTCTTCCCTTTAAAATCCAAAATTCCCGTCCCGTCTGCATGTTTAATTTTATATTAATTTTTTAAAATAATGTGATTTTAAATCATAAAAATGGATTCATTATTTGAAATCATAATAATTAACAAATTATAATAGGGTAAATATAATTTTATACCAAAATTATTAGTGAAAACCATTAAAATTAATCACGACGATTAGAGAAAAACTAGTTTACTAAGTGAATAACGTTTAAACATAAGGGAAAAAATACCTAGCCACTTTTAAAAAACCAATTAGATGGAAATATTTCTACTATATTCCAAATATTTCAAAAATAAATCACTATGGGATGAACAATGTCTAAGGGATGCCTCCAAATAGTATTTACTTTTTGGTATTATAAGAATGTCACTCGTCCAACACTATAAAAGAGAGCTCACCCCCTTACTTATTCACACCTCTCCAGACATTTAAATTGCCCAAAACCTTAAATAATAACGTCATTAATTCCCTAAATATATACTAGGAGCCTTAATTTGGGTATAAATCCATCAAAGGAATACCATTGTTACTGACCAAAAGGAGATACCTGAATAAGGGGTAACATACATCAATGAACATTTTTATATTAATTCTTAATCAAACACATTAGATTATTTATATATCATTATTATATAATATCCTTTGTATAGTAAATAATATTATATTTTTATGTAGTAATTTTAAGACATGAAACTTCACACACTTTAGTCAAACGAGATACACAATCATAGTTCTTGTGTATAGTGGACTACTGCCCAGAGAACCGATATTGTTAATTCTTCCATCACAACCATTAAACGTTAAAAATAATGATTAATTTAATATTTATATATGATATATATTATATTTATATTTTATTTGCAATAATGTTATTATTATATAACACATAACATAATGATATCTATTTTTTGGGAATGCAATAATGACGTTTTTGTATACATCAAACTACCGCCTCATGAAGTGATGTGATTCATTCACACGTTACATAGAATATATTATGGATGAGTTTAATAAAAATTTATATGTTTATAATTAATTTTATCCTATAATTATAATATAAATATATATCAATTACTATTATTTCTTTTAATATGATAAGAAAATGGAAACAATGTTCAAGCATATGCACGGCCTACCGTCTCCATGAATAGTGCATCTCATTTCATATCACTAAATACTAAGGATTCCCATAAATAAATAAAAATTTAATATATATGATATATAAATCGTGATTTAAATTAAAAATATAATAAAATCATGATCTAGGTAAGAGGAACAGAAAATGGAAAGATAAAACATACTCAAAAAACAAAGCAGTTATTACCCGAAACGGTGAAAATACTTAAATAATATTAAATAATAGGAAATAATGTGTTATAAAATTATAATATATGATATCATAAATATTAAGTTGGTCTTTTAGTAAGTTAATAAAATGTTTTAAACAATTATATAGGAGTTTAAATATCATTCAACCGAAAGGGGTTTATGATAAGGGATTCCATCTCAATTTCATTTCCTTGATCCATATTGTAATGTTATAAACCAATATACATTTATATGGTGTATATAAATCCATTTTATGTTTAATATTATTATTAATTCATTATTCATTCTATTTTATGTCTCTATTGTAATTATTTAATATATGGGTTTTTTAATTAAAAGTTATCAAGTGGTAATGAATTACATAACTCAATTAATTTTCTTTGGGTAATAAAACATCCTTGTTATCTTTATTGTTATATTATTATATATATAATGATTTTTTATTATCTTAATTTATATTTCAACTTGTTTTTGTGGAATTAAGTCTGATAAAAAATATCTTCATTGATTAATTATCACTTCAACGTTATGATCATATTAAGGGTTTATTTCATAATCTCATTTTATCCATGGTTGTTTACACTTGAATTTCAATTAAATAAAAATTATTTTATAATTTTTTAATAAAACATTTAATATTATTCTACTAAATTAATTCATGATATATATAAATTACTATTACTATTTTTACACTATTGTTAAATAAAATATTTTAGGTAATGTTGTAAAGAAAATCTGACTGCATATGTCACTTTTATCATAAATATATTTTCTTTTAAAACCATTTTTTCTAAAAATATTTTTTATAAATTTTTTAAAAATCATAGAAATGATTTATTAAAGAAGTCTTCTTTTTAAAAAAATAAATGGAATCTTCCTGAATTTTTGGAAACAATGAACTTTCTAACCTTTAACAATGTAAAATGAATATTATTTTTACCTTATACGACAAGTAGGAATTTACCCTACATAATTTCATTGAATCTTACTTTGAATGTTTATAATGTTAAATTTTTTAAGATTTTTTTAAAAAATTATTTTCAATTAAAAATAGGTTATCAAAAAAATAAAAATAAAAATGATATTTCCCTCAAGAATGTTTTTTATGATACTTTTAATTATCAATGAAAAAAATCATTTATTATTACCCTATTATAAATATAATGTATTTATACCTTCCTTATTATTCTTCTAAATGGTTTATGATCATTTTTACCAAGATAATTATTGTATTCCACATCCATAATTCATTTTTTTCTCCATTAACACCGGCTTTAAATATTCACTTTATTATGATCATTAAGAGTTAAATTTTTCCCAGTAAACCATACAATTTATCATGGATATGATAATTTCTTAAACCTTATACCATTTATATATAATTTTTATTACAATTAATGTTATTTTATTTATTGGGGATTTATTGATAAATATATATTATTTAATCGATATGATTATTGATGATAATGCAAATTTTTCATGAATTAAATCGATTATTCGATATTTATGGAATGATTTTGAATGGTATAGCATGGGTTGGGGGTAACGTAAAGTAGGGTCCTCAATGCATCAGTAATATCATGGGTTAAAATTTGTTATAGATAAACCCTTATTGGTTGTCTTTAAGAAGTATTAAATAGTATGGAGGATAGATCGTGACATTAGTGTCTTGTGAAATTTATTGACCCAAATTAGACTAGTTTCGACCCACAGAACTAAACTATCTTGAGGATAGATCTTGAAAGAAACTTTCATCAGGATCTATTATAATAGTTATAAAGCCCAATATTATGCATTCTATCATTATTTTTATTCCATTTAATTATTTAATTAGTTATAATATCTTTGGTCAAGTTTCAGCGTCATGTATTTATTTATATTTTACTATTGATCATCTTTTATTATACAATTTTATGCCCATGTTATTGATTAATTGTCATGATTTTTATTCATTTACCTTTCCATGATAATAATTGTTTATTGATTTATGATTACTTCCACTGTATTTAATTCATTTTGAGCATTTAATCTCACCATTATTTGGTTTCCTTTCCCCAGGATTCCATGAAGTGCACTAAGAAATATATTCAAGGATATTCTAGATGGAATATATTTGTTATTGAAAAAAAGTGTGTTTTAATTTTTTAATTCATTTATAATACAAGACTCATGTATTTATCTACTTTCCCAAGAATAAAAAATAATTTGGTCCTTTGGGATGTTATTTGTTTCTATCTTACAACAATTTAATGATATAATGGCACTAGATTTAGGCTTATGGTGTTGAGGTCACTATAGAACTAGTATAAGAGGTTTTGTGTGAACATATAGAGTACACTGGAACATACATGTCCATCCACACGAGCATGGAAAAATATTAGAGGAATGACTATGTACTCGGATACAATCAGTGTACATGGGCATGGTTGTATACTAAGGAATAACTAGAGTACGTTATAATGACCATGTGGATGGAAAATTCCATTGTACATAATCCTAGATATTGTATACTGGTTTTGGTCTGAAGACATAGACAGACCCAGAATAGTATAGATAGACTTTTTATACCATAAAAATGTTGTGTTCTATTACTAGTGACTTCAACCTTGGGTATCTCCTCTATTGGGACTTGGATTTGGGCCTAAGAGAAGCTCGTTTATAAATACCCCAACCCAACTAACATATATTTGGTTGTAACATTATTATATTGGGAATAAATATAGGTAATCACATCATGAAGGACTGAATTTTTTACTAGTCCTAAAAAAATAGATACATACCTGAATTTTTCATTACATTTGAAAACATAAAATAAAACATATTATTTTATTTTATATCACAATTATTACCTCTATCATATATTTTTATATTAATCAAAATCCAATTCCTGTAATCCTAGTGAAAAGAAATATACGAATAGGGTGAGCTCAGATGCTTAGTAAGGGTGTGCGTACATTAGAGAGTAAAAAGGTGTGATTAATATAGGAATAATAAATTTTTATCAAATAATGTGATATAAATAATAAAATTAGATAAATAAATTATCCATGTAAGCCATAAATATTCAAATAATCACATTGAAATCATTGACTGATTTCATAAGAATGGGATATATATTTTCGGACAACTAAAACTTACCATCGAGGCCTCATGACAAGAAATTGTACACAAATGGGTAAGGCCTCATCCAAATACCAAAAACAGAATGTCTTATGAGACATACTGATGAATAAAGGTGATATGTAATTCAATACCACACCCATAAAAAATTATTTCCAATTAATTCAATATATGAATAATCAATACAACTTAATCCACAGACATAAAAAATCAGTAACTGCCCACATAGGAAGAACTATCATACAAGATTTCAATTATTTCCCCATTCAAAATGATCACAAACATAAAAATAAATAAGGTTTATTGTATCATTAGACTATATCTTCATAATAATATTCAACAAAATATATTTTCATTAAAAAAAACATTAAAAATATTAATGGATATTTTATTTTCGAAAATAGGTTTTTCACTTTGAAATAACTTATTTAATTTTTAAAATGCCTCTAAAATACTAAGAAAAATATTTTGTTTGAAAGAAACCATTGTTAAAATTTAAAATAATCTTATAGTAAATTTTTAGTGATGATGGTGGGTAATTCCATACATATTTTATAATTTAGAAAATATTCCATCCAATTTTTTTAATAAAATGTCAAAAAGAACATCAATCAAAAAATGAAAAGAAAATTCCATTTTAACTATTGTTTGAAAATTATGAAATGTGTATAAATTTCATTTATAACTATTTTTAGAATGTTAAAAAACCGTTTTTATAATATATATAAAATATAGGTAAAAAAGAGGGAGATTTATGACTGAGTAGATTAACAAGGTAGGTTTTCTTTAAAAACATGATTATAGTATCTTGAGTGTGTAAAGAGGGGAAATAAAAAAGAATAAATGGAATTTATTTAAATATAAAAATTATAATAAAATATATCAGATTAAATGGAAAAATATAATATAATATCCCTTATGGTGACAAAAACATAAACAATCTCGAATAATGATGAGATTGTTAAATAAACCCTTACCTCAGGTTTTATTTCCTTCATATGTATTCAAACCACCTATATAATAAATATAGATTTATTATAAATATACTATGAAACAATAATTATATATATCCTAAAATATATTATTTAATTAGAATCTTTTATCACCCATTTTAACAACATTTTTAAAAAACGTTTTTTGGGTGATAACTGCTTCGTTTTTTCAGTTATGTTTCAGTTTGGTAGTTTTTGTCCTTGTACATTGAATGTGGTTCTATCCTAAAAAATATTTTTATAATGAAATACTTATCATATATATTAATTATATTAAAATTTGTTGTAATATATAAATATAATTGATAGAATAATTAATTCCACCATTTATAGAGACAATATATCATGTGTCCCCATGGATATTATATCCATTTTTTATGGAAAAATCAAAATAATGGTAAATAGTAAATAAACATTATATTATAATAATTATATAATATTTATAATTTATTTAATTAAATATATATTTTTACCATCCAAGTCTAAATAAAATCAATAATTAATTACATCACTTCATGGTGGTGGTGCGCTATAGGTACGCAAGAGCGATGTTATTGTTTTCCAACAGATAGGAAGGTGAAAATGTATATGTAATAATATAATTAGATTTTTATAGTAATTTCATAATTATAATATATATGTATATATACAAACACAGAGATTAAATACATCATTATATTTATCAGTGGGAGATAGATATTGAAAACAAATAACATCAGTTCGTGAGGTGGTAGTCCACTGTACACAAGTTTGAAAGTTTCCTTTCCCATTTAGTGGAAGAGGATAAGTATATAGGTTATTCCATTAACATAATAATATATTGGCATAGTTAAGGTAATTTTTTCATAATTTCATTATATTTGAAGACTATTTGAATAAGGAAGAATAATAAATAAATTGAAATTTCATGGTAAAGAACTATAAATATTCTTTAGTGAACCTCTTAAGGTTTATACATAAAGCCATACATGAATAGTTTTATGCTAAAAAAGATTCTAGTTCATGTTTAGAGATATAATTATATTATTTGAGAATTTATTTTCCATAAAATTTTTATTATATTCTATATAAGAGAGGAGAGGGGTTCCCTTTTTAAATGAGGTTAGTGGAAAAATTGTAATTTTTTATTGTTATCAAATATTGGCATGCCATATTCTCAGAGACAAGGATATAAAATCGAAAATTATAAAAAAATTAGATAATATAAGGGAAAACTATATATATATATATATATATTATAATTTAGAAATGTATCAAGGTCACATTATTCCTTATCTATTTACATTAACACCATGTAAACTTGATTTAACCTTAATCATGGTAGTAAATTTTTTACTTTTTTAACAATTCATTATGAAAAAAATTAATGTTAATATTATTTCATAATATTATTTATTATTATTAAAAATATTTTATCCATTTCATGAAATTAAATTAAAAAATAGAGAAATTATAATTTAAAATTAGACCCCCAAATGCATAAAAATAATTATTTCTAGAGAAAAATTTGTCTTAAATATAACAATTTTTATATCAAAATAAAACATAAAATTGATTAAAATGATCTAAATTGAATTAATAATAATAAAACTGAAGTAATTTATATTTTCAAATAATTTTAAAAAATTATGTGACATTATAACTATTTTAAACGAAAATACAACATTAAATAAAAAACTATGTTCTTAACTATTCATCCAAAAATTTATATTTTTATAAAAATATCATAAATTGACTCAAAGAAAGTTTTGAGATATTTTTTTAAAAAATAATGTTTATTTTTTAAAATAATTTTTCTAGTAGTAGGAATATTTAATCTGAAAATAATTTTTGAAAACATGAAGAAACCTATTTTTAGGAAAATATAATGATTAAACATAATAATGGATTTATTCTTTTCCCACATATAAGAAGTATTGGATTCTTATCCCAGATATAAAAATTATTTGATGAATTAAAAATAATTTATTGAATATATAATATTTATATTTCTTGAAATTCAGTCACCAATAGTGATTAATTCAATTTATTAAGATAAATACAAATTTCGGTTATAAAAAACATTTTTCAAAAAAAAAATTATATCTACATACAAATAGTTTTTCTTTTAATTTATAATCAATTAATATCCAAAAAATTTATTTTATACATGTTTAAACCATATAATTTAGTTATTCATATTCATAAAAACCAATTTAATGTATTTTTTATAATTGAATACTATATTATGGTTCATTTAGACTTAGGGTTGCGTGTATAGTAATCTATCGATAAGATTAGATATATTTATATATATATATATAATAAAATTTTTTGTTGTTAAATTTTACCCCCATAAGATGAATTTAAATATTGAAAATTTATTTAGTCTAATACAAAAAATAAGTATATCACTTCCTCATTACATTATCAGGTTCCCACATAGCTTCATTGAAATTTTTATTCCTCTGAAGAAATTTAACCAGATGAGTAGTCTAGTTAAATATAAAGTTGTCTCTATGATCAAAGAATTAATCAATTTATTTTTCATAGAAGAGATCATTCCCTAATAGTACAACGTCTATGTTATTTACCTGTGAAGGACCAGGTATGTACTACTATAGGATAAATATATAGAACACATCATGAACATGTGACAGGTTCGATTGATGTTTTAAGAGATAAGCTACCACACTACGCAATCAATAACCTAAAAGATTCCAATACACCATAGAAATATATTTAATTTATTTGAAAATATAATAAAGATGTTTAAAAAATAAAATTGTAGAAACACCTTTTCACCAACTTCTATATTCATATCTCATCGATGATTATCATCAAAACTTTTACATTGACTATGAGTTTCCTTTTGATGTGTTTGGATAGTTGGAAATTTATATGTCATTACTTAAGATTACTCATGTCCCAATAATTTTATTTCTATATCATCATGCCAGTACATTGAATTTATACATTTCTTTCTATAGAGGTATTCATAGCTATCAATTTAAATTTTCGAGTGAAAGCTAATGTTGAATGAAAAATTGACTAAAGGAATGAATTGATCCCAACATCCTTTAAAATTCATATAACAAGATCTAAAATTATCTTATAGGTTTTAAATTGTTATCTTAGATAGAAAAACATCTATGGATGATAATTTGTCCTAAAACTCAACAATACATCCAGATCGTGATGAAGACTTTTCCAAAACATTAAGGTAAACTGCAGATCCCAATTAGAAAAAATTGATTATGGTACACCAAAAAACCATACCACTTACATAATATATATTATATCAGGATAATCCAAAGATAAATCTTATTTAATAACAGTAAAGTGTGTTGAATTCATAATTTTATCAACTATAACACATATTTAATTATGGATTTTTGATGTTTTGGGACGACCAATAACAAAATATTTTGTGATGTTTTCCCATTTCCTTTTTAATGGGTAATTATGGTAACATCCCCTTTGAATTGTATCTCTTATCTTAAAATTTCTGACAAAAAAAGCACCAAGAAGCATATTATGTAATATCACTCTTCATGATGTTCCACTATAAATATTCATTCAAATCACTAAACATATTCATTCTTCCATGATGAATATAGAACTATAAACTATGAGCTTCATCCAATAGTTTCTGCTTCTAGTCTGGTATTAAAGGGATAAGTACACTGTTACCAAACGTTATCATTCCATAACAATCAATGTTGAACTCAAGAAAATTTCATACCCTCTTTTTTATCTCTACATGTTTCTTCTATGCACCTTTAATCTTTAGATGGATATATAGTTCCACAGTGATTTGAGAAAGATAATATTTCTCCCCTTCCACAAAGATTTCAAGATCCATATTTTATATATTTTTTCCTCATCATAGATAACCTAGCATGTTTTTTTAGAATTAAATTTTCATCCACATCATTAACCTTCTTTAGGTGGTAGTGTATTGTGCCATGATAATTTTTTATCAACTCTAACAATTTTTTTCCGGATATTCAAATCCTTCTATTTAAATATTTACTTAAATTTTTATTATTATTATATATATCACACCATTCACCATATATATAACTCTTTTATATCTTCAATGAAAAATAGTACACAAGACAACTCAATATCATGTGTTACATTATATTTATAATAAATTTTTAATTGGTGAGAGTAATATTATATCACCATGTTATTATCCATGAGTAATCATCCAAGACCCTTATTTTATGCATCAGTACAGATCACGAACCCATATCCATTAATGGGTAGTAATGAACGGGAATTTGGATCTACATTATCTTCAATTATTTGAAACTATTTTCGTGTTCACATATTCAAAATAACATAACACCCTTTTTAGTCCAATTGGTGAGTCGATTAGATATCCATGAAAAATATCTTAGAAATATTCATTATTATCCATTCACCCCAATAAAGGAATATATTTTAGTTACCATGTTTGTTCTATACCATTTCTCAATAACTACCATCTTTGATGGATTCGCTGATATAACCTCACTTGAGATTATATAACCTGAGAATGAAACTCTATCGATGTAAAACTCACACGTAACCATTTTAGAAGACATCTTTTCCTTCCTTAGGGAATTCAAAAATATTATACTATGTTCATAATTTTCTTTATTACACATTGAATGTATAATATTTTCATCTATAAAGACTATTATAGATCAGTCAAGGTAATCTATAAATACTTTAATCATTAAATACGTGAAGATAGAAGGATTATTGGTATGTCCAAATCTATATACTATAAATTAATAATTAACATACCTTGTATGGAAGCTCATATTTGGTATTTAATACTTATTGATCCTTATACGATGATACCTAGATCTATGATCATTGATGAAAAAATATAGTGCTCCTTATAATTGACCAAATATATCATTGATATGGGGTAAAAGATAATTGTTCTTAATATTTATCTTGTTAAGATCCTAATAAAAAATGAAAAGATGATTTAAATAATATTTATTATTTATAAATATAATAGTGCAACCCATGGAGAATTATTAATTCCAATGATACTCTTTTCTCTATTCTCCTAGAGTTTCTTCTTCAATTCATAAAACTCAATCTTTTCCATTTTAAATAGTGTCCTTGTAATATGTATAGAGGAAGATATTTTTTCTATTTAAAACTAAAACCATGAAATATTTCGGAATACTATGAAAGTCCACTGGAAATACATCATTATATAGGAAAATTTTCAATTTTTTGTTTCTCCCAATTGTTTTTGATAAATATCCCATATGAATAGGAAGAAAAACCCATATGATGGAACTAATTTCTATTGGGTGTTTATGTTTATCGTTTCAATAATATATGATTGAGTATTGATTCAAAATAAAAAATTTATCATCCCTTCCTTGAAAAATGTTATAGTATCTATACTGGGAGAGCCAATCTATACCCAAAATTCGGTAAAATTCAACAAGAGGAATAATAACATGTTTTAAAAGAAGAAAAATCCCATAAACAACTATTATAGAGTAGTTATAAACATGATATTAGGGCATCATACCTTTATAAATTTTCACCTCTAAATAAATATCCAATAATTAAGGTAGTGATGTGATACCATTAGAATATTATTTAGAAATAAAATAGTGGGTAGAACTAGAATCAAGTAAAATATTCTCATTTCTTAAAGTGTATGATAAGTATACCTTTGACTGTGTATCTGGGAACTTCCACGTCATCTTTAGTAACTTTATAAGCTTCAAATTATCCCCTTGGATTCTATTTTATAATTTATCTTGATGGTCTAGGAATTTGTTTGAATAGTTCCCTATAACCTTATTGTTAATTACTTGTACTTTTATGGATTCTCTCTTACCCTTACATTCATGAGAATAAAGTCTTTTTTAAACACACTTAATATAAACTCCTTTTCCTTTTATTCATATACCAAGGGGTTTCAATCCTCATGTATCTCTGATATTCAAAATCCACTTTCACTTCTTCCCCTTGTTCATTTTTCTTTGTCGAACTCTTCTTATCTTTATTTCCATCAAATCCATGAGACATGGAAAATTGTATCTGAGTATTGATTTCACGTGATACTATATCCTCATATAATGATAATTAATGGGAGACTAGATACCTATGAGGTATTGTATTAATCCCACAAATGAAATGTAAAATCATGCTGTATGGATTATATATATAGAATATATCATTCCTTTATAAACTGAAAAAGTTAGCTTCATATTTAGTTAAATTTTCCTCATCCTTTTGTATCAAACTCAATAATTGTCTCTTTATATTTGTTCATTATTCACCAGGAAAAAATTTCATCGAGAAAAGTTCCTTGATATCACTCCATTACATTTTCATTATTTCATTCTCATCCTTAATATTTTGAATCCAAGAAAATAACTTATCTTCATTCCCTAAGAGATTATAAACTACCATAAAACCCTTATATCTTTAATTACATACAAAATTTACATATATCTTATCTATGGAACATATCCATTACTAAGTTGTAAATTGATTTCTAATATCACTAAAGGATAGAGCTTGTTATCTCATGAAGAGGTCTAACATTATTACACTATGTTATAGATCAAAAATTTATTCCATACAGGAATTATTATTGGTCATAAATAGAGTCATCTTCTCCCATGTATTAGTAATTTGTTCTACTCCAACTCTATCTTCGGCTTAATTATCTTACCCATAAGGTACATACATATATGTATTATGTGCATTGATACAGTTTAAATTACTTCCTCTATGAACCATTAATGAAAAATGTAATATAATGAATTAGATCTAAACCTTATGAATTATAATGTATAATAACAAACAAGTGAAACACATAACATAAATAGAAAATTTTCTACATAGCTGATATCCAAATCATAAAAATGGTTCTCTTGGGAATATTTTAAACCCATATGAGTATTTTAAAATGATTTATAATGGGTTTTAATGAAAATGTTAATTAAACCATCATATACCCTGGTGGTGTCGAACTAGGTGTATAGTAAGGGAACACTAACTCTTCCCTAGAATGATTGATGACATTTACTCAAACAAACTGTTTTGAGGGTTATTACCGTTAGATGTAACTCTTTCTAAACAACATACTCTATTAATATCCATACACAGATTTATTTCTTTGAAAACCAAATAATCTCCACCTTACCAAATCTTTAGGATGTTTTCATAAAATTAGACACTATCCTCAAAGTCAGACATAGGGATTTATTATCTAATCTATGTTTTCCTAAATCTATTTCCCATGGATTTTATTAAAATTCTTATATTATAAACTATAATAATACTGACCGTACTATACAAGAGTTAGAGGTTACATTATTTCAATTTAACAATATAAAAGGAATCACACCCCGAAGGATGAATATTTTAGAAGTCTTGGAAAAGTAGATATCAATATGAATAAAAACTTTTATTTTAAAATATAAAATACAACATAGTATTTTCTTTTAGAAAATCATTATTCCTTATAAAATATCCTTTTATATAAATCATGTTATGAATCTTAGATCCTAGGGAAAGGAATCATAATAAATGGATGAGGTCAGATGATCTGTAATGGAATTCATATAGTGGAAGCTAATATGGTATGAATAATATGGAAAAAATAAATGATGATAAAGTATTCAGTATATATAACTCCATAAGATAAAAATGTATCCATTTCTATAATAAATATTTAAATAATAACATGTTTATCATTATTAAATTTCATAATGATGGAATTCATAATTCCGGACATCTATAACTTATAGTCAATGCCCCAGGTGAAGACATATTAGAAAAATGTATAAGGCCTCAGCCAAATACTGAATCTAGTTTACATAATTGTACCTATTAAGGCATCATAGTGATATGTAATATTCCCCCACCCATCACATAATATTTCCAAGGTATTTATCATATTAATAATCAATAAAAATAAATTTTCATGCCTTAAAAAATCAATAACTACTTATATTATAAGTACATGCATATTGAATATCAATAATTTCACTAATAAAACTTATCATAAAAAATAAATAGAAATAAATTTTATGGTATCATTAGATTATATCATCCTTAATATGATTCAAAAATTGATGATAAAATTGATAAAAATAATTTAAAAATATCATTGGAAAATTCCTAGAGGAAAATACCATTTTAACATTAAAATAAATTAATTAAAGTCTAAAATACTTTCAACATATTATGGAAATTATTTTATTTAAAAGTAAAAATTATTATTTTTTAAAAAATAT
This sequence comes from Viscum album, assembly GCA_963277665.1. NCBI lineage: Eukaryota > Viridiplantae > Streptophyta > Magnoliopsida > Santalales > Viscaceae > Viscum > Viscum album. The sequence goes on from OY728134.1 coordinate 137,237,040, forward strand.
TAAAATAAATTACTAGTCATATAGGTTGTTAATTCCTTTCGTGTCATTTATACTCAATAAACAATTCTTTCAAACATTTTTAAAAAGGTCAGAAAAGTAAATTGTTTTTAAAATGACAAGAATAATAATTTTATTTTTCTTAAAAATGTAAATAAGTTTTAAAAAATTATTTATTTAATCATTTTATAAAGATAAAAAATTCAATTTATAAATTTTGAGGAATATTTGGACACAAAAGATAAATAATTTTGATTGAGTTGGAAAACTAAGATGATTTTTCTTATAACAATATTTTGGAATCTTGAATACATATAAATGGGAAATTGAAAGGAAAAATTGTTATTTATTTAGATAAATTGAGCAGTATAATTTTTTTAATATATAAATATAAAATAATTTCCTCTGTAGAAATTTAAACTTTAACACGCTCGATTAATGTTTAGATTGTGAAATGAACTCCTACCTCATGTATGATTTCTTATATACAAATTAAAACCTCTTTTATAATAAGTATAGATTTATAATAAATACATATTAGAACTATAATCATATAAATCATACCATATATGATTTAATTATAATCATTTATCACACATTAACTAATATTTCATTATTAAAATTTCTCTTCTAGGTGATATCAACTTTATTTTTTCATGTATGTTTCGATTTGATAGTTCTTGTCCTTGTACATTGATCATGGTCACATCACCATATTTATATTAATAAAGATATAAATATAATATATGGTCATTATATACATATTTAGATTCATCCATAATATTTATAGGTAGAATAAATATTTACATCAATAAAAGAAAAAGTAGGCCATGCATATGCATGAAGGTTGTTTCCATTTTTTCAATGATTGGAAGAAAATAGATAAATTGTCATTAACCATTAAATAATCATTATTATATCATAAATTTAATATATAGTTAATAAATCTATCATTATTACTATCGAGTTCGAAATAAAATGAAAAGTTAATTGCACTGCTGTTTGGAGGTGGTGGTATATACGTACATATTAGGAACATTATCGTTTCTAAAAAGATTGGATGTTAATAATCCAAATAAGATATTATAATTACCACATTTTAATAGTATCATAAATAATATATATGTGTGTGTGTGTGTGTGTGTTTGTGTCTCTGTGTGTAAATATTTAATTAGTCATGATATCCATTTGTGTGTGGTAGTGATGAAAAAAGAATTATATCAGTTCATGAGGCGGTAGTCCACTAAAAATATGATTAATAGTTTAATTTTCCATTTGTTATATGAGGATATAGATATAGGTTATTCCATTTAAATAATAACATATATACATTTTTATTATATTTTTATTATTATTTCATCATAATATATGGTATAAGAATATATGAAACAAAAATGAATACTTAAGACCTGTACCTATTTTTCAGAGAACCTCTACAGGTTTATACCTAATGCCTTCCAAAGATGGTTTTATAATTAGAATAGGTATTATATGTTGTGAGTTATGATTTATGAAATTTATTTATGAAGGTATTTGAAAAACAAAAAAGATTCTTGTATTGTGTAGAGTATGAGAGATGGGGTGCACTTTTATAATTGAGGTGAGTCCTAAACTTATAATTTTTAAACGATTTCAAATATTACCACATCATTTTCATAAATAAAATGATAAAAAATGAACCATTAGAAACCATAGATGATTTATGGTTAAAATATGTCCATAAAATAGAAATTAAAAAAAATTAGTTCATTTTTACCATTTTCTCTTTATTTTAACCAACTTCTCCCTGGTAAACAGATTATATCATTAACTATGGTAACAAATTATTACTATGTTTAATATTAATTATTAAAAATATATATTGATATTATTAATTAATATTAACTATTATTATTATAAATATTTATTTAATTTTTTCAAGTTCAATTTATAGAATTTGAAGAATATAATATGAAATTAAATAGGAAAACACATCAAAATAAGAATTTCCAAAGAAAATGTTTTCTTAAGTATAAAAAAAATTATATCAAAATTCAAAATAATATTGAGTATAATGAAATATATTTAATTATTTAAATAATTAGAGAAAATAGTTTTTATAAACATTTTAAAATAGAATTTAACATTGTAAATTCGATAAACAAAAAAGACAATTTTTAGTAAAAATCAGTATTTTGCACTACTAATCAAAAAATTAATCTTTTAAAAAAATATTATGACAAATTCACTACAAGATAATTTTTTTAAAAAAAATAAAATAATCTCATAATTTAAATTAAATTTCTTTAAATTATAAATATTTAGATTTAAAATAATTGTGAATAAATGTGACGAAATAGATTTTTAGAATAATGTAGTTTTTAAGAATAAAAATAAATTTATTCTTATATCATTACTAGAAAAATTATTAGATAAATGATATAAATTATTGAATATATAATATATAAATATCTATAAAATCGTTCAGTAATGGTGATTAATTTTATTTATTTAGATAAAAGTGCATTTTTTCAGAAAAATAGTGTTTTTTTATAAAAAAATTACTTTTAATTTCGAATTATTTTTATTATAATTTCTAATTAATTGATACCAATGAAATTATATTATACATTCCTAAAAATTACAATTTTCATAATTTAGTTATTCATCTTCATACCCACCATTTTAATGGCTAGTTTATAATGATATATTATATTATGATTCATTTGGTGTCATCGTTACTTGTATCACAAGGTATCAAAAAGATTATATGTATATATATATATATATCATAAAATAATGGGGTGTTAAAATATCCTATGTTTTTTCATGAAAAATTTGATGGTGGCCATTATTTTTTAATCAAATACATAACACCAGGTATTTCGGAAGGATGCTTCTCTCATCGATGCTTCATTGATCGCAGCGATTAGGTGTGATTATAGAAGTGTTACTAGGGTTGGAAACCCTATGTGTCAATAGTTAATAGGTCCATAATACTCAATACCTGGGCAGAGTTACAAACCCCATGTACTACATAGGGTGAGGGTCATCTATCTATGATGTGGCACCCTTGTATTTGACCTCTGATGGAGAGTGGGTCCTCCACTATAGATCGTGCCCCCTCAACTAGAGAGTATAGTGATGAGGTGAAGGACATATACATGGATTATTTTTTTGGTTATGTTTTTGTCTAGAAATAAAATAAGGATCTTAAATATCTTAAGGCAGACTCATCATTCTTATATGGGCTGTGGAGATAGATAACTCTATTCTCTCACCTCTGGATTTCCTTATGAGCATATATGTTTTGTATTGTTTCCCTCTTAATTATGGGTTCATATGACTAATATTTTATCTCCTTTTTTAACCTTTTGGATTTTGGGGGTTCATACTAGGTATATATGTACTCACCTATGCATGGGATTTTCCTACACATGTTTTTTCTTTTATAGATGATAGATGGATCATTGGTGATTTTAGGGGAACATATTTTTACCTAGGGAAGATACCTATGTTTGATGGTAGGAAATGGAGATTATGAGTCAAGATATCTTTAATATTTTTATTTATCTAGTTTATCGAGGTTTGGATCTTACTTATAGTCATATATTTATTTTTCCCTTTATATTTTTGTACTACACTTTTTTTACTTTTATGCTTTCCTAATAGTTTTTGCTGGAATGTTTTACACTCTAGATGTTTAGTATTTCATTATATCTGTACAATATTGCATAGATATTATTTTTTCATACTTATAAGTACCTTATGTTAAGGAATACAATTTCCACATTTCATACTTTATGATTCTCACAAATACCTAGATTTTTTTATGCAGGCATGGGGTTCCCACCCTTATCTCACTATCATCCAGGTGGCCCACAATGTGTTTGGTCATGACATTCCGAGAGCCTCCTATGATCCAATATAAATCAATATTTAATTCAAAAATACCAAGAAAAATGATTCAAATTATTTATGTAAGTAATTATACATTAGGGGCATAAAAATTGCAGGATTGTTAGTAACCCCAAAAAATATTACTAATAACTCATAATCTATTCTCATACACTTCAACATACACATGGAATGTTCACCTCCTTCACGCTCATCTGTTAATACCCTAATTTAAAATAAAACATTTTAAACCACATAGAATCCCTATAATTATGGAAAATTTTATTTATTTTAGGTGATTTAGACTTATTATTCATTTTCACTTGATTAAACATTTGCTAGTTAATATCCAACCTCAATATACCATCATCCTTATTAGAAAAGGAAAACAATGCGACCACACGAGAAAAACATGGTTCAGTAAAATCATTTTACCTCTAAATTAAATAAATATAAATTCAACTTTCATGGCTTCATAGGTTCCATACAACACAAAATAAATGATATTGTACCAACCCCCGATAAAATTAACTTTTCATCCCTCTCTAGTGAAAATCTAAAGAAATCTGCTAGTAAATAATCCCGGAAATAATTAACCTCAATAGGAAAATAATCTTAATATTTTGATTATAAAAACCTAAAATATAACCCACCTAGAAGGCAAATTAAATCATCTAGACTTTTTATAATTGGTTCATCAACTCACCTTAAAAATTGAAAACACTCCCATCATGGGAAGTATAGAAAACCGTCAACTCATTGAAATCAATATGGGCCTTGAATACCACCCTTTAATATATTTCAATTATAAAATAAAACACGTTTATATTTAAAACACAGAAGTCCCTTAAGATTTACACATCATTAATAACAATGTAAAAATATAGACACTTAACCCCTATTTTATCCTTCCTCTAATAGGAATGTCAATCATTAGGGAATTTTAAATCAACTCCACATGAAAATTCAATTTATATACTCCTAACAAAGATATAAATGATTGATATGAACATGTAAAAAAAATTAAAAAATAATATATCAAAAGAAATTAGAAGTCTGCATATAATTTTCAAAGGTCCCACCATAATCTCTTTAAGAAAATGCTCTACAATAAATAGTATCTCCTAACCCTTCTAGATATTACCATAATATGTATTACCCCCAGTTCTCACCTAAAATTTAGTACCATATTGATTAATCTTATTTATAGACTCCCCTGAAACCTATATCTAGTTGAAACCACTAATGATAACTCCTTGATAAATCACACATTAAAAATTCATTACATTCAAAAATTTCACACATTAGCTTCATGTATAAAGATCATTTGTAAATCCTTACTTCAAGAGTGTCATGTTTTGACACTACTAACACTCAAGACTCCTCTTCCCTTGATAATAACCCAAGGTTACTAAATTATTATGTATTCCTCCCTACTCAGAATCATCCCACATCATTTTCTTCCAACTTGAAAAAATTCTTTCCTCCTTCAAGTCAAGGGAGAAAATTTTTCAAACCCATCATATCGATTGTGTATACCTCACTAATATACTCCTTGTTTAACACAATTATATATATGGTTAAATCTTGTCAAATCATTCTTTATCATATCTTAGTTCAAAGAGTTATTATGAACCTCCATGCATTTGGGTAATCATTATTGATTAATGATTAGATTAAATAATCAAACTCTATAAAATCCCTGGCACATAGTGTCACTATCATTATCCATTACTCTATCTCCAATAAATAATGATATTTCTTAAAAACTAGAATGACTGGACAAAATGACTAACTACAAATATTCTTGAATCCAACGCAGTTCAGATCCTCATCCATATTTACTTCTATAGACAAATCATTCAATGTATCAAAATAATAATGAAAATAAATTTTTGTTTGATCCTCTCAAACCAATACTAATTTTATTCTACTCTATTATTTCCCTCAAATATAGAATAATTTTTAATCTAGAACTCTATATTTTGATACACTTCCTTATGTTACTCAATACCTAACTTATTTCTGATCACATTGATCATTTGTACCAAAATTTCCAGAATTTTAGAATCACTCTTCATATTCCAATCTTCTTTCTTATTAACAATCACCCAATGTAGAGGTATCTCTAAAACAATAAACCAAATAAAATCAAACAAGTAAATCGATATTAATTCATTATATTAGAACAATAAAACCCTAAACATTAGATGTCAATTCTATGTCTATGTTGTTATATTCCATATTTCCTGATTCCTCCTTTCATAGTTAAAATAAAAATAAGATGGAAAAAATAATTTCAATATAATTACTTTAAAATAATGATATTTAGAAACCCATTTGATATCACATATAAATCCACCTTTGGTTAGTGAAATATGATTCTAAAAATCAAATTCATATATATATATACAATATATTTGTATCATGATAGATAATTATATTTTTCATCTTAACCATCAATAGTTGAATACACTTACAGGGAACCATAGAACAATATCCTATAAGGGATATTTTCACACACTTATTCTATACAAGCTCATTCGTAACTCATGTATCGCTATAGGGTGGCTGGATATGACGACCATTAAAACCAAGATGTGATAACATTTTGTGATAAATTTTACCCAGGTTCATGAATCCTATTATCATTCTAAAGCTAGTGATTTTCAGTATATGCAACCCCATATCCCCAAAGAATATAAAATAGTGAATATATATATATAAACAATCAATAAGGAATGATATAAACCCATTTTAACATCCAACTAAATTGATTAATATGTATGTTTTTTTTAAAACTAAAACGAAACCAACAATAAGATACAGTTTAATGTTTATAAAAAATAATATAGATTAGTAGAAATTAAATGAAGCAATTTATGTTCCTACAATACATTTCCAACCACTACTATATCCACCATAAATTCATTTACTAATAATTATCTTCTAATAACATTATATCATTTCACTTACTTTCATCCTGACATCTTATATCTAAATGCACACTAAGATGTTGGGTAGGGGTAACTATGAATACCCAATTTGAATTCCTCAGATAAATATTATACAAAACTAATTAGACCTATTCCCAACCATGTAACTAATTCCATTGAAAATAATTCAAAAATATTTTATTAAAATAGTTTTATCATAATTCCATATATGTAAGTTGTGAATGTATATAATTTATCCAATTGTCTTCCCTCAATGGGTAACCATTCATAGTTCCACCCCCATGTTTAGAAATATTCATATTAGATTAACCTAAAGGGATTTTGGATGTAAATAAATCAAATAATATATATTTCTATTTACGATCATAGAAAACACCCACTGTGGATCATCACTCACCCCGATTGTTTCATAAATATCACACCCCACCCTATCTATATCGGACAAGTAATGAAACATCCACTAAATATCGACTAAACATCCCTTATATCCATAATATAAAATTCTATATCACTTCTCATTACCAACATGTTCAATTAAATAAAATATTTTCCCCCAAAAGATAGTTCATAAAAAAATACTAAAATCATGTATTAAATCTAACAATTTAAGACACTATTTTTTTTAAAAAAATCCCCATTAAAACAATATCATTTTATTTATATAACATAATCTAAAACAAACTACCATGATTTTAAATTTTAAATCCCCAAACCTGAACCACATTTCCCTCTGTTCCTAAAAAAATCTAATTATTAAATTAATTTAAAATATTTATTAGATAAATGAAAATGTGGGAAAGTAGATGAAATGTAAAAAAAATAAATTCTGTAATAATATAAAACTCATAAGGAATTATCAATATCAACTTACCATAGATGAAAATACATGAAAATCCTAAAAACCAACATTTTATATAAAAAACTCTATCCAATACTCTAAACCCTATCTACAAGGACACAATATCATGATTCATTCATTCCAGATTAAAACCCCTAATTTAATTTATAAAGACAATTAAAATGGGAATATATATCCACAGAATAAGAAATATATGTTGAAGAAACTAAAATATCAATAAAAGAGGGAAATTATAAATATAAAAAGTTAAATTCAATGTTAATTCAATAAATCTAATCGATAATCACAGTGTGTAGAAATAAATAAATCCTCAAAATTTCTCCAAGGAGACCCAATGGATAATCCAAGAAATTTGATGTTGTTTTTTAAGAATTATATATGGTAAATATAATTTATAAAAATAAAACATTTTAATTAGAATCTAATTTTAGAGTTAGGATACGATGTTAGCTAAGATATGCACTCATCTTGGAAGAAAATCTATAAACAACCCAAAATTGTATGATCATCCTATATTATAAATTAGAACTACGAACCAACTATTAAACTAAATATTTATTTCCTCAAATGACCTACAAATTTATATTTCATAGTACTTGGGATCATACACCTCTATAATTTATTATTCATTACACCTCAAAAAAACATTAAATGTTAGAAACAAATAAATCACAAAAGTGGACATACCCAAAAAACCACATATGTCACAATTTTTCTCATATAGTTAAGATAAAAAAAGTGTGATTTAACATAATAATATTCTATAGAAATAGATACATAATTTTTTAATTTCAATAAATATTATTTATTCTTACCAGATTATCAGGTCTCACACATAAAGTCATTTTATAAAACTAATTTATGTGAAGCACATAATCGTTGGTTTATTTACTTTAAGAGGTGTGTATAGTAAACTATGACCAAGGTGTCTATGTCATATATAATAATCACTATATTTTACAAATAATAATTTGATATATTTTCTATCAATAGATATTAGATTGGTAATATAAAATTTCTGAAAATTAGATAAAAAATCATATTTTGTCTTTGGATTTAAATACTCTAAAAATATAATTCTCAAAAGAAACATTAAACCCACTAAACAGTGTTAAACTAAAAAAATAAAATTTTGTTCAAGGAAACTAACATAAAAATCATTATTAATATTATAATGATCAAAAAACTATTTTACATATACTAATGGTTTTCTCCTTGAGTTATAACTTAATGTTACATGGATATTGTTAATATTTTTTAAGAGGTCGAACTCAGAATAGTCACCACACATATATCACGAGAACACACTATAAATATAATATGTTCTTCTATGGGAATTTATCTAGATAAATTTTTCCTTTAAAAAAATTCAATAAACTAAATATATAAATACCTTATTTTATTATATTCTATTAATTCTCACGAATAAATATTTTAAACCCCATATTTTCAATATTTAAGGGAATTTCAATAAAAATTAAATATAAACAAACATTTTTAAGTTAACTATGATATAAATTTTTAGAATTATATTCCTAAATAAGATTCTAAATTTTATCAAAATAATTAATATATATATATATATATTAAGGGGATCTTCTGAATACACTTTTATCTATTTACACACTTGTTGGATTAATGAAATAAATCACAAATTGAATTCTTCCACAATATTGAGAATTTTTTTTAAAACTGTATTATTTAAATTTTGTAAATTAATATGGATCTGCTATAATTACTTTTATAATAGAATGAAATTGCTCGAATGTTTTTTAATATTTTACTTCCAAAGGTAATTTCTACTTTTCTTTATATATTTATTCATTCCCAAAAATAAATTTAATAATTTTTTAAATGATATAGTATGTAACAAAGATCCTTCCACATGTTAATATATATATTTTTAATATATTTATAATTTAAATATCTCTATTTGAAAAAATTTGAATTTGTATACTTCCCCTCATTTTTTACTTCAATTTTGTTCCCGATTCATTTGGCGTTATTGTTAATTGATTTGGTAGATAAGAGGGATTCATCACCAGAACTCAAATTAGATACATTGAAGGTTTTATTAAATTTACTATTATATTCATATTATTTTGAAAATAGGATAATATAATTTTATATTACCATTATTTTTCATTTTGAATAATGTAACTTAATCTTCCCCCACAATGATGAAAAAAAATTCTTGTAAAAAATATATTTCCCAGGAATTTCATTATTTTATTTTAATGGTGTTAAATTTTGGTGTCTCTCTTTGAGAAAATTTATTAAATTAATTAATGGTATAATTTTTTTCCTTTGACCTCTTTAACAATCCTTCTCATATTTAAATTTTATTATAATTTAATAGGTCATAATAATACTTATGAATTACACAATGTGCAATTTATTTAGTTTTTTTTTATAATTGGATTTTTGTTGATATTAATGACCATGAACCTGAAAATACTCAATACATCTTCTTCATAAGAAATTATATAAAAATATTGTCTCTAAAACATTTTTTCCATTAATAGTCATAATAAATTGACTAGGAATTTTAGTATTATATTTTATTTAATGGATTATCAAACATTAAAGGTTTTTCTTATAAATTTCATATCTATAGTCCTTGTATTTATTTTTACCTTTATGTAAAAATTCAATAATTTTAAATAATTCATATATAAATTTTCAAGTAAAAAAATGTGAATTAATTTTCTTTTAAACCATTATTCATTTAATTCATGTATTTTCCATCAATCTCAAAAGTTATAATATAACCAAGAGTTCATTTTCCCTCAACTTTCTTAGTAGATATGATACCACTAAGAAAAAATCTACATAGGATATACATTATTCTAATAAGAAATATAATCTTGTCATTTTTCTGATAGTTATAGTGAATGCAATAAATGATTAGAGAATTATCCATTGAGTGTCCCTATAGATATGCATTAGTATTAGAGGTGGGGATGATAAGTGGTGGGTGAAATTCCTTTAAAAGGAAATAAAAAAATAAAAAACTAAAAAAATAATAAGAGTATTAAAAAATGAAAAAAATGAAAAAATATTTATCATATAATTAATAGAAAAACAATAATTGTATGAGTGTTAAGGAATTATCTCCTTAATTCCTTGATGTTTTATTTTATTCCTTTTTTTAAGGTTAGCCAACTAACATCAAAATTGAAAATTATATATTCCTTTGAATAGTTATATCATGAATCCCAAATCCCTCAACTTAGTTATTGTGAGAACTAAATAATTAAAAAGAATAAATATGGATTATTTTAATAAAATTTTAATAACTCCTTGTCCTTGATATATTTAAAAAAGAGTTATTATAGTAAGATATAAATTGGGAAATAGTAGATGAATTCTAATGTGATAAATGATGTTCAAAATGACTTATACTTGTGTAATATTTTTAAACAACATCAATAGACACTGATAATGGCTTAATATGTGTATATTTATATCATATCAAACATATTTTGGTGAATTAGAGACTTTGGGAGCTATAGTGAATCATTAATAAACAATTATATTAATCAGAGTCATTAAATTGGGGTGGTTGACTTTAGATAGTAACTTATTGAAATACCATTTGTTGTGAACTAAAGTTTCAATGTCACCACCATTAAAATTTTGTTTTTCATTAGCACTAATATAGATCTAGTAATTCTAATAAATGTTTTTCTGTAGTGTATGTATCCACTATCTCCTCCACTAGAATTATAGTGTATTTCCACTAACCTTTTTTGGGAATAAAAAAATCCTCCTTGTATAAATAGAATATAAAAAGACTTTGTTATGTTTGTATGGTCAAATGATGACCTTTATATAAATAATATATAATTTTCACACTAAAATACTCACGAGAAGTTGTTAGTAATTTAATAATCCACTTGTGATCGTAATAAAATTGAGGATATACTATTTTTAAATAATAGAGCATTTTTAGCTTGGCTTGTCTATTTTATTATTAAAGTGAGTGATTGATCATAGTATACCACTATTTAGGTGCACCAAAATGTTATTTTTGAGTTTTATTTCTTTTTTTATTTTAATTATTTATTATTTTATTAATCACCATTTCACATTTATATATTACATGGAATTAATGTATGTTTATGTTTTTAATAATTTATTTCTATTTTTTGATTTTTCATATTATTATTTTGATAATAATAATTTTTTCATAGTTTCACTATTTTTTTGTGTAATTCTAATATTAATGTAAGTCATAAACCTCTGTATTTTTGGAGGCTAGCTTTAGGTGTCCTTTTGAGCCAAATTCTTTAGTCAAAGGTGGGGATTAAGAGAGAACATGTCATGATAAGGTAACACTGATAGTCAGGTGTCCAAGTATTATATTATGTAAATTGATCATTTTTAGGTGACCCTAGTAGTATGATACTTACACCAAATATTGAACATTGGGATATAAGTGTTTGGTTGACCCACATGATTAAATTGATAGATGAATATAGTTGTTCCAATTCATGTAGTAAATTATTGAAAGATATTGTTAATTCAACTAACCAATAGTCATAAATGACACAATTGGTATGTTTTTTAACATATAAAATTATATAATGAAATATACAATACATTAGACTCATATCCTAATAAAATGAGGATCTTTATCAATTAATATATATTATCCAAGGGGAAACCATTTTATTGAGATTATATTTAATAAGATAATATTGGATACTTATGTAAAATAAGATATTTTTTTTCATTATTGTCTAAAATGTAAACAAATAAAAATTCATTTAAAATTCCTATAGGACTATTTTGGAATATAAAAAGTTAAATGGTTGTGATTTTTTGGATTGATATAAAAACCTAATAACTATTATCTAGCACATAGAAGAAATATATATTATGGAGAAACCACATTCAAAAAAGGAATTTGTTGATAAATCTCTATAAGGAGGAATGAATACTTTTATAATGAAAATGAAAGATTCACTTCATGCTTATATTATTATTCTTATTTTAGTGGATTCTATGTGGTGAAAAGGATATTAGAACATAGAGTCTTTTAAAATGATAAAAAATGAAAATTTCTTACCAAGTAAAAGTAATCAATGAGCATTATGAAATTTCTAAAGTTTATTATCAATATAATATTTTAAATAAAAATTATTTTTCTACTTATTTACTCAATATGATTATGTATATAAATGATTTGAAAATATTAGGTTCACCATTATGTTGGATATAACAAAAAATTTCATCTTATAGTTAATAGAAAGGAGAGTAAATTAATATGTCATCAACTGTAAAATTATTTAGATTGAAAGTATTTAAGCAATCTCCTAAACATGTTGAGGGTTTTACAGAATAATATATTATGTTTCATCTCAATTATTGTTAACATGATGGTTTAATTAACATAAAAAATAAATTAATTGGAATCTCTAATAGTATATATCCCTCTTTAAAACTGAAACGTGGTGTTACTAAATGAGTATAATGTGTCTATTGGGGAAAATAAACATGCTCGAAATTTATTTTTCAAATTTATATGAAAGAGTTTTTAAAGATTTAAGGAAATTTTAAATCATTCATGTATGTTATAAATATTTGTTTATCTGTTTTATATTTAGATGTATAAGATATTTGTTGCACACTACACTTATATATATATATATATATATGTATAGGGACTCAAAAGTCAAGATAAGATTAATGAAAAGGTTCTACGTATATAAATTAAAAAGAAAAAAAATGTTTCTACATTTGGATGGGAGACATGTAATTTATATTAGATTAGTCAATTTTTTATTTTGAGGGTTGTAATAAATGAATTTTTTTTGGGATGAAACTTTTCTATATATTATATGTTAGAAGAAGTATGGTTTTTTCTAAATAAATATAATTATTTATTCACATATAAAAGAGATATTTAATGTATTAAAAAATCAGGCAAATAGTTTTCATGTTGAATAGTTTATTTGATGCACATGGTGGATGGTTTATAATTATATACATAAATAATATTAGCTATGATATAATTATATAAGAAGCAAAAAGTAAAATAATTGAGTTTATTTGGTAAATTTGAATTGAGACATAAATAGAATAATAAATTTTTATAATATTTTTGTTTTTATTTTAGGTTAGGATCAATAAATAATAACTTTTATAGTTGTATTTCATCTACAATAATCAAAATTTCAATTAATAAATGTATTGGAATGTGTTTTTTACATTACTAGGTTTTTATGATTCAAAGTGTGTGAATATATATATATGAAATTTTGTTTTATTGAAATGTTAACTTTATTAAAAACTTAATTTTTGGATATCCCAATGAAATAAGTTGTTATTATTAGCAAAATACCTAAAATTTTTTATATTCTAAAATTTATGTTCCCTGAGAAGGAAAGTATTCATCAAGGAGATATTGGAAGGAAACCTGGATTTTTTGAAATTCAACACCAATAAAAATGAATTTATTTTAGAAAGAAGAAATTGAATTTAAAAATAGTTATTAAACCTATAAATATATATACTGGTGAAATTATATAGTTTTCCTCTCAAATTATTTAAGAAGTAACGACTAGTAAAGAAAATTTTAAAATGAATCCTTTATAATAATTATTATTTATAATTGATGTTATAAATGGTTTTTATTGGTTATTTTATAACCAATGTAAAAACACAATGGATGATACTTTTTATATCATTTGTGTAAAAAATTATGTAAAAAACATATTTTTAGCATTGGTTGTTGTGATAAATAATGTCAACAATCCTTAAAATTAGTATTGGGTTTTATTTCAGTTTAGTCATTCAATCGCTTCCATTGCTCTCCCTCAAACCAAACTCTAACCCATCGATCATCAGACCTATACACCACTAAAATACTCTATCAACCATTAGTCACAACCCTTTTCTATTCTTTTATATCCTTTTATATACTTCAACACTCTCTTTCATCATCTATTATCACTAGTTTTCTCTTTTTTGTTGTCTTTCTTTACCTATCCACCAATTTTTTTGATATGTATTTTTGTATTTCTTCAATTAATAATTTTTTAGTATTTTGATCATTAAATATATTTAATTTTTTATGTATGTTTAATTTTTCATAATTTATTATATTCATCCATATTCCTTCAAAATCATCATTTGTCACTTGATGTTGCCATTGTCATCCACCACCATTATTGAATAGAAAAAGTGATTTTTTATTTAGTTTTACAAAATGATTCATTAATTTTATATAGATTATTTATTAAAATAGTTTATATAGTTATTTATTTTAATATTTATATTCTATTTAAAATAGAGTTTTATTTGTACATTTATTTTCAGTTTGTTTATTATTTATGTTTTGGGTATTTTATTTAAAATTAAATGATTCAATTTACATATGAATTATAAATATATAAGAATAATGATTTATTTATATTATTAGAAATAGGTTTGATATGTTTATGTATTATGTATTATATTTTATATCACATATATATTAGTTTTGATAATAATAATAATAATGTTAATATTATTAATATTATATTAGTTTTAATAGAATTAATATTAAAATTAATATAATTAATTTTAGTTTTAATAGTAATATTATTAATGTTAATGTTAGTATTTAAAGATCATATGGGATATTTTTGTTACAAGTTTTATATTTGTTTTCAACACATATTGTAATGAATGTTTCTATAAAATAGGTTAGAAATATTTTATGTTGTTTTTCTAGAATCTTTTCTTCATGAATGTTAGGAAACATTCCTAACATGTTCATAGAAGAATATAATGATGTTTTTCCTAGACAATGTCAGGGAAAATTTCCTTATGTCAGATAATGCTAATTTATTCGCAAATTTCCCATCATCATCAATAAATTCATGATCCAAGATGAAGTATTATGATTTTTTTAAATGGAGGGAAGCTCAACAATTTCATAGTAAAATATTCATTTCAAACAAATCACTAAATAGATGAAGATGATGGAGTTATAGTAGTATAAATTTAGAGTTTTTGGTTTTTAATTTTACCAAAAACACTATGGAAAACATATTAGATGCAGATTTGAAAGGATTAAAGTTCAAATCAACAGAAATAGTTCAATGAATACAGTTTTTGGATAGAATGTTTGCTCAAAATTAGAATGTAGGTACAAAGACTAGATAAGGGTCGCCCAAAAATTTTATAGCCTATGTGATATTCACCCTATGTTTATAATGGTTATAAAAATATAACATGGGATCTTGGTGATGGTTGTACTCCTAATTCGTAAAGGTAACTGCTATCTAGTGGTATTGGAAATAGACAAATATACTAGTTATAATATAATTGTTGTCCCCGAACATAGATTTGTAGGAAGGATGTGTTTTTTAACATACATGGGACACAGTGTATGATGTATAAATAAAAAAATTATAATGGTGGGAAAAGTTTAATTTTTGATGATAAGTATAAATATGAATCAATATTTTCATATGGAGTAGTTCATTTGATAGAGAACACATCTATGATTGATGTTTTTATAAGTTAAAACTCTATTTTTAGGAACTAAATGGATCAAGTGAACTAAATATAAATAGATGATATTTTTTGATAGATATTTCTTATGATTGATCCGGTGGATTTTTTTATTTTAGGATGTATGAAATTTGTGGTGGAAAATTCATGAATTGCGATACTGAAGGAGGAACATCAGGTTGAATTCATAAGACAATGATATATCAGATGAACATGTTTTATATAAAAAAATATCTAACAGAAAGTTTTAATTTCATCGTATTTATGATTTTTAAAAGTTTTTTTAAGAGTTTTAATTGAGGTAGGATGATCATATAGAAGGAACATAGAAAAGAGTTTGATTGAACATTCTTAATGAAGTATTGGAAACATCCAAATTAAAATTAATTGATTATGTAATTGTAAAAAAAATATTAATATGTTGAGTAAAATATATAATAGACTTCAAAAAGTATCTCAAAAAATTAAATAATAAACATAATTCTATTATTTAGGAATATAGAGACACACATGAAAAGTTAGACTCAAGGTAATGGATTTTAATCTCACTTTTTTACATATATGAGATCAATGTAATATTCATCGCTTAATTATTTTTTATTGTGTATATACTGCCCCATTTCATATATTATATCATTAGTCCTTTTATAATCATTGTATTTGAGTTTTACATTTAATTATATAGTCTAAGGGTTTTTATCATGGAAATTACCAACTGCTAAAAGTTATCTCTGCAATCCCACTTTTTTTTGTGATTGTTAACTCTCTCTTGAAACAATGACTTCCTTATGATCATTTTTTACTATAAATTACATTTATCTTAAATATAAATATTATTGTTTAATGGATATGATTATTTTTTCAATTTTATTCCATTTTTATATATGTTTTTCATTTCAAATGTTATTTTATTAATTGTGGAAATGTTGATAAATCCATTTTTAGTCAATACAGATATTTGATATGCCATATTTTTTATTAATTATATTTATTATTTGATATATGTGGATTTATTATGATTGGTATTAAATGGTTTTTGGATTGGTTAATGCAATCCCCATGGGTTTTGGACCTGTTAATACAAGACTTGTGGGTTGGATACCAGTTAATTCAATCCCCATGATTCATTGGTAGTCTCATGAGACGAAAATTATTGTTAAAAACCCCTTCGATTTTTTTCCATGAAGAATATGATGATTTTATGTCCATATACATAAATTTTCGTGAGAATAGGTATTGATTGTATAGTGGTTTATGTTACAAATACATGATGTATGACAATTAAGCATTCCTTTCTTTTAAGTTAATATTAATTTGAGCAAATTCACTATAAAAAATTAAATGGATGCACTTCATTATTAGTGTATTAATTTATTGGAATTTATTTACAGTTATTTACCTTTCCATATGTTTTACTCACTTTATTTTAAGTTATTGATTATATAGAATGTATTCTCAATTATTTAACATTACATATTTATTATTATCATTGATTCATTATTTCTTCTATTGTAATTTACCCATACTCATAATTTGAGTTCTCCCTTATTTTATTTTCTTTAATAAATATTCCATTAAGTTTACTAAGAAATATATACAAGTATATACTATATAGAATAAATTTAATCTCAAAATAAAAAAATTAAGATATAATTTGTGCATTCACTTGTAATAAAAGACCCGTGAATGTATATAGTTTACGAAGACTACTAATTTTTTTAGTATATTGGGATATTATTCTTCTAACTATGACAATGTAATGGTATTAGGAACTGGATCTAAGCTTATTGGGTTCGAGGTTGCTACAGTTGGTATCAGATTATGTTTAGTAGAATCATTGGAAACTTGATTTTGTAAAACCATAGATTAGACAACATAACCCTAAGATCGACTTTATATATTATCATAGAATCCCATAGGTATTAATTTACTGAAGAGTTATGGATACCATCATTGTATTATGAGATTAAGCTTGAAAATTGATGAAATGGTTTATGTTGAATTTTGGTTGAGCTTTTAAAGAACATTTTAATACATCACTATATGATACATATTTTTCTAATTGATAAAGTGGAAATATTTTAAGGCACAACTAAAGGACAATATTGTGTTTATAGAAACATATATTTATATATATTCTTATAGAGTGATAATTTATCAAATATTGGAAATGGGTCTTCAAAACAAATTTTGACCTATTATCATAATTTTTTATAATATCAATGACTATTTTCAGAACTCTAGTTTATGGAGTTATGGTAAAAAAAACTCTATCATGAACATTATCTTCATCACTATCCTTTAGAACTTGATAGTTATATTTCTCTTTCATGTGTAGTTTTTCACTAATGGACTCTTTTATAGAGGCATGGTATTGTGGTGAACTTCATATTTCATTCTCCTTATAATTAATATATAGTATTATTAACCCTATTTATGATTTTGGATGTTCAATAGTAGTATTTTAAAATATAAATCCATCAATAACTGAGATAATGTTTAAATAATGATTGTTCAATTTATTTTTGGTGGGGAGAATGTAACACCCCAAGACATTGCAATAGTTTTCCTTTTAGAATAAATTTAATTTTAATGTGATCTTGATTTATACTTAAAAAAATATAATTATGCACTACAAAAATATGATATTAACTTGTGGGTCACAGAACTCTAATATGTCTTCTGTTATACACAATACCAATATATATTTAAATCTTGCATTCTATTTAAGACCATGTTATACCAAACTACAATATAATAATAATATTATTATTTAATGTGTTAGTTATAGCCTAGCTGTTATATTTTCAAGTATGAATAGGGCCAACTATATTAAATTTTCACACATTTATATTTTTTTACATCTATTGAATAGAATATAGATAAGAATAAATCTAGTTTTAAACATAAAATTTTTAATTTTTCATAAAATGAAATTTCACCACCTTTTAATTGGGAACCAATATTAAAACTAAATTTGGACACTTTTATAAATTTTATATGTCAGAATAAACATAATTTTTGAAAGAGGAATTTAAAAATTATCTTACTGTTAATTTTTTGTATTTATCTGTGATGTTTCATTCTTTTTATAATTAGAACAAAAATATTACATTTTAGTTGAAATTTTTTTTTTTAATATAATTATTAATTTTAATTGAAATTTTAATTTGGTTTTAATTTCATTATTGATAAATTATACATATATTAATACAATTTAGGTAATTATAATAATTTTCATATTGAATTTCGATATAAAAGGTTAGTGAAATTTGGAAAATTTTCACTTTAAAACCCTGCTTTTTCACCAGGTCTATGGGATTAGATTTAAATTAATTTTATCCCATTATGTAAATTTAATTTTTAAAAATGGGAATAGGTTTTTAGAATTAGTATGATAGTTATAGTATGATAAGATCAACTTAATTTTAGACCAAAATAAGTATTTAAAGAAGTTAAAATTAATTATTGTTATTAAGGTAAAAATGAGTTTGTTTAGAATTTAATCTTTAATATTAGTATCCTAATGACATAGAAACTTATCTAAACCCAATTAGATGGCCATATATCAATCATATACTTTATTGGATAGAATTACATATGTTATTGGGATACTATTCCATTAAAGTTACCTATATAATATGTTATGTAATGAAAAGGATAAAAAGGAACATTCCTTTCCATTGACATTTATAAAGCCTTGAGATATGAAAAGACATCTTGTTTTAAGTTATACATATCATTTTAAATGATATTATTTAATTTTATCATAAAATTTATAATTAATTTTTGGAGGTGACATAATTATCTTTAATGATTTAAAATTCCCAATGTAGTAACTATTTAGTTAAAAATTATCTAATATAAATGATACTAAAAATATATTAAATGTGAAGAAAATTGATTGAATTATTGTGAATCCATAATTTATTTGATTAATATATCATTTTAAATATCTGTTAAATTAATATATATGAATCCCATCATTTTATAGATATTTTTAAATTCAAAATAAAATAATATTTTCAAAATTACCATTAATGATATTTTATAGTAAGTGATATTATATTAACTGATTTAAAATTCCTATAAATCCTATATTCTATTAAATTAGTTTTAAATGTTATTAAATATAAATATGGTCCATTAATGGGAAAATTACTCCATAATAATAAATATATTTATCATTGAAAAGCATAAAGAACATTGTTAGTGCAGTTACAATTTAAGAAATGTATTTGGAAGTTACTTGTGCTTGTTTTAAAATTAATTTTCAAAAAACCTAGAATTTTTTACTTTATAAATTAGATATATTATTTATAATCATTGGGTAAAAATTTTATAGAGGTGATATTTTTATTCTTGTCTTAATGGATAATATATTTAGTTTATAAACATAGTTAACTGGAAAAAAATGGTAAAAGTGGGGGAACTGAGAAGTTAAGGAACAAAATTATAAAAACGAACCTATTTTTTGTGGTGGAGGTTTTTATAAACCATAATTTCTCTTAAATATAGTAGTTTTACATTTTTCATGAGGATTATGTAAGAATTACTCTAAATAGTCCTTACCTTTTTTATTTACAAGAATGTCAGTCCCCTCCACTATAAAAGGGAACTCACCCCCATTTCATTACACCTATAAAGCCCCTTGAATCATATTATCCCTACCCTAATATGCTCCCAACATCCATCCCATCACACTAGAAGCCTCACTTTTGGCATTAATAAAACCAATGAAATATTTTTTTTGTAATCTAAAATGAGTTACCCTAAAAAGAGATAATTTTCTTGAACAATCGCTTTTGTTTTATTTCTTTATTTACCCATTCATTTTTCATATATCTTGATTATGAAATAACTTATATATATATATCATTTTGGACCAATATTTCACTCAATATTTACCCAAGCCTCGTTGACCACATTACCTCAAGCACATCTCCCCAAATTCTAGAGGCTTTCGACTAATAGTAAGGGACTATGTGTGTTTATAGGGAGATTATTCCTTTATTACGAGAGTGTAACATTGTGGAATATCAATAATATAGAATTAGTTGAATCAGTAAATCATACAGATAATATATCACATGTAGGAATAGATAATATACCCAATATAGAAACTTATATACCGATGAGGATGATATATGTCATGTGTCTAGTAAAATAGAAAAAACATGTATACAAATAATGTGTAAGACAAAATAAATATCCCAAAAAACCCAAAAGATCAAAAATAATATCTCCTGATAGCATCACGAGCCTGAAATATGTAATTTTATCCCACTCTCCAAAACATAGAACAATATCAAGCATCGAACTGTGGGTTCTTACCCCAGTCCCAACCGAAATCCATAAATTCTATTCAGGTACCCAATGGTGGCTCGAACAGGGTGTGAGAAACAATCCCAATAAGTATCCAACCAAATATTTATACAGTTCTAGGTTGTGCAATACAACAAGATGAGTAGATTTCAATAATTGTAGGAAAAAATTAAATAAATGAAAATATTCCCATGGAATGTGAGTACTAAAAGTGATACTATAATGCCTCAAGAGGATGCCTGTAAAACAAGTGTTATCTCTTATACTAAGGATGTTGTAATTAAAAGAATTAAACACCATGGCCTCGCTATAAATAAATATAACCATATAAACCATGGATTTTTTTACATCCGGGAGTGCTCGTAAATCCACGGTAGAGTCGGTCAACCAATTATTACATAATTATCATTGTTGTGTTGTATAATCAAAGTTTCATACCATGATGGGTCGGATGAAAGGTGTTGAATACCAAGGCATCCTCATCGAGTCCCATGACCAACTCGATTGCAACTTGGTTAAGTACTGGTTGGAGTCCTAGGATCATGTCACTCCATACATATCCTACATGAGTCCAAGAAAGCCATATCCAAGGGGTATCATGGCCTAAGGAATCTAACATAATAAAGACCCATGGATCATACTCTATCCAAGGAGTCTACTACAACATTCAAGATCCAATGAGCATCATCTAGGCTATTTATGGAATCAGTCACCATTTTATAACATTAATTAATTCATACCATATGAGTCTACCAACTTATATAATCATTCACAATCAATTTCATCTCATGATTATACACACTCATATATCACAATTAAAATTAAATGGAAACCAATTAGTATACCCACTAATTGTTCACGATTCACATATAAATATAACCCATGAGTTTACCCACTCATTTAAACATTTTCAATATAAAACATTTAAGTAATTCATGTTTAATATAAACCATTTATTCAAGAATCACATGAATAGATAGGTAAACCCTATCATAAAATACTATTTGATTCAGTACATTTATATATGGGATTCCTTTTAATATGAAAGTTCAAAAACTTACCCATGAGTTTTTTTAAAAAGGGGGGAAACAAGGGGAATATATAGAACACCCCATGGGTGGCCTTTGGTCGAGGAACCAACCTTAAAAAATACTCATTGAAGCTAAGGGGATCCCAAATATGTTCCAAAACAATTAATTCAATTAATTCATTTTAATTTAAAGGCCACGCTAGAATGTCCAGTAATCAGAACAAGGGTAGATAGCCCTATAAATCCCCAAAACCAATGAGAAAAGTATAGGTCACCTACCATAGATGAGGATTAGAGTATTCATCCATTATCAACCCCTGATTCGACTCATATTTGGATAAAAACGAAGAAATTAAAAATGACATGAAATTTGGGAAAATTAGATGGCACCTAAATAACATCATCGATAAGAATTAAAATAAATAAAGACTAAAAATGAATTGATTAGTCACTTATATGGGTAAAAATAGATGATCAATTTTTGAATAAGATATTGAATATAATAAATATCTAAAATTAATGATTCTTATTTTAAGTGGATCTCTCTAAATATGAGTTTTTTATGCGGGGGATAAAAAGTTAAATTAAGTTTAAAATGGATTATAATTTGATTTAATATTATAAAATTACAAAAAATATAGTGGATTCAAGATTTAATTCTTAGTTATATAAATTGTGTGGAATTTTTAAATGGTTAGTTGTAGGGAAGGGGCACCCAGAATGTTTGAAAAACCATGTCCAATCCTTTCAAAAACCCACTGTCAAAATTGGATACATTCTTGTAGTTTCATGCGGTCCATTTCACTTGGTTTAGTGAAACTATGTTGCTTGTATCTCTACACTATAAAACCATGCATGGTTTTATCTTATAGTGTGGCCTGCCCAACTCAGTTCAATCTAATCATGTGTTAGGCATATTTTACTTCAAAATGTGGGTTTTGGGATATAAACATGTCCCAGACACCCCTGAAACACCCATGACCAAATTCGGTATCACATTAATCCAAATTTAAACAATTACCAAAAAGAAAAATGATATGTACCTCATATGAAAACCCAATTTCATACAATATTCCCCCTTAAAAAATTTCATGGAATTTCCCTCTCATGGGTGGTCGAAATTTTTATAATAACAACTTTGGTCATTGAGCATATATGTTGACCACCCACTCCATTGTTTCATATCATCAACATCTCTGCTACCATTGCATCCATACTAGAGGAAATGATCAACCTTGGAGAAAATCTTTTCTCATTTACACAATATTAATCAGATGATCCTCAAAGGATGAATAAACTTATATCTCAACCTTATCAGGATGAAAATCATGAAATTAATCTAAGTGATAATAGTAAAGTTGGGATACATTGAATATTTCCTTCATAGCTTAGTTGATATGATGTATCTGCAATTGATGGCTACCGACCAGACTCTACCATGATTCTTGAATGGGTTAGTATATCATGTTGAAATCTTACCTTCACACTTAATAAATATCTGTCCTTTCTTTGGTGAAACACATAAAAATACCTGATCCCCATACTAAAACTCTAGAATCCATATATAGTGATCAAGGACTGATTTTTGACGATACAATACAGTAGCCATCTACTTCTGAATCAACTGGACCTTATCAAAAGTGTCATGTATGAGACATGGTCCTAGTAAAACTATCTCTCCTACCTCTAACCAAAATAGGGCTGATTGGAATAGCGTACCATAGAAAGAATCATAAGGTGTAATATATATTTTCTCCTAATAGATGTTATTATAAGAGAACTCAACATGAGGAATATGCCTCTCCCAAGAACCCCCAAAATCTTGGACACATTCTCAAAGCATGTCCTCAAGAACCTATATCATACTCTCTGACAAGACATTAGTTTAAGGGAAGTATGCTATGATCCAAAGTACATATATAGCCAACACACATGGTAAAATTTTCCAGAAACTAGTTTTATAGAGGGAATACCTATCTAAAATGATAGTTCACATGACCTCATGAAGTTTTACTATCTCATGGATATACATCCTCCAGATCACATTCACACTGAAGGTATCCTTGATCGCTATGAAATGAGAAAAATTCATGATACTATCAGTAAAACCCCACACAAATCATTACCTTAATGAAACCTCTATAAACCGCTTACGAAATCTATCATGACATCATACATTCTCTTCTCCAGAATAGGTAACTACTGTAAAATTCTATATTTTCATTGATGTTCTGTCTTCACCTGCTAACAGCTGAAAAAATCACAACAAAACTACCTACCTCTCTGTTCATACATGGACACCAATACTGACAGTGTTAATCCTGGTAAATATTGTTGACTCTGGAATTCACTTCCCAAGATGAGTCATGAAACTCTCGCATCATATCCTCACATAAAAAACTAGAACCTAAATGTGTTCAAGGATACACATGATTTCATTCTATCATATGATCCAACAAGGAGGTGGATCCTCACCTTCCATGCCCTTTCATTAGACTAGGCCCTCTAAATCTAATAGCTTTCACATGATTTATCTTTTATGGTATAGGTCATAGGAAAGAATGAAATAAAAGTATTCCCCTTACTAACATGCACCTCTATGTTTTTCTTAGAGAAAAAATTCATAAGATTTCACATGCTACTGACATGATGAACCACTTGTATTTGAGCCCTCGTACTCAGTGCATCGACCACTACATTTCCATTACCAGGTGTGTAGGCCATATCCATGTCATAATGTAGTAGGTATTCAACTTACCATCAATACCTCAAAATAATTTCACACTATGTAAATATATACGTAAGGATTTTTTGTTATATGTACACCAATAAATTCCGTCCAAGTAAGTAATGTCTCCAATTGTGAAAATAATGAATCACTATAAAAAACTTGAGATCGTGCATCGGTTAATTCCTCTTTTGTAGTTGTAGCCACTAAGACTCGTATTCCATGAAATTATATCCCTTCATAAAAAACACTCCATGACTTGTTCCTGATGTATCATAATACATAGTTTATTTCCCACCCTAATCTAGAAATATCAGTATTAGTGCTAAATTAAACCTTCATTTTATCTTCTTAAAGGTCGTCTCATTGGTATATAACCATAAAAACATCATTCCCTTTTTATTCAAGCCTCTTTATAGAACTAATAATTGTGATAAGTCCAGTATTAAATGACTATAATATTCTACTATCCCCAAGAAAAATATATTTAAAATACATTCTTAGGTTGCTCTGACAAAACTACTGCTCTCGCCTTCTTTTGTACAACTTATACTCCTGTATCTAGGACAATATAACCCAAGAAGTGAATTTGATCAATGCATAAGTGGAATATTTCAATATTAACCTATAACTAATTATCTGTCAGTGTATCAAAAAAAATCAATATTTTTGGAATGGCCATGTAGATTATTAGAATACACCAAGATATCATCAACGAAACCCACCTCAAAAGAGTCCAAATAAGGATAGAAGTATCAGTTCATCAGTCCCATGAAAACTATTGGTGTGTTCCTAAGACCAAAAAGAATAACCTGATACTCGTATAGACCATACCAACTATATAATGTTGTATGAGTTATATCTATAGGTCGAACACATTCATGGTGATATAACGACCTCAAATAAAATTTCTAGAACACCTTTTCTCCTCAAATATAATCAAAAATTCAATCTATCCATGGAAATGGATACTGTTTCATCACATTATACTAGTTCATTTTTCTATATTCTATTCATAGCCTTTGGTTACTATCTTCTGTTTTTGAAAAATGGACTGGATAACCCTTGGAAGAAGTACTGGGTCAAATAAGCCCATTTTTCTCCAAATCTTCTAGTTGCCAGTTGAGCTCTTGCAACTCGGTCATATCCATCTAATAAAGAGAAATGGATACTAGTGAAACTCCTATAACAAGATAGATATAGTAAGCCACCAATATCATATGAGGTAAACCTGAAAATTCGTAAGGGAAAACATACCTAAAACGACCAGCCACTGGAGGAAAGTATATTTGATGAACTCTCTGGTCGTCCAAATACAATCTCATGATCTAGGATATCATCCCACCCAACCCACACTACTCTAGTCCGTCTCATCTATCATGCAAATACCATTCATCATTGTCATTATGAACTACACCATATGGTCAAGTTAATGTCACCCTTTGATAATAGTATTCAATGTAATCTCATAATCTACAAGCCATTCCATCCCGATTATGATCTCAAACCTAGTAATCTCATTTACATAATGATTTTATATGATGTGACACCCAAAAACATCAAGGGGGAGCTCCATGAACTAGAATACATCCTCCATTCTGATCTCCAATAGAGTTTTAAGTGTGATGAAGCCCTCATAAAACTGTATAAAAAGAAAAATACTTTCAACCATAGGTGAAAATATGATACTATGTGATGCACCAATATCATAAAAGAGAAGATGCAATAATATAGTCTACTAATATTGTACCTCTTACCATAGATTGTTTGGTACCTTGCTCCTTAGGGCTAGGATGTAATGAATAGATCTGGCCTGAACTATGACCTTGTGAAACAACCTCACTTCCTAGAGTAGGCCCACTATAGTGATGTAGTGTAACTAGTGCCCAGATACCTCATCCATGACCACCACTTCCTCTACTAGATTAATTGGTACTGCTCTAAGTCCCTTCCTAGTGTGAAGTTGAGAAACCAACTCCTAAACCTGATGTCATAGATGAACCCCTATCACTCACTACTCGAGGGATAGTCCTAATAAATTGTTATACGTGGCCCATCCTACTACAGGATCAACACATAATTGGGTTATAGTCACACTAATTCCTCATGTGGTATTTTCTACGAAACTGATGAAAAAACACTACACTACTAGCACTGGGTACCTAGAAAGTACTCATCTCTTCAGAAGCCTAAAAATGGTGGTTCCTACATGAATATGTTGAACCAAAAAGTCAAGATAATATACTAATCTACCCTATTCCCCATCATCCCTCTGGTTTTTTCTATAATCATTTCCTAATTCATAATATTAGTGTTAGATGTAAATCTGAACAGATTGACCTGATATTTGATATCTTGTAGGAGACCTTCCTCAAACCGTATCTCTATCTTGATAGCTTTTCAAAAAGGTAAATTTGTGAATAATTATTTTACTATGTAAATTGTGTTGAGTACTACATAACCATCATCACACCCTACTCTAGTTGTAATATTTTTCTACCTCTCTTTTGCCTCAGATTCTTGGGCTAGAAATTTTTATACAAGTTGGTTTGGAAATCATCCCAAACCATGTCTTGCAACCATTCAACCTTGTTCATAACATCCCACCAAATTGTTTCTGCCCCCCATATCATGTAGTCATGAGATTAACTCTTCTCTCAGTAGGTGTCTCTAGATGCTCAATTATCTCCAACATAGTATGTAGCCACAACTCACAATATTATAGTCCACCATTCCCAAAAAATATGTGAGTAATATGATGCTAGAACACACAATTAAGCTTATCCATATAAAAGGATGGTTGTGTTGTTCCTTGAAAATTATTCATGGAGTGATTAAACCCCTCATGGAACTATGCCTCAGTACCTATTTCTAGATCAACAATTGGTGTCGTAGTTCACACTATAAGAGGCTCCACCTATATCCCATAGACCACCACCTCTAGAGAATGGTTTTTAGTACATTTATAATGTATGAATGGAGTTCATCATGGTGTAATATATTTACAATACCAAACAAACACCTCATAAAGGGACACCATCAAATATTGTTGCTAAAAAACATAGGAAAATTTCCAAACCCTCCTAAAAAGCTCATACTCCATTTTCAGCTCCCATGTCCATGATTATACAAAGAAACTATCAAAAAATTCATTAGAGAAACTACCTTTTTCACACACAAAATCTGACTCTTTGTCATGTCTTTATTTACAAGTTCAATTTTTCCATTTCAATTTCATTTAATATCAATTTCTATTATATCCAAATTTAATTTAATTGTTAAACCGATTGGTTCTCCAGATTCTAATCTATGTGGGTCCATGATACTCATGAACCAAAGGATGAATTCCAATTAACTCATAACATGAAACATCCCATATATTCTATTACAAAAGTAGGTGTAACTATCACAAAACCTATCACAATAGTATGAAACAATATGCATCTAAATGGCATGGAATAATGCATGGCATGTGATTCCTAGATTGTTCATAATATAATGCATGAGATGGAATACCATCATCTCATGGAGTTTAAAAAATATTTAATCCATATTCATAATAATAATAATATAAAAATTCTAGTGCATCACACAATGGTGGAATCAAATAAACTCTAATAGAAAGATTCTGGAAAACAAAAATTTAATTCAAGGAAATTTGGATTTTTCATGTACACATGGTTTCTACTCCTGGGTAATACTCATTACCAAAGACATATTCCTTCCTATCTCATTATATTTTCACTAAATAATAGGGAAACTAGAAATGTTCCCTTCGTCACCACATCGTAAAATACAAGACCCGGATACCACTCAACAATGACCTAATCCCAATTGGCCACATGGCCACAAGTGCATCACCCAAAATTCCATAGGATGCCGAATAGAAGTGAGGTCCAAGGTGTGGTAGTGTGGATAATATTCACTCACTACCAGTGTGTAGTGTAGTGTAATATAATTATCATATAAGTATAGGAATTAGTAGATCAGATAAAAAATAGATCAACAATAGAAATAGATAACATAACCAAAATAGAACATGATATACAGATGATTATGGAAATTTATTATCTCTAGTAAAGTAATGAAATAATTATACAAGGTGTATAATAAAATACTTATCCCAAAATACAAAAAAAATACCAAAAGTACTATCTCCTAATAGAATCATGAGCATCAGCTTGATCACGTTCTTCTATACTCATAAACACGACACAATATTAAGCATCAAACTGTGGGTTCCTGCCCTAGTCCCTAGAGACATCCATAAAGTCTATTGAAGTACCCAACGGCTGCTCGAACAAGGTGTGAGTAACAATTTGAGTATGTAACCTCACAAATATCTATAAAATTCCACATTATGTAATATAACAATATAAAAAATGTGAAAGTAAAGAAGGAAAAAGTAAATAAATTTAAGGATTCCCATGCCATGTAAGTACGACAAGGGATACCATAAAACCCCAAGAGACTCCATACAAATAAGTGTCAGATCCTATACCAAGGTTACATGTATAATAAATTAAACACAATGACCTCTCTGTAGAACCACATACCCATATCAACTATTGAATTTGTGTATAACCTAATGTTTTAGAACTTCAATGAAAAAACCATTCAACCGAGTATTACATAATTCTCATGGTCGTGTCATATAATCAAAGTGTTAGACCACAAAGGTCCAGATACAAGGTGTATAAGACTGAGACATCCTTTTCTAGTACCATGATCATATCAACGAAAAATTGGTTTGGAATTTTTTAGAGTCGTAGGGGAATGTCATACTGATCATGTCATACATGAATCCAAGAAATCCATATCCAAGGGGTAGTATGGACCACGGAATCACATGGAATCAATAATCAAGGATAATAATCTATCCAATGCATCCACTACTATGTTCATGATCTAAGGAGCCTCGTCCATAGAACATAACAATCAATATCCATTTCAAACAATTAATCAATTCAAACCATATGAGTTTACCCACTCATATAACCATTCACATTCAATTTACTCTCATGAGTGTACCCACTCATACATCACAATTAAAATTCAAATGAAACCAATGAGTATACCCAGTCATTGTAAAAAATTCACATATAAACACATCACATGAGTTTACCCATGCATTTCCACATTTTCCAAATAAGTAATTTTTGAAAAACATGTTCTATATAAACCTTTTAACCAATAATAACATACAATGGGAAGAAAAACATATCCTAATAATCCATTTTATTCATTTCATTTATTTTTTAGAATCCTCTTACATGGAAAGCAAAAAAACAAACCCTTTGGGTGGTTTTAAAAAGTGTAAAACAAGGTTGGTACCTAGAACACCCCATGGGTGGACTTTTTTGGGGGAACACCCTCCAATATGTCAGATGGAAGCTAAGGACATCCATAAAATGTTCTAATTGAATTAATTGAATTTAATCATTTAAATTTCAAGGGCACTTCGAATGTTCTGGAAGGAGGTACAGTGGAAGCTAGACCAATAAATAACCAAAACCAATAAGAAAAGTATAGATCTCATACTTTATACTATTAGTGAGGTTCATATCTAGTATCAACTTCTGATTCAACTAATATTAGGAAAAAATGAAGAATGTACTAAGAACATGAAATTATGAAAAATTGGATAGCACCTAAATAACGTTGTTGATAAGAATTAGAATATAAAATGACAAAATTGAATCGAGTACTCAGTGATGCATATCCAATGATAAGAGAAGAACATTAATCATTGATTGGATAGAAGAAATCTTTCAAATTCATGAATAGGATTCCAAGGTAAGATCTCCAAATTTGAATTTTATGGGTAGGAGAGTGAAAGTTAAATAAGGTTTACAGTATATTTTAATTTGATTTAAAATTGTAAAATCACCGAATAATAAGGGGATGTATGGTTTAAGTGAAAATTTATTCAAACCATGGGACAAGCAAGAATAATAATCTATAGGGAAGGGGAAACCATACAATTTGACTAACCATCTTAAAACCATTCCAAAACACATTTTCAAAATTTCTGACATTCTCGTACGGTCATGCAACCCATTTCACATGGTTCGGTCTAACCGTGTGGTATGAATCTCTCCACTCTACATCCTCACACAATTTTATCTATCCTGGAATCTTGACCCACACAATTTGAATTAACCATGGTCCAGGCTTATTTCAAGCCGAAACTTTTGCTTCAAGATCTGAACAAATCCCAAACACCCTTAAAATACCCATGACCAAATTGGGTACTACCATTAGACCATATTTAAACATTTAACAAAATGAAAAACGATATGTACCTCATATGAAGATAGAGGTTCATAAAAAATATATTCCATATATTTCTACTTTTTATGCTCATATTTCAACCCACACATTCACACACTTCCATCTAATGGGACAGACAATCATTATTCATGTGGACAAAAGACTACTGTCTCATAAACAGATGTCATTTGTTTCTATATTTCCACATTAAATGGTTGATAATAATGATGGATTTATAGATTGTATATGATATATAAGATATTTATAACTTTTGTACTATTATTTAATTATAATATAACACATACCTTTATTCTTACCATTTTGTTGGAATACGATAACAACGTTTGTGGAAATATGGACTACCATCTCCTCAATGCTATGTGATTCATTCACACATTACATGGAATGTATTGAAGATGTTTTCCTAAAAACATATTATGAATATGATATAAATATGATACTGTAATTATAATATACATATTTATAATTTAATTTTCATCCTTTTAATATGACAACAAAATTGAACCAATGTCCATGATCATGTACAACCATATGTATCCATGAACTCTGCATTCCATTTTATATCAATAAATACTATGGATTAATCAATATATATATATATGCTTAATATTTATGATATAATTAAAAAATTATTATTTTTCAGGAAATAATTTCATTTCTGGTAATATAATATAGCTTTTTCTTTATTAAACATTCATACACTAATAATGTGATAACATTGTTCATGGATGTATAGAATGCGACCACCTCAAAGCGATATGATTCATTTTCTATCACAATTAATCTATATAAAAGTTTATATTATTAAATAATAAGTAATTTAAGATGTAATTATAAATCTAGAAACATATCTTTTACTTACCTTCTTTCTATAATGTTCACTGGAAAATGGAAATTCTACTCATGCATACGTACGACCTACCATCTCCATGATCATAAAATTGGTTCATTTTTCATAAAAATCTCTAAATATTGGTTTTAAAAGTAAAATTTATGTGTAAATATGATTGCTATATCATGATTATTATTCTATATATGTTTACATAATGACCCCTTTGACCATAGTCTCTCTATCAATGTCAATTTTGACACATACATGGAATATGGTCAAAATATCTCACATGAAATTAATTGATTAAGTAATTGAATATAAATAGTTAATATGTGAAATAAATGTAATAAATAACTTGAAAAAAATTCAGAACAAGTAGATAATTAACATTAGATTATTATCCAGGGAGATATAGATACACATGACAAGATAGACTCAATATAAGGTAATTTTATCAAACATAATACATCTGTGAGATAGATGACATATTCACGAATTAATTACTTTTGTGGTTTATATACTACCCATTGTGATATATTTTATCATGAATCCTTTTATATTTATTTTATTTAATGTTTTACAGTGAATTATCTCATCAAATGGGTTGTAACATGAAAAATAACAATAGGTAAAAGTTGTCTT
Source organism: Viscum album (assembly GCA_963277665.1). Classification (NCBI taxonomy): domain Eukaryota; kingdom Viridiplantae; phylum Streptophyta; class Magnoliopsida; order Santalales; family Viscaceae; genus Viscum; species Viscum album. The sequence continues at coordinate 137,270,088 of OY728134.1, forward strand.
TAAAATCCCATTTTATTTTGTGATTGTTAAATTTAACTTAAAACGATCAGTTCCATATAGTCATATTCAATTATAAATTACATTTATCTTAAATATCCATATTCTTGTGTAATGGATATGATTATATCCTAAATCTTATTCCATTTTTACATATGGTTTTTTACATTGAATGTTATTTGATTAATTAGGGAAATGTTGATAAATTTGTATTTTTTCTACTAAATATTGATATCTGATTGGGAACAATTTTTTATAATTAAATTTATTATTATATATTTGAGTAATTCATTGTAAATGAATGGCATGGGATGGTTACTAGTTAATGAATGTCCTATGGATTGGAAACTCACTAATGCAAGCCCAATGGGTTTGGGACTGTTTAATTAAAGCCGCACAATGCATCAGTAGACTAATGAGACTGAATAAGATAGTGAAAAACTATTTTATATTGTTTTTAAGTGAATCATACATTTGTCTACCCATAGACTCAAACATTCATGGTAATAGGTATTGACAGTTTAATGGTTCATGTGTTAGATATATTCCATCCGATAATTATGCAATGCCTTAATTTATGTTTTTATTATCCAACGGAAATCACTATGAAAAAAATATATGGATGAACTTTATTTGTAGTTTCTTGATTTAATGGAATTTGTTTTTAGTTATTTATATTTCCATATTGTTTACTCGCTTATTTCTTAGTTATTTTTTACATGGAATGCGTTATTAGTTATTTTCCTTGGTTTATTGATTGTTATCATTGATACATTATTGCTTCCACTGTACTTTACCGTTAATGAGAATTTGAGCGCACCATTATTTTTTCCATTGCCTAAGATTCCATGAATTTTACAAAGAATGTTATGAAATGATATACAAGATTGAATAATTTTATCCTCATAAGAAAAACATTATGTTTTAATTTTTGTATTAATTTATAATTCAAGGCTCATGTATACATCTAGTTTAACAATATTACTAAAATATTCGGTCCATTGGGATTCTATTCTTATATCTATGATAATGTAATGGTATTAAGCACCAGAATCAGGCTTTCTCAATCTAGGGTCACTAAAATATTTGAGAGTTAAAATTAATAAACTACCAATGATCCTTTTTTATAATCAATGTGTCATTGATATTTTAAAGACAAAAATATACCACATTCGATATTAAAGAACATATATATTACATATTACTTTATTAAAAATAAATTTACTATTAGAGATGTTATTCTTGAATATATTCCCAAAAACAACCAAATTGATGATGGTTTTACCAAATTATGAAAATGGAAATATTTGAGGAACTAAGGCTGAAACTACATCATCAATGTAAAATAAATAATTCTTTATTTTTTATATGTAATTAAACCCCATCATTATATTTATTATGATTTCATAGGGGTATATTAGGTATAAAATTTTAAGAAAAATTAAACTTCTTAATTGTATGAACATGAAATTGTTGTTATCATAAAATAAGAGAGAAGATAAAATTTTAGTGGGTTTTATCTTAACATAGCTACAAAAAAATTTCACTGAGGTATGGAATTCATACAAAAAAATTACATTATCCAATAGTGTGGTGTCAAGTTCTAATTATTTTGAAATTATGTGATCTGATAAAAGTTAAGAAAAGGTTTTTAAATTTTTTATTTTAAAAAATGATCTTTAAAATTTATTTATGAATGTTTACAAAATATCTATAGGGGAAGATTGAAGATCCTTTTGGATGTTTTAATAACAAGAATTTTTTTAAAACATCCGGTTGCGACTGGTTTTTTAATATGTGTGAAATATACCCAAAAGTTGTCAATAAATTTTTCCATATGATGTTTAGAAAAATTTCCTATTGAGTTTCTATAAGAGGACAAGAATGGTTTTACTTAACTATTTTATGACAAATTCTATAATTTAGATAATTATAATCCACTAAAGAATTTACAAACATTATGAAGAAATTCATGAACTATGATGAAGTAATATGTTTTTGTAAAAACAGAGTGAAGTTAAATATTTTCACTTAATGAGGTTCATCGTATATAGATTATCGAATATGTGAAATAGATAGAGATGATAAGTATGAATCTAGAGGTTTTGTTGTATTAATATTACCAGATGGAACATGGTTAATGATATAATGTGAGGAATTCAAAGAGGTCAAGTTTGAATCAAAAGACATAGTCTAACAGATATAGTTTTATGGATATAATGTTTGTAGAAAAATCTAGTGGAAGTATAGAGGCTATGTGAGAGTCACCATGAATTCATATATCCTATGTTTGTGTCACCAAATTTTTATGAAGTTAAAACAATGGTATCACAGACATTATGTAAGGGTATTATTCCTAATGTGTAAAGGTAAGTGAAACTTAGTGGATAAGAATACTGGATAAAGATACCAGATAAAACATAGTCAATATTATCAAATGAATACTTGTAAGAGTAAAATGTTATTATGTTTACTTTTATACAATGTGTAATAAGTCCAATGAAATTATAAACTATGGTGTAAGAATAGTATTGTTAAATGAGTAGTATAAATTTGAATCTACATTACCTGACAGGGTAGACCATCGAACAATGAATAATTCTATAATAGAAGCCTTAAGAAGTTGGAATAATGTTTTTGGGATATTAATAAAATGATTACATTTGATATAGAAAACATTATTGTTTTTTTATAGACTTTTATTCAGATTATTCAAGTGGAAACCTTTTTTCTAGGATATATATTGTTCTAATGCCAAAAATTCATGGAGTGTGCTACTAAAGGAGGGACATTGGATCAATTCCATTAGAATAATATCTATTGTAGGAACATCTATATGATGGATGAACATTTGAAAAACATTCTGTATTCAATTGGATAGATTATTATATTAATTTTTTTAGGAAGAGTATAAATGGAGGAAGGATGATTGGACAGAAGGAAGAAAAATCAGAGATAAATGGAATGTTCTTAATGAGGTCATTAGAGAAATATATTTTTAATGGATTTTTTTTTGGATCTTTACATATCTTTTTAAATATTATTAACATCAATAATACTATGTCGATCTATCTACACTAACACATATATCTATGATAAAGAGTATTGGAAAGGTTAACTAACACTGAGTTTATGAATGTTAGAGGAATTGTAGAGAGGCTAAGTATTCATAAAGCGTAAATAATATTCAATAAGACACTCGAATTATTGAAAAGTATCCAGATAATTTCAAATGAGTGGGAAAATTATTTCAGGTTCCACCCTTTTTTGAGTGCACTTATAAAGAGGGGTGTAAGTGAAACTATTCTAACAATGTCCATTATTAAAAAAAGCTTAATTGATGTTGTTTTTTTAGAAAAAACTGGTTTCTAATCGAATATGATAATGAGAAGAATATACTAGTCATATTAATAAAAACATATGACTTAATTTTGCATCACTAGATATGGTTTTAGTATAGAGATACTTGAGTATTACTGAGAATTGGAACCTGGAAAAGCACCAATCAATGTAATCACAAAGATAATATAAATAGATTTTAGGTGCATGATTATTGTTCACCAAACTGATCTTGTATTAGAGGTGAAATTATTTGTGAGTTACACCAGATGGTAATTCTGGATTCAGGATGGAAGTTCACCAGATAGAGATATTATATAGACATATCGGATGGAGGAATTCTACATGAACATTCAAGGAGCAGTGCTAAATATTTTCTTCACTTTAGGTGGAAAATTTTTCATAAGTAAGAAATTAAAATTGAGGGGAGTCAGTATAATCAAAATCATCTAGATATTGAAGGAATAAAATTATATTTTTATCATTATATTCTACTTTATATTATAAATAATTCCATGTATCTAAAAGTGTCTCTAAGGAATGGATGTTGTCACCTACAATGGGGGTGAACCTTGTAAATCTTGGGTGTCTTGCATTACATTCCCCACTTTTAATTCTTGCGGTATTTTTATATAATATTTGATATTGATAATAACTTCAACAAGTTATTATTGTTAAATTCAAGATAATTTAAATTATAAATTATCACTAAATATTCATCCCCCACCCCATTCCCCTTATCAGTGGTTCTCACGATCATACGAACGTTTTGATATATTAGGAAATGTTTCTTGATCTTCTAATGAATTTAAATTTTCATCATAATATGGATTGTATTTTCCATCCTATAAAGAATTTAAATAATTATATTCAATATTATTAGTGTATTTTGAATCTGGACATAAATTTATAAGGGATTCTATAGTTAAATTTTCCATGAAACATTTCTCATTCCTTGTAATATTTCAATAGAAACAAAAATATTTATATATTTTTATCCCCCTATCTTTAGAAGAACAATATAAATATATGATACCTTCAATAGTACTATATATATATAATGATTTAAAAAATTTCGGTCTATTTTTTATAATACCTACTCGAATTACTATTTTTCTTGTTCAGTTTTGGAAAATCATGTCTCATGTGACCTTCCTTCTTATATTAACAAAAAATTTATTCTGATGATTCCTTCTTTTTTTATTTCCAATAAAAATTAAAAAATTGATTATTCATTTGAATTTTAATTTGATAAAGTTCATTATTACAATAATATGAGTACGTTTAATCTAAATTTTTACATTTCCTCTTTTAAATAAGAATTTTAGACATTTTAGTACAAGTAGTAATGCTACCAAAAGTTTTGTTACCTGAAGAAGAAGTGATTTCCAATCCATTATTCATTTTTACCTTTTTCATAATCTCATATATTTATACACTCAAGTTTCATTAGTTTTCCAATTAATTCATCCTAGCATAAATTTTTCAAATGTTTAATATTATGAATTTTTCTACTAGGACTCTAATTATTTAGGTATGATATCAATAACCATTTTAATGATTTGATATTAAAATAACTATTTTTCAACCATATATTTAAAACTGATTTCTATTGGAATAAATATTTTATGCATTTGAGTTACTATTACTCTTCATAAATTTACAATGCATGATAACCAGATTTTATAATGGACCTATGAGTTTCTTTGACTTCTAGTGTTTCAAAATGTGAAATCTCCAACTTCTTCCAAATTCCATTTATCATTTCATGGGATGATATCTTGTTATAGATTTTCCTGGACAAAGAAGACACTAAATTATTATTAAATTTATAGTTTACATGATATTTATATTTTTTTCCATAATTAATTGAATGAACTTGTTTTTTGAAACTTTATAGTTTCCTGTAAATATGGTAAATTTGTTAGATCTAGAATTCATGATATATTATTTCATACGAGAATGTTTGTAAACATAATATGCTCCATAAAAAATAGGTGGTCTTTTCAAAATTATGATTTTGAGTATTCAAAATCTTACTCCTACCATAAAATATTATATTTTAACTACAAACATGGTTAGTGTAAGGAAACTGAGTAGAAAATATGATAAATTAATAGAAATTATTAATTAAGTAAATGATTACTAATAAAGTTCAGAATCTAGGAAATATAAAAACCCATATTATAATACGGGTTAATTAATAATTTATTACATTAAGATACACTTAATACAACCGTACAATATCACAAGAATTAGTGTAATTGGAAATTAGGTACATGACATGATAACTTAAATCATGGGTAAAATAATATAATTTAAATATTTAGAAACATGCCCCCATATTCCTTGGATCTTCTAAAATTGTATGAGATAACCTATGGATATACATAATAAATGGATGAGATATAAAGACCTGTAAGGGAATAATCAAAACATACAATATGGTAAACAGGTACATGGGATCCAAGAGGCATGTCAAGGTAAAAAAGAGGGTTGAAAATCATAATCTTGAACAATGAGTCACAATATTAAATGATAACATAAAAGAAACATAGAAATATAGAAACAACATAAAACATGACATCATATACATAAGTCACATCTAATAACTAAAAATATATAACATTCTGTTATTAGGATAACCGATTATGTACTATACATGAAATATCATGAGATAAAAATAGTACCTAATGTAGTTGAGGCTTATATAATTCTGGGCCCACCCATCACTTTCATATCAAGAACAAGAATAATTGTGCCACCAAAATCACAAAACATAAGGATATATTTCATCAATTTTAACAAAAGTATGACAGATTTTATGTTATATACTTGTAAATCCAAAATCAGTGGTAAATATGTACAAATATTTGAATACCCTTGAGTGAAAATGGAAATGGGTATTCATTACACAAATGTTTGGGATGCAAAATCACAGGGTGATCTTAGAAAAATAATGGGTGTATATAAAGCATTATATATGGGGTGAATGAGAGTGAAATGGGTGTATCTTTACTTTGTAATCATATGTAATGTATGATTTATGTATAAAAAATATTCCATCTTGTTCAATTTGAAATAAAAAGCATTACATAATGAAGGTTATTGAATAAAGAATAGAAAGAGAGGATCTCTCACCTTGATATTTCACATCTAACAGCTTGGGAGGAGCTTATTAAGATATTGGGAGAACCCTGAGAGGGATATAGAGAGATAAGGATAGATTAACATCATGTTGTAAGTGTTTTTGGTTAAGATTAAAGTGATTTTGGGTTTGAATATATAGAAAAAGAGTGGATGAATCTTTATTAACTTCCAAACATATTTTTTTTGGAATCGTTGGGATAATGTAATACAAACCAAAAACATTCCCATATTTTCAATAGATTATACCAAAGAGGAGTGGTATCCATTATTTTCTATGGTTAGGAACCGAAATATTTAAAATAATACTCTTTCGGATGTGTAAGTGTGTCATGTTTTTAATGAATTGATTTTAAAACCATAAAATATAATGTTAGTTTTTTTAGAATTCATTAAGGGTATATAAAATTATTAAAATAACTTAATCCATTATTTTAAAGGTTAAACATACCATTGTTAATGTATTCTTTTTAATATAATTATTGGACCACTTTTTGACTTTTATGATGTCATAATACATACTGTCTAATGACAACATATTTAATTTTTACCAAAAAGTTGATTGTCTCATAATATTATGAAAGAATATACCATTTTATAATTCTAACACGTTGATTTGAAAAATAATATTTCTTTTATCAAAATAATTTTATAAATATTATAATTTACACTATTAAATGAAATATCCCCATTTTTTTAAAAATACTAGATTTAAAAAATAGTTGTTTTCAGACCCTTGTAAAAATTACATCTGACACTGTAAAATTATATTTTCATTTATATTCAATAAATATTGATTTAATTATAATATTTTTTAAAAATATAATTTAATTCAAAATGTATTGAATTCATCAAATATATTTTCTTTATTGAAACTATATATTTCTCAAATATTCTAAATGTGTTTCATCATATCAAAATATAATTTTTATCAAACTTATTTTCAAACATTTAAATAGTAATAATAAAAGGAAATAAATATAATAAATATTTTATAAAAAATGAAATATAATAATTTATATTGCTATGGTCTAGATATATATCATTTTATTATAAAAGTGGATTTTATAAGGGTAAGGTGTGGGACTATGAGATTTGCTTATGGTGGTTTTGTAAACATGATTTGGACCTTGATCTTGATGAACATGAAATTATTCAACCAATAGTTTCTCTCATGATTTAATTTTTAAATCATTGTTTTGGATTAGTTGAAGTAAAATACCAATAACTATATCTCCCTAGGAAGCTCTGATAAATGGGATTCATATAGTATGACCCTAATGGTCAATGATTTCGCTTATTTTATCTATGTTAATAGGATTTATCATAATCATTATTATATATTAACCATAACTATCATTGTAAAATGGGTTTATTAATAATTTTTATGATTTTTAATGGCCTTTTAAATCGTATAGTATATAACTTATAAAGGTCTAAAAAAACAGTTCATGTTTTTATATAATTTATCTAATGAGGAATTTATTCATTAGAAAATAGAGTTTCATTTAAATAAACTTAATTCATTACATTATTCCCCGTTTATAAATTTTTCCCAAAAATCTTCATTTCATACATTTAAATAGATGATGGTATTCATGTTTCATAACGTCTCATAGTTTCCAATTTTCTTCCTCAAACATATGGGTTCCACCACATCACTTTTAAATTGTCAGTTTTCTTATTTCGTAAAACCTTATCCCTATGATCTAAGACCTTCACCAACTAATCCTCATATGAAATATCATTATCCTACGATACCAACTATTGATTCAGTACATGTCAAGGTTATGGTATGTACTTCCTTAAGAGGAATACATAGAACATAGCAAGTACTTGGGATATTTTAAGTGGGAGTATTAGTCGATAGGGAACCACTCTGATGTGATTAATGATATAAAAGGGGTAGACGTATCTTGGAATAATTTTTCCAATATTTCTAAATCACAAAAATTCCTTCCAAAATAATATATAACGGAATAATTTACCTGTAACCAAAAAATCAATGTTCTTTCGATGGTCGTATGCACATATTTTGTATAAACTTTGTGTAGATTTCATATGACACAGAATGGTTTGATCCTTCTATATCATTTATTTGATAATAATAAGTTGTATCATATTTCTCTCTCCAACTGCAACCAATTATTCTTGAGTTTAATACATCTCCACATAAACCTCCTCATAAGCAATAATATAAATGTTAGAATTAAATATGTTGTTATATGAGAACTCTTATAGGGAAAGTTGTTGATACCTATACCCTTGGAAATCCATTGAACATTGTCTATTCATATCCTATAGATATTTAACGGTTTGGTGAGACTGAACATCTTTCAAAGGCTGATAAGAATCCATGAATCTCATTTCATTATCCAATGCTTACTAAAGGATTCACCAACACCTCAAATAAATCCTTATATCCTAATTAGATTTAAAATTGATTAGACCTCCATGCAGTCTTATAACTTTTCTTATGTATATATTGGAATTTTGGTCAAGAGAAAAAGATTCCATGATTATAATGAATTTCACTAACTTGTTAAGGAAATCGAATGCCACCAAAATAGATATATTACAATTAGGTTTATTGGAGAATCCTAGAATAAAATCCATTGTTATTTTCGCATTTCAAAACTGTTATGTACAATAGTTTCATCATACCATTATACTTCTATCATTTATACTTAAATTTTTGGAATATGAAGAATCTAGATACAAATTTTGTTACCTCCCTATTTTTGTGATCCCACCTAAAGGGTTTCTCCAAATATTTATCCATCTTAGTAATTCCTAGATGAATTGATAATGACATGTTATGTTTATCATACAAAATTTCCCACTACAATTATGATATTTATGAGACACAAATTTTGGTTCTATACTATATAACTAAATCTTTAGAAAATATGAACTCTGTAATATTTGCTATTTTTTTCTGTAGCACCTATCATCCGTATGAGCCTCCTTGGTCCTATTAAGATTGGATGGTTGGGTAGATATTTTAGAAAGGTAGGATTAATATCCTTTTATTGTTCCATTTTTCATTATTTTCATATCTACGAAGATTGGATCCATTGAATTACTTATCATGGATAGGGTTATATGATCCTTTCTACATAGATCATATTTCACTTTACTTTCATTCCAAGGAAGGTAATGGATTGAATAATCATAATCCATGATCAGCACTAATTATCTTCGTAGGTTAATATTGATAACCTTATATGTTAATATATAATTGAGGCTTTTATAATCCATATATATTTTTCACTTACCCACATAGTGGAAATGTCACAAAATATTCAATATAAATATCTATGTATCCAATTCTAGGTCATGGGTTATATATTATTCTCATGGATCTTTAATTTGGAGGAGGTATAGGCTACAAATTTTTTCTCAGGTATGAGTACACAACCCAACCCTTTTTGGACACATCACTATAGATCACAAATCATTCCCCACTAGTGGGTAACATGAGCATTGGTCTAGTCAGTAGGCACTTCCTCATATCTTTAAATCCCTATTCAATGTTATTGTTCTAGAAAAACATGACACTGTCTCAAGATATCTTTGTTAGAAGGATTGATAATATTAATAATTTTCTCATAAATCTATGATAGTACCCATCTAATCCATGGAAATGGTGAATTATTGTTATAGAAAATGTTATTTTCCATCCTTTAAATTAATTAGTTTTTAAAGGATCTAATTATATCCATTTGCGGGTGATTAAAACCCATAGGAAGGTTAATTTCCCCATAAATACTCATATTTACTATACATTTCTATTAAAATTTATTTTCATAATTTATTATTTGATAAAGTAAAAAACTAGTCATTTACTCCTTTCAATAAAATTTTAAATGAATATATTCTTTAAATACTACTATAAATTTAGCATGTTAATCCACAAAGACTCTATTTATCATGTACATGAAGATTGTGGGAGAATTATTGAGTCCAAAAATTATCATTATGAACTCATGTTTTCTATACCTTGAATGAAAACAAAAAAATATTGGGGATTTCCGCCTTCTTCACCTTTTCATGAGTATATCAAAACTGAAGATCCATCATAGAGAAGTAGTACACTTCACATAGTCAGTTGAACAAGTAATCAATTTATGGCATAGAATAAATTTTCATGATCTTGATCTTATTAATGTCTTTATAATCAATGCATAAGGACATTAACCCATTATTCTTCTTGAAAAAAATGACCATTTGAACCTAACGTGATGTATTTGGGCATTTAAACCCTTTATACATATTCTTCTATAGTTTCTCATTTTTATCATATTGTTTGATAGTTTCCTTTCTATATGGATTATTTGATATTTTCATGGATTTGCATATAATTTTTCTCGATAACTCAACCTCTCAGTTAAGTGTAACACCAAGAGATTATTTATAAAACATGATATTGAATTTTATTACAATGGGCATGCCCTCAAGGATGATATTTTCTTTAGCTTCAATCACGTGAGATAGATACTCTTTCTCGAAAGAAAATAAAATCCATGCAAGATATGATGATACCAGAGGATATACATTCTCCTCCTTGAACTTGTATTGAATTAGAGGATAATTCATGATATGAAGGTTGATTTCTTTCTCTCATCAATTTCTATTGCCTTTATATATGGAAATACAATCTATTCCACAAATTGCATCAAATTATGCTAAATGGTGTATCACAATGTTATCTATAAAACTCAGCCTATGAATTTGGATAATGGATGATTTATATACTTAGGATATAAAAATTAATCCATTCATCATCTTCATTAATTGCATAACATACATGATTTTAGGTGATTTTTGAATAGTTCTACCAAAAATGCATGATATAATAGAATTCACATAACCATAGTCACATAGGAAATTTAATTATAGCTAATAGATGATAATCCCACCTATCACTATTTAATTTTGTTTTTTAATCAATTATTTCATCCAAAATAAACTTAGCGAAGATAATTTTCAAACTACTTAACACATAAAAGGGAAACTATGAACATTAATGGGATAAATCATAAAAAAAATTATACATTAATCTATAAATTTATAGATTTTAATCAATGTTATCCGTGATAAATTTCCTAATATAAAATCTTATAGTAATTTTCCCCTTCAAAATGGTTTATAAAGGGATTATGAATTTAAAAAATCATATCCCCTACAAGGTTAAAAATAGGTGTGCAACAAGTCCCATTACCAAGAACTAGGGGATGATATGTTCTAGTCCAATGTTCTCTTTTCAAGGTTAATATCCCTCGGTAAAACTATGGTAGAGCTACATACACATTCATTATTTAGATAGGGATGAAATTTCTTGGAAACCACTTACTCTATACTTTAAAAAAACTAATAATTTTTTCCTATGATTAGTCTTGTCCCTAAGGATTTCACTAGAGTTATATAATCCTAATCCCCAAAAAAACTAGATGTTTCTCTAGTACCAACTATAATATATGATATGTTATAACACCTTAATTATGGATTTAGAAAATAAAAATATGATTAATAAACCCCCAAAATATCATGATACCTAGTGTCATTGTGAAATTAGGTACATGACATAATAACATAAACACATGGGTATATAATGATTATTTAAAATCATTGAAACATGCCCTTATATTCCATGGATCTTTTAAAACTACATGGGATAATATGGGGATTTGAAGAAAAAATGGGTGATGTATAAATCCCAATGATGTAAAAAATAAAATATAACATATGGTAAATCATTACAAGTTATCCAAGAGGTATATCAAGGTAACATAGGAGGTGTGAGAATCATAATATTGAAAAATGAGGTTTGATATAAAATGATAACATAATGTAAATATACGAATTTGGAAAAAATATAAAATATGTCATCTCAATCCTAAGTCAAGGATAACATCCAAGAAAAGATAACAATGTGTGTTTAGTATAACATAAAATATAAAATACATGGAATATCATGAGATAAAAACTTTACCTAGTGATTTGGAGTGATATATAATTATAGTTTCATGCATCACTTACATATCATGTATAATCATAAGTGTGGAACACATATCATTAAAAATAAGGATGTATTTCATTAATTTTATCCAAATGAATAACGATATTGGATTACATACATGTAAATCCTAAATAAATTATTGATATGTAAAACTAGGTGAATACACCTTACTGGAAATGGAGATGGGTATTCACAACAAAATATGGGGTATAGAAAATCACATGATAATTTTGACAGCAAAATAGATGTATATAAAGGTTTATAGAATTGACTAATGATAGAAAAAAATGTATCCCTTTAATTAGTAATCATAAGTATAGTAATATAGATTTGTAGAAAACATATCCCAACTTCAAAAATCATAAATCAAATGATATAACATAAAAAAGGTTCATGAATAAATACGAGAAGGAGAGTATCCTTTACCTAAAGATGAAACTTCTCATATCTTGGGAGGATCCCTCTATGAACATGCTAGAACCTTTGGAGGGATATTGATAGGTATGGGTAGAGTAAATTCATGATGCATTTGTTATGAGTGAAATTCAATGGTATTTTTTGTGGGGATATATATAAAAATATATGAGATATGTTTATTAATTTCCGGACTTTTGTTTTGGACTCAATATGATAAAGTAACCAAAATCACAAACCATACTATGGGTTTACATGGGTGTTTTCAAATTATTTGTTTTTATTATTTAATAAGTCTATGTACCAAACTCTTTAAAATAACACTCTTGGTGATGTGAATGTGAGTCATGTTTATAAAGAATTGATTTTAAAATAATAAAATATAATATAGATTTTTGGAGGATTTATTAGCGGTTTATAAAATTAATAAAATAACATTAAAAAAAATTAAAGGGGAAAAATAATAATTTTCTATAAACATTATATCATTTATTTCAGTACTTTTCATTTTTTATGATGTTATAATACTATATGTAAATTTATACAATGTTTATTTTTACACAAAAAATTGACTACCATAGAATATAATGAAACAATTCACCATTGGATAATTTTGGAATGTTAATTTCAATAATAATATTTATTTTATCATAATATTCCATAGATTGATCAAAAATTATTCCTTGATTGGAACTTTATATATCCCAGAAATATATTTTTTATTTCGTCATATCAAAATATAATATTTTTCAATATTATTTTACGATTTTCTAAAAATTAATAACAAAAAGGGAATAAATATTATCATTTACTTATTAAAAATATAATATCACTTTTATAATATTATTATCTAGATACATATATTTTTATTATACCAATGAATTCACTAAGGGTAAGGTGTGTGATGGTGAGATTTTCTTTGGGTAGTTTAGTGGACATGGTTTGGGCCATGATCTCAATGAGCTAAAACATATCCCAAAAATGGTTTTTATCATTATTTTATTTTTTAATCTCTACTTGGTACTCATCAATAGAATAATCCGAGTGATTCTATCTCCCTTAAAACATCTAATAAATAATAATCATAGGGTACAATCTTGGTGGTCGAGGTCATTGCTTCTTTCATCTATTTCAACTAGATTTGTCATAATCATTTGTACATAATAATAATAATGATATATTTAAAATTGTGATATTATTAATGTTTATTTTGTGTACTTTTATTTTAAATACTACTTTATATAACTTATAATGCTCAAAAAATAATAATTTATTGTGTTTTAAATAATTTATTTAATAAATAATGTATTCATTCGAAAATAAAATTTCATTTATAAATATTCAGGTCATTATAGGTAAAGAAATAATATAATAGTAAATGTTTTCTCAAGGTATTGTTGAAAATAAAATACATTGGGGTGAGTTTTAGTTTAAAAAAAACTTACAATTTTCATCCTCAATAAGCATTATTTTGATCGGTTTTTTGATTTATCGACTTTAATAAAAAACCAGAGTAACTAAATTATAAAATAAATGAAATGTAGTTAGCATAGTGGAAATAAAGGGATCATTATTTTAATAATTTATGATGATAGAATTAACATGGTGTAAATTAAAAATAAAACACAGTGTATTTGTTGGAAAATGAAATACTCTATTAAAAGGATTGTACTAAAACCACACTTTTAGACCAAAATGTGATATAGATCTACTGAATGGATAAATGGTATCCAAGACATTAATATTATCACAATGTATCCTCATGTTTACAAATATTGGAAGTTTTATCTTCATATCCTTAGTATCCTTCAACTATATGTGTTAGTATCAGCCAACTTCCAAACAATTAATGTACTTGAGCTACCTCTTCTTACCAATGAACACCCTCAATCCAAATGATCAGTAATTTCCCTATTATTTTTCCTATAATTCCTTGATCGTGAAATATTATTAGAAGAAAACATATAATAGAAACTGATATGATCTTGACAATTAAGACATGAAAATAGTATCTCATAATAAAAACACTGAGAATGAAAAAGATTACACAGATTTAAAGTGCTCTAAGAAATATGAAATTTCAAAAAGATAAAATAAATATAATCATTCTAAATGATAGATCAGTATTTATATTATTGTTATTATTATGTTTATGGTGTTTGACTATTTATAGGAATCATTATAACAAACACCAGTAATCAAATTCAATAAATCATGAATCCAGTTGTAACTACATTTATAGTAGATTCTTCATCTCCGTATGAACTTATCATGTTGATTCATCTACTGAAGAGTTGAATAATTACCACTACAGTGCTTCTAAATTTTATAGATATAATATATTATGAAATGATAGATCAAGATATTTTCATAAATAACTATTATTTATCTAGTATTTCATTTACTAAAAATTAATTCTTTAAAAACATAATGACTTAAACAAAAACTCAAGTTAGATTATGTTCATATAAAGCGTATTTTGATTTCAATGATAAAGAAATAAAGTGAGTAATTTACTTACAATTTTTCACCTATGAATCAATAAAATTAATTTTATAAATAAATTCATAAATTCTAGACTGATAATCAATTAACAAATTGAATTTCCATAAGCGAGGGTATAATGAAAAAAATTAACACTCATTTCCTTTCATAAAACATCCAGTAGTTTTTTCCAAAAAACAATGATAAAGAAAAAAATTTAAAATAAATTTTTTTAAATATATAAAAATTTAATATATAGTAATTAAGAACAAAATGAATTCCATTTTTCTCATTTCAAATCCATTTAATAAAAAAACCACCCTTTTAGTCTTTGACATAAAAAGAGAAAAAAAGTGAAATTACCTTCACCTATGTTTTTTATTTAAAATAACATTATATATTTACTCTAAAATTTAAACCCAACCAATAAAGAAATTTTTAAAAACCAAATAATCCACCAATATATCAATTAAAAAATATAAGAAAATATTAATGATGTAAATATTTCCAAACACTATTAGAGATCATACGATTCTAAAAAAATATTTTTTGTAGGTGAATAAATCAAATTCCATTGATGAGAATCACCAATGGAAGAAATAATAAAAAATTATATGAACTATAATTAATATTACTATTTTTAATTTCATTATTTACACTAAAATACCACTACACTATCTTGAAGTCCATAATATGGATTTTAGGGAGAACATTTATTTTCTACTAAATGAAATCCCACTTTAGATTGTGAATACACATACACCCCTTCCATATTATAGTTGCAGTATATATAATCACCTATTGATATTTCATGGATGATTACCATTTATTCGTGTGTCAGAATGCATGAATAAATTTTTCAAATCATACAGGGATTCATGTAATAATGCATCAAATTTATTTACTCATTACCATTCCATCTTATAAAATAGTTCTAATATTATAACATAGGGGAAACTAATTATTAAATGATAAAAATTATCATTTAGATGCTAACAATCAAAGTCTAGTTTTATTCTCTAAGACATGTTTCATTTTATGCATTTTGTAATCCAACAATATATAACTAAACAGATCTCATTCATATGGATTTTTGGAATATATCTCTATTAATCTCCCATTTTACATAAATAATAAAATAATTTCTTTTACAAACCCTTTTATTTTATCTTACATAATAACATGTAAGTCCATACTTAAAACATATTTTGGATATCTTCCAAAACATTTTGTGATACCCTTCATTTCCAGAATCTTATATCACATCATATGAAGTACACTGTGAAAGCCCATCCAAATTACTTCTACAGTATCTCTATGAGTTAAAACCCAATCCCCATTCAGTAAAACTAAAAGTAAGACCCTATATTCCTTTATATCATTGAAAATAAATGTGAATATTAGAATTATGAAATTTATACATAGATTGAACTCTAAAAAATAATCAATGTTTCTCAGGAAATAAAGAAATCTTGTTTGATCTTTATTAAACACATGCATCTATATACCCTTTTCATGTAGAATACATCATATGAAAATGTGAATTCTCATATTTTCCCATTTTCCAAGACATCAAGTGACCATGGTACATGGAAAATTTCAATCCTATATAGTTATCTCATTTATTATCAATTCCCATAGTATATACAGATGTATTTGGTGAATAAAATACATGTAATTCATCAATATAGATAAGTACATCACATTTCCCTTTTCTAAATAGATAATAACATCATATGTACTATCAATGTCTGACCGAACACTCCGTGAGGTATCTCATTCAAGGGCCTAGATTCCATACTCAAAATAAAATATGAAAAATATCATATCAATTGATCTCCAAATGATGACATAATTAGAAACATACACAATCAACCTTGTGTTAACGAAGTCAATATGTGTACTTGTGAAAGTAGGGTATCAATGTATGAATATTTTCCTATTATGCATCTCACAATACTATGGAAATAATGCCTCAAATATAATCCTTTCACCACTAGTATATGAGATAATTCTATATGAAACGCTATATTGTATCCTTCATGGTTTATCTAATATACAAAAAGACCATATTTGTTATTTTGAGACTCATTAGAGTATTGTATATCTCTATAAAATAATTTTACTTTCAATATCCAAGTAATTTTATCATAAAATATAATTCTCTATATTGATAATCAGCTAGGGATAGTTCAATTTAATAATTTGAGAAGTAAATTATAATTTCACTTCATGAAATTTGTATCAATATATTCATTTATGTATCCAAAATTAGATAATGATAATGTATATGTTTCATTTTATTTTAGTATATTTTCATGACCTTAAATTTTTTATGAATATTTAATTATCCAAACATAAGAAATAGTTTAATATATTGTATATATATAACTACATTACCAGGATTACATATACTTCACTTTTAGGGGTTTGGTTAACTCATAACTCTATATAAAATTTATAACACATCTTTATGTGACTATCTAATAAATCCCTCCAACTGAACGCATTTAGTGAGTAACATATATGAATAAATCAAGATTGATTAATATTGATATTTTTGAATCATATTCCTAAACTTCTAAAATTTGAAAAAATTCAAACTCTTTAACATGATAACATCAAATTTTATCATGTCAACTTATGTTTCCAACATACAACAATTTAAAATTTCATCATCACCATCCTTGGAAACTTGTACATATAAATATTACCTAAAAATAATATAAATACTAACATCATTGTTTACCATTACATCCTAACCCATTTTAGGATGAATTAAAATATAATATTTTTATGATAAATAATGTAACTATTTATATTTATCTTTACTACCATATCCTAATATCTTTTAGGATAAATTAATATCCAAGTTTTATGTTAACTGATTTCAATTGTAATTTACATTATAATTTGACTTGTACATTCATTTAGGAAATATCGTTATTCACTTGTGACGGTAATTAAATGTAACCCTTCACTTTTTTACTTACCATCAAACATCCATATATCTTATAGGATATTAACTGTAAAATAATATTTGTTTTTGACTTATATTATCTTTCATTTGTTAATTTTGGATGTCTCTTAGTCAAAAAATACCCCCAATAGAATCTTAGTAACTATATTCCACTCAAAATATCTTTATAAGATACACAATAATACATTATCATTATAAAGTAAAATTTATTTCTTTTACTATAAATACTTAACAATTAAAGTTCTTATATGACCCCAAAACACCCTAATGGGGGAGGTGTTAATCATCACATCAACATCAACTTTCCATGTGACATATATTTTACCCGGGTTGGAAAGAACTTGTAAAAACTATATTATGAAATCATTTAGTAATTAAACATTCACATGTACAGAGAAAAGAAAACAATTTTACTTGGTTCACCACTAAGGGATAGTCCAAGGAGCATACACCAACAATGTTTCAATCATACCTAAATCCACTAATATTACATAGTTGTGGAATATAAAAGTTTAGACATAGTCACCCTATGATAGGAACACTACCTTTTCATGATTTTTGGGATTTCACACTTCCTCTCATGAAACAATTCCATTGAACCCCCCTAGCTCAGTACTTTGAGAGAAGTCTCGCTCAGTTTATTGACATAAATGTCATAGAAGAAGATTGGTATTTAATTCTTTTTCCCTCACTAGCACGACACTCTTCATGCATCAATGTACTAGTTTGATGCACATTAAAACATTAATCACTTAAACATGATGTTAAATACCTCCTTTCACAATTCTTAGTACCATTACGATGCAAACATCCTTCATGGAACAAACTACCTTAGTGATGATCGCCGAGTCACTATGGAAAACCACATCATTGTGGAACTATTTTTTCTTATATACATAAGCATTGATCAAGACTAGATAATTAATTTCTCAATTTTCAAGATCACTTTGAATACATGATAGGTGAAACTATTGGACTTCATGAAATCAGATGGATTCAATTTCTTCTCTAGATACTTTCATGTCGAATGAAGTTGGTGTAGCCTCATATATATCGGCTCTTCCCTTCTCAAAGATCACATGCCTCCAACCAATATTTTTTGAAATGTAATAATAATCTTCATGAAGCCCCTCCATTCATGATGGTCCAGTGATATTTTTCATATTCACGGATATTATTATCAACTCATCATGAATTCACGACACTCTACTTCTCATAGCCATGGAGAACATTGTCAACTCATCTTTCACTTGCGCCAGTCTATACCATTGTGAAACTCAACTTTGAGAAACCCATACTTCATAACACCCATACCTTTTCCATATTTATGAATATTTTATTTCAGAAAAAAAACATTATATGATGTTATCCTCTTACTCTGGTTTTTGAGACCAAATATTTTGGAAACACTGGGAAATGAAATTAAATTTAATACTATAGACATATTTTATTATAAAATCAAATTACATGAAAATTCCCTAATCATCTACATGTGAATTAAAAACAAACACAAATTGGACTCCATTTTTATTAAAGAATAACCGTGGTTCCAACACTATTGTTCCATATTATATATGGTATTCAATTTTTTTAAATAATTTTTTCTTTTTGAAAATAAGATTTTATTAAAATATATCATCAATGAGAGGTGAGAACACATTTCCTTATATGTTAACAAATTTATTGATAAACAATTTATCCTAAATGAATAAAATTTACATATATCTTATTCTCTAAATTTGTTATAAAATTTTATGAATATTAAACCATGTATCTATATTTAATCAACTGTTTTTTTAATAAAAAAATATTTGTTAGATAAAAAACCTATTATCTTATAATATATATTAGATACAATTACACATCATTTAATTAAATTTATATAAACATGATAAATACTTTCATAATCAAATATTTTTTGTAGAAAATCATTCCTCCAACATTTTAATGTAAAACATAAGTTCTATAAATTATTCTCTTAATTTTCTACAACTATATATTCAAAAAAATTAAAAATATACTTATGGTATCACATATCTATCGAAATTATTTAATCTAATTAAAAAAACTTCCTCGTGACATGGAAGCTCAATGGATTATCCTAGAATTATTCAAGTATTCCAGATAATCTCATCATATATAATTATTCTTCCACTTTCCTAGAAACACTTTGATTCAAATATCCTTCCCTAAATTCTAGAAGAAACATTTTTGAACTCATTAAATAACATTTATTCTTTTTTTTTAATCATGTACCTACTTGTACTCCCATCTCGACACAAAAATCTAGACATCATATGACCAATTAGTGTTTTCAAAACACTTTGAAAATATAAATTAAAATTTTAATAAATCCAATGTTATAGTCATAATACTTCCATAAAATACAAAAGGATGAATTAACTAACTAGAAAAAAATACATTTTTAGTCTCCCTTAAATAATGTTATAGAACATTACAAATTATAACTATTGGGATCATAATTAACTATCATATTTCAATGAAACAACTTTTGTTTACATACTCTTCTAAAGAGAAAATTTTGATCAAAAATACACGTATTCTGCTAAGTAATTATAAGAATAAATCATCCAAGTTATCAATGAATAAACTCCTTTTCTACATTGCTTAAAACTATTAATGATGCAATCTTTAGTTAAGTTTTATCAAACTATCTCCTGTATATTTGTAACATTCCTAAAAGATATAGTTTGAATTATATACCTACAATAATAATATAACTTAATTATATAACATTAACGTGGACTTTCCAATAGCATTATTAAAATTCTTTAGGTAATAAAAAAAATTCAATTATATTGTGAAAATAATAAATTATTTTTTATTTTAACTATTTGTTCCATTGACCATGGATAGCTACTTGAAGAAACATTATTTGAAACTCCAACCATATTTTGTTCTTTTTTTGAGATTTTACCCATTTTTATTTTCTACACAATACCAGAATCGATACATAATATGCATATTTTGTCTATTATCAACTAAAATATAATATTGGGTGAACTTTTAATAAATTAGTTAATCATATTGTAACATTCAAATTGCGGATATTATAGATAATTTCTTAACTTGAATAATACCTATGGAAACCTCAAGATTCATCAAGTCATAGCTACATCCAATCATATTGAACCTAAAAGTGTAGACAACAATTCCTTATATCAGTTTTCATCTAATTCCTTTTGAAGACATTAATAAATCATATTATAATTCCGTAATATTCTATATTCACCAACTAATGAACTTCAACACTAGGTTACTCGAGGATATTTTATTTTAACACATAGAGTTTTCTATAGTAACATTTCTTAAACCACCCATACGAGGAGTTTCTTATATAAATATTCTCATTTAATGGATTAATATTAGAATTTCATCTTCAATATAATGATGAAATTATCTAAAAGAAAATATTTTATTAGATTATTATCATTTTATACCATTTAATAAGGACTTTTTCAAAATGTTCACCCACTAAAATGATGACCACTTTATGAAATATCATATCCATTAATGGGACAAATCTATATTTCACCATGAAATAAACCCATTTTTAATGTAAATAATATATGATTCTTTAGGTATGGAATCATAACATTCACAATATTAGTTAATCGTAGATAGTTGAGTATATTAATATTTACCTATTCTATCTTTGGATGAACAAAACATCATTCCATTTATATCCTAACCATTAGGTTTTCCCATCATGTGTAACCAAAAGTAAATACCAAGAATAGACTAACAAAGAATAATCATGGGGTATTTATGATGTTCTTGACAATACCCAACATGATAATACTATGTCAGTTATAACTTTCATTCATTTCACAAGATAATCCATGTGTACTAATGTTGAGATCAATAAGATGAGGTTTTTTGATTAAGGTCTTTATAAGTGATTCTTTGGTAGGAATCTCAGTCATTGTATTTAAAAGGGGATTTAATTTAACAATATTATCTCAGGTTATTACCTTTTTGTATACATGCTTGTAGTTATTTATTTTGGAATCTTATTCTCTCTACAAAACTAATATGTTTAAAGCATATTAATGTGTAACACTTTAAAAACCCCAAAAGTTTGTTTTAATAACTAAAAAATAAATGTTAGGAATATTCATACTTATCTGAATGTAGAATATTATGGTGTATGATCAATTCATGTAAATTTATAGAGTTATATAAAACTCTCAATCTCTATATGAGTAATTACAGAGAAATAAATAGCTAACCCCCTTCACATTTAAAGACAAGGACTAAGCCTCTAGTATAGTAAGTAGTCCAATCCCTAGTCCCTCTACCAGAGGAGGTTTTACTAGAGATTGAATTCAATTCATCATAACTATGAATTATAGTTATCATAAACTATATTAAAAAAAATATACAGTTTCATAAAATTAATTATAAATTGAGGTCAAGTTTAATGAAAAAATAAATTCATTTCCATACTTAGCATGTAATGCATGGCTCTCTTTCAAAAAAACATTATAAAATTAAAAATAAATCATACATTATTCATATTATAACAATCATATAACTTTGAATAAAATCATAAATAAAATTTTAAATTAGTTAACCATTAAAATATTCAAAGATGAGAAAACCATTTATGAATGATTCATAAATAAAATCTAATTATACATATTTTATATTCATTCTTATCATTATGGAAATTCCATAATTTTTAACTTAGAAATTTTATATTCATTCCAAAATGAAGTATTTAATATTCATTATTATATATAATTTTAATTAAAATATATTTTATTTTAAAAAATATAAACAATTTTATAATACAATTAATATTATGTAATTTTTTTACATAATCTAAATATGATATACTAAATATTTTATTTAAAGAAACATTAACTCTTTGATGTGATCCAAAAAATCAAAAAATAATGTTTTATTGATTTTAAAAAAATAAAAGTAATTTATCATGAACAATTTATAATCTTATATATGAATATTTATATTTTATCAATAATTTATGTTTCTAACCACATTATTAATTAACCGTAGAATTTCCAAGTAAAAACTTTATATTAAATCATATTTCACACCATATAATAATTTTAAAGGGATTTTAAATATTAATATTTAAAATTTTGAATATTTAATAAATATATTTTCTCATGCATCGATAAAATTATTTATAATTTTTTTTAAATTAATTAATTTATAAATTTCGTATAAAATAAAATATTCCCAAAATACCCATTACTATGATTTAAAAACAATTTGAAAAATATAAAAGATATAAAAAATTAATTTTTTCTACTATTATGAAATAAGGGTGATGTGTGATGATATATATTTTTTATAACATTACCCAATATGGCTGTATAAACATAAATCAGTTATTACTCTTGTGCATTGGTAAATCAAGAGAACCCTTACACATGTAACTTTGTGTAAGTGTAGTAACATATAGCCCTTATGTAGACTACAATATGTAGTGGTAAATTATAATGAACCTTACATTGATCATTTTACATAAGGTTAAGAATAGATGACCATTATGTAGGCATTTATATGTAAGGGAAATTTTATATCGCACTTACAAAGAAAAATTTTAAATAAGGGTAATCCTTTTTACACGAATTTATATACCAATCCAAAAAATTGAATTATTTTTCAGGGTTTTTTTATTTCACACATGATTTCATAAAAATAGATCATGGGTCACAATCATACCACTATTAGGGATCATTTTATTATAATAAAAATAATTAGATATGGTAGAAGCAATAAAAATACCATTTATAGGATCACCATTTCAAGAAATATGAAAACTACGTATCTAAAATGAATAATATTGTTGTGAATTACATACATTACACTGAATAACTAATGAACAATTGTGAGTTCTGTTGTATGGATTTTAGATAGTCCACTATATATTGTCCTGTGAAATCTTATAACGAGAGGTATCCATGAGTAAAGTTAAACCATATAAAATTCCGATGAGATCCACCTTATCTCCATGAAATGATAGTTATTTAATAATAATCAAGAATAATAAAGAGATATTTGAATGTTAATGTGTTTAAATACTGAATAATGAATTTATACACATACCCCACTATTATAACATGGTTGTAGTTTCAATAATCACTTGACGATGTTCCATGGGTATTGTAGATTTTATTCATGTGTTAGAATGTTAGAATGAGTGATACTTCTTGTACATGTATTCAAGTAAGAATACATCAAATATATTTCCTACCAAATATATCATCTAATAAAAAAGTTCATAAATTATAGATTAATTAAAATGAATCTATAAATGATTTCCTTCAATGATCAATGAATAGTTGAATTCTTGAAGAACAACTACATCTTATGTATATTTTTAACCAAATATATGTAGCTAAGCACATCTCATACTTATGAATTTAAGAAATATATCTCCTCAATAATATATAAATAGGTATAAGAATATATAAATATTCATGAAGCTGGAATCTAAAACATTTATTTATCCACAAGGAATAAGAATCATGGTAAACACAATATGTTCAAATATAAAACAATATTGAATGAAGATCATGGAAAACTAGGACCTATGTTAATATTACAAAACAAACCAACCAAGTATCTCGTATGGTCACACTGGAAGTGAATCCAAGCTAGTTCACCAACTAAGCTAGAGAAACAATCACCCATAACTTCTTCTTAGTTACATATAATTTCCATGATATATACCAATGGATATAAAAAACAACCAATATATATATAAATTATGACTCCCTAATAGAAATCACTAGGTCTAACTTGTGTGCCACGTATCCTCAAACATTTCACCTTGTACACCAATGGTTTATGTCTAGCAAAGAGTGTCTAGATTAATAATGGGGAGATTATTCCATCATGTAAAAATATAAAAAAAACAATGAAATACTAGTCATCTGTAATTACTCTCATGTATATAGAAATTCACTAAAAATAATGCTATATAAAAAATTATGTTGTCACAGAATGTAGAACCGGTTAACCACTAGGCTATCCATAAAGATAGATAAACAATACACAAAAAATATATGGAGGCTCACACATTACCTTGATCCCCATACATCCTATCTCCAAATACACTTGACATACCTTATCCTAATCTATTTCACATCCTATACTCGTCTTAAAAATAGACATAAGGTTTGGACACGGATCAGGGTTCTTGTACAGGGTGTGAGAAATACATCTCATTGGTGTCTCACAAAGAACCCCTAATATACACAATCATATATAAATGTATGCATTAGTATAATAAATAAATAAATAAGTAAATAAACATTCTCACTATGTAATCATTTTATAACAAGGTAATCATGATACATGTTGCGATACTTAGACATATCAGACTGTTGGGTATTAACCAGGCCACCCCTGACCCCCAACCATACCTACAATAGATTCATATTAGAATAGAAGTCACAACTGGTAGTCACAAGACTAATATCATTCCAATATTTCATATACCAATCATCTAACTGATTCTTTATTTTATAATCTTCGTTAACTTTTATTGAACAATTATCTCCCACCATTAAGTTTTAGCCACGCACCATTATTTTGTAGTTATAACATAGCTCATCCAACCTACCATAGACACATAGTTATCTACTTCTCATTATTGAATAACTACTATTAAATTTTTGACTCTTAAAAACCCTCTCAATGTAGCTGGGTTGATCCCCAATTAGATCAATGTGCCTAACATTCACTCATACTATCATAGATTTATAATTCCTTCCCCAACCAACAACATAATCACATTGATCACTACACCCCAAATTGTAACATTGAATAAGTATGCACAAAATTCAAACTCATGGATATCTAACACTATGAATTTAGAGTCACCAATGAAAATATATTTCAAAGCCCAACACTCACTATCATGACATCAATGATTATTAGGTCTATAGTCTTTTACCCATACTCCCAATATAAGGAGTATACCAGTCACCTCTGAGAAACATTCTCTATTAACACCAATAATAAAGTTTCAACATGCTATAAAACATCCACAACAAGGAATGAAATATAAAAATCATAATCAAAATATACTATAAATGGGTTCTCATGTAAAAACATTCACCCAAATTAACATCAATCAAAAATTGATCTCATGGATGTCACACACACCATATTCTAATCACAAGTACACCATATCACCCATAGGTCCTTAAAAGGAAAGGACATCCTATGATGATATCAAAAAATAAAGGCTCACCTCAATACTATCCTTAGTCGACAGCTTTAAGATCCTACCAATTTCCCCTTGGTATCCCTATCTCAAGTACTCGACCAATAATTCTATAACTGATTCCCACTACCCATTCTAGGGTATCACATCACATATGTCTAGGGAGACTACATGAACCCGACCACTTCCCTCTAATGCCTAGCTAAAGGTTCTTAGGGAAAAATATTTGTTATTTTAATAAAACATATCATGTTATAAGACCACTCAATGTCTCTTTTTATTACAAATATTACTCTCTCCCCATAGTCTAAAATTTGTTTTAGGAATCCCAACATCGCAAGTGCTTCTATGAACTAAATCCAGTTATGGGGAAATACTTCTTATGCCATCTAGATTAGGGATATTTTGGTCCTTGGACACTCTATATGTTCCGATATCTTTATAATAATCCACTCTTCATGGAATCGTGCCAAATATATACACACATACTCTCCCATTCATATATATAGTTTATTACGATAGGGTCCATCTATCTCAATTGAAGTCTTCATCCTCGCCCAACTCCGCTAATACTATACCATGGTAATCCCTCACAAGTTCGAGCCAAAACCACCACTTGTGATCTTAATTTACATCATTTGTCATGAAATATTAATTACAATCAATTATGAGTCAATGTTGAATTTAATCAATAGTGTAATAATCACTAGAAATCTCACCAAGCATAATCATTACTCTAGATTCTTAACCAACCACACCTGGAGGGCCTGCAATAAGCTTTGGAATCAACCCACATGTAATCCCTATCATTGGAAACCTGAATACCATAAAATTCATTGAAAATCAATAATAATGTTGAAAAAACTAGGGAAGTGTTTCACATCAACGAATCAGTTTCTAATTGAAACTACTAATCAGGATCCATGTGATCACTAAGATGGGGAGGGGTGAATCCATGATATTTTCATTTGATATTTTTTAAATATAAAACAAACTTTACCTATTTTTAAAGAGTTATGAAATTGCTCAGAAAATAAAAAAAGAAAAATCCATAGGAATATATTTATTTACATGGTTCACTACTCAATAAGAGAATTTATATTTTTTCATGGTTTGGAAACAATCCAAAACCACAAAATTCACAAGAAGACAATCCTTTTATATTGGTACATAATGTAAGGAATATAATTACACTTGAATTTCACAATGTTAATACTATAGTGCATGTTCTCTTTGCACATATATAATATGTAATAATGTTTTTAATAAGAACTATTAGAAACCTTCACTAATAAAATTTGATATGTTATTACTATGTTTTGTTTACTTAATAATAATTGTTTTTATTGAAATTACTTATAATTCAACTTCTTTTATATGAGAAGGAAATAACTTCCTATTTAAAATTCTATATAAAGCTTTTTTTTATCACCTACTCATCATTTTTCTCCATTTTTTAAACTCTGTTTAGTGACTTCTAAAAACTATTATTCAATTCCATATTTTTATATTTTTAATGAATCACTTTTATGGCTAAGTGAGAACAACATAAAATTCAAAACAACAAATAAAAATATGAAATAAAAACAACCAACCACTTTTAAGAAACACCGAGGATTCAAATTTCAAAAGTACGTATTTTCAAATTAAAGCAGGCATAAATAAATGCAATTGGATGCAAACTGCCTAGAGCCGCGCACCCTGACTATCACCTTCCCAAGGCTGGATCACTGCATCATCATGATCGAATTGTAGAACAAAAACCAAGCCATTCGCAAACAATCAACCATGTACAAGGATCCATAGACTACCACGCCAGAACCACTATCATCAAACGTAAAATTTCACAGTAATGAAAACACACCAGAACTCGAAATCACCACCAAGAGAACAAATTCATAGCACCACCCCCACTAGGAATGTAAAAAATCATGCATAACCAGAATGATTGAAATCATCACGGTTGACAAAAAGATTCATTGAAAAAATGAGGAACCAGACGATTTGAAACCAAATTCAAAAATAAACTACCATAACTAAAACCGCAAAACGCTGGCCACACAACCAGAAACATAAAGTGATGCTGAGTCTAAATCGAAGCCACAGAATGGAAACAAACCACAAAAAATTCCACAACCATCAAAGGGGGAACACAAAACGTAGAGGTAAAATGGATATGGGAGAGTAAATCAGAGAGGAATCACCTTCACCCCTACCACCATCACCACCCCATACAAACTAAGAACTCCATCATGCTTGACCAGAAATGGGTTCTTGATGTTGAAAATGTGAGAACTCTAATTTATTTTCAATATCAACAGAAATTAAACCTTTGAATCTCTCAAAAAAATCACTAGAGTTATCTCATGACTTCAGGAATATTATTGAAACATATCATAAAATTAATCATTTTCTACATTAAAACCCATCCTTTTAATTCATTAAGAATCAAGGATTTCCCAAATATTATATTTTTAATAGTGATATATCAGCATTTCTTTATCACATTCGATATATTTATTTAAGTTTCTAAAGACCTTTTAAGTGGTTAAACATTGTTCCAATTAATCATCTATGAAAAAATTGTAGAAAATCTTCAATATTAATATAACTTTTTCAATATTCCAACATAACATTATAATATCATTTCATAAAACCTCTTCCAAATACTTCCACAATCTGATGACATACATTAAAATTATATTCTTGTTTCCTTTTAACGTTATCCTCTATCTAATGAAAATTATATAGAATAAATTTATAGATGTTTTCAACCAATATATTCTATATAATAACTCACCATATTTAATCTATTCATAATATGAAAACATCTCTTGAAACCCTTTTATATTTCTATTTGATTGACATTGTTTGGATTTTTTTCTATTAGACTATATACAATTATATTAAAAGAGATCATTTGAGGGTATTCATCTTATTAGACTTTAATTGATGAAATTCCTCAGCCTATTTCCACTATACATCAATAATTATCCTTTATTTGTAATAATTCACAAACAATGAACATAGACTACACTCAGCCAAACCACTATCCAAAAGTATCTTTCAGTTGATCTCCACAGTACATCGTAGTATGAAATTTTTATATAAAACTAAATTTCTTTCTCCTTCAACATACTCTTGGATCATGAGATCTTTTATAACTCATGATGTTATAAAATCTAGAACATAAAATCATCTCTATATTTAAAATGTAACCAAACAATTTTTTTGATGATCCTCATAAGAAATATTAGATAATTTCTTAGCACAAAACTCAATCTAAACATCTTAACTTGTTTTTTTATATCTAATGGCCTTAGTCTATAAAACCCAGTCTAGAATATATCATTATTTCTCTATTTTTTGGAAAGATTAAAAAATTTATGTGTTTCATGTTAAGATAAAGAAGGAAATATAAAGAGAACACCCTCTTCGAGCCACACTGAATTCCTCTAAATTTCTTCCAACATTCTCAAAACACCTCTAAACTTACATGTCCCAAGAATATTCAGTATTGGATTTTTTTTTCAACCAATGAACTTATATCATTGAAACACTGTAAAATAATATGTGTATATTTTTCCCACATTTTATGCCTACATGAGTTAAATTGGTCTTGGAAATAAGAATTATTGAACAAAAATCCCATGTTATCCATAATAAGTGTCATACGAAACTTTTTTCATACAACTCATATAAAATTTTTATTCTACTTGAAATATTCAAAAAAAAGAATCATCAACCTATAAAAAAAAATTTCCTGCATCCACTTTAATGAACTCATTAAATAGTTCACATGTGATAAAATCAAAGATAATCCCTTTTAAAAAGCCAACCTAAATATATGATATTCCTTAAATGTATATAAACATACCAATGGATTGATTTATTTTACAAAATTTTCAACCCCTTGAAAACACTATTCAAAGAAAATATAGAGAGGGAAAGTATATCACATACATTATCCTTTAAGAGAGGGAGGTTGAACACCATTTAGTAACCTCATCTTATATAATTTGTCTTTTATAAATGGTTATATAGAGATATCTGAATCATTCTCCTTTGAAGGAAAAAATGCTGGCATTATTTCATTATTCTCTATATACACTTTGATGAAGTGGTATTTTAAATAAATTTTATTGAAAAAAGAATGTCGTGTCATATTTTTAGTGATATTTATATATGGTTGTTTAACATTTCTCAAGATAAGGGGAATCCTCATATCAATAAACAAGTATTCCAACTATGTATTCAACTACATTTGTTTTGTTGAATATTGAGTGGAATCAATATACTTAGGTTCTGATATACTGAGAGTCATTATATTCTGTTTCATTTTATACTAGGTAAAACAAATTTCTCCTTTGGAAAAAACTCCACCATACATGGATTTTCTATCATCTACACATCATTCTCAAGGTAAATTTATGTAGCCAAACATATCCATCTTTCCCATGAAATCATTTTTCCACCCAAAATCATTTTTGCATTTAATATAAATGAGAAATCTCTTAATATATATGAGAATGTATTCTTTTTTACATTGATACATTAAAGAAGTGTAACAGCATAAAATGTATCATCACTTGAAGTAAATATATATAATAAACTTCCAACCAACATTATAAACCCATTTGGATCTACCTTTTTTCCTTCCAACATCTTTTTAAAACTTTATTCCCGTTACAATTAGTGTGGAAATTTGTTTTGATTATTCAATTCCAAGATTCCATAGAATTTACATAGGATGCATGTATTGAAATTGGAAAATATATACCTTCTTTTTCTATATTTATATGCCAACAATGTATTTCATTTATCTCAAGATGGAAATTCCATAAACCACCATGATCACCTCAGTAAAAATATCCTAATTTTCTTCGTCATTGCTTGAAAATATGATATCATTAACATAAACAATTATAAAGAAAGAAACCTATTTATTATTTTTAATGTAGAGTTTACTACAAACTCTTACTTTCATAGAGTTAAACATTGTTAAGAAAGTATCCAATATATACTAATAATCTCTTGGAAATTTCTTAATCCCATTCAATGATTTTTTCAATATTCACAGAAATTTTTTATCTTTCCCAAGTATAAAGGAACATAATTATTCAATATTAACTTATTTTTAAATATCTATATTAATAAAATGTTACATTATATACATCTAAAATATTTTATTTCTTCATTCTACAATAATAGTAAGAAAGATTCAAATAGTTTCTAACTTTTGACAGGATCAATTGTTTCATTAAAATCAATGCCTTAAATTTTACATTAACCATTATAAACCATTCATTCCATGCTTCTTATGACATCCCGATTATCATTCAACTTATTTAGAAACATCCAATTTTTACCAATAATAATATTATTATTTTGTTGGGGTACCAGTTCCCATGTATCATTCTTCTAAATATGATCCACCTCTTCACTCATGGTATCAATCTAATCATGATGTTCTATAGGTTTATCAGCATATTTTGGATCAACCTGTGAATATAAGAAATTTTTGCAAACTAAATATAATTTTATTTGGGTTTAAACATATTTTGTATCTTTAATGATGTTATGAACTTCCACTTTATTACTCATCTGAGGATGATATGAACAAAATTGTTCCTCATCACTTGAAATAGCTGATTCTGAATCTCTATCTCAAGAATAATCAATATCATTATAATCATTAATAACTTTTTTATAATGTTCAACATCATCTACTCATCTTCCTTTTATTTCATATCAGCTACTTTCTTTGAAACATTCTTATTATGAAATTCAAGGACATTCACATCAATAGAGTCAACAATATTTCATGACTCTTATTATAACAAACTTATCATCTTCCATTGGTGTGTGTTCAAGAAAGATTCCCTCAAAACCACTCTAATAAAATTTCCCAATAGTCCCAACCATGAATTTTATAATAAAAGTAATATCAAACACCCTTAGATTATTCATACATGGGGTTTCATTTAAATAAATCTCATAAGGAGTCGTATCAGAAAATTTCCTATATAAATGTTGATTCTGAATATAAACCACTGATCGTATAGGTTGTCTTCAAAATATTTAGAAGTATCATGTTCAATAAAAGAAAATTTCATTCCATATTCACCAAAGAAATATTTATTATTTTTAAATAATCATATTTTTTGTGTGTACATTTCACTAAAATCATGATGAATTCCATGCTTTTCAATATAATCTTTGTACTTACCAATTGTATATTCTATACCATTACCAGTTGAAATATTCTTCATAGAATATTCACATTATTTTTCTTCACTAATCTTGAAATTCTTAAACATTTTTATATCCTCAGATTTATTTTTCAAAAACATAATACATGTAATGTAAGTTAAGTCATCAATAATAGAAATAAAGTAATTTTCTATGTTCATTGTTTTTTTACTCATGGACCGAAAATATCAGAATGTAGAAACTATAATGGACGAGTTGAATTAATATATACATTCGTATTAGTTGAGTTTGTAATCTTTCCTTTATGGTAAATGGAACTACACCAATATATTATTCATTTCATGCCAAAAACATCGTTATAATTTTTTCACATCCCAAACTCAACCACTATATAAATAGTAGTTGGACCGGTCTCTACATACTCTCAAGTGTGCCACCCCATATTATAGAGGTTTCCGACATAAAGGAATAATCTAAAGGAGGTACAATGGGACTACTATATTCTATGGATTATAAATAAATACATCTAATAAATAATAAATAAATTGTAGTGGAATATAATGAAAACTAGAAGACAATAATAAAAGAATCAATGTTCATACATGAACATTATATAAGGTTCAAGAGACAAACATATAACAAGTGATAAAATAAAAAATTAAATGGAAAAATACCCAACGGTTATCTCCATGATTATCTATAGGTTTTTCTGAATCCTATGATTTTGACATTCCATGCACAAGAATAACACCATGTATCACAAACCATGATCTTCAATGTGAAACCATAAGATCACTTTGGGTACCCTAGTGCAATAACATCCAAACAATGGTGTAAGATATACTCAATTAGACACCGCTAATTGGGTATAATTTGATCCACTCCATGAATATAAAATAATTTACTATGAAACTATATCAATAGTAATGTGATGTAGTACGTATAGATTATAACTCTCATATCAGGTTCCCCAAGGACATCTAGCTAAACATGCCTTCTTTGGCCTAATCCAAAAGTATCCTTGAATATGTTCCATAGTATATATATTTATATATATATATATGAATATACATAGACACTGATATCATTACAGATAAACATGCACCTGTGAGGACCTGTGGATTAGCCCATAGGCGTCTACATAATAGCAAAATAATTTTAACATTTAAATAAGGGACGTCAGTCCCAATGATCTTTGATGAGTAAAAATAAGGGATTTCATTCCCAAAGACTCTATTTCTATGAATTGTAATATAAGTGAAGATATTCCTAGGGACACAATGTTCGAGTTTAATAGTATAAGGGATTACATTCCAAGGGATTCTGTGCCTGGGTATTATTATATAAGGGACGATATGCCTAGGGACACCATACTCGAGAATGATAATATAATGGAATTGAAGCCCAAGGATTCCATGATTGAGTATCACAATAAAATGAATTCCATTGCTATGTATCAAAATATATGGGATTCCATTCCCGAGTATAATGAGTTATAATGTAAATGAACCATGTTAGTAAGAATTACACATTACTACTAATGTATTATTAATTAAGTGGCCATGTGCGTTTAAGTACCTAAGAAGACCATGGGAAGGTCCACCCCATAACATAATTCAAACCCTGATATTTGGTATTTTCATTTATAAACAAAAACTACGTTCATGGAAATCACACATGCCTCAATTTTGTTCATATTGATACATCTATTTTACAAAAAATATTTTATTCATTTAATTTTATTTGTCTTTTTACTCATAGATTATAAGGGTCAAGTGTTTAAATCAATCACATAGGTGCAATGAGGGGTAATTAATTTCCACATAGCAATTCATCCTGAATAATTTGCATCACAAATAACTATTCAACCCACCTTCAGAAGGGTTTTGGTAAAATAGACATTTTTATGGTGATAATATATTTAGGGAACACATCCAAGGGGTGGTTTAATATCAAGGGAAACACAATGTTTACAAAAATTAATCGAACACCCCCAATGTGGTGATTCAGGTTGGGGATTTAACCCCCCACAATGTCATGGGGGCTATGTAAAATCATGTTCATGGTCTAAGAATTAAATTAAAGGTCTTATAAATTTTAGCATCATCATGTGGGAAGTCCAACATGTGGTATAATAGTAATGTTATATAAAACATGAAACATTATTGGAAAACATGTGTACCACCTAACTTATCCTTAAGATATTCCACTCATTCAATATCAGGATTTGATTCAAGAAATAATGAGATAAACTAGGAGATTAAAAGACTCCATATAAATATGGAGAATTGGGTTGCATGAAGATAGCAACAAATGCGAGAAAAGAAACTTAAATAAGAGTCATGAGGTGTCTTAGAATTACCAATTATCTTCCAATGCACTTCATATCATTTGATTCAGATTGGAAATGAGAAAATCCAACCAAAAGGGAGAATATGAAGAGGTAAGAATGCTCGGGGGACCTCATTTTCAAATAGTGGAGGAAAAGGAAGAAGGAAACCATAAAGGGTTATAGGGTAAATTTCTTATTTTTACTAGTTAATTATTAACATGAGGACACATTGTTTGGATATACATACTCTAACTATGTATCTCACACTACCCATGTTCCATACATCAAATGGGTTTGCCGCATGATTTGGGATAATCATGTGCCAACCATGTGATGTGACAAGTTATGGAGAACTAACCATGAGGCTAGGAGTACAGTTTGGAAAAACATGTTCAACATGTGTAACCACATCTCTAGTTGACTGGAGAAATTATACCTAGTCATGCATCCCAACATTCAGGGTTTAAAAACCCATAAAACACTCGTTTTAGTGATTCTTAATTTCTTATATGGGGCTTTAAGGTTTAAGAAAATTTTGCACCCTATCTATTTCTGAAAAAAAATTAGTTTTCAAATCATCACACTCCTAAATCTCAACCAAACATTTGGGACACCTCTAAAACCTTAAACCTCATCATATAAAATCACTTTTATGGGGTAAAATTTTCATATTCACATTTAATATGTGAATATAATATTTGGATCATTCATAAATTAGAAATAAAAATTCATTTTTAATGCTCGACCCAGTCCAAAAACATGGGACCTTATAATCTCCCCTAATTGGAAGTTCTCATCCCTAATAATTCTTTCATAATAATGGAATCATCTTCAAACCTAATTGGGTTGGTAAATCCCACTCAAATGGTTACGTTATATTTTTGACACCCATTCACCTATAAGCAATACCTTAAACATGTGGTAATTAGGATTATTAATTGAATGAATGATCATATTCAAATTTTAAACACCATGATAGTACATACCTGAGCCTGTATAACCCAAGTCATGATATAGTTTTCATCCATTTATATCATCCGTTTTAGATAACTTACTACAATAGGTTCTACTCTTAAATGGCCATTTCAAAACCACAATACTTACATAGTTTGGATTTCCTATGGAAGCATGTCCTAATTTCCTTAAAAACTGTTGGAATGTTTATAAACATACATAAAAAGACACTACCCCGATTCAGGATTTGATTATAATAGTCAAACTTCTATTAATCAAGATCATATTAGTAATATTTTATTTTTCATGAAAATCTTAATTATACCTTTAGAATCCATCCATTATATTTAAATAGAATGCTAAACACAGTTCCCGACCAACAACACATAGATTCCAGAGTAAATCAAGTCTAACCACCCCTACTCAACAACTTTCAAAAATGATATTCTTAAATAATCATTGCATTATTTGAAATTGTTATTGAAATCATTTAGCCTAAATAATATCGTTATTTTTTAAGAACATTTACCAAAGCCTCTACCCAATTTCTTATGATGTCTCTTGACTAAACCATCTCTTGGGGAAAATATTTCATAATTCTATAAAACATGTATTGATATTATCTTGATATCGCATCAATAGATCATCTGAAGGTACTCTGATATTAACACCCACATATGTATTCCATCCTAATCCATAATCAAACTCATACATTTAATTTTTCTAGGGTTCCAACAATACAATAATTCAATATATTTTATGGGATATGAGTTCGAACACGACCATCCAATGATCAGTTCCAATATTCCATTACCCTTATCACATGATGGTTATCCACTAGAAACTAATGTCTTGATCCCCATAATTGGATAATCTTAGTCATCACACCAACAAAATGATTCCCTGGTTACCAAATCTCATCCCTAAATTGAATAATGGCATGTCTAAGCTAATAACATGTTTATCCCAATTTCTATTGTAAATTTCACTCATGAATTGTTCCCAATTTCGGAAAAAAGTTAACATGGTGAATTCATATTTCATTCATAATGAGGGTCATCACCCCCAAATAGCTAATGGTCTACTACTCACCATTTGTATTTCCTTTGAATAGGTCCTTAAGAATGACTCTCGGGGAGTTCTTCCATAAACTTTTAAAAGATATTTTTATATTGATATTAGTGTATAGATGATGTGTTTTCATGGTACCGAGGGCAATGTTAAGGTATTGGGAATGAATACCTCAAACAAGTAGTACACAAAGATTCCATCAACATGACATTATAGATCATCCCCATCCACCCTCACATCAAATAAGGGCATATTTTACTGTATTAAGTCCAAACACCATGTATCCCAACAATTTTCCTCTACGTAATATCATTGTTCAACTTTCTCTCATCACTCATATCATTCCAAATTATCCCTTATCACCAGGAACTTCCTTTTAAATTTAACCATGGTTTTAGGTTTCCATGACACATGCATCACATCATTGAAACCATCAGTCCTTAGATCACACCAAACTATTAAATATTTTTTATTCTAAAGTTGTTTCTGTGTGAAGCCCATGTGAGCTAACATATCATGTGTAGTATTTCTACTATACTATACAACACATTTTTAGACCTGACTCGGGTTCCAAAGGGCCATCCATCGATAAGGTCTATCTGACAATGATACACGGAATGTAAATTTCCATTAAACTGAAATTTATATTGGAAATCCTCTTAAAAATCTGGAATCATACATTTTCTATGATTAATCAAACAACTAACCACCTCATGGAGTCATTTCTAAGAAGAAATCATCAATCATGCAACCCCAACTGGTCAACTGAGCCAAGGACCCAAATATCCCTTCCCATTGAAACCAGTTTCGATAAAAAATAAGTCAATGTTCCATTAAAAATAAAAGGAATCATCATGCATGAATTTAAAGAGTTTATAAAATACAGTTCATTGGTCTCAAAGAGTACGTAAATCATATATTACATTAAAAAAGATAACATAGTCTCGAACCAACCATTTCTGTTGGTTTTCCTTAAAATAAAAATTATATTGACCTGCCATAGTCTAAGTCAATGTGAGGGAATCTTGGTCCATCCACTTAGACCTATGGTCTCTAGAATGAGAACCACATCCCATTTATTCCATGAGTAAAATTATGTGAAAATCTCCTATAAACACTCTCCTAGAATATTATAAACTGAAACATGTAAGAAAGCATTGACCTACATGGGTCAAAATATATCATCATAGGAACAATTGAATCACCTTCCAAACATCAGGATACCAAAACCTGATTACTAGTGATCATATAAATAGGTTAATTTTTTGAAAATCTAAAATGCTAATGTAAAGGATAAAGGGATAACACTCAGTGGTATTTTCATACAGGAATATCCCCTCTAGGTTCAACTTGCTAGAAAACATCCAATACAATTGTGGTTTCCTTTCATTATCTTGACTCTTTTTTAGCCCAATCATTACCCAAACAATACCTCAGGTGGTAAAATAGAAATAAATAATTTATCAATACATTAAATATGGGGTTCTACCATAACTCCGTAATCCCCTTACATATACAAGGAATCAACCATAAAACCAGGTAACACATGAAAACATCATTCGGACATACCTTATAACATATAGTTACAACAAAACATAGGAAGAAGTAATCAATGTTCCATAGAAGTGATCACATTATTATTCAAGGAAATTATCAATGAAACATTTAAGACAAACCCCTATATGACAGTTCTTATAATAATATCCTCTAAAATACTCAATTTTAAGGCATTTACGTGATGCTCATTCATTAAATTTTTTAAAATAGTCCATCTATAAGATATATCATTTACATGTTTTAAGGTAAATTTTACATAATAAATTATTTAAATTCCACCATGGAACATAATAGTGAAATTGTCTCATAATTCTCATTAAACCATTTATTCAACTATAAGGTAATCACAACTGGGCTTTGTGAGGGAAAATGTCAATTCCAAGATATAGAGAAAAAGATATTTTGTTTTGAATTTTCATTTTAGTTAACTGGTTCCTCATAATAAAAAATATAAAAAGAAGATGATAATATTTTATCATTAAAATTAGATAATTTAAATAATAAACCACCATATGTTTATATGTAACACCATATAAACAGATATGAAAACATTAAATAACCATACCATTCATCATCTTTATACCACCATGGGATCCGGTTTCAAGGCATAAAAGAGTAAAGCGAGCTACAGGGGTACCATCATACTATGATGGGATTAGTTATTTGAAACCCATAATAGTTAAATTATCAAAATATAGAATACCCTTAATTGGTTTATCTCATAAAAAGCATGTCGCAACAAGCCTACTTAGGTCAAGGGATGCATTTTTTAATTTATTCATATGTTTTGTCATTCCCAAGTAATAGAGGTGATAGCCTTCATAAAGAAAACCATTTTATATAAGGATTTAGATTTAGCAGATTTCAAGGTTATGTTAGATTAATTACCATTCCAAAATTATAAAGGTACATTCCATTATATGATACAATTGGAACTCATATAACCAAAACCTGGTCATTATATGCATTATGATAATATAGAAACTTTATATGTGATGGTTAAATTATATGGGTCATCATTCTCAAATTTATGAAGGTTCGTACACATTATAAATCGGATAATTTTCTCCCATTTAGTTGCAACCATTATTTATTTAACCCATGTAACCAATATTTCAGGGATCAAATATGCCAAAATTGGTTAATTATTATTCCATCATAAATATATAAATGAAAACATCATTAAGGTTGATTTAGACAGTTTTGGGTCAAATTTATTTCATCATAATATAGAGGGAAATGCAAGAAAGCATGAAAAATAATAACCTAAACAAGTGTATAGATAAACGCAGAATATAATCAGACAGTCAAGCAATGAAATATACATGTCATGGCATTTACATGGAATGTGAATCTCTATATGCCTATAATTATGAATGAATACACCTTATATCTTATTGTACTGGGACAAGAGATAAATCTCATCAATCAATCAATAAATAAATAACCAAAATAAGAAATATAGTCACTCAATGAGAAATAATAATCAATAACAACACCATAAATCCTATTGTCCCTAGAAATTTTATCATTCCCTCATAATTGGGTCGGTCGAAGCTAGAAATGAGAAATTTACCATGTTTTGACACATTCCAAGTCTCATATCTACCATCCCAAAATATTAATACAAAAGGAAAATAAGGCCTAATGTAACTTGGTAGAATCCCATCTGGACTCATACTATAAACTATAGTCAGACTAGTTTCCACAAGACAATAGGTGTGCCTCCATATATACTAAATACTTCCATCTAGTAGTAAGAGTATAAAGGTTGTAAAATGGGGAGAATACACCTTTTAGATCATAAATAAATATAGAAGAAAAAAATATAAATATTTAGTAGGGAAATATAGTAACAACTAAACAATTGAATCAATATTCTGGAATGATAGTCTATAATGAACAATAGATGGGCATATATCATGTAATACAATAAAAAAATAATAGATGAAATCTCCCAGGCCTATATCCATGAGAATCATAATATCAATATTAGTTCTCATCTCCCAATATCTAATTTACAAGCATAAAATCATGTCGTAGAAATTATGATCGAAAACCTATAACCATGAGGTATGTTTGGGTACCCAGGTGAAATGGTGGTCCAAATAGGGTGTTTGATAAACTCAGTAGGTCATTTAAAATGGTGTCTAATTTAATCCAGCCCATGAATATAAAATAATTCAATGTTAATGTGTATCAATGGTAAAGAGATATTGTTATTGTAGATGAAAACCAGTGGACTCAGGTTCCTCAATGTCATCGGGCTGACCATACCTATTTTTTCCTAAGTTAGAAATGTCTTTGAATAGGTTCCATCGTGTATATATATTCATAAACCTAACCACTAATATTTGTATAGATATACATGAACTAGTAAGGACCAAATTCTTATAACCATATCATTTATATGATAATAAAATTAGTTTCCAATTTTAATAAGGGTCATCATGATCAAATATATCATATGAATAACAATAAGGGATTCCATGTAATGGGGCTCCAAGCCTGTGAATCACAATAAAATGGATTAAATGCCAAGGGAAACAATTTTCATAGTATGATAATATAAGGGACGTCATGCCTAGGTACATTATTCTCGAGTAAAATAATATAAGGAATGTCATGCCCATGGACGCCATGCCAGAGTATCAAAATATATGGGGATCTATTCCAGGGATGTCATGATATATTATCATAATATAATAGGGTCCATGCCTAAGGAGTCCATTCATGAGTACCATATTATAGGGGAAGGAATTTCCAAGTATCACATAAAAAGGATATCATTCTAGAGTATCGTGAGTAAGAATGTAAATGGCCCTTGTTAGTAATCCTGAAATATTATTCATCAAGTATAATTAATTAAGTGGCTATGTCCATTTAAGAAACAAATAAGTAAATGGTATGGTCCATGTAATAATATATTCCAAACCATAAAATTTTTTTATTTAATATATAAACAAAAATTAAGGCCCTGGGAAGTGCCCATGCCTCAACACAGTTCATCTTGATACATCTCATTTATAAATTCCATTTTAATTAATTTAATTCAATTTTTATTTTTTACTTACCGATTGTACGGGTCAAGTGTTCCACTTAATCACTTAGGTGCAACCAAGTGTAATTCCTTTGGATTTATCCACTCATATAGAATCACTCACATAAAAAATGATGGGTCAACCCACCATAAGAAGTATTTCTATAGAAAATGTATTTATAATGTACTAAGAAATTTATCGAACACACCTAAGGGATGTTTTAATGTAATGGTAAATGTAATGTTTATAAAAAATTAACAAACTCAACTAAATTGGTTATTCAGGTTGAGGCATAAACCTCCAAATAATTCATTTCGAATAACAAACATTTTGTTCAAGGTCTAAGGATTAAATTAATAGCATTATATATTTATGGATAAACATATAGTAAGTATAGCACAGGGCTAAATGGAAATATTATATAAACCATGAAACATTAATGGAAAAATATGTAGAATACCTACCTTGTTCATAGGAAGGTTCACTAATCCAATATCAAGATTTGATTTAATATGGAATGAGAGAAATTGAGAGATTAGACAAACACCATGGCATGTAGTTAATGATAAAGTCAAAAAGAAAAACGAAAATAAGAGGAATGAGGAGTTTTAGACTTACCAATATGCTTCCAAATTACATAGAATTTTTTAATTCGATGCTCAGATAAGGAAGATCCACAAAAAAGGGAGAGGAGGAGGATGTAGGTTCATGTGGGGGCCTTATTTTCAAATTGGGGATCATTAATAAGGAGGAACACATAAAGGGTTAGAGGTAAGAATCATTATTTTTACTCTTTATTTAGGTCCCTAGTTAGGCTACACCATTTGGATAACTATGCACCAATAGTACTGCTCACACTACGCAACATCTATAACCCACATGTTTTGGTCGCACAGTTTTGTCAAACCATGTGCCAACCATGTGGTTCTACTACTAAAGTTGTAATAACCAGGTATCTAG
Organism: Viscum album; assembly: GCA_963277665.1. NCBI lineage: Eukaryota > Viridiplantae > Streptophyta > Magnoliopsida > Santalales > Viscaceae > Viscum > Viscum album. Next base: position 137,312,829 of record OY728134.1, read on the forward strand.
ATACATAGTTTGGAAAATCAACCATTTCTCATGTTATAACCACTACAATAAAATGAATACATTCTATATGGTCATGCATCCAACCTTACATATTTTAACAAAACATGTGACACTACATAAAGGGTCATATGGTTTCTCATAAGCAGCCACATGGTTTAAAAAAAGTATACCTTATCTATTTCTCTTTTAATGTGAGTTTTCATATACTTATGATCATAAATCACATATAAACTTTTGAGACACCCCTAAATTCTTAAACCACATATAAAAGAAATACTTTTAAGTGTAATAGTTTTCATATTTACATTCTAAAGATAAATTTTTGATTTTTCTCATACACTAATTGGAAGTGAAAATTCCTTTAAAATATTAATCATGAACCAAAAACATAGGACCTAACAATTTTCCCTATTCATTGTCTTAATCATATTCCTCTAACATATATTCCTCAATATTTTATTCCATAACTACTGTTTTTACATCATGATCAGACAATATAAAATTTTTGAATCTTTAACTTTAAGTAATTTTTTATTTCTTCATTTTCCTCTCATTACACATTTTACATATTTTATACTATAAATAAAAAAATCCATATTTTCCTAAAATAAATTTCTATGAATCATCATAGTGTTTAAAATAACATAATAATTTGTGTTTAAATCCATTAAAAACAAGGCACTTTTCGATTTTAACCTTCCTTCCCCAATGATAACAGACCCAATGCCTTTATTTCTAAGTGACTTATCATTAAGAAAAGATAGTGTACCATATTTATAATATTCCACATTCTTCATCAACTTCAAAACTCCCTTCCTATGAGAATAACACATGTTATCTAGTTTATAAGGTTGTTCCCTTTTTATATTTGATTTTAGTTTCAACAACTATGTCATTTACCATTGTTTTTTCTTTCGTCTCATGTAGATTTTGATATTTTTGTGAAAAAAGTATTTTTTGGTATCATGAAAATACATACTTTTTCAATATTTATAGATTACTATCATCTTTAAAAAATAGTTTCCAAATATTGGAATCTATTTTGATTATTTCGAATGTATTTCTCAGGTTTTCTCCTTTGAGTGAATTTACTACTCCTTATACTATAACTTTTGCTTCTCCAAGATTTTTTAATATTTATGATAAAAAAAAATTTATATGTTTTTTACCAAATTCCTCCAAAATTCTATTAGTAACTATAAAGGAAATATTTCCCTCTATAACTTACATAGTTTTTGAAGTTATGTTCCAATTTTTCTTCAGCTTTATTACCATCCACTTTGGTCTTTTGTTGCAAACAAATTTTTTTCCCTCATGGAACATTCTGATTCAACTTATACTTATTCTTATCCTCAACATAATAACTTACAGTAGAATATTTTTTTAGACTATGTATCCTTAGAAACACCATGTGTTTCATCTCTATATGTTTTAGGTACATATATGTTCATCAATGATTCCTTTTTCTTCTAATCATATTTATTCATCTTATCATCCTTTGTGGTTAACCTTTGTTTATACTTCCAATGATTAACTTATTAGTTAGTTAACCAAATTTTGTTTCTATGTTTTGAAAATTTACAACTCCTTGCTTATTTTTAGCATGATTTAAATCAATATAATCTAGTTATTCATCTTTCACTTTTATCTTTTATTAAATATTGATGTTCAGATTATTATCTTCATTAAGAGTCCTCTTCAGAACAAAAAAATCTTCAAGAAACATGGATTTTTTTCAAGAATTGATTCTTGATTATTTTCTAAAATATATCCTTTCCTTTACTAGTTTTTCTCCATTTTATTCCTTATAATATTATCATGATATTCTTTCAATTATACTTTCATCAAAAAATATTTCTAATTTTCTTCATTTTCTTTTTCTTTTGAAATACTACTTTCATCACTGGTGAATTTTTTTCCCTTCTATTTTTTAATTGGAAGTTTTCTACTAGAATCATTTCTAAATTTATCCACCTATTCTTCAATTTCATCATCTTTCTCACACATAGAAATATAGTTTTTAATTTTTTATTTTGATAAATATTTATCCATGACCCTAGAATATGATTTATATTTTTATACCTTCATCTTGAGGGATCTACTTGATTTTTTTCATCTTCGTCACTTTATTAAACTTCATTTCAACATGTATAATTTGAAGAAAAATGTCTAATATCTTCACAACTAAAGAATTTCAGAATAAACATTCCCTTTTACTTTTATATGAATCTTTTCACCTTTTCATAATATAAAGATATATATTCATAAAAATATTTACAAACCACGCCTTCAGTGTTAGACTCTCTATATTATAATTTAAGGATATTCATATAATTTCTTTACGGGACATCATTGAACAAAATTTCCAAATCAACCTTCACATTGTTCATTATAACAATCTCCTTTCTCTTTTCTTAAGTTATGAGAGTACTTTGTATATCATCCAGATTGAGAATTTTTTGATCTATATCTTCTAATGATGAATGTTTTCCATTAAATATATAAGGAAGAATTAATAATTTTACATTCTATTACTTTCCTATGGGTACTTATTAACCCTTGGTTTGGTTGGGATTTGGACAGTCAATTCATTAGGGTCATTTAAGGAATATTTAGAGGAATTTGGGAGCCCTTTTGGGTTTTAACAGTTAGTAAATTGAAATGGAAAACTATGTGGTTTGGAATAGGAAACCGTGTGGCCAAGAAGGGTCTATTTGAGGGGGTTCATAATTTTTCTAAACTGTGTGACCACCCATGCCAACTAAGTATCCATATGCAGGGAGGTTATGCACATTTGGTGCATAGTTATTGTAACTTTCTGAAAAAACTGTTCACCCAAAATAGAATATCTCTATAGGAAACATAGTCAAGGCACACTGTTACCCCTTATCATGAGGCCTCTCTTGTAAAACATGCACACATAGTTTTAATTCTTTATATTTTCATAATTAAAAATCACTATGACCCAGGTTTAACTAATAGTGACTCTATAATTTCATATTTTCTCAAACGAACCCCTCCCTAATGGTTTCAAGGTTTCTATCTTTTGATTCTAGATGGATTTCTATTATTCTTGGAAGATCAACTCCGGTTATGTTGCATTTTTATCCATGTTTTCGTTTTCTTCTTAGATATTAATTGGATCCCATCTCCTCTAATCTTATGGAAACCAAAGGGGTTTTATGCTGGATCTATGGGGTTTAACATGGGATTTATTTATTTAATATTGATATAGGACTATGATGGCCCAATCTGGACTTCTTAAGTCATCACTGTAGATGGAAAATAGTACAACCTCAGTTATTAGGGTAGGAGTTACTAAACAAGGGGATAATTATATGAAGTGATTTTTTTATTCTAAATTCCTTTGAGTTATCTATTTAATTTATTTATTTTATTGCAATGGATTTTTCGGAAATAAATCAGGTTTTTAAAGGGGTTTTCTTTATAAGTGTTTTGGGAAAACTAAGTGTCTGATAAAATGATTAAATATTGGATTTGGCTTAAAAATATGCTTTTATTCCACAAAAAAGACTGTCTATTTTTTGAAAATATTATATAAATTTTGATCTTGGTTTTTAAATGGTTTGAAAAAACCTATTAAATTGGGAAACCATGGATCCTTTAGGAAATAAATGTCTCTCATAGTGTGTTCAATTCCACAAGATGTTTTCTTTCACTTTTGTTGGAATAATTCTATTAGAGGTTATACTAGTTGGATCACTGTAGTCATGGATTAGAGATTTATTTTTATGTAAATTATGTATACTCATAATTTATATCCAAAATGGTGTGCATTTTAAATTTATATTGGATTGTCACATGATGTATTGTTCATAGTTATTTTCTCATATGCTTCCATATGATGGATTGTCATGATTGTTTTCTCACAAACTTTTACATGATGGATTGTTCATGGTAATTTTTTTTACTTGTTTACCATATGGTTTATTCAATGATTTTATTATTTATTACTTCATTCATGATCAATTATACTTGTAATATGCGTTCTTTTGAGAATATGAAAAAAATTTATGAATAAATTAGAGATGATTTAAAAATGGTTTTGAATTATGAAAATACATTATAAAACTATATTTAATGTAAATTTATAACTATTTGATTATTGATATTTGACTTTGTATAGATTCTGTGTTAGAATCATTCTAGGATTTGTGATCACACCCTACGTTTTCCATTGGATGGTTGTACATGTTTTTTTGTAGGTTTCATGATATGGGAGAGGAATTATGAATCATTTCATCTTCACAATTCATCATAGCCTTTATAGTCGGATTATTTGGAGGTGACAATTAGTCACCTGGATACTTGTTGGTATTTCCTTTTCATACTTTCTGGTTTGGTCTGTTTGCCTTGTAAAGTGTGGTATTGGATGGAACTTTTTCTTCTACATTGTATATTTCTTTTTGTCTTGGTTTGTTATATATGAAATTTTTTTCAATATTGTTTCACCTCACCACTATATTGGGATGGCTAGATGGCTTGTGTAGTTGACTTGGTATGGTTCTTTAGAAAATTGTATCTGAGGGACTCCCATCATGATTTTTGTTAACACAACCTGGTTTTAGTTATGCGTCTTAGGTAGATAAGGATTCAGACCATTCGGATTTAGGAAATAGTTGTGCTAGAGTTCCGAGCCTGCTCACTTCCATATCTGAACTTATGTTTCCATGGGTGGTCAGAATTTTCATTAACAAGTTTGAGGGTTAGAGTTTGAGTTCATTTGAATGAACTAGATGGGTAGTTTATTTAAATGGATGTATTCTTTTTAAATTTTTAAATTTTCATCTTTATAATTGTTATTAATTTAAATTCACATTATCTCAAGGTATTGAATTTAATTATTTATGTTGGTATCAAAATGATGATTAGGTATTGTATTTTTTATTAAATGATTCCATATAAAAGAGATCTCAGAAATCTAGGTGAGGAAACTGAAAAAAATTCCAAAAGAAAATCATCTGGGAAACCCTTATTTGGTAGAAGCTATAATCCCACTATTCATAATTAGGGTCAATAAGGTGTAGGAAACCATGAAATTTTTGTAGAACATGGCTCAAATTTCACTAAGAATCACACAACCATATTCCATGGTGAAAAAGGTCCCTAATAATATGATGATTGTATTGACTGGATTAAGATGATCATTAACTTCTAAAAGACTCATGATGAATCCTAAGTGGGTTTTTTAAGTATGTGGTTAGGGTATTGAGAAGGTGATGGTGGGACTCAATTGTGCTTGATAGTTTCCATGAGGGTCTTACATAGACTTATTTTAGGAAAATATTCAATCAATAAGATTACATCAAGATGTTATTTTCAGATAATAATATGGTGTTTCTAACAAATGGAGAGATTAGAAAATATTGTTCTGGAGTATTCCATCAATTTTACTAATTTGGTGCACTTGACACTAGAGCTAGTCAACAATGTGTACCTAAAGGCTTGGATGTTTGAGCTAGAAATGAGGCATGATATTTAGTAGATGTTTATTTTCAATTTACTTATTACCTTCATTGAGTTAGTCGCGAATGGATCATTAGTATAGGATGGAATATCTAGAAATATTGTTTTTGGTGGAGCTTTAATAGGTGAAACATTTACCCAATGTGTGTCTTTTATCCAAAAAAGGATATACAGGGGTTGTTGGTTTTCTTCGACACTAGTTCCTGGGGATTTCTCAGGATAAAAACAATTCTCCTACTACCAATGAGGAAGGTGGGGTCATAAAAAGCCTAACTATTTGGTGTATCCTCTCAATTGTCATCATTATGGACTATCAGGACATTTGAGGTATTTTTGTGAAAGAATATCCCAAATAAGTAAGGCTATATCCACTCTCACCAAGGGTTTTCAAATTTTTACCTATGCATACAAGGTTGGTTGGTCTAATCCTAATGAAATGGTGGATGATAATGTGGGTATGATCGAACAAATTTATGTGGTTGAGTTTCCACTAGAGGAATCTAAATAATTTCAAACTACTGTTAGAGGGATGGTGTTTATTTCATCTTTTATGGTGCAAGAATTTTTTTTATATAGATGGTAATCATTATTTTATACCATCAAAGTTAATTTATGTTTTGGGATTCTTTTAGAACTTATTACATTCTTGTTGGATCTTTCCACACTATTGGGAAAGAGGTTTGAACAAGGTTTCAGGTGTCCCACTTATCAGGTGTTGATATCTAACTTCAAGGTTGTGTTGAACATTTTTTCCTGATATTTACATTTTTAAAATAGTAATTGGAAAGGATTGAATGATCATTGTTAAGTCCCAGATAGAATTATATCATCATCTTTTTTAGTTATTATCTTCATGTGGGGTCACACATGTTTTTCATGTTGAGTGGGACTATAGATCAAGAAGGGTGGGTAATGTTGTTCCTTATACTAGGAAAATATTATGCAAGTTTTCAGAGATGTTTCTTTATTTTTGGAACAATTTTTAGTTTTTTTATTCTTTAATTGGTGTGTGTGTGTACCCTAAGGTCTCTTTGGATGCTTTTATTAGTTTTCCACCATATAGGGAGGTCGAGTATACTATTGACATTCTCCCTAGAAAAATTCCCATTTCAATGACATCTTATTGAATGGAACCTTTTGAGTTGGTGGGACATAAATTCTATATTGAAGACCTATAGGTCAATAAAATTTTTCATCATATCCAATCACATAAGGATTCCCTTTTCCTCTTTTCTAATAAATTAGATGAGAATCTCAAACTTTTCATGGATTATCAAAAGTTGAATATGTTAATAATTAAGAAAAAATATTATTTTCCAAGTATTGATGATCACTTTAACCATCTTAAAGGGGAACATTGGTTTTCAAATGATTGACCTTTGGTCATGGTACCACCATTTTAGAGTTTGATAATAGGGTATATTTGAGACAAATTTTAGTATCTAATAAGTTTAATTTTGAGTTTTCGATTATTCCATTCAATCTCACTAACATTCATGTTGTATTTATGTATTTTATGAGACAAATATTTCATCATTTCATGGACTATTTTTTGTGTTCAGGGATGAAAATTTGGTATAATACAAGTCTAAGTAGGATCATAAATACCATTTGGATATAATTATTCATATATTGAATGAAAATCGTCTATTTTTTTTATCTTTCCAAATATAAAACCATTATTTCCAATTATTCATATATTAAAAGTATTTTTGGTGGGGTTACTTCATGTGAGTGATATCAGTCTCCCAATAGAGATTTATTCTTTCATATAAGGATGGTTATTTCATTTTCTCTTAGGTGGGAGTTGATATATAGTGGACACAGATCAAGTTGGTCTATACCCCTAAGGATATCAGTATGTATCACGAATTAAGATATTAGTATTTGTGTTTAGGTTTGAGGTGGTCGATTGCACATTCTATTTCATGGTGTCTCACTTGTTAAATAATCAAAATGAAACACCAAAGACATTCATGTTTATTGAAACAATTACACATTTCATAATAGTACTGGGATGAAATTTCCATGTTATTCATCATTCTTGTTCTATAAAATTCTAATGGGAAGTAAATGATTTGGGTGATCATTGTTTAACTTATGAAATTGTCTCATTTCTTACCAGTCAAGGAGATAAAAATAGTGGAACATATTAGATAATTGTACATCTAACAAATGGTGATAATTCATTAGGTTCCCTCTATGATTGATTCTAATAGGTATGTGTGTCTCACAACCATGTTTTATAACGGTTCGAAGAAGCTTTTTCGTTCCTATTAGAAACTTAGTATAGATTATCATCTGTAAAAAGAAGGAAAAATATAGATATATCCATTTTATTAAGGATGTTATTTGTTCTTGAGATCTTTTTTGGGAGACCTTGTTGATCTCTTATTTTCTACGTGGATTTCGTAAAACCGTCTTTATTTTATTTGAGTCTCATTTAGGAGATGATGGAAAAGGCGCAGCTGACTTGGAAGAGGTTGTTCATAGTAAAAAACAATCCAAAATATTATATTGACCATCATCATAGGCCACTAGAGTTTAAAGTTACTAATCAGGTATTCCTTAAAGATTTAACATTCTTGGGACATCATCAGTCAGGTAAGAAGGGTTTGTTGGCACTGAGGTATGTTGTCCCCGTTTATATTGTGGAGTGACTTAGAAATATGGAATATTAGTTTGACATACCATCTCATTTGACTTTTATTAATGATGAGTTTCATGTTACACTGCTAAGGAAAAATAAACCAGATCCTTCCCATGTGATTGAATGGGAGGATATTGATCATGAACATGATACGACTATTGTTGAGCTACCATTTACTATTATTCCTTTTTGGATAATTCTTTTCATGTTTAAATGATTACCTTGGTGTGGTACTATAGATGTCTAGATGGGATTTCCACAAGACATGAGATAGGGAATCATTGATGAGGAAATAATGGTTTTATATTTTTGTGAGTCGGCAATCTTGAGCTCTTTTTAGGGATGGAATGATTTTATAATAAGATGATTTTAATGTTTCATTACTTTATTATAGGTAATTCTTAACACTTTTTTCTCATGATTTTTTATGACTCTTTCTGGGTCCATTGTTTGAGTTCTCAAAAAAATTGGGATCCATCGGGTGTAACGACCAGATCATTTATGAATAAAATTTTATATATTTTTATTTAATAAAATTTCTTCTTATTATAGAAAATAGATGCACTATTTTTTATCCAATTAAATTTAAATGAAAGTTTAGTATCATTAACATTGATAATATGTTCATTGAATAGTGATCACGTCACTAGTATAAATATTGGGTTTTGACAAATCCTTTTGACACAGAAAAAGGATGTGATAGCCTCAAATAGTATTATCATACCCTATGAATCCCATTTATTAGATCTTCCACGGGAGATTGAATTTGTGATATTTTTTCTAGACCAATCTCAAGCAGAGATTCGACAACTTTAGCCTGAGAAAAATAGTTTATAGGAGATGTTCAAGCACATCAAGATCATTACCCAAACCATGTTCATAGAATGACCCCATTAAAACCCCACCATCATGCACATCACTCTTAGGGAATATTATGGTGTAATAAACGGATATGTATCAACCCACATCCCTTTAAATTATCACCCTATATTCAACAAGAATCATATTTGTGTGGTATTAATGAGAAAATATTGAAACATCATCTATCTGTAATTTTCCCTACACCACTAACATCTCAAAAGAAACTAATTTTTTTGGAAGCTCACAAAAACTAAAATATGAGGATTTTTAATATCATTGGATTCACTAAAAATAATTCTTTTCAATAACACTAATTAGTTAATACTAGTGTGAATCTCTTTAAGAAAACTCTTAGCTGACAATGCTCTCTCAAGGACTCTAGTGTAAGTGTAGAATCATATAAGCACAATACCATCCTATTTACTTTCTCAAATAGATTTTATTAAACTGTTTAACTCAAAAAATCTACTAAAATTTTATAGGAAATACCTAATGACATTTATATCTCCAATACATACTCAAACAAGATTTTTCTACCCTTTTATGGTTCTATCATCTACCGAACTCTAATTTTTAGCACATTATATAATGGAACCACGTACAAAATAAAATACAACAAATCAACCAAGGTAGATAATTATAATAATGAGTTTATGAAATACATTGCTTACTAAATCAGTATAGTTTCATTTGATAGATTCCTGAATGGACCACCATCTATTCAATGGGTACCTAAACTAGATGAAATATGTAAGTCACTAATGTTAACCAACCCTATTCTAAAGGAGGATAGGGTCTGGTCAGAGTTTAGGAGACCTCTATCAATGGAACACTCATAATATAGATTACTCATAGGTAGTCTCATATAACCTTGTGAGAACTATTATATGTTCATTAAATTGTTCTACACCAAACATGATGGAAAAATAATCTGTCTATTCACACAGAAATGGAAGCCTCTCAACTAAAACTCAAATTCAACACCTCTTTACTCAGATGATCAGGGGAGAGGAATCAAGAAACATATTGGGATCTCAAAACCCTTCGTCTATATAATATATAGATATGTTTGGGTATATACTTCATTAAATGTGATGAATCCTAAATGGTTATGTTATATATGTGTTTGATGATACAAAAATGATTAGAAAACCATTACGAGATACTATATGATGCATATATATCCCTAATTATACCATGTTACTGGTTCCATAAGTTTCTATTTCAATTAATATAATGGGATGATACAATTTAATGGATACACTAATCACTACACAAACACTGGTTTTTCAGTCTACTAATAAAACTAAAAAACCCATAACTAAATTTCCAAATATTGTAAACCAAACCCTATATGGATATTAACTTCTACATTTTTTCCCATGAACTGAACTATTTTGATACCATTTTGACTTGACCTAACCCATTAAATCACCACCTATGTTTTTTGTATGCTGAGGGTGCCTTCCCAATCCCACCTCTAATAGGCTAGGTTCAAGCGACTAGAACCAAGAATGCATAATATCATATGGGATGCCTTAGACTATACAAATATATTAAAAATGTTAAATACAATATATAAAATATAAAAAATAAAAAATATCATAATATATGAATAAAAAATTGTATATCAATTAATGTATGAGAAGTAATTGTATAACATCATGCCTCATGGGAAACCATGATTCGAAACCAAAGCACATTAAACACTATACTATGAAAAAACGTGTAGAATGGAATCACCATAAACATAGATATCTCACCTATGAAGATCCACCATGTTATTCAAAGTGACAAGGAATATTTACAATGTTCGACCATAGCAACTACACCCCCCAAGTATCACCACATGTCATCTAGGATTTGGTCCACACACAGACAGACAGACATACATACATATATATATATATCTATATGTATATATAGATCTACGATCACCAACCACGTATCTAAACTATGAATCATCTTCATGGACATAACACATTTGGAAAAAAGCCTCATTTAAGAGTGAGTATAAATATATCAATTAGTATTCCCTAAAATTAAAAACAAAATACATAATAACTAGTTAACCCAAATCCCTCGGTACAAATGAGTAACATGAAAGGATGGTAAACCCCATATATTCTTAAAATAAAAGAAACAAATGAACATATTAGAGTCTCCTATAACCATACAAAAGATAATTTCTATGAATAATCACAACACAAAAGTATCCAAGGTCACATTGGATGGAGGAATACTTGTTTTGTATGTAGTCCTTAGCCTAGCTACAATTCACACCGTGATGGTGACCAAAAGTTGTATGAGGAATCTTCAAATCACAATTAGTCTAGATCCTCATGGATCAAGTGATGGAGGAACCCAAGATAAAAAATTGCATGTCATCTAGAAAAACTAGGGACCCACAATCCTCATATTACAACTCTATCATTATGAAGTGGAATGATCCTCATTAGAGAAATATACATCATTCTCCACTTCTCGTATATATAGATTCCAACCACTATAAAATAATATAAATTACAAAGAATATTAGTAGAACCTATATAACATGAACTATTTCACACAAATCATTTCTACGACATCACTCAATAGTATTAGTAATGGGATACTTGTACCTTACTAGAAGGGAACTTAATAAAGAGGGAAATCAACCCCCATAGAAGACCTTTACCCTAGTATGTGTCATATGAATCATTTGAGAGTGTTACTAACTCCATGAATGAAGGAACCATACCAAATACTTATGAGAGGTATACCTAATCCCCTAAATACATGGATGACCCTCACCATTGAGATACATATGTCTTGAGAGCATTACCAACCTCATGGATGCTCTAATAATTCACCCATAAACAACCTCATCTATATGAATCAAGGAAAATGTAACATCCCGGTTCTGGAAGCCACCTCGAGGTGCCCCCTTCCTAGTTGGTCACATGGCCTCAAGAGCATTTCCCCAAATGCCAGAGGCTGCTGACTAGCAGTGAGGGCCTTCGGTGTGATAGTGGAGAAACTATGCCCTCATTGGTAGAGTACACAGTGGAAATAAATAACATGAAATAGAAGAAGCAGTAAATAACCAACAATAAATAACAGCGAAAGATTAAATCAAAAAATTGGAGCACATATGTATGTATATGAAATGATTCATGATACATATCTAGGAAACCATCCAAACAAGTCACAATGCTTTAAAACACCACAGTACCAAAACAAGTACAAAAGGGAAAAGTAAACAACTCCTCAACATTGCAAGCCACAGCTTGGATCCATGCTCTCCTGCTCCAAGCAATCATGTTCCAGATGTCGAAGGGCGCCTACCCTTGTCTATACCTACAACAACATAGTCTTTTTGGGCCCAAAAGCCTGACCCAAACAGGGTGTGAGACTAAATCCTAGTAGGCATTAACCCGAAGATCTGTGCCTAATATTCAGTGAGTATATGGCATGTAAAAGTACAGTAAGCAGTAAACAGCAACAGCATGGAAGTAGGCAGTAAAGAGTAAGCAGTAAAGTAGGATGAAACATAACAGTAATAAAAAACAAACAATAGAAGTAGTGAAGCAAAACAGCTAACACCAATAGGAAACCCTCTGGGAAGTACCCATAGCCATCCCCTCTGGTCCTAATCAAGAAGTACCACAACCCTCTGGGTAGTGCACTCAGCCTAACCCCTATTGATTGGTCATACAAATTATGAGAATCTCAAGTGAAGCTCACTCGTTCAATTCCCCTTATAGTCTAGGGTAGTCATGGACTCTCTGAGGAAGATCATGTGGTCTAACCCTCTTAGCCCCAAGGTCTAGAGACTCTCTGAGGAAGCTATCTCGGTCCATTCCTCCTATAACCTCAGGTTTACCACAGACTCTCTGAGGAAGATCACTTGGTCAATTCCTTCTCTATCCTGGGACGGTTATTAAAAAGATTCAAACAAAGTAAGACACTCTGAGGAAGGTCACTCGTTCTACCCTCCTATAGTCTATAATATATTAAGGCACTCTGGGAAGCTCGCTCGGTCTATCTAGTGTGGCCTATAATGTCCAAGACTCACTGAGGAAGCTCACTTGGTCTACCCTCCTGTAGTCTATAATGTAAAAGACTCTTTAGGAAGCTCACTCGGTCTATCCCTTAGAGTCTATAGCACCAGGATCTCTCAGCCCACTGCCAGTCAGTGTATAATAATGTAATATGGCCAAAGTAAACCTATAAAGATACTTGGATAACCCAAGTACATCGAAAAAGCTACATGTCTAACCAATGTACTCCTATAGAGATACATGGATAAACAGTCTACAAGGAAACAAGCATGTAAGGCAAAACACTCCATCCTATGGACACAAGGCATGGGAACAGTCATAATGGCCAAAGGTAAACAAGACCCAAAGGTCGTAAATAGAGAAAAGAATGGGAAACACATCCAAGCACAACCAATTATCCTCCAACATGATTAATTCACCTCTACACAAGCATACAAGCAAGGAAAGAAAACAACAAGGGTAAAAAAGTAAACACGCAATACCCCATTCACATGTATTGGGGGAATTTGCACATAAAACTCAAAGACTTTGAACGATATGGCACAAACCACCTACCTCGATCCTAGGAGATCGATATACTTGAACCACGATGATTGATTCTTCGCTGAACGTTTTATATCTGAGAAAATTTCCAAAAAACTCCTCCTTCGATAACATGATAAAGAGGAAGAATTAGAAAACAAGGCTCAAGAAGAAGGGAGAACTTGCGGCTATGATTCCAACGCAATCGATGGTGGTCGAATCGGAGAACGTATGGAGGAACGATGGCTCGTCTAAGATCCACGGATTCCCAGTGCTCATGAATGAACATGACCTAGAAGAAGCTATTTCCAGGGGTTAGTCGCGACCCCGGTTCGTTTAATGAAAAAAAAGAATATACACTACGTGCAATTTTAGAGTACACAGTGTGTACTAGGTCTTTCTGTACTCCGCCAAAATCGGCCTCCACGTCACCCCTACACACCGTGCGTGTGGCCCGGACACGTCCAGTACACGGCTTCGAGCAGGAAAAGAGTACACAACGTGTACTCAGAAAGTACACGGCGTGTACTTCAAAAATTTACAGAAACACCATTTTTCTCAAAACTACGGAAAATGGAAAAAGATACAAGGAATGAATACCCAGGTTCATAAAAACTTCCCCCTTAAAGAAATTCATCCCCGAATTTCCATAGAGAGGCGTAGAATAAGAAACCCCAAACAGCTCCGACCACTGCGATCATACATCGGTCTCCCTCTCCCAAGTCTCATCCTGTAATCGCATGTGCTGCCATAGTACCCATATCGGAGGAACAGATCGGCCTCAGAGAAACATCGTTCTGCGATCAAGAATCTGGATAGGATGCTCCTCAAAGGATTCATCTGATTCAAGATCAACCTCCTCGGGTTGGAAGACATGAGACAGGTCTGAAAATTAACATCGGAGCTGAGAGGCGTGGAAGACGCCGTGCATAGCCCGATACATCTGAGGCAGCTGCAACCGATAGGTAACTGGCCCTACTCTCTCCAACACCTCAAACAGCCTGAAATACCATGGTGATACTTTACCCTGCCTCTGAATCCTCTTATGTCCAAACCTTAGTGCGACACGTAGGAAAACCTGATCCCTGACCTCAAACTCCAGAGGGCATCTCCACTGATCAGCGTAAGACATCTTTCGAGACTTTGTCGTAGCCATCCTCTTCTGAATCAACTGTATCTATTCTGAGGTGTCCTGAACAAGATGAGGTCCTAGCAGAGCTGCCTCTCCTGGCTCCAGCAAGCATAAGGGTGATCGGCATGGACAACCGTACAAATCCTTGTAAGGTGCCATCTAAGTGGTCTTCTGAAAACTTTTATTGTAGGAGAACTTCACAAGAGGAATATGATTCTCCCAAGAACCATCAAAATCTAGAATTAAAGCTCGGAGCATATCCTCAAGCACCTAGATCATGCGCTCAGACTGGACATTAGTATGTGGATGGTATGCTGTACTCAAAAGTACCTATGTACCCAAAGCCTTCTGAATTCCCTGCTAAAACCAATAGGTAAAGCGTGAATCCCTGTATTAAACAATGGATTATGGAACTCCATGTAGATGTACAATCTCTCGGATGTACAACCATCCTAGATCATCAACACTGAAGGCCCCCTTGATCGGAAAAAAGTGAGCAACCTTCGTAATCCTATCGACGACAACCCAAACAGCATAGTTTCCCCGAGATGACCTCAGCAACCTGTTCATGAAGTCCATCGTGACATCGTTCCACTTCCACTCGGGAATGGGTAACTGTTGTAAAATCCATGCTGGTCACTGATGCTCTTCTTTCACCTGCTGACTTGTAGAACATCTCATGACAAAACCAGAAACATCTTTCTTCATACCTGGCCACCAGTACTGGTAGTGAGGATCACGATACATCTTGGTGATGCCAGGATGAACTTCCCAAATTGAGGAATGAAAATCCTGCATCATCTCCTCACGTATGTCTTTTGGAACCCATATGTGTCCCTGGAAACACATGATCTCATCCTCGTCCACTGTCCATCCAAGAAGAGGGTCCCCTCTTGACACACTCTCCCACAGGACTAAGGCCTCCAAATCTGATAGCTGCCTCATCCTTACCCGATAAAGAAGTGTAGAGGTCACAGCTATAGAAGATAGGACAGTCTGTCCCTGCCTATTGTGCACTTCCAAGTGCATCTTAGAGTACAGAGCCATAAGCTGCCACTCACTGCTTGCCTTCTGAACTGCCTGAATCTGAGTTCTCCTGCTCAAATCATCATCCACAACATTTCCCTTTCCTGGCGTATAGCTGAGCTTAAATTCAAATTACTGAAGATACTCAACCCACCTATGCTGTCTCAGATTCAGATCACACTGAGTGAAGATATACATGAGACTCTTGTGGTCGGTGAAAACCACAAAGTGCTCTTCTAGAAGGTAGTGTCTCCAACAGCATAAGGCATGAACAACAGCTGACAACTCCAGACTGTGCGTAGTGTAATTCCTATTGTGTGGCCTCATCTATCGAGACCCATACGCAATGACTCCGTCTCCATGCATAAGCACAGCTCCCAGCCCGATACCTAAAGCATCATAGTAAACAGTGTATCCCCTTCCTGGCTCAGGCAAGACTTGTATCGGTACTGACGTCAACCTCCCCTTCAGCTAATGAAAGGATGACTCACAAGAATGTGACCATAAAATCTTCTCCCCCTTCTTGGTTAGACTTGTCAATGGTGATGCTAGGTGCGAGAAGTCCTGAATGAAGCTTCTGTAGTATCCTACCATCCCTAAGAAACTTCGTACCTCAAAGACGTTCTTCAGCTTCTCCTAGGAAACTACATCTCTCACTTTCTCTGGGTCCACATATACTCCAGCCTTTGAGATGATGTGACCCAAGAAGTGAAACTGATCCATCCAAAAGTGGCACTTTGGGAGTTTATCATACAACTGATGCTCTCTTAGGGTACTCAGAATGATCTCAAGATGTGTGGCATGGTCGTGTCGATTGTGATATTACACCAAGATATCGTCCACAAAGACCACGACAAAAGAGTCCATGTACGGATGGAACACTTGGTTCATCAGTGCCATGAAAACCGTAGGCGCGTTCATGAGACCGAACGACATGACTGTATACTCGTATAGACCATACCTACTTCTAAAAGCTGTAAGAGGTATATCTAATGGTATAACATGCAACTGATGATAAATGGACCTCAAATTGATCTTTAAGAACACCCGATCTCATCGAAGTGGATTAAAGATTTCATCTATCCTTGGTAACAGATATTGGTTCTTGATCGTCAACTGGTTCAACTTCCGATAATCCACACAATTACAAAGGGTGTCGTATGACTTTTTCTCAAACATGATAGGAGAACCCCAAGGAGATGTACTAGGTCAGATGAAACCCATTACCTGCAACTCCTCCAGCTGCTTCATGAGCTCCTACAACTCAGGTGTAGCCATCCTAAAAGGAGGAATTGACACTGGTGCCACTCCTGGAATGATCTTAATCGAGAAGTCTACTTCACACTCTGAAGGAAAACCTGAAAAGTCCTCAGGAATGACATCCTGGAAACAATCCACCACTGGGGGAAAGTATGACTGTGAAGTCCCCTGGTCATCCAAATAAAGACTGGAAATCTGGGCAGTAACATCCCCTACCCCATGATACTCTGGCCCAGCTCTACCCTCCTGGACATCCCAGTCGCCTCTATAAAGAAAGGATCTTCCCTTTAGTGATACGAAACTCACCCTGCAGAGATAAAAATTGACGAGTGCCTAGAAAGAAGCCAACCGGTCCATCCCTAGAATAATTTCATAGCCCGACATCTCAAGGACATAGTGGTACCATAATAAGTGACACCCCTCAACCTCAAGAGGGAACTCTCTACACTGACGTACGCTAGATGTCCTCGTTCCCAACGGCATGTTCAGAGTTAACAAGTCGGTAGATGAAAAGATACAGAGCCCAAGGCTCTCCACAACCGCAATAGAGATAAAGCTATGGGAAGCACCAGTATCGAAAAGGGTTGTAGATAAACTAAGGCTACTAAGATCATACCTCCAACGGTAGAAGGGTCGGGATCCTTCTCCTGATAGCTCTGCTCAATGGCGAAAGAAGGGCACGCACCACAGCCCTATTCCCCTAACTGATCGCTATGAGCTAATCCACTATACTGTCGCTGATGACTTGGTGACTGACCACCACGGCCGCGACCTCCACCTTGACCCGAACGGCCGGAAGAACACCAGTTCCTAGACTGGTGGGAAACTGGTTAAGCATCTCTATAACGTGGGGTCATAGAAGAACTCCTACAACCAGTTGAAGGTGAGGAGATCTAACAAAAAAGCTGAAGAAGGCCCATCTTGGTGCAAGATCGGCACTCCATAGGATCCCTCTGTGTATGTGGCCTAGTATGACCACTCCTACCACACTGGTAGCATATAACATGGCTTCTAGAAGATGTAATTCACGTACCCCGATCTCCTCGAGAAGACTCTTTGTGATGCATCCTACTATCCATAGGAGGAACACATGCTCTGGACGTCGAACAGCCTTGGATCACTACTCTAGAATCCCTTAGATTGCACTCAGTGATCAGCGACTGGTTGATGATGGAGGATATCAAAGTCAACTGGAAAATGTTCACCTAGGAATGGATCTCCTTCCGGAGACCGTCCTCGAACATCCTAGTAAGGAACAACTCATCCCCTGCTGGGATCAGTGTGAAACGTTGAAGCTCAGTGAAGTGAGATGAGTACTCCAAAACAGAAAGAGTACCATGCTACAGACTCATAAAATCCCGGGCCCGATTGTCCGTCAGGGACTCTGGATAGAATTAGTCATATAAGGTGCATTGAAACTCATCCCATGACACACCCTTCTGATGCCCTGACTATGAGATCACCTCCCACCACCTCTTGGTGGTGTCTCGAAGCATATAGGTGGCCAGATTTACCCTCTTCTCTAGGGGTATCTCCAGATGCTCAAAGATAGTTAGGGTGGACTCGAACCCCCACTCTGCATCCTAGGGTCCTCCATCCCCTGAGAAAGTAGGAGGATTATTCTATTGAAAAACTCATCCATCGACAGGGCAGGAGGCGGCACTCCTTGAAAGGTCTGCATCATCCCCAAGAAGACCTCCCTGAACTGCACATCAACGCCTATGAAGGGTATAACTGCTGGTGCCAAGGCTGGCACAGCAGGAGGATCAATAGGAGGCCCCAGATTGGCCATATCTAGTGTCTGATCACCGTTTGGGAACTGACGTACGACAAGAGGACGTCTTAGAGGCATATCTATGAAATATGAAAAGCACACCTTAGATCTGGATTAACAAACACTGAAAACATAGGTGTACAAAACGGGAACAGAGGAATGAAACTATCATGTTTTACAAAACACAACTACACAGCGTGTATAAAAACTACACAGCGTGTCTTCTTTAGCCATTAACATGGGTGTGTACTCCTACCACTACTGGTCGTGTAACACCCCAAACTACACGGCATCTTGTTCCCACACACGGCGTGTACTTGAAATCTAAACCCCTATCTGAGTCTCCTTACACGGATAACCCACATGGTCCAACTAACCCCAGACTACACGGCGTGTTCTCTAGGGGCACAATGTGTACTAAACATGGTCTTGGTAGCCCATGTTGTTAGTTACACGGCTATCTACATGGCTTCCCTTACACAGCATGTTCCGAACAAACAAGTTGTGTATAGGAGAAGATAACACTGACCTGTGTTATTAGTTACACAGTCGGGTACCTAGGACAAAACTATAGAGTGTGTTCTTTACCAACAGGGCGTGTTCTACTTGAGATTCCCTGGCCCGTGTTGTTAGTGACACGGCCGGGTACACGTCTCTAAACTACACGGCATGTTATTTATCCACACGGCATGTTCTACTCGAGCATCCTCGGCCTGTGTTGTTAGTGACACGGCTGGGTACATGGCTCTAAACTACACGGTGTGCACCTACCGTACACGGCGAGTTCCTAATATTATTTTCACAACACCGTGTTTCTGCTGACACGGTCAGTGAAACGGCTTGAAAACTACACGGCGTGTATCCAGAAAGTACACGATATGTATTCTAGGTTTTTTCAGGCAGTAGATTAGAAACTGCACAGAAGCCAAGAAAACACGGAAAACAAGGCAAGGAGGTGCCAAATTCCAACCCGTGAGGGCCCATACTCCCCACAAATCAAATCTTGGCATCCAATACAGTCATACATAAGGAAAAATAGGTCAATGATTCCCCAATTTCTGATTCAAGAGGGCCCATATCACCTCAAGAACCCAAACATGGCGTTCATTTTTAAGAAAAGGTACAATACAAACAACTTCTCTATCAAACTACAGGGATTCTATCAAACATCTATCACAACAGCATTCATAATCTACACAATGTCTATCAGAGCAACATGCAATTTCTAATTCACACTAAATAGTGTGGCAAGAATGCATGGAATGTGATTTCTAAAAAGTACCTATATGATGCAAGAAATGCCATACCCTCATCTCATCGGGTTTCTACAGAAATAGAACTAGCATGGAAACAAAAATAACAACACAAGTCACGTGAATAACTCTAGCTGAAATTATATCAACCATAAAATCTCAAAATCATAAAAATGCAATAAACAAGATAGTATGGCCTTTCCCTGTACATGGGTTAGCTACTCCCAGGCACAACTTATTACCATGTACCGAATCTATCCTATCCACAGCTAAAGTCTCCAAACAGTAAATCAAGAGAAAATAATTCCTATGATACCCTTTGTAACATCCAGATTCCGGAAGCCTCCCAGAGGTGCCCCGTACCCAGTTGGTCACATGTCCTCGAGCGTATTTCCCCAAATGCCAGAGGCTGCCGACTAGCAACGAGGGCCTTGGGTGTGATAATGGGGAAATTATGCACTCATTGGCAGAGTACAGAGCGGAAATAAATAACATGCAATAGAGGAAGCAGTAAATAACCAACAATAAATAACAATGGAAGTCTAAATCAACAAACTGGATCACATATGTATGTATATGAAATTATGCAAGATAAATATTTAGGAAATAATCCAAACAAGTCACAACGCTAAAAAACACCACAGTACCAAAACAAGTAAAAAAGGGAAAAGTAAACATCTCCTTAATATCGCAAGACAAATTTTGGTCTCATTCTCTCATGCTCTAAGCAATCAAGTACCAGAAGACGAAGTGTGCTTGCCCTTGTCTATACCTCCAACAACATAGTCTGTTTGGGCCCAATAGAATGACCCAAATAGGGTGTGAGACTAAATACCAGTAGGAATTAACCTGAAGATTTGTGCCTAACAGTCAGTGAGTATATGGAAGGTAAAATTACAGTAAGCAGTAAACAGCAACAACAGAGCTGTAGGAAGTAAATAGTAAGCACTAAAGAAGGATAGAAAATAATATTAATCTACCACAAACAATAACAGCAGTGAAGAAAAATAGATAACACAAATAAAAACCCTCGGGGAAGTACCCGGAGCCATCACCTCTGGTCCTAATCAAGAAGTACCACAACCCTCTTGGATGTGCAGTCAGCCTAAGCCCTCGGGCTTGGTCATACAAATTATGAGACTCTCTGAGGATGCTCACTCAGTCAATTCCCCTTATTTTCTAGGGTATTTAGGAACTCTCTTAGGAAGATCACGCAGTCTAACCCTCTTAGCCCCAAGGTCTAGAGACTCTCTGAGGAAGCTATCTCTGTCAATTCCTCCTATAGCCTCAGTTATACCATAGACTCTATGAGGAAGCTCACTCGGTCAATTCCTCTTCTATCCTGGGAAGGTTCAAAAAAAGATTCAAACAAAGTAAGACTCTCTGAGAATGTTCACTCGGTCTACCCTCATGTAGTCTATAATATCTGAAGGCACTCTGGGAAGCTCGATCAGTCTTTCCCCTGTGGCCTATAATGTCTAAGACTCACTGAGGAATCTCAATCGGTCTTGCCTCCTGTAGTCAATAATTTCAAAGACTCTCTGGGAAGCTCAATCGGTTTGTCCCTTATAGTCTATAGCACTAGGTTCTCTTAGCCCCATGCCAGTCAGCTCATAATAATGCTATAAGGCCAAAGTACACCTATAAAGCTACTTGGCTAACCCAAGTACACCTATAAATCTACTTGGCTAACCAAAGTACACCTATATAGATACTTTTCTAAATATTATACAAGGCAACAAGCATATAAGGAAAAACACTCCATCCTATGGACACAAGGCATGGTAGCAGTCATAACCGCCAAAGGCTAACAAGACCCAAAAGTCGTAAACAGAGAAAAGCATGGGCAACACATCCAATCAAAACAAATTATCCTCAAAAATGATTAATTCACCTCTACAAAAGCATACAATCAAGGTAGGAAAACAAACATTGTAAAAAGGTAAACACGCAATACCCCGTTCATGGGTATTTGTGGAATTTGCACATAAAACTCAAAGACATTGAACAGTAAGGCACAAACCACCAACCTCGATCTTAAGAGATCGATATACTTGAACCAAGACGATCAATTCTTCCACAAACGTCAAAGATCCAAGAAAACATCCAAAAATCTCATCCTTCGATTACTTGAGAAAGATGATTAATTGGAAAACAAGGCTCAAGATGAAGAGAGAAGTCATCGCTGCGATTCCAACACAATCGATGGAGGTTGAATTGGAGAACGGATGAAGGAATGGTGGCTCATCGAAGATCCGTGGATTCTCGGTGCTCACAGATGAACATGACCTAGAAGAAGCTGTTTCTCGGGGTTAACCGTGACCCCAGTTCATTTAATGAAAAAAAGTACATGGCGTGTACTTTTAGATTACATGACATGTACTAGGAATTTCCGTACTCTGCCAAAGTCGTCCTCTACGTCAACCCTACACATCGTGTGTGTGGCCCGAAAAGGGTCTATACACGGCTTCGAGTTAGAAAAAAGTACACGATGTGTGCTCAGAAAGTACATGGCGGGTAGTTAAAAAATTTCCAGAAACTCCATTTTTCTCAAAAACTCCAGAAAAAGGAAAAAAACCTGAAACGAAGATCTGGGTTCTTACAAAAAATAAAAATTCCATTAATATAAACGTCATAAAAGGATGATTAATATACCACCATATACTCTGTGAAAAATTCAAATAATACACTACCCACACATCTAAAATAGACTTTTGGATTGAAGGATATAAAGAATAAAATATATTATCTTCCACATGGTGTGCCCGGTATGGTATACATCATGTGGGTGCATTCAGTTAGGATGGTCATATACTATAGTAGCACTATATATTTGATAAAAAATTACAATACATGCATAATTTTGATGGTTTGGATTTGTTAGAATGTATTCGGGATATACGTTGAGTATCCTATCTAGTTATACAAGGCATCTGATAGAGCCAATAGATTAAATATTGTTTTTTAGTTAATTAATATTTTATTTCCCCCCATTTTAATATTTTATAGGGAATATATAAATTTATTTAATTTTGGAATAATATATATATAATAGTAAAAGGATTAAATATTATTTTTTATTATTTCAATAAATTATACAATTAATATATATTTTTCACAATTTTTAGGTATTTTTTAGAAGTTTGATGAATTTTACATAATTTTTAGATACAAAATAAAACCAAATAAAATGTTTCACAATAAAAATGATACATGATAAACTTATTATTCCTTTAAAATATTAATTTAACAATAATATTAATTGATGGAACATACTTAAATTCTATACAATCAGTGATTTGAATAATGTGGAAGTGAGTTAAAATTCGAAAATTCCCCTAGGAGAGTACATGGAATATGTAAGATAAGTTTAATCATACATAAGATCCATTTTGGAGCATTATATAAAATTATTGAACAAAGGGTAAAACATCTTTAAGATTAAAGTCGAAGAAATTTTGCTAATGGATTGGATATGTAAATGTTAATAGCCCATGTGTAGGAGAATCCTTGAGAATGCCCAAATGTACCAAATTTATTCACCATATAATTTTTAAATAATATTACGAAATTTTCAAAAATAAAAACATTTCAAATAAAAATACTCTTATGTATGAATTCACAAGAGTATTTCTAAGTATGTATAAAATAAATGAAACATTTATTGATAAAAATAATCAAATTTAAGACTCTTTGAATTTGATAAATAATATTTTCTCTAATAATATTTAATTTTAACTCCCTCATCTACAATAAATATATAAATTTAAATCCATTTTATTTAGATATTGAATTGGTGATACAAACAATTCATGTGCTAATATCTATGGGTAACTAACTTTTCAAAATATCATATTTCTCAAATATACTCCTGGATAATATAGAATAGAAAAATTTGATATTTTTTAAAGGTAAATTCTATTTAGATAATGATTTATAATGGTTGAAAATTTATGTAAGCATCATATGTAATAGTCAAACACTTTTTCATAGAGAATAATGTTGATATATAAGAGTAATTTTTTGGAAATTCAAGGGTACTTACCTTTTAAAAACAAATTGAAATTACTATAATGTAGGAAAAAATATTTTTCAAAATTTATAAGAAATTAAAAACATGAATATTATATTTATTAAATTTAGAGATTTTATATGAAGTGGAAACTTGGATAAAACCTTTAAATTGGAAAAAATATAGCTCTTAAGTCCAACTATCTACTGATACAAGGAGAACAGAATTCAAGAAAGTGTATTTTTAAGAATAAATAAATCTAAAAGGACGTATAAAAAGAATATTGAATCTCATATTGGTTGACTAAAATGAAAAAATAATGGAAAAAACTATTAATCAGAAATGGACGATGGGAAGAAGGTGGATAAAAGTTTTTGAGGTTTTTGGTTTTTCTTTCGCTACTATAATTTTGGTTTCCCTTATTGAATTTTGGTTACCATTAACATGGATGGGTAAAAAATTTATTAATTGGAATAAGGGAAGGATTACCATTTTAATTCTTGTGTATAAGCTTTAATGAATAAATTCATGTTTCATTGATTTATTTTCTTTCAACTCTTTAGGATTTATTTTTTAGGAAATTGTATTCTACTTATTATCCTTATGTGTTTCTTTAGACTTTTATTAAAAATGTTAAATCTCCCTATAATTCATTATTCTTAAGTATGATGGAATAATTATTATTGAGTGGAAAATAATCTAGAAATTATCGATACATTTGTAGAGAGAAAAGAATTGTTTTTGAGTTATTTAGGTTCACCTCAACCAGATTGGGATTTCATAGAGTATTTTAGATATAGATCACTATTAAAGTGTCTAATGATATCATTATACAAACATATAAAATAAGATTAATCTGTAGTGATATTTACTTGCTAAACCTCAAAATTTATCTCATATTAGGGTGAAGTATGAAGTGATTATATATTCCTTATATTTATTTGTTAATAAGAAGATGATTGGACCATTTCTTAGAACATTATGGTGTTATAATTGGAAATACAAAACATGAACCAATAATAATTCATCACTTAGAAAAAACAATTTATTTATATTGTTTAAAGTTCTATAAATATTATGTTCAACAAATTCCCCTAAATTATACTAATTATAACAGTGAGAATTTTACACCTCTCCATAGTTAAAACTACTAGTTTCTACTAAAATATATATAATAATAGTATTATTTATATAAATATTTTTATCCCCATGAAACATGTGTCAGTATCTTTATAAATTGCATGGAATGTAGTTTAAACAACTAATATTTTGTATGATTTAGTATTATGTACATAGAAGTAACTTTAAAATTTTTTCACAACTGCCAGGATACACGACCTATATAGTTGATGTACATAGTGTGTGGGTCCTATCATGGAAATTGTGTGTAAATGTGGGGTATACACTAGCCCACTCATTCAGGTGGTACATGACATTTGACCTAATGTAACATAATTTGTGATTTTCTTCAAGACTCGTTTGACTAATATATGTAAATGGATGACTCACAGAATAATATTTTAGTGTGTTTCATATCATGTGATATTCATTTCATGTGGAAACTAAAGGTAGGGACTTAGAAAAAATGTGAGATGGTACTACACTCCACATAGTCAGAAGTTTCTAGAAACTCTATATTCTGTACTATGGCTATTTATGTCACCTTTACCGCGAGACCCACCTCTATTACTAGTCAAACATATTTCCCTCCATTTCTAGACTCTTGTATTATTGAAAAAATAGAATCCAACTCAAGTGGGTATAATGTAGAATAACAGTGAGTAGGGTTACAATGAAAATAAATTAATAGACAAAATAATTATTAATAAAATGGTCAATATTAATTATATAATTCACTAAAATAATGAAACCATATTATGAAAAATAGACTGATGATATTCACTGAGATAAAATTCTAGGAAAACACAGAGGCCCTATCCTTTTATTATCCTAACTGTAGGAAAATAAAATAAACATATATCAAATTACACATAATCTAAGAGGGACTATTATCGAACATCCATAATAAATTCTTTATATATCATTTTGAATAATTAAAAAAAATTCAATGAAGAAATATTTCACAAAAATAATTATAATATGAATTTTAACCACGATTTTATTATTATTATTATTATCCACCAAATTAATACACTCACATGATCCAAAAAAATATTTGGAGTAAAATAAAAATTCTTCACATGATTTTAAACTGAAAAAATTTAATAATTCAATAAAATATTTCTTCTTTTACAATTTTCAATCCATATTAAAAAATTCATCCCATGTTATTATATATTTCATTATCAAATAATTGTTATCTCACAATGTAATTAATTATTTTATTAGGGATTCCCATAACTTAAATAGTACCAAATATTGTTAATTTTTTAAAAAAAATTATATATTCTCAAAAATAAATTACTTTTAAATTATCAAATAAAATCAACCATTTATTATTTAATCAAAATTATTTATAGGAAAATTAATTTTAATGAAAATGAATTTTGAAAAATAGATTAATTTTAATTATCCATTACCAAGAATATTTTTTTGAAGAAATTTATTAAAAGAAATTTCAAGACATTTTGTTTTCTAAATAAATTAATGAAAAAATGTTATAAAATTAAAATATAAAATTTTATTGTAAATTTTTTAAAATTCCTTCATGATATATATTAATTTCATACCCATGTAAATTTCATGTGATTTAATAAAAATAGGAATGATATCAATTCACACAATATAAATAAGGTTAATAAAATGATAAGAAGTCACAAGTCATCAGAATCTTCCAGAATCATGATGTTCTTATCACAAGACTTAGTTGTTTTTTTTCTCTAAAATGCATAACATGAGTTAATTTGTCCACCATTTTGTGTGTGGAGAATAGTTTCCCCAAAATAGAGTCTCTTTCCAATAGAGAGGATTTAGAGATGTATTTTCCACACTAATTATACAATGATGTAAAAATATCAAGAGTAAGTGCAATGAACCATTTACCTCCTTAAAGAAAATCAAAACATACCAATTAATTTCTCCAAATAAAACATATAATTTAAATATTTCATCCACAAAATTCAACTCCCAAAATACATAAATTCTCTAATAAAATATCTAACATACACCATTATCACTAAATGTTGCAACATTTTCCATTCCAATTATAGTTTGGAATGTTAATACCACATCACAACCACAATCAAAATATTATTCTATCTTTATATGATTATACAAATGTTTTAATATAAATATCTAATAATATATGGTTCATGGATCGACAGTCAGGAATGTAATTTGTACCCCTATGAAGTAAAAAAACTCATTCCTTACAAAACATATGCTAATGAATTTACTTCCAATCTCTCATTTAAGAGATTTGAATATTCATTCTCATGGAATTAATATTTATTTATTAATAAATATAAATTATTCCACAAAATATTAAGTAAAAAACTAGGTCACCCTAAAGTTCACACTATGAACTAAGAGAATGCAAATATTCAGTAAAAGGTGTGTAATATGGCATGACAGCCCACATATATATTTCATTCCAATCAATAAATTTCATACCAAAAACCCATAAATCAGTGGTAGCACATAAGACACCATTGATTCACTAGTCGCTATTATCCATATTGGATATTAGAGGGAAAACTCGATGGGAAATGATAATTCATTGGGAAGGCTAGATTTTATCATAAAAGAGTATCCCTTTTAGACTTTTTTTGGATATTTTATAATAATATAAATGGAAACTAATATTCCCAATTGAATATTTGAGTATTAATTCAATAAATAAGAATCCACTATGTAGGTTCTGGGTGTAGTGGAAGCATATGATGGGTAGGGCCAACCTTTTCTTTTTTCCATAATTGATGATGAATTCGATATCAATACAATGATGAATGTCGTGATCCAAAAAAATGAATAAAATAAATACATAACGGATAATTACTTCGAAACCATAGAGACTATCATCACATATTATTTATAATTAATTTAATTTAATGAGGAATTCATTTAAGGAATAATTTCTTTGTTAAAGAATCTGGTGATAGATATTTGGTCCACAATCATTGTATTATAGAAACCAAGTGTATATTTTCTATAGAAATGATCTACACATGTTCTAGGAATATCCAGACATCCCCGATGGAATCATTGGGTGCTATCATGGTAGATCCTTACGCTTGCGTCCTCTGCCTTGGATTGCTTCATGTACCACATCCAAGGAATTTTCCTTGATCTGTTTTTAGAGGATTTCTCTCTATTCCTGAGATAATTGTTGTAGAATGGAGATCTATATACTTAAGAGGACTCTCTAAATTTGTTTTTACAACTAATAAAATTAAATTGGATGTATCAGTAAAATAATATAATTTTGTATTTATATTTTATGTGTAAAAATAAAATAATCACACAATTTCCCTTAATTATTTATTTAATCCTAGAAAAAACCCCATTTCAAATAATAATTATAATATTTTTATAATTTCTCAACATGCGTTAACTTGCAAATTAGAGTTAAATATTGTTTAATTAAATAATATTATGTATTTATTATCTTTCACTGGACCATTAAAATTATTATGAAATTCGTCCGCAATATGTTTCTATACATGAATAATGAATTTTTATTTATTAAATAAACACCAATGCATTATTCACCAACAAATAAATAAATATTAAATTCACTAAATAAAAAATAAATATTTATTAAATATTCTACTCACATTATATCTCTTGAATAACAGTTGAAAAAAATATATGTGATCCAGAATAGAAGAATACTTATTAAACAACATTAGGGAATAATATTTATTCAACATTTTAAATGATAATTAATATATTATTTAACAAAGATTATGGATACACTTAGTTTGTGACCCTCTAGGCCTCTTTCATAGTGACATTATGTGAAGTATCCAAAAGCCCAATGTTAGAGTCTAGGATCATGTTGAGGAACACATAAAGAAAGATGTTAATGTTTCAATGAAGTGTTACCACATATGGATTCTTACTATGTAGTATAATCCATTTATAAAAATATCACAAATAAAGAATCATGCATGTTGGGGTCATCAGAGCATGTGATCGATGTCTCTTTGTTTGAATTTTGGGAAATATAACTTGCATAAATAACTCCATGTCCATTATTTAGGATATATCATTTCCAACAAAGGGCCTCAGATATTGACTTTCATAAAATAACATATGTGATAAATCAACTTTATCATTATTCATTAATGCAATATTACTCAAGATGCACCCAACATATCTTAACCTGCCACGAACATATGTCATCATGGTTATCATTAATACATAAACTTACATGAATCATAATATTCATTAATAATAATCTTAAATTATAAGGATCAATACACACATTTAATGATATGAACATCCAATTACACATATAATTGTGGATTTCCTATGGGTGGGTCCAGTTCTCGTATTACAATGCTGGATATTACGAAAGTAATACACCATGAGAAGGTCCCTGAAAGTCCTATGAGTCTCCAACTCTGATATCCTATATCATTTGTGTCCCTGAAATGATATCATATGACTATGGAATATATATTCAAGAATAGTGTCATGGCATTTTTGGGTTCTCATTATAGTGGAGAACTTCTTTGGCCATTTAGTGTGACAGGTACTCTAAGGAAATTATCACAAACTATGTCATGTAGAAGAAAGATCAATATGTGATAAGTATTTTATTAATATTCAAAAATTTGAATATAAATTTTCATTATATAAATAGAATTTGGTTCTATGGAACCAAATCCAACAGACTCCCAGTTTCACTAGATCCAACCGCTACCAACTATCAGTCCTCTAGCTATCACGTGATACTCAAACCTCTGTTGAAATATTCCTTTAGTAAAGGGGTCTTCCATGTTCTCTTCCATGGGTACTCTTCTCACTCTAAATTCACCACTCTGATAGAAATCCCTCAAGAGGTGATACTTTAAGAGTACGTGATTTATCTGTAGGTGTGACCTTGTCTTTTTTTCAAGATCCACCACTATATTATTATCAAAATAAAAAGTGATAGGTTATTTAATTCTAGGTACCACATCAAGATCATGGACAATTTTCCAAATCCAAAAGGCTTTCTTAACAGAATTATAAAACTCTATATACTCAAAATCCATTATAGAATCAATGACAACTAGCTTATTTGAACTCTTATAACTCATGTCTCTTCTGTTGAGACAGAAAACATATCCTAATTCTAACTTCTGATCATTATGATATTAATGAAAACTATATTCAATATAACCTCTGATTTCTATCTCCCCATCTCCTCTATACACCATGAATATGTCCTTAGTTCTTCTCAGATACTTTAGGATGTCCTCAACAACAGTCCAATTTTATTCTCCTTGATCTACATGATATCTTTTTACCATGTTCAATGCATAGGAAACATCAAGTCTAGTAAATAACATGACGTACATAATTGACCCTATCACATAAGAATATGTAATATTACACATTATATATTTCTCATGTTGTTTCTAAGGACACATTTTCTTTGAAAGGTGAATGTCATGCAACACTAGAACCAATACCCTCTTGGATTATTCCATACTAAATATCTTTACAAACTATTCAATATGTATACTTTGAAATAGTCCAAGAAACCTCTTAGATCTATCAAAAATGATCTTGAACCGTAGAATGTAGGATGTTTCTCCCATGTCCTTCACGGAGAAACACTTGATTAAAAAGTCCTTAATAGATTGTAATACAATAAGGTTGTTTCCAATCAATAAAATGTCATCAATATATACTACTATTATAACGATCATATTCCCACTAAACCTTTTTTAAACACAGAAATCAAATTCATTCTTAATGAATGAAAAATCTTTTATAGACTCATTAAATTGAATGATCTATGAACTAGATGCTTGCATAAATCTATAAATATATATATGTATCTTCAAAATATTTTTGGCATCTCCTGGAGTCAAAAACCATTCTGGTTGGGTCTTATAGACATCTTCTTGAAGGTTCCCATTAGGAATGTAGTTTTCAAATCTATCTACCAAATATCATATTCATGGTATTCTATTATGTCAAGTAGAATTTTGATTGATTCAAACATGGAAAGTGTGGAAAATTTCTCATCATACTCATTTCCATGACATTGTTTAAATCCTTTATCCATTAGCCTAACATTATATGTTTTTAAATTACCTTCCATTCCCATTTTCATATTTATTATCCATTTGCATCCAACATGATTTACATTAATTAGCACATCAACCAAATCCGAAACTTGATTTTTATAAATGTAATCCATTTCATAATTCATGGATTCTTTCCATCTTATAGATTTTGAGCAGTATTATACCTCCTTTTAGGATATAGGTTCATAATTCGGAACCAATAATGAGTCACCATCCTTGATGACAAGAAACCCATATCTATCTAGTTCTATTACTTTAGTTACACTCCTACATTACACATGTGTTATAAGAGATACTTATTCCATGGGGACCTATGGAATGTATTCTTGTACCAACTCTTGTGTTTTTTGAGAATAAACATCATCAAATTCAATGATTCTTAAACTACCCTTTTTGAAGATGTGATCCCTCTCAAGAAAGATAGCTTTTCAAGAGAACGCCACCTTCTTGTCAGAGGGGTAGTATGGGTAGTATCCCACTGTTTACTTAGGATACCCTATAAAGATACAATTTATGTCATATAGTGATTTTTTTCCGGATATTTCCTTAACAAATGCTTCACAATTGCATACACATTTATGTGAAAAAATAGTTTTCTTTACCCTCTATTAGTGAAGGGAATTCCATTTTCAGCATTAGTTGGTACTCAGTTTAATGTGTATTATATAGTTTGTAATAAATATCCCTAAATGGATAATGGAAGATCTACATGACTCATCATTGACCTTACCATGTATAAAAATGTATTATTCCTATTTTCACTAACACTATTCCACCATGATGTGTATATTGGAGTGTGTTGAGATAGAATCCCATACTCCTATAAAACGTTTATGAACTCGTGGTTAAGATATTCACCACCTCAATCTGATATAGGTTTCATTATCTTCTTACCATGTTGATTCCCTACTTCATTCTTGAATTTCATAAATTTATAAAAGGAATCAGACATATACCTCATCAAGTAGACATAGCCATATCGATTCAAGTAATTAGTAATAGTTATGAAATAAGAATATCCACAACTATCTTCAACAATAAATTGTCCACATGCATCAGTGTATATCAATCTTGGAAGCTCTGTGGCCCTTTCACCCTATCCACAAAATAGTGTTTTTTCATTTTTTCTTTATAAGCATGATTAGAATATTTCAGTTGGTCTTAGCTAATAATATTCTAAATAACCATATTTATAATGCTTTTTCAAACACTTCTCATTTACATTACCAAGATGGTGATACCATAACTGAGTGTTATATGAGTCATGTGAACATGATTCATTATCTATTTACAGCACTTTGTTTTGATAACATAATACAGAAAGAATATTATTTAAATGTTACATAAGATAAAATATGTTTTACTTTTAAAAGTGAAAACTATTATTTCCAAATAAAAAATAAAACCATCTTCATCTAGGAATGATATATAAATTATTTTCTTTGTAACTTTAAGTACATAATACCAATTTTTGAAAACCAAAATCATTCCCATTGGAAATAAAAGGTGGTAGTAACCAATGGATAGGGAAGCCAACCATTCTCCATTGGACGCTCTTAGATCCAAATCTCCTTTCTGAATAATTTGGAATATACATGGTTCCTACATTTGGATAAAGATGTGAGATCCAAATGTTTTATCTAATACCCAATATGTAGATATGGAAAGATTTCACTCGATTTTTAATACACCATTAGCTTCCCCTTTTTTTGGGAAGTTCCTCTTCCAGTTACCTGAATTTCCACATGAAAATCATACTACCTCATTTTCCTTTAACTACCAATAGATATTCCCCTCCCTGTAAAGATTGTTCTCAGGAGATTTATATTTTTTATAGGCCTTGGGCCCCTTTTCATTGTTCTTCCTTTTCTTATTCCCCATAAGTAATGTGGGTTAATCACACCCCATGTCGTTATCCACTTTTCTTATCAACATTAAATGTTCCAAAAGTCTCTTATTATTATTTCTCATATTGTAATATACAATAAAATTAGAGAAGTTATTTGGTAGTTGTAAAATTATGAGATCTGTATGCAAATCGTTAAGTAATTTAATCCCTAAGATATCTAAGCATTCAATTTTTTCAATATGTTTGACTACATGAGGCCTAGCTAGTGCAAAAACTCCAAGAATAGTTATGATAAATGCATTGTAGATCTGATACCTCTCTGGTATAAACTTTTCTTGATATATATCCTGAAGGTGAGGCATCATGTTTTATGCATCCATGTTCTCATGTTTCTTCAAAATATCATTAGACATGGATGATTACATGAAGCACAAAACATTTTTAGCATCATTAAAATGTTTCTAATATAGATATATCTCTTCATTACATGCCTCATTACCAAGCGTAACTTGAAAATGTTCTTCTAGAATATACAATTTTCATTCATGGTGAAGGATGACACATAAGAGCCTTTTTCATTATTATAAATATGTGTCGGTGAGAAGGTTTTCCTTACCAAGTATAGATCACAATGATATTTTTGATGTCATTTTTAACGATATTTCTACAAAATAATATGAAACTAATTTTAGTAGTTTATCTAATAAAATGTACCCAAATAAATAAATATTTATTTATTTTAGTCCACCAAAATTTTATAGAAACCCAATATCATTAACCATTGGCTTCAGAATATCATGTTTCTTGTATATTGTAGTGTTATGGATCCATATTCCCATTCTTATTACCCAAACATTGGTTGATCAAGCTATTTGAATAGTTTTAAGTTGGAATTCTAAATTAAAACTGCATTAAGTCACAGTTCTTTGATTTGTTGAGTGGACTCCCCAATCCTGAAATCATTAATTAAGATCTTTTCAAATCCTTTCATTTCAGTAACCCCATGTCCTACATTGGTATTCAATCTTTTAAGTGAACTAATTTAAGTGAACCCTAAAATTAATGTTATAATTCTCTAATAATTGAAATCACCCCACCTTTGGTTGGTCAAGAATTTAAACTACGGTTCAATTTTAACTAAAGTACTGAAAGGCTATAATAACTTAAAGTATATAATTGAGGGATTTTATATTTTATTAATAAATTTATAATTATTATATTGATCACATCCATGTTAATATTGACTGTATTTACTTTAGTGACTGACCAAGTCAATGATAATATTTATGCATAAACAAATTTTTTTTAGTTATATCTTGCATGCTTTTTAATTTCATTAATTTATCTGAACATGAAAATACATCTATAGTGAAATAAATATGATACTGGTATAAATAAAACAATAAATCTACATGATCATAATTTTATACTAGTGGTTCGTTTATCTAGATATTGATAAAATAACTACTGCCCTAGGGGAAAACATTGTACGAATTAATTTCAGGTTGAACCTTTCCACCTGTCAACGTATGTATATCCTTGGAATGGATTCACCTCAGATTTGAACATGAATTGCCTCCACAAGCATGGGATCTCCATCCATTATATACTATTTTTCTCACATTCTGGTGAGGGTAAATGTGTTTTCATAAAATAAACCATGGGCATACGGTCTCGTACATAATAAGTGTAGAGAAGGAATGCACGCCAACAATTTAATTTAATAATAAATTAAATAAAACCAATCACATAAAAATGTCTGATCTAGCTCATGATCATCTACATGCATGCAATGAATTACTCATTAAATAAATGTATCATTAAATTAATAACGGTTCTTATTTAAGATAAATCATAATAGAATCGATTAATTATTATATATAATTAATAAATTGTTTTATCTTAATTCTTATATAAATTTCCCTGATATTTTCATCCATTATAATTTTAAAAAAATTAAATAAATTCATTTAAAATTAACTATGTACATTACATGTACCTTGGAGGAAATATGGTGAATACCCATCCAAAAAATCCCAATATGTATTATACACATATATAGTTCTACTTTTGTGATATATGGCATACATGACTTATCACGTACATTCCTAAAATTTACTATCAACTTGATGATCACATGATTTACATGATTTTTTTTGTCACAAGTTATATTTCAAAGCACATAGAGTAAAAACATTAAATAGGACACATACATGATATGCAGATCTGAATATTTTGTAGATATTAATATAAATATTTATATATACAAATATTAAAACCCATCACATGGTGTGTCCTATCAACTTAATGACCACATAGAAGAACATGTCTTAAGGTATAAATAATATAATAAATAAATTTTAAATATATATATAATGGTATAAGTACACGACATGTTCATCCAAGCTACATGGTGTGTATATCTCTCACCGTGTGTCTAAGCCAAACGCCTAGGGACTTGGCATGTAAATCATTCCTCAAAAACTATATTAAATGGAATTTTAAATTGGTTATATATCCCATGATCTTCAAATTACACTATCACCTGTTAGGTAGGTTATGTACCATAATATACAACCCATTTGTGACTCAATGGGACTAAACGCTATGTATGTGGGCTACATGGTGTGTACTCTAGTTGATCGTGTTCCACCATGGTCTGGTCAGCATGTGGTGTAAGGTATTTAATGTAGCATGTGTCATCAATGAAAATCATTGGATTAATTTCTGAATTAATTCTTGGTGCATTGACCACACATAAATGAAATGTAATTAAGATTAAATGGTGTGTACTCTTGTGTTATCTGGCCAGAATACATGGCACCTCCGGATGGGCTCCTCGACATTGTTTTATGAAAAAATTTATTGTTTCTATTATATCTACGTGAAATTATGGAGGAAGTAGAATATATCCTAATTCATATTAAAATAATGATTAAAATTTATTTAAAAAAAAAGAAAAAAACAAATGTTTCAATCACCAATGATAGTTAAATAATTAGAAATAATTATTTGACTGCTTTGAAATCACTTGTAGGCTCAAGGAAAAGCAGAATCATGAGATGGGCAGTGCCCAACATTCCTTTTTTCCATAATCTATTATTAGTCTGATATCTATATGACAAATAATTCTATGATCCATGGAATTTAATTAAATAAATAGACAATGGATAGTTATACAAGATCTAGAGAATGTATCATCACATATTGATTATAATTAATTGAATTAAATAAAGAATTACACTTAAAGAATTATTTCTTTGTTGATGAATTTGATGATAGATATGTGGTCCATCGTCATTTCATTGTAGAAACCAAGTGTATATTTTCTCTAGTGTTGATCTACACATGTTCCAAAAATATCTAGACATCGCTTATGGAAGCACTGGGTTCTAGCACAATAGATCCTTACATTTCCACCCTCTACCTTTGACCACTTCAAGGACTGCTTACAAAGCATCCTCCTTAATCTGGTGGAGGAGTATTTCTCTCTGTCCTTGGGAGAATTATTGGAGGAGGGAGATATCTAGGCTTGTGATGATTCTCCAAATCTATTGTGTACAACCAAGACAAATGAATTGGATCTGTCCAGAAAATAACAAAATTGGGTATTTATATTTCTAAGGATAAAATAATATAATTTCACAAGTACCATTAAAATAATAATTACTACAGGTTAAAGAATAATAATAATATTATTATCTATTTACATGAACATATCATTAAAATTAAAATTAAATATTATTTAGTTAAATAAAATTCAATATTTATTATTTTTCACCATACCATTAAACTCGTTTCTCCATTCCCCTACAATATTTATCGGGCCATAAATAGTTACTATATATTTCTTAAATAAATTCCACTACATTATCTTCTAATAAATAAATAAATATTATATTCATTAAATAAAAAATATGTATTTATTAAATATCCACTCACATTTTATTTTCTCAAATAACTAGTGATAGAATATATGCGATCAAGAATACATGAATACTTATTAAATCACATTAGAGACTACTATTTTTTCATCTTGTTAAATAATAATTAATACATTATTTAGAAAATATTCTAGATACACGTAGTGTGTTACCCTCTAGGCCTCCTTCCCAATGGAATTTGGTGAAGCTGGATAAATTCCAAGGTTAGAATCTAGAAACATACCAAAACACACATAAAGAAATAATTTAATGTTGTGACATCATGTTACCACATACAAATTCTTGCTGTGTAAAATAACCCCTTTATCTCAATATCTAAAATCAAGAATATTGCATGTAGGTTCCATAAACCTATGTGTTCGATAACCCTTTCTTTGACTTTCTTGAAATAGAACATGCTTATATAACACCATGGTCGTGGATTTATTTAGGTAGTATCATATACATAAAAGGGCCTAAGATATTGAGTTATATCAAAGAGGAGAATGTATAAATCCTTTTTTTATTATTCATTAATGAAATATTACTCATGATGCACCCAAGGAATCCTACCTCACCACGATCATATGCTCTCATTGTTTTTATCAATACATAAATGTATGTGACTCATAATATTCATTAATAATAATCATAAAGTCTAAGGATCAATACACACATCTATAGATAGGAACATCAGATGACACATATAAATGTGTATTTCCTACTGGAGGGTCCCATTATTATAATATTCTATTAGATATTACCAAGGACGTACACCATGAGAAGGCCACCCAATGTCCTATGAGTCTCTACCTCTCGTAGTCTATATCATTTATTTTCCTATAATTATTTCATCTGGATGTAGGAAATATACTCAAGAATAGTTTCATATCAATTATAGGTTTTTTATAGAGGGGAATTGCGATGAACTTTTAGTGTGATAGCCACTCTTAAGAAATTATCACATACTATGTCATGAATAAGAAAAATCATGATGTGGTAAGTAGTTTATTAATATTCAAAAATATGAATATAATTCATCATAATGTATAATGAAGTGGGTTTTCGGTAACCAACTCCAACACACTCTAGTGAAGTCTATCCATCTCATATGTTTACACTTAGGTTATGTGATTCACGCTACTTTACCAATTATATCACACACCTTTACATATATATTTTTAATACCATTAATATGAAAATCAATCAAATACACTTGTAGTCTATAAATAATCCCTATAGGTAAATGAATTGATCATTAACTTTTATTATTATACACTATCCATTATTCACATGAAAGGGGTCATCAATAATATTTTGGTTTAATTTATGAGGTTAAGTTCTTATAATTACATTAGTTATTAAGGATGAAATAAAAATAATAAAACAAACAAATTAAAGAAATATGATATTACAAAATCTAAAAAATATCATGAGATAATTAATTATTAATTATATTTAACATATTATTCAAAACTGTCTAGTTGATAGAATTAATTTTAAATTTTATCTTCTTTTAAAACATACTATCCTAATAGGTTATAATTCACTGTGATATTTAATTTTTTTTAAAATGAATAGCTTTGAGTGGAGTGATCGGTAAGAGAACATGTTAACCATTTACAGATCCTTTAGAGATGATATTTGGTGTATATAAGGTATATAGAAAAGGTAACCATCCTATGTAGAGGAAGATAACATGGAATCTTGGTCCAATGAAAAAATTTGATCATTAATGTAATTGATAAAATTTTAGAAAAGAAAACGACAAGGGAATCCTAACTCATTCAACTTTATCAATTTAAACAGGATATGATAGATTATCAAAGAGTAATTTTGGATGGAACATAGAAGGTATACCATGCTTGGAAATATGGTAGGCCGATATATGTGCTTTGATAGTCGAACTAAGGCACTTTGTCATCCAGTGAATCCTAGAGTGTGCGTTGAGATAGATGCGTCTCATAGTCCTTTTGATTTTGTTTTTGTCACTATTGGTGAAGAGTACCACTATAGACCGCAAGTTTTTTATGAGGTTTGGATTTATTTTTGTGGTTCTTGTAGGAGGTTGTGGAATTATAATGTTGTTTCCCGAAGGGGACTTCCTCCTAGGCTGAGGGAGGGCAACTGTAAAGGGAAGTCTGTTCCTTTGCGTAGGGATATGAATTCTCGTTCAGAGGCAGAGTTGGGTTCTGAACTCAGGCTGATGGAGTCTACTATCAGAGGAAGGTTCTCAGAGGTGGCTAACTCGGATTTGGATGGTAAATCAACTAAGTCTTGTAAGGTGACTTGTGAGAGTAATCTTGGTGCTGGAGCTTCGGTTGAGAAGAAGCTTGAGACTATCTCAAACATGGATAATGCTAAGGAGTCTAGGGGATTTGATCCTCTAGCTCCTCCTTTTCTGTCTTTGAGTAATAGATTTGGTAGCTTGAATGATGCTATAATGAGTGAGTTCCTGGAAGAGGATGGTTTTTCAAGTGAGATGAATGGTGAGGGATTCTCAGAGGCTCATCCAGTTGGATGATTGGAGATCAGAGCTGTTTTGGTCAGAGAGGAGGCTATGGAGGCTCTTCAGGAGGGAGACAGAGTATAAGGTCCCACTGTCTTATCCTTGGCTATCAAATGTCCTGAGAGAAGGAGCTCCACTCAGGTGGAAGCTGTTAAGAGACAGGAAGAGCAGGCTGATGGTGGCTTGATGGAGGTTCATACGGCGACGGTGGACAATGTTGTCTCTGTGGGGGTGTTGCTGCCTTTGATGGAGAACTCAACTCCTGTTTTGGTTTTGGGGGACTAGGCTAGAAAAGGAAGGGAGATCCCTGAGGGTGGAAAAGAGAATTTAAGTGGACTTACAGGTCTTTCTTTTAGTGATGTAGTTCAAAGTGCGAAGCAGAATCTGGTTGTTGTTGAAGGGCCTTTTCCTGCAAATCCAAGACGTCGGACAAGGAAAGATTACTCATGTCTTCCACGGCCGATGAAGACTCGTTCCACCTCTAAGAGGAATGATAAGGTGACTATGTCTTTTTCTATGGATATAGTGACCGAGAGGGCATCACCGGAACTTCTGGAGAAGCTCAGTAATCGGGTTCAAAGTGCTAACTACTGGAGGCCTTCAGGTTGGGAAACGACCTCGGCCACTGGAGAAGATGAGTCCAGCTGGGGATGTAGAGAGGAGTTTGGATTTGAGGACATGTAATCTATGTTTGTGGGTTGTTCTTGTCTGTATTTTTTTTATGGTTGTATGTTTGGGCATCGGAACCCATTAAACCGGCTTATGAAAATTAAAAAAAAAAGTATTGTGGCTAGGAGATGTTGTATACATATTTCGGGAATTTCTTTCCGTCCCTCTAACTTAAATGATATATTATTTCATGGGTTTTAATTATACATATAATTCAACTACCTTACATTGTTAAATATATTAAATTTAGCTCTTAGGATAAGTGTGGGGGAGGTATGTAGCGTGGGTACCCACATGAATATTGTTAATCTTTTGACCTATGATAGTTTTTTCTTAGGATTAAATATAATACCTTAGTTTTTATATCATATTCAGTATAAATTTTTAAATAAATGGATGTGTTTGGCCTAATAAGTTAGCTTAAGGAATTTAACTATGAAATCATGAATTGGGTGCGTTAATGAGTTTTTAGAGTGAAGAAATTATAAACATTTAGTTTAATGTTTTAATCGGTATGGGAATTTCTCAAAGTGGTTTAAGGATTGTAAAAAACTAAATTTTATGTTTTCAAATAAGGAGGGGAAAGTTTATTGATTTTAGTTCATGAATTAAGGAAAAAAACTTTCTCTAAGAGTGATTTATCTAATATGGTTTCCAATATTTGGTTATTACTTTGGACCAATGGGTTGTTGTCTAATTGTAATTACTTAGTTATGGATTTTCTAACGTCATGACTGAATATGTTTGTTATATAGAATAGATTAAATAAATAAATAATGGGTGTCATTTGTATATCCCAAATTATTCAAGACAAGAGAGTATGAGGATATGTATGTCTAATATAATAATGAAGTTTAACAATATCCAAAAAAAATAATTTGAAAAATTATAGTAGATCATATTATACTAATATTTATTAAAAAAATTAAGAGTTGAGGAATTTGAACATTCATACTTTTAATTCTTAAAAACACAATCAAATCCCTCTTTTATTATGTCAAAATAAATTTTAATATTTAACTTCTCATGGTGTTAGTTCTATTATGATACTGTTAGGATAATGATTTAGGCAGATCATGGTTCACTACAAAGATATTGACTCTTATATTTGGTTTATTAGAAAAC
Source organism: Viscum album (assembly GCA_963277665.1). NCBI lineage: Eukaryota > Viridiplantae > Streptophyta > Magnoliopsida > Santalales > Viscaceae > Viscum > Viscum album. Next base: position 137,354,132 of record OY728134.1, read on the forward strand.
GTTTTTCAACCATTTATAAATAAAAAAATGTATTTAATTATTTGTGGAACTACATTAAACCATCTCTAATGTGAGAAAAATTAATTATCATCAATTAAAATACCCCATATATTTAAAAAAATAACCCTCCTTCCCACTTCCCCATTTAGTTTTTCCTACTACATTACCTATTTACATCATGCCTGATGACTGATCCCCACCGAATACACCACTCTTCAATGAATTTCATGGATGAACAATTAAAAACTCTTTCCCCAATCATTATTTATGTTCATTATTACCTATTTACCAAGATCTACTATCATTGTACTTTATTTACCCACTAACACCATCATATCCGCCCATATTTTTCAATGATTTATACTGGTGGTCTTGGGTTACCATAAACTCATCCCAAACTCCGTACTCCACCCATGTTTACCATGTTATACTATAAATGTTTCTTTTCATGGGTGGTCATTTCTATGGGATATTGTATCTAATGTGTATGAATAATTGTATAATAGTTCTAAAATTAATATTAATTATTTCATTTAAAAATTATAAGAAGAATAAATTTATATAAAATTATTGATTTTAATTATTATTATTTATTTATTTATCGAGAACACGTTTTTATTTAATAAATAGTCATTAAATTTTCAATTATCATTTTCAAGAGGTGGATATATTATTTTATTTAATAAAATCATCAATTATGAAACATCATTTTTTATAGGAATTAGTATAGTTGTTTTTTGTTTTATAATTTTTTTAGAGTACGATGAGTGACTTTGAGTTTTATTTTGTCTTAAAATAATTAAGTAATTAAATTATATTTTTTTAGTCATATATGCATTAGGGTTTCTTCACATAAATTTGTTATTTCCATTTATTTCATTTGTTTCGACTTTTATGTATTATATAGTTGTAAATTATATTTAAATTATGGTTTTCAAGGATCATTAAATATTTCATAGAGCATTAGATCATTTATTTTTTAAGTATAATGTGATTATTTATAATATATCGGTAACATATATCATTTGATTGATTGATTTTACACATTATTTAAATATCAACAATTTATTGTGATTCTTTTTTAGTAAAAATATATAATAGTGGGTAAGTTTTGTTAATTATGTTTTTTATTAAAAAATTTATCTATTTCATGTTAGATTTATTAGTAATAATTTTATACATAGATAATTTTACAGGAATTAATTTTATTTTAAATTAATGATTTAGTTTTTAAATTCATTTCAATGATAAAATTATTTTTTATTGATCAATTTGAAAAGAATTTATTTTTTCTTAAAAAAAATTAATATAAAAATGTATTTTAAAATATTTTTATAATCCTTAAAATATAGTTTTTCATGAATTTATTACAAAAATATACTCTTTTATTCCAATATTGATATGTATAAATTTATTTTTTACATCTTAAAGTATAGGTAATAATTTATGTATGGATAAAATTTACATTATAGTACCCTAGAACACACCTCAAAATGTTAAGGGTTTGGATATTATTTTGTATTTTTCAGTTACAAATATTTCTAGTGATAGAATAATAAAATTTCTATGTATAAATTTTAAATTAAAAAAAATTGTAATATTCATGAAATCTTTTATCACATGATATTTTAATATTTTCTTGTATAATGTCTATGATGGACATGACTAAGTGAATCAAAAATTTAGAAAGTACGAGTAGTAATTTTCATCATCTAAATAAATAGTCTATTAACCTAATAGTAGATAATGAAATTTAAAATTTTATCGTTGATGCTTTTTGAATTTTAGGGAAGAATCATAAATTTCATAACACATTAATATATCATGATATTGATGTTTTATATAATTACTAGGTAAATTATCTTTTCAGAACTGTAAGACCATGTGATGAAGATATTAAACCAATAGTGGATGATGTTATATAGAAAAATGTGAGGGAAAACTTATATGATAAATATTTTTCTCTTGAATTAGATAAATATAGAAATTCATAATTTTATATGGTATTTACAAATTATATAATGATATATCATCATTTAATGATGTACCATATCAAGTGACTTTATAAAATTAAAAATAAAGAAATGTTGGTGATATTGGAATTATTAAACAATGATTTCTCTAAAGCTAACCTCCCTATGTAATTTTATGATGTGAAGAATGTTGTTAAAAATATTGGACTCAATTATATGAAAATGAATGCATGAAAAAATTATTATTTGTTATATTTAGGGGAATATTTTATTAGATAAGAGTGAAAAATATGTTGTTCTTCTATATGTAAGTTATTGAATAAGGATGCAAGTTTAAATAAATTTACCACAACTAAGAAGAATAAAAATAAATCTACATTCAATATTTTTCATTAACTCTCTTTAAAACACAATTTTTAATGAATATTCATACCTTATTAAACTTTGATGTATGTAAAGTACCATGATTTGTATAACAAAAAAAATTGGTTCATGCAAAATCCAAGAGATTAAAATTATATAATTCATTCAATTCATTACAAGATAATTTATAATATAATAATATAAATGTAATTATGAAATTATCAACTAATCTATTCAATACATTTAGGAATTTAGTAGCAATTATTCGATATAGTTAGTTATTCATATTCCTTTCAATTTTTCCCCATAGATTTGAATACAACATAATTCATTCTTTATGTCGAATATTATTCCATGAAATAAATTACGTAGAAATGAAATTTATGTACTCCTTCAACCTCATGAACTATAGTTATAAGAGTTCTGTAATGATGGTTTTCTAAAATATGAGCCCTATGAAATGAAAATATCATTAATTCAAGATACAATAATATCAACCATTAGTGACTTTTGTGGACTACTAAAACTGTATGGTTTGAATACAAACACTAGTTTGGCTTGTCTAGTCTGTAATTTTGATTTTGAGCCTCATCAAATTCCCAATATAATGAAATGGTTCTTCATGTGTCATATTTTATTTATAGAAATGTCTCTTGTATTTAAAGTTAACATGTCCAAAAATAATATAAAAATTGATCCTTCTATTACATTTATTATCTAGCTCAAAAATTTTAATACAAATATTACATGTTAATGTAGATTTTGGAAAATATTTTATGTTTAATATTGCTGGGAAAAGCATCTTTAACCCATAAAATGTAATTTTAACAAAATAATGGATGAAAATAAAAATATTTTTTAATATTATTTTGAAAATTTCATATGTTATGTCATAATCTTAACGTCATTCATATTGAGAAGAATGAGTTTGATAATTATCCCTTTTAATTAATTTTTTATCAATAAAAATTAAAATATCATTTAAATGATAATAAAGACATATATGGAATATTAAGTGGTGTATATTGGTAAATGTGAAAGGGAGGTATGTTGAAGTTATTTTTGAATAGAAAATCATGAAAAATATGCTTTCCTTCGATATATAAAGAATATTAATGTACATAATGGATATTCATGTAACATTTATATATGAATTTAATTAAACAAACATATGTTATATGTATTGAAAATTAATGAATTTCATGTATTGATGGAGAAAAAATTACCCTTATTGATATATAATTTACTAATAAAAAATTGTATTTCTAATTGAATTTACACATTCTTTAAAAAATATTATATGAAAATTTTAATCCATATGAGATTCACAAACTTTAAGATAGTATTTTAATGAAAATTATCATTTGGATATGATCCTTCCCCGTTTTTTATGAAATGATGATTTATTTAAGTGTGTATTTTGTAAATGAAGCTAATGTTGGAGGGTTGGTACATTATCAGTGGATATATACCATATTCAATTATTTTTTATTTCAATATCTTTCATGATTTATAATTTTCATAGAAATAAATAAAAAGGATGATAATGTTAATTTCATACTTTTATTAAATAGGTTGAAGTGTCATTTGAAGCCTTATTTGAAAATTACATCTCAGGAAAAATGTTTTATTTGGTGTTGTATACCTTGCTAAAGAGTCTATGGACTTTTGTTTAGGTATTTCGGTGTGTAGATATGAGAATAAATAATGCCAACAGGATGATGTAATTCATTTAAAATATAATAGTAAATTATTTATATTTTTAAATATAGGATGAGAGGTGGATTGTGAAATATATTTAAAAACACAAAATGGTGATATATTTAAAATTATAGAGCATTGATACTATAGAAATTTATTTTAAATTACAAAGTAAAATTTCCATTGGAATTTTGATATTGTTCTATTAAAAACATGGTGAATAAATATTCATTGGGATTTAAAGAAAGGCTTATTACGATTTACCTTTGAAAAATTCTTTTAGTTGATCGATACTAGTGATATTGAAGAACAAAATCCATATATATTTTATTCCCAATAAAATATCATATGTTATATTGATTTTATATTAAATAAAGGACAAAATATTTTCCCAAATTAAATTGAGAGACATGTATTATATAGGTGATGAAGGTGGAGTAGTTTAAGCTAATGAACCCCATCCAAAAAACATTCAACTACTTATCCTTGATAATATTAAAATTAATATCCTTGAAAAGTAGGGTAAACAAGAAGAATATAAATTAATTTTACCAATAAAATATATAAATAATAATGTTAACTAATAATAATTATGTTTGAATTAATATTAGTTTTTTATTTATAGTTTAACTGAATAAATATGAATTTTTAAACTTATAATAATCATATTTATTACTCATTAATGGTGTAATTTTTAATATAAATATAAAATTAATTTTTATGTCAATTTTTAAAAAGTTATTAAATTTTATTATATTTTTTGTAATTAGAATTTAATTAAATATATATTATTGTAATGACTAGTGATTATTAAATGGTACATTTACTATTTTCCTTCTTGAATTGATTACTTTATTTTTTAAACTCATTTTATATAAAATAGTTGGTATATGATCTAATTTTTTATTTTATTGAAGTTGGAGAATAAGAGTTTTTGAGATACCAGTCACTTGACATCATAGAGTAAACCATATGAATCATATATTACAATAACATCATAGTTCATTAAACCAATGACATTACTTAGTAAATTGATGACATATTACAACACTTTTACCAATACAACAATAAGAAATATAGTAAATATCCTCTTGATATATTTTGGTATTATTGTTACTAAATTATTATGCTCACTCAATCATCATGTATTCAACCACATGAGGATAAATCAGTATTAATAAAACCAGAAATAAAGCATCACTAATGAGATGAGACAATAACTGTGACATCTAGACGATGTTGGTGTGTCATTATAGTAGGAAATTATTTCAACGTGATAATATTAAGTCCATGAATATATATATATATATTAACATGATTTGTTTGTAAAATAAATAAAAAATATAATATAATAAAAACAAACAATAAATCTCAAGTTTTATGGTGTTTTATTGAAAAAAATTTGGTTGTATCATTTGAAATATTTGGGGTACTGACTGAGGATTTCGAGGTCCATTATGGAAAAAAATTAAGAAACATAACATGTGAGGTGAAATGCTTCCACATGAATTTTTTATATTGGATTCATATTCTGTTATCATTGAATAATTAATTATTTGACAACTGAATAATGTTTTTACACTGATTTTGTATTCATATATAATTAATTTTAATACAATTTAATATTAAGTTATATTTTTCATGAATTTAATATTTTTTATTTATAAATATTATTCCATTTTGACATGTTTAATATTATTACATATCAATGGATGTTACAAAATTATGGAAGAAATGGAATGATTAAATTTAGTGATTATGGAATGAATAAATGACACCTCTTTGATGGTGTTGTGAGTATAAGAGTATGTCCATAAAGTTTTGTGGGAGACTATTGGGAGATTATTATTTACCATCATATTATAACATCACATATGGTATGTTGTGATATTTTATTCTTTTAATAGTATTATTATAATATATATTCTTGTCCCAATGATATATAATTTATTTTTTTGGGGATTATTTTGAAAAATATTACCAGTCATGGAAAATAAACAATTCCAAACACATTAGTATTTAAGAGCTTCTCCAAAAATATTTCAAGTTTGGTAAAATTTTATCTCATTCAATATTAGTTTATAAGTCATAAGTAATTTTAATTTCAAAAATAGAAGTTATGTAATTTTTGAGAACATTATTTGTAGGTAGGTCATGATATTTGACTTATTGGGATATGGTATAATTTACATAATTAATAGATATGGAATCGATGTGAATGTTCCTAAAGATGACTTTTAGGTAAAAATATATAAATTCAAATTTTTTTTTTAAATTACATTATAATTTAGTACTATTTAATTTGCAACGAGAGCTTTAGGAATCTGGATATGTCAACCCTTTATAGTCAATATTGATATCTAAGAGGGATATTATTCCCTTGGAGTTAAGTAAGGGTATTCTAATCATGTGAGCATGATAGGTTGTAGAACATCCTCATCATGGGTTTTCCCAATTCTCATACATCATTATCATCATATTTAATTGTATTGGGGATCCTTCATACTACTGATCCTAAATCACAAAAGTAAATTTATAATTTTTAAGAATACTGTTAATGAACAATAGTCACTTATTGAAACCCAAAATGATCTGGTATTGGATTAAGAGGATTCATTAGATATGGTGTTGCAAATGATGATAGGAAGTTTCCATAAAAAAATATAACACTATTAGGATCATCTTTACATGTAAGTTTCACTAAATCATACATATTTTTATAATTAATTTTAAATATTGAACAATTACAGGTTCTTATATAATTATCAATACTTTTGAATTATTATGTATTAATTTTTACTAAAAGTTCCCTTAATATGTATGATTAGTTAATTGATTGAGGAAAATAAATTATATAACTAAGGGTGAGTTAATATGGAATTATTTTACATGTTTTTAAATAACTTTTTCATATAATTTCATGATATGTATATATATTAAAATAAGAAATTAATTAATTAATTAATTTGTGTGGTTACTTTGGTATCAAAATATAATTTTTTATTAATTTAATATACGAAACATGCCATTTATGATTAGATTATCAATTGGTCTTTATTTTTAATCATTATGTGTTCTTAGATAAAATTTTAGTTTATGAATGATTTAAAATAAAATATAATATACATAAAAATTTATTATATTTACTTTGTTCAATTAATAAATGGTTCATAGGATTAAAATATTAACTGTTCAAAAATTTGAAATTTGGATTAGTTTTGGACTGAATTTTATTGTACTATAGATTAATAATTTATTTAAATATCATATCAATGAAGTTGAATTTTATATTTAGATATTTTTAAATATTATCTGTTCTTGTTGGAATATAAACTGTATTGGAATCTGATTTAGAATTAAATATAAACCAAAATATCATTTGATCTTTAGATATTTTTTCAATTCACTTATTAACTAATATGAAATTAAATATCTTTTTTATAGATAGTAGAGACTAGTATGAGTAATGTAGGTGAATACAATCACTGATCTGAGCATGGTGAAGGTGATGTTGAGTTGCTAAGTTGTTGATATGTTTTGTTGCTCGTTATTATTGTTACATGTGGGATCAAAACTATTTTTATGAGTAAATATTGGCTATTTTTAATATTATACAATTATAATTAAATGCATATACATGTTGTTTTAAATATTAACTAATGGGATTTACAAGAATGAATTTTTTTGGGTGTTTTCTATGGTTCCTCGCTATCTGTATAAATTTATAATATATCAAGGGAATATTTTTTACCATATATTCTATTATAATTGTTTCTAAATATGAAAAAATTAGTAGTGGTTTTTATAAATGTTAATTATGTATTGGTTTTTATCAGTTATGGTTAAAACCAATACTAATTATAAATAAATCATCACCAATTTTCATATTTATGTAACTTACATGGGATCAATGGTAAATAAATAGAACCATAATTGTATTATCACTAATATATATATTTTTAAAGGTTAAAAAAACCATAAAATTTGTTATTAGTTTAAACCACTGTGTATTCTAAAAAACACCACGTTAAATCCATATTTCCTCAAGTGATTTAAGTATAGTGTGATTAATGAAATATTAAATTGATTTTTTTTATTATTTTAAGATTATATTAATGTTTTTTTTTGAATTCTAAAATACCTTGTAATTAATTTATTCCATACTCAAGTTTATTGGTTTTGTTTTTTTATAATATGGTTAAACATTTACATTTTATTTTGGTAAATTATTTTATAATTATTTTTCATGATATTATTGATAATTTATATATAATGTATATTTGTTATTTTATTAATTCTAACTAGTTTAACATTTAATATAGTTTTTATTTAATTTATAAGAATGCTTAATTAACGTTTGGTTGATAGAAGAAAGAATAATTTTTAATGTTTTTAAGTATTCTGGGTGTTTTAATCTAAAACTCATCCACACCATATGTTATGACACCCAATTATTAATAGAACCATGATATCATTGTAAAAAACAATTCCGTGTAGTTTCCCATGATATTATTTGTGAGTATGATATTGATAATTATTTAGTTGCAATATAATTTCTCCTTGATAGATTAGACATGTCAATTAGTCTATGATGTGATAGTCAAAATTTGAATTCTTATCATTACTTATAACAAGCATCAGTCAACTATAGTCACTTACTCGTATTAAATAATATCATTATAAAATCATGTTTTTATAGTGATTTCTTTTGGGAAGTGATATAAATTAAAAAGGTATACATATCATCAACTATAATAGGACATAATGAACACAACATGATATAAAAATCCATTGAAATTAAATGGATTTTTAATTCACTACCTATGATATACCAATATTAGATAATTTCATTCTAACGTGAGCAGTGACAACCCATATCACTAGTCTTGTTATAGAAAAAAGAAAATTTGACTAAATATGATACCACTTTTCTAGAGAAAATGATTTGTTATCATATTAAAAACTTGTTATACCACAAATAATATGTACCCATTTCATAAACAATATAAAAGTTCACTGAATAAAACTATATTTATCAAGAATAATCCACACAAAATACTCATAAAGAATCCATATGCATTCTATAAAAATGATAAATAAATATTAAGGTTAATGTATCCATTAATGTTATCTTAAATACATCTTTAATAGATGAAAAATTTAGAGATTCACCATATAATATATTACTAAATCATGGTAATATAATAAAGTCATCTCTATGTGGAAATATCTAGGGAGTGGAACATAGGGAGTGTAAAATTCTGTTTTCTTAAACCGGAAGAAATCGTTGAAGGTACATATATGGAGTCAATAAAAGATTAAAAATATATGTCTATTGTTCATGAGAAGGTGAATCTTAATAAAAATTTCTTAAATAAGTATAATTAGAATAAAACACGAGGTAGAGGAGGGTTACCTAAGGTACTAGAGGACCAAATAGATTCTTATTGGATATTATATAAGACCAAAATAAGACATCCATGGATTAATTTTATAGTTAAAGGATCTTTTATATGGATTGAGTAGTGGTTATAGAGTATACCTCAAATGGATCTAATGATATTTCTCTCTAACACATAATATTAATATTTACTTCCTACCATTTTTAGTATTATTCTATAATAAATATAAGTGGAATGATATTTTTATTATTTTGTTTAGTATGTTGAAAATTAAATATTTGGTAAGTCATTTTTTCCTCTTTTTTCATAATGATCATCTAGTTGGCCAAAATATGGATTATTTAAGGGTGTGAGTAAATAATGATCATTATGTTCAAATTAGGCACTTGTTGAATGGACACTACTATTTTAGGGAGTGAAGTGTGGTAGAAAACCCACCCTTGTATAACATGATAACCCATAAACTTCACATACAAAAACATAAAGTATTGGTGTCTTGAGAGAATATCCTTCGATGTATTTTGTGTTGGAGTTGGTGTCCTAGAAATAAAATTCTATGTACTTTATGATAAAACTATATTCATTAGATAAATATTTATAAACTCCTTATCACATCATGATTGTTTACCTATGTGACATAATATGTGATAATTTTCTAAGAATGGATATCGCACTAAAAGGTCATAGAGGATCCCTAATTTGATAACAACTCAAAAGTTACATGATCATATTCTTGGATATATGTTCTATGGACATATGATATCATTTAAAGGGACAAAAATGATACATTCTATAAGGTTTGGGGACTCATGAAACTTTGAGGCACCTTCACATGGTGTGCGCCAATGGTAATATCAAGAAGGATATTATGAGAACAAGACCCACCAGTAGAATATCCACATTAATAAGTGCCATTGGATGTTCCAATATATGAACATGTGTATTTTTCTGTAGACTTCAACATTATCGTCAATGAGTATTATGCCATGCACACAGAGATGTATTGATTAAAACCATGATGACAGATTTCCACAGAGAGGTAGGATATGTTTTGTGCGCCACGAGTAATAATGAATTAATGAATAATGTGAGAAAAGATATGTCACTTCTATGAAAGTAGATATCTTAGTCCCTTTGATGGAAATGATATAGCCTTACTAAATCCATGGACATGGTTTCCCCTAGGAATGTTCAATTCCAGGAAGTCAAAGAATGAGAAATCAAGCACCTGGGTTGATTGTAATTGCATGAAACCTAATTGATTGGAGATATCGGAACAAATTGATTATATTACATGGTAAGAATTCATATGAGGTGACATGAAATTACAATGTGAACTTATTTCTCTTGCGTTATTTGACCAATTGCTAGACAGTAATATTATACTTTAGGCATGCCCTCCAAATGCCAATGTGAAACAGGTGTAGAGGGTGACACACATAGTGTATCCAGTATCTCAATTAAATAATTTATTTATTTATTTAACAAGTTAAATAAATATTTTTACCAGTTTTGGATTATTAAAAATTCAAGTATACCTGATCGCATTTATTTTATCGCTAGTTATTCGAGAGAATATATTGTAGATGAAATATATTTATTTATCGACGAATAATGATTTTTTAATAAATAAATAGTCATTATTCTAGGCCCCATAAATATTTAGGAGGATTGGAAGAAAATGTTATGGGTCATGTGAGAAATAATAATAAATATTATTTTATGAAATAATATTTAAATATAATGTGCATGTTAAGAAGATGTCATGGAAATAATAGCATTATTATTATTATATGACATTGGGTCTCACATGGAATAATAAATTACGCAACAACACCTATGCTAACTATTTATTATTTCCAAGGAAACAAATTCCCCGTTATGTTATTATTCTCTAAATTATATAAGGGGTCATTCAACTTGATGATCAATAGTGTGTGTACAACATCCTGGGAGAAAAGCTCTCAAGCCTAGAGAAGTCTTCCCTCTCCAAGAATGCTATGAGGAACGAGAGAGGTCCTCCTCCACCGGATCATAGAGAACACGTTGGAAGCAATTCTCATGGCGATCAAAGACTGATATCACAACCATAATGATCTTCTATGCTAGAACCCAGTGACTCCTTCAGTTACATCCAAATATATGTGGAGCATGTTTGGATCACCACAAGAGTATTCCGATATTATTATTCTACATCACAAAGAAGCCACACCTCACACCCGTGGTATAATGTATAAACGAAGAAAGAATCACCTTGGAGGAAATTCTAAAATTTATTTAATTAATTATTAACAAAATATGTCAATATTCTCTTCTCAGTTCCTTGTTTTCTCCTTTTTCTTTTATCATGGATTGAATTCTTTGGATACTGGAATTCATCGTTTTATTGATCTCAAATTATTCATCGATTATGACAATATTTAATGTTGGGTTCAAGCCCATCTTGTGATTTTGTTGTTCCTATAACCTACATTTTTATATCTACTTAATTATAATGGGGAAGATATTTATTAATATTAATTGATACTTGGAGAATTGAATTTATAAAATAGAAATCCACTCTTGTAAATTCTTCTCCACATGATTTTATAATTTTCATTAGGAAAATTCATGTTATTTTCTTACATTTCACACACAACATCACAACCATATTTTTACTACTAGTCATATAAAAATCAACAAAAACACTTTTATTAGAAATATAATGTATCACCATAGACTTGTAATAATAGATCTAGTGATGAAAACACATATTATACATAATGTAATCAATACCAATTATAGATTCAAAGACATAACTATCCCAAAAATACATAACATAAAGAAAATATTGAATTACATATTTTTCCATGACCTTTATGGTTTATAGTTTTAGATAATTTGGATTAATCATAAAATAAAAAATATCATGTATTCCCAAAATATTGAAAATTTTCTTCCCACTATATAATAAAATTCATAATTTGTAATAAGTATTAAATATCTCCCATAAAATATCCCCAAAAAAATTTCAATATACATATCATGTGTATTAAAATTCTTTATAACCTAGGGAAATGAAAATATTATAAGTGGTGAGGTCAAATTCTGTGTAAGGGTAAAAATAAGTGAAAAAAATAAAATATCATAAGTGATAATTGGAGGAGCATAAATAATTTTTCAGGAATAGATATCCAAAAAAATACATATTATAATGAAACTAAAATAATAATATATCCATGGATAATAACGGAAATAAAAATATTTCATAGATAACAATACTCGATTCCATACTAATGAAATGTATAATATCCAACAACATATTACATTCCCTAAGCCATGATATTAGGATCTTAGACATCATGATCTCACCATCATGGCCCTGTGTCTAGGAAATAATTTTTTCAAGGTAGGAATACACCAAAATACCCATGATAGTTTGTCTCATGATAACGATTGATGAAAAAAAATCTATTTATAACTGATCCAAACCCATAGCTGAATAGGTCTAATTAATTCATCATATGATAAATTAAACAAACAATACATGATCAACTTTTCCAATAATCATCTATATTAATTGAAAAGAAAATTGATTTCCAATACTTTTCCCCATGTAAATTAAATGCATATGATGATCATAAAACATTTCTGAAAATAAGGTTGATGGATAAATATTATATATTAAACTTTCTAGATTTATCAATAATCATATATATCAAAATATCAAATTTAAAATTTTTAAATATTTCACTAATCAATCAATGGGATATATTTTTATGTATGCACCCATATAACTAACACCATATAGTGTAAGGGGTATATACTTAAGTCAATAATTTCTCCTATCAATTGATATATGGGATCTTGGTGAACACCCCCGGGGTATTTGAAAAGAAAATTCATTGTATGAAATGTTAGGCCTAATCATGAAGGATATTTAGGAAATACGAAGATTGTGATAAATCATATATATGGTAAAGAAAAATACTACATAAATAATCTAGTGAAAAAATGTACACTTTCATTTGAAGAATATCTTTAATCAAGAATCTGAAATGTTAATGGATGATAACATAGATAGGAAACTTTTTTGATATTTTTTAGAAAAAAATTTATAAATTTGAAATATAATTTATATTTATAAAAAAATTATTATGAAATATTTTATAAAAAAATGCTAAAAATAGTTTCTTTTAAAAGCTATAAAAACGTAGAGATGGAGTTTTATAGAGAAAAAAATGATAGTGGGATGTTGTTTTGTAAGATCCTGGCATTTTTTGAGATGTTTCAAGCTTTTTTACAGGAATGAATTTCCATTTTTTCTTATATATTGTTTTGATTTAATATTGGGTATATTTGGATAAAATTTGAATGTTTTTTAGGGTTTTGGTCAGTGCATGGATGGTGCATGATTTGATAAAATTGTGCGTCCTTCCACAAAAAACCTCAAAAACCCAGGAAGAGAGGGATTACATGTTTTACACATGATTTTTCAACTTTTGAACCCAATTAGTATTAACTGTGGCCCCCCCATGGAGTATGCACATGGTTTTCAACATTATTAGGGAATACCATGTGCCCCATACAGGAAATTGTGCATGTGAAAAATTAAAGCCCCAAAAAATTAAAATAAAATATTGAACCCATGATATTAATTTCACATCACCCCACTTTGAACAAAATTGATTCCCATTAATTTTAAATGATACTGGATGAGTCCCATGTCCTCTAACCACTATTCTAAATTAAATGAAGATCTATTGACAGATCTTCCCATGTATTCGGTGTGTAATTTCGTCCCTGTTGGTTTTATCTATCCATCACACATTTCTCTCATCATTTGAATGGATTTTTCCTAAATTATTAATGGATATAGATAAATGTTTCGATATATGTAGTACACTTGATCATGGATATAGTTTTCAGATATAGATCTTGTTATTCATCATGATCTTGGTTGTTTTTCATCAAACGGAGAATGACCGTTAGTGAGCATCTATCAACGAACATAAGGTAGGTGGTCTAAATTTTACTCCCATAGTCATGAATTATAATTGCATGTATGTTTTGTTAAATTTTAATTAGAACTTTTGAATATTGAATCTTTAATTGAATAAATTTATTGGGCACATAATTTATAGAATCATGGGATTGATTAATAGATTTTACATGTGATTATGAAATGTGATGAACTGGGGAAATTTCTATTTGGTAATTGTTATAATGAAATTAGGGAATAATGGGACATTAAATTTATTTATTAGTGAGGGTATGAAAATTTCTAAATTAATGGGATGTATAATTGGTCAAGTTGTGTGATTTATAATTGGTCAATTAATGTGATTGTGTAATTGGTCATTTTATGGGATTGTGTAATTTATTGATAAATTTAATGTTAAATTGGTTGATTAATTGGAAAAGCGGATGTTTGGATTAACCTATAAGGGTTAATAAATTATATCTTTCACTATTGATACTTGTTTTAATAGTGATTTGTTCGTATTATTCTTTTTAATTGAGATAGGGAATTTTGATTGTTGTTAGTAATTGAAAAGGTGAAATGTAATGAGAATGTTAGATGGGAATTTTAATGATGCATAAACATGATATAAAAGAATTGTTTTTTGATATTTTTATATTTTTAGTATTTATGATAAATGTATTAATGAGTGTGGGAGGGTATGAGGCTTCAAATAATCATTTTTTTTCTAATGAGTGTGGGACATGGACTGATTCTCTAAATACCCATATGTGACATTGAGATGTGGGATAGGGACTGAGGCTCTAAATACCCATATGAGACAGTGAGTTTGGGATAAGGAATGAGGATCCAAATACCCATGTGATATTGAGGTGTGGGATAGGTATATAAGCTCCTAATATCCATGGAATGTTAGACACGATGTTTTATTCCAATGATACAGGCATTTCACTATGTTTCTAATTGGATTAGTTATGATTTGAAGTGAAATGATAAATGATTGACATGTTATTTTGATATGTTATATACCTTGGGTATAGTTCATAATCTTACATTGGATGAAGAAAGTAATGACAATATGGGTGACAACCTGAACTAGGGAAACTTTGATGTTAGTTAAGGAATAATGAAATGTGATAACTATTTAATTTATGAATTATACTTTATTATTTGTACAATTTTCTACACCACCGTTTATGGGATATTTTTTTAGATTTAATTGGAGGTCACCTACTAAGTTGTACTCACACCCTACTTTAGATACCTTATCAGTAAATTAATATATTTTGTTTTTACAGGATATGATATTTGAAAGAGCCCTATGTTAGATAGATTATTTAGGAAGAAGAATGGATGAGAAAACCGAACATATAATGGATAAATTATTGGGAGTTTTAGTGTGTATTTATTTTTGTTCATAATTTGAATCATGGAACATACTTTTCATGGTATATCTACTATTTTGATTACGGTATTGTATTATGTTTTATGCATCGTGTGATACTGGTTTTTCTTGCTATTAGTTATAAAATTTGGTTATTATTTTTATTATATTTCTCCTGTTTTGTTACTCTAATAAAGATATTATAGTCTATCCATGTTTTATATAAGACCTTTACTACTAGTTGGAAGACTCTAGGGTATGGGGTGGTGTTCATGAGGGCAAGTGACCAATTGTTATGGCGCACTGGTGTGTGGTTCCCAGGCCGAGATGTTAAAAAGTCAAATCAGAACCTAGTTTTCTTTTCTATTAATTTGTATTAATATTTTGGAATGGTAGATAAGAAAGTATGAAAATTTTGGGTCTTTTTTATGAGTTATTTCATGGGGGTACTTAACTCATGTAGAGAGAAAAACCAAATACCCAAGGTTGGATTGTTGTTATTGATGTCTGTTACCTCGAGTGATGCACTTGTGGTATAAAGTGATTCATGGTTATAAAATTTAATGTTATTTGACACATGGAATGGTATAGAATGTGAGTTTGGTATTTATGCATCATTCTTGGAAGATATTAATTATTTTCACATGAATCATTTTTAGGTTCACATGGGAAAATAGGTTTTGGGTAAATTTATTAAAATTAAAATGTATTCATTGCTTGTGTAATTGAACTGAAAATAGTTCCTGATATAAAATTAAAAGTTATAAAATAATGATAATTGTTAATAATTGGTTTTACAATTACAAAATAAAAATAATAATGTGTCTAACCATGCTAACACTGACCTCTATATAGGATGGTTAAGGGTATAGATAATGCCTCCGTTTTTACCATGTGATAGAAAAGGGGAATGACTCGTTATGGATTTATGTGAATACCTCTTGTTAACTATGTTAATGTTGTGTAATATTCCCTAAGGTTTTTGTTTTTAATTTTATATATATGCCTATATGAAAACATTTTTTGATAGGAATATGAGAGTATATAGATGGAAATGATCCTCTGGTAGTGGAAATAGAGGCACTTGAAGTTCTGAGTGAAGGAACTAGAGAGTAGCTCAATGAGAATTTTTCTACATTAAATAATTTTATAGAGATATACCCAAATTGGGATGTGGAGAATATATATTACATGAAACAAGATTTTCTATTGCAGCACCCTTTGACAATCACCAGAGAAGGTGGACTTGATGAAGAAAAATTTTGGATTGAGTCCATCCAGACAATACTCGACCATTTAGAGAATCCTACTGAGAAGAGGGTAAAGTGGAAAACCTATATGTTATGATGATCAGTGATGATTTGTTTGTATGTTTAGGCTCATAATGTATAGGAAGATGGTATGGTATTGAAGGACTTGCAAGATAAGTTGATTGAGTAATTTTATCTAGAGACACTAAGATATGAAAGTGTTGCTAAGTTCATATAATTGACCCATGGGAGTATGTACATGAAGAACTATATTTGTCACTTTACTGACTTTTAGTGTTTTTCTCTAACAATATAGGGGATGATATGTCAATAATAAGGCATTTGTAGGATAAAATTAAATCGGATATTCATTCATGGTTTAACATCTTTGGTTTAGTGAAGTTTTCTAAGGTGGTGGATCGTGATATCATATCTAAGGGGAACCTAATGGATTATTATAGTGGTGGTTAGGTGGATTCTATTAGGGGGTCATGAGGTATGAATTCCAGTGGGTACAAAGTATTGTAGTGATAATGTTTACTAGAGTAGTTGAAAGAACAGTAGATAGGTGTATGGATCTGTTACATAAGATCATACTTGAGTTCTTTTCCACTAATGTGGTAGGTCATTCCACTTTATTAGACATTTTCCCTAACCATTAATATATTGTTGAGATTGCAAAATAATGGGACATCTACAATGGTTCTACAGGAATCCAAACAATAAGGGTTGTGATGGGGAGGCTAGACAGAACTAGAGTGCAAGATGGGGGTCTTCTACACTGTATCAATCAGGAAGTTAGAGTTATACTGGCCATGGTGGTAGAGGTAGTGGATTTGGTACTTTGGGGGCTGGGGTTCCTATATCATTAGAGGGGTGTAGCTTAGGGGACTCAGTCTACATCATAGGGAATAGGGGTCAGAAAGTGTCATGAATTTCAGCCTACACCGGTGGATAATGAGGGTGGACCATCAATGGTTAGAGGAACTATTCGTGTATCATCTATTCTAGTTAGTGTCTTATTTGATATGGGAGACTCTCATTATTTTATATCTACATAAATTCTGAATGGTTTGATTTTAGAAGTGGAGTTTGTGAGTTAGGTTATAACGATCGATACACCCTTGGGGTATAGTCTAGATACATCTATTTATATAGGGGGTGTTCTCTCAATGTTAGTATGTATCATTCGATGTATGATCTCAACATACTATATATGTTAGTATTTGACTTAATTTTGGGTATGGACTGTTTATTAGTGTACTGGTCCCACATTTCTTATTACTGAATGTGAGTGACCTTTATGTATCCTAAGGGTGAAAATTGTATACACTGTATATAATGGGATATCAAGGGGGTCACTATAGGGTTAATTCATCAATAAACGGTGGATCTCACTACCAAAGTTGTTGGTTTGTTTCTGGATGATTCGTTTGTAAGTGGTTAAGTCCTTCCACCCATAGTGTACAAGTTCTAAGATGGGTTTCCTGAGAACTTATCAGGGATACCTCTTGAGATGGATATGTAATTTATAATTGATCTCATGTTGGGGTTGATCCAGTTTCTATTCCATATTATAGAATGTAAGAAAAAGAGTTACAAGTGCTCAAGACTCAACTAGAAGAGTTGATGGATAAAGGGTTTATCCATCCAAGTATGTCACCTTTGGGTTCTCTAGTCTTGTTTTCAAAGATGGGTGACTGGAACATGTTCTTGTGTGTTGATTACCAGATATTGAATTGGATGACTATGAAGAATTGTTTTACTCTTTTGTGTACCAATGAACTATTTGACCAGTTGAGGGGAGACTTTTTTTCTCCTAGATCAGCTTGAGATCAATGTATCATCAGTTGAGATTCTGACCTTCTGACATACCTCAGACTACATTCAGAAGATTGTATGGCCTATATTAGTTCATCATAATTCTATTTCAGTTAATGAATGGTCCAACATAGTTTATGGCATTGATAAACCAAATACTCCTCTTATAACTGGATTATTTTTTGGTTGTTTTTTGGATGACATCCTGGTGTACTTCAAGAATCATGATGATAATGAATAGCATTTTGAAATCATCTGGATTATATTGAGATAGAATCTGTTATACACCAAAAAATGTAAGTAAAAATTCTATATTTATCTCTTATATTTTTAGGTCGAATCATCTTGGGGGAAGGTGTATTATTAGAACTAGAGAATTCATAGGCAGTTGTATCTAGGGAGAAACCTGAGAATGTTTTTGATATCCTCAGTTTTCTTGGGCTAATAGGTTGTTACCGAAGACTTATTTGGGACTTCTCCCAATTAATAGAACCAACTTAGGGCTTGTACAAGGTGGTATTTATATTTGAATGGTCTAGATCATGTGAGGATTCATTCCATTATTTTAAGAATCACTTGACTACAGTACCAATATTGATCCTACCCAAGCTAGGTGAGGATTATGTGATGTTTTCTGATGCTTTTGGGATCCTTATTGGGGTTTTTTGATGTATGCATAATGAGTTTTGGTGTATTATTCTCATAAGTCGGGGGAACATAAACAGAATTTTCCTATGCATGACCTCAAATTAGAAGTAGTGGGTTTTTCCTAGATTTTCTGGAACCATTATCTATTGGGGGAAAAAAATTATATATACATATCACAATATCTTAAAATAAATATTTTTTAATTGATATTTGATTCTACAACAATAGATATGGGTTATTATATGTAGTCATTCGACTTTGATCGAGCATATACATCCATAAATGGAAATAGTGTTATTAATGCTCTAAGAATGAAAACATAGACTCTGGAAGTTCAGGAGTCTAGATATGAGTTTAAGATGATGACTTTCTGGGATGATATGTATTTTGTGGTTTAGGAGGGTTAGGATCAGATTACTCTCTTATCAGTTTTATTACAGTCTATAATTTTGAGTTGGATCATGGAAAGGATGTATGAGGATCCAAAAAAAATTTCCATGAGGGAAAGAATATAAGGTGGGTATTTACCTTACAATTGGATCATATATGAGGATGATATCAACTATTTAAATAATCAGGTGGTTGTTCCAATAAGTATATAGCTGGAGCTATTGTTTGAATTTCATGCCTCAAAGTGGTTGATACATATAGTTTTTACCAAAATTTATTGTGTCCTATGATGATAGTATTGGTGGATGGGTAGGGAAGAGGAGATGGTAGGGTTAGTCACACAATGCTACACCATTAAACTGGAGAAGGAAAAGCATCAACATCCAAGTGGTTTATTTCTATCTTTTCCCATTCCGGACGGTAATGGGGACATTGTGACCATGTATTTTATGGTCGGTCTCCTGAGGATGCCTTATAAGAATGATTCTATTTGGGTTTTTATATACCAGTTAACAAAGATAGTTCATTATATTCTTATATAGGATACATTATCACTAGAAAAATTGGGAGATATATATGTTCGGGAGATAGTCCATCTCTATGGGGTGCCACTAAGAGATTTTTAGACCATGACTCAGGTTTTACCCCATTTTTTGGAAATAATTGTTGAAGATTCATGGTATAAATGTATTATTGAGTATAAAATTAAACCCAAAAATAGATGGGTAGTCATAATGTACTATAAATGTGCTTGACTATATGCCACAAGAGTGTGTTCTTTACATAGGTTGGTCTTGGGTTAAGCACCTAGAACTTGTGGAGTTCACCTATAATAGTAGTTATCATGATACAATCTAGATGGATCTATATGTGGCTCTTTATGGTAGGCTATGAAGATCACCTCTATGTTTGATGGAGGTAGGTGAGTCAGAGTTATTGGGAATGAGTCTCATGTTGGTGATGTCAGAGCGGGTTTAGCTGATTCAAAATCATATGGCTATATAACATAGTAGGAATATGTCATATACTGATATAATTCAATGAACCATATAATTTATAGATTTTCATCATGTTTTCCTTCAGGTGTTTCATAGATTAGGTCACCGTAGGATTTTGAGATAGGGAAAGTTAGCACCCAGGTTTGTTGGACCATTTGAGTTTATGGGGAGAATCAGGACAGTGGCACACTGATTGGCTCTTCCGCAAAGGTATAGTTCCATTCATGATGTTTTTAAAGTCTCACAACTTTATAGTTATCACCATGGCCCTTCTCATGTGATTTAGGTGGATGATTTTTATCTTGATATCGATTCACCCATTGAGGAGCATCTTATACACATTTTGGATTGTAGTAAGAAAGTGTTATGAGGAAGGATTATGGGAATTGTTCATATATTGGGGAAGCATGGAAATTTTTGTGAGGAAACATGGAATAAATAAAAAGATATATGGTTTTAGTGGTTTGATCTTTGGTGCTCAAAATCTAAGAGATGCCTGAGAGTACATCTTGGGAGTACAGTACGAGAACGAGTTGTTATAAGGTTGGATATTGTAAGATCCTGACCTTTTCTGGAAATGTCTTGAGATTTTTATCTACTAATATTTTACCTTTGGGATAAAATATTGTTTGGGTTTTATCATTGGTATTTTTGGATGATATTCATATGCTTTTGGAGTAGTTTTGGGATGTTCACGGTTGGTGAATAGTTTTCCCAAACCATGTACCCTTCCCCAGAAAACCATTAAAACCTTGGCTGAGGGGGGTCGGAAGGTTAGTGAACTAGTTTTCAAACTATGTTACATCATATTAGTAACCATGTCACCCAATGGGCGGAGGATTTTAGTTAGGTTCATAGCTAAGGAAAACCATGTGCCCCATATATGGAACCGTGTGTATGAAAAATTAAACCGTAGAAAATATAAAATAAAATATAAAACCCCCACATAGTAATCTTGAATCACCCAACTTGGACCTAAACTTCTTCTTACTAATTTATGAGTCTCTTCCATGAGTTCTGAGGCATCCCAACATTCATTCTTGATGAATCAATTATCTATTGATAAATCAGCACATATTTTAGATATGTTATCTAACCCACTTGGTTTATTCTATTTATCACATCTTCCTCTCATACTTTTAATCGATGTTTTCATATGTTGTTTATGGATATATATATAGGTTTTCACATATCTAAAGCTTTTGATATTGAATATAGGTTTTGGATCAAGATCTCGTTCATCGTCATGATCTTGGTTGTTTCGATTCAACTGGAGGATTTCTACTGCCGAGCATCAATCAACAAACATGAGGTAGGTGGTATAAATTCAATTCATGTAGTCTTAAATTAAAATTACGTATATGGCCTATGAAATTTAAATTTCTACATATGAAAAATTGAATATTTAATTGAATAAATTAATTGACTAATTAATTTAAGGAATTGTGGGATTGATTAATTGGTTTTCCGTGTGATTATGAAATGAGTTGAACAATGTAAAATTTAATTTGGTCATTATGATAATGTTATTAGTTAATAACAACAAATCGAACAGATTGATTAGTGATTTTTTGAAAATTATTCAATTAATTGGATATATAATTGGTCCATTGATGGGATGTATAATTGTTTAATTAAACTGATTGTGTAATTGATCAGTTAATTGTATTGTGTAATTGATTGACTAAATCAATTTTTAATTGGTTGTTTAATGGGAAAAGGTGATTTTTATATTAACCTATAAGGGTTAATAAATTATATTGTTAAATTTTGAATGTTTATTTAACAGTGAATTGTTCATGTTTTTCCATGTGACTGAGATAAATAATTATGAATGTTGTGACTAATTAAAAAGGTTCACATCAATTAGAATGTTCAATGAGAAGGTTAATTGTGGATAACAATGATGTATATGAAATTTTTATTTGTGTGATGTTGTGATATTTTAGATATTTTTCATATATGTTTTAATGAGTGTGGGGTATGGACTGAGGCTCCAAATACCCATATGTTTTAATGAGTTTGGGATAGGGATTGTTGTTCCAAATTACTATATTTGACATTGAGGTGTGGGACTGAGACTGAGGATCCAAATACTCAAATGAGATAGAGGATGTGGGATGGTGACTGAGGCTCCAAATACACATGTTATTTTCAGGTGTGGGATAGGGACAGAGGCTCGAAATACCCCAAGGGTGTTAGGAACGATGTTCTATAACCATGAGATAGGAATTGGACTATGGTTCCAATTGGTTGTGTTATGATTATAAATTAAATGAAAAATGATAAGCATGGTATTTTGATCAGTGATATCCCTTGGGGATTGTTCATACTCCGACACAAGACAATGTATGTATTAAGAATATTGGTGAAATCGTTAACCAGAGAAACTATGTAGTTAGTTATATAATAATGAAATGTGATAATTGTTTACTTTATGCATTGTAATTTATTATTTGTAAAACTACATAAACATTTATTGAATATATATTGTTTTAGACGTTGTTGGTGGTGTCCAACAAATTTTTAATGAAACACCACTCATGTATCATGATCGCTAGCTGAATAAATTTTATGTTTTAATTATAGGATAAGGGAAAGATCCATATGTTAGATGGATGATTTGGGATAGTTCATGAATTAGGTAACATGACATAGCATCTGTTCCCACATAAAGTTCAATTTTTATTTATTTTTGTTTTAATATGACACTTGTAACGTACTTATCAATATATATCTATTGTTTTGGATAGGATATTATGTTTCTGTTTAAGTCATCATGTGACACTGGTTTGTTTGGTTATTTTTTATTTCATTTTGTTATTATTTTATTTTTTCCTTTATTTTATAACTTTGATAAAGATGGCATAGTCACCCCATGATTTATATTATACCCTTAATTATAGTCATATGCCTCTAGCATGTGAGAAGGTACCCATGAGGTAATGTGACTAACAATATTGAGAAATAGGTTTGTGGAACCTAGTTCAGGATGTCACATGTGTTCACATAGAAGAAAACATAATACTAGATTTTAGAAAATATTTTTTAAGAATATCGTAAAACGATGAAATTATGGATCACTTTAAAAAGTTGTTTTGAAATAGGTGGATTGAAAAAATTGAAAAATTTTAATTTTGAAAAGTAAAACTTCAGTAATAGATCCTTGAAAAGAAAAAAAAGTTTGTCAAAATCAACGTGTTCTTGAAGATAAAAAATATTATTTTTAAAGGATAAAAAATTAATATTTTGAATAACGTTTGTTTATAAACCACGTATTGAAAAGGGTATTAGATTTTATGTTATAAAATATATAAGAGAGTATTGATGATAAAAAAATCTATATTATATATCCTAAAATTATAATTGAAATTTTTTGGGAAGGAAAATATAAATAGTGAGGGGAAGATCCCTTGGGAAGAACGGTAATTATTTTAAAAATAAAACTTTTATTTGATAAGTTATTTCAAAAATAAATATGACATGCATGAAAATAAGTAAAATATCCATAGAAAAAGATTAAATACTTAATATAAATGGATTTTTAATGATAAAGTTGGATTATAAGATCACCATAATGTAGATAATTTATTACTCTAGGAGAAATAATTTGAGTCTACAAAACCATTATAGATTGAGTATCAATTAAATCAAAACAACTAAAGGTACATGACTTTTAATGAAACATTAAAAACCATAAATAATGAGGGTATCATGAAAAAAAATATTAAAGGGATAATAGAAACACCACTTCAATGAAAAAATGGTGTATAATAAGAAATATTTCACAAGGGGTGAACAATTGAGAGAGAAAAAATTATTTTTATTTTAGAAATCTACGAAAGCACTTTAATATTCTCTAAAAACATAAATATATTAACATTATATTTTATAAAATTATTCATAATTATTACCTTTTATAAAATTAATTTATGATCATTTATTAGGAATATATTAGTTATTTACTATTTATTTGTAGCATTGAGTGTTAGGAATCTTAGCTATTTTGAACTAGTTTTATAATAGTAGTTTTGTTCTTTATTCTTATCCCAATGTTAATCATTACAAGAAAATATATGGAAATTGAATTGATTATTTATTACTATTATCAATTTCAAATTTATTTCTATATTTTTTTGGTTATCATCCTTGAATATTAATTTTTATGATGTGTATGTTTCAATGTTTTTTAACAATCAGACATTAGAATATTAACTAATGAGTTTAAAATTAATAGAACTATACCATAACAAAAAAATTATTTTCTTAATTATATCATATTTTACCATAAATTAATGTCCCATTTTCATATGTGATAAAAATTTATATCATTGTTAAAATAGGTGGTGGAACTGACCCAATGAAGAATATTTCATAATTAATGGTTGATTATGAATATCATTCCTTGTAATATCATTATACCAAAACAATAATGAATATATCTTGTTTTTATTATAAATCTATTTCAAAATTAAAAATAATTTAAGGTTGAAACTAACAAATATAAATTTATTACATGGTATTATGTAATCATTTTATGTTATTTAAATTCTCTTTTCGGTGGTCGAATTTACCACTTTTATTTATTGTTCATATTATTGATTGGTTTTTGAATTTTTTAAAAACCATAATAATTTATGAAATGTATTATTTATCAATTAAATAAATTATCCTAACTATCTAAGAAGTTTATTAATGTAATGAAAAATAGAAATTAATTGTTCAATGGTAGGTGTATTCCATATTTATGCCTAGTTGATGATTTCATTGTCCCTATAATGATATAAATTTATAATTCAATTAATCATTTAATAATATAAAATATTTTAAAAATATAATAATTATTTATGAAATTAATAATTATTACCATACGTGTAATTTTGTTAAGGAAATATAAACATGACACTATTTGGAGATAGCAGTCCACATAGACAAACGAATGTTGTTTTTGTTTTCCTTAAGGGAAAATCAGAAAGTTTGTTAATAGTTATAAAATTAGAATAAAAATATTCAATATAAAAACAAAAAATATTTAATTATATAGGAATTATATATATATATATATATGAAAGGACAATATATAAAAGAAAATAAATTAGATAAAATTAGTAATCATGTTGAGGACTTGGGCATTCCCGTTGAGGGCTCCTTGAAAAGGGAGGGGATAGGATAATATTTTGTTACCAAAATAATATTAGGGTGAATTAAGGTTATAGAGGATGGGAAAGGTGTATATTTTCAATTGAGTGTTGAATTTTTTGTTGGCACTAAAGAGGTGGTGAGAGGACCTTTTTATAAGCGGTGAGATTTAATTTTTAGTAAATATTTCAACATAATATAAATAAATCACATATTTCAACTATAAACTCACAAAAAAATGGAAAATAATTTTTTGGGGGATGATATAAGGTCAATAATCACTCAAAAACTCAACTATAAACATGTTTTTAATAGTTCCAATCTCTTTACCCATAGATTTATTACTTTTACCTTTTCTAGTTTTACAATGGTAACTATGTTTTACCTTAGTAAAATTTTTTTATGTCTAATGATAAAATGAACCTTGTTATAAAATTTATAACTACTTATTAAAAAAATTTAATCCGTTTTATTATATTATTTTTCTTTATTTAATAAAAAAATTATCATTATCACATGCAACATATAAAAATCATTTTTTTAAAGTGTAATTTGTTTTTATAATTTATGTGTAGAATACAATTATCATTGTATATGATTTTATTTATGTAAATTTGTTTATTATAAAAGTTATGTGTCTTTAAAATCAATCCATATCCAAATTTCACCAAAATAATATTTAATTAAATAAAATGAATGAAAACATTTTTAATTAGAAATTATAAATTTAGTTCTTAAATTGTTAATCATAGGTTACCTAAATTCAACATATTATTTTTAAAATGAATATTTTTTACATATTAAATAAATATTTTACAAATAAACAGGTTTTATTCACATATAATGCTTTCTTATAAAATAAAAAAGTCATAAATGTTAATGTTTTGGAAAAAAACTATATTTTCAAATATTCACCAAAAATAAGCTATTTAAAAAATACCCAATCAATTTTTTTAAGATAATATTAAAATTATTAATAAAATATAATGTAATTTAATCATATTCAAATTACAAATTTTTTTAATTTAACTCTCAAATAAAAATATATAATGAAAAGAGTAATCATTGGAAAATAAGTGTTTACATATATTTACTATTCATATTATTATTTCCTATCAATTTACTAATAAAATTATGGTTAGTGAATTATTTAAATAAAGAATATATTTTTTCAATAATGTATTTTGTATCTCAATAAACAGATAAAAAGTCAATTTTCAAAATGGTTACATTTTATATCTTAAATAAATCATATTAGTTATTTAGATATATTAATATTATTTATCAATTCTTTAACATTGATTATCATGTTTACTTTTATTCATAAATATATTTCAAAATTTAGTTGTATTTGTTTTTACCTTCCAATTCTTTGTCATATATCATTCCACAATTTATTTTTGTTTTCCATTTCACGTGAATAAATCTATCAAGAAATTTGGTTTCAAAAGAAAATATATTGTTAGATCTCCCAGGGTTATATTCTCCACCATTTAAAAAAATTAATTTAAATTTTAATCAATACTTACTAATATAATTATTAAATGGTACCTAAAATATAAGTATAACTATATATATATATATATTCAAATGAGTTTTCTACATTAATATATTATGTAGAAATGGAAACACAACTTTATTCTTCATTATGTTATCTGAACGCATTATATTTACTTTGAAACGTTTTACCTATTACCTTATTTTACACAAACAAAGAATATCCTTGTTCCTTTGAGACATTACAGGGGTATTACAACCCACATTTTTTGACACATTGGAAGTAGAATATTCATTCCTTCATTGTATTTTTCACCCAAACATCTTTCAGACTCAATTATTCTCTTCATTGGTGTACATTAAAATTCAAATAATTTCATGATGTTAACTGTAAATCATAATATCTAGTTAGGAATAATCCTAGGATTTCATACCTCATCACTTATAAAATTAGGTTTCTCGTTAGGAAAATCTCTATATTTTCCATGGAATCCATTTTTAACTAGGTTCTTTCAAGCATTATCCGTTACTAAAAACAAAATGGATTTATTTGACTAATAATCACCATAATTAAACTGTTTTAGGATAATTACCTGAAAAATTCAACTTCAAAATGTCTTTTTATTCGAAATGATTAAATTATATTTCAGTTCAACATATTTCATTCTCAGTTTAATCTTGGTTTCTCTAGGTTGAGTTTTTTAATATTCATTAATAATCCTTCATAATAGATTACAAAGAGTATATCATTAACAATGCATATCCATTAGGATAATTTATCCTGGTGTATTGTCTTAGTTCCACTAATAATTTACTAAATTAAATATTGATTTAGTGATCAATAATCATTTTTTGGGTGAATACCCATAGGTGCGTCAATACTACAACCACATCCACTTTCCAATATCTAGTTAGGGATGTAGCTGCTAAGAAAACTGAACCATCTCTGCATTTCCATTACATTAGGATGGTATAAAATACTTCAACATATCCATTAGAATTATCTATATGGTATTCAATAAATATTTATTATAAAAATCCCAAAAATTCTCAGCACTACCTCAGCTAATAGAAATGTTTTTATATGCATTATAAACTATTATTGACTTTAAATTATCATCCCTTAAGTGTTCTTTAACATAAATCCTTACAACTAAAGTTATCAAGAACCTTCTCTAATACCAACTGAAGTTCCCCGAACCCACAGACCTAGATTCATTTCCAAACAAACATAATTTACATATTTTCTTTGATTACATCTATTGATTTCCCAACATAATTATCCCATACTTACATGAAATAAAAATAATCTTTCATTATATACATTATCATTACCTTTTAGGTTTATAATTTTTGATAGTTAAGAAAGATAATAACATAATAAATCCTATGTCTTTCTCAGCTAATGTACATTTTTTTATACAATATAAGAAACTAGTTATTCCATAATAAGTATTTAACATCTCAAAAATAATCTTCACATAATATATTATATTATACATATCATGTGTATTACATTTCTTCATAATATAGGTAAATGGAAACATAATAAGTGTGAGATCAAATTCTCTTTAAGGTAATCATAAGTGATAACAATCGAGGAACATAAGTAGTCATAATATTTTCATAAATAATATGGAAACAACGAAAAAATAGAATGAAATTTAATGGAAAATATATCTATATATTATAATGCAAGTGAAAAGATCACATGGATAAAAATAATTGGTTCCTGAGTGATTGAATACATAATATTTAATAGCTAATTACATTCCCTGATCCAAAACATCATGACCTTACCTTCAAGCCACAATGTCTAAGAAATACTTTTTTTGGTTAGGCATACACCAAAAAACCCATACTATTTCTTCTTTTGAGACATATTGATGCATATATAAACTATATATAACAGATCCCTTCCCATTACTGATTAAGGGAAATTCATTCATCAAATGTGAACATGAATTTACAGTACATAATCAATTTTAAATAAGCACCTCTATTGAAATAACCACATATGGAATTCCAGTACTTTTACCCATGTTAATGAAAGGGGTACCGTGATCATAACTCATCTACATAAAGAAGGTTTATAGTTATCTAATATAATGTTAACTTTCATATTTAATCAATTAAAATTCATATCAAGATAAAAAAATCTTGTATTCTCAATAGATCACCATCAATAAATGTATTATCTTTCTATGTAATCATCCCTCAAACAAATATTGTATAGAGAAAGGGGTGTATGGTTAAGTCAATAATCTCTAAAATCAGTCAATTTATAGAATCTGAGTGAACACCTTTTAATAAAAAATTGAAAACAATGTATTAAAAAAATAAATTCATTATAAGAAAGGTTATTAATATTCACTATGGATTCAAAGGACAGAAAAAGGTCATTATTGATCATATATTTGATAAATAATAATGTTACATAATTTATTTTGATAAATAATGATTATGGTAACATTTAAATAATGTCCTATATCAAGAATAAGACTTTTCAAAGTAAAATGAAATATATGAGAAACACTTTATAAGAGTTTTAAAAAAATAATTTTGGATATAAGAATTATTAATGATCGTTTGAACAAAAATTGATAAAAACATTTGATAAAAAATAAAGAAAATTAATTTTTTTATAAACCATGAAAACATAGATTGGATGTTTCATATAGAATACAAAGAAAGGCGAATATTGTGTTAACATGGATGAACTGATAAAAGGAAATTATAGAAACATTTTTAAAATTATTGTTAAAAGAATACATTTAGGTTTTCTTTCAAAATTTATCATTAAAAAATGTGAATTTAAAACCTAGAATATATTTAATTTCATACTATAAAAGTTAAATAATTTGTACTTGAAAGGACATAATGGTTATAAAAATAAATTTTTATAGTATAATAAACCATGTTAATTAAAAAGGATGGAAAAAACCTTTTTTATTATTTTAAAACACCTTTATTTAAAAATGTACAACATGAAAATAGTATTATATTTAATATTAGAAAATATGTAAGATAATTTTGAGGATAATAAAAAAATTGTCAATATTATTGTTTAAAAAAGTGAGTAGAACTTCTGTATAAAAATATATACGAACATTGAGGATAAGATCTATTATAAATTATGGTATTTATTCTATCCAACATCAAAAGTTTAATTAAGATGGTATTTAATCAAGTAATATGATATCGATGAAAGGAAGTAACATTACTATATAAAAAGATAAAATAATAAAGAGAAATGTAATTTCAAGGATATATTGTTTTTTTAATATCATCATGTATAGAATTTGTGATTCACCTAGAAAGAATTTTAGTCGAGAAAGATATTTGGTATCGAGTAACATTTAAATTGAAACCGGTTAGAGGATATGACTTCAAAGTATAGATTAAATACAATGAGTAATTATATAATCATGATAAAAAATATAAAATCAGTATTATATGAATATTTCAAAATAATACATGCTTCACAATAAGAAATACCTCTCAATATGTCAAAATTCGAGACATGAAACCCTAACCTTAAATCTTAAATTACACAAAAACACTTGAATCTCTTATAAAACTAGAATAAATATCTTAATATTTAATTTTAAAGCCTTATTAATATATATATATATATATATATATTAAATTTTATATTATTTATTTATGGTCATTTATTAAAAATATGATAATTAGTTATAGATTATTTTCAACAAATGAGGTTAGTAAGCTTGATTGTTTTGAACTAGTTCGGTAATATTGATATATTTTTTCGTTATTTTACCAAATTTTATCATTATAATAAAATATGATGAACTATAATTTATTATTTTTAGTTATTTATAATGTTTTAATTTCATTCTATGGTATTGTTGGTTATGATCCTTGGATATGAAGTCAGTGATGTGCATGCTTCAATGATTTTTAAAAAATAGACACTGGTATCATAAATAATGGGTTTTATATAAATGGTGCCATACTAGAAATAAAATAAAATAAAATAAATATTCAATTATTTATATCATATATTACCAGAAATTAATTAATCATATCTATCCATGATATAAATTTATTACATTTTTCATGTAGGTGGTTAAACAAACCCAAATAATAAAATACCATAATTAATAGAGAATTATGAAGTTATTTAGTTGTAATATCATGATAAAAAAATATAATTCCCTTATTTAGTGTCTATTGTCGTTTTATATCATATTTTTAAATAATTATAAGTGGAAGATAACTTATAAAAAATTATTTCACTGTATGATGAAATCATTTTTCCTCCCAGAATTCTCTTTTGGATGGTTGAATTTTACATGGTTGTTTATCATTGATATAGTTAATAAATTTTACAATTTTTACTTCAAATAAATTAATAATTTCATAAACATAATATTTATCCATTAATCCCATTATTATGACCAACCTTGTAAGGTTATTTTAAAAAAACAGAAATCAATCGTTCCATGGAGGTGGTAGTATACTTGTATGCATGGTCGATCATATCAATTTACAAAGAATTATAGAAATATAAAATAGATGTTATCATTTAATATTTTATAATTATTATAAGTATTTTTTAAATATACCATTAAGATAATACATTTATGGTTCGAAATAAAAATGTAACTTCATGATTTGTAGAGGCGATAGTCCAGACACACACACACGTGAATGTCACTTTTCTTCCTCAAGGGAAAAGGGGAAAGTTGGTTAACAGATAACATATAAAAATAATAGAATTAAGTATATATAAAGTAATAGTGTAATTATATAGGAATTATAAAAATAATATATTTATAATAGTAATATAGAAAATAAAATTAGAAGAGGTAAAATTAGTTCTCGCATTGAGGACTTGGACTTTCCCTTGGTGGACTCCATGGAAAGGGAGGGATTATGATAATATATTGTTAAAAAAATATTTTAGGGTGAAATATTATTATAGGGGAATTAATAAGGTAATATTATCACGTGGAATCCAAATTTTTTAGTGGTATGGAAGGGTTGGGTATATACCCCTTATATAAGTGGTGACATTGGAGTTTTTGAAAATGTTTTAACTTAAGATAATGAGAGAAAATGTGTCACATGTCATGTCACTCAAAAAATGGAAATATTATTGAGTGGGGTGATATAATTTAAATAATATCTAAAAAAATTTGAATTTTTTTTACTTATTTCAACCTCTTTAACTCTAGATTTGTTTCTTTTACCATTTCTGATTTTATTATGCTAATAAGTTTTAACCTAAGAAAATAATATGTATGCATAAAAATAAAATGAAACATATTAAATAATTTAATAAATATTATTAAAAATATGTATTATATTTTATCAGATAAAATTTCAACATGTGATAAAAATAAATTTTAACATTAGCGCATGTAACGTGTGAAAATCAGTTTTTAGAGAAATTGGATTTTTAGGTTTAAAATTTATGTGTTGTGTAAATTATCAATATATTTGATTATTAATGATATAAATTTTTTTATCATAAAAAAATCCTTTAAAATAAATCGAAAATAAAATTTTACAAAAATAATCATTAATTTAAGAAATTCAACAACATTTTTTAGTCAAAATTGTTACTTTATGTCCTTAAAATGTTAATTAAAGGTTTTCTCATTTCAACGTAGTATTCTTAAAATTTATAGATTAAAATATTAAATACATATTTTACCAATTAAAAAATTTTATACACTTCTAGGTCTTTTTTAAATAATGATAAATTTTAAAACACAAAGCTTCTACAGTACGTTTCCCTTTGAATAATGCATTAGCTTCGTTGTATGCAACTTGGAGGTTTAACACACCACGACAAATCAAACTAGCCATTATGAATTTTAATACCCACTTTTTGAAATTTTATAAAATCTATTTTTCAAAATGGACTTCATTTTTGAATTTAGAATATTGAAATTATCTTAGGGTGATTTTTTGATATTTGTTTGAAAACATTCAATTTTTGATGAATAGTGAAAAAACACCGTGTTATTGTTTAAAATTGAATTTTTATTTAAATAATTAGTTATTTTATTTAAATTTATTTTATTTAAAAATAGATACATAATACCTATATATTATCAATGTAATTCAGAGGAGTCATTTTATAATAATATTAGATATATAAAATTTTATTGAACTTTTTACCAACCTTCTAAGAGCATTTACAAATTTGCATAAAATATAATTTTACCAATTCTATGAATTGAATTTCAAAAATCCAAGATACATGGTTGATATAATTAAGTAAAATTTGGTTCAATGAGATTAAAATAATTTTTTTTTAATAGTAACTTTTAACTTTTATTTACCACGGTTAAAAGCTAAGAGGGTAATTAAAGGTAAAAATGATATTATTATTACCCTAACACATGTACTAAATCTATTGGATAAGTTTATTTCAAACAAAATCAATGTTAGGAATAATATATGATCATTTAGGTCCACTTGGATTAGATTAGAACATTTATTATTATTTTATTTAAAGAATAGTTAACAGTGTTAATTTCAAAGTTTAATAACTAAACTATTTTTAATATAGAGTTTTACATAAGATAAATTCAACTATAAATATTCATTAGAAAGATCAAAATATTTCTTGCATAATGGGATTTTATTTATAATTTTTAGAAATTAAATAGTTAAATTTATTTATGACACAATAATGATGTAGTAATTACCTTATTATTGAAAGATTAAAATAATTGATGTTATAAAAATCCAAATAAATTTAAATTGTGACTTTTTGTGCATTCAAAAAAATTTATAAATTAATATGACTTGTTATAGTTTATTAAATTAATTTTATTCGAAGTAATCATGCTTTTATGACTTCCAAAAAATCATTTACTAAATAGTGTCAAAATTGATATAAATGTGTTTTTAAAACAAATACTATATTATTAACCGATATAATAGTATTAAAAATCTGATCGTTGGCCAAAGGACTTATATAATAATAGATATATCATTAATAAACCACTTGGGCTTCTCTTGTAATTTTATAGTAAAATTATAACCATATAATATAATAATACAAGAATACATGGTAAAAGTTATACTATTTAACTAAGAGTTAAATCTAAAAGATAAGGTTAATATGGTGAGCTGAACCTGTCTAAAACATATTGGTTGATCATTTTTAAACCCATACCAACCTTGCCTTGAAATAAATCATTTATAAGCCATTATATACCGAATATTATTGTATATACAAATAATATTTCATGTTTTTCCTAAAGTGGCCCTCACCTCTCTTAGAAAAGGGTACATGCCCTTCTCTCAAAATCACGCCACCAAAGCCATTTTTCATGGCCAAAACCTACCCAAATATCCTCCCAACTACCCTTCCTTCTACCTAAAGGCATTAAATATATCATAAAGCCAACCTAGGTAACCATTTTGTTAAAATCAAAAGGAAACTTATGAAGAAGAGGAAATAATTTCCCCACATGTTTCAAAGTTCATTTCTTCATCCACTACCTCTTTCTTTGTTATTCCCATACCAAAATAATAACTATAGTACCTTATACATAATATGTTGTTATTATAAGTATGGTACAACCATATTCATTATTCTATCCATCCTATTAAGGACTATTCACCATACGTGTGTACGTACGGCTTACCGTCTCCATGTCGTGGTGTATTTTGTTTTCAAACACTTACTTGTTTGGATGGGTATAATAATGAGTATAAATGAGGTAAATAATAAATATACCATGTTTATTATTATTTATATATGATATACCATCCAATTAAATATGATTTCCCCATCAATATAATGATATTGTCACTCGTGCATACGTACAAACTACCGTCTCGACGAACACGTTGTGATTCATTCCCCATCATAACCATTCAAGAATAACATAAATTTTATGATTAAAAATAAATTTTAAGAACTTAATATAATTCTGGATATTAATCAAATACATCCTATCCATATCAATAATGACTTACGTAACCAAGCATATAAAGGAAAATGAATTAGATAACACCTAAAATGACAATACTACTGAAATATAGTTAACATAGCAATATTAGAAGATCATATATGATATCCTAATTTTGTATATGGTTATTGTATGATTTAATAAAATTGATTTAATTATTATACAGGAATGTTCCCTTGATCAAGTAAAAGTAAAAGGTAAGGGTTATTTTTCAATCTCTTCTTTATCTGAGGTTGTTTATACGTGAGTATCTAATGGGACCTATTTATCATCCACAACCATGTTTCATAAAAATATATTTCAAAACATTTTTACTATTTACAAGACTATGGGTTAAATTCATTTATACCTCTTTTTACCTTCTATGTTTTGAAAAGAATCGTTCCGTCTTTTTCTAAATGAGGTACTTTATGACCTTTTTGACAAATTAAGGTAAGAATGTTTTTTAACTTATACTGTTGGGGCGGTTATTCTCCAACATTATAATATCTTAAAAGCTTCCCTTAAAGGATTATAATAATATTTTAAAAATAATTATTTTATTTTTTAATTATGTGACTTTTAAATGATTTCAAAATAGAAAGAGATATTTCTCTCAAATAGTTTTGATTTCATCTATGTCAACATCCTTTTATAGATTTTAAATTTTTCTGAAGTTGATTTATTATGATACCAATATTACATATCGTATTGAATTCTTTGTTATATTTTTGACTATGGATGGGTTATTTTTATACCATTCATGGTTGATGGATAAAGTATTTACAATTTTAATGCTAGTTATAATACGAATTTTTATATTCTGTTTAAACCTTTTCATATGAGAAATGTATTGGACATAGTATGTGATGGTTGGAGCTGGCTATAGGTCTTCGATGCATCGGTAGGTATCAAGAAAAAAATTAGTGTCCTGGCACAAGACATTGAAAAAATATTATTTTTAGTGTTGGAAGGAGGCCTTGACTATGTCGTTATGAAGTCTTCCATTATGCATTCCATCATTATGAAATTGGATATTGATATAGCATGTGATTATTAGACTAGTAGAATATCCATGTGAATAATTAAATAGAATTATTTGATTTATATTTTCCACATTATACTGAAGTTTATGTCTAAAAGACTTGTGTTTTATTTTTAGACATTTCCTTAAATGTTTATTCTTGTTTATGAAAGTTTACGCTATATTGTTATCCTTGCTGATAATCTAAGTTCACCCGTTTCTATGTTCTATTTTTTACAAGATGTGACGAAGTATATTATGACTACCATGCAGGGATATTCTAAGGAATATGAATGTGGTCAAAGGATATAATGTTGTTGTTTTTTTTCAATTTATAATGTAACAAAAAACTCATGTATGTATCTAGTGCTTCCAATTCTTCTGAACTGATCGATCATTCGGGATTTCATCCCTTGTAATCATGCCAATGTTATTAAATAATGCACTGAATTTGGGTAACTAGGGTTAAGGAATTACAGTTGGTATTAGAGGATGTTTATTACAAACCCTAGAAACTAGATTTATAAAAACTCTGATTGGAGAACATTACTCTTAGATATAATATTATGATCAGTATAGAATAACTTCTTTTAATTTTTTAATGTAGAGATATTCTGTATTTTCCACAAAATACATCCATTTATGGATATGAGTAGGTAGAGGTTGCTCTGGCATAGATATACCTAGGGGTGAAAACTCGGACAAAGAGTTTTAGGCCTGACTTGGGTATCCTGTTACATGTCAATGGGCTTTGAGGCACTCTTGGTTACGAAACTCCCATGGGATATGCTTTGAATA
This sequence comes from Viscum album, assembly GCA_963277665.1. Lineage (NCBI taxonomy): Eukaryota > Viridiplantae > Streptophyta > Magnoliopsida > Santalales > Viscaceae > Viscum > Viscum album. The sequence goes on from OY728134.1 coordinate 137,391,426, forward strand.
ATTCACATTTTTTTTACAATCCATTATGAATGATTTATGAGTATATACATCCTCAAAAAACACTTTTATGGTTATAGATTATATCCATAAATTTTTCAATTTATGTTAAGTGTTTTACAAGTTTTCAATTTTGTATTGTGATTCATAGACGAATCTAGTGTATGCTATTATTTAGAAATGGTTCCTAGTATAAGAAATGGAAACCATATCAACACATTTAATCTATGTAGGTATTTCCCTCCTAATAAAAATAATTATAGTCGATATGGTAATTAAACTGGTGCTAATCAGCTTATCACCATACTGAGACAACTCACTCATGTTATGAATAATAACATTACCCATACGAAGCACCCTGATCCCTGATGCTGATGATCAATGTTAGACTGGTTCATGAGGAAACAACCACCAAAGTTCAATGGGACCACAAATCCATTTGTAGATGAGCAATGGATCAGTTCCTTAGATAAAATATTTTATCCTTTGGGTAGTAGAGAAAGTGAAAAACTTGTCATTGAATTTTATCACCTCATGGGAGATGAAGATAAATGGCGGTCATTAATTAAAAACACAAAGGAGGATGAAGAAGTATCAAATATTTAATGGAGGGAGTTTATAGTGATTATATTATAATAATACATTCCTCGTGACCATCAAGCGGATATGGAAAGACAATTTCTGAGTCTGAGGCAAAAGGAGGATGAGAATGTCGCAAATTATGAGGCTAACTTTTCTAGGTTACCAAGGCATTATACAGATTATATACGTAACCCAATGAGTAATATTGATTGATTATTTTATGGGTTAAAACCATTTCTTCATCGAGCATTAGTCTCAAAATAATTCTCATTATACGAATATATTGTATCATGTGTTATCATGACTAAAAAGTAATTCTCTATGTCTTACGACATTAAAGTAAAGAAAGAGAAGAAGAGATCTGTTGAACACTACTGAAATGGAAATAAGGGGAAGAAGGGAAAATTTTAATATCCATCCTTTTGTAAATGTGGGAAGAAACACCCTGGTACTTACCTGAAGGGAATGGGAGTCTTTTACAAGTGTTGTGTAAAAGGCCACTAATCTCATGATTGAAAGGGAAATAAAGTGGATGTCAATATTGAATGATATAATTGTATAGAAATGGGGAATTATGAAAATAAATGTCCTAAGAACCAAGAAAACATACCTTAGAAAATTCCAAGGGAGAAAGTCCAGGCTTAAGAGATCAATACTGCTGAGGTTAATGCTCCAAAAGAAATGGTGGTAGGTAATTTAATGGTTTCCTCTAGTTTAGCCAATGCTTTATTTGATTCTGGATCATCGCATTGTTTCATATCTTCCTAGTTTTCTAAGAAAATTTGATATTTACAATTTTATTTAACAATGTGGTTGTTAGTAAAAACTCTTAATGGAAGTATCATTGTAACAATGTTTTGTGAATCTGTCTCTACTAGGGAATATAAATGTTCTTTATCTACTGATCTCATCATCATATTCCTGATTAAATTTGATGTAATCCTCAATGTGAATTGGAATTTAGACCATGATGCATAAATTTATTATAAGAAGAAGGAGGTTGCAATTTTCGAGGATGATAATGAGTGCCTTATATTTAGAGCAGAAACATCACAACCTTATTCTTATCTAGATCCACCCCCAATAGATCAGATAAATTAAATTATTGGGGATGAAGAGAATGATGTTACTATGGGTGAGGAAAAAAAATTTCAAATAGAGGACGTACCTATTGTACAAGAATATGCTGACGTGTTTCCAAAGTATTTACCTGGACAACCTACAGAACAAGAAATTGAGTTTTCCATTGATTTAATTTCTGATTCAAGGCCCATATTGAAGACCCCTTATAGAATGAGCATTTTGGAATTAGTGGAGCTAAAGAAACAACTAGAGGAGTTGAGTAATAAAGGATTTATTCACCCAAATGTTCCTCCCTTGGGAGACCCTGTTATTTTTGTTAAAAATAAAGATAATTATATGAGGTTGTGCATTGACTACAGGGAGATCAATTCTATAACAATAAAGAACTGGTATCCCCTACCCCGCATTGATGATTTATTCAAATAAATTTATGGGGCTCAATATTTTCAAATATTGTCCTTTGATCTTAATATAATCATTTGTGTGTAAAGAAGGAAGACATTCTGAAAATAGCATTTCGAATTTGGTACGGGCATTACGAGTTTACAGTAATGCCTTTTGTACTGACTAATGGACCCTCTGTTTTGATGGATCTAATGAATATAGTTTTCAAGGAATTTCATGATGACTTTTTAGTGGTGTTTATAGGTGATATCTTGGTTTTCTCAAAAAGCTAAGAATATCATGAAAATCACTTGTTTACTATTCTAAAAACCCTCTGAAGAAATAAATTATATGGGAAGTTTAGCATGTGTGAATTCTGGCATCAAGAGATTTTTTTCTTAGCCATATTTTCTCTAAGGATGTAATATTTGTTGATACTTAAAAGACCAAGGAAATCCATGAATGTCCAATACCAACAAGTATAACTGTGGTACGCAGTTTTAATGGTTTAGCAGGTTATTATCGGCACTTCGTCCATAATTTATCTTGATTTGCTACCCTATTAACCAAGATCACACGTAAAGGGGTTAATTTGTTTTTGAAAAAAGAGTGTAAAAAATGTTTTGAATAACTGAACATAATATTAGTCAATTATCCTATCTTGACCTTACCATCAGGGAATGATGGGTCTGTTATTTATAGTGATGCTTCAAAGAAAGGACTTGTATGTGTCCTTATGAAGAATGATAGATTTATTTCCTATACATCACTACAGCTAAAAATTCATGAACAAAACTATCCCAATCATAATCTTGAGTTAGTGTAACGCCCTGACCCCAGTTACCCAGAGTCGGTGCATTATTACATAACATTGGCATGATCACAATAAAGATCAAGTCTCGAAAGACCGATTAGTTTAGTATCCTTGGAATAACTAGATACATTAATAAAGTTTACATTATATCATAAAATAAAAACTACAACAACATAGTCTCCATAGTCCACACTCATACTATTTCTGTAGCTCATTCATAATTTAATTCTTCACAATCCTGGTAAAAATAAAACATTGAAAGTGGTGAGCTCAGATTCTCAGTAAGGATAACAATATAGCCTAAGCTTTAATAGATAAGCATAAACACTTAAGGCAATGTATAACTAAAACAAAAGCCTTTTAAACTTCAGCTTCAACATAGTATGGAAAAAATAAAATGAAATAATTCCACTTACTTATTCACATGGATATTCTACTAATCGAATAATCACATGCAATATCAATAACCACTTTCATAATGATGGAATGCATAATGCCACACTATCATAACCACATATCCATGGCCTCATGCCAAGACTAAAATAAGATTTTGTCAAGGCCTTGTGCCAAGACACTAGTTTGTCACATGAGACCTACCGATGCATCGAGGAGCTATAGTGGACTCCACCCGTCACTTACTAAGTCCAATGCATTTCTCATATGAACATGTTTAAACATAACATAAACAATCATATTAAAAGTAGCATATGAAATGTCAATACTTTAACCACAAACATTGAATGGTATAAAAATAGCACATCCACATTCAAACATAACTCATTCGATAGAATATGGAAGATTTTATTGTATCATATTAACCTCAATCGATAATAATGAATGATATTGACATAGATGAAAATAACCATCAAAACTATTTGAGATAAATATCCCCCTTTTCTTGAATACATTTAAAAGTCACACTATTTGTCAAGAAGCTATTTAAAAAAAGATTTTTGAATCAAAGTGTCCCATACAACTTTGAAACTTTTAAAAGGATTTTTAATTTTAAAACATTAATTTCCATATAAATAAATCCTTAAAACCAGTTTTTAAAACATGGACATTAATGAGAATGGTTAAGAAGAATAAGTCTTTAAAACAGTTAAAATGGTATTTTAGTTAGAGTTTCTAACCAAAAGAGAGACACTTGAATACAAATAATGGAGGTAATAAAAACATTTTAATATCATGAGAATAAAGGGATTCATGATATACTATGTTAAAGTACATTATATACACCACATAAAAGTGATTTGGTGTATAACAACAAAGAAGTTTCAATGGAATGTAAATTGAGATGAAATATCTCATAAAGGTTGTATCCTTAGGTTAAGGATAAATCAACGACATAGTTATGTGTGAAAAATATAAATACACTAAATATGATTGGATATTTAGTGTAAAACAATAAAATTACATTAACACATAATCTTGTAAAAACAACACCAATGAATTGGATGTTTAACTCAACAAATGGAGAATGAGTTAAAATTACTCTTATCAAATTCATATCGATGACTTGAGAAATTATCAATGGAGTGATTATGTGTATCAAGAGTATATCCACAGAAAGGGGAGTAGAAATTATGAAATAATAAAATGAATAGTGATTCCACACATAATCTCGGAGTAATATAATCAATGAAATATGCGTAAAGCCAAATGAGTGGAAATTGAAATTTCAAATTCCCTTATCGAATAAGTAACTTATGAAACAAACACCCATGAAATAAGGATCATACAATTATGATTTAAATATCCATAAATTAATGTATATTACAAAATGAATACAATCATGGGTAGTACACACACCACATGCAATAAATAAGTGGTGAACAATAGAATTCTCACGGAATTAAAAGTGGATAAGAAACCCCTTACTTTGTACTTTTTCTTGGTTGAAGGTAGGTTAACCTCTTGTATAATGGTGAAATAATTTTTATTGAATTATACAAGAATAATTTACTGTAATATGATATCATATATGATCTTTTAACATTTCTTTGTTAATAATATCATAGAATTATCATCATTTCGGGTGTTAACTTACTCGTTTTCTTTTATATGTTTTGTTACATAAGACGTGTTTGTTAGGGATAGGTTGTATCTTATTCATATCCAGAATTATGTCAAGTCCTTAAATAATATTATTAATCATCAAATGATAATTATACTTGAATGGATACGATGGAGAATGAATCTCATCGCGTTCGTGGAGACGGTAGTCCATACGTATGCATGAGCGACAATATCATTCTTTTGATATTAAAATAATATATAATTGGATGGTATATCATATATACAGAATCATTATCATGTTACATTTATTATTTACATGAATTAAGAATCATTAGTATACCCATCCAAATAATAATATATTGAATAACAATTACACCACGACGTGGAGACGGTAAGCCGTACGTACGCACGAATGGTGACATGTCATTCAAATGATGGATAGAATACTGAATATGGATGTACCATATTTATAATAATATTACATTATATAGGATATACTGGATTCATTATTTTATAATGGGAAAAACAAATAATGAAGAAGTTGAAGAAGAAATGAATTTGAAAAAGGGTGCTGAAAACATTACATCTTCTTCGGGTTCTTCCTTTTGATTTGATAAAAAGGGATCCATTGGTTAGATTTATGATGAAACTAAGGCCTCCAGATTGTAGTGAGGGATGTTTAGAGAGTATTTGGGTAGGGGTTGGCCGAAACAAAAGGCTTTGAAGGTGTGAAGTAATGAAAAGGGGGAGTGCCCTTTTATAAAAGGGGTGAGGGCACCTTTGGAAAAGCTAGAAATATTATTTTATAATAAATTAATATTCGGTTTATAAAGACTCCAAAGTGTATTATTTAAAGGTTAAGGTGTGGATGGGTCGAAAACCACTCAACCAATAGAATTTAGACAGGTTTGGGTCATTATATAAACCTTATCTTTAAGTATTAACTCTCCGTTAATTAGTTTCACTTTTACAATGTCTCTTTTTATGTTTATATTATATGGTTAATAAAATTACTATATACATCCAATCTAACCCCTATTGGTCCATTAATGATACAAATATAATGATATATGTCTCTTGGCCAAACCTTATATTTTTAGGAATTTAATATCAATTAATAATATAATAATTTTTTTAAAACACTTTTATGTCAATTTTGACACTATTCAATAATTGATTTTTTTGAAACTCATAACAGAATGATTACTTCGAACAAGGTTTACTACGTCAATACTAACATGTCATATTAACCTATAAAATTAGTTTAATTCATAAAAAGACTCATATTATATTTATTTGGGTATTTATAATATCATTTATTTTAATTTTTCACTATTAGGGTAATTACTTCATCACCATTGTGTCATAAATAAATTAAATTATTTAATCTCTAAAAATTATAAATAAAATACACTTATGTAGGAAATTCCTTTATATTTATAATGAATATTTATAGTCGAAAATCCTAAATATATAACCCTGTGTAAAAAAAATTTCTAAAAGATATATGCTTGTGTCATTTTTGTATTTATTTTAACTTAATTAAAATAAAGTGTCTCTATCACCTACAAGTGGCTCCATGGGGTCCCAAAATCGACCCAAAGATTCCCATGGTCGGACATGTATCCACCAATAAGGTTAGGACACGTTTTAGGGTAATTTAGTATTATTATAATATTATTTTTTAACCCTTATTTACCGGATTTACCCTTAACCATGGTAAATAAAATATTTACCAAAGTAATTATTCAAAATGTCTAAAAATAAAAGTTACCTATTTACACAATATGAACATCCTGATTCCAAATATGGAATCCATTTTTCCAAATTCAAAATACAGAAGTGGAAGAAATTAATTTAAAATTAATTCCCTTTGTTAAAACAAAAAACGTGTTCTTAAGAGATAATAACTATCAAAAGATTGACACTTGTTTATTTCCAGTTTAATTGTAATATTATGTACAATGACCAAAATTGTATTAAATGGTAAAAATATATTCTAAATATACTTTAAAACAACTAAATAGTATAATCTATCACTATAAATTATTTTGATTAAAAAAGTTGTTTTTAAGTATTTTTCCCTATTCATAAAAATTGAAAGTTCTCAGAAAAATACCAAAAATTCAACTTAGGATAATTTCAATATTCTGAATCCAAAAATGAAGTCCATTTTGAAATAAAAAAATATATAATTTCAAAAAGTAGGTATTACTATTCATAACGGCTAGTTTGATTGGTTGTGGTGTGTTAGAACTCGATGTTCTGTACAACACATGCTATCACATTATTCAAAGAGAAGCGTACCGTATAAGATTGGGGTGTTACAGTTACCATCAGTAATATTTGTTTGAAGATATGGAGACATTATCTCTATGGTGAAAAATGCGAGATATATACCAATCAAAATACCTTGAAGTATATTTTTTCACAAAAAGAACTCAACATGAGGCAAAGAAGATGGCTCGAACTTCTCAAGGATTATGATTTCACTATAAAGTACCACCCAAGGAAAGAAAATAAGGTGGCAGACGCTTTGATAAAAAAGGATCATGGAGTTTTGAACGAGATGAGAGTTGAAAGGGATCCTATTTTCATGGATATAGTAGAGATGGATATGGGAATAACCATGGAAGAAAAAACGTCTATAATTTTCAAATAGTCTCCAAACCATATTTACTAGAAATGATAAAAAGTTCATAGACTAATTATAAGGAGTTTAAAAATAAAATTAATGCTGTGAATGATGGGGGATTGAGAGGAATCATATATGAAGAAGAAATTTTGAAATTTTGGAAAAGACTTCGTGTTCCTGACATACCCGATCTAAAAACGGAATTGTTGGATGATGCTCATAGCCCCACATTCTATATACACCCTAGTAGCACTAAGATGTATAGAGATTTTAAGGAACAATATTTCCATAACAACATGAAGTGAGATATTGTTGATTATGTGTCAAGATGCATGGTTTTTTAACAAGTGAATGCTGGAAGACAACATCCTAGAGGAGTCATGCAACCTCTTCTCGTACCTGAGTGGAAATGGGATTATATTACAATGGACTTTGTCGTGGGAATACAAAGGACTCCTACAAGTAATGGTGAAATATGGGTCATTATTGACCGTATTACTAAGTCAACACATTTTCTTGATATAAGAGAATATTAAACACTTGAATGTCTAGCACGACATTATATTAATGAAGTTGTAAGACTTCATTGAGTACCCATATCAATTGTTCCTGACTGTGATCCATGTTTTACATTATGATTCTATAAAAGTCTTCAAAAGGACCTAGATACTAAACGTTGTTTTAACACCTCCTAACACCCTCAAACTGATTGGCAATTATAACGGACTATTCAAACCTTAAAATACATGTTACGATCTTGCTCACTTGACTTTCAAGGTATGTGGTATTAGTATTTACCTATGGTAGAATTTTCATATAATAATAGCTTCCATTTAGTATTCATATGGAACCATATGAAGCGTTTTATGGAAAGAGATGTTGCACACCAACTTGTTGGGATGATTTTGGTGAAAGAAAACTTGTAGGACTAGAACTTGTTGAGGAAACAATGGATAATGATATGATTATCCAAACCCACGTCAAAGTAGCTCAAAGTAGGAAAAAGAGATATGCCGATAACAGAAGGAAGGATTTGGAATTTCAATTAGAATACCATGTTTTCTAGAAGGTATCTCCATGGAAGGGTGTTATATATTTCAGTAAGAAGGGTAAACTGAGTCCCATGTATGTGAGACCTTTCTAAATTCTAGAACGAATTGGAGTTGTAGATTAAAATTTGTAAATGCCTCAAAGTCTCTCCAAAGTTCATGATGTGTTCCACATATCACTATTGAGAAAATACCGGCCCGAAACAACGCATGTACTCACGTATGATGAAATGGAACTGGAACCCGGTATGTCTTTTTGCGCAGAGCCTATCATAATTCTTGAATCCATAGAACATCTGTTGAGAAAACCAACGACTAGTTTGGTAAAAGTTCTATGGAGAAATCTAAAGATGGAAGAGGCAATGTGGGGTCCTAAACAACTTATGATGAAGAACCATACGAATCTTTTTATGTAGTAATATTCATGAAATATCAAGGATGAAATTATTTTAAGAAGGGAAGAATGTAACACCCCAAACTTCTACGGTATGTTTCACTTTGAATAATGCAATAGCTTGCATTGTACGCAACATAGAGTTTTAACACACCAAAACCAATAAAACTTGCCATTATGAATAGTAACACCCACTTTTTAAAATTTTATAAATTTTATTTTTCAAAATGGACTTCATTTTTGAATTCATAATATCGAAATTATCTTAGAGTGAATTTTTGGTATTTTTCTGAAAACTATCAAATTTTGATGAATAGATAAAAACATTGCGTTATTTTTGAAAACTGACTTTTTATTTAAATAATTATTTATTTTATTTAAATTTATTATAGGTAAAAATAGAAATATAATACCTATATGTGTTCAATTTAATTAACTCTAGTCATTTTATAATAATATTAAATATATAAAATTTTATTGATCTTTTTACCGTATTTTACCCACCTTCTAGAAGCATTTGCAAATTTGCATAAAACATAATTTTACTACTTTTATGAGTTGAATTTAAAAAATCTGAGAGATATGGTTGATATCAGTATGTAAAATTTTGTTCAATAATATGAAAACAATTTTTGGTGAATAGTAGCTTTTAACTTTTATTTACCACTGTTAAAAGTAAATAGGGTAATTAAAGGTAAAAATGATATTATTATTACCCAAACACATATCCTAATTCTATTGGATATGTTTATTTCGAAAAAAATCAACCTTAGGAAAAAAATACAACCATTTAGGTCCACTTGGATTAGATTAGGACATTTACTATTATTTTATTTAAATAAGAGTTAAAAGTGTTAAATTTATAGTTTAATAATTAAACATTTTTAATATAGAGCTATACAAAAGATAAATTCAACTATAAATATTCATTATAAATATAAAATTATTTCCTAAATAATGTAATTTTATTTATAATTTATAGATATTAAATAATTAAATTAATTTATGACACAATGATGAAGCAGTAATTACCTTATTTTTGAATGATTAAAAAATTGATGTTATAAATATCCAAATAATTGTAAATTGAGACTTTTTATGCATTAAACTAAATTTACAGATTAATATGACATGTTAGGGTTTATTCCATGAATTCTATTTGAAGTAATCATGCTATTATGACTTCCACAAAAATCAATTACTAAAAAGTGTCAAAATTGACATAAATGAGTTTTTAAAACAAATACTATATTATTAAATGATATAATAGTACTAAAAATATAATGTTAGGCCAAAAGACTTATATAAAAATAGATATATTATTAATTAACCACTTGGGGTTCTTTTTTCATTTTATAGTAAGATTATTAACCATATAATATAATAATACAAGAATACATGGTAAACGTTAAACTATTTTACTAAGAGTTAAATCTAATAGATATTGTTAATATGGGGACCTAAACCTATTTAAAACGTATTGGTTGAGAGTTTTTTGAACCATTCCCACCTTATCCTCTAAATAAATCATTTTGGAGTATAAGCCGAATATGATTGTATAGTAAAAAAACATTTCAAGTTTTTTCTAAAGTGACCATCACCTCTCTAATAAAAGAGGACGTTCCCTTCTCATAGAATCACACCTCTAAAGCCATTTGGCTCGGCCAACCCCTACCAAAATATCCTACCAACAACCCTTCCTTTTACCTATATTCCTTAATTTGATCAGAAATCCACCCTAAGGAGCCCTTTTGATCAAATCAATAGGAAACGCCCGAAAAAGATGTAATAATTTCACCACCTCTTTCAAAGTTCTTTTCTTCTTCCACTTCCTCTTTCTTTTCTTATTCCCATACCAAAATAATAACTATAGTACCATATACATAATATGATGTTATTTTAAATATGGTAAAACTGTATTCATTATTCTATCCATCCGATGAATGAAAAGTTACCATACGTGTGTACGAACGGCTTACCCTCTCCACATCATTGTATAGTTTGTTATTCAAACACTTCATTATTTGGATGGGTATAATAATGAGTATATCTGATGTAAATAATAAATATAACATGTTAAGTATTTTATATATATGATATATCATCCAATTACATATTATTTCACCATCAATATAATGATATTGTCGCTCGTGCGTACGTACAGATTACCATCTCCAGGAACGTGATGAGTTTCATTCACCATTGTAACCATTAAAGAATAAATTTAATTTTATGATTAAAAATAATGTTTAAGAACTTAATATCATTATGTATATTAATCAAATACATCCCATCCATATCAAACATGACTTACGTAACCAATCATATAAAGGAAAACGAATCAGTTAACACCTGAAACGATGATACTACTGAAATATTATTAACAAAGAAATATTAGAACATCATATATGATAGTGTATTTAATTATATGGTTCTTGAATAATTTAATAACAATGATTTAACTATTATACAGGAGGTTAATGTACCCTTAATCATGGAAAATTACAAGTTAAGGGTTAATTATACAATCTCTCCATTATCTGAGGTTGTTTATACGTGAGTTTCTACTGGGACCTCTTTATCATCCACATCCATGTTTCTTAAAAATTTATTTCAAAACATTTTAAATATTACTATAATTTGGGTTAAATTAATTTATCCCATTTTTTACCTTCTATTTTTTGAAAGGAATATTTCTGTTGTTTTCTAAACAAGGCCCTTTATTACCTTTTTGACAAATTAAGGTAAGAATGTTTTTTAACTTATACAGGGGGTGGAGTTATTATCTACTGTTATAACATCTTCGAAGATTCCCTTAAAATATTATATGAATATTTTCAAAATAAATATTTTCTTTTATATTTTTGTAACTTTTAAATGATTTCAAAAGTGAAAGATATATTTCTCTCAAATAGTTTTGATTTCATCTATGTCAACATCCTTTTATGGATTTTAAACTTTTATGAAGTTGATTTATTCTAATACCATTATTCGATATTGTATTGAATTTTTTATTATATGTTTGACCATAGATGTGTTATTTTTATACCATTCATGGTTTATGGATAAAGGATTCACATTTCATATTCTAGTTATAATACGAATGTTTATGTTATGTTTAAACCTTTTCATATGAGGAATGCATTAGACATAGTAAGTGATGGGTGGAGCCTAATATAGCTACTTGATGAATCGGTAGGTCTCATGAGACAAATTAGTGTCTTGGAACTAGGCCTTGACAAAATATTATTTGTAGTCTTGGCATGAGGCCATGACTATGTGGTTATGAATTCACGCATTATGCGTTCCATTATTATGAAATTGGCTATTGATATTGCATGTGAATATTTGACTAGTAGAATATCCATGAGAATTAGTAAATTAAATTATTTGATTTATATTTTCCATATTATGCTGATGTTTAAGTAGAAAAGGCTTATGTTTTGGTTTTATACATTTCCTGGAATGGTTATGCTTATTTATGAAATTTTCCACTATATTGTTATCCTTACTAAGCATCTAAGCTCACCCCTTTCTATGTTTTATATTTCCTAGGATGTGAAAAATTAAATGATGACTAACCTATAGGGATAGTCTAAGGGATACGAATGCGGTTAAAGGAGACAATGGTGTTGTGGTTTTTCATTTTATAATGTAATGTAAAACTTATGTATGTATCTAATACTTCCAAGGCTACTAAACTGGTCGGTCTTTAGGGATTTGATCCCTTGTGATCATGCTAATGTTTTGTAATAATGCACCGACTCTAGGTAACTAGGGTTGGGGCATTACATAAATTCATAAAAGTTATAATTTTGGTAAAAAAATATATTTTTTACTATTCACCGAAAAAGAAATTATTTAAAAAATTCCAAAAACATAATTCTTAAGATAATATTTACATAATGAATCTAAAAATTAACATTATTTTTTAAAACTAAAATTCTAAGGGATAAGTATCTGACTTTTTAATAAAAATATTTAAATATAGAAAAAAACTATTTTCATAGGAAAATAATGTTTTTAAATTATTGTCTATTAATATTTTTATTTCTGAAAAATTTAAAATAAAAATTTTATTGATATATTATTCATATTAATAATATATTATATCCATAATATATTTATTTTATTAAGAAAAAACATTGAGAATTATTGTTTTTATAGATTTTACATTTCAATCACAAACCAATCTTGTAATGTATATATCAACAATAATTAAATTTATAAATGCCTAGGAATTGATAGTAGCACTTATTTTTATTTATACATATATTTCATAATTTAATTATATCAATTTTTACTCACCAATTCGATGATAACATCTTAATGGTTATATAGTGTTTCACGAATTGTTTGTGTTTAGTATTATGGGTGAAGAATACTATCAAACACATTAGGTTTTAAAGGGAAATTTGTAATTATAGATCTTGGGGTGTTAAATTCTACCCAAATTAGCTATATAATAAAAGTATTTAAGGTTATATACAAGTTAAATATAAATCATTATATTGTTTTGAATGAGGTTTCTACCTTAATACTATAAAAAACATTTTTCTTCTTCACCATGATAACGGATTTATTCATATTTTCATTCAAACATGTTTCTACATTGACTCATTTTTTAAAACATGATGCATGTTTAAATTATATTGAGACATTCCATGGTTTTTCCTTCTCACATTTTTGACACATTAGAAGTTGAATATTCATTCATTTATAATCTCTCTCACTTAAAAAATCATGAGAATCCATACTTATCTGCATGGGTGTGTTTGAGAATTAAAATAAGTTCACATTTTTAGTAATATTTCATTATAGATGGTTTGTCATAATCATAATATTTCTCATTATCTCTTATATACCAATAGGTTCCTCCTTTGTAAAATTATTACATTTTCCATGGAATCCATTGCTATCTTGGTTTCATCCGGACTAACCCATCACTGAAAGTACAATGAGTTAACATGAGTGATAAAAACAGAAAAAATAATATTTTATTTTAATTACATGAAAAATTAAACTTCAAAATGTCTTATTCTTTTAAATTACTAAATTATATTTCATTTCAAACTAAATCATTCATGGCTCAATCTTGGTTACTTTATGTTTATTTTTATCATATTTCATATCATAATTATTTATATATTCTTCATAATGGCTTATAAAAATGTAAAGAACCAAATAATGTCCCCCCCAAGTGTGTCTAACAAAGTGTTTGGGATTATTCCCATCATATTCTACCATAGTGAAGATTTATTCAGTGCTCAACTATCCTTTTTTGGATGATTACCCCTAAATTCATATGTGACACAATTGCATCCACATTCTAGTATCTAGATAGGTATTTAATTTCTAGTATAACCAAATAAATATATACTTCACCAGAACATCTATATAATATCCTTTACTTATAACTATCCCTTAGATTTATCCCGAGGGATTTCACTAACTATTTCTCATCTAAATCCCCAAAATACCCAACATTACCACAACTAACCAGAAGTGTTATTTATACCTTTGGAATAATAGTCTATTTTACTTATATAACCATAAGTAATCCTTAACTAAAATCATATCATATAAATTTATCTAAACATTTCTATGATACCAACAACAATACCCTAGACAGACACTCCCATATTTAGGCTCAAAACACATAATTTGTGTACATTCTTAAATACAAAATATAGATTCTGATACATAACTATCTCATAATTACATTACATAGAGAAAATATTTCATTAAAAATATTCCAATTAAATTTATTGTTTATAGTTTTTGATAATTTTTAAAAATAAAAAACTAACAAGGACAATGTCTTTTTCCACAAATAGACAATTTTTCCAATAAATAAGAAACTACTTAATCCATAAAAAGTATTCAAAATCTCAAAAAAATTAACCTAATAATCTATTTTGTTAAAAATATCATGTGTAATCAATTTATTAATAACTCATAGAAAAATTAGAATAATAATGATTGATATCAAATGCTTGGTATGGGTAAACAAAAATGATAAAAATCACATATCATTAGTGGGCATAAGATGAGAATAAATAATAATGAAAGAATTGATAACAAAAAAATAATTCTAAAATAGAATGAAATAGAAAGAATAATATATCCTTGGATAATTATAAAAATAAACATATCACATGGATAATAATAACTGGTTACTTAGATATGAAAATAATAATGTTAGTTATCTAATTTCATGCTCTAATAAAAAAACATCATGATATTAGAAATCATTATATTACTATCATGGCCCTTTGTTTTGGAAATACATTGTTCGAGGAAGATATACTCCCAAATACCTAAGTTATTTTGTCTCATAAGACCCGTATATACATTTTGGGGATATATATATTCTATACCAACCTATCACATATCATTTCTAATGCATTCATCGTATTATAAAATGAATAATAAATACAAATTAACTTCCCTAATAATCATGAATATTGTGACCACAATGTTTGGGTTTCCAATAATTTTTCCCATGTCAATATAATGGAATATGTGATAATAATTCATCTAAATAATTAGGGTTGATGGTTAAATTATACATAGTTAACTTTCTTGAGTAATCAAAAAACATCTATAACGAATTGATGAATTAAAATATTTTTAATACATCCCAAATCAATGAATGAAATATATTTATTCGAAATCATCCATCAAAATAACACCATATAGAGTAAGGGGTATACATTTAGGTAATTAATTTCTCTAATAAATAGATGTATAGAATATAGGAAAACACTCTTTAATTAATGAAATATTAAAAAAAATGTATTATAATTATAAAAGAATATAAACAGAAGTTAGATAATTCATGATGGTAGGTTTGGTATGAAAAACAAGTGATGGATAATATATTTGATAGGGAATAATGTTTCTGACTCGGATTCTTTCTTCAGTGCATTTCCACCTTGTTCTTTTAACGTCATGCTATCACCACTGTTTGTTTCCCCACATTTCTACTTTCCAAATGTGAGTGATATTCATCACTTTCATCAGTTAAGTCTTCTCTGTGATCGAAATGGGATTATGGGATGTAAGTTTATGTTTCCATCGATTCCTCCATATAATTCATTTACTAGTTTGGGTCTCCCTCATAGAGTTAGGTATGTTCATGTAACTCATTATTGATGTCATCTCATTGTGGACTCTAGTTAATTATGCTACATATGTTTGGACATTCCAAGGAGTCTTAACAAGGTATCATCCTTTGGTTAGAAGATTAGTCATGTTGGGAATCACTAGCATGTTTATACACTCTGAACATTGGTCACATGTATTATTCCTTATAGGAGGGAACCTCATGGAGTCATCTCATCCACAAAACCCTTAGCATCCCATGTTAATCATGGGGTATCTAATGACAAAGAAATATTTTCTAAGGCATTCCCCACAGGTATCCGTTGTTTAGCATGAGGTAGATGACACCATAGGATCATATCATATAAGTTATTCACCTCAATAACCCCATGTTTATAATTAGGTAACATTATGAGTAAGGCTGGAAGTTTAATGTATTTTGGAGATTGAAAATTATCTAAATTCCCTATGGAGGTAGATCAGTGAGGTGCATCCCTAGGATATAAACTTTAAAAGGTTTATTGATTGAAGGATCAGGACTCATTTGGAGGAGGATCCAAGAGGAATTTTCCATAAAGGGAAGATATCACACCATGAAGGTTTATTTGTACACCCTTGGAAGTGGATCAAAGAGGTTCACCCATAAGATAGGGGCACCAGGGTTTTCAATTTTTTAGGATTAAAACTCAAAGATGCATCCTACATACCATGTTCAGTAGACATGGATCAAAACCCATGTAGTTTAAGGGATGATGTGGATCTTAGGTATGAAATCTTCCTTTCACAAGAGTATTTATCTTGGGAGGATTATTTGGGGGTTTATGCATGTTATCTACCTAGGTGCTTCTAGAAGGAGTGATGGAGAAGATGGGGCATACACATAAGATCTTCCCATGTGGGGGGAAAGATCTCACTTGGATTTGGAGGCTCAAGTAAATTCAGGATGGATGTGAATTGATGGGATGGAGTTGACGGAGTGCTATATTTTGACCTTAGGTAGGCTTTCTACATATCCTAGTTAGTTTGGAATCAAATCCCACATAGTTGGGAAGGGGCCACTGGGGATTCAAATTTGGAGGAGGCCTAAGGAAGTGGAGAACATAGTTGGGGATTACACAAAAGAGTTTCCCAATGAATATCGGGGAGACGAGGCACCTCATATGAGTGTCATGATCTTATCAGGATGTGGAAACCTATGTAAATATGAGGATGGTTATGGTTTTCGGGATTCAACCCCAGGGAGTCTTCCTACACATCCCAGTTGTTTGGGAATCAAAGCCAATGTAGTTTGGTCAAGGGTATTGTGGATTACACAAATGGATGAGGCACACATAAATGGAGTCTCTGGAAGAGGATTACATAATTTAGCATCCCATTTGGTCGTATATTATACGTATAATCATCCCATGGAGAATTATGTTCGGTATTATGCATGGAACTGGCCCACTTGAGGTTTGGGATCGTGTAGATGTCATGATTTCCTCTAACCTATAAGACTGCCTGAGTCATGCTCAGTTTGAGATACAAGAGGTATTAGTAGACTTAAAGATCATATGACTTACTTTATCCACTAGTGGGAAGATGTTAAATCCCAAATGAAGAAATAGATAATTGATGTACCCATATCCTCACTTGTTTTGGTATCCACGGGAGGCAAGTAGGGACAAAGGTGCTAAATCTTACAAAAAAGTCTTGTAGCTTACTCCATGAGGGATACCTAGGAGGATGTCATTCCCTATGAAGAGTATGTCATTCCATGTGAGGAGAATTTAATTCCATGTGAGTAAGATCTCATTACCTATAACTCGTATATGGTATATAATATGTTTTCAGAATAGCATGAGATCACAGTTTTCCTTCATGTGATGAAGAATTTGGTACTTGTCAGTTTTATGTCATGCATCTAGGATGTGGGGTACTTACTCTTTACCCCATGGGATTAGATATCTATAGATCATTCATCGTTGATAGTGGGATGACCTTAGTAATTCTAGTTTGTAATGGTTTGGAGGAGTAGTCCATCATTATTTCTATGTTAGAATCCTTATTCTAATAAGAAAAGGGGATTATCATGCCTATGGTGAGAATAAAAAGGTAGGGAGACACATGTACAAGGGATATAGGGGATGAATCGTGAGGGTCCATGAAGTTATTACATGAAATCTTGGAGGGATTCATGAAAGAAGTCCATGAAAGGAATGAGGTTTTCATACAAGTGGGGGCTCCAACATGGTACTATGAATCAAAGAAAAACCCTGGAGAAATAAAGAGGGGTTATGCACAAGATAGGTTTCTTTCCTGAAAGGTCAGACTTTCACACAACATTGGAGTGTTGCATGAAATATTGAGGATTCATGTAAGAGAATCCCTTGTACGCACTTGAATTAGGATGAAAGAGGTTGGTCGATGAGTAGAGAATTGAGGGACCACTATAGAGAGGACCCACAAAAAACTTGTCGTGCAAGATATCTACCTTTAAGGTTCTATACATTTCAGGATGTTGTGGTAGATTATTCTTAGAAATATCAAAGCTGTTTTTTTACTTGTGATGTATCACACTGAAGAAGGTTGTGAACTTTAAAATATAGATGAGGCCTTTAGAAATTAAGTGTTAGGATTCATTCATGGAACATTACTTCTTCATTGTTATGCTTTTCTTCATAGAAAATGAGTGTGTGAGGTTCATTTTAATGTTTCATTTGGTTCACAAGAGTTTTCTTCATGGATTTGGGTCTTCCTTGAAATAAAAAAATAATGTGCACATCTACCATAGTCATTTGAGTGGCGTGCATGGAAGGGGCCCTAGATATTTCTTATTGGTCATGTAAGCCTCTTCTGTATGGATTTAAATCTTGTTTTCCTAGAATTTAACTTGTGTACACCATCATTATATTTCCTCAAATGTTCCATTAAGTCAGTTAATGCCATCAATTTACCTAAAGATGGTTATTTGGGGATTCCCATGGAATATGGTGACAAATATATCCCCTTGTAATTTGAGTTGAATGTGGACAAGAAGGGAATGTTCTGAGGGAAACACCCAAGTAAAGGGTTAATTCCAATGAGTGCATGAAAAATTCAGTTGGGGCGTGAAAGGGCCTTACATGCCTATGGAAGACCGAGTCCATGCCTTTAAATATGCAGGGGGTACGTTACCTGAACATTTAATAAAATATGACTTCATTTATAACGTGCAGGTAAGATCAACCATTCTCTGTGAAAACACATTATCTATGGGTGGTTTATTATCACAACATTTGTTTCTTCCATGCATTCACCTTTTCCAAAAAACCGGCATTTTCCACATCCATGGCCATATTTTCCATGAAAATAACATCGTGTGTGTCAGCTTCTCATTATTACTTTCTCTATAATTAAAGTTTTTCAAACACATTCAAATAGGGAATCCCCAAGATGATTCCCAGATCGAGGCCATTTTTTCCGCTCAAATATCTAAGATGACCAGAAATACTAATATTCTTTATGCTAGGATGGTTGTACCAAATAACCAAATGCTTTTGGGCATGCTGATGTAATCATAGAATGACTATCCTCTAATTGACTATCTCCCCTTATGGAACATTGTACTTCCAGACAAAGTGACCATTCCATTTTTTATGGTCATGGTTCACACGTGAAGATGATCCAGCATACTTCAACATCAATGTGAATGGCCAAATTTCCAATGTATATAGAGATATAATTATATGCATTGAATGAGAGGGCTAGGATGATCATAGGGGATGAGCCAGAGGTGGTAGAGTTTCATTCCACTATGCCACTACATTCCAAATTATCATTAGAGATAACAGTAGGGATGTAGGAACTATTGGGACTTGAGTTCTTGTGGTAACTTCACCATGATGTTGGTGTGGTCATATTGGATGTGCTTCACATGCTAGGAGTGTAGGGAGAAACTGCAGAACATCGGGTTGTACGAAGCAGTGTGGAAATCACAGTCCCATTTCTACCGTCCACATGATTTAGTGGTAGAACTCCTTAGTCAATGGCCCCCAGACACAAAAACTTTTCATATCCACCATGGGTAGGTCAACATCAGTCTTTGGGACATCCAATGCATTAGAGTCATCCCACTGGAAGGATTCCAGTATAATGAGTTCCTACCACCAAAAAATACCTGGGGAAATTGGGAGAAAACTCCTATAATGGTATAACATATTATGGAAGTGATGAATGAGAATATAAAAACCACACCCAGCTCTCTAAGGGATATCTAGTTCCAGTCATAATTCAACATATTCCCCAAGAAGGACCCAAATGTGAGGCTGTAAGGCTAGGGGAAATAGTGTCCAATCATATCGCAGAAGGTGAAGTCTGAATCCTACTAGATTATCATAGAGGAAGGATAGTACCATTTGTGGAGGTACAACAATGTGGGATTATGGGACCCATTTTTCACTATAATCCTATCCTAGACACCATTCTAAGTGGGTTGTTATTTCTAGTAAATGACATGAGGATGGGAATCCGCCCAATAACACTAGTGATGGAATCAATTTAGGTGGCTAGAAATAGTTTCAACTTTTTTGTAACCATGTAAGATAGACTCTATAGAATATTGGTCCTTCATGTGAGGGAAAACCCACCCATGAGGTTTTGTGTACCATTTCAGTTTCTTCACGGTTGTATTTTCATGCATATATGGGTCTACGAATTCCGGAATTCTATCCACCCTCATAATGCCAGTTTGTGGCCATCACTATTGAACATATCTAGGGTCTAGATGGTGACACACTATGATGCTGGGATAGTACATTAATTTATAAATAATGAGAACTCAAACTTCCATCCCTTTTAAACTCTGGTTGGTCTAATGGTGGATAAACTAAAAGGTTCATGGGAGGAAAAAGAGTACCTGTAAAGCTTAAGTGGTGGAGTTTTGGTGGCTCGGATCAATAGAAATGTATTATGTGATTCATACACACCATCTCCATTCTCAAAGAAATTCATATTCCTTCAGTGGGTGGTGGAAATAGTGGAGATGGGGGTCTATGGAGGGAAAACCCCTATATCTGTAACCAGTTGTGGTGCATAATGAAAATCATCATCTCTAACGAAACCATCATGTTGTCGTCAGCCGTTGTTGATACTGTTATGTTAAAGGAAAATTCAAATATTTTGGAGGTCTCATATCCATAGTAAATTATATTTATGTGCATTATATTGATCAACCTAGTGAGTGTGGAGCCATAGTAGTGGGGAGGAGGATGGGCTACTCCTTGAGAGGCAATCCATGCATATGGATCGACTCCAGTTGTAATTGCGGTGGTGGGGATGTCACAGGGTGGGACTGCATGCCTGCCTCTTGGAGGGGAGTGGTCTCAAAAGTGACCTCTAGGGATAGAAAAAGAGTCTTATAAGAAGAAAAATAGGTTAATTCTTCTACCAGTTGTTGATGTTGTCTTCTCTTCCATTCAATATGATTTTAGGACCCTTTGATAATCAATTTCACCAAAATACTTGTTGTGGAAGCTAAATTGGGATGGGATTGAATTTTTAGAAGTTGGGTGCATTCAAGTTTTGGACAAGGTAGACATCAATTAGATACATTATTACATGATAGCTATGGATGTTTACGCATTCCAATGGGGAAAGTATGAAGCACCCCTCCCCCACTTTGGTAAAAGAGATTATTTCCATGATTTGGATTGGGAGGGAACTATGCCTAAGGAATAAACTAATTAATAAAAAGGGGATTATGAGTGTGATAATTTGGAATTCTAGGGGGATGCTTATTTTCAAGGGAGTATTCATGAAAGTGGTTGGATCACAGGCTTGGAAGAAGAAATAATGGAGTACATCGACGTAAACCCTAAATCACTCACATCTATTTTTATACTTTCCCATTCACTATATGGTTTCACTAAAAAACAATTTGAGCCATAAAACCTTGATAATGTTTTTGGGGAACCCACTTTCATGGGTGAATATTCTCTAAAAGGTGTAGATAAAATTCTAGAGCATATGCCCTGGGAAGAAGTGAGTAGTGGTGGGTCGGTCAAGGAGTTCGGGAGGAAACATCAAAACCCTGGATTCTTCTTGTTATATATGGGGGATCATGCCCTTGAATCCCCCTGAAAACACCCTCTATTTGAAATAAAACGCACATGAGATGGATTATCATCAAAATTCTTACTACACATGGTAATAATAGATTTTGAATCATCTGGCCATAATTATATTTCAATAGAGCTGTGGAAACAATGTATATTCATGATCCATGAAGCTTCTTCCCAAATGATGTAGGTAGAACTGTTGTTGATCATACAAATACCTAGTGATGAAGGGTATCCTATTGTCAATGTCCTCGCAGGGACTCAAGATCTCAGCCTGATGGATCCTAGCTCCTTTAAGTCATCAATTTCACGAAGTTGTATCTATCATTTTTAGATCAGACTAACTCTTGATCTTTCATTCCATGCAGTCCTCGGAAGAATATAGGCCCAACAAAAGGACAAAGTCAGGGAAGCCACATGATCTCTTCTGATGGATTCTCTGGTTCATGATGACTCAACTGTTCAAGATTATCCATCCTTGTACCTAGATAAGTATTAGGTTTTGACTATGAATGATTCCACTGGTGGGGAAAACTTTTGGCTAGTGGGGGAGAGGTTGTTGAGGAAGAATCATGTGAGTAGGGCTGACCTCATGACCTGGAGAAAAGTCCATATGAAAGGATTATAGAGGAGGACACTACTGTTAAACCTTTTACATCTTTTCCATAGTATGACCCTATAGATTTTGAAGAATTGGATGTCTCTGATTCTAATGCATCCTAAGAGAATCTCATCATCCACCATAGGGCATGGAAGTGAATTAAATATTTCATTGACCATACTATAGAGCAAGAAATTGTGGGATGATTGGGGTACCTTCACCATAGGATGTGAAATTTGTGGTTTGGAGTGAAATATGTTCTAGGTCTTCACACTCTAGTCCACTATTATCTCACTGAAAATATGAAGGACGGGAGATAGTATTTGGACGTCTCCTAGCGCTTGGAGAATTCTGAAAACATGCGCCAGATTAGAGATTTCAATAATGAGATTCAATATTTGGATGAGAAAATGTGAGAGTATGTTGCCATCCTCATGACTAAATTGGAGGTCATTAGCAAGATGATATCTCAACTAGAGGACACTGAGAACCGAATGATGAATTTAACTACTCAAATTATTGATCCTCAGGTTGAGTGGGTACAGCCGCACAAAATAGTTTATGAGCTTCTTCTAACATCTAGAAATGTGGAATCAAAGCCTGGGAGGAGGATGGAAGTCCTAGAAGACACATGATAGTGTTTGGTAGAGTTGAAGCACTATATATTTTGATTAGATCCATTGGGATTATTTTTCCAAGACTCGTGAGAGGATCTTGTTTTTGGATGACCCTTACTATAAATCAAATTTTTTATTTTTCTGTACCCTTTGTGTTCATGGAAACATTTTTTTTCGTACCTTAAATAACACACATCAATCATATTTCTGAGACAACTAATGACCAATCAAAAATATCACATGGTTCATCCCTGGTGTAAGAAACATGGGATAACCACCTAATTGATCACTTTATATGAAAGTGTTAGATAACGATCAAATAATTGAGGTATTTTATTTTTGAATAACCACCAAGAGTGTTTGGGAAGAGAGAGATAGTGGTTGGAGGAAAGGTCTCCTTGAACATCCAAATTTCTTCCCTGATGTTCACTAGTACACAAATAGAATAATGCTAGGGGTGTTGGATTCAACTTGATCAAAGGGGAATGGGGAGTCTGAATAAAAATACTCAATATTTTTTACACAAGGACAGTAGAATGAAAATATTGGATAACTGAAGACCATGTTCAAAACATATCATTTGTACCATTATCTAGAAATAGGGAAAAAATGAGGGAAAACTGCTGACCATGGTTGAAACACGAAACATGTCTCAAAATATCGTACAATGTAATCAAGGACATTGCTCCAAAATGGTAGGTGGGGAAACGTTGCATGAGACCACGCTGTTAGGGGTCCCTTTAGATGTGGAAGAGGATGAGGATCCAAATAAGGTTCATGTGAAGCATAGAAGAAGAATTAATTAATTTTCTAATGGATTCCAACACAATTAGAAATATTACATCGTGGATTAGGTCACAGTGATGTAAGAATATTGGTTTGAATGAACATAAAAACCACATTATCAGGGAGCACCATCTTAGATGATAAGAGACAACGGAAAGTGTGAATAATTTCATAGATTAACAACATCAAGAATTGACCTCTCATGAAAGGGACTAGGAATTTTTGTAGTTTTACATCATGAAACTGATGATAATAGAGACACATTTCAAAATCATATGGTTGAAGGACTCCAAAAAACCTTGAGATAATATGGGTGAATCAAGGTGTCTACTTTTTATTTTAATGTGACAGATCTTGTTCCCACATTGGTAGGAACATGTTAAATCTATCTATTATTAATGTATAGTAATTTAATATTTCCCGCATAGAAGGATCACACAAAAATTCTAATAGGATGAACAATAGGGATAGTATAATGAGCATATGCCGACAGGTTTTCGGTCGTACCAAAGTCCACTAATATTCAAAATTTCTGGATTAAAAACGTATTGCACAACCACTCTGTTCTTGGTGCACTACCTTAACATGGTTTTATGGATAGATGATTGAATCCCTATGATCACTTCTGTTGACTCCCCCATGCTCACTATGTTGGGATGAATCTAAACTTATTTTATTGATGTGGAGGTCAGTTAAATGTGTTGGCATTAAATCATTCATCCTCAACTATAGATAAAAGTTCTTTTGAAGTCATGTTTTCCTTTATAGATGTAATATACTTTTCCACATACTATTCAATCGCAAAATTTTCCTCCAGGAATTGCCCTTCTTTCTCTTTGTACTAAATTTCACTGTATACTGTGAGTGATTCGTGAACCACCTCTCCTTCTGTGTGTCGTCCTATCTTGCAAATGGATTCTTCCACCATGCACTACCTCTATTTCAGGTAATGTAAGAGCTTCCACCACATACAACCTCTACTATACTGACATGTATTTCTACAAACAACATCACACTTCACCGACATCCTACGAATCTATAATAGGGATCTACTTTAAAGTGTTATCTTCTAATGAACCACTCTAGACTTCAATGAATTCCTCTTGGGTTTTTAATCTCAGTAATGTGCCCTAATGAAGGTATTAGTGATCCTTATATTGGAAAATAGATCCACATAATCTATTAAACTGAGATTTACCTAATCCTCGATACAACACTACCTTTACCATGTACCATGCATCTCTTGTGAACCATTTTCCCTACATTATCTATGTACCTCCACTCTTCCTTGGGGGAATCCAAACTCTTCCATGAACCAATATCTGCCTCATTTTCACCAAGGAAAAGACATCCCGCAAACCTTTTTTCCATCCACATATAGTGAACCTTTCCATGAACCATATCTATCTCAAAAACCATTTTTCATTCATGATTCATGTACCACCATTCATGACCACATAGCGTCGCTACACTGAAACCCTTCCTTTTCAATTTTCCTCACCGACCCACGCACCTCCTATGCAGTCCAAGAACAATCCTTTGTGGTTTGCAAACCAATATTGGGGGAAACCTTTGCATAAAACCTTCCATTTAAAAAATAATACACTCTCTATTTTGAGGCCCAAAAATCTGGAAAACACTGGGAAACTACGAACCCTTGTCTTGAAAACACCTCGATAAAACAAAAATGGATTGAAAACAAACACAAACCATACTCCAGTTATAGAAAAGAATAGACTTGGTTCCAGCAATGGTGAAGATGATGCATGGTACA
This sequence comes from Viscum album, assembly GCA_963277665.1. Classification (NCBI taxonomy): domain Eukaryota; kingdom Viridiplantae; phylum Streptophyta; class Magnoliopsida; order Santalales; family Viscaceae; genus Viscum; species Viscum album. Next base: position 137,417,345 of record OY728134.1, read on the forward strand.
GTTTAACGTCATGTGATCTAGATGGGTCCCACAAAATAATGTTACGTGACTAGGATGTTGCTCATAGTTTAAGTTCATACTTCATGGACCCATGACACCATTTTTTGGTCATCATCATCAAATTTGTATTACGAATAACAAGGAGAAAGTGCAAAGAAAAAAGGTCTGCAAGGGAATACCAAAGAAAAATAGAATCATGGGGGGCGAAAATAGTGAAGATCGGGGGCGTCTCCTCTAAGTATGTTAACACCCTCTGGCTTCAAACTATACAAGTCATGAATGAATAAACACTCCGTACCAAGAAATTCCACCGAATCTAGGTAGTCCACATCTTTATTACCCTCCTTCCATGTATGAGAAACTTTGATATCACCACCAATGATGTCCCGACATTTTTTAATGATATACGATATAGAACAAGGAATAATACCCTTACAATGAATTGCATTATGAAGGAGAATAGAATCCATTTCATCTTTATTAATCTCTAAATTCCTCTGCTTCCAAACATTCATCCCTGTGAGTAAATCCGTTGCTCAGCATGAAGTGAGCAACCCTGTCTGAGCTTAATATAGAAAGACAAAAAGATAGAACCACCACTATCATGAACAAAACCAACCCCATGAATCAAACTGTCAACACACAAGCCATCAATGCTGAGTTTCAAACCCTTGGAAGGTGGGTTCCAACATACCTAGTTACCCAGATGTTGATCACATTGCATAGATAAAATCTGAGAATTTGGATTTAGTTTCTGCAGAGAAGGCACCTCCATCCATCTGCCTAAAGCCCTGATGATATCCATGAATAAATTTCTAATCCTGCAGATTATAAAACATCTGTTAGACACCACTCCCTCATAGATCGATTTGTTTCTTTCCTTCCATAATCACCAGCAGCCATCATGAAGGATAATAGTACGAGCCACTCTTTCTATGCCTCTCACACCTGATCCATGATACCAGCGATCAAGAAAAGGTTGGTAAGCCATGGTTGGAGAAGATATAGCAGTGAACTCTCCAAAATATTCTAACACCACATGAGCCCTTTCACTATCAAAGAATAGATGCTCCGAGTTTTCTTCTTTATTTCTAGTATAGTAAACACATCTGGAAACAATGGGAATCCCACATCGTTTAAAATTTTCATCCATAGAAACAAAACCATTTCGAATCTTCCAGAATAGAAAATTATAATTTGTTGGGATAATTTTAACCCATAGGGCTTCATTACATGCATTAATTGTATCCTACATATTCATGTTCCGATGATAGTCCCTTTTTGTGAAGAAACCAGATGTTGATGGAGTAAAGACACACTTATCCAGGTCTGAGGATAACTCAATGATGTTGAAAAGTGTCTATTTGTCACTATCCAAAATAGAATTAGTAAAACCAGGGAATTGACAGGACTCCTTGAAGGATATGTTTGGAGCAGGACATCCCAAAAACCCAATATTCACCCCACTCAAATTGTGATTCCAGAACAGAATATCGCCCTTCCCAATAATCTAGTGAGCAAAGGAACCAAGAGATTCAATTATCAAACTAATCCCTGACCAGAAAGGAGAGGCATGTATTTTCAACAAAGTCCTATCACCCACCAAATTTCCATGCATAGATCTTCCCCATAATGCGTGATTTTCCAAAACATCCCATGTGAGTTTTTCATGCATACATGTATGAGTATCCTCAAGACTACGAACGTTTATTCCACCTTCCTTCATCGGACGATCCATCTTACCCCATGACACCCAATGCCTCTTACTCTTAACTTTAGGATCCCAAATGAAATTAGCTAAAATTCTGTCATTTTTTTTGATCACCTCCTTTGGAACCTTGAAAAAAGAGAGAGCAAGAATAGGGGTGGCACTATTTATCAGTTTTTTTCTTCCTCCAAAGGATTAATAGATATTTTCCTATTGAGAACCCAATCCATTACCTTATTGATCAAATAATCAAAATCACTAATTTGATGTCTCCTAAAAGAAAGGGGAGAACCTAGATAATCCATGGGGAAAACCCTTTATGCATGTCCAAAATAAGTAAAACAATTGATATCCGACCTAGGGTACAGCTACTAGAAATTTAAAAACCGCTTTTGTTCTTATTAATCCTCTGACCACTCGAATGGCTATACTAATATAGAACCGTATTTAATTCCCACAAAGATATTCTTAAAGTATTTATGAAAATTATACTGTCATCTGCAAACATGAGATGAGAAATTGAAGGAGAACCCATCCTACACCGGTACTGAGAAATAACACCATTATTAAGGCTCCTATTAATCATTCGGCTGAGAATATCCTATAAAAAAATTAAAACACTCAGGGAAATCGGGTCCTCCAATCAAATACCATGGGTATACTTAAAAAAACCATAGTTCCTACCCATAAAAGATACTGCCAACCAAGAAGAAAAAAAGCATCAAAAAATTATATCAATGTTCTAGGAAGAAAAACCCATACCTGCCATGATTTTGTTGATAAAATTCTATTCTACACGATCATAATATTTATTCATATCAAGCTTAATAACCACATTAGATACCCGAGGTTTTCAGATTAAAATCCCTTACCATTTCTTGAGCTAAAGCTATAGCCCCTGAATAGAATGACCTCTTACAAAACTGTGTTGTTCCAATGAGATCCATCGAGGTAGGTGACACCATTTTAAAGTCATGTTTCATGAAATGTGGGAATGTTTATTCATAGTATATTTGTGTGGAACAAGGTGAGTAAAATTGATATAAATGAACCGAAAGAGTCTTGTGTACCACAAAAGTATTAGGAAACATATGTTTGCTGATGCGAATGAGGGACAAGGTGCCCATGGTACATCAAAAATCCCTAACAGATTCATATGTAGTTTTAAATCATGCCTATAAATGGAATTATAGTTTAAGGTATTAGATTTTTGGACTAAGAGGAATGAGGCTTCCCAAAAAAGGAATATATTGTGTGGTAGAGTAAAAAATTCGACATAAATGAGGCCTTAGGAGGTCAAGTGTTACACCACATTTTCTCTGTAAAGCTCTTAGATTATGTTTATAGAGTTTGGAACATAATGGTTAATGTTTAGATTGACCACAATGATACACACCCAACTAGAACTCTTAAGCACACATGATCCATGCATGGTGTGTGAAAAAAAAGAACAATACAAGGGAGTTACCTGACCTATGGGAGAGAACATTAGGGTAGATACCTAGGGTGTAATTCCACAAAAATATAGGTGATTGGAAAGAATGTAATTCAAGACTTTCAAGTTATGGATAATGGGAATACTAGTGATTAGGGATAAATTGTTGGCCATGTTTGAAACACAGTAACCATAAACCCACCTGTCAAAAATTTGGTGAGCAAATAAAGGATCAACCATTGACCAAGATAGAAACATGGAATTTTTTGTTTGATGACAAAGATACATTAGGGTGTTGGCCCATCAAAGGAGGTGTAAAACATGACATGAGACCATCACCGTTGAGGGGTCCATATAGATTTGAAGGATGGTGGAAATCTGAACCATGAAATTCATGATGTGTGGGATGTGGAATGATTGTTTAACGGAGTGGTATTCAAAACCCATGTTTTGAAAATAGTTTAAGGTCATACTTTATGGACCATATAAATCAATTTAGAGTTATTTTAATTAGACTATAAGCTCCTATTTCATGTTCATGTAGTTCAAAACCTTAGGGAAATCATTTTAATGTTCTGACCTATGGACTACATAAAAACATTCACTCCTAGGGTATATGTATGGAATGAATGAGTTAAAACATGAAACAAAAAGATCCAATGAGGAACATGTTCCACATATTTACATTAATATAGAACTATATATAATTTAAGGCCATGGTGTTCTGATTATAATTGATTCCATTGGGGAAAAGGTAGATATACTTGTTGCTGGACTCGTAGAAAAAATGTCAAGGAATCGCTATGTATCCCTTAAGGATGGACATCAAGCCACACATAGTTCTTGACAGCAGTGTGGTAAGAGTCCAACACTAGTGGGGGAATCTTCTTTGGAGAGGAAACTGAGGGTAAACCACTACTATTGTGAGACATCCTGAATTATTTATGGTATAATCATATTTTAACTTCATTCATTGTAGACCTTAGATCTTAGTTTAAAGTTGAAGTGTTCATAAAATGGGGTGAGTGCTCCAAAATGGATATTCATGATGGGGTGGAATAAAAAATACCTATGGGAATAAGGCCCATGGAAACCCACAAAACACATACATATTCCTAAGGAGTCTTGAATGGAGTTAATATTCATGATGCTTGGACTAAATTGAGGTTAAGAGACCTTGGGTTTTGTAAACTTATGGCTAGGCCCGAAGAAAAAGTGTATAGAAATCACTATGTATCCCATAAGAAAGATATTAAAGCCACACATAGTTTGGGAAGGGGATATATTAGGTGATAGATGTTGAGGTAAATTTCTTCTTAGATGAGAACATTTTGATGTTGTGCATTTTATCTGTGTATGACTAGGATGATGGCCATTATGCAGTTTATCATCATGAAACTAGGACACTAGTGTTATACTATTTATAATCATGTTTCATGGATGCCATCAATATAGTTTAAAGTCACGTGGAATGGAAAATGGGGAGAAAGTCGTCCAAGGGGATGTGCATGGAAGCTAGACATGAATTGGGACCATGGAGGACCATTCCATATCACACACTACAAAAGAAAACATTCACACAGTTTAAAGACCAAATCCTAGACTTGGAATTTTAGTTTAATGAAATAAATCATGGAACATAAGATGGATATTAGTTTAAGGTTTTAAAAATTGGAAAAGGATACAATTTTAATGTCATGTTCTTGTGAGGCTAATTCTATATAGTTTAATGTCATGTTACTTAGACTGTAGGGTTTGTAAATAGTTTAAGGTCATAATGCTTGGAATGAGTACAAAAAGTTTAAGGTCATGTTGTTTGGACCATGGGATCTCAGTTTAAGGAAAAGTAATTCGTTCCATGGGTTAAGGTGATTCAAGAATATGTGTTTATTGTAGTGTTATATAAAACCTAACATAAATGGGGGCCAAGTAGACATGCCACCATATGAAACAATCTAAAGAAAACCCACGTACAGTTTAAAAGTTTTGATTCCTGGACTAAGGATATGCAGTTTAAAGTCATAAAACATAGACAATAGAAAAACAATTTAACATCATGTTATGTGGAACATGACCCATCATTTAATTTCATCGGGTATGGATGATAAATGTTGCTTAATTTATCTTCATCCAACTATGCTGAATAAACACAATTTTACTTCATGTTGCAGAGATGATAACAGATCCTCATGTGAAATATTTCTTGAGGAAATTGGAATTGGTTATAAGAGTGATGTGCTCTCTATCCATGGTGATTAAAGAGTATGAAAAATTGGTATACAACATATATATTATTTAAGGTCCTTCCCCCATGTGCTCCAGCTTTGGTGGCTTCCTACCAGGTATCATCGACATCCTGAGATCCAACACTCTATCACCATAGAGGAAAGAGTGGAGAAAAAAAATTCATTTAATTCCCTCTATATATTGTTTTTTAATGTCTCTAGATTATTCAATCCTTTGAGCATGATTTATCTGAGATCCTCTATATAAGATAGACGGACTTCTTCCATTTTTTATGGAGTCTTCTAACCACAATTAGTCATTCTTTGTGACCCAATGTAAATCTATATGGGAAGGACCACCTCTATTCTATACACACGAGAATATGAAGTCACTTGGGTTGAATTTTGAGTAGTCTTTTGATAGGTCTATAGAGCATTGGGGAACTTTTCAAGCCAACATTTCTTGTTCTTTACCACCATATTCTATAGAATGACAGGGAGGGTTTTGTTGATCACTTTGATCTATCCATTTTCCTACACATGGTAGTTGGATGTATGGTTGGACCGAATGATGTAATTAACATAAAACGTATTCAAATCATATTATAGGAAGTTCATATCCTTTTCTAGGAAAAAATAATGATTGGATCTAAATAGATGGATGATATTAGAGCTCATGAATTCAAAAATTGATCAGGCCTTCACTCTCTCAAGATGAATCACTGATGACCACTTGGGAAACAAATATGTTGTTGTCATAATGAACATTTACTAGAATTCTATTGTTTTTGTATGAAATCCCATGACATTGAGTCCCCATACTATATAGGTCCAAGAATACTTGGTTGTATGGAGGGCCTCTAGAAGTCTATGCAAAAAAATTGGTATGAATCTGAAACACATGAAACCTCTTGGAAAACTCAATGCAGCCATGGACCATAGTAGGCTAGATGTATCCCAACATTCAAATCTAGTGAGAGATTTATAACCATAGATTATGATCACAACATTACCCAGTATGAAATTACTTCATAACCTAGGTAATATCAACTTCATGAATAAAATGTAGGACAATTCCATCAAAACCACATCTATAGAGGGTCTATTCAAGGTTGGGACCACTCTGAAGGGTGAAATACAGTATGTGCTTATGGATTCAATAATTTGTGGATATATCTAGTAGGAGGACATCACGTTGGAGATACTCGATTAAATTAACTATCCAATTAGTGGTTTCTTTAGCTGTGGGGGGGATCCAAAGGTCCCGATGTCCAAGCACCAGCTACTTTTTGGTTTAACTACTGGAATTCATCATCATCTAGAATTATGGGTGTGATAACCCTTTGATGTGACACATGAACGAATAGATCATAATTATCATGTTCTACAAGTTATGTGGCTAGAATTTCTAGTGAATCGTATCAACCATTCAGTGGTCAGGGAATATGATTCACCTCTGGTTTATAAGGGAACTAGTTTATCAGCTAGAGAGTGTTCTTTAATAGGGAAACAAGTTCTGGATTCCTAAAGACATAATCACAATTTATTTTTTTCTTACTTATATGGTGTCTACCTTCACATGAAAGAGGATAAAACCCATCTCAAGGTCCAGATTGAGACAAGTAATGGGATCTTGATACTCTACCTCATTATTGGTGTAGCCTTCGGATAGCAGGAATGAGTATGGTAGGGAAAATTGTTCTAGGGTGATGTAAACAATCAAAAATCCTACTATATTGTGGTTAGGATAATTGATCCTCAAAACAGTTGGGCTCTTGTAGGTTCCATAGAAATGAATCTTCCATCACATCATGGATTAGTTCACTGAAATGATTCCATCACATAGGAAATTAACATCAAGTGGTGCCTCTATGGGAGCTAGATAGGTGGCTAGAAAGTCTCCTACTGCCTGAACCCTGATGGATTTCTATGGAATTAGACTAATTTTTAACTGATAATGGATCATCGCCCAGCATGCTATCTATCCAGTCAACATCATGGGATTTGGGATATTTTGTAGTGTATACACATGGGACACTATCTATATGTAATGATGCATAAAATAATTCCACGACTTCTACAATGTGAAAAACAGTGTGATATATCTCTTATTGATAGAAGATTGTTTGAAATCCAAGTTGAGGGGATTGAGATTGAGATATTATAAACTCTTCTTTATCCCTTAATTGTTCTTCTGCATAAGCAACACACTGAGGGATAATTCAAGGGAGGTCATATAGAGGACCATTGGCTTCTTTAATAAAAGTGGCATCTGAATCGGAGGTTGTAGCATGTACTTCTTGATATCCTTGAATTCGGCATGGGACTCTTCATCTAACTATTAGATGGTATCATTCATCATAATTCTAGAAAAAGTATTACACTTACTAGATAGATTCACGATGAATTGGTGTATGTAGGCTTAGTATTCTTGAAGAACTCATAGCTACCAAAAGTTTCTTAGAGGAGGAATTTGTATTTCGGTTATGATCTTCTATCATGTTATTTCAATTACCCAATATCTGATGAATAAACCAAGAAATTTCCCAGAGGCAACTTCGAAGGCACAGTTCAAGGGTTTCATCTTCATATGTCAAGAGTGGGTGATGCTTAACACTTACTATAGACCTATGATATGGACATGAATCTATAAGTATATGACCCCAAAATATCCCATTTAGAATTCCACTAGAATACTAAGGATGATTTTGATGACGTGGTGCATGGATCACAGATAAGTGGATCCTATAATATTCAGACCAAAAGGAATTTACTATTCTCAGAAGTCACCTTTTGTAACTCTGAAGGTGGTGGAATCTTCTTCGGTTTCCATCCAGATAGGGTTGTACCCAAAATTTACATCAATGAGGTATAGATCATGCAACGTAGTCATCGAATGAATAAATAGCTTTGTAAGTGGATGAGGAAAATCACCCTTTGTAAAATGACGTTTTAGGTCCCCAGATTTTGACACAGAACCTCATCTGCACTTTATTATTCCTGACTATGACAATTTTGGCTAGTCCCTTGGGGTACAGAACATTATTGATGATGTTTTTTTTTGATGATCTTATTAACTACTACATCAACCCTAGAACTATGAGATGGGTACATCTCCTGGGAGGGTACTTGAACCCATGATTATTCATTGGTAGACCAAGACGGTGGAAGGCGACATGAGGGTATAGACCTAGAATCACATCATAATTCTTGGAAATTACATCATGATGATACTTCATGAAATACATGTACTATTATTGTTCTTTTAGATGCATGGTTGCAATGATCAACAATGACCTTGGGTCTTCCTCAGTACTAGGGTTCACCTGCACCAACTCATCGATGACAATGGAAACACCCTCTAAAAATGTGGGAGGATCATCTTGAAACTCATCATCATCATATAAAGATGGTGAATTTGTGGTAGGATATGGTTCATCAAGGAATACTTACCATTGAGGAACACTTGTGTTGTCTTGGGTGGGTGTGGAATCCTGATTGGGAGACTCCTTTTTATGTTGAAACCATACAAATAGAGGTTGTTTTTCCAATTCCACCATTTCTTCAACCTCAAGGTCCATACATGATGTCAATGAAATTTTGGTGGTTCATCATATGTTGGTAGAAAGTAGATCGGTTAAATAAGAACATGTGTCATAGAGTTGTATTCATTGGGAGAACAACTCAATACCTAAACAGGTTTGGGGTTTCTGGTATCACTCGAGCCTGACTGGTGTAAGAGTATGAGGCAGTCATCATACATTTCTTGTACTTATGGATACATCACCATTTCCTCCATCAAATGACAAAAAAATTACCAATTTTTGTTTCATAACCTAATATCGATGAATTCGGAGGATGAATGTATCATCCAAATTGGACCACAAGCTAGCTACAATAGTGGTATACTTGACCTAATCAGTTTGAACCTAGTTTACTTTTTAATGTATATTTAAGTGTCAATATAATTGGATTCACATGATTCAAATAGAGATAAAATCACCCTAGAGCGTGCCTACTCAACCATTGAGGGAGTACTTAAGGAATTGGTGATATGTCGACGGAACTACTGCAAGATGGTAGAGACAGCGTCAACCAATCAATACGTTGTAGGCAGTATCCTACACAAAAACCATGAAATTGTTTTTTCGACAAAGACGCCAAACTAGGTCCTTAGATGGATTTTCCCAAATTTTCTTTGCTGGGTCCTATCATATCCCTAAATATTTTGGTCATAGAGACTCATGTCTACATTTGTTGGTCCTATATAGTAGAGCATCTAGGTCAAGATAAGATTGATACATGAACTAGTATCAACCAGACTGTGGAAAAATTCAATGCTATTCACCTGGGTAATGTTTTATTACAAGAATTTGTGACCCTACATGAGATATCCCTCATTATCTCTATATAATGTGATGATATCTTGGTATTGTTCTCATTCAAACTAATTATTATAAAAGGTATTTACATATAGAACCTCCGTTTCAAATAGGAGTGGGATTTTCAAGGCATCATCATGGCTCTTGTGCATTTATTATGAGAGGTGGAGAGCCTCCATGATCAAAAAAATTACTAGAATGCTAGATAGGTGCTTCAAGAAATTGTATTTTCATGGAAAACCCACATTTATACCCATAGGGTTTGCTCTTTGGATGGAGGCATGAGAGGCACTGTAGGATGAACCACTGGATTCTAGATGGTGCTAGAAATTTCATTTTGTTTGTTAGAAAACTTTACTAGGACCACTATTGGATGACTATCATCCAGCTGAGGTCTCAATTTATATAGACATGGCCGATCACGATGTGGTCATGAGTGTTATACCAAGTTGAGTAGTACGGTCAATGGAAGTAGTTAGTATTATATAACGAGTTGGTATCATTGTGCCTACTAAGATCTGCGTAGAACATACCATCTGGTCTCAGTGTCAAGTAAGACTAGTTTTGGAGCACTATCCTAACCAGTCAATCAGTTTTCATTTCCTAGACTCATTCTTTGATGATATTGACTAGAGAAACTCAGAGGTCAAGCCTAATATTCCTTGTTGTTCAGAATTGTGTAGGGGTATACCTACTTGATGATATTTAGGGAGGAATACTTCTGGATATTATTAGAGGAATATTTCATTACTGGAAAGATTCTGGGTGTGTTTCCCATATCTGGGGGGGGCATGAAATCACTAAGAGTGGTATAAGTATTTAGTGTCGGTGGGGTATTTTCATTACCTTACGCCATCGATATGTTCTATTTCGATATGTGGAAGGCTATGAATTGGATGCAGAAGCATCAAATGAGGAAGGAACAATGACTTCATGAGATTCTGGCTATCATAAACAAGCATTAATAACACTATTAGAATGATATATTTCTCTATGATCCAACTAGTTGTCAAACTTATGGGTCATGTGGTTGGAAACCTATTGTCATTCACCATTGTTATCAGTATCAATCACAGAAGAGTTTCATGTAACATGCATCAGGACATGACCCAACATAACCACGCCATTTTCCAATTGTTCTTGGACCCATTACTTGAACACCTATAATTTCTTAATGGTATGTCCAAGAATCCTATGGAAGGGATAGTATTTAGAGAGATTAGTTTTCTTGATCTGATAATGTTTCATGCATTCGGGTAGTTTCAAAACCCCATGTTCCATGTAACTACAAAAGTAACAAGGGGCATGTTATTATTTTGAAGCGGTAGGTCCAGTTTCTCCTATTTTTGAATATATTTCTAGTAGTTTGACCCTAATGAGGGTCTTGTGACTGATCAAGGGTCGAATCCAAATCAGATTTCTTAATTGTTGGTTCATGATGAGGAGGATCTTTCTGATTATGACATGGGTGTGGATAATTCTAATGAGGACATTGCATTAAGTGAGCCTACGCTTAGTGAGACTCTTTTGACAACATCTCTAGCAGCTCTGGGGCCCCCACATGCACAAAAATGGTGGTTTATGCCTTATTGACTCTTATTATAGGGGTTGGAAGGGGAAATAAACATGCCTAATTTTTCTTCTACCAGGCTTCCTCAGGGTTTTGTTCCATATCAGTGAAATAAAAAAATCCACCTGGGATGTTCTAAGTGATGAGTGAGGAGACCATTTCATCCTTGAAGTTCCCTATGAACATGATCTGTTATTGCTTTTGGGTCAGCATCACGTCAAGGGAAAACACGAGGCCTTTCCATCAGGTGAAAAAGGCTGTGATGCACTCATCTAGTAGTTGTTTTCACTTAATGTAGTCTCAAATACTGGTATTGTGAGTTGTGGAGTGAAACTTGTAAAGTAACATCTTATAGAGGTATTCCCGACCAATGATGGACTCAATGGGTTATAAGATGTGCTAGATAGATGAAATCCCTTCCAATGTATGAAAAAAACATTTAAGTTTGAGGGATTTCTACTACTCTAGGGGTTCCAACAAGGGTTTTTACCATGAGATAAAGTGGTTCATATGGTGTAGTGGGTTTCCCATCCTATTAAAAGGGGATAATGTAGGAAAATAAAAAAAATTTGTGCTCGTATATCATTCACCCATGTTGGATAAAACTTTCCATCTAATGGAATATCCACCCATCGTGTCTCATGGGCTTTGAGGCAAGTAGTGAGGGAATCTACCAGATCCTCTGGGAGGAGGTTCCTTCGTTGATGAGGACCTATTAACACCAATTCTTTGAATGGTTCATCATTAGGGTTGAAATACTCAGGGTCTCATGGAATGACTTGTGGAATAGCTTGACCCGAGTCCCTATGGGGATTATCACGCTGCACGGGTGGATTTGGTGATGCATACTGTGGTTTTTTTTGCATTAAATTTGATATCTACCATTTTTGGATTCACGAGGTCAACAGTATTGATAAGGATCATCTAGATAATTTGTTTTTGTGTCCACCCCTACATCCACTAGGGAGGAGGAACATGATCTAGTCAAGGAACACTATAATTTGGGTGCCGCTCACCAAGAAGATCATTAAAGATCCTATTTTGTTCTATGATCTGTTGAAGCAGTGTGGTAATTTTGTGACCATACTATGTTTCCTATGCAAAAAAATATGGATCAGAGGGATTGGAGGCTCCAACCTACTCTTTACACATGTTTGTATTCCAACTGATAGGTGACGATGTTGAGGGTTCCTTGAGGCCGAGCGCCAACCTTTATATGTGACTGTGGACACCTATAGGGTCCACCTGATACCATGCTACCCCAGGTGGGAGGGTTATATTTTTTGGACCCTACACTTATGTCCCCATCCATTTCATATATATTTGGGAATACCATATTGATCGTGAATAAACATGGAGGAATCCTTGATATCACTAGGTAAGTCCAATTGTCGCAGGGTCAGACTGAAGTGGAGAGCAGTGTATTGTCCCCATCCTCGAATCCTCACATGTGGGGATGACACTTAAATAATTATTTGGAGAACATTGATGCTCTGAGAACATATTTTTTGGAGGGTATGGTGGTATTTGGGTGACATAGGGTGTTGAGCTAGTTGGAGTGCTTCCAAGTCGACTATGCAGAATTGCTGATCGATGGCGTCAATATGATACTCTCTCCTTAGATAGAAAAACTCGTGATCATAAAGGAATAAATTAATCACCTATATGGTTCAATTTAAGAATGTGACCTAGTCACTGGTTAGGGATTCTAGGATGTTGATGATGGGAACCGTATTCGCCCAAAACACCACCGACCATTGGTCGGAAACCGTAGCATCCCACAAGATTCATTGTTTAGAAGAGTTTCCATGATCTTTGTTATCCTAGACATCAATAAATTTTTTTAGGGATACTTTAGAAGGAAATAATCTATATTGGTGTGGTGGTGGACGTGCTGGTGGAGGAGATGTTTTGTGATCTGATAGACTATTGCACACTAGGTCATCTCTTGAGGGCATCACCAGCCACATAATCATGTCCCTATAAGATTGGGTTTTTAGAACTGCCTCACATTCAATGGAATTGATAGTAATCTATAGGTATACTAGAATCTTGTTTTTAATAAAATCATAGAAAAACTCTTTGTGATCTCAGGTGAAGATAGATAATGAATCTAGCGATGACAAAGATGACTACACCATTAGAGCCTGTAAGAAAACAAAATCTTAGTTCTTTTTCAAGTACCTGCAAAGGGATTCAGGAAGCTTGTGGATCTCACCTTATAGGATGATGAATATCACATGATGGTATACTTACCTAGACTCTGATGTAGATAACTGGGGTGAAGGTTCCATAACTGAATTGCATTCTACTTCATAATATGAGAAGCGAACAGGATTGATAATGACTTGGTGCATCATGAAGTTTTTACTTCAGTGGTGATGGTTCACCCAACTTCATTGGGAATATTCTTCAAGGCATGGTGGTTTTTTGGCATGGGGAGAATGTTTATGATTTTTTATAGTGGTGTGGATAAGACCTCTACTTTGATTGGCTGGGATATGGGGAGGTCATTTGCAGCGGTTATCATCAGAACGAGGAGGACATCCACTCTGATTTTGGACATAGAAGGGAGGACCTATTCTATGGTCAGCATGAATATGGGGATGACCTCCAAGTTCATTTTTTGAGGGGTTAGGACATACACGTTTTTGTATTGAATTCTGAGTATGTCATTTCCACTAATTAAACTAATCACTTGGTGGTCCTTCGTGTTGAGACACAAAAGTATGGGGAGGACCAATGTATTGGGTGTCAAGCGTGCTAGGAGGACCTCCTATGTGGATCATGGAATCATTGGGAGGGACTCTATACTACTTTGTTTTTTCATGGGGGAGGACCTCCATATTGGTGGATGGTTGAATGGGGAGGATCTTTGTACTGGTTGTTCCTGAAGTAGGGAGGACCTCTGCATGAATCAATACTGGATCAGGGAGGACCTCTGGTAAAGCTGGTAGAAACATGGGGAGGTACTCCATGTTGATAATTGAAGGAGTTAGTAAGACCTTCACTCTGGTTGGCTATTATATGATGAGGACCTCTATTTTTTCTGGAACTTGAACAGGTAGGGCCTCTTCTTTATATAGTAATGACATGAGTGTGGCCTTCGCACTAATGGTCCATGGCATGGGGAGGACCACTATATCGGGAACCATAAGTATGGGGAAGATCGCCAAACTAAATTTTGATAAAATAGGGAGAACCTCCACTATTATAGATGATGGTAATATAGGAAGAACATACATGTTGACTGGGAGATATGGGATAACTTCAACTCTTGTTGGAGACTATATGGGGAGGACCTCCGTACTAAATATCATCATCACAGGTTGATCTGTAATGGGTGCTGGTGTCATTCAGCGGTTGATAGAGTCAATCCATCCTACCTATATGGAGGATGATCCTTTGATCCTACCTAAAAATGGATGGTTCCATACTCTATAGTATTGGATATTTTATGGGATATGCTTGGGGTGGAAGGATCCCATGATGTTTTGGAAGACAATGCCACTTTTTGGGAATCCTCAAAATTTGGCACCTAATGTTGGCGTCAGGTCATTCGGACTGGGGATGAAAAAGTGGGAGTATAGTACACTAGATCCTCAACCTGAGGGGACTAGTCATCATTATCATTGAACATGTCTAGTGGGATACCTATTTCTAACTCTTGGGTAGTATATTTAGCTGGGATGACTTGGGAATCCATTAATTCCTCAGTGTAGGGAATTGAGTCCTTGGATCTCTCTAGGGAGTGGCTCCCAATGTGGTTCACTTTTGGAGTGGGGAGAAGTGTCTCCCTATGTGGACTATGGGGTGGATGTGTCAGCATGGATTAGATGCCTCCAGTTCCTATAGGGCCATATCTCTCTTGTGAATTACACCCTCTTACTCGTATCATTGTATAAGGCTGTTTTTTCACCACCCTCTGAATGATCATCATGGATGAGATAGGGAATTAAACCCCAATAAAAATAGTTTTGGATGAAGTCATGGTGGATGTGACATCATGCAGGATTATCACATTATCATTTCTTATGCCCCTATGTCTGTGGGCATTTAATGATGGATTTCCTGCATCTTGGGTCCTACAAAGATGGAAGATTTAGCTGTTGGTATGGATAAATAGAAAGAAATTCCCAATTCCTGATCATCACCTAATATTCCATTGATGAAGAGATATATCCACTGTTAAGATGTCATAAAATGTAATGCCCAATGTTTTACTGCCCTAATTTCTGGTGAGTTCCATGTCAGACCCCCAATTTGACTGATGGGACAAGGTGTCAGATAGATGGATCCAAATACATGTTAGTCTATTCATGTATCAATTGATAATAGTCCCCATTTTTAGGAGAAGAGTTTCACATTTGGATCGCCATTTTTATTTATATCACTTTTGTAGGGGTGTGGTTGTTATGTTCTTTTGATGTGATGCTAGTGTCACTGTTTGTTTCCCAGTATTCCTACTTTCCAAAGGAAGGTTACGTTCATCATTTTCATTGATGAAGTCTGGTCCTTGATCGAAACAGGATGATGGGATATCAATTCCTCCTTCTATGGATTTTTTATAGAATTTGACACATAGGATGAGTCTCCATAATAGATTTACATATGTTCGGGGAACTCATTCCCAATGTTATCTCTTTGTGAATGCCAATTAATTACACATCATTGGTTTGGACATTCCTAGGGGTCTTGGTAGGGCAGCAACCCTTAGTCAGGAGAGTAGTTACTTTGGGAATCGCTGGAATGTTTGGACACTATGAACATTGGTCACCTTTATTCTTCATCAGAGGAGGGCACCTCATGAAGGAATCTCAGCCACAGATCCCGAGGAATCCTATATCGATCATAAGGTATCTAATTCCAAAGAAATGTCTTCTAATGATTTTACCTTGGGAATACCATGTTTATCATTACGTATCTAATTTTATAGGCTTACATATTCTAAGGCTTCCACATTTGGAATCCCATGTGTAGGATGAGGTAGTATTATGATTCTTGTCACATCTTTTACATCTTTCTGAGATGGAATCTGATCTGAATGCCCTACAGAGGTAGATTAGTGAGGCGTATCCCTTGGGGGGAACAATACAAAGGTTTACTATTGGATGGATTGTAAAGCATGGGGAGGTAGTTCTAGGGAGTGCATCCCATAAAGTTATTATTTCATTCCATGAAGGTTGATCTAATCAACCATAGATGTCAATCATTGAGGTGAACCCCTTGGGGAGTGGCAACAAGGTTTACTATCGGTTGGGTTTGATCTCTGAAGCGACATCCTAAATACCTTGTTCAGAAGATAGGGATCAAAACCCACATATTTTGATGGATAATATAGGCCTTACTCATATAATATTACCTTTTCAAGAGAATTTATCTTATATGTATTGTGTGGGGAGTTTACATAAGTGGTCCTCCCAAGTGCTGCTAGAAGCAGCAATGGAACATATGAGACTTACAAATAGAAGCATCTGATGTGGGTGGCATGATCTCTCCGTGATGTGGAAACACAAGTAAAATCAGGATGGGTGTGGATTGTAGGGATTAAGTTGATTGAGTAATATATTTTCTCCTAATGGATGCTTATAACATATCTCAAATAGATGTGAATCAAATCCCATGAAGTTATGAAAGGGGATTTGGGGATTACACCTAATTTGGAGGCCTGGGGAAGTGGAGAACATAGTTGGGGATTACAAATTGGAGATTCCTAATGGATCTAGATGATATGAGGTCTCACATATAAGTTTCATGATCATATTGGGATGTGTTGTCCCGAGTAAGGACCGTGATGGTTCTGGTTGTCAGGCCTAAACCTCAGAGAGGCTTCCTATATATCCTAGTTGGTTGGGAATCAAATTACATGTAGTTTGGTGATGTTAATTACAGAATAAACCTATATAGGAGGCCCATGGAAATTGATTATGTTGTTGGGGATTATGCATGGTAGCTTTCCATTTAGTGGGGGCTTATGTGTAGAAGAGGTACATGGAGCATACAGATGGTGATTATATGTGGAAGCGGCCCAATTGGAGTTTGGGATCGTGTCAACGTCAGGATCATCACTATCATAAAATACCACATGATTCTTGATTCGTTTGAGAAATAAGAGGTAGTAGTAGACCTGAATATTGCACATATTACTTTATATGTTTGTGGATTGTTGGTCAGAGTAGATGACTCAAGAGGGGGGTGAATTGAGTATTTATAAAAATTTATCTTAAAATGATTATTTACAAAATTAAATCCCCCAATAAAAATAAACAATAATTCAGTTTTTAGTGATATTATAAAAGTCTTTAAGGTTCAATTTGATTCTAAGAAGATTGATTAATTCTCAGTTTTACTAACCTATTGATTAACAAAACTTTCAATGAAAACCTATTGATTCAAAATAGATTTAAACACTTTCTAAAATCACTATCAAAGATCCGAATATCTTTATGTGGGAAAATATATCACAAAGAATAATATAAGATAATCAACATAGTGGATAAATCAATAGGTTCAGTATCAAGCCAAGACTTAGTCCTCTCCACATGGTGATCACCTAACACCAAGATGTTTATATTAATATGCTTTTGATCCACACCCTGGATCAGGGTTCCCAATAGCACTCAGTACTGTCCAGGCTACACAAGGACCTCATCCACAGTTATTCATGGGTACAAACTACCATGCCCTATAGGGACCTCTTCCACACTTATCAGTGGGTATACACAAGAGTAAAAGAATGGTTGAGTAAGGATATCTTATATTCTTCAGTTTGATATAGGAGATAGAGTGTGTTATTTTACAGATATTCACTATGCTTGAAAGTTAATAAAAGGTACACAATAGAGAAAAGAAAGATAATAGAGATAATAATTCTTTGCGTGTTGTGATGTAATTCTATGGACTCAATTGTTGTTGAGAAAATTATATTTGAGTACTCTTATGGAAGTTGTCTTCAGAACAGAGTATCACAGTTTCTATAATCCATCTTCGAGGAGTAAAAAAGGTTCAACACTTCAAGGTCTTGATGTACACTGAGCTTTTTGGAAGAAATTTGCTAGCTACAATCTTCTTGAAATCTCATGTGCTTAGTTCTTCTCTTTTTATATATGCACAGTCTGTGTCTCAGCATGTAATACTTCATGTACCACTCTTCTTTAAAGTGAAAGATGAGGTCCTTTTATACTCAAGGATTCTCTAGGCATTAATATCTTCTCACGTGCATGTACCTCGTACTATCTACGGATTTTCCTACAAACAAAATTAAACAAATGTCAGAAACATTAATTTTTCCAAATATGACTATTAGAAATAAATTTTAATTAATAAACTTGAAGAAGATATTTATATAAATTAGTGAGTCATCTTCAGTCAGTTGTCTAGTTTGAAACATCAGGATGTTATCTTCGGGTGTCATATTTGGTTTGTCGACTTTTTTGTTTCATACTTTGGTCTTCCTAACATCAGTCTGTCGACTTTGGGGTGTCATACTTTGGTCTGTCAAACTTCGGTGTGTTGACTTCGGTGTGTCATACTTCGGTCTGTCGAACATCGGTGTGTCGACTTCGGTATGTCATACTTCAGTCTATCAAATTTCTGTGTGTCCACTTTGGTGTTTCATACTTTGGTTTCGGTGGTTCGATTTCAGTCTGTCGAACTAACCATCAGTTCCGGGGAATCTAGAAAGATTACAAAGTGTATTTCATACACGACTAAGTGTTATGAAAAATTTTGTATATAAATACATTTTTAAACATATTTATTCATGAATATAAGCGATTGACTTATTTAATTATATGTTTCTATATGACATAATTGATTTACTGAGAGATATTAAACTGGGATGAAAGATTAGAATCTGTATATTGATATTAATTATGATTATGAAAACTACAATATCAGGGAGTGTCCAACAATCTCTCACTTTTTGATAATCACAAATTATGGCATACATGAAAAATATATAGACGAATGATAGCTCAACATAGCTAAAAGTAATTTTACATTATAAATAAATTTTGGCATTGCATGTTTTTTGTTAAAATAAATCTCCCCCTCAATATTTGCCCTTATTTTCTCCCCCTTTTGGGATTAACAAAAAGTGAAAAGCAGGAAGGAGAAAGAACAAAAAAGAAAAGACTGCACAATAATTTTCATTAAAAGGAATAAAGTACAATACAAATAAAAAGATCAAATCCCCATCAAAAGGTAAAATCCATCATTAAGGGTTTGGATGCAGAGGATCTTTGGCTTTGTCTAAAGGATCCAATGGAGAAGGGGAGGGTTTGGGAGTGGTAGACAAAGGAGGTATTCAGATAACACCAGGTAGGGAAACACCAGTAGGGACAGTTGCTGCAAGGCTTGGCCTTCATTCTGACAACACACAACTGGGAGACTGCTCAGTAATGATTGGTCAAATCTGGGAAAGATTTTGAGAGACATTCATTAGAGCAGGAGGCCGAGAGGCAGTACCAATTGAAGAACCTGGAGGGACTATAATAGCCTTGGCCTGAACATGCAGATAAGTTTTGAGAAAGTTGATGAAGTCATTAATGATTTCACCCCCATATTGCATTTCTTTCTCGAAGTAATCCTTATTCTCCTTAAATTTACTCAGCAAAGGTGTACACTTTTTCAATTGGAGAAATTTCTTTTTGAAGGCTTATATGACAGGAGGAATTAAAATATTTTCTTCCAGAAACTTGAAACTATTGATGAGGTCATACTTGGTGTATATCATAGTGAAATACTTATCCACCTTATCCCGAATTTCTTTCTGATCTGCGGAGGCTTCATTTGTACACTCTCTTCCATATTGTATATAAGATTGGTATTCCGATGTACTTTTTCAAGGGTTTCACTATCTGGAACAATTTAGAGATTTTGAATTTCCTCTCTCATAAAAACCTTAAGAGACTCCAAATCAGCAACAACACTTCTCCCACTCCTGGAACTGGATGGGCCAGTCGGCATTTTTTCAAGCCCTTCTTTCAACTTTTTCAGCTCAACGCTGAGGAGATGAGTTACTAAGTTCCTAAGAACATCCAGAAAACCACTAAAGGAGGTCTTGAAGTCATAGTATAGAGAATTAAGCTCATTTTTCATCTTTCATACTTATTCTATCAGCAAGGTTTTTTGTCTAATAATGTTTTCTGCTGTAGTAATAAGATTTGGTTGAATATCCTGAATCACCATTCTTTCAATTTTTTCTACATCAGAATCTGTGATACTTATGGAAGTGGAGGCTTCATTTTTGGGTCCCACTGAAGCTATCACTGACTCACACAGCTCACTCTTAAACATTTCCAAATCAGACTTAGTGAAATAGTGACTGCGCACTGGCTGAGCTACAGGTTCTTGAGGTTGAGGTTTGTCTAGAGGAATAGGTGCAACAGGTTCTGAGTCAGCATGGACTTGTGGAATAGGAGGAGGAGGTATGCTTTCCTCATCTGAGTCGTAATCTAAAACGAAAATAATGTTGCATGAATCACTATTCCACTCTCTAGTACAGGTCTAATATTTTGGCTCAACAGTGTCAATTCTTACCCTTCTTCCCTGAGGCTCAGGAATAACATCAATATCATCAAGTAATTCATCTGGGTCTCTGGCCATAACAACTTGTCTGGGAACAGGAACCAACTAAACTTTAGGTTCTGCTTGAGCTCCACCTACTTTAGCTTCACCAGGTACTTCCTCAAATTTATGCACTAGAACTACATCTTCTTCTTCTTGGACAATAGCCAATAGATCACTCACTTCTTGAATGAGCTCTTGGTTTTTAGCATTAGGATAGAGTGTTTTATCTCTATGTTCAGCATCTCTATGATCAGCAGCCTGTTGATCAGCAGGCTCAATTTCATCACCAGCTCCATGAACAGATTCCTCACTAGATCTGTCAACCACTTGTTGTCCCACTTTTAGAGAGTCACTTACATGATCAACACATCCTCCATCATCACCGACATCACCACCCCCATCATCATCATCATCAAATTCCTCATCTGATTTTCTAACATAATCTTCAACTCCAGTAAATTCGGTTTCTTACACTTCTTCATCACCTAGAATAGTTTCTCTCGAAGGCAATTCCATAGGTGGACTAGAAGGTCCATAAGTCATATTCTTGGGACTCTTAGCAATATCAGGATCACTCCTATCATCAAAAATAGATCCTTCTTCCCTTTGCACCTCATGTTATGTATCCTCATCAGAATAAACTGGAACTTCTCTATGTTTGAGACCTAGATCAACTTGGTATTTTGGCCTAGAAGGATGGTCAACTGGATTGTAATTTTCATACGACCTTTCTTCATCTTCTACCTAACATCATTTCCATGGGTTCTAGAAGATTTTTATCCTCTTAAAAATGTCTTTCTGAAGAAAAAAACCACTGCAGGCACTTATCACTTCCTCTCCATCTTCTATATAATATAATTATTTCAACAAGGCAGAAATTATCCTCAGATAGTATAGGCAGGTTTTATTTTTAGATAGCTTAATCAAATCAGAAATATGAACCGTAAGATATTTTCACCTATTCAACATTATTCCATATTTTCACAATAAGATCAAGAATACATCCTGAAATTTTATAGCAAAGAAATCTCCCTTCCTTTCGAAGATTTGATGTTGTATGAACATAAAAAGAATTCTCACTTCTCTTTCAAATTTATTTAAAAAAGTCCTTCTAGATTCTTCATTTCCAGTCAGCTCCTTCAGATAATCTTCATAGGAAAAAAAATTGAGGAAGGTGGAATATTACCAGGATAGTCAGCATGGACTCCTTCATAAGGCACCTCAAAGCATTCAACCCATTACTTTGATGAAAAAACCACTTCCTTTCCTTTTACCATTGATTTCATTTTTTCTACCTCATCTTCATCCTGTGATATACTCAAATGATGATAGAAATTATTCACTAGCATGGGATAATAGGTTCTTTTATTGTTGGTAAACCAACTAAACCACCCTTGTGATTCCATTAATTTTAGAAAAAAATGATTTTCTTGACAGAAGCCACTCAGCAGACACCTCCTTTTTTGCTGTAACTACTCAGATTTCTATGCTCGGTTTTTCAGTCCCACTGGTCTCACCTTTCTGAAGTTTAGTATGAGGATATTTTTTAGGTTATTCCATTGTGCGCTTAGTCCTTTCCATGACGAAGAATCAGATTCCAGTAGAGTTGGAAGGTCGAGATTCGAGAGAGATAGTTTGCCTAAATGTAGAAGGCTTTATGGAAGAGGAGAAGGTGAAAGGTCAGGACAAATTGTAATAAATATATCATTTAGGTATTGTAAATCATAAAACACAAAATTTAAATGCTGCAAGTTAAAGGAGATAAAACAACATTGTTTCATTTAAAGTTAACAGAATTTAAAAAACATTCCTTAGATATACCGGATTCAATGAATCAGTTTCAAGAAGATCGGTTTCACATATATCAGTTTCACCAAAATTTGTTTCACGAATATCGGTTTTATAATGATCAGTTCCACAATGACCAGTTTTATAAAGATCAGTTTTATAAAGATCGGTTTTATAAAGATCTACTATTAATTTATCATTACAATTTCATGTCTGATGTAATTCATTCTCTCAGAATTTGAGGGTTTATTGAATATATCAACAGGACGATGTTCAGTCCCAACAAACTAAAGAGTTTTATCACATTTTTGATAATTATCTCTCAAAAAGTGATGTCTTAAATCAATATGTTTTGTTCTAGAATGAGAAATTGGATTCATATAAATATTAATAGCACTTTTTTTGACACAATTTATGGGGATATGTCTGAATTGAAATCCATAGTCAAATAAAGAGTGTTTCATCCACAATAATTGTGCACAAAAACTACCAGAAGCGATGTATTCTAGTTCCACAGTTGATTATGTAACTAAATATTGCATTTTCACTACACCATGATTTTAGTGACTTTCCCAAAATGTGACATCTTCCAGAGGTACAATTTATATCTAATTTACATCCACCAAAATAAGCATCTGAATAGCTAACTAAATCAAAAGGATTTACATTAGGATAGAACAATCCTAAATTTGTTGTATACTTGAGGTATTTGAAAATTATTTTTACACTATTTAGGTGTGACTCCTCTGGATTTTCTTGAAATATCGCACACATACACACATTGAACATAATATCAGACCTACTAGTAGTTAAGTACCACAAACTCCCAATCATTCCTCTCTAAGAAGTTTGATCAACTGATTTTCCATTTTCATCAAGATCTAACTTACATGTAGAACTCATAAGAGTTTAAATACTCTTAATGCATTCAAATCCATATCTTTTGTATACTTACTTTGATTTAAGATTATACGTTCTTTATTTTGAAATATTTGAAATCCAAGAAAATATTTATGTTCACCCATTAAACTCATTTCAAACTCTCTCTGCATTACGTTTGAAAAGTAATTACATAAATAATTTTTAGAAGATACAAAAATAATATCATCTCCATATATATGGGCTATTATAACTTCTTTTGAAATTAATTTTACAAATAAAGTAAGATCTGTAATTCCTTTTGTAAAACCTTTTTAAATAATAAGGTTACTCAACCTTTCATACCAAGTTCTTGGTGTTTGTTTCAAACCTTATAAATCTTTTGATAATTTGAACACTTGATTTTGAAAATGTGGATTTGTAAAACCTAGTGGTTTTTCAACAAAAACATCATCAATTTTATAACAATTTAGAAATGCACTTTGGACAACCATTTGATAAACTTCGAAATATAGGTTTTCTGCATAGGCAAGTAAGATCCTAATTGCCTCAAGTCTAGCTACAGGTGAAAAAGACTCTTCATAATGAATTCCTTCTTCTTGATTATATTTTTGTGAAACTAGTCAATATTTTTTTATAACTATATTTCTAGCATCATCTACCTTATTTTTAAATACCCATTTGGTTCCTATAGTCAAAGTATCCTTAGGTCTGTCTACAAGTTTCCAAACTTTATTTCTTTCAAACTGATTAAGTTCCTCTTGCATGGAAATTACCCAAAATTCATCATTGATATAATCATTGATATTTTTTGGTTCATGCTATGAAAATAAGGCTTGATGTTCATACTATTTTCTCAAGTAAGCTCTGGTTTGTGTTCCTCTATATAAATCTTCAACAACAGCATCTCAGGGATGATTCCTAGGGGTTCTAGTTGGTCTTGAGGAAGTAGGACTTGATATTTTAAGTTGTTCAGGATGATCTAGTACACTACGGTTAAGGTGAGGAGAAATTTTAGAATTGGATGTTTTCAATGAATCCTTCTCATGATGATCTATGATTTTTTCATTAATGTACAGGTTCGACATATTCTCTTCAATATGTTATGGAGAGGTCTTGGGCTCATGTGGATCTGCTTCATCAAACTTGATGTGTACATATACTTCCATACATTTGGTTTTCTTGTTAAAGACTCTGTAGGCTTTACATGATGCAGAATATCCATGAAATATTCCTTCATCAATTTTGAAGGCAAATTTATCTAAATTATATTTAGTATTTATGATATAATATTTACATCCAAACACTTTAAAATAACCTACTTTGGTTTTCCTGTTATTCCACAACTCAAAGGGAGTTTTCCTAAGAATGGGTCTAATTAAGAATCTATTTATTATGTATCAAGCTATATTAATAGCTTCAGCCCAAAAATAAAAGGGTAGATCATATTCATTGAGCATAGTCGAGGAAATTTCTTCTAAGGTTCAGTTCCATATTTCTACAACACCATTCTGTTGAGGGGTTCTAGGTGCCAATAAGTAATGATTATAACCATTTTGTAAGTAGAAGGCTACAAAATCTTGATTCTCAAACTCACAGCCATGATCACTTCATAATGATTTAATTGTAATTCCACTGAGATTTTCTACAGTCCAAGCATACTTGGTAAAGTGAGAATAGGCTTCGCTTTTATGAGCTCGGAAAAAGGTCCAGATAAACCTAGAGAAATAATCTACAATAACATAAACATAGTACTTCCCATTTAGACTAGAAACTCTAGATGGTCCAAACAAGTCCATGTGAACCAACTCGAGAGGTTGATAAGCAGTTACTTATTTCTTTGGTTTGAATGAGATTTTATGTTGCTTTCCTTTTTGACAAGGATTGCATACTTTATTGTCTGGAAACTCTAATTTGGGTAATTCTCTAACTAATACTTGTCTAGTTAATGTCCTAAGAGAGTGTATATTACAATGTCCTAGTCTTATATACCAGAGCCAATACTCTTTGTGAAAGGAATTTAGACAGGAAACATTCTGTGAGGCTAGTGTGTCTTAATTTATAGCATATAAATTATCATTTCTAAGAGGAGTAAATATCATATTATTTTTGGCTTAGAAAACATGGTATGAATCATTTTTAAACATAATATTAAATCCATAATCACACAATTTGGATATGCAGAGTAGGATATACTTTAGTCCATCAACATATAATAATTTAGAAATTAAAATAGAATTAGGGTTACCAATCTGGCCTAGGCCGATAATTTTTCCTTTACCATTTTCACTGAATGTGACATGTCCTCCATCGATCATGATAATAAATTTAAAGCTTGAAAAATCCCCTATCATATGCCTTGAACACCCACTGTCCAAGTATCACATATTTTTATAGGAACTCTTTAGGTAGTTAACCTACAAAATAGTTTAACAAAGAAACATTTTTGGTACCCATATTTTTCCGGGTCCACAGACATTAGTAATAAAAGATTATGGAACCCACACCATTCTTATGGGTTTCCTATATGTAGAATATAGAGTATTTGAATTATATGATTTATTTGGTCCTGTGGAATTGGAAACAGTAAAATAAATTGAAGCACTAGAATTTGCAGTATAAATCTATTTTTCAAAAATAGTAGAATATTTTCCAGATTTGGATACAAAATGAGATTTAGAAAAATTCCTTTGACCTGGTTGATAACCTATTCTAGAAGTATATTTTGGGGCAATCTGTTGTCCTAGAAACTGAGTCAAGGTATCTCTACCAGTAGTAAACTTCTCAGGATCTTTTATTAATGTATCATTTAATTATTTGAGTTCATTATTTTCTTTTAATAGCTAGGAACATTTTTCTTTTTCAATATCCAGATTAGATTTGCAATTAGAATTTAGAGCACGCTATTTTTTTAATAATTTATATTTGTCCATAATATCATTAAAGGTATCCTCAAACATTTCACATTTTTCAAATAATTCATCCTTAGACATATCCTCATCATTATGTGACTCAATATTATATCCAAAATAATAGTAATTATCTATAGGAGAGTTAAGTGTTACCTCAGATGTTTTTTCCATGAAACATAAGTTGGCATGATTGTTCTATTCACTATCAGAAGCATTAGATCCACTGTATCTATCTTCTAAAGCACTACAAGTATCTTTCATATCCTTTTTATAACCCTTTCCTTTATCTTCATATTTATTCTTAAATTTCAGTTTTGGGTAGTCTTCCTTTACATGAACTTTTCATTTTCACTCATAGTAGATTATTTTATTTTATTTCCCATTCCATTTTATGTCTTTCTTCCATTATCCTTTACTGTCATATTTTCCCTTGTATTTTGACTTCCTATAGAATTTCTTCTTTTGGTAGAACTTTTTGAACCTTCTATCAAGATGAAATATTTCCTCATCTCTATCTGAATCTGACTCTTCACTAGTGGAACTATCTACAGGAACATGAATCTATTCTTTATCTTTTCTCTTTGAAGTTGAAGTCTGGAATGCTACTAACTTCTTACTTGGTTCCTCATCTACTTCTTGATTTATTTTAAATTATTCTTCATACATCATAAGAATTCAAATTATTTTTTTCACTGGAAGTTTTCCTATATCATAGGATTCTAGAATAGAAATAGAAGTTCCTCTCCATCTGTTAGGTAGGCAACGAAGCAGCCTCATGGTTTGGTCTTTTCCATCCACTGGTTTCCCAAGCAGACTCATGGTGTTCACTATTTCATTGAACCTGGGTTACATTTCAAATATAGGTTCATCAGGATTAATTTTAAAATTATCATATTTAATAGGGTATTTATTTAATATCATTTATTTGACATTAGTTGTTCCCTCATGAGATATAGCTAAAGTATCACAAATTTCATATGCAGTTTTACAAGAAAAAATACGATTAAATTATTCATCCTCTAGGGAACAGTACATAGCATTCATTGCTTTATAATCATTTTTATAGGCAGATTTAGTAGGTTCATCCCAAGTGCTTCTAGCAGTTTCAGGTATTGTATTTTTACTTTCAATAGAAGTCCAGATTTGAAAGCCCATGAATTCTAGATGTATCATCATTTTATGTTTCCATTGACCATAGTTAGTTCCATTAAAGAAAGTTGGTCTATTAGTAACAGCCCCTTCTAGTCTATTTTC
Organism: Viscum album; assembly: GCA_963277665.1. Lineage (NCBI taxonomy): Eukaryota > Viridiplantae > Streptophyta > Magnoliopsida > Santalales > Viscaceae > Viscum > Viscum album. Next base: position 137,445,071 of record OY728134.1, read on the forward strand.
CATGATAAAGATTGTAAAGGAATTTCAAAGAGATAAATATTTTGAAATAATAGAAATTTGATGATCTTTGATGCACAACTATAATCACATTTGACACGATTTCAAAAACTAATAGTAACTTCCAAAAACCCTCGGATACTAAATTTTGGTCAGAGTAGATGACTCAAGAGGGGGGTAATTGGCTATCTATAAAAATTTCTATTAAATTGATTCTTTAAAAAATAAAATCCTCCAATAAAAATAAACACAAAGTTTTTTTTAGTGAATTTAGAAAATCCTAGAAGTTTCAATTTTATTCCCAAAAGATTTATTAATTCTCAGTTTTACTAACCTATTGTCTAAAAAAAACATTCAAAGCAATCCTACTGATTAAAAACCGATGTAAACACTTTAAAAACTAACTATCAAAGTTCATGGTATCTTAATACAGGAAATACATATCACATAAGAAATATAAGATAATCAACACAACAGATAAATCAAGAGGTTCTATCTCAAGATGAGACTTAGTCCTCTCCACTTGGTGATCACCTTCCACCACGCTTTTTATAATAATAAGCTTTTGATCCACACCCTGGATCGGGGTTCAGAAAATCACTCAGTACTATCCAGGCCACATAGGGACCTCTTCCACAGTTCTTTGTGGGTACAAGATACCAGGCCACACAGGGACCTCTTCCACACTTATCAGTGGGTATACATGAAATTAAAAGAATGGTTGAGTAAGGATATCTTGTATCCTTTAGTATAATGTAGGAGACGGAGTCTGTTATTTTACAGATATTCACTCTGTTCAAAAGTTAATAAAAGGTACACAATAGAGAAAAGAATGTTAATTGAGATATGATTTCTATATGGTTTGTGACGTAATTCACTAGACTTAATAGACGTTGAGAAAATTCTATTTGGGTCCTCTTATGGAAGTTTTCTTCAGAACAAATTATTGCAGTTTCTGTAATCCAACATCGAGGTGTAAAAAGGTTCATCTCTTCATGGTCTTGATGTGCACTATGTCTTTTGGAAGAATGTTTCTTGCTACAATCTTCTTGAAATCTCAAGCGCTTAGTTCCTCTCTTTTTGTATATGCACAGTCTATGTCTCAGCGTTTAATACTTTGTGTACCACTCTTCTTTAAAGTGAAAGATGATGTCCTATTATACTTAAGGATTCTATAGGAATGAAGATCTTCGCACATGCATGTACCTCATACTATCTACAATTTTCCTACAGACATCATTAAACAAATTTCAGGAACATTAATTTGTCCAAATATGACCGTTATAAATAAATTTTAATTAATAAACTTGAAATATTTATTTATAACAATCAGTGAGTCATCTTCGGTCTGTTGTCTTCAGTTTGATAACATTGGTTTGTTATCTTCGGTGTTTCATCTTCGGTATGTAGACTTTGGTGTGTCATACTTTGGTCTGCTGAACTACAGTGTGTCGACTTTGGTGTGTCATACATCGGTCTGTCGAACTTCAGTGTGTTGACTTCGATGTGTCATACTTTGGTCTGTTGAAATTCAGTGTGTCAGCTTAGGTGTGTCATACTTCGGTTTGTCGAACTTCGGTGTATTGACTTCGTTGTGTCATACTTTGGTCTGTCATACTTTGGTGTGTCATCTTTGGTGTGTCATACTTCGGTCAGTCAAACATTGGTGTGTCAACTTTGTTGTGTCATACTTCGGTCTACCTAACATCGGTGTGTCGACTTCGGTGTGTCAAAATTTGGTTTTGTTGTGTCGATTTCGGTCTGTCGAACTAACCATCAGTGCCAGGGAATCTAGAAAGATTGTGAAGTGACTTTCTTACCAGACTAAGTGTTATGAAAATGTTTAGGTATAACTACATTTGTAAAGATATTTTATCATGAATATAACCAATTGAATTATTAAATTATATGTTGTTGTATGACATAATTGATTTACTGAGAGATATTAAACTAGCATGAAAGATTAGAATATGTAAATTTACATTTTTTTTATTATGAAAACTACAATATCATGGATGGTCCAACATGGATAGATGTTGAAGTCTAAAGAAATAGTCATAAAAAGAGATTAAGTACCCATCTCCTTACTTTTTTTATAAAGGTGTGAGGGGAAAAGATGTTATCTCCAATAAGAAAGGTTAGGATCATACTCTAGGACAGATTCCTAGGAGTATGTCATTTCCTTTGTACATGATTTCATTCCATGTGAGGAGGATCTCATTCCATGTGAGGAACATTTCATTCCCTCTCCCCCATAAATGGGGCATTCTTTCTTGTCTGCATAAGGTGAGAATATCGTTTAACTTCATCTATTGAGGACCTTGGTACTATAAAGATATATGTCATGTAGCTCAGATATGGGAGGCTCAATCCTTAACCCTTGGGCTTATATAACTATAGATCAGTCACCCTTGATAGGGGGATGACCTCAGCAATTCTAGGTAGGTACGATTTGAAGGGGTATTCTATCATGGTTTCACATTGGTGTCCTAATGTTGAGAAGAAAAGGGGATTAGATTACTTATTATAAAATGAAAAAGGTGAGGAAATGTATGCACAATAGATATAGGTGATGAATCGCGAGGGACCATGAAGTTGATTTTCATAAGCCTATAGGGTTGCGAGTGAGTGGTGCACAGAAGGCATGAGGATTGCGCTTAGGTGGGGCTTAGACATGGTTCTCTCACACAATGGCAATATCAGAAGCATTAAAGAGGTGGTGTGTTGAAGAAAGAGTGCTTGAATGAAAGGCCAATCATGTGCATAAATTTGGATTGTAGAGAACAATTTAATGGTTGGAACAAGAGGATACCCTACCCACACATGACTTAGGATGAAATAGGTTGGGAAAGGATTACACAAATGTTGTCCCACTCGAGGGATAACCCACATGGAACTTTTAATGAAATATCTCTAAATTGAGGGTTCTATACCTTTCATGATGTCACGTAAGATGATTATTATGTGCAGTAGAGTGGAATTTTGACTTCAATAGAATCACATTGATGAAATGGGTGTGGCGTTCAATATATAGACGAGTCCTTCAGTGAAGGCATACAAGCATACTGTCATGGAAGAGGAATTCCATGCAGTTGTTCTCATTTTCTCAAGAAAATGAGTGTTAAATTTTTGTTTTGATGTAACATTTGGCATGCACGAGTTTTCTATGTAGCTTTGGGTATTCAGTAAAACAAAAAACATATTATGCACACCTAACTTAACTATTTTAGTTCCCTACACTGAATGGGACTTATAAACATCGTATTGGGAACATAAGGCTCTTTTTAATGGATTTAAATATTTCATGCACACCTTGAAACTTGTGCATGAATTCCTTGGATTTCCTGTAATGTTATGTTGAGTCAGATGATGCCTTTATTTTACCCAAAGATGTCCATCAGTGGATTTTTGAGGAATTTGGAAAAAACAGTTACATAAGTCCTCTATAGAAAAAAGGTGTTTGATAAAATTTGAATTATATCCTGAATAAATGATATGACATTTCAAAGGAAAATTACTTATATGATAAACAATTTTTAAGATTTTTGAAAAAAATCTTTGGAAATAATAAATTTAATTAGTATTTTGACAACATTACAAAAACATATTATATAAAACTTAGAGATTTGTTTCTTTTAGAAACCATGAAAATTTAGAGAGGATATTTTATTTATAATTCAAATACAGTGTAATTATGTGTTCACCTGAAAGAAAATGTAAAAGTTTATTTTGGAAAATGTTTTTAACATTATAATAAAATAAATATGTGACGGGTCAAATTCAAAATATATTTTCAAAAAGATCAGTTCAAAACCATGAAACAATTTACCATTGAAAAATAAAACATCTTTAATATATCATTGAAAATATATAAATTCTATCAACATAAATGTTTTGTGGAAGATAAAAGATTTTATTTTGAAATGATGGAAACCTCGTTTTAATATTTCAAAATACATTTTTCTAAAAACACTCATCATAAAAAGAATATTACATTTTTAAATAGAAAAAAGGTAAGAGAATTTTTATTATCATTGAAAAATAATCCATATAAGAGTTCCCAATATGAGAGAAGAGTTTTGGAAATAAATATAAAATGGGCTTGGAGGAGAAGATCTATTGGAATGAAAGTGAGTTATTTTTCCAATTACAAACTTTTATTTGAGAAGGTATTACATTAAATAAGGTGACATTGTCAAAAATAAGAAAATTTAATAGAGAAAAATATAAAATAACATAGTTTAATAGAATTTTATGGATAAAAGAAGCTTCATAGATCATTATCAAGTAGATAATTTATGAATCAAGAAGAATTAATTTGAGTCAACAAAAACTATTATGGATCAAGTAACATTTAAATCGAAACCCCCTAAAGAATATAATTTCAAATGAAACATTTAATAATATGAATAATGAGATAAAATTTTTGAAAAATATTAAATGTTATTTAGATACAAACTTATATAGAAAAAAAGGTTTATCATAAGAAATATTTTTGAAGGGATGAAAACATGACACAAGAAACTTGTAACATAATTCATAACTCTGAGTAAAGAATTTGAATCTCTTTTTAAAAAACATAACTATATCAATATTCTATTTCATACAATTTTTCTTATTTGTTAACCTTTATATAGTTAATTTATGATAATTTATAATTAATATGTTAGTTATTTGTAGCTCATTTTTATCATCGTGTCTTAGTGATCTTGTTTATTTTAACTAGTTTTATAAAAGTGGTGAATTTATTATTTCATCACCCAAATTTTCTAATTCCTAGATAATAAAAGGTACGACAATTGTTTTTTAAAATTTATTTATAATGTTATAATTTTATTACATAGTAGTTTTGGTTATGATCCTTAATGTTGAAATCATTGATGTGCATTTTTTGTGTTTTTTAATAATTGAATATTAGTATCTTAACTAATAAGAATAATATTAATGCTAACTTCCCCAAACTGAAATAAAAAATTAATTTATTATTTTTTTCTTAAATTTCTAAAAATTAAATTCTCATAGTCATCCATGATATTAATTTATATCATTTTTCAAGTCGGCGGTTAAGTGAGACCAAACAAGAACGTACCATATTAAATAGATTATATGAGGTTATTTAGTTGAACCATTCTTATACAAAAATAATAATAACATATTTAGTTTTTATTATTGTTTTATATTAGAATTGGAAAAAATTTATGAATAATATAACCTATATAATGTTATTATATGGTATAAAGAAATCATTTCTTTTCTCTAAGAATTCTTATTTAGACAATTGAATTACTATGGTTTTTTATTTCTATTTTTTTAAAAGATTGTAATATTTATCTATATAGAGCACTTAAAATTTCCTAAACATAATATTTAACCCTGAAAACCATTATTCTGAACATTAATAAAGGTTAGTGATGAAAAGAAACATAGAAATTATTTGTTCCACGGAGGTGGCAGTCCACACATACACATGTTTGATGATTTCATTTTCCATAAAATTGGAGAAATGTAAAATAATTTTTCTCATTTAAGAATCTAAAATATGTTATAAATATAATACCAATTTATTATGTTCTATATTTGGACTAGTGGTGTAAGGTGGTTATGAAAAACAAAACATTACTCTTTGATGATGTAATAGTTCTCACACACATAACAATGGTGTTTTTCTTCCTTTAGGGGAAAGGATAAAGGTGATTAATAATTTTTAAATTATAATAATAGTAATTGTAATATACCAAAAACTCCATATAATAACTTCTTTGACTGTATTCTAAAATTATAACAAGAGGATATTTGAGGTAACCAAAAGCCAGCCGCATGATTTGTGAACCTATTGCTCAAGAGCCTTAGGAAATTGTGTGTATATAAAACTAGGTTCTATTCTTGGTCTCATATATGGAATGATACTCGAAAGTCGAATAGAAATTGGGTATTCTCCTTTAAAATCAACTAAGAATTGAGCATTCTCCTCATAAATCAACTAGGTCTTGAAGGTAAATCCTCACAAATCAAATAGGCATCAAGAAAATTATACTTATAATTAGGGCATCGATTTCATATCCAACACATTGTTTGATGGTATAATCATATCTCTTTTTTTAGGTACAACATCATTCTCAAAAATCAACAAGGAATAAATTATGACACCAAATAATCAATAATACATTAAGAAACCTATTTATAAATCAACTAGTCATATACTCACAAATCAACAGGAAGTCAAAAAACCTGATACTTGGATTCCAGGAATCCAGTTCATATCACAAATAGTGCTCCATGTCAACACCATATCAATGAACTCAAGTATAGAATGTTTCTTGCAATTCTACTAGGTTTTGAGTGCCTAATATAAAACATTCAACTTGTAGGTCATCTATGAATCAAGCTGCCAGATACATAGGCATCCAATGAATCCTCAACCTGGTATTCTATCGTACCTCCACCATATTCTTCATTTTATTGTCTCTATCATCACAATTAAAGTACCCCCTAAGAGAAAAATATGTCATGATTGTTCCCCTATCTCAAGTTTCACTAACAACAACTAAGGCATGATAAAATACATATAAGGTGAGAACACATGAAGTCATAGAAAAATATATAGTCCTGAGAAAGATACCAACTAATTTAAAATAACGGGATAAAACTAAAACATGGAAAAGGATAAAAAAATGAATCTCATGGAATTTCAACAGCTATCATGGATACACACACACCCACATGTGATCACAATCAAACATGGTATAAAATAATCTAGTGCATAAATTATGTATGGAAATATGTGTTAACGATATCCAAATCATGTAAGGAAGTTCCTACCTCAAAGTAATCGACATCAATGTCTAGTCCATCAAAAGTATCAACCCTCAAAACAAGTTCTCACACCAACCATAAAAATACGGTCGCATGCCAAGGACTCCTACAAAAAACCCAACTATTTTATTTCTAGATGAAATAAAATATTATATGCAATAATAATTTTTCTCTCATAGATAATTTCTGAATTATCATTTTAGTGAAACACCTGTGTTAAAAATTTTCCCCACAAGAAAAATTATCTTTTGGTCACTTCATATAAATTTACCATTTATAATTATATTTTGAAAATTTCTTATAAATTATATTTTACTAATTATATTTTGATAATTTATTTTAAATTATCTATTTTAAAAAATGTTAATAATTTCCTTGATATAAATTCACCATATTAAAAAATGGATTTTGTTTTTTCTTGTAGAGAAGAACCCAATGAAACTGATGACATGCTAATCTGATTAGTATTGGAGAAGTTATCGAACAGTTTGGTTTGGAAGAAATAATAGAATAAAATAAAAAAGAATAATAAATATGTGAAGAGAGGTGTGAGGGGTCCTCTAATTTCTTCCTCTACACAAAACACTCCCCCAATTTCCCCCTTTTATGTAATATTCTTTATTTATTTCATTAATTGTTTCTTAATTAATTAATTCATTGATTTCTCCTCTTTCCCTATACATTTATTCACCACCCACATTGATCTTTCATGTTTTTTATTTTAAATTTCACCTTTTATAATATATCAATCATAAATTAAATATATTTTAAGACAACCAAATATAGACAAACACACAAACTCTCTCATATATTTAAACCTGTATATATATATATCCAAAAATATATATACACACCCACATATATATAAATATATATTTATATTTAACCCAAGTATATAAACCCACAAACATATATATATATAACCATATATATATACATAATTTAAATTTTGGAAACCATATATTATTTTCCCCTAATTTAATTCTTAGATTACTAATAAACAAATTTATTAGTATCATTAAATATCTCACATCATTTTCACTTTTAATAATTTAAATACAACTTCCATTAAAACCCAAATAGTTAATAATTTTTCTATAATCCAAATTAATCATATATTTCTCATAAGTTATACATCTATCATTTTTTCATCGATTACCAATAATTAGAAACACATCGGTAGATTTCACTCTTTAATTAAGAAAATGAAATTTCACATTTAATATCTATTTTAATTTCATTAACACAAATAATAATAATAAAATAATTATTATTATCACTCTTTTGTGAGATGTATATAAACACCTGACACACACAAAGCTTATATCATTCCTACGGTAATACACATATTCCATACCTAATAGGGATCTCATATTTCTCGTACGACACACCATTGAGGATATATTCAATTATTTTCATAAAATATATAATAAAAATATTAAATAAATTATACTCATGTGCAATTGAACTAGGTGTATGATGAATGAAAATTTTATATCATGCTTAGGGTAAAGCCTACATCCCAAACCTAATAGTGGTCCTAGATTTCATTTAAAAAACACCATTTGTGAGATATTTTAATTTTATTTCCATGAAAAATCTTGTGATATTAATATAATATATTTTTATTCCATCTATGTTGATTCTATATGGGAATCGAATCACGCACTTCAGCATCTACTGAGTCCAAAAAAAATTTAGATAATATTCTAAAGTGTTAACATAATTTTTTACAGCTATATAAAGTCATTAAAACATTTATTAATGATTTTTATTAAAAATTTATAATTTTCACCTAAAATATAAAATAATATTTTTACAAAGAGTGTTTTAATATTCATAAAAATGTGAAGATGTCATAATTCTCTGGATATATCAACTTTTAATCCACAAAAAGTATCTCTGGTAGTCTTGTTCAAACAACTCGGGATTATGAGTTCAAACAACATAATCCTTCTCTCATGTATCCATAACAGGAGGAACATTATGAACATAAAAAGATCATATACATCATATGGGATCACAAAAGGTTCTCCTAGAATTCCACCCTTAAACCAGGGTATACCCCTCCGTGTAATAACCATGGTATACACCCTTTTTTGTTAGTCACAATCATTATATATATACTAAAAAAATATCATGTGAAGTTCAACTAATTAATTCCAAAGATGATATGTATCACAACACCATTAATCCTAGAAATTTCACATAAATAGAAACTACCACATAAGCATTAATCAAGCCATTTAATTAAGAACTATAGTAAAACACAAAAAAGGTATATGTATGCAATGTGAACCTTCATTCCTAGATATGATGCATGGATGTACATGAACATTCAAAAAAATAATGTATAAACATAATTTTCTTCACCCAATACGATTTTAATTAAATATTACAGTAAAAAATAAATTCCCCACTTTGTGAAAATTTGAAGATCCACCATACAGTATTTCCCAGAAACTTTCATCGTTCCCCTACCAAAGTCCTAACCATCATATATCCTATTTATCCTTTTCCATACAAAGAAAAAGAGAGGAAAAATTTAGTGAATCATGATCCTCTGATACCATTTCATAACATCCTAATACCAACCATGGGGTCTGAGATGAATTGTTACATGACCTCATCTACACCACCACATAGGAAAGAGGTTGTCGAATACCAGTGAGGGTTAAGTCCATCTGTAGAGAGACTATACCCTCAATATCATTTCATAGGATCGATAATAATCAATAAACGAATAATAAACAATCGTATTATATAAAAACACAAAATAAATAACATATATATAATAGCTCCAAAATTTGTAAGGCTATCTAGGAAGTAATTAACAGAAAAATAAATATATCAATAAATAAATAAATATTTGTGGGTCCTCCAAATTCTGTCCTAGATAGCTCCCACTCCATGATCCACTATGAAACCATCCACTATAGGGATCTTTCCATTCATCGGATACCTAGTCATGATATTTATAAGCACAAAAAAATTATTCAGTATGGTGTGAGTACAAAGGCTCAGTAAGATACCACAAATGCATAATTATCTTGATGTTCTCAAGTATACAACTGTATTCTGTAATAATAATCAATGCATGATCAAAAAATAAAGAGACAAACCAAAACTAAGTGGTGGTGTTCTAACCAAGCTTCCACAAAACCCCATCCATACCTGATTCATCTCCATACCTAAAAAATAAAAATATGACATTGGAAGTAACCAAAAACTATCCATTGGTCTAGTTTACCTATTTCTTGAAAACTACATGGATTCATGTGTATATGCAACTCAGTTCTCTCATAGGACTCAAGTACTATATGCTTCTCAAAAATCAACTAGGAATCGATTACACCACTCACAAATCAACTAGGTATCTATAACATTGATCATAAATCAACATGGATTTGAGTTTTCTCCTCACAAATAAACATGACACTAAGAAACTAATACATGGATTTCAGGCATCGAGAGTATCTCTAATACAACATTCCTTATTAACACTGTATCTCTGATCGCATGTACGCCATTTTTATCGCAATTCAATTAGCCATATAGTACACCACTCACTGATCTACTAGACATCAAGCACATTGAATGAAAATAAAGTAGGCGTTAAGTGCACTACTCATAAACAATGTAGATTTCAAGAAAATCGATACTTGGCTTCCAGGAATCAAGTGAATATCCAACATATATTTCCATGGTAGCATCATATACCTGACCAATGCATGGAATACTTCTTGAAAATAATTTAGGAATTGGGTCCTTGATATACATTATGCAACTCATAGGTCAACTAGGCATCCGGAATATTGATACATAGGCATCATGTGTGTCCACAACATGGTATTTCATTATATCTACACCCTATTCGTGGGTTTATCATCACTATCATCATAATTCAAGCACACTACCACTCCAAGGGAAAGATATTTCCTAATGGTTCACCTGTCTTGAGTACCACTAACAATCAGTAAGGCATTATACCATACAAACTGGGTGATCAGACAAGAAAGAATAACACAATATATCATCATGAGAAATAAATTAGCAAAAAAAAATCATGTGATTATAATAAAACATGATAATAGATAAAATAATATAAATCATGGAATAAATAGAGATATCATGGCTATCCACACACCCACATGAGATCAAAATCAAAAACTGTATAAAATAATCCAAAATATAAATCAGGTATAGAAACATGTGTAAATGAGAGACCATGAAGGTAAGGAACTTCTTACCTAAAATTCATCATTATCAATGGATGGTCGGTTAAGGTGTTATTACTCAAAACATGTTTACACACTAACTTGAGAAAATATGAGCACATACCATGGAATCCTAAAACCAAAACCAACTATTTAATTTCTTAAAGATATAAAATATTACATGTGATAATACATTATCTCTATAAGATAATTTCTAAACTTTCTTTTTTTTGACATAGAATACGTTAGAAAACTTCCCCTCAATAAAAATCATCTTTTGATAATTTCATATAAATAATCATTTTATAATTGTCATTGAATAATTTCATATAAATTATATTTGGATAATTTATTTTAAATTATCCATTTAAAAAAATGAAAAAATTCAAATTGAAAATACCTCACTGCCTTTAGAAACAAAAATAGAATCTAGCTTCTACTCATCGAGATGAACCTAATGGAACTGATAGGGTGGAAATCACATCAGTATTGGATAAGTTCTTGAAAAAAGATGTGTGGAAAAAAATAATAAAATAAATTAAAAATAATAATTGAGAAATGGGGGGCAAGAGGGGTCATCCATTTTCTTCTTCTGTGTTATACACTCCCCCATTTCCCCCCTTTTATATAATATTTTTATTTTATTCATTAATTGTTTCTTAATTAATTAATTCATTTACATATCCTTTTCCTCACACATCCATGTGCCACCTTTAATTATCTTACATGTTTATCTTCTATTAAAAATCCAGTTTTAGAATATATTAATCATCCATTAAATAAATTTTAAGACATCCATATATGTATAGGCATTATATATATATATACACTCTCATATATCTATACTCCCATATATATATATATATACATACACCTGCCAATATATATATATTTTTATTTATTTATTTATTTAACCCATGTATATATGTCTATATATATAAACATGTATATTTAAAAATATACATAATTCAAATAATCAAAAAAATATTTTTCACCAATTTAATAATAACAATAACAATAACAATTATTATTATTAAATATCTCACATCATTTCAACCATTATAAAATTCAATACAACATACAATGAAACCTGGATAGGTAATAAAATAATTATTAACTAGATAATTGATTTTATTTATCACAAGTAATAATTTCAATGTTATTACATTAATCAATAATAAATACACACATGGAAAAATTTCTCTCAACAATTACATGAATTTACTTACACTTGTAATTTCCTTTTTAATTTATTCAACATAAATGATAACAATAATATATTTATTATTAGTCTTGTGTATGATGTATTCAAACAACTGACACACACGAAACTTATATTTCCCCTAGGGTAAAACTCATATTCCAAACCTAATGGTAGTCTTAAAATTCTCATGCAATACACCATTATGAGGTATTCTATAATATTTGGAAAATATATAAAAATGTTAAATAAATTATCCTCACATTCGATTTGACCAAATGTATGATACACACAAATGTTACATGACAACTAGGAAAAAACACACATCTCAGACCTATAAATGGTCCATGATTTCTTGTACCATACATCATCTATAATAAATTTTAATTTATCTGGAAAAATCATGTGTGAGTAATATTATATATTAAATATTTTTCATCCATCTACATCGAGGCTCTATGGGCTTTAGTATCTTACAATAATATAGAAACTGATTTCAAAAAATACTTTTAGAATATTTTAAAGTATTAAAAGAGTTTTTACCCTTACATAAGACAATTAAAACATTTTTGAAATTATTTTCATTGAAAATTTAAAATTTTAACATAAAAATATATATAAACTATTTACAAAGAGGGGTTTATTATGCTTAATAATTTATGTCTCGTAAAAAAACATTAAGTACCCAAACTATACTTATTTAGTAATGTAGTAATGAGAAAAATATATTTAAAAATAATTATAGACATGGAAATAAATTAGGAAAAATTTGTGCACATGTTGAGGACATGGGTTTTCCCTTTGGGGACTCCTTGGAAAGGGAGGCCTTGGTTTAATATAGGGTGACCAAAAGATTGATTGGGTGAATTTGGATTCTAAGGGAAGTAATAAAGGTATATTATCAAGATGAGACTTAATTTTTCAGTGGTATTCAATTGGTGATGAGGATCCCCTTTTATAAGTGGTGTTGGTGATATGTTTTGTAAATATTTCAACTTAATATAAAGGGAGCACAGGTTTCACATGTCATGTTGATCCAAAAATTGGAAATAAATGATTATTCTATGATATAAGTTTGATAATAACTCAACTACCAAACTATAATTATTTATTTAACATTATTAAACCTCTTTAGATCAAGATTTATTACTTTTACAATTTTTGGTTTTACCGCGGTCACTAGTTTTTACCCCAAGTAAAACAATTTTTATTCCTAAAAATAAAATGGAACTTATTTCATAATTTATATCTAAATATTTCAAATATTAAATCCATTTATTAAATAATATTTCTTTATGTGATAAAAAATTATTTTAACATTAGCGCACGTCACATATAAGTAATCATTTTTGAAAAAATGATTTTTAAATTAAAAATTTATATATAGAGTATAATTATCATTTTTTTTTCATAATATAAATTTATTTTTAATAAAATTTATGAGGATCAAAAATAAAAAAAAATCCAAATTTTACCAAAACAAAATTTAATTAATATAAAATTCCAAAAACATTTTGTATTGGAAAACATCACTTATGACCAAAAAATGGTAATCATAGTTTTTAAAAATTCAACATATTCTTTTTTAAATTTACATTTCTATATATCAAAAACATTTTTTAGAAATTAATGTTTTTAATTATATATCTTTATTATATAGTGAGAAGGTTACACATGTTATAGTTTTGGTAAAAGTTAGAATATTCACTATTCACCGACAAATCAATTATTTCAATAAAGTATTAAAAAATATTCTTAAGATAATATTGAATTTATGAATCTAAAAATGAATTATTTTTTTGATATTGAAATTCTTAAATTTGAGGATTTAAATTTTAAATAAATCTATAGAAATATAATGATAATTGCTTTCCTAGGAAATTAAATTTTAATGTATATAAACTATTCTTAATATTATTTCCAATAAAGTACTAATTAAATTGGTGTTAATATATTATTCATATAAAAAACCTATTTCATTCATAATATATTTATTTTTTTAAGAAAAAACATAAAAATGAAATATTTAGAACGTTTCATTTTGTAAAATAAATATGTATTATTAGATATTTAGACGTACCAATTTATTTTATCAATATATTAGCATTGATAATGACCTCTATTTTTATTTATACATATAATTAATTATTTAAATTCATCAATAATTACCTTTTATTTCTATTTCTACATCTTAACAGTTATATAATGTCCCTCTATTCATTACTTTTGTGTTGCATGCGGAGCAATATATCGAACAAATTAAGTTTTAAATGATAATATAATATTAGGTTTTGGGGTATTAAATTCAATCCCACTAAAAAAATATTCCCTACTATTTTTAATTATTATGTACTAATTAAATTATACATTGGTATCTAAAATATAAATATAACTCAAGATTTATTTTAAAAATAGGTTTCTATATTAATATTTTATGTATGATAAGGAAACACATCTTTTACCTCCATCATGTTAATGGATTGATTCATATATAATATTTAAATTTTTTCTCTATTCCCTTATTTTCTACAAATAAAGAATATTTCTATTTCTCTGAGAAAATCAATGTGTGATCCTTCCTACATTTTTTGACATGTAGGAAGTTGAATCTTATTTCCTTCACCATATTTCCCTCAAGAACTTATATGAGGATCCATCATTTTTTCTTATATGGTGTTTTTTGGAATTAGAATAAGATAATGTGGTTAACCATAATTATTATTAGATACTATGTAATAATTATAATATTTCTCACACAATATCTTATTCCATTATTTTTCTCATTGGGACAATCTCTTCATTTTCTAAAGCATCCATTATTTTGTTTGTTTCTTCTGGATTCATCTATTACTAAAACCAAAAGTAGTTAACATGAGTTATGGAAATAATTATAGAATTATATTATGATAATTAAATGAAAAAGTCAATTTCAATATCTCTTATTCTTTTATATTATTATTTTATATTTCAGTTCAACCTAAATCATTATTTTTTAAATATAGGTTTCCTTAAGATTAAGTCTCTCATATTCTATAAACTAATTCTTTAATAATCCATTATAATTTATTTTAAAATAAAATTTTATTAACCAAATAATATAACTTGGGAGTGTCTATAAAGGTGTGTGGTATTTTATCCACTCATCATGCACCAGAGTAAGGATTAGGTTATCTCCCAACCATCATTTTTCTGGGTGATTACCGCAATGTTGAATTTGTGTCACAGTCGTATCGACTTTTTAATATACAGACATGGGTTTAATTTATAGTAGAACCAAAAAATGTATAGCTTTCCCAACATATAGGATTTAATTTTATACTTATACTTATATCATAGACATATACCTATCATATTCACAAAAAATTTCCTATCCCAATCCCTATAATACTCAACATTACATAAATTACCTAAATGGTTATCTATAATTTTGTAATTGTGATCAAACATGACTTATAAACCCTTAATTTTTGCTCAACTAACATACTAACCTATTATATTTTCAAAAAAAACTATGATACCAACTATAGAACCCCAAACCTTCACTCTTGTAACCAGTGACAAAATACATACCTTATATACTAGTTATGATTCCAAATATTGATTCTCATACATGATCATCCCATAATCACATGAATTAAGGAAAATATTGTATTAAAAACATTCTAATTGCATTATATATTTATAATTTTATATAATTAGAAAAAAATCATAATATAATACAACTCATGTATTTATCCACTAATGGTATTTTTTCCCCATATATAAGTAATTACATAACCCATTTTAAGCCTTCAATATCTCCCATAAACTCTCCAGGAAAAATATAATATTATAAATCTCATGGGTAGAAGATTTAATTATAACCTGGGTAAATGAAAATATTATAAGCGGTGAGATAAAATGATTATAAATGGTAAACATAGGAAATAAAAATCAAATATCTCAAGTGAAGACAATATGGGTTTAAATAATATGATGGGAATATATAACAAAATATAAATACATTATTGAATGAAACAGAAATAATAATATATACATATATAAAAATGGAAATTAAAATATCACATGGATAATAATAATTGGTACCTTAGAGAAGTAATTCATAATATCAGACATCTAATTCCATGCCCAAATCTAAGACAGAATGATCTTTAAAATTATGATCTTACCATAAAGGCCAGATGTCTAAGAAATAGTTTTTTTCAGGAGGCATATACAAAAATAATCAACATAGTTTTTATGGTGATATTTATTGATGTATCAATGTGATATATATTATGGTCACACAAATATTTTATTTTTCCAAAGTTATTCATCATGTGAGAAAAATGAATTAATGATAAATAATCAACTTTTACCATAATAATCCGTATTAGAAGAAACAACATAGGGAACACCAATACATTTACACATGTTAATATAAGGGATAACATGGTCATAGTCCATCTAGATATGTAATGACTATAATTAAACAAAACATAGTAATTTTTATTTAGTAATCAATAAATATATGTATCAAAATGAAAAATTTACAAACTTTCAATAGCTCCCTGACAAATAAATAGAATTTATCAAAATTCAATAATCCCCCAAACTAACAATTAATAGATTAGGGTTAATAATGGTTAGTCAATAATTTCCAAAATAAATAAATATTAATAATTTAGTTGAAAACACTTCAATAATGTAAATACAAAATATGGTATTCAAAAATATAGTTATTGGAAAAAACTTTATGAATATCAATGATAGTTGGTTATGAATGAAAAAGAAAGTGATGGATCATATATTTTATATAGAAGAATATTATATAATCCATTAACTAAAATAAGGTGGAATGTAACATTTTAATAATATTATCAATCAGACATAATATATCTCTAACAACAATGAATTTATTAAGAAATAATTTGTAGGATTTGTAGAAAAATCACATTGAAAAAAAGGAATAACCATGATCTTTTGAAAATATTTAAAAATAAATATTTTATAAAACTAGGAGAAAAATAATTTTCTTTAAAAACCCTAAAAATGTATATAAAACATTTTATGGAGATGAAAATGACGGTGGAATGATGTGTTCACATGAATATAACATTAAATGATATTTTAGGGAAATATTTACATTATCATTAAAAAAGATATAGTTATGGGTTACTTTCAGAAGTTATTTTAGTAAAGTTGAATTAAATATATAGAAAATTTGTACTTTTTTAAAATAAACCATCAATAATGTACCCTTTAGAATAGATAAATATTATAAAAAAGGGGTAGAAGATAAATTATTTTATTTTGAAAGGATTTAAAACCATTTTTAATATTTTGAAATCTCATTGCTTGAAAACACACATCTTAACAAGGGTTTTGGAATTTAAATTAGAAAATATATAAGATAACTTTGTGGATTATAGAAAAAATTCCATACTATATTTACTAATAAGAGATGATAACTTTGGAAGGAAGGAAAATATGGAAATGGAGGGGATATTTGAAAGAAAGAATGGGAGTTATTCTTTCCAACGTCAAACTTTTATTTGAGAATTTATTTCATCAATGAAGATGATATAAAAAAGTAATTTATTTTACTAAATAACAAGATAAAATTAAATAGATTAATTTAATTTCAATGAAATAATTGGCTTATAATAATATCATCAAGTATATTATTTTTTACTCAATGAGAAATAATTTCTGTTTAGAAAATGATTATGGATTGAGTGAAATTTAAATAAGAACCCTTTGAAGGATATTGTTTAAAATTAAACATTATCTACCAAGAATAATGATAGGATCGTGATTCAAAATATTATATATATAGTACATATACTATTTGAAAGAATGCATGGTGTTAATAAGAAATATGTTTGAAGGTATGAAAATTTGAGATGAGAAACCCTAACATTAATTCCTGACATCCATTAATGTAATTGAATATCATGTAAAAACATTATAAATATTAATATTATATTTTAGAACATTATTAATATATATTAAATTATATATAATTCATTTAAGATCATTTATTATGAATATATTAGTTATTTATTACTTATTATCACCATCGGATGTTAGAAATCATGATCATTTTGAACTAGTTGCATAATAGTGATGATGTTCTTCATTATTATCCCAAATATAAGAATTTACAGAAATGAAAATGATCATGAATTTATTTTTTAATTTTATTTATAAATTTATGATTTTATTCTATCTTATTTGTGGCTAGGATCCTTAAAGATAAAATTGACGATGTGTATGTTTTGATGATTTTTAACAATTGGATATTGGTATCTTATATAATGATTTTAATATTAAAGGTATAATCTTATAACTAAAATAAAATATTTATTTACATATTTAAATCATATATTACAATAAATTAAATTCTCATGGAAATCCATGATATAAATTTATATCATTTTTGAGTATGTGGTTAAGCCGACCTAAACAAGAACATAAAATAATTAATGGATGATTATGAAGTTGTCTATTTGAAATATCGTTATAAAAAATTTATAACTGAAAGAATTACTATTTTTTAGATTTTTATATCACAATTTTAATGAAATATATAAATAATATAATCTATAACAAGTTATTACATGGTATAAATAAATTATTTTTTACTCTTAGGATGCTCTTTTGGATGGTTGAATTTGCCAATATTGTTTACAAATTATGTTGTCAATTAGTTATCCAGTTTGTATTTCAACAAACTTGATTTCATAAAAAAAAATTTATCCACAGAAAAAACATTCTCACTACCATCCAGGTAAGGTTTTCATGAAAATAAAAATTAAAATCAATTGTTCAATGGAGGTGATAGTCAACACGAAATCATGGTTGATGATTTCATTTTCAATTTAATGATATAAATTTGTAATAGTATTAATCATTTTGGAATAAAAAATATGTTATAAATACAATATTAATTTAATAAATTCCTTATTAATACCATCCATCTAAATCTGTTAAGGAAATTGAAACATGATGCTTCGTGAAGGTATTAGTCAAGGGACCCACACACATGAATGTTATTTCTGATTTACTAGAGGGAAAAAGGGAAATGTGGATACTAATTATTCCCATAGAATAATATAATTTTTTTATAAATAATATATATTTAATTATACAAAAATATATTTGGAAAATTAATATATATAATGAAATAATATATGGAAAATTAGTAATCACATTTTAGACTTGGGCTTTCCCTAGGAGGTTTCCTTTCAAATGAAAGAATTATATTGATCACCTATGAAAAAAATATTAAGAGGGATATAGAGTATTATAGTAGGGTTAATAAGTCATTATTTTCAAGAGTAATACAAATTTTTTATTAGTATTGAAGTGGTGGGGTGAGGACCCTTTTTTAAGTGGTGAGAATAGTATTTTTGTA
Source organism: Viscum album (assembly GCA_963277665.1). NCBI lineage: Eukaryota > Viridiplantae > Streptophyta > Magnoliopsida > Santalales > Viscaceae > Viscum > Viscum album. The sequence continues at coordinate 137,464,698 of OY728134.1, forward strand.
AATATTACATCTTAATTTAAGGACATCACATGTTTCACAAGTCAGGTGGATATAAAATAGAAAATAAAGGACTAGGGTGATATAAGGCCTATAATATCTCTACCAATAAATTATAAACTTGTTTTCAATTCGTTTCAAGATCTTTACACCTAGATTTATTACTATTACCAATTTCTGTTTAACTGTGGTAATAAGTTTTTAACTCAATAAATCATTTTTATACCTAAAAATATAATGGAACATAAAAAATAATATGAATATAATGAATCCCATATTAATATTCGTTTTACCATATGAAATTTATATATTTAATAAAAATAAATTTTAAAATTAAAATATGTAGCCCATTAAAACCTGTTTTAAAAAGAAGTATATTTCTATATTTAAAATTTATGTATTGTGTAAAATTATTAATGTATTTTATTTAATGATATAAATAGTTTTATTATTAAATTTTGTAGATTTAAATTATATATAACCCCAAATTTTACCAAAATAATATTTAATTAAAATAAAATATCAATATTAGTTTTTAATGGAAAATATTACTTGAGTCCTTAATAGGTTAATCGTAGGTATTTAAATTTAACAGAATGTTTTTATATTGTATATATTTATAAATAAAATATATATTTTTTCCATTAAAATGTTTTATACGCTTGTAGGTTTAACTAATATAAAGATAATGTAATAAAATTTATTTTTTTATTAAAACCCATATTTATCAATCTTCACCTCAAAAGAGATATTATATAAAATTCATAAAAAATATTATTAATATAATATTGAAATGGTGAATATAAAAATTATGTTTATTTTATAAAATAAAAAATCTAAAAAATTATAATTTATTTTTTAAATAAAAATAATGAAATTGTGTTTGAAGGAAAACTAACTTTTTAAAAAAATTAGTTATTCTTATTCTAATTTCCTATCACTTAATAATAAAATTGGTGTTAATATATTATTAGTACAAAAAACATATTTTATCCATAAAAATATATTTTATAAAGAAAACATATAAAAATCAATTTTTAGAAAGGTTGCATTTTAAAATGTAAACTAGATTTATTGATTATTTAGCAGTGAAAATTTAATTTATTTATGTCTTAAAATGATAATTGTATTTATTTTTATTTATACATGTATTTCATAGTTTAGATACATCTATTTTTACTCACCAACCCTAAGGTAGAATCATAAAGGTTATAAAATGTTTTTTGTTTTGTTTTTTGTTTGGTGTTTTGGGTGAAGCAAACTAACAAACACATTAGGTTTTAAACGAAAATTCCATTTTAGGTATATGGGTGTTATAGCTAATTTTTTGTAACCCAGTATAAAATAAACCCTAAGAGGAGGTGAATTAGGGTGTTGAATTCTTATTTTATCCCACTATATCTTGTTATTATGTGAAAAATAATAACACAAACCTATCAATATTCAAAAACACATACACCAAATAGATACCAAAATTAAATATAGGGATATGCTATTTTTACTTAGTTCAGTATTAATGGATAATTGAAGGAGAATATTCCAATAATTTATTAACATAAAAATTGGTAACAATATTTACTATATATGTTATAAATAATTAGGGATTGATGCATTATTAATCCTAGGAGAACAACCTCATCTTATCTTTGTATATACTACTTTGAGTTAGATGATACATGTTAATGGTTAGACAATGATTGATTATAATGATCCTTATAATAGAAATAATGTTACATCCCATTACGCACTTTTAGGTAATTCCATTATCTTTTCTTGTTTTCCTATTTAATTGGGTGCGTCTTGGGATTCCGAGGGATAAATGGATTTTTTTGGGAAAAATAATTAATATTCTGAAATGTATGTTTTTATGAATTAATGGATTCTATGTATAAATGTGTCAATATTTTTGTGGGGTTCCCACTGATTTCAGAAGACACTCGGGGTGTTTTGGGTTTTTCGTGTAAGAATATGTATCTTTTTATATATTTACAATAAATACACATCATGTAATAAGAGTACATGTCGTGTACATTCTATAGGGGAAATTTCATAAATCTGGTATATAGTGTGAAGTGAGGACACACCGTGTATATATTAAACTTTTTTTAATAATAAATGATCATTTTTTAAGAAATTCAATGGGGTTTCGGCATATCTAAGTCATGGACATTAAATAATGTGTAAAGAGATTAAACTCCAAGTAAATTTAATGGAAATGTCTTTTAGGGTGCTGCATCGGTTGATTTTTTATTTCATTCTTCTATAGATCCTTTGGATCTCAACCCATAAGGATTCCTTAGCGATTTTAAGATTCTCCATTAAATCATGATTGATCCCTATAGATATTTATCCCCATTTCGGTCAATTTTCATCTATCCATCTGACTAATCGTTTCTAATTCATTATTGCACTGATCATAGTAACATCATTGCATTGTGTTATCAGATCTGTTAACCCATAGTGATGGTTATATTATTTTCTCTATAGATCTAAAGTGTGATTTTGTATTGGGTTCGTTTCCCTTATTATTTGTGGTGTGGTGGTGTTAATTCTTGAGGTAAGTGTTATTTCCTCTTTTACAGAAACCATTTTATTAAATTTTATCAATTATATGATTCGTAAATTGGTTGTTGGGCCTTAGTTTTTTGTTTTTTATTCCTTTTTTGGTGGGTTACTTTATATGCATTTGTGACCCCAAAGTTTTGTGGATGGTGGTTTCATATCTAGCCTTTATTGGTGAATTTATTTAATATTGTTTTGATAAATTGTTTTATTAAATGAAATGTCTTTATCTAATGAAGTCTCTTTGTCTGTGTTGGTAGATTTTTATAAAAGATTACTCTGAACTAGTTTTGAAAAATGGGAAAGGATTTTTAATTCGGTGTGAAATGGTTTTGTAAAATGGTTTAAAAAGAATGAAATGATGAAATGATTTGATTAATTTATCTAAAAAAACATATCACATAGGAAGCCTTTAGTTCTTATGTGTAAGGTATAATAATAGTTATTTTCCACTATTGGCAGGTTTTCTCATGGGGAATTCCTATGCACCCTAGGCACATTGTTCTAGGTACTTGTTAGACCCATTGGGGTTCACTGGTTGGTTTGTTCGTCTTACCTATCGACATGATGCATATGTATAATTCCTTAATGTGTAGGTGATTGTATATGTTAGGTATGAGTGTCCTAGCTATCTTGACCTGGTGTGATCCATATATTTATGATACATGGGCTACTTCTTATCTGATTTGGGATTTTTATTTTTGTTTGTTCTATTTTTTGTATCTGCATTGGATTGATATAATAAATTATGAATTCTTTGATTTTATAATGTGATATATCTACTATGATATATGAATATGAAATTGCTTGAAATGTATTTTTCTTATTTATTATAAAAGTGAAAAAATATTATATTAATATGTTTTTACATGATTTTGATATAAAAATATAAAATTGTTATCATGCCTCATTTTCTTCGAAGTTAAGAATGCTTGGATTATTGTTTAGAGACTAAATATGAAATATCTGGGTGAGACCCTATGAACCTATTAGTAGAAACCCAACATATAGTTTCTTTAGTGAATATACATGGTTATTTCATATGACACATGTAATGGAAATGTGATGTAGTGATGTGTTGAGGTTTTCTGTAAACTAAGTTGTGTAGCTGGTGGGGAGATGGTGGGAGTTTTCCCACACTACCACATGGAGTAGTTTTTTTCTATTTTGGTATTCCTCTGTGGTTGGAATTGTACTTGGATATTTGTTTCTTTCTTAGTTTTTTATTTCCTCTATTTAGTCTCAGATATCAAATATATTTTTATTTTCACTATCGTATCTGCTATTTATGTATATGTGTGTATGTGGGTCCCATTTCATCACGTTGAGTTGGGTGAAATCCTACCCTCTATTTTATTTATGCCTAGTTTTTGGTCACTAACCCATGGGGATTGGGAAATCACTAAGAGTATATAGAAGGATGGGTCAGGTACCAGTTTTAGAGGGTATTCGGGTTGGTTCACCATAGTTTGATATCAAAGGTAGTTTTTCCTTAGGAGTCCTTAGGTTAGGACATTGGGTAGACATGAGATAGGATTTTTGGTACTTTTTAGGTATATTTTAGTGAGTTTGTTGCCACCTCATTCCATTACCACACTCAAGTTAACATATGACATTGGGATTTCTATCTCTTGATTTGAGTTCCTGCCATTTGTATCTGTTTCTTCTTATGGGTTTTTTAGTTTGAACATAGTTTTTTCTATTTTTGATTGTTTATTTTGTCTCAGTGTGTTGCAGTATACCTCTAAGACATTATTTTTAATTACCTTATGAGGATTCTACTAGTTCTCATCAATTAAATCCTCCGAGGGATAAAAATATTGAGGATATCTAGTGACCAGTCTATTCTTTTGACCAGATTGTTCCATAGGTCCATAACAAGATTGTTGATGTATAGTTTGGATCTGTAGAAGAAGGAGATCAGTCATGGGAGTTCTTTTTTAAGAATACACAATCCATTAATGGTATGAATGAACCCCATGTAGTAGACTAATTTCTTGAAAATATTGATCATATTATATAATTACTAGATAGACATGAGTGTATCAAAGGGAATATTTCATTATTCAAACTTAAGGGTCCCAAAAAGGATTGGTGGGATTCTGTGGGATGGGAAGAGAATAACATAGGTTAGGATAGGAAGGGTTTCAAGACTCTCTTCTTCAAGTAGTTTTTTCAAGAGTCACTGATGATGAGAAATTTTCTTGAGTTCCTATCTTTGTAGAGGGAGATTTTTCAGTGTCGGTGTACATTGATTTTTTTGATAAGCTATTATGTTTTTCACCAACAGCTATGAGGAATGACCAGTGAAATCACAGAAGTACTGTTCGGGTTTACAATTAGATATTAGATCATAGGTATTTTTACTGAATATTTTGACCTGTGTGAAGATAGTAGAGATGGATATCATGGATGTGATGAATATAGAAGTAAATTTTGGATAATATTCCCTTTCTCTTCCTCATAGTGGGATATTTCGTGGAACTCAAGGGATGAAAATGAAGTTGAAGAAACAAAACAAGAATGGTGGAGGTGGTTTATAGAAATATGCCTCTTCAGAACCAACAGTTTCATCTAGTGGTGTGAATTTGACTTTATTTATGTGCAAAAAGGTTAGAAAAACAAGTTGTTCATTTCCTTTACATACAAAGATGTGTAATATTTATGGATGTTATGGTCATATGCTTCATTTTTATCAGGCTATGTCTACTCCATGATATGGCTAAGAATCATTGGATCAAAAGGCTACTACAACACAATTAGATAAATTAGGGGCCATAAGGCTCCATCCATAGGACTCATCAGTGAATAAAATTAATGAATTAGACAAGTTTTTATTGGAGTTAGATGTGGGTCAAGCAATAGTCATTGGTTACATCTTTATTGTATCCTTGGTAGTGATTGATTTATTTGTTATTAGTGCTTCCCCCTCATATATGTCGAGCCGTTTTGTTGATGTGATAAACCTTACAATGAAACTCATTTCATTTGTTATGGATATAGTGAAACTTTTTTATAATAGTAAAGAGAAATGGTTTTTTTTCATCTTGCACTCCATCGATTTCCGATTCAGAGATAGTCTTTGATTTTCTTATTCATGATAAATATTTAATAGATGTCATCATCATGATGAATTTACTTGTTTCTAATCATTATTTTATTGATTATTATCATTGGTATGTATCATTTATTATTGTTCGTGGGATCTCATGGGTGTTTAATGGAGAGTGTGATCTGAGGTATGTCCAGGAAATACCTTCTCGCCTACAGATCTGGTGTTCGTTGTCTACTATTGTAGTTGATCCTAATTACATTTATTTTTTTGTTGATCTTACTTCCATTGTCTAGGATTTTCCAGACATTTTTTCCATACTATTTCATTGGTATTTATACCGAGAGGGAGGTAGAGTTTATAATTTAACTGGTTCTGGGTAAAAAATTGATATTTATACCTTCTTATTATATAGAATCATCATAGATGAAGAATATTATGATTTGTTTTGATGACCTGGTGAAAAATGGTTTTTTCACCCTTGTGTTTCTCCATGGATAACCACAATGATATTCTCCGGGAAAGAAGATAGTTCACTCCAATTGTGCATGAACTATCAAAATTTGAACAAGGTCAAAGTTAAGAACAAGTATATATTTCCTCGAGTGGGTAATTTGTTTGATCATTTAAAGAGGAAATGTGGCTTTTGAATATTGATCTTCAGTCAGGATATCATTATATCATATTTCGAGAGTGTAATATACTGAACATGGATTTAGTGAAGATGTATAGTCATTTTAAATATCATGTTATGTTTTTTAGTCTGAATAATTATCCATTAGTGTTCATGAATTTTATTAATCAGATATTTCGTTAGTATCTCGAAACTTTTTGGGTATTGTACTTAGATGAAATTTTGGTTCACTTCAGATCAGAGTGCCAACATGAGAACCATCTGAGTATGGTTCTGGAAATCCCGAGAAGTCACTATTTTCATTGAAATATTTTTAAATTCATTTTATATATTAAAGATCTTAAATTATTAGGGAAAATTATTTCTATGATGGATTATTTATTTAACCTAAGAAGTTAAGGCTTGTGATTTCATCTAAGGATCCATGAAACTTATTTAAGATTCAGAGCATCCTTAATAATGCTGGATACTAACAAAGGTTCATCAATAATTTTTCACAGTTGAAATAACCTTTGAATTATTTTTCTAGGAAAGGGATAAAATTTCATTTGGGATTCAAAATGTGAACCTTCATTTGTTGAGCTGAAAATACTTCTGAAATTAGGTCCTATTTGGATCTTACCTAATCCCAATTAAGGATATGTGGTTTTTTCTGGTTCTTCTGGTGCTGGTATGGGTTTTTTTCTCACACATGATGATCATGTGGTGGAATAAGACTCTCATTAGCTTTGACCACATCAGAATAATTACCCCCACTCATGATTTATAAATTGATTCATTTATGCATGAACTTAATATTTGGATGTATTATATTTTGGGGTAAAGGTTCGTAGTATTTTATGACCATTAGAGGTTGAGTTATATTTTTTCTCAGACTGAATTGAATAATAGATAAAGTGGCTAGTAGAAAACCTTCATAAATTTGAATTTGATATCACCTACACCATGGGGAATGGTAATTTTGTTGTAGTTTTTCTTAGTATGAATATTCCAACACAGTCTATTTTGGAATCGAAGGAAGTGTGGAAACTTATAGGGATTTTTTCTCACATCCTCTAGATGATTGGGAGGATATTTTAGGATTGTTTTTGATTAGTTTTAAAGTATCTTCATCTCTCCTTGAGACCATTATTTAGTTTCATCAATCGGATTACGAGTTCAGAGGAATTAGAGAAACACTATATGGTGGGGATACTATTTTAGGTTAGTGTCTCTATTCAGATTGTATGCTCTATTTTGGGGATTGGTTTGTAGTCCTCCCATATTTTAGGATCTTAATTTTTTTTCTGATTTTCAAATCTGTTCATGTATCATTCTTCCACGAACTATGAAGATGCATTATGATATGAGATGATGATTCAGGTGGCTGGGTATGAAGGGTGACGTTGCTACTTTTTTCCCTACTATTAATCTTCCCAACAGATTAAGGTAGAGAATCTAAAATTTTTGGGCTTTCTTCATCAAATTATGGTTCTAGTTTTGAAATGGGATGAGGTATATGTGTATTTTTTTAGTTTACACTAAACCCCTCATGGGATAAATTTTTTCTGGGTTCTGATTAATCTAATGACAAAGTCATCTCATTTTATTTTGATCATAAACGCTGGAAAAGTTGGTGATCTAGGTAAAGTGAATGTGTAGGAAATTTTTAGATTACATGGGGTTTCTTTAGATGTTTTATATGATGGTTATCCTCGGATTACTTCGAGTTCTGGATAATTCTCCAAGAGGTGATGGTGACTTAGTTAAATTTTTTCTCATCTTCTCATCCAAAAATTGATGGTCATATAGAGTGTGTTATTCATGTTTTAGAGGATATTCTTCATTCTTGTGTCACCTATTTTTTGAATATTGGGATAGCTATCTGGGACTACTTTAGATTTCTTATAACAATAGTTATCATCAGTCAATAAGAATCGATCCTTTTAAGGCTTTGTATAGTCACATATGTATATCTCATATTGGTTAGGGAGAGGTGGAAAAATCTTCTTTGGTGGGACCATGTTTGGTATAGGAGATATATCTGAGGAATCAAGATAAATGTCGATGTCTATTTACAATGAAAATTCATCTAAAGTATTTTGTATACAAATATCATCATCCATTGGAATTTTCCATATGTGATTGGGTTTTGTTTAAGGTATCTCCTTAGTTGGGTCACCTTAATCTTAAAAAACATGGGAATTAGACTCTAAGACATGCTGGTTCATCTGAGGTCATTGACTAGCTTGGGTGGGTTTCATATTGGTTTTCATTTTAGGTTTATTTTAAAGGTATTCATGATTTTTTCCATGTATCGTAGATCATGAAATATCATCCTTATACCTCTCAGATTTTAATTTTCTATTATATTGAGATAGAGTCATATTTTTTTCTTGTTCATAATCTGGTTGATATCATTGACTCTCAAGTTAAAATCTTTCATGGGATGTATATTCCATTGGTTATTGTATTATAGTGGAATATTTTATATTATCATGGTACATGGGGTTTTAATTCATTGATGAGGGATATGTGACCTCAACTATTTAATAGACTTCATTATTCTACATCAATTTCTGAGGAAGGAAAGTCTTATAATGGGGGGTTTATAACATCTCATTAACCAATTTCGGGTAATTACATTCTCTTTTATTTTTTTTCTATTTAATTGGGTGGGTCCTTAGACTCCCGATGATGGATAAAATTTTTTGGGAAAAATTACCTAAATCTTGGGGATGTATATTTTTTTGAAATAATGTTGTCCAGGTATAAATGTGTTAATGTTTTTTCAACCCCCCCCCCCCCCACAAAGTTTATAGGATGCTTGAGGTGTTTTGTATTTTTCATGTAATAATTTGTATCTTTTATAGTCTATAGGAGAAATAGACACTATGTAACAAGATAAAATACCCTTTATGTTATTTAGGGTATGTTTTGTGAATATGGTATATAGCATGAAGTGAATACACACCATGTATAGATTACATGCCATGTATTAAAAAAGTTACATGTTTTCAATTTATCTATGTCATGAGGATTACACAGTCTGTAAATGGATTACATGCCATGTAAATTCCATGGAAATTTATTTTAGGGTTCTATATTAGATGAATGTTAGTTTAATTCTTCTACAGATCCTTTGCATCTTAACCTAGAAGGCTACTCTGGTGATTTGTGGATTATTCATTCAATCCGGATTGATTCATTCAGCAATTGATCACTATGGTGGTTGGTTTACATCTCTCCAGTTGAGTGGTCCTTTCTGATTATGTGATTCATTGATAGTGGTACCACCTTTGGGTTGTGTTATCAGATCTATGGACCTAATGTTATGTTTCTTTTTTGTTTCTATATAGATATTTTGTGCAATCATGTCACGGGGGTTTTTTCCCTTGATGGATGTGGTATGGTGGGTGTGCTCTCTTGAGGAATATGTGATTTCCTCTTATCCACCAAAAATTTTGATAAATTCAATCAATACAAATAGGTTTCTATAGCGTCTATGTCCTCTGTTGTCATTTTGGAATCCTTTTTATTGTGGGTTATTTTGTGGGAATGTGAAACCCTAAGTCTTGCGGTACATGGTTCCGTATCTAGACTATTTTGGAGAACAACATTTCTCTTTTTCTGATAATTTTTCCTAAGTGAAATGAAATGATGTGAATTAGTTTTTACTGTGAGTGGAATTGGATTTTTATAAAAGATCACTTCCCCCATGTTTGGGTAAATGGAAAAGGGTTTTCAAATCACTATGAAATTGTTTTGGGAATGATTTTTCAAATCATGAAATGATGAAATTGTTTGATGAATTGATTTTGAAAAATAGAGAACCTGGAAGCCTTGGGTACTTGGCCTAATTTTATAGTAATATGTCTCATCTACTGTAAGAGGTTTTTCTCATGGGGATTTCCTCTTCTCCCTATGCCTTTTGTTTTAGGGACTTCTTAGTCATTTGGTGTGTTCACTTTCTAGGGTGTTCCTCTTACCTCAAGACTCTATGAATATGTATAGTGTCTTGATGAATATGAAATTTTCTATGTTAGGTATGAGTTTCCTAGCTATCAGGAACTAGTTTGATCACTAGAATTATGTTACCTATGTTGTTTCTTGGCCGAATTGAGCTTCTACTATTGGATTGTACTATTTTTTTACAAACATATACATGATATGAGAAATGATGCATAATTTCTTTTATTTTGACATGAAATATCAAATGAGATATATGAATATGAAATTATTTGATATTGATTTACCTACAATATTTGGAAATGTATAAAATGGTAAATTAAACTATTTTACCATGCTTTTGATATAAAAACCATTAAAATGTTATCATGACTGGTTTTCATTAAATTAGAGAATTTGAGAATTAGTGGATTGTATTTTAGAGACTTGATATGGAACATATATGTGAGACCCTATTGAGCTTGTTATATCACACCCCATGTACCTCTTCAGTAGTGCATAGAACAAGTTATATATTTTTTATGTAGGGAAAGGAAAGGTGTTAGAGTGAGGCAGTGAGGTTTTCTTTCTACTATGTTGGGTAGCTGGTGGTGAGATTGTGGGATTTTTCCCATGATATCACATGGATTAGTTGTTTTCCTATTTTTCTAGTCATTTTTGGTTGCACTTATACTTTGTGATTTGTTTCTTTTCTTGTGTTGTTTGGTTTCTACTGTTATGTTTCACTTATGAAATATATTTATCATTTCTACTATTTTTTATTATATATATATGACATTTAATTGCTTTATGTTGGGGAAAATCATTCCCTTTTTTTGTTTAATTCTTGGGTGTTGGTCTACAACCTATGCAGATCAGGAAAAACATTCGGGTATGTGGAGGGTTAGTTTGGGTACAAATTTCAGAGCGTATTTGGGTCAGATCGTCACAAAAAAACACCAGGACAATAAGGGTTTTGTTGTTGAGATTTGGTTCCTCCACTGTCTCCTGATATTAAATAGAAACAGTCTTCTATCCTATATAAAATATATCTATTTTTTATTAATATAATAATCATGTGATATATATTTTCATACTTGAGTATGGAAAACTCCCTAAAATTGACAATGAAATATACTTCTTTAACTCTTCATAATCTTTGGTCTTCATATAAATTCACTAATCCATATAAATATATTACTCACAATAATCAAACCCATTATTATTCCCCACATTATATTCTTCAATGAAATCATGTGAGCTACGTTTCTATGATCCATGACATCCATAGTATGAAATAAATCTCCTTAGGTTTTTTTATCTTCTTCCAAATTGTCTCTTTTAGAAATATGTGTATAATCATCCAAAAAATACACAAGATTCACTATCCAGGTCTGATATAATATTCACTCATATTCTATAATGTATAAAATATATTGTGATCCTTTAATAGAGAAATATTAATTTTATTTTATAATTGATAATGCATATCTTGGTATATAGTTGGCCAAATCCTTAACTTAAATATAAAATGGTTTTATCCTTAAATATTTTCTAATGAGATCTATTAACTCATGTATATCATACAATAGTTTAGTACTTTCTCATATTTTGAGTCAGTCTATAAATGTTACTTTTACTTATCGTATTGATTACCCATACATATCCCAGTGCAGTACAATACATTTCCATTTCTCTAGTGTGTATCATGGATTAATTTTACATACTAGTTTAGTTGCATTTATATATATTGTGAAAAATCTTGGTCTTATCTATTTTTTTCAACAATAATTTTTCATTTCCCTTTGATACAATTACAAAACAACCTAGTCACATTTATGTATATAAAGGACTTATCCCGGAATTTCCCACACTTCACTATATATATATATATATTTATCTTTACATATAAGGTTTTGTTACCCTTACGTACTCTCCCTGAGTGATTTTACATTATCAATTATTCTATTAAATTAATTCAATGGATCTCTTATGTATACAAGGAGGGATCTAGTGACCTTTACATGTGATCTATTGAATATAATTACACATAGATTAATTTTTTATTTTTTTAATTCCCACGTAATATATTCAACTTCTCGAATTATATATATCATTAGAATATATAATTATAAATAAAAATTTGGTACTTCAAAATTTTATAAACACTTATAGAATTTGAATTTAATTTTTGACTTCAACAGCTCATCATAAATTTGGAGACATCATTTAATCTTCTAGATAACATCTAGACATGCTTTACTTCTAATTTCAAACAAATTCTCCATACAAAACAAAAATTTGAATTTTGAATGACAAACTTTTGAACTCAAAATTTTAGCCTATGTAATTCTATCTTTTGAGCTTCTGATCAAAAATAATCCATCATTAAAACATATAGTTACAACATTCACCCCTTTGGATTTTTTTTTCAATCTAATATTTTTCCTCTATCTTTTATTATCTTCCTACATTGTTCACGATTCCCTTATATATATATATATATATCAATGAATCTATGTTGGATAACTCTCTATGATACTCCAACAGTTATTCTACCCCTTGATAATAGAATTGAAAGTGTTCTACTAATTCTAGTTCCAACTACATCTAATGCTACATGGAACTTATATAGTGCGAGAAACTAAGTAAACAGTTATTAAAAAAGTATCTATGTTTATGTTATAAAAATATATTTATGTAAAATAAATGAATAAGTTAATCTCTACACAATTTTCCATATTTTAAAATAAAATCTTTATTCTTATTGGAGAATCCCCAAGGATAGTGTCTCTTCTGTTTTCTTATACATAATAAAATATCAGAACCTAAAATAAATAAAACATACAAAACCTAATTAAATAATTATATTCAAAGGGTATAGGTGTGTTACGGAACCTCATTATGTTTTTGGATTTTATTAAAAACCAAGGATCAGTTATTTCTTCTCAAACATTGGAGTGGCCAAAGGATAGGTCGAGATATCTATGACCTATTGATCAATTCTAACATTATCCATTTTAATTATCCCTAACTATACATTTTCTTTGAAAATTTGATATATTATCTCAATATTATTAGAATGAGTCTACTGTAAATGTTTTTTCATTAGTTTTTTACACTCTTATTATCATTGAAGATAACCATGTGTTGTCCCACTTTCTCAAAAATATCCTCCAATTCTTGATTGAACCAATGAATATTTAGTAATATCTTGGTAACTGAGATATATAATTCTTATATTATATTAATATATGTTATTTCTTAGTTCTTTTGAAACCAACCTACACATTTATTTCAAGTGAAGAATGAACTCCCAAATCACCGTCACAATATGTAATAGAAAAACCTAAAAACTCATTATTCTTTTCCGTATCAAGGATCAAGTCAAATTTAAAAGTAACTTAGAAGTAAAATATAATCCACTTCACTGATACAATATGAACCACTATTGGATTAATATGGAAATGGGATTCAAAAAAATATTACATAGATAATATCTGGTAGAGTTTCTACTGAATATAATAAGCTTCCAATTATTCTCTGATATGTGGTAGGATTTCGATGTCTCTCATCCTTATGCTTACCACGCTTGGTTCCAAATACAATTATCATTTGAATTAGTTTGAATTTATGTATATAAAATATATTCAATAACTCACTTATATACTTATCTTGAGATAAAAATATGTATCTCTCTTTCTAGCCAACTTTTAGTCCCCAAAATTATATGATTTCACAAATAATAGACATTTCAAAATTCTTAACTAATGAGACTAGAAAACATTTCAATATAATTATGATTTATTCCACAAAATATGATATCATTCACATAAATTAACAACATCAATTGTTTTTAATTGTATGACTTTAAATAGAGGTTGTAATCAAACATGAACATTTTTACTTTCAATTTATTCAATTACAATTCTATTTGAGTATACCATACTCAGGGGGATTTTTTAATCTATAATATTATTTCATTAAACTACATACATTCTCTCCATTGTTTAAAATTAATAATTCCAATATTTTTTCAACATAGACCTCCTGCATGAGATCAATATTTAGTAATATTATTTTTACATCAGTTAGAAAAATATTGAACCCTATATGAATAGCCACCACTTGGAAAAGTGTGATAGACTCAATTTGATCCAATAGTGTGAATTTATCATTAGAATAAACATATTTAATTCATGAATATCATTTACATACTATAATTTTCTTATTTTATACCATGTTCCAATTATTATAAAATTTATTCTTGAAGACCCACTTTGTTCTGATCACATTGCGATGGTTAAGCCTTTATATATTCTACCAAGTTTAATTTTTTTCAATTTTATACAACTCAACATTCATGGATATAACCCATGACTCATATTTATATCCTTATTCAAATGATTTTAGTTAAACCATTTATAATATAGAAAATTTTTATTTACTCCATGTCCTCTCTGTTTTCATTAGAGAAAATCTTTCCCCACTTATATTCAATTAATCTACATAATTCCCTTTCTACTCCAATAATATATGGATTGACTTGATTTAGTAATTATTTCCTCCTTTTATTTATAATCTGAATCTAAATCATGTCTTAATCTTTGTATACATTTTAAATTTGTAAAGACGTTATTATCACCTTCACATAGTTCATTGTTATTTGAACTACTATAATTATTTCCATATTTCTCTTAAGTCAACTTAACATCATTAAATTCCACAATATTATTTAAAGTTTTTTTGTAGAATTTATAGTTATTTATATTTTTTGAGTAGCCTATAAATACTATTTCACATATTTAATCACTTTACATACCTTTATTACCAACATTATTTAAGATACATCATCTACAGACAATGACTAGAAAGTGTGTTAGTGAGGGATTCCTTATATACAAATTTTCATAGGGTGTTTTCTCGCCCTAAAGGCATAGTAAAGTCTGATTTTGAGTGTGAATCACAAATTACACTACCAACTTTCAATAGTGTCTAGAGAAACCACTGTCATTAATAAATTTTATATATTTATATTTTAATATTCAATTTCATCATTCTATAACTCTATTATATTAAGTAGTCATCATCAAGGATACCTTATACATAATTCCATGTTTCTATAGGTGGTTTTACACCTAAATTAATGTGAAATATATTTCATTATAGGATCTCAGAATTATGACTGAGCATCCAGTATCATTTCATGAATCTTCTTCAGTATCACATAAGGCACTCCCGGAATTATTTCTTACTTTTTATAGACATAATACGTACCACAATACAATGATCATCTATAAAAATGAAGAAATAATTTTCTTCATGTGCATTGGGTTGATTTATTAGACCACATATGTCTGTATAAACCATATCAGGTAGATCAGATAACCTTTTCTTCTTTACCAAATAAAATTTTCAGAACAGCTTCCTCATATTCATGAATTACATGTCTTTTCACATCCTTACTTCAAATGTTTTGTGTACATCATGAATTTTATCGTGGAAAAGTTTTCCATGACCGGTTTGTGGATGTGTCCAAGCCTCTAGTAACTAAATCAATTCCCCTCTTCCACTATAAGAATATATTTGTTTTATTTAATATATGTCTAGTATATATTACCATTTTCATGTATCCCTTTCTGATAGAGTTATCAGAAATTCCTTTGATCAAGAACCCCGTCCATTTAAATGTAACTTAATATATATAGAAACAAATTTAAATCACACTCGTGAAGTTATGTCATAATCCATAAACATATAAGACCTCTATATTCTTCAACTCGTCACATTATAGTCAGGTATTTAATTTCGTTTGCTCTTCTAAGCTCCTTCATTTCCAAATATATCTATTATATAAAATATTCCCTTTAAACATTTCATTTATATCATGTTTCCAATAACATGATATAAATATACACATTAAATAATCTTGATGACACTATTATTAGTAGTTTTGAGAGTGATCATTTCCAAGTTTGATTCTCAATATTCTTCTTCTCCTTCCAAGAGGTTACCAGTTGAGTTGATTCATAAGTTGACATCACTTATATCTCTCTAACATTGGAAATGTAATTGCGTTATTATTATTCTAATAGAGAATAAATATTTCAAAATTTACTCATGTAAGGTGGTATTTTATTCATCTCTATTTTACCTCCATGGTAGTATTTTCCATTTCTTCTTTTCCAAAAATAAATTGCATTATTCCAAAGACAAAAACACTGAATAAAATATCCATATAAATAATTTTTTCTTTGAGTTAAATTATATTTACTAATTAATTTTAACTGACTCTTATGTGCTTCTCCTTTCAAATATCTCTCCAAATCTTTCCAATATAACATAGTGTGCCCATGGTAGACACAAAACTATTACATCACTATGGGAGATATATTTTCACTTTTATCCCTCCACATGAATCTATCTTTTTAAAAACCCCTTGGTTGATGATTAGCCATCAAGAGTTAACCCTTTGTTTCCCATTATTTTCGGTTGGCATGGTTGTTTCTTTTTATGTCTTAATGTCAAATCAAATATATTCATCATTCTACTTTCAATTATTCTGGGATATTACTTCTCCTTCCTTTGATGTTTTGGAATAAAATATAACCCTAGTTTTACATTTTTTTATATGTTTATGATCATTAAAGATTTTATCAACACCCTCTAATACTTGTTTATCATTTTATCATAAATATTCATTTTAGAATATACCACATTATATCTTATTCTTTCTAGAACATGACATCATTTTTTTATAATAGTTTATTTCTTAAATTCTCTAACTCTTCTCCAATGGATTAAACCTTTTCTAATGTATATTTTAAGAAATAATTAAAGTCGTAAACCAAATTTTATTGTTCTAAAACCATCATATTGAAATTTTTTATTTCTAAAATCTTTACTAAACTATATAATTGATCATATAGATCATTTTCTAGACACACAAAACTCAGCTACAAGCTAATATTTATATTCATATGATTCAATCAAAATTACACTATCCTTTCAATTTTTCTATCTTTGAATATATATATCTTAAACATAACCCTCAAATTATATATTGAGATAAAAAATAACATTTGTCTAATTATAATGCTCCCTCTCAGAGTTTTCATTTTTAATGATTGCCATTATAGAAAATTTTATATATAATGTTAATGTCGTTTCACCTTCCTCTAAAAAATATCTATTATAATATTCTTTTTTTCTCACTAAAAAAATTCCTATAAAACTTACTTTTGGGTAAAATAATTGGTTTGAAGTGCCTTTTAGGAGGAAATTTAATTCTTGGTTTCTATATGGATTCATCTGCACCTTTATCCCCATCAAATATTATTGGGTATATAATTTAAAAGTGCCCAACCATTTCACATGGAAAACAATCCCAGGATATATTGACTTGAAACCTACCCTTTCTACTCTTGAATTTCCTTTCAATTAGAGATATGTATTCATATATTATATCTAATACATTATCTCCACCTTTAATGATGTTAATATAATCTATATCTTAAAATTATCTCACAATATTTAAGGGATTTAATGTACCTTCTCTTATTATCCTCTTTTAATATGCAACCAAATGGTTCTTCAAATCATTCAATAATAGTTCATCCTTATTACTATCATTAAGATCTAATAACTTTGGATTATAAATAAGTGGAAGCATTTATAATATCTTATTCAATATCTAAACATCTTTTATTTGTTTTCCAAGTACCTCAATTTCTCCTATAACCTCAATGGGAAGAAATAATCAACATTTTCATTTAGGTAATTTTTCAAATAAACAAACTTATTATGTATCACTTGAAGCTTATCCTATTTCAACATTGTTCACCCTCATATATATTGTTCATATTATCCCACAGGTCCTTGTAACTAATACAACTCATAACCTTTATGTAATATTTTTATAAAACTTTGGATAATGTGTTCTCAGTTTTGGCACCAACATTGAGTAGATTTTATTTTTCTTTAATAATTGATAATTTTAAAACATCACCTACATGTTTCATATGTATAAAAATAAATAAATTGGTATGAAAAAGATATAATAAGTTTGATATCATTCTATTCCTCCAAATTTGGTAATTTCCATCATCAAACATGGGTATCCCTTTTTTATTCATTATGATCTCTATAATAAAAAACATTATATGAAAGATCCAAGACATGTATCCCTTGTCTCTGATACAACTTATTGAAACCCAATTTCAAATACTCCCTAATATGCGGGGTTGTAAGAACAAAAAATATATATTAAAATAATAATAATATTGAATACGTTCATTACACATAAAACAGAGCTTTAAGGGAATTGAGTTATATTATAAAAATATTGTTATTTATATGTAACCACTATAACATAGTCATTTAGTTTGTGGGTATGAATTGAAGTCGCCACAAAATATAATATAATATTATAATAAATGAAAATTTATTGATTAATTCCTAAGAATTAAGGACAAAATTTTTAGTGATAGTGTTTTATGCTTCAAAAATTCAATTTCATCAAAAATGACTTTTATTTCATTTTGTTTGTGGAAATTAAAACTAATTTCTAAAATATTTAGAAATTATATTTTATAAAATAAAAAAAACATTTTTTAAACCAAAATATAATAATTAACACAAGTTTACATTTTGGGATTTCTCTGAAATGATTGATTGTTTAGTGAATAGTGTAAAATAAAAAAATTTCAAATATTCTCATTATTTTCAATAAATCAACTAATTTAAAAAGCCATGTTATATTTTTGATGTCCTTTTAAAGGATAATATGATACATTTTATTTATAATAATTAAATTAATCCTATTTGAATCATTCATATTCCGAACTATGATATAAGTTAATGTTTGTGCATAAAAACACATTTTTCTAAAAACCATTTTTCAGTTCATTTTATGAATTTCTATTAAAATTGACTTTTGATTCTTCAAGAAATTGAGTCTTGAAAAATTGATACTTTATTTTGAATCGTGAGGTATAAATTTGGTGAATCATTCCCTTTTATTTTTTTTCATTATGATTTGTATCCTTAGTAAATATTTATTACCCCAGTTAGGATAAAATGGGAAAAATAGGGTTAAAACCAAGATATAAGTTCTAAAAATATACCAAAAACGGACATTTACTTCAATTTATGGGATTTATTATAAAATACCCATCCAAAATTTGAATATATGGTATTTTGGTGCCATTTTTCTTTAATAATTACATTTATTTTAATTTAAGTAATGAAAAATCCAAAATATCACTCTCTTTCTTTTTAAATTATTTTATGTGTTCATATTGCGATAAAGATGTGTTATAAATGGATATAAACGTACATTTTTCACATTATTAATTTTTTCTATGATTATAATTTATTTTAAATTTTTATTAATGGTATAATTAACTGAACATCTTACACAATGTTGACATGGTGGTTGGGCAAGCTACTGAATAATCTACGTAAATGATTTGAAAAACATAAAAATAAATATTTTTTTATTGAATTTTTATGCCACATGAATTTTATATTCAATTATAATGTATAATTTATGTTAAAATATTTTATATTGAAATTATTATGTTTTCTTGATTTCATTAATGTCAAATTTAATGTATAGTGTAAAAAATGTCTTAAATTATATTTTATGATAACATAATATTTTATTAAATTAATTAAAATTAATAACAAAACTAAAACATGACCATGAGGATGTATAATGGTCTAAAATTCCATCAATTTCCTATTTATAAGAAATATTTTATTTTACAAGTAAAACTATAACCCTTTAAAATTGAAAAATCCACTATTGCAGTTAATGTTAGATGGGTTTATCGAGCATTAAAACAAGATATAATGATAATTTTTTCAATTAAAATTTTATAAAGCATATTTTTTAATACATTTATATAAAACTATCCCAAATTCGGATCTCTTACCATTTAAAATAATTAAATTGAGTTTTTTATTATTATATTTTAATCTTTTATGAAATTTCAAGTGTGTTGTCACCCCCATTTATAAAAGGACACCACTTCATTCCCTTATTTACACCACTTTGATTCATATATATGATCAAAATCTACCCAATGATCTTATAAAAATCCCTATACATTAATTATATGTGTTTTAATTTTTAAAATAAAATTCCAATGGTTTTTATGAAAGGATATAAAGGAGGCCACCTCGATGATAGGTAATCATATTACCTGATGTATTTTAAATTATTTCTTCTTATACCACTTATAAATATATGTAATTATTAATAAATTAATAAATATAGTACCCTAAATATAAATAAATATTTTTTTTATGAAACCACTGTTATTATACCTCTTTCTCATCAAATAGAAAGTGAAAGTATCACCCGTGTGTATATGTGGACTACTTCCCTCACATAGCGATACAATTTCTTTTCCATATCCATTTTTCATGGACAATATTTATTATGGGTTTAAATAAAATATATGATATTTTTGACATAATAATGTATCTATAATTATTATATCATATCTACCTTATTACATTCTCTTCTATTGGAAAATAATAATGTCACTCATGCATACTGGTGAACTACCACCTCCTCGAAAGGATGTGATTCATTTTTAATTTCCACTATACATAGATAATAATAAGGATATATTTAATGAATATATATTATATAATAATTATTCTTTAAATTTCAATTATTATTTACCTTTCTTTTATTCCATCATTTGAAAAGTGAAAACATTGTTCATGTGTATATATAGCCCACTATCTCCATGAATGGTCTAATTCAATTTGTATCTATAACTTTAATGAATTAATAATACATATATATATATATATAATTTATATATATGATATTTTAAGATGATTAAAATTCTCTATATGATATAACCATCATAAAATTACAAGGTCCTGATCTTCTAAATCGGAACTTCTATGAAAATACAGAACATTTAACAACTAAAAATGACGATTTTAATATGTAATTTATAAAAAATGTGTGTTGAAATGTTATTTGTGGATAACATATGATATTTAAATAATTTTAATTTTTCTGATATATATTTATATTAAATATAAATTTATTATATAAGAGGTTAGAGTGTTTTCAAAACAAGTCAAACTTAGAGTAAGGGATTTCATCTCACTTTTATTTCTGTGAGACACATTCCACATTCACCAGTTGTTTCTTTTATATTTTTTAAATACTACCTATAATTTTATTTTATTTTTTCCATTTTCATGAAATTAATTGGGATTTACATATCCATCTAAATATCACACTTTAATGAGGTTTTGGTTGAAATGTTACCTAAGTGGTTAGGGTTTTATATGACAGTGTCATTATTTAATGGGATTGGTTATGATTAAGTTTCCAATGATGAAATTTAACGACATAACTCTCAAGAATATCAAGTAATTTATTCTACTATTATTATTCATATAATTTTAATTTAATAACTCAATTTTCCTCACTTTATAACATCAAATGGCCGAGAATATTTTTTTATGAACAAATAGACTTTATTTCCTCTTTGGATAGGAATAAGTTTCTTCCATGTCAATTGTTTCTTTAAATAATTAATGAATGTTTTTTTATTTTACTATGATTGGTTAAAGTAATATTTATCCATATTTTAAAAGTTAAAAATGGTTTAAATTTAATATAATTTTCATTTTTGAGTTATTTTTTTGTATTATTTACCAAAAAATGTGAAAGAATATTTATTTTAACTTACATGACATGAACAGAATTTAATTCCATAATGAATGATTTATTCATTGAATATTACTTAAAAAATTTAATGGTTCATTAAAAATAAAATAGTTTACATTCTATTTTTTTATTATGTGATTAAAAAATGAAAATGGTATTTTCCTCAGGAAATATTCAAAGTGATTTTCTAAACAAATCATTTATGAAAACATACTTTGATTTTACTTATTATTTAATGGTGATATGGTCCAATGATTCCATACTAATTCTTTCTCTAAATGGTTTATGATTATTATAATGTGATTCTTCTAAAACTGCTTTATTTTACATAAATTATGTGACCATTAATAATTGAAATATTTAGAAAAACCAATTCTCTTTCATGGGTTATGATATATGATATATGTTTTATAATCTTGTGGAACACATATAAATTTATTATTATTACGTTATAAGTGGGAATAAGATTACATATCACTTTAATGCATGGATTGAACCCAGGTAAGTAAGGGACTTTGTCTACTATGATAGTCTTGGGAGTTCACCTTGACAAAGGATATGATGGAATTGATAGTGAACTGAATTCACTATGATAGTCTTGGTAGTGATCCTTGAGTAAGGAAATTATTTTCTATGCTTATGTTTATGTGAAAATATTATATATTATGCCATCTTTATGATGTCATTGCTCATGTTATTTGATTCCATTATGATTAATGTCTTATAAATAGACAATATATATTCCATGACTCAATATTATGATCTATGATATGTTGGGTATTTGTTTTTAAATGTCAATATTATGTTCTCATACCCTTACACTTATATTATGATTAACTGATCATTGACATCTCCCGTATTTATTGTTTTTGAGCATCTGAGCTCAGAGTTTCTATCACAATTTCATATATTTCCTTACACATGGTTATGAATAAAGGTTTTAATTATGATATGTTTGAGAGGGTTTATAGTTATGAAGAACGTATTCATATATAGTAAAAATATCTTAGGAATAAGTATTTTATATATCCAAGTTTCCAAAGATGTTAAACCTTTATGGATCTAGCATTGATTGTAATGATATGTAATTAATATTCATCTAATATAATTTAATATCTATGTATAAAATGTATGGGTCACTATATTTGATATTAGTGTAGGGTTTATTTAATCCTTGGAGGTTGGGGTTGGATAAATTTCTTTGAAACCGTGGGGATAATCCTAAGAATAGGATAACATCGTAACATTTTCGTGAGTTAAACATTATGTTTTTCCAAGAAATAAATACCTATCTATCACTATTAGTGGATGTAGTTTTAAAATAGATTAATATAGGGGTAATAACCCCGAAAATATTTGGTCAAGTATATATCGTCCATCATTCAAGTGCATGGTGAGTGTCCCATTACTACAAAACCTGTTTTGACACACTTAGAGGATATTTTAGGTTATTTCACATTTTCATTATGAAACATTATAAATGATTTCAATAAATGATGATCATATATGGCCTAGATTAAACATAAGGTGTCATATATTGAATGTAATAGGTCCTGATCTTGAGATATTTTTCATGACTATATGAGTACATAATTTTTTATCATGACATTCTTTTTGGATTAAGTCTATGTTTGGAACCCATAGGAATCATGTTAACACTAAATGTGATGGAAAATGTAATGATTTACCTAATTATAAACCAAATAAAATGGGATCTAGAATTAAAACCCATGTTATTATTCTACATCATCTATCTCATTATATAATTAAAAATCTCATCTTGGGTGAGTTTCTTGGCACACTTAATAAGAGAAAAATGTAGTTTCAAATACATAGTGGAAAGAATATTTAAATTCAAACATGTTGATAATATGGGATGAATAACCTATGGAAATGTATCAATGAGATTGGAATATATTATGGGTGTTGAAAATAAGGGTATAAATCAAGTAATTTCAAAGGAAAAATAAACAGATTGATGGTGTGATATGATGTTAATCCTAATGTACCAATTATAGTTCAATTTCATATTTTTGGGGGAAAAGAAAATTATTTGATTAAATTTGCTAATATAATTGCTAACTCTTAGAAAAATAAATGAGTTATGAAGTTATAATTATTAAATTAAAAAGATCGATGTTTTTAAACAATGGGTTTGAAGAATTATGTTGTAGTGCAATTTTATCAATGATATTATTGTTATAATAATCATGAAACATACAAATATTGTTATAAAACATTTTTTCATTAATAATTTTAATGAATATGTTGAATTTAAATAATTAACAAGAAAATTTATTTAATAGTAAAGTGGTTTTTTGGAAAATCCTTGAATGAAGGATTAATAACCCTTAATGTGTTCTTGATGATGAGAGAATAATTTTTTGATGAGATATGTAGATTAGTAATAATAATAAAGTAAATGGGATAGTATTTGTGACCTTAGAACTGATTAGTGATTTGATGAAAAAGTGTATTATTTTTTCTTTAATAGAGTTTTCTTAATTTTTGGATTTATGAAATAGATTGGATAATATATTTTTTAGTTTTATTTATATGGTGAGAGTAAATTTTTGGAAGAATTTATGTTTTCATTGAGGTTTTGTGGTGATTTAGATTATTAACATGTTTTAGGAGATTATATGTTCAATGTATTAACATATTTGGATTGCGACATTAGAAGCTAATTTATGTTGTTCATGGGGTTAATGTTAAGTTTCTTTTAGAAATTTAGTGATAGTATTTTTTATTTTTTTGGATTTTGAATTACATCACACATATTTTGGATTAGATTATGGTTAACTGATTATGGAATGTTTTAAGTTAAACTTTGGATGTTATTATTATATATTAACGTATTATTTATCCAGATTGGATAACATGCACTAATCATTTTAGTTTTGGTAAATATATTGATATATTTGAAATGATTTTTCATTATTTTATGGATATTATGATCCATTAAAAGTTAATTTTAGTTCTTTAGCCATGAAGAAAATATCATTTTGTATATTCTCTAATTTTTGTAATAGATGAAGTAGAAATTGATCAAAACACAAATACAAACATAAAATCATACTTATGATATGGAAATAAGTCAAGAAATTATATATTCCCATGTTTTATATCTTGATAGTAAAATATCCATCTACTTTAAAAAAATTATATTGAAATGGTACTATTGTTATTTTACCATAATTTCTAATGATGGGGTTGTTTTTCACACCACACTGATATATGATTATATGGTCATTAATAGTCTCATGACCATGCTCTATATCACTCTCAATTAGTACTAGGATGGTATTTTTGTCATACATGTATGTATTTTAACTTCATAATAATTTTATTCTTGTAATAAATCCCAATTATGTGTTATTTTGTATAACATTTATGTTTCCCACTTCTCCCTTTTCAAAGTATGTTTTATTATCCTTCTGTATGATATGGGTTTTCAATAAAGGTATTTTAAATTATTGAATCTTTAATGATTGAGTTGAATTTGAGAGGGTGAAATATACTTAATGGGGGAGAATTTAACAACCCAAAATATTATTTTAAAAGAATTATAATCCTAATATATTTCTTAACAAGCAACACTAAGATTTATGCGAATTGATTTATATTATTAAAATATAATATTTAAATGTTAAAATTATAACCTAGACATTTAATTTATTGGAATGAATAAGAGTAAGATCATAAATAAATATATTGTCTTACTAAATAAAAATGTATTTATTAATTCATAAGAAATAAAGATTACATATTTAGTAAAGTCATTTTATGCATCAAAAATTCATTTTCTTCAAAAATGAACTTTATTAGATTGTATGTGTTTATATTATAATTAATTAATATCACCTTTAGAAAATGAATTTTATAAAAATTTTAGAATTTTATAAATTATAATATGAAATTAAAATTAGGGCTATTTTTTATTTTTTCAAAAATGATTTATTTTTTAGCGAACATTGAAAAATGTTGCTTTTTCAAATAATAATATTTATTTTCATTAAATAATAAAATCTAAAAGTCACATTATATTATTTATTTGATCATAAAGTGAAATATTATCTATTTTATTTATAATAATATAACCAATTACAGTTGAATCTATAATATTCTATTTTTTTATAAAAATTAATTTTTATCCTTGAAACCTATTTTTTGAAAAAAAAATCATTTCATTTTACACTTTTATATTAATATTTATTTATAAAACTTCTGTTTATTTAAAATTTAATAATGGATACCACTTTTGGAATAATTACTTTTAAACTTGATAAATATGTACCTTTTATTTTTTTCATTATGAGTAGTACAAATGGAAAATATTTGTCACCTTGGTAAGGGTATAATTGGTAAAAACATAGTTATAAAAATGTGACAAGGTCGTAAAATAAACCTAACACTTGAATTTATTTCATTTTATAGGATTAATTCATCAATATCCTTCCTAAATTCTAATATAAGGAATTATGGAGCCATGTTTCCTTGATAATGAAATTTATATTATTTTATGTAAAAAAAATTCCAAAATATCAGACTCTTTATTTTAATTTACTTTTTGTATGTTCACATTTCGATAATAATTTGTTATAAATGAATGTATTTTTTTATTGATTTATTTATTTTTATTCTAGTAATTTATTATAAATTTTTTTGAAATGGTATGATTACCATTAATGCTTTCTTAATAAGGAATGTGTGGTTATGCATGCGATGGAAAAATCAATGTAAATAATTTTGAAAACATCAAAAGTAATATTTTTGGATGATTTATGGTGTCATATAAATGTTATAGTTAATAATAATTTATAATATATTGTTAAAAGTTTATAGTGAGTTTTTTTATCTAGATGTCTTTAAATTCAAATTAAATGAATCACGTCAAAATGACATTGATGATATTTTATGAAAAATAATAATTTCTTATTCCCATAAAAATAATAAAAATATATAAAAAGGATTAGTAGGAGCCGAAATGGTCTAAAATTTATCATCTTTTTCATTTATGAGATAACTGTTACCTTATAAGTAAAATTATAACCCTTTAATATTGAAAAAGTCATTACAAAAGTTATGGATAAAACGGGTCTACTGAGGGGTTAAACCAAGAGATAAGTGTATGTTTTTCAATTAAACATGTCTAAATCCTATTTAATGACAAATTTTACACCAAATGATATCTTAAAAAAAATATGTGGCTATTTGGAATCATTTTTCTTGGGTATTATAATATAATAATTTAATCTATATGAAATTTCAAGATTTTCCTCTCCCCCACATATAAAAGGGAACCCCTCATTTCTCTTCATTACACCACAAGGATCCATATAGATTTCCCAAATACTGGAATAAAATTTTATGAACTTCCCAATACATCAATTATATGTTAGGTTATTCTTAAAATACAATTACAAGGTAACTAAATAAATGATATGAAAGAGTCCAACCAAATGAGAGGTAATCATCTTACTTTACAACTTTTAAGTTATTTATTTTTATCCCTCTACTAAATCATTGTTATTCACCATAAAAAAATGAGAATAATAAATATACTCAAATTTTATTATGGTCATGGAATCCCCATTATTCAACCTATATTCCCAACAATGTGACGTGAAAGTATTTCTTGTGTGTGCATGTGAACTACTAACTCCACATAGAGATATAATTCATTTTTCACCACCATCGTTTATAGATAATTATTATGTTTGATTT
Organism: Viscum album; assembly: GCA_963277665.1. Classification (NCBI taxonomy): domain Eukaryota; kingdom Viridiplantae; phylum Streptophyta; class Magnoliopsida; order Santalales; family Viscaceae; genus Viscum; species Viscum album. The sequence goes on from OY728134.1 coordinate 137,492,304, forward strand.
AAATTTTACATATTATATTTATAAAATAATTAGGATTTTAAAATTATAAAATCATATATACATTCTTATATTCTCTTTTTTGGAAAACATAAGATCGCTCGTCCATATGTGTGGACTGCCACCTCCACAAAATTACAAGATTTTTTTTAATTTACACGTTACACGGATGGTAATAAGGATGATTTTAATGAATATATGTATTATATATATGATATAATAATAATTATTTAAATTATAATTATTATTTACCATTCTTTTTTCCATTCATTGAAAATTTTATACAGGGTTCATGTATTCGTATGGAATACCATCTCCATGAATAGTGTAATTCATTTTATCATATGTACATTTTAATGATAAATAAATATATAATTAATATATTTGATATTTATTTAATTATTAAAATTATTATTATGATGGAACCATGATAAATGTATAAGGACTATAACTTCTGAACTGAAACATTCATAAAAAAATGAAACCGTTAACACATAGAAATGATGATTTTAATAAGCAGTTATTTAAAAATGGGTTTTAAAATTTTATAATTTGAAACGATATGATTTTTTTACATATGTAAATTTTTTATTTTATATAATTATAATAATTTTAAATTTTTATACTATATTTTAGAGGTCTTTCTAAACAAGTTGAACTACAGGTAATGTATTTTCATCCCTCTTTTACAAATTAGAATCACATTCCATATTCACTACTTATTTATTTTATTGGGTGTATATAATACCCATGAATGTTTTTCTAATAATTCTCTTGAAAAATTGGTTAAAATATCCATATATAGTTCTCCCTTTTATGTGGTTTTAATTTGAACGTTAACAAAGTTGTAAGGTTTTTATGATATAATATCATTGTTTGTTGTGATTGTTTATGATTATATTTTCAATGATATCATTTTAGGATCTACATCCCAATAATATCATTAATTTTCATCTCCAATATTTATTTATGGTATTTTCAATTGTTATTACCCTTTTATCTCATTGTAACTTAAAAATATTAATAATTGTTTTAATGAAAAACAAAATTTATTTCCTATTTGATCAGAAATATTTTATACATGCCTTTGTTTTATTTAAAATATATTAAAGAACCAATATAATATTCCAAAATTATTTTTTATAGTCATTTTAAAATTGTTTTAATTTTTAAAAAAAAATTAAAATGAATATTTTTGTCGTTTTCTGTATGACGAACATTTTACTTTTTACCAAAATGTGAAAAGAATTTTTGTTCTAACATATATGATATGAATGGAATTTTCTATTGTAATGATCGATCAATGATTTTAATATTCATTTAAAATTTTCCAGGACTCATTTAAATGGGATACCTATTTATTTTCCACAGGTTTTGATATATGATAAATATTTAATGAATTTATGGATCACATATGAATAGATTGTGATTGTGTGATAGGTGGGACCAAAATTATATATCCCTCCAATGATTTTTTAAGGAAGGATATCACATGAGATAATAAGGACTTAAATGGGGAGGGAACTCAGTTTAGTAAGGGATTTTGTCTACTATGATTGTCTTGGTATTGAACCTTAACTAAGTAAATGATTGAACGAGGAGTGAACTGAATCCACTATGATAGACTTGGAAGTGAGAATTAACTAAAAAAATTATTTTCTATCATAATGTGTATTCAAAAAAAAATTATGTCTTATTCCAATATTATTCACTCATATCTTATTTTCTTTGATTACTTTAGGATTCATATATTATGAGTTGTTATGATTTATGAAATGTATAAAAAATATGATATATGATATATAGGATATTGTTTAAAAATGTTACGATCTTGTTATAATACCCTTATTCACATGTCATGGTTAAGTGCTCCTTAATATACCCATTTTTAACCCTTAATAAGAATCTAAGATCACACATTCTTATGTTTCCTTTCCCAAGTTATAAAGAAAGGTTTTAGGTATTATATTTCTAAGAAGGGTGATAGTTAGGAATAAAATTTTGGGAGATGATACAGATCTATTTTGAACATGTTCTTTATATATTCATGTTTCCAAATACACTAAACCTTTATAGATCTGGTGTTGATCATAATGATACATAATTTATATTCATCTAATAAGATGAAATATATATATGTAGAAAAATTATGGATCACTATAGGGGTGAGTTAGTGTGTCTACTTCTTATCTCTTATTTGGTCATGTTCTAATTTTAAAAAGAAAATCATGAACCTATTAATCATAAAAAACACTTGAACTGGAAATAAATAGAAATTAAATGAAAGGATACAAAGTTTTTACTTGATTTATCCAAAGGGTTAATCCAAGATTCATATTTCGATGATGTATTGATGTACCTATTGGTAAGACTATTCAATATATGTGTTACATAGAATTCGGAAAAGAAGCACAGTTTATCCGTGTAGAACATCATATTTTTATTTCATTATTAAATTCTTTATGTTAAGAGATACATGTTAAGGGAAACATAATGATCCTCTATAATTATCCTTAAAGTATAATTAAACACAATTAAAACAAGGGTGTTATCGTTATACTTCATTTACTTCTTCAATTCATAAGGTTCAATAATTGAAGTCTTATATCCGAATTTTGATGTCTATCCTATTTTTATTTTTATTCAGATAATAATTTTCAAAGATATTTTTTTATATTTGAGTATGAAAAAATAAAGGAAAATATGAAACATAATATCCTACTTTGTATATTTATAGTCTTTAGTATTCATATGAACTTAAAAATAATTATGTTAATATTTTTTATATAATAATCAACATCATTAATATTATCTGAATTTTTATTTTCCACTTAATCATATGAGTCAATCTTCCTAGAGTTTGATGTTGAGTCCTAAATATAATTTATACATGGATAAAGTCATATCTCAATGATTATATATAAATTCCCCCCCCCTGAATACCAATAATTAAAGAAGTGTGAATGTGAATCTGTACAATGGTTTTATACACCTGATTGATTCACTTTGGGGTGTACCAAAACTATTTTTCAAAAACAAGGATAGATCAATTTAACTTTTCATCAATTATCATGATCTTAATAAAATCATGATAAAAACCTGTATCATCTTCCATGTATTGATCATATGTTTAATCAACATAGAGGGACTCAATATGTTTAAAAGATTGACCTTCTATCTGGATATCATCAATTATGTTTTATAGGGTAGGATATTTCAAATAAATACTTTTAGTATGAGGTATTGATACTATGAATTTATAGTGATTCCATTTGGACTTATGGATTGTCATGTTATCTTCTTGAATATAATGAATATAGTCTTTAATGAATAATATGATCAATTTGTGGTTATCTTTATTTATTATATTTTATTATATTTAAAAATGAAATACGTTCATGGAGATCTTTTTAAAATTATGTTTAATACCTTGAGAAAGTAGAAAATATATTCCAAATTTAGTAACTGTGACTTTTTAAAATAGAATGTATCATTATTGGGTTATGAGATCATAAGAAAGGGATTATCAATAAATCCATAAAATAATGAAGTTATCAAGAAATGGCCCATACTGAACACTATAACAATGATACATCTATTTCATGGGTTATTAAGATATTACCAATGCCTTGTGAGAAATTTATCATGGATATAAAATCTATTTACTAAGATATATAAGGTTCGTTTGGATAGAATAATATGATGAAATTTTCATGGCACTAAAAATGAGGTCGGTCACCACTTCTATAATTTCATTACCCTGTGGTGGGGAATGGTTTGTAATATATAGTGATGCATCAAAAAATATATTGTGCTTCACCCTTATATAGCATGATAATTTAATTTCTTATACCTCATATCAATTAAATATTCATGAGAAATTTTACTTGACATAAGATTTGGAGTTGGCTTTAGTGATCTTTACATTAAATATTTTATGACATTATCTTTATGAAGAATAGTGTTATATATATACTGATCACAAGATATTTAAATATATATTCACATAGAAGGAGTTAAATATGTTCCAGAGGGGATGGTTGGAATTTATGAAATAGTATGACTGCTCAATACGTTTCCACTTGGGGAATGAAAAAAAAATGAGTTTAATGATCTGAGGAGAAAATATAATGCAACATTATCCATGATGATGGTTGAAAAATTACAAATACTTGAGGATTTAAAGGATGAATCTTAAATTCATAATGTGAGTGGATGAATCCAATATTTCTCAAATGGATGGTCAATTATCCATTCATTATATGTTCAAATAATCCTATAAATATGATATATTGCTACAAATAAAATATTGTTAGTATTCCAATGTTCAAATTTTATAAATTTGAAGTTATATGTTTTTGAACTCAGATAAGTGTCCCAAAAAACCAAAATAGAATGGTGAACTTATGGATGATTCTCATAGATCATCCTTCTCTATTCATCTAGTCTGTATTAAGTTGTACAGAGGTCTAAATCGAAACTTCTGGTGGGAAAACATGAATAGGGATATTGTAGAGTACATAACTCGATGCTTGGTATAGAAAAACATTAAGGATAAATCATAGAGGTATAAGGGTATTTTTCAACCATTACCTATACACATATGGAAATGGGAAAACATTTCCATGGAATATATTATGGATAATTCCAAGATACATATATTACATATTATCATTTGGGTGTTAGTTTATCACCTTACAAAATTATTAAATTTTATTGCTATTAAAGAATATTTTTCTCTTAACCGAATTTCCATGATATACATAATATAAGTGTTAATGATGAATATATTTACACTCTCTATTATATTATATCATGATATATGGTTTACCTTTAGGATCTAGGGAATCCTTTAGTGAGCATTAGACATAGATCTTATTTATAACATTACATATCATCCTAACATAAATGGTTAGCCTAAGAGGAGTATTCAAACTATAGAGGATATGCTGGTATCTTTTTTTATGGATTTTTAAGTATTTTGGTATTAACACCTCCCTAGGAGGAGTTCTCATATAATGATAATTATTTTTCTTGATTCATATTATAGTATATGGGGATTTATTTTGTTAGATATGTGGGACTCTAAAAAACTAGGATGATATTTGAGAGAGGAATATAATAAGTCCTAACTCTTTCCAATAAATGATGAAGAATTTTCTAACCATTCAGAAACACATGAAATCAATATAAAGTTTATTGAAGTGTTATATAGAAAATCATCATGATAACTAGAATTTGAAGTCGGTGACAAAAGTTTCTTTTCAATATCTCTATAGATGTGGGTTATGAAATTCTGGAAGAAGGGAAAGTTGAGCCTTTAAATATCTATCCCTTCAAGATCCATGATCATGTAAGGGAGGTACCTTATCCCTTAGAAACCTCCAAATTTCATGAATTCCTTCTTTTATTATTTTATTATAGATAATCCCCCTTTTAAGGGTTTAAGGGGAACCCATAGATGACCCGTAGGCCCAAGGCCCAACATGACCTGTAATACATGAACTGAAGGCCCAGACGCATACCATGCCCATACATGACGCATAGGCCCAACCCACTAGAACTGACCCTCCCCAGCTTTTGCATCATTTTTCACCTTTAGCTCCCCACCTACATTGCTAGTCAGCTAGCATTGCCCCATACAAAGCTGCACGGTGCCTGGCCCCGATGGCAGTTTCCATACCCTCTCATTCTCCTAATACCTTAGATCTACCACTATATTTATTCTAAATATATGATGTATTCAATGAATCTCTTTTTCTAAAGTATATTCTAGATCCATTATATGTACTAAACGTATAATCCATGTGCATCATAATGGTCTCTTATTTGAGGAATAGCTGTAGAGATCCTAGATCAAAGATATAATGTACTTCAGAACAATACCCCTCTTATGGTCAAAGTTAAATAGTGGAATCATAAGTTCGAAGAAGATATAGAGGAAATTAAGGATGTAATAAGGAAATTTTACCCCTACTATTTTTTCCTAGTACGAAAATATCTACAATAAAATTATTTTTAATTGGGGTTTAATGTAAAGACCCATGATTTTAGTAAGTACTCTATTCTTAAATAAATACCAAGTTGAGTTTTTTGTCTGACATGCAACATCAAGCTAAAAAATTGATACTTCAACAAATTAATATTTTTAGATATTAATAATATATTACAGCCATTATATTGGTATGTATAAATATAAGTAATAGACTAATGAAATCTATATAAAAAGGCATATGAATACAACAATCATTTATTTTTATTAAAAATACATTTTCACATATATGTTTCAATATTAAAATTAATTTCGATAAAATATAAAACATTAACTGCATGAAAAAACATAAATTTTTAATTATATGTATCAAAATCAGTCTAAGATGATTTATTGTTATTTTTATGAAATAATTTTTTTAGGTGAATAGTGGAAATTTTTTTTACAAAAATTTTAGTTTTTATAAATATATAATGAAGTATAACATAAAAATTTATAAAACATATTTATTGATTATAAATTTATTTCTCAATTAAAATTATGAATTGAAATAAAATTATTGAATTTTGAAAATCTATGTTTAACATTTTGAAAATTTAGTAGTGTTTTTCTAATAAAAACTATGTTTAGTTTTTGTCTTTCAATTAATTTTTCACTTTGTGAAATTAGTTTTAAGATATCATTTAAATTCACATAATTATTCTTTTTCTAAATAATAAAAAAATTTCTATCATTAAAATCAATAACATTCAAATTTGTTTCTTAAACATAGTAGTTATGTTTAGGAATAAACGTTTTCTAAAAATGGGTGTTTACGCATTACATGTGTTAAAGATAATTTTTTTTATAAATGCATAAATTTTATTTGATAAAAATGACTAATTATTTTAAATAAATAGTTATAAAATATTAAATAACTACTATTTTATTTTGTAAATTAATATTAAATTACATAGGAAAAAATTAATTACCATGCTAAAAATCAAAATGATAAAAGTGAAAAAACAATAGAGTAAGATACAACAAAACGAGTTAAAAACGTGTGTGTAAATATATGTTTGAGTATTAATTACTCTTATACATTATTAAACTCCATTATCTTCCATTATTGGATCCATGTGACCCCTGAGTAGTGTCTTTACCATCTATGTTCTTACAAAACTGCCACTCCCTTCACTTATAAAAGGAGCCTTTACCACCCCAATTCTCCTCACAAAATAATCCAATTATCTTGAACAAAAAATATACCAAATACCTCCCCAAAATTAATATCCAAATCCTATTGGTTTTTTATTATAAAAAAACACACTTTAAAGTATTAATCCTTTTACAAAATGATTTTTTCATAGTGTAACGAAAAAATTCCTAATTACATTTTTTTATTTCAATACTTTTATTTATTCTTCCACCAATTTATGTTATATTCTATCTATTATATTATAATTTTATAAATATTGTTAATATACTTATCGTTTATTCTAATCAAGTAATAATTATTAATTATCATTTCTAATTTACTTATAAAAACTAAAATCCCGTCATGTGTACGTGTAGCCTACCACTTCTAGGAATACAGTGTTTGATTTCTCATCACCTACTTTCATGAATGGTTAAAAGGTGGTATTTAACGGATTAATTTTATATTTATAAAATTATTAATATTTTTTAAATATAAAACATTCCCTACTTTCCTCCCATTTTATGGAAAACAAATGTGTCGCACATGCGTATGTATGAACTACCACCTCATGAAAGTGAATATTTCATTTTCCAATATTATATATTCTTATATATAAAACTAAAATAAAATATGGCTCGACGCCTTAATTAAATATAAATTATATCATTATGATTATTTAATAATTATATTCTTCCATAATAATTACTTTTTTAACCATATCATCCCATCGAATATAGCAGGTTCATGCTTGGGCTGGTTTAACCACTTAAATAAATGATGTTATAAATTTTTTCATGGATAAATATGGAAACATAACTAATGTTATTATTATAAATTAAGTAGAAAATAATTTTTTTATATTTATATAGATTTTATTTTAAAATTTAACTTATTAATAATATATCACCTTTTTTCCATTAAAAATACTTAAATAGCCTCAACATTGAATTCATCATCAAGAATAATCACAAAAATACTTTTAAAAGAGACTTAAAAATTTATATACCATAATTAAACATGTATTATAGTACCATTAATGATCTATTAGTAATAAAATTAGAATCTATTACAATGTATTTACACTTACATTATGAAATTAGTACTAAATAATGAATCAAAAGAACTAACATTTGATGATGAAAATAAACTATAACTAGATAATGTATTTTTAAATAATTAATTTGAAATAACTATAAATAAATTTCTATTTTTAAATATTTTTATTAAAAAAATTGATTAAGATAGATATTTATTTTAGGAAATATATTAAATCTCTTTCATGTAATTCCTGAATTAAAGTAAGGGGTTTATCATCTCATTCTTCATTCATTGAGACTTGTGCCATATCCACAACTTGTTATATTTTATATAGTTTATATATTCCCCATGGATATATTTTAATAATGTTTTTAATTTTAATAAATGTTATTATAGATCCATAAAAATGTATATCTTTTAATGGATTTTGGTTTAAGGGTTACTGGAATTAAACTGTTTCGTTCCAATCTTTTTTTTCGATATTTCTTAGGAAAGATAATATTTATCAGTAATTTTCATGTCTATATTATTTATTTGTTTTATGAGTTTTTTTATCTCAAATTATATGGTTTATTAAGTTTATTTTCAATAAACTTGAATCTATTTTTTTAATTTATTCATATTTTTATTTTTTCGGCATGGTCTATTACCAAAAAGTTTATCATTATAAAAATGTGAAATAATTATTCTTTTCAGATTTTTTTCATAGTAATTTATTTTCATACAACCTTTATAAGATCAATTTATTAAAATTACTATATATTTATTCATGATTATATAAATAAATTTATATTCCCTTTTTTATAAAAATTTTCATAACGTGATAAAAAATAAATATTATTTCTTTTTCTTTCTCTACAAAATTTTTAAAGCTCTTATGAAATATATTTTTCAATTATATTAATATCCTTTTATGTAAAATAAATAAAACTAAGGGATATGTTCTTATGATACTATCAAAAATCTTTATCTAGATGGATTATGAAATATTCTATTGATGTTTTTCTGAAATCAATCTCCTTTTTTGGTTAATTATGTGATGATGGTAATTGAATGTTTTTATGATCCCATGGTACAAATATGTACTGATATTAATTAAGAAATTTCTTATCCTTATATATCCTAACAATAAATTATGTAAATCTTTTTATCTCATGAGATAATGGGAAATGATTTGTGATGCTTGATCCACCAAGGGAAATAGGTAAAAAAATCCAATCCACAATGGGAAACAAGTTGTGATGCCTGATCCATTAATGGAAATAAGTTGTAATGCTAGATCCACTATGTTTATAATTAATTTCCTAATATTTTTTCAATATTATTATATTTTTTATATAATTATATTTTGATATCTCATGTGTTATAATCCATTTTTTATCATGTCATGGTTTCCTGATGTTATTTTCATTGATCTTGGTTACTCTCTCACACACATATTCTTATCTTTTTATCACTTATGATTATAATTGATTATATATTATGTTACCATTAATAATAATTTAATCTTGACCCTTTCTTATTTTTATATACCTTAGGTTATTTAGATGACTGTTAGGCATGATATTTATATAATTGGGTTTACAGTTTTACAATTTTGGAGAAAAGGTAACGAATTTTGAAGTATATGTTACTTATATAAAAAATATCACAAGACAATATAACATTGTTTCTTAGGATTATGTGAATATAATTAATATGAAATAATTATTTATATAAAAAATAATGAATTAAGTGTATTTATCTTTATTGTCTCACATCACTTATGAAATCATGTTTGAAGCTTTCAAAAGACTGTGTAAAACTTGTGATGAGATATTTTAACCTTATAACCTAAACTTTATAACCTAAAACATAATACCATAAAATTAAGACATGAACATTATCAACTAACCCTAAAATTACTAGAAATTATGTCAAATATAAACCTTATGATATTTTTTAATCCTACCAAATATGTTATCTATAATAACTTATGAACTCGAAGGAGTTCATAATTCTGAACTATGTTTTTTTCATAATGTAGAGTATTTTATTATTATACATATATATATCACTTGTTTTCCCCCATGTGGGTTTCTATGAGTTTTTTAAACTTATTTAAAGTATCAATATAATTCGAAAAATATATAAACATCCATATGGAAATGATCATGGAGATCATGAACATGGTATTATATAATTTTCTAATAAATTCTAATCAAGGGTTCCTAATGACTTAATGAGACACAATATATGGAGATTCATAAAAGATACATGAAATTAGTGAAATTTATATAAATATTATAATGGTTTTTATATTTAAATAAAGAAGACCTTAAGTGTGTGATCATATTGTTAGAGTGATCGAGCTCCATCAACTTCTAATATTATTTATATTTCATCCTAGTTCTAAAATTTGTATTGTTTATTAACTTTTTGCCCTTTAACTATAATGTTATTACTATAAATTCCAAAATAATTCTCTATTATTCTTTATTATACCCCTATTATAAAATCTAGGTTTTTTGAGTTGTGAATCCCATCAAAAGTCGTATTTTTTCTTGGTTGTTACTTGGTTTACAGTGATATGGGATTTTTTGTTCTAGTTTTTCCCTCTTGATGATCAAAGATGGATTTTATAAAAGGTCAAAAATTCCTTTAAAAATTGAGGTTTTATTAGTGGGTTCAATTTATCATGAGAAGAATAGATGAGTGAAGAGTGGATATAGTATCATGTTGATCTAAACTACTATAAAAATATAATATGCTAGTCTTATTTTCCTATTGCATTTCTATAATTAATTATTCACTATAACACATGTTTTAAACTACTACTACTATTAAGCCATGTTATTTAATTTTCATGTAATGTTACTCTAATATTTACACTATTTTAATACTTTGTTTAAATTTCTAAGAATATCAATTAAACTCCCCCTATAGATCTACTTTATATCTCACACTGGGAAAAAATAGTATCTAGTTATATTTCCTTGTAACGATTATTGATATTGTGTAGTAATTATTTCTTTATTTTCAGTTAATATTATCCTATAAGTAATCCTTGAAGGAAAATATTTATGTTTATATGTTAGTAATGAATTATAATTATGTTTGGATCTCTCAAAAAACAACTATACTTCAATGGGAATGATGATGAATATTTGTAGGAGAGGATGAAATAATATCATAAACATCGAAGCTTGGAACATTTAAAGATAATGGTAAAACTATTTATTTTTTTTATGGGAAATGGGTTTATCCATGTATCATCTTGTAATATTACCTAGTATATTTGTAGGATACTACAATTTACACACTAAAGTTCTAAAAATATAAAATGTAAAAAACTGGGAATATTATGTTAGCAATATTAAAACATTAATATATGTAAAGAAGAATCAATTAACTAAATGTTTCATAGATTTAAAAAAATTATAATGGTATGAATGATATTGGAGAGGCATTGTATAATATAGTGGTAGTTGTAATAGTACTATGATATCTATTAAAGAATTAGAATGAAAAAAGGATTTAAATCAATGAGAGTAATAATATCGAGTATATATTGGATGAACTCATTGGTTCTCTATTATAATATGAAATCAAACTAAAAAAATTGGATGAGTAGACTTTAATGAAGAAAGTTAATTAATTTAAATAAAATAAAAAAATTATACGAACTTATTTCACATTGAGCTATAGGGAAGTGAAGATGATGTGATATCTCACATTACTAAAGAAGTTTATAAGATAATAAAATGAAATAATGGATTCAAGAGACAATCTAGAACAGATGATATGAATTATTATTGAAATTGAAAGGTAATTATAGTAAATATAATAATGTTTCAAAACTAACAAGCCATGAGTGTAGAAAAAAGATAAATATTAAGTCAAGATATTTGAAACTACAACATAAAATAAAAGATAAGAATTTTTAGAAGAAGGAGAAACGAGTGTTGGATGATGGATGGAGTTTTTTAAATTAATTAGGATTGAGTATTGATTATAAAAGTGAAAGTAAATCAGAAATAATTTGTTTGATGGCTACAAACAAGAATGAGGTTAGTGTTGATTTAGATTCATGTTTCATAAATGATTCAAATTCTAAAATTTATTTTAAAGTATTAAATATATTAAATTAGAATTTATAGAAATATGTTCTATGAATTTATGGATTATATATATAGTTACAAGGAAAAAAATGAGAAACTTTAAATAAAAAATAAATATATTACTAATGATAATAAGAAACATATTCAAGAGAATGAAAATAATATAAATAAATATTCCTATCTAAAGGAAAAATATTGTAATGATTTAGAGATTTTACAAACATAGAATGACAAGGTAAATAATGAAATTGTTATCTTGGAAGAAAATCAATCTTAATTTTTTCATAGCAAATTATGATACGATGTTTGATATGAATAAACTAACAAAATATTGTTCTAGTTGTGGTGATGATAAGAAAATACTTAAATTTTATAAGGCATACTCTATTAAATATATTAAATGTAATGTGTCTATAGTCATATGTTTTAGGTGTAATATAAGAGTTCATTGTGATAATTAATGTTCATTTATATTTACTCAATCTTTAAATTATAATAAAATGTTTACTTAAAAAAACTCTTTTAGATTTACTAATACTAAATGACTAAAATCCATTTTCATATGAAATAATTTCATTACTAGTCTTATTGGACCCAAGATAGCATGGGTATCAAATATATTTTCAACTAGATTGATTTTGGGAAATCATTCTTAAGATTGTAAATCACACATTGTATATATACAACAACTACTCTATGAACATGACAATATATCCATCAAATTATCTATCTTATAATGCATTAAATTGAGGCTCTATAACATTCAGTGAAAACTAAAAAGTCAAGGTTTGAAATTATAGAGATGATGGAATTTATAATACTGTTATAATTTCTTGATTATTATATGTTGAATGTTTAAAACATAATTTAATAAATATTTTATAAGTTTTTAATAATGGAATTATTGTTAAGTTTAAAGATAATAAATTTTTAGTTCTTAATAATTAATGTATTTTGTTTTATCAAAATAGAAATGATGATATATAATCTACTTATTTTTTCAAAAGTAATAATGATAATGATTAGTGTCTTAATTCTATATAAATAGATTATATCGTATTGAAAATAAGGCTCGGACATGTATTATTTCAACTTATACACAAAACATTGACGTATTGAAAAAAAATTCCACAAATAAAGCATAAAATGAGTAAGTATTGTGATTTTCATTCATGTTTAAAAGGAATATATCATATAGAAACTATTAAGTCTATTAATGAAATTAAAACTATATGGCCTCATGAACTTTTTCTTCATGATTTACCGTACCCTCTTAAAATTACTACCTTACATAGTAAAAAATATTTTATTATTTATTTTTGATGATTTTATAAGGTTTACATGGACTTATATCACGTATTATAAAATTTAAACTTTAACATAGTTTATTTTTTATTTGTAAATTGGATAAAAATAATAAAAAGGATACTAAATAATATCAATTCAAAGTAATAGATGAGGTGAATTTTCTAATTTATAATTTAATTTTATTTGTAAATAAAATGGTTATTTCAATAATTTATCATCCCCAATAATATAACAACCAAATGGTTTTATATAATGGAAGAATTAGATAATTTTAGTAATTGATAAAACTATGTTAAATGAATATAAATTGCCTAAATATTTTTTGGTTGAATATACAAACCAAATAACTTATATTTTATATATAGTTTTTATTATACCATTTTTAAATAAAACCCCTTAAGAATTTTATAATTGATTGAATCCTATATTTATCTATTTTATAGTTTTTGGTTATAATGTTTTTTATTTTAAATACAAAAGACAATTTAGATAATCTTGATGCTAAAAATTGTTAAGTAATTTTTGTAGGTTATTCTATTATAAGTAAATCAAGAAGAATGTCATATAAAATAACTATGACATTGAAATAATGATTTCATGTTAAACATGATTAAAATGATTTTAAAAATAAAAAATTATATTTATATAAAATTTAATATTAATTTACAGAGTTTAATTTTACTAAAGATAAACATTAAAATAATATGGTATCTACTAAGTGGGAGGAAACTCATTCTAAATAGGATATTATAAATAGATAACTCATAAATAATATTCTTTAGGAAATATAATTTCATTTTTTATGGTAATAAAAATAAAAAATCTATTTTAAATGTTTTGTGTTAATTCTTATTTTTTTTATTAATTTTTTAACGATATGTATAATTATTTAAAAGATTATAATTGGATTATTTTTATAAAATATAAGAAAAATTAATTTTAAAGTAATAAGGTTTGGATTTTTGTTGAACCTTATAATGATAAGTAGATTATGGGAAATAAATTTATATTTTGAAATAAAATGAATGATTTAGGTCAAATAGTAACGAATGAAACTAGACATGTCTCTCAAATATTTTTTTTTCAAGAAGACGGTATTGATTTTAAAGAATCTTTTTCACTTATTAAAAATGTGATGTTCACATAATATATATCAAGGTGTATATAGAAAATTAAATAATATAATAAAATTATCATTATCCATCTTGAGAAAGATAATAGATGATTTCAAAAAGAACATATCCCAAGAAGTGAGAAATATTTGTTAAAAAGATTATGTATTAAGAATGTATATCCATAAAATATAAATATAAAATACCACGTAATACAATATAAGTTTATAATTTTCCAAACTTATATAAAATACGTTCAATTAATGATCATTACTCAATGAAGGAAAATTGAGTTACTAAAAACTTTTATTGTTGGGGAAAACAACTAAATCAATTGAAACATGAATAAGGGAACATGAATTAGCTATTAAATCAAATGAAATATAATTATTATGATAAGAATATATCCATGGGTAGTGAATGCACCATATAAAACAAACTTGGTGAAACAAAATTTATTATATCTCAATGAATTGGAATTGAGACCAAGAAAACCCTTACGACTTTTGAAACATTTGAATCAAAACCCCTTGAAATTGAGGAATTCAAATTGAAAATAAAATTTCATGATTGAAATATAATTCATGAAATTAAATCTAAAATATTTATTATACACACAAAATAAATGAAATTGGGTTTATAATGAAAAAAATGACTCAAAGAGATAGAATTTGATACGAAAAACCTTATCTCTAATCCTAAATTCCAGGAACATCATTTAACATATATTATAAAAAATAATTATAACATAATCACTAAATTAAATACCTTTATCATATACATTTTCAATAATAATTTTCAAAAACATCTATTCTCTATTTTAATTCTATCCATTTTCCACATCAAATGTTAATAATGTTGATTGATCATACTGGTTTCATAATAGTGGTTTCTGTATTCCTTATTATCCCAAATTTAATCATTACTAGGTCATTAAAATTTTTATTTGGGGTTATTTATAAATTTTCATTATTTTTTAAATTCCTTTATTGAGTGTTTAAACCTTTATCCTTGAAGTTGAAATTGATAACAATAATATTTCAGTGATTCTTAATAGTCGAATGAACTTTTCTTAATATATGAATTAAATATTGATATAAAATCTCTAGAAAAAAAAATTATTTACACATGTATATCATATTATTCCTATAAATATGTTTTCATATTCGTCTATGAAATCAATTCTCAGTGTTGTTCAAGTATGTGGTAAAACCGACCCAAACATGAACATATCCTAATTTAATGAATGATTATGAGGTTATTTTCTTCTCATATCATTATAGCTGAAGAATAATGATAAAATTTAGTATTTATTAGTGTAATAAATTATAACTTTAAGGAATTATAGAAATAATTATTGGATATGAAAATCTTACACTATTTGAATAAAAGATTATATTCTTAGCACACTTGCTTTAATTGATTAAATAAATGATGATTTTTTATTGTTCATATCACTGATATGTTATCCAATTTATCCTAATATAACCATAATTATATCATAATAATATATTTATCCATTAATCTCATCTTTATATCCATCCTTGTAATTCGGTTAAGGAAAACAAAACATGTTGTGTCGTTGAGGGAGTAGTTTAAACAACTCATGAATGGTGGTGTTTTTTCTTAATGGATGGAGTATATGAATAAAAAATGATAATACACTTAGTATACTAATATTATAGTATATAAATGGTACTAATATCCCTATATTAGTGTGGATGTAATAAATTTTAAAGAGTGTAATTAAGGAGAAAAGCTAAGTGGTTGATAATACTCACATAGGTGACTTCAATTTTCCTAGGAAATATCCTTGGAAATGAAATTATTATGAAACATAATGTTGAAAAATTATTTTTAATGTTATATTAGGATCTATAATGATAAAAATGGAAGATTTTTTAGGAGAAATTCGAATGAGTGATGAATCTTATAGTGGTGAAAAGGTTACCATTTCATAAGTGAATAGAAGGGTAGTTTTTGAAGTAACCCTTACATGTTCAATAATTTAAGGTAACTATTAAAGTTTCAGAGACCATAAAATGAAATTAAGAATATTGAAAAATGATTTTTGATCAAAAATCACCTCAACCACTCACTTTTTATTCAATTATTAGTGTTTTAGAGATTTTTTTTAACATTTTAACTTTAATCCTAATTTAATTTAACCTTGGTAATTAATATCTAAAAATGGTGATTAATATTAATAATAATGATTAATATTTACCTTTAGTACATATTTTTATACTCAAAAAATTATCAAAATAATTCTAAAGGATTAAAAAGTAAATTTTAAAGTAAATATTAAAGTAAATATACTTAATCACGTAAAATAGATTTTTGATAAATAATGATTCTCTGCTTTAAATTTGTATATAAGATAAAATTATCTTGGCTAATTATTTTAATGAAATAAATTGATGTATTATAAATAAAAATAACATTTATGGGGCTTTAAATTCAATCCAAAACTGATCTCCCTAGAATATTCTCGATTCCAAGAAAATGATGAAAAGATCTTTTTATTAAATTAATATGTCAACTAGTTCTAATAATTTTGTACATATGATTTATAAGGTCATAAAATACGTTGAAATTCATTATTTTATTACATAGATTCTTATTTCATTATATAATTGGATTTTCATATTATATAACATTCTTATATAATGATAAAATCGTAAAAATTAAAAGTTTCATGAAAATCATATATTTCGAAATAAAACCAAATTTTTTGGAAAAAGATCAATAATTCATACTATGAAAATATTGATATAAGGAATTAAAAATTTATTTCATTTCACTTAACTTCTAATTCCAATATTTATAAATTCAATTTTTGAATAAATTCATATTATATAAGGAAAAACTGTTTGTACTGGAAAATTAAATTTTCTAATATTAGCTATAATTATTCATCGTTCTTACCATTTACCATATAAATTTTTTTATCCCATTATTAATATGAAAAATAATATATCATTAATAAAAATGTTCTTGAAATATAAATTCATGTCACATAAAAAAATTATTTTTGATATATTATTTTCTAAATAATAAATGAACTTATTAGTCATTTTGGGTAAACTAATTGAACTTCAATCATATTAACATTTGTATTTGTTTTGATTAAATATATATTTTAAAAAGTGTATACTCTTATTCATTCTCACTAATTCAATGAATATTTCTTCACAATCATACGTAAAAATTAATATTTTATTTAAATATATAATGGTTTCATTTAATTTTGTTGTCGCATGTGGAGAAAGATGGAAAGTACATTCACATATTTAATGGTAATCATATATTAATATCTTATAATGTTAAATCTACACCCATTAAATAAATTGTGTCTATAAAACTCTTCCCCACATAATAGTCTTGAGAAGAGGAAAAATGTAACTAACATTACACAGCAACCCCAAGAAACCAAAATCTAGAAATAAATTAAAAGGGAATATGAAAAAAATTGGGTATTATTTTCCCTAAGAACCCATAAAATCTGTCAAGAAATATATAACATCGAAGAGGAACTAAATTATTTATTAGAATAAAAGACCTAACACAATGAAAAAATAACACAAGAAAAATATCAAAATAACAGTGGAAAAAAATAAGGTACAAGGAAAAGACTCTAAATAGAAAGGCATTGGAACTAAATTCACAATATCCCAGACCAAGATATAGACACTCCCCAGCTCCAATATCAGCAATCAAACAATGATTTTTGGGATCACCACTTGATAAATATGAAATTTTGCCCTTCCCTATAACTCAGTAGATGAAATATAAAAATTCCCTAATGTGCCAAAGTTGGGGTGAATATATCACTTACTAGTATTTCCCCAAATATGACCCATAACACACCATTTAGAAAATAGTAGGTTAGAAAATATTATATAAAATAGAGGGTGAGAATATCAAAATAATTGTTCATTGGAAAATTTTTAATGAAAATAAATTAATCAATTAAACCCTTCCCATTTTCATTGATGTTTTTCTTGGCATACACATTCCATGGTCCATAACCACACACACACATGCATTCCATTGAAAATACCAACACTCATGGGAGAGAATACATCTTTAAAAATGTTTTAACTATGTGATATACCCTTTTTCCTTTCCATTCATCGCTGAACACCAAGTCTATTTCAATAAGGACTCATACACTACAATATCAAAACATTCCACTATGTAGTCTGACACCATCATCCATATTGAATAGTTTTCCACAAAAAAAATTTAAAACAAAATGCTTTGAAAACATGTAATTAAAGAATCTCACAAGAATATTTTAAACTACCCTTTTTTAAATCACATCAAAATAATGTTTTTTCTTATATAGTACTTATGAAATTTCCAATAAAATCACAAGAAATGTTTATCAATATTGATGCCAACAATTTTTAGGGCAGTAGTCTATGCGAGGATCCACCTACCTCAATTTTGTTTTCATAAAATATCTTAAATGATTCTATGGGTTGAAGAATTAATTTAATTCCTCTATCTAAACTACGTAATATATCATAACTACAAATCCAATATTATAAATCTGGGCATCACACACTAATATGTGGTTCTGATCAATCCAATGCAAAGAGATCCATAATGAGAAGGAAGAACGGAACCCTAAACATTGATTTCCACAAAAAACACTCAACAATTTTTGGTCCAAGGAGTATAGAGGTCAAGTATTGTATTTAATAATTTAGGTTAATATTGGGAGTCAATAGGAACAAATTAGATGTGTATTATAAAATTAAAATCATTGTTTGATGTAATATTCACAAGTCCCAAACTATTTATTTGATAAATTCAAAATTTATGTTGTAAATCCATCGAGAGTCACATACGGAAAAAAAAACACATCACTATGGTTAATTTTTTGGGGGAAACTAGATTCATAGTGTAAATATCTATTTAAAATTGTAAATAGTTTTATACCCAAAATGTTTTTTTATGGCATCTCATTCAAAACAATTATGTTGTAATGTTAAAATATTAGGTGTAAATTGATCCTACAAATTTTATAATGGCCAGACTCTAGTTTTTCTCTTCATTCAAAAATCTATGAACTAACTCATTGATCATAAAACTATAAAAACATAAATTTATGGTTTATGGAAAACTGTGGGGTGCTAAATTATCCCCATCATTGGGATTTCAATCTTTATCTAGTTATATATTTATATTTCCCTTAAACATGGAAGGCTATTTTCCCCACATAAAAGTTTCACATTCCGAGGATGCCACATGAACCTGATTATGTTTCCACAGTACTTACACCAAGGAAATTAATCTCTCATAAAGGGACTTTATTGTATTTCCAAAACCCATACCATTTTTTGGTTTAAATTTCATCTGTACAAATTGTAACATGATAGTTGATCACAAGTTATGTATTAGGGTGACACTTTATTTGGGAAAAATGGAAGGCATTATGGAAAGAACTGAATCTTAATGGTAACGCTAACTGGTACACAATAGTACCATTCATTTATATAACCTCGAATGTTCTAATATAACTAGAACTAACTTCCCTTTATTCACAATACATGGATGACTATGTTTCAGTGATATTTTCTAGAAAACATAGTTACTAACATCAAAAGATAAAATTTAGGGACAATTATTTGTATACGCATTCTTTTATACCTTTTTTCATAGTCATCCACTTCGAAATAATTTGTACTTCCTTTGTAGTCCTGTGTAAATGATACATCCTATTCCAATTGGTATCTTCTATTTCCACCCAACATATAGGAGAATGACAAAGATGGCCATAAAAAGCCTCAAATGGTGTCTTCTATATTGTTTCCAGATAACTATTATTATAGGATAATTGAAACAAATTCTTATGATCCTATAATAGACCATCAAAGTCTATGAAACATGCTATAATAATATCTTCAAATTTCCAAATAGTGTGTATTGAATATCCATTTATCAATGGATGTTATGTTGCTCTCATAGACAATTTAATTCCAATATCCTTTTGTAATAATTGTTAAAATTGATAAGTAAAACCTAGGTAATTGTTATATATAATTGAATTTGGAACACCATGTAATATTCCCACTTCTTGGATATATATTTTTTTCCTGTCATAGACCATTTGGGTTCTCTAATAAGGAAAAAGTGTGCCAAATTTGTATTTCTATCCACTAATAATGATATAACATCATTATTATATAACATTATTTGTAAGACTTTGATGAAATACATCATAATTTTTCCCCACATCCATATAAGTATAGCCACAGTCTACAACATACCATCTGGTATTTTATGTTCATCATTTACGAACTGATATGTCATATATTCCATCATATAGTCTGTAATGTTTAATTTTTTACCTACCAACTAGAAATATTCTTTCATCGCTTTGTATATTTTCTAAATTCTGGGTTGAATATTAAATTTCTGAAATTTATATAGTAAAATAAGTTTTTCCAGAAAAGACTATGGAACAACCATAACAAAGAGTTTAAATCTTATGTCTAGTCATAAGAAGTCTCCCCACCATTTAGGTTTGATTTAATGTTGATAAAATTATGATTTTTTTATATGCGATTATTTTATTAAATTTATTTTGTCTGCAAAAATACTGGATGAAAAAACTACATTCTCACCCAATGTATCACAATCTAAATGCATATAAATAAACATTCTCATAAAATTCCATTACTCACAAGCTTCTCATACTACTTCACTATATTATTTTTAACTCAATGCTTCTTATACAAAGTTACTCTGGGTAGGTGTGTATTCCAAGTTGAAATTTGGCATGTGGAGGTACTCCAACTATATCCTTTTCCCCAATATCAAGTCTCGTTAAGAAAACATGTATTTCCGACTCTTTTGGTTAGTGAAAACAATGAACATTTCTCAAAAGAGGTAATGCCTCCAAGTCCTTAATACCTGTAAAATTGTACTAAATTCCAAGTCATGTGTAAGATAATTATTTGAATTTGATCCAAATAACCCAGAACCATAGGCCACAACATGGTCTCCCTATATGAAAAGACAAGCAAGACCAAAACTAGAATCATCCAAATATACCACATAGTTTTTACCTAGTTTTAGAAATCATAAGATGGGTTCCAATGAGAGATGAGATTTATGTTCCAAAAATAATTTATGACATTTATAATTCCATATGAATCGAATAACTTTCCTCGTTAGAGAATCTCTTGGAGGAGCAAGTATTGATAATTTCTAGACCAAATTGTGATAATATCCTACTAGTCTAGAAAACTATGTACCTCAAAAACATTATTTTGAATATACTATGAGACTATTTATTCTATCTTCCCAGTTCTAACAAATATTGATTCTTCAGAAATGAAATTCATTAGGAAGCATTCTACTTAAATCCAAAATTCATTCTTAAAAAACCAAGCATACATACATTGAACCCACAATGTACTCAGTACAATTTCCAAGGGCTCTCTATGGTAATTTGTGTTTTGCGAGTATACCAAAATATCAATAACAAATATTATAACAAAAGTGTTAAGGTTCCTATTAAAAAAATGGTTCATCAAATCCATGAAAAATTCTGGTGTGTTCGTCAAAAAAAAAGGCATGATGACATATTCATAATTTTCACAGTGACATAAAAATGTTGCATTTGGGATATCCTTTCTTTTGAATCTAAGATAATGATAACCTAAGTGTAGATCATGTTTTTATTACCACATGGCTCCCATAAATTGATCATGCATATCATATATTCTTGAATATGATATTTTTCTAATCATTACATGATTCAGCTTATGATAATCAACATAGAAGCAGTGAATACCATCGTCCATCTCTATGAATAAAATCAGTAAAGCCCAAGGTGATGTACTAGGTCTGATAAAGCCTTTACATTCCAAATAATCAAGTTGTACCTCCAATTACCAAAATTTAGTCAATTTTATTCTATAATACTATAGTGAAATGGGATTATTTCCAGGAGTAGTTTGATAGTGAAGTTTATTTCCCGTTCAGGTCGTAACCCATAGAAATCATTCAGAATGTCATCTCAGTTTTAATACACTATTATAGGATGATTCTCATTCACTATTTCATTAGTAGTTTTTTTAATCATTTCTACTAACTGTGTAACACCCCAAGCATCCACGGTACGCTTCTCTTTCAATAATGGAATAGTTTGCATTGTATGCATCTCCGAGATTCTAACACACCACGAACAATCAAAGTAGTTGTTTGGAATAGTAATACCCACTTTTTGAAATTATATAAATTTTATATTTCAAAATGGACTTCATTTTTGGATTCAGAATATCAGAATTCGCCTATGTTGAATTTTTGTTATCTTTCTGAGAAATTCCAATTTTCGATGAATAGTGAAAAATACTTAAAAACAACTTTTTTAATCAAAATAATTTATACTGATAAATTATACTATTGAGTTGTTTCAAATTATAATTATAATATACATTTACCATTTTATCCAATGTTGTCCATTAGAATAAATTTCACTTCGAAATTGGACATAAACAATTGTCAATATTTTGATTGATATTGTTTCTTAAAAACACGTTATTTGTTTTGACAATAGAAATTAATTATAAAAATAATTAATGCAACATATATGTTTGGAATTTTTTAAAATATACATAATTTTTGAATTTAGAATATCAATTATAGCTTAGGGTGTATTTTTGGTATTTTTCTGAAAAACTTCAATTTTTTATGAATAGTGAAACCACTAAGTGGTAGTTTAAAAACTAATTTTTCGTGTAAATGAAACATTACCACTTCTGTATATTGAATTTCAAATATTGTACACACATGGTTGTCATTAGGAATAAAAATTTGGTTCAATGAGATGAAAATAATTTTAGGTGAATAGTAACTATTAAGTTTAATTAATCGGGATTAGAGGTAATTAGTGTAATTTAAGGTAAATATAATGATATAATAATATTAAATTACCTTTACAATTGTACTACCATTATTGGATGAGTCATGGCCTACCAAGACAATCCATGTGTCAACTTGGGGACACCATGGAGCCACCTGGCTAAGAAAATGACATTAAAAACTTTTTATTTAAAGTAAAAAAAATTGTCACACACATGTGTTGTTTTACTAAAATAATTATTACATGGGGTTATATAAGTTAACTTTTCTAAAATAAATATTATTTGGAAATATAAAAAGATTTCATATATCATGATAATTTTTTATAATTTTTAGACATTAAAAAAATCAAATGCTTTATGACACCATGATGATGCAGTGATTACCTCATTAATTAACAATTTAAATAAAATGAAAAGATAATGTAAACTCTTAGACTTGCACTTGTCAAAAACCTATTGTATGGGTCTATTTAGAACCCTTATCACCTTATCCTCGAAATATATAATTTTGGGACCTCTAAAATCTGAACCTCATTATATAATAATGTAACATTTCATGACTTTCCAAGAGTACCCTCCTCTCCTCTTATAAAAGGCCCCCACCTCTACCACCCTATTCACACCATCAAAGACATTTTTCTTGACCAAACTATGCCCAAATACTCTCTCAACTTCCCTATCTTACTTCTATAAGCCTCACTTTGTGTAGAATTCTTCTCAAGGAAGCCTTTGGCTCAAAGCAAAAAGAGTTACACGATTTTCAGGTAATGTATTCCCTTATGTTATTTTGTTTTATTTTGCTTCTCCAACCCCATAAACTCTTTTTATTCCTTTATTTTGTAACAACACCAGTATCTTAAATATACTAGGATTTTGTTATGAGAATTATTTTATTTACACTTACACATACCTTCGTCTAATTTTTAAAGAACATAGTGTTTCTTTGGGTGGTGAATTACTTCCTCATGAAATGATGATTGTTCAGTCTTCTTTTAACCCCTCTCATGGTGGCCATTAAGATGTCACTATATTTATTTATGATATATATTATTTTTATGTTTTCCTTATGCTTCTGTATTTTTCATTTATGTAATACCTTTATGATTTCCATTATGGGTAAATGCGATAATTTCATTTTAGGAAGTGCGGACTACCGCCCCCTAAAAGTGATTTGAATCGTTAAAGCCATATATGGGACACGTAAAGGATGGAGTAAATGATATTATATATGATATTATACTGGAATTATAATACACCTTTATATCATTATGATATCATTCCAGTAAATACAAAATAGAAATGAAATTAGCATTCATGCGTACGTACGGCTTACCGTCTCCATGAACGGTGCATTTCATTTCCTACCTCTAAATGTTATATAAGAATATACATGAATATATATATAATGGATATGTATGATATATATTATATCTACATCATGAATATAATTCTAGATATAATTGATATTTTACCACATTAACAACTTGTAATTAAAAGAAGTTTATTTTTGACTCAAGTACCAAAGATCGACAAAACGACCGTTATTAACTTAAATAATTACACAATGTTCATAACATGGTAATAAGTGATATAAAAGGAATAATGAACTTGAAAAAGGTTCTTAAGAAATTAGAAATTAACTCTAGTTTATTATTCATGAGGTTAAATAATGGCCGATCAAGTCGGACACGAGGTAAGGGACTTCGACTCAATCTCTTTTCATTGAGGCATATTTTGTTTCATACACGACTTTCTTTTATACGGTGTATAAAACCATTTAACTTTTACTTTTATTCAAAATAAATATTTTTATTGGAAGAGTTTTTACTAAATTACAAAAGGAATTTTTAGTCTTACGTATGCAGCGACAATGACTTCTCCACCGCCGTGACCATTATTTGAGTTACAGCTTCCTCTACAAGCCATGACTTTTTTTAATGAAAAATAAATTCCAAGTTTTAATTTTCATTTATTTTGGTATTGAAAATGTATTTTATAATGTTTTTATTATATCAATGTGTTGTATTGATATATTTTGATTGAAATGTGGAAATGTTATGTTTCCTTTATGCATGTTTTATGTGATACGATTATGTTATGGTTTATGATATGTTTAAACCTGTTCATATAAGGAATGCATTGGACATAATAAGTGATGGGTGGATCCCGCTATAGCTCCTTGATGCATCTGTAGGTCTAATGAGACAAACTACTATCTTGGCACGAGGCCTTGACAAAATATTATTTGTAGTCTTGGCACGAGGCCTTGGCTACGTGGTTATGATAGTCTGGAATTTTGCATTCCATCATTATGAAAGTGGTTATTGAAATTGAATGTGATTATTTGACTAGTAGAATATCCATGTGAATAAACAAATGAAATTATTTCATTTTAATTTTTCCATATTATGCTGAAGTTCATGTTTAAAATGATTTTGTTTTAGTTAAAAATTTCCTTAAATGTTTATGTTTATTTATCAAAGTTTCTGCTATATTTTTATCCTTATTGAGCATCTGAGCTCACCCCTTTCTATGTCTTATTTTTTCCAGGATGTGAAGAAATTTTTTATGACTAACCTTCAGGGATAGTCTAAAGGGGATATCAATTTGGACTATAGAGACTATATTATTGTATTTTTTCACTTTATGATGTAATGTAACATTTAGGAATGTATCTAGTGTTTCCAAGGCTACTAAACTAATCGGCCTTTCGAGACTTGATCTTTTTTTATCATTCCAATGTTACGTAATAATGCACCGACTCTGGGTAACTAGGGTTGGGGCATTACAGTTAGTATCAGAGGCAGTTTAGTACTATCCTTGGAAGCTAGATTTAGATAAACTCTGATTAGAGCACATAGCCCTAAGATAGACATTGAGGATTAGTATAGAAAAACTTCATCGAATTTTGGTATTATAGATATTTTTTGAGTCTTAGGAGGAATACATCCCTGTCTAGATACGAGCAGGTAGAGGCAGCTCTGGCACAAATGTACCTAGGGGTAAAACCTGAAAACACCACTTTGAGCTAGACTCGAACGGGGACTGCTGCATGACAACGGGCCTTGCTGCACTCTTACTTACAACACTATCGGTGGATATAATTAGGATAATTCACGATTTCTTCAAAACCCATTATAAAGGATTTATGAGTATATACTTCTTCAAATAAAACATTTCTTATTATGATTATGGATTATATCCATAAACTGTTCAATTTTTGTTAATTGTTTTACAAGTATGGGATTATGTATTTTGATTCATAAACTAATCTAGTTTATACCATTATTTAGAAATGGCGCCTAGTGGAATGAATGGAAATTGTATCAATGCACGCACTCCATGTAGGGATTTCCCTCCTATTAAAGATAATTATAGTGGAGCTTGTGATATAACTGGTGCTGATCAACTTATCACCATATTGGGACAACTCACTCAGGTTATGAATAATAACCTTACTCATATGGATAACCCTGATCTGCAATGTGGAGGATCAATGTTAGACCTCTTTATGAGGCAACAACCGCCAACATTAAATGGGAGTACAAATCCCTTAGTTGCTGAGCAACGGATAAATTCCATAGATAAAATATTCCATTCCTTGGGGAGTAGTGAAAGGGAAAAGGTTATCATGGAAGTTTACCGCCTCACTAGAGATGCTGATCAATGGTGGTCATTGATACAAAACAAAAAGGAAGATGATGAAGTATCAAATATGGAATGGAGGGAGTTCAAAGAGATTTTCTTAGAAAAATACTTCCCTCATGACCATCGAGAAGATATGGAAAGGCAATTTCTGTGTCTAAGACAAAAGGAGGATGAGAATGACGCAAATTATGAGGATAACTTTACAAGGTTACCCTGGCATGCAGCAGATTGTATATGTAACCCAAGAAGTAAAATTGATCATTTCTTTGATGGGTTAAAACCATTTCTCTGTCGAGATTTAGTATCACAATCTTTCTCAACATATGAAGATATAGTCTCATGTTCTATCAAGACAAAAAAGTAATTCTCTAAATCTTATGACAATAAAGTAAAGAAAGAGAATAAGAGAACGGTGGAACAAGAGAAAGATAAAGGGAAAAAGGGAAATAAGGATTTTCCATTATGCGATAATTGTGGGAAGAATCACCCTGGTACTTGCCTAAAAGGAATGAGAGTTTGTTATAAATGTGGATAAAATGGTCACCAGGCTCGTGATTGTACGGGAAATAAAGAGGCTATCAATTTTGAATGCTATAATTATAGGGAAATGGGGTATTATGAATATGAATGTGCTAAGAATTAGGGAAACTTACCTCAGAAAAGGAAAAGGGATCAAGGCCAATCTTATGTTGTTACTATAGTTGAAGTGGAATAATTAATGTATTGGTGCTTTTGGACTCAAGGATTATATTCTGGTTATAAGAATAATGTGACATATATAAGGATTGTACTGCAGTACTTGTTGTTTTCATTAAGGATTTAATAGGATGAAGGTAATCATATTTTTAGTATGTGAAAATAAGAGAAACATTACTTTGTTTGGGGAATCTGATGTTACAATTGATTTTGGAATTTAGAGACCTTTTAGAGAAATTTTGGAAAGAGGAATTTTGAATAACCATAAAGGTTGAAATATATTAATTTGAACTTTAGATAGTATTGTTTAAGGTTAAAACCTTTCTGAAGATTATTTTTGTAATATTATAATACTCTAGTTTTAGGAAAAGGACAACCTGCAGGTTGGGGGATAACCCATCGCGTCGGACAAAGCTGCAGGAATCGAACCCACAACCATAGTGCGATGGGCCTTTATTACCTACCACTATCCTACAGGAAGTCCGTGGTTATTAAAAAATTGTTTTCCTAAATTAAATGGTATGTGTTAATATTTGGAACCTTATACAATTATGATAAATAGAATATTTTTGAGTTCTATTACCTTTTGGAGTGAAAGATGGGTTTGTGCTAAAAATTTATTAATGAATGAAAGTTTACATGATAAGTAAGTATATTTCCTTACGTTCTTAGTAAATCTCCTAAATAAATTCCTCAACTTTATGAAAGGTAACTTAAAACAAAAATGTTGTCGGTTAATTTTCCCAATTGGGGAATCAATGACCGTTTAACCAATCACAAGTTTTTGATTTTCTTGTAGTTAACTTTCTCCTAATCATGTTTCATACAACTCTCCATCAGACCTTGATGGTTTTTTTCTCCTCCATATCTATGTTTACATATAATCCTTGTATGGGAAATCTCGGGTGACCATTGTACTTCTCTTTCTTTCTTTTAAAGTTATATTTTTATTAACCCTATTTCCGATATGGGTTTTCCACAAAGGTATTTTCTATTTTCAAACTTTTATTTTCGAATAACATTTTCAAATTGCGAGGACGCAATTTGTTGAAGGAGGAGAGAATGTAACACCACAAGCTTCCACGTTACGCTTCTCTTTCAATAATGCAATAGCTTGCATTGTACGCATCTTCGAGATTCTAACACACCGTGACCAATCAAAGTAGTCGTTTTGAATAGTAATACCCACTTTTTGAAATTATATTAATTTTATATTTCAAAATAGACTTCATTTTTGGATTCGTAATATCAGAATTAGCCTATGTTAAATTTTTTATATTTTTCTGAGAACTTCCAATTTTCGATGAATAGTGAATAATACTTAAAAGCAACTTTTTTAATCAAAATAATTTATAGTGATAAATTATACTATTTATTGGTTTTAAAGTATAATTATAATATAATTTTACCATTTTATCCAATGGTGGTCATTATAATTAATTTCAATTTGAAATTGGACATAAACAATTGTCAATCTTTTGATTGATATTGTTTCTTAAAAACATGCTATTTGTTTTGACAACTAGAATTAATTATTAAATTAATCAATGAAACATATATATTTGGAACTTTTTAAAATAGACAACATTTTTGAATTCAGAATATCAATTATATATTATGGTGGATTTTTGTTATTTTTCTGAAAAACATCAATTTTTTAAGAATAGTGAAACCACTAAGTGGTAGTTTAAAAACTAATTTTTCAGGTAAATGAAACAATAACACTTTTGTGTATTGAATTTCAAATATCCGACTTACATGGTTGTCATTATGAAGAAAAATGTGGTTTAATGAGATGAAAATAATTTTTGGTGAATAGTAACTTTTCAGTTTTATTAATCCTGATTAAAGGTAATTAGTGTAATTTAAGGTAAATATAATGATATAATAATATGAAATTACATTTACACTTGTCCTACCATTATTTTATTAGTCATAGCAGACCAAGTCAATCCGTGGGTCAACTTGGGGACTCCATGGAGCCACTTGGGTAAGAAAATGACATTGATAACAGTTTATTTAAAGTAAAAAAAAATTGTCACAAACATGTGTTGTTTTACTAAACCAATTATTACATGGGGTTATATAAGTTAACATTTAGACTATAAATATTCATTGGAAATATAAAACTATTTCCTACATCATGATATATTTTTTATAATTTTTAGACATTAAATAAATTAAATGTTTTATGACACCATGATGATGCAGCGATTACCTCATTAATTAACGATTTAAATAAAATGAAAAGATAATGTAAAATATAAGACATACACTTTTCAAAAACCTATTGGATGGTTCGATTTCAAACCCTTATCACCTTATCCTCAAAATATATAATTCTGGGACCTTTAAAATCCGAAACTCATTATATAAAAATGTAACATTTCATTACTTTCCAAGAGTGCCCCTCCTCTCCTCTTATAAATAGCGCCCACCTCTACCACCTTATTCACATCATAAAAGTCATTTAGCTCGGACAACCTCTACCCAAATACTCTCTCAACTTCGCTATATTACTTCTAGAAGTCTCACTTTGGGCATAAGTCTTCCCAAGGAAGCCTTTGGCTCAAATCAAAAAGAGTTACCCGATTTTAAGGTAATGTATTCTCTTATGTTCTTTTATTGATTTTGCTTCTCCAACCCCTTAAACTATTTTTATTCCATTATTTTGTAATAAAACCAGTATATTAAATATACTAGGATGTTTTTATGAGAATAATTTGATTTACACTTACACATACCTTCATCTAATGGTTAAAGAACATACTATTTCTGTGGGTGGCGAATTAATGCCTCACGAAATGATGATTGTTCAATATTCTTTTAAAACCTCTCATGGTGGCCATTAAGATGTCACTATATTTATATATGATATATTTTTATTTATTTTTTACTTATGCTTCTGTATTTTTCATTTATGACATACCTTTATGATTTCCATTATGTGTAAACGCGATAATTTCATTTTTAGGAAGTGCGGACTACCGCCCCTTCAAAGTGATTTGAATCGTTAATGCCATGTGTGGGACATGTAAAGGATGGAGTAAATGATAGTATATATGATATTATATTGGAATTATAATACACCTTCATATCATTATGATCTCATTCCATTAAATATGAAATAGTAATGAAAGTAGCGTTCATGCGTACGTACGGCTTACCGTCTCTATGAACGGTGCATTTCATTTATTATCTCTAAATGTTATATAAGATTATAAATGCATATATATACTAGATATGTATGATATATATTATATCTACATCATGAATATAATTCTAGATATAATGGATATTTTACCACATGAACAACTTGTAATTATAAGAAGTTTATTTTTGACTCAAGTACCAAAGATCGACAAAATGACTGTTATTAACTTAAATAATTACATAATGTTAATAAAATGGTAATAAGTGATATAAAAAGAATAATTAAATTAAAAAAGGTTCTTAAGAAGTTAGAAATTAACTCTAGTTTATTATTAAGGAGGTTAAATAATGGTCGAGTCAAGTCGGACATGAGGCAAGGGACTTCGACTCAATCTCCTTTCACTGAGGCATATTTTGTTTTATACACAACTTTCTTTCATACGGTGTATAAACCCCTTTGACTTTTACTTTTACTCAAAATAAATCTTTTTATACAAATCGTTTTTACAAAACAAAAAAATGAATGTTTTGTCTTACGTATGCAGCGACAACAGCTTCTCCGCCGCCGTGACCATTATTTGAGTTTCATCTTCCTCTACAAGCCATAAAAAATTTTTAATGAAAAAAAAATACCATGTTTTAATTTTATTTTATTTTGGTATTGAAAATGTATTTGATAATGTTTTTATTATATCAATGTGTTGTATTTATATCTTTTGATTGAAATTTGGAAACGTTATGTTTCCTTTATGCATGTTTTATGTGATACGATTATGTTTTGGTTTATGATATGTTTAAACCTGTTAATATGAGGAATGCATTGGACTTAATGAGTGACAGGTGGAGCCCGCTATAGCTCCTCGATGCATTGGTAGGTCTCATGAGACAAACTAGTGTCTTGGAAGGAGGCCTTGAGAAAATCTTATTTGTAGTCTTGGCATGAGGCCTTGGCTACGTGGTTATGATAGTCTGGAATTATGCATTCCATAATTATGAAAGCGGTTATTGATATTGCATGTGATTATTTGACTAGTAGAATATCCATTTGAATAAGTAAATGTCATTATTTCATTCTACTTTTTCCATATTATACTGAAGATAAAGTTTAAAAGGCTTGTATTTTAGTTATACATTGCCTTAAATTTTTATGTTTATTTATGAAAGTTCCTGCTATATTTTTATCCTTACTGAGCATTTGAGCTCACCCCTTTCTATGTTTTATTTTTCCCAAGATGTGAAGAAATATTTTATGACTGACCTACAGGGATAGTCTGAAGAAGATATCAGTGTGGACTATGGAGACTATGTTATTGTATTTTTTTTAACTTTATGATGTAATGTAACATTTATGAATGTTTCTAGTGTTTCCAAGGCTACTAAACTAATCGGTATTTTGAGACTTGATGTTTTGTGATCATGCCAATGTTACGTAATAATGCACCGACTCAGGGTAATTGGGGTCGGGGAATTACACACTGGCTTGATATGGTTCCCTCAACTATCACTAAAGGTCCTTCTGTATTTATATTTGTATCCCAATGCCCCATGAAATGGTGGACTCTATCCTATGATGTAAACATTTCCTATGAAACGTAGAATATTATATGGACCTTAAATCCTTCCATCCAATCTATACCAAAGATTTAGTCAAAATAATCCATCTCTAGGACTGTATACTCCAAGAGAAACATGAATTCATCAATGGTAATGAAACATGATGGGCATTTAAAACCTCTTCACTCTCATTATCCAAGAGGTGTCTTGAAACTCATAAAATGAAACACCATTTCCACATGTGTTCCCAAGTGTTTAACCACAAAAGAATGAAGTAATTAATGTGATGTTCCATTATAAAAAAAACATACATAAAAGTGTAGTTCAAATTAATGGTACCTTATGCCTCATAGGGTACTGTTTTCTCAATCGCAATAACTTTTTTTACTTCGTATAACTATCACTCATCCATTATGGGATAGCTATTGCTTTCCTACTGAGGAGTTACGTAAACAAACCAAAGTATTCCAAGAAACATCTTATTTAACCGTTGTCTATATATGGTAACTATTATGATGGAACTATTTTTCCATTGCATATGAAAGCTATGGAAGAGATGAAACTGTTTCAGCGACATGTATCTAAATATTAACATAAAACATTTTGATATAGACTCTCTTTCCATATTGATTCTCATTCCATGATCATGCACTACATTCTCTCTTCATGTTTTTTAATCAACCATATTGAAAACAACCTATATTATTATTGAATCTTATAGTAAAATTAACTATTTAAATAGTCTCAAACTAAGGTGTTGTACCACTATGAGAGTAGGCATACCACATTATCTTATTTCCAACACTATAGTTGAAAATTTTCCCCAATGGAAAAAATATAATACCACCTATAATATACCCAATAAGATACCTTTATTCTTTTGTTTCCCTATTAAACATCTCCATATAATCATTAATAGAGAGAAAAACTATCTTTGATCGAATATATGGTCACAATATTGACTCAAAAATGAATGCCTTCAATGATTCACTAGTTGAAACTTCTAGTAAAAATGAACTAAGTTTATAAAAAAAAGTTGCAAAATCTGTCATAGCAAGGTTTTATTTCTTTAGGACGAATAAATATTTTGTTATTTCTATTTTTAATTTGAATATGAAATATTTTTTGTTGAACAATTCCTAAAACTCCTCTAACAAATTTCTTTATTTGTATTATTCTTGGACATCAATATCCCACCATTGGCATGAAAGATCATCCAATATATAGTTTTTCAACTTAATATTCATCTCTACCAGTGTACCATGAAAATAAATGATTCTATTCATTTATTTTAGCCACAATTATTATTTTTCTAGTTCAGGATTCCCACAAAACACATGTGGATTCTGTTTTTGAGACTACACCAAATGATCCACCTACCACATTTCTTCATTTTTATTTCCCCAATCAATTTCCGAGAATTCTTGCAAAATAATCTATAAAAATTTTTTGGGTTAGGTATGGCTCAGGTGCAACCACATTTTCAATAACATATTCCTACTAATTTATATGGAATCTTCTTAGTAACATTTTATATGTCTAGAGAAGTACACCATTTATACCATTTCTCTATAGAAACTAAATACCGGAATATACTCAAAAAATTTATAAACAATTATCATTAACATGAGTAACTACCAATAAAACCATCATTTAAAAAATAAACAATTTTAAACATTAAAAAAAATTAATAACATTTAAACAAAGAAATCCTAGTAGGAAGTCTCTATACTAATGCATGATATGGTGATCTAAAAAGATAAACATGTGACGGTGTGATTATAACACTCACAGATGTTTCATTGAACACTTTTGTACTCATACACCATGGTAACATTAATTTTAACATAAAAATGATAGATATGTATTTTTAAGTTATAAATTTCATGTTCCTAAAGTCATGTATCCCTACTACCAACCCATATCAGGTACAGTAGAAAAATAATACCGTTTATCCTAAAAATAAAGGACTAACCAATACCAATGAAGTATATACAAAAAATATTGATGGACTAGCCAATAATGATACCAATTATAACACCCTACCCCTCCCCACAGGATTGAGAGAAAGACAATGATACTTACATTAGGTGAAATCCTGATGCATTCGGATTTTACAAGAATCTCCAGCCAATATTGTATTTACCAACGCATGAAATATTGTGCACACCAAGTGTCGGTCTCAAGGAGGCAGTTCACACAACACCAAATTTCTATTGTCATTATTTATATTTTAACTAATATAAAACTAAATAATAAAATGAAGTTATTTTTAAAGATATGGTAAATATTTATATATAAATATATATATATATTTGATGCAAACAAAATGGATGTAGACAAAATATTTCCAAATTGAAAGGAGATCCTCCTAGGAGAACACCCAACGTGAACATTTATCATCTCTTTATTAATTTCATATTTAATTAATAAACACACTCCATCTTATGTGTGAATATCCTTATCTAAATATGGTTGGGAATATATTGGGAAATCAATGATTTCTGAGAGACCACACATACACCTCCTCAATCGAGGTAAAATATTTTAGAAGAGAAAGTTAAGCCTGGGGTAGCAAGTGGAGACAAAAATGCACATTCCCACTAAAATCCCCCTTGACCTAACTCTAAGAAATAAGAAATAGTAAAAATTAATGTGACTTGGATTCAATACTAGATTGATCCCATATGAATTTCCTTGGGTTAGTTACTCATGATCATGAGTATTTAAGACCCTAGTAGAGAATAACCTCATGGAATGAGAAAGAAAGAGAACAAAAGAAAAATAGAAAAGAAAGAGTGTGTGTGGAATAAGTCACAGAAATAAAAAACATACATGAATTAGATTTTATTTAATTTAATTTAAAATTAAAATTATTTTTAAAATATAACTAAACTAAAAATAATCAAAATAAATACAATTGAAGAAAAGAAATGGGTGTAGTAGCTTCACATCCTGAATCTATATCCCAAAATTTGGGTCCTATTTAGTCCAACATCTCTTCTAATCACCCCAATGTACATTATTATAGGCTATTAAAATTTTAATTTCCTATCTCCCCTCCAAATTTCACATTAATTAGACATATCTAGTGAAAGTTATGGAATAAATATTGAGTGTCACTTTCTATGGAAGAAATTTCCTAGAATCTTCAATAAATTTATATCATTCAATGGATACCTTAATGGATGAATAACTCATTTTAATTTGTTTTTAAAGTGATTCCATGGGTCCTGCTTAATACGAAGGTGGAATCACATAGATTTTAGGTGTGTATATCATGTTATGATTTAGTTATGTAGGTGTCGTCAACGATGTCTTCTCATATGTTTTTCCAACTTCAATGATTTTTTTCGAGCCTCTAGATATTAGAATCGGATATTTACCACATGAAAAAGTTAAGGGGAATAAATCATGGATACCTAAAAAATAATCATTAAAATTGGAATAATATCTTAATATTTATTCCCAAAATACCATTTGATTAAAATTTTCAAACATTTCAGACTTGAGAAATTTTCACATTTTAGCCAAAAATAAAACATAAATCCAAAATTGATTAAAATAAACTCAAATTGATTAATTGGATTGAATTATATAACAAAAAAATATTAAAATGATTAAAATGTTATATCTATAAATTCCCCCACAATTATACCATGCTTTTCCTCAAGGATAAAATCTGAACATTAAATTTCCAAGGGAACCAATGTATCCATTAATTAAATTAAAAGGAAATAAAATCAAACAATTTTCAATGTAAATTTTTTTTAAAAAAAATATATGTAAACTATCAATTTATTTTATTAATATTAAAATAAAAAATAGACTCATATATTTTAACTTTCCCTTTTGAAAAATGATGGAACTTCTCATTTTATTCATTAAAACTCCTCAATTTATTATTATTTAATATTCCAAATCCTGATTTACCTCACATTTGAATATTTTCTCTCAAATATCATGATGAAAATATTGTAAATTTATGATCATATAATTATAACATTTTCTATTTCAATAGAATGTGGATGGTCAAATTATACAAAATCACCATTTCAATAATTTTTTGTATTGGAATAACATTATATATTACATCGATAAATGTCCTCATGTCTCTAAAGACCCGTAAATATCAAGGAAAATTTTTTCATAAATTCTTTGGGATTTTATGAGTATGAAGTATCTAACGAAACCTAATTCTGAGGCCCGGTGTGCCCGGAATCAATTTCTGATTTTTAGCTCGAGTACGTTCGGTGAACGAACGAGCGAGTTTTTGGAATTTTTGAACCGGTGCTCGGAATCGGATTCTGAAGGTAGCGTTGAACTCACAGCATCGGCAATTGCTTAAGGGGACCTTCACCTCAAACGCAGTAGGGTCGGTGTGGCAGTTAGTTATCTAGAATTCATGAAATAAAAATAAAATTTATTTTATTTTTATTCTTCCTTTGTGGAATTCAAATTTGTTTGAATTAATGTGGGGACCCACCACCCACATTAATTCAATGAAAATCCCCCCTTAATTAAATAAGGGAGGAGATTATTAGGTGAGGGGGCATCCGCTAGAGAAACCCTCTCTTCTCCTCCACCCTTCCTCTTCTTCCTCTTCCACCATTGTTGCACCACCAAGGGATATTCTCTTCCGATGATCGAACAAGTGACGTCACCTTCTGACGACAACGAACGACGCCATCTCTCCGTAGATCACGTCAAAAAGTAGGGGTTTTTTTCACGTTTTAATCAACGTTCTTCATTGCTTAAGGATTGGCCGCTTGATATCTTCATAGAAGGAGGAGATCGGACCGCACAAACACAGCCGATTCTCCTCCCCTTTTTCTTATTGATCTTTGTTGATGTTTGAGACGAAGGCAGCGCGGTGCTGTTGCACCGCGCGGGGACGAAGACGACCTCGGCCAGAGCAGGCCGTGATTGTGGTGCATGGCGCCGTTGCGCCACGCCGGTGATGCTGAAGAAGGCCACGGTCAGAAGCGGGATGCAGTTGAGGGGTGCGGCACTGTCGCGCTGCGCTTGTGAGATGAGCCGCAGCGAACCAGCAGGCGCGGCCGGTTGAGCCGGCCGCCAGCGTCTCGAGGAGGCGGGACCCTATCTGGGTCCCACGAAGGCTCACAACCAGCCGTCCATAAAGGTCGGCCGTTACCCGAAAAATTGTGGGGTGTAAGCCCTCCCCCCCCCCCGACTTGCTGCTAGGGGGGACCCCACTGGGTCCGCCGTTTCTAGAAACAGGGGGGCACGCCCCCTTGGCATCTCGCTCGGCCAGCGGCCGAGCTGCGACCGGCTTTCGAGCTGAGCCACACGGGCTAGGATAGCCGCAGACCGTGTGGTCTGGGCCGCACCCAACCGGGCCGGACCTGGACCCGGGTAGGGTCAACCCGGTTCGGGCTGACCCAAGGGGGGCTGGGCCGGGCCCAGTCCCCTCACTTCAGACCATTGTTTTCCTTTTGCACATAACATGAGATACAGACCTCCGATCGACGCACCGTCAGTTGCGTAAGAATCCTTGGAAAGAGACGGTAGTTTGGGTATATTACACTTGAGGTTTCAGCAAATTTTGGGTATGGTTGGGTTGGTTTGAACCCAAAACCAACCGGGCCCTTAGAGTGGAAATGCTTATAACTTAAGGAACAGATGTCTGAACGAAGTACTGTCAAATATGTTGAATTCCTCTTGGTGAGATGGTTCTCTTTGTTTAATTTAAGTGAGTTTTGGATGACTATGGTTATCGACCGTGTTAGAAATAAGCATATTTCTAACTGGGTCTCTGGAACGGAAAAGTCATTATCTCTCAGACTGGGTGTCTGATTGACGCACTGTCAGTCACGTTGAGTTCCTATTGACAAGACAGAACTTTGGGATACATAAACCCTGGACTTTGTGATAGTTTATGTATTGACCCTCTTGGCACGTGGAGCGGACCCTCCCGAAATCGAGCGTGCTGTGTGCGGGAACCCTAGAGCTGGCTGCGACTGCGACGGTGATGATGACTTTACTTGGATCCTATGTCGGTTCAGCAACGAGGGTGACAGTACTTGGATCCTACATTAGTTCAACCACAAGGATGATTTTACTTGGATCCTTCGTGGGTTCGGTACTGATGATGACTGTACTTGGATCCTACGTGGGTTCGGCAGTGAAGGTTATTGTACTAGGATCCTATGTGGGTTCAGCAGCGATGACTTTTGTACTTGGATCCTATGTGGGTTCGGAAGGGGAGATGACTCAAAGGATACATCTATCATCTACACCTCTCTTCGTGAGAAGTATACCTGTGTGAGTTGAGACTTGAATTTCAATCATTATCGTCGACATGATTGTCTTGCCTTCCTGTGTGGACTGAGTTGTAGTTTCCTGTGTGGACTAGGTTGTACTTGGGCTCTTGAGTTGTAGTCAAACTGGAATTGATGACTTAGGTATATGTATTGGTATATACTTATGTAGAGTTGGTTGATACTTCGTGTTTATATCTTTCCTTTGTGTTTTATTTTTCTTCGATTATGGGAGGCCTTCAAGGGTCTCGGAGTCCCTACTGAGTATCGTATACTCACCCCTGCACGGGCTATGCCCGCACTACATTGTGTTGGTTGTAGACGACGGACAACGCTGATCGTGGTTGAGGCTTGTGGAGCGGGACGGTATCCTGAGGTGGAATGTTAGGTGGTACGTACACGGAGTGGGCAGACGGATTCGAGGAGCTGAGGAGACCATCTATACCCACCCATCTGGTGGGGTTTCCGGTGGATGTCTCGGTGGATACTACTTTACATTTCAGCTGTTGTACTTAACTTTTCTAAATATTCATTACATAATCATTCATCTGTTATTATTTATTACAATCTTAATAAATTATGAAGTTCTTGAGATTTAGCCTACGCCCAACATCTCCCGTATAAGTCACTCACCACAGATGTCTCTAAAGACCATCTAAGTAATCAAAGTAAAGACTGAATCCAAGCTTGTGCTTTGGCTTGGATAACGCGTCATAAGTTATTCAATTCAACCTTTCATATACTAAGTCTAAGCCCGCCCACTAAAAGTGGTTCACCCAATTCATAAATAATTCTGAAACCTTCCTCATAAACAATTCACAAATCATCATGTCTCAACATCCTTCATTAACCATTAACTCATTTCATGCATGAAAAATTGGACCCATAGTCCAATGTTAATTAATGGGTGTAGAACATCATGTATAGCACCCTCGTGAGTATTTGGAGCGTCAGTCCTTGTCTCACAACCCATGGGTATTTGGAGCATCAGTCCCTGACCCATAAAAGAATATTTTCTTGCAAGCTGGGTGTAGAACGCAATGTCTAGAACCCCGTGAGTATTTGGAGCTTCAGTCCTTGTCTCAAAACTCATTTATCAATCATACGTATATATTTATCGTTGGTGTAGAACACTATGTCTATCACCCCATGAGTACTTGGAGCATTGGTCCCTGTCTCACAACCCGTTTATCAATCATACATATATATTTATTGTTGGTGTAGAAAACCATGTCTAACACCCCAAAACCATCCATTAATTAATTCATAAATTAACTAATCCAATCCATTAATTAATTCAACAACTAATTAACAACATAAATCGTCTGTCAAAAGTCAAACCTTAATAAACCATTCAACATCTCAATTGTAGATAATTAATTAACAGTTAATTGTTCATAGCAATCCAAATAAATAATTAACTCAACATTTAATTATCCAAGTTTGTTAACAAGTCTGAACTCATCCACTCAAACAGCGATTCATCCAAGATTTTAACAATTTACATACACGTTATAATTATCACAAAACATGCTGAACAAGCCCATATATTTAGAAACCATCTCACGCATCATCTCATAATATAGAACAACTCCATCCATGACAACTTAATGCATGGAAATCTAACAAGTACCAAAAAGTTCCCTTGACCAACAGTCGTAACAAACAATCAATTCACAATCTTAATTTAACACATGCAAATTAATTAATTCAAAAATTAATTAATTAAATATTATCACTTAAACCAATCATAAATTAATTAACCATTTAACATTTAACATGTAATAATTAATCCATAAATTAATTATTACCAATTTCCAGTTTATACTTTTGAACATGTCAAATATTCAGTATTCCCAATCATCAATAAAAGCCAAAAATTTTATTCCAACTCATGACTTGATAATTAATTCTAAAATTAAGTACCCTATTATACATTCTTCCCATTCAAATCATTTAACTGTTTAATCATGTCACTTTAACAAAATTAGAAAAACATGCTTAAAAACAACACAAGTTCAAGCCCTCATTTATCTCACGTGGGTGGCATCATTTAATAACTTCAAAAGTGTCATGCATAGACATATCATAATTAAGGAAACTTACATTCTCAATTTATTTAATGAAGCTATAATTCTTAAAATAAAGTGTTAAGGATTTGAGACCCTACCTCGGGGTGGCACCATTTTAAATCTGAATCTCTTTAATGTACTTGGTGGAAACCAGTCCACAACTGGTCTGTAATCACATGTGCACACACCTTTATATATATATATATATATATATATATATATATATATATGCATGTTGTCTACATTGATCAATGAAAATTACATATATTAAATCGGTAACCAGAATGAAAGTTGTAATGAACAACGCACCTCTAACGTGGTACCAAGAACTCATAAAAAATTTAACAGGCCTTACCATAACCGGTGAAAAACCAAACCGCAGGTTTAGAAACTAACTCGAACCAACAACGACAGGACAATTTGAGACCATCTGCCTCACCCTTGGTGGAGGATGTCGGATTAAAGACCAATGGGTCCTGAGTCAACATTCACATAACCTAAAAATTTGAGGATTGCAATGATCATATTAAACTTGAACCTTTGGGTTTTATCTGAGAATACAAGGCGAGAGAGAGGAGTCAAATGATCGATGTGAAACACTTGTTATACGTAGAAAGACTCACCTTGACGAGGCAGATAAGATTCTTGAATTGTCTGAGGGGAATCATCGCACACAAAGTGGAGTCCGGGAGAGGGGCGGTGCGCCTCTAGGTATTTCCTGGAGGGGGGTTGCGCCACGGAGGTCACGCGTTGTAGGAGCTCCGCCCGGGTGTCGCGTTGCTGCAGTGAGGGTTTCTCGGGGGTTCGCATGCCTCTTTGTCGCACTGCAGGAAGGAGCTCATTCCTAGGAGGGAGCTCGAAGGAGGGAGGAAGGGGCCGCTTGATGGGGTGCGA
This sequence comes from Viscum album, assembly GCA_963277665.1. NCBI lineage: Eukaryota > Viridiplantae > Streptophyta > Magnoliopsida > Santalales > Viscaceae > Viscum > Viscum album. The sequence goes on from OY728134.1 coordinate 137,534,214, forward strand.
TGTTGTGTGCGTATTGCACCGTGTGCGTAGGGAGGAAGAAGAGGGGAATTCTATTCCCCTTATTTTCTTTTTCAAACCACTAAATTAATTTCCATTAATAATAGTTATTATTAAACTCTTAAAACCCAATAATAATACTACCATTAATGCGATAATAATAATAATAAAATATAATAATAATACTCATTTTATTGTTATTATTATACACATGAAACACTTATCTAAAAAGTAAAATACTCCTCAATTAATCCTTCTTAAAAGAAAAGTTTCATTTGAGAAAATCAAACTCGAGTTTACTCCTCAATTAAATTAAAATCTATTTGACTTCAAAGTAATAAAAAAATAATTCCTTTCCAACCATTAATAAAATTAATTTTTCCTTGAATTTAATTAATTATCAAAATAATAATTATTATTATTAAATCATTATTATTATTATTATTAAAACATTCATTTTTTAAAAATTCCAACCAAAACTCCCCAGTTCATTACTATTATTATTTATAATAATAATATCCATAATGATCAATAATTATGACACTCGTAAAACCATAATAATAAAAAATATAATTATTATTACCCAAACCTTTTATATAACCCAACAACTCTATTAAATAACCACACTCCTTCATTAAATTCGAAACTGCTTATTTAATTAAGTGTTTCATTGAGATACCCAACAGCCTCATTAAATCCACCTGAAAAATTACACCCCATTAAATAAAAACAGAACTTTGACAAACCCCATAATTAAATTATATTAAAAGAAACAATAAAATGCCCATTTTAATTAAGTCCAACCTCCCCATTTAAATCCACATTAATTGTCCAATTCGTTTTTAACCTTCATTTATTATTCTCAAAATAGATGTTTTGTAATTAATTATAAATCTCCATATTGATCATTAAATTCTTTTAGCATTTATTTAACTATGTAACCATAAAAATAATAATAAAATCATTATTATTATTATTCAAACATTCATTTATTTAAAAACCCAAACCCCCAATTTATTACAATATCATTAATATGATAAAAACTCCAACCCATAACCCATAATTTAATTAAAATATTCTTTGAGAAGCTCAAAAGACACATTTAATTCTCATAAATGATACACTCATTTAACATGTTACTAAAATCTCAAAGTATCAACATAATTTATGACTCTATAATAATAACAATGACAATATGATTATTATCACATTCCTCCATTTAATAATAAATGGTCCTTTAATAATTATTGAAACCCTTCATTTAAATAAAATGATTTGTTGATAAACCCAAAAGCCACGTCAATACTTTCAACTACCATTTAATTAATTATTTAGCATTCAATAAACTTAACAACAACAATAATTGTAATAAAAACTTAATTATTATTATTATTAAAACTTTATTTAAATTAATACAAAACTCTCATATAAAAATTTTTAATTAAAAAATAATAACAATTTATTAAATAAGATAAACTACACAAGTTGGACCGCAACCATGCGCTGCCCATGCAAATCCATTAAAGTGGATTTTTCCAGATTCGGTGCACCCGAGACTCATCGGGACACCCGCTAAAATTTATCGGGTAATTACGCAATTCCAGAAACGACACCATTAGGTGTTCCAACACTCATAATAAAATTCCAGAGCTCGGTTTAAAAAAATGAATCGTTGATAAATTGAAAAAAAATTCGAAAACATTCGTATTTTAACTCGGTTCAAAAACACGGGACATTAAAATATACCCACCATAAAAAATTCTCATCCCCAAGAAGCCATCGAGAAACACTACTAAATCAACCAACCTACCAAGGTAATTTAAGAAGATCAGTTAAAATATTATCAGACAACTCCGTTCTAAAAGCTCAACATCACCAGGTGACACATTTATTGAAAATGATGCAACATTACCAATCTTAGCATTTTCCATGACATCGCAAGAAAAGATCAGCTACTCACCAGCGCACTATTTCAGAACACCTTAACACATGCATTTGATTTTCCTCAACCCATGATCACCACGTCAAACATTGATCATAAAAATCTATAACATAAACCTATCGGCATTCCAAAACAACCAAGTCTCATGAAGTCCTCCTGAGTACTGGGAAAAACTTTTTTTAATAGCCTAGAACATTCTATGGGCACTACCTACCATGGGTTATCCCCTTCTGTAAATTCCCATACATATACCTATGTCATCAATTCCAGTTCGACTCCAACTCAAGATCCCACGTACAACACAGTCCACATAGGAAAGTACAACTCAGTCCACATAGGAAAGCAAGACAATCATGTCAAAGATAATGATTGAAATTCAAGACTCATCTCACACAGGTATACTTCTCACGAAGAGGGGTGTAGATGATAGATGTAGCCTTTGAGTTATCTCCCCTTCCGAACCCACGTAGGATCCAAGTACAGAAGTCGTCGCTGCCGAACCCACGTAGGATCCTAGTACAGTAACCTCCGCTGCCGAACCCACGTAGGATGCAAGTACAGTCATCATCACTACCGAACCCACGGAGGATCCAATTACAATCATACATTCTGTAGAACCTACGTAGGATCCATGTACTGTCACCCTTATTTCCAAACCCATGTAGGATCCAAGTACATTCATCATCACCATCGCATTCGCAGCCAGCTCTAGGGTTCCCGCACACAGCACGCTCAATTTCAGGAGGGTCCGCTCCATGAGCCAAGAGGTTCAATACATCAACTATAAAAAAGTCCAGGGTTGATGTATCCAAAAGTTCCATCTCATCAATAGGAACTCAACGTGACTGACGGTGCATCAATCGGACACCCGGTCTGAGAGATAATGGTTTTTCCGTTCCAGGAGCCCGGTTAGAAATACACTCATTTCTAACCCGGCCGATAACCATAGTCATCCATAACTCACTTAGAGTAATCCAAAAGAACCGTATCACCAAGATTAATTCAACGTATTTGATATCACGTCATTCGGATGTCTGGCCCTTAAGTTATAAGTGTTTCCGCTCCAAGGGCCAGGTTGGTTTCGGGTTCGAACCAACCCGACTGTACCCAAACATTACTGAAACCTCGAGTGTAATATACCGAAACAACCATATCGTTCACCCGGGGCAACTAAGGTGGAAGATCCAGGCGATATTTCACCTCTCTTATCCTTCTGAGAACCTGGAATTGATGACTTAGGTATATGTATGGGCATATACCTATGTAGATTTGGTTGATACTTCGTGTTTTTATCTTTCCTTTGTGGTTTATCCTTTGTGGATTCTGGGAGGCCTTCGGGGGTCTCGGGGTCCCTACTGACTATCGTATACTCACCCCTGCATGAGCTATGCCTGCACTACATTGTTTTGGTTGCATATGATGGACAACACTGATCGTGATTGAGGCTTGTGGATTGGGACGGTCTCTGGAGGTGGACTTTTAGGTGGGACGTACACGGAGCGGGCAGACGGATTAGAGGAGCTGAGGAGACCATCTGTACCCACCCTTCAGGTGGGGTTTTCGGAGGATGTCTCGGTGGATGCTTCTTTACTTTTCAGTTGTTGTACTTCACTTTTCTCAGTTGTACTGTACATTCAGTTGGGTTTGTATACTGGCCCATTTACTTTCCAGCACTTACTTTTGTACACAGTTTACTTAGTTTTTACTTTAGCTTGCATACTCTGTTGTGTTTGTTTTTATATATAAAGGAAATTCCTTCCCTTTTATTGGGATTTATGCCTTTGGTTCTATTCTCCAGCCCCTAGTCTATGGAAGGCGGGCTTGGGGTAGTCACAACACGGGCCCCGAGGACAGGTCGTGACAATGTCATTAGAATAGCATTATTTTTTTGTGAACATAATCGAATTTTAATTTTTTAAAATTTTATGTTCACCCCAATAGATATAATAAAATTGTGTAATGTACCCAACTAATATTATATAAGTTAAAAGGATAATCAAAACTCAATGAATGAACATCGAGTTACCAAAATACCATACTAGTGGAGAAAAAAATAAATCAATAGAAATTTAAATAAGGGAACTTGAATTGGATGTTAAATATAATGAAATATAAAGAATATGATGACAATATATCCATGGTAATTTAATACACCATTTAAAGGAAACATGGTTCAAATAAATAATTATGTCTCAACGAATTATAATTAATAACAAGAAAAACCTTACAGTCTTCAAAATTTTCAAATCCAAACCCCATGAAAGATAAGTGTTTAAATTGATCAAAAAACCCATGATTGAAATATAATTCATGGTATTATATCTCAAATAGGAAATATATACCTCACAAAAATTAAATTAGGTTCATAATTCCAAAAATATCTCAAAAAGAGGGAATTTGAGATGAAACCCCTACCTCTTATCCTGATTTTCAAGAATATATTTTAACCTCCTATATCAAAAACATAGATATAATAATACCTTAATTCATTATTTAATCATATATATTTTCATTTATTGTTTTTATAAATATTCATTCTCTATATTAATTGTATCAATTTTCAACATCAATTGTTTATAGGTTTGATCATTTGTACTTATTTCATAATAGTGGTGTTTTTATTGGTTATTTGTCAAAATTTAATCATTAATAGATCATTAAATTTACTATTATGGATAATTTATGATTATTTATGATGTTTCAAATTCCTTTTATGAGGTTTTTATTTTTTTCCCTTTAATATGAAACCGATAAAAACATGTTTTGGTGGTTCTTGATGACCGAATGTTGTTTTATTAATTAATTAATTATTTATTTATATAATTTATCCCAAAGATAAAATAATTATTTATATATTTATATCATATTTTACCAGTAAAAAGTTTTCATAGTCATCTATGATAAAAAAAATATAGTATATTTCACGTGGGTGGTTAAACTAACCCAAACATGAACATACCCTAATTTAATAAATGATTATAAGGGTTTCTTATTGTAATATTATTGTATTTGATACATAATGATATTATATAATTTTTATTACTATGATATGTTATAACATTAAGAAATTATAAGAATAATTAATGGATAAGAAAAATTTACAATATTTGAATAAAATATTATCTTCATAGAATGCTCATTTTAAATGATTAAATTAAAGATGATCATTTTTTATCATATAATTATTAGGTTATAAAATCTATAAATAAAAACCATTAAAGATATCATAATGTTATATTTATCCTTAAATATCATCCATATATCATACATTTTAAGGTGGTGAAGGAAAACAAAGCACATTGCATCATGGAGGCTGTAGTCTACACCACACAAATAGTGATTTTTGTATTTCTTAATCGATGGAAAATATGAATTAAAAATAATAATACACTAAATAGAGTAACATTAAAGTATATAAATTAATCTAATATCACTATATGAGATTTTATATAAAAAAATTGAAAGAATATAATTATGGAGAAAACTAAGTAGTTGATAATACTCATGTATGGGATTTGAATTTTCCTTGGAATTCTCCTTTGAAATAAAATACTTATGGTAAGTAATGGTGACCATAGGATTTTTAAAATTATATAGGTTTATAGTTGGATAAAAATTGTATATTTTCAAGGATAAATTATAATGATTGGTGATTCTTGAAGTGGTTAATATGGTGACCTATTATAATGGAGGGTAAGGGTAGTTTCGGGAGTAACCCATAAATTTTCAATAATTCAAGGTTGATATTAAATTTTAAAAGTCCATAAAATGAAAACAAAATTTTGATATTAAAATGGTTAAAGTTTTAAAATAACCTTAACCACTCATTTCTAAACAACATTGAGTGTTTAGGTCTTTATGTCTTAAAATTGTATCTTTTACCCTAATTTACTTTTACAATGGTAATTAATTTCTAAAGTTAGTAATAAATTGTTATGATAAATATTAAGATTTAAATTTTTAAATATAATAATACTTATAAATAATTATAAAATAAAATATCTATTAGTGTGAAAAGTTATTTTTAAAATAAATACAGTTAATTTTGTTAAAATAGTTTTTAGAGAAATAATGTTTTTAATATTTAAAAATATATATAAAATGATATTATTTTGGATAATAAATTTAATAGAATAAATTTATTTTTTATAAATTAAATAAAGGTAATGAGTCTTTCAATGATAGCTAAAACTGAACATCCGATTAAAATACTTGACTCATAAAAATGATTGAAAATATTAAATTAACATGTTACATAGTTCTAAAAATGTTGGACATAGGACTTATAAGATCAAATAATATTTTAAAATGCACAATGTTATTCCATATATTCATATTTGATCACCTAAATGGTTTGGTAATAATATATGTTATTCCTATATAGTGATAAATTCATAAATATTATATGTTTTGTGAAAAGATTATTTTTCGACTAAAACCAACCTTTTCATAAAAAGCCCAAAAATTCACACTAAGTAACTTTATAAATAAAGAATTAAAAATGGATTTATTTTTTATTAATTTTCAATTATAAAATTTATAAATTATATTTCTGACTAAAATCATAATATATGATGAAAATTTGTTTTTAAAGGAAAATGTCATTTCAAATATTAACAGTTATTGTTTTTATTTCATATCATTTACTAACTAAATTGGTGTAAAAAATTAAAATAAATCTTAATTTATCATTTTTAATATGTTTCTTTCAATAGAAATTCATATCGAATAAAAATGATTAATGTTTAAATAATAATTTTCTAAAAAATAAAAGATCTTATTAGTCATTTTAGGTAAACTGTTTTAATTTCATTCAGATGAAAAGTGGAATTTATATTATTTATACATATATTTTATAAATTGGATACTCAAATTCATTCACTGTAATTAAACACAAAGTTTTTAATAGTAATACTTAATCATTTATATTTCATTTAAATATTTCATGGTTTTTTTAACTTTGGTGTCATGTGCAGAGAAAGAAATCAAACACATAAACTTATTTAATGATAATCATATATTAATATCTTAGGGTGTTAAATAAATACCCTTAAATAAATTATGTCCCCAAAATTTTAATTTTTACTCATTGAAGAAATTGGGTAAAGGTATTCATAACATATTCATCATTCATGGTATAACATAAAATATGACATCTACCATACTCTCTTATGTTATACCAAGTTACTTATCTTTCCTCAGAAAACATTAATAATTCCCATAATAATATACCCAAGTATTTATATAATATAATCCTATATTCTATAAAACATACCTTTCCCAAAACCATTTGAATATCTAAGCCAAAAACCCATAACGAAGATACTTATTCCTCCAAAAATAAACAGTAACCTTAAAATGGTATTAACCACATGTTCATAAAGTCACACACTAGTATATATATATATCATAGTACAAAAAATGTTATAAATTTTACGAAAAATAACTTGGACCGATTTTTTATTAAAAAAATAATCAATTATAAGACTATAAATATTATCTATTTAACTATTAAAAAAATCAATCAACCTTTTAAACCTCGGAATTATTTATCCCTTAATCATGGCTTGTTCAATAGTTATTAAAAAAATATAAGCATGTCATAAAATAAATTTTCAAGTTTATTAAAACTATTTAATATATATTTCCATACCTTTTATGTAAAACTATTCAAGATAAATCCTTATATGTTTTATATAATCCCCATAAATTTTAATAAATAACATAATTTCATTAATAAATTTACTCACTAATAATATTAGATAAGGGTTTCAAAAATTAATTTCTATTAACAAGTTTATTCTCACTACCTATGGTAAGCCTAAGAAACTCGCCATTTTCATCATAATAAGTAAATAGTAATCTTCTCAACCATTTAAGTATGTCCCCTTATTTGGTTGTAGGACATAGTTGTTTCAAGGAATATACATTTCTCGTCTTATTTTCCATGATCCAGTTTCAACCAAATACGAAAACCCAAAAAATTTAGGCTAATATCAAAAATATTAATATGAAAACATCAGTCATAATATTTCATACCTTATGATACCATTTCCTTTTAACATATGATACTTTCAAATTAACATAAAAATATCTTTGTTCAATCCCTGGTAATCCACTGTCATTTTTTTATTAGGTTATATTACCTAAACATATTCAAATCCCACATAATGGTTCATAAAAATAATTTGAATCTGTCAAATCATATCCATCATGAGTGTCAAACTAGGTGAAAAATTAGACCACTTTGTTGTGAACCAAGTGATGATCGAGTTAATACTCAATCCACCCTTTTTGTATTAATACCACTAAGTACATCTATTTCAAAGCCTACATCCACTTGAAATATCTATAAAAATGTGAAATTTATAGGAAACCCACTTACTCCAAATATTCCAAAATTTCTAGATATTTTCCTATACATATTTTTCTTTCTTATATTTGTCCATATAGTTTTCACTAAAGTTATATTAACTTAATACCTAAATAAAATGTTCAATGTTACCCTAATGTTAATTCATATACTATCCTAAAGGGTTCTCTATACCATTTAAATTATGATCAATCCTTACCTTATCTTCATAAAACAACTAATTCTTCATAGTTATCTCTTCATTTCCTTTGGTACCAACTTTGATTCCCTAGACCCACACCCCTAAATCTGGTGCTCCTTGACACAAAATTTTCATACATAGTTTGATACCATCTATAAATGTCTAGATATAACAATACTTAATTAAAAAATCTATAGTAATTAATGCATCACTTACATCTTGAGTATTTATTTGTATTTAGAGATTTATAGAAATATGAAAAAAAAAATATAAACTAATAAATCCAATATTATTTTTATCAAATTGAAAACATTCCCATTATATACCAAAATAGTTAATCTATAATGAGTCCTCAACATCCCCCAAATAAAAACTGCATGATTCTATAATCAACTTGAATTTAATAGTATTATATACCTATGAAAATAAATAAAAACATGGTTATTAAAAACATTAAACTAATACTAATGTAATTCATAATGGATTACATCAAAAAAATGTTGTTAAGGCCTTGTTCCCAGACATTTACTAATTATTTATACTGTAGCTAATACATATTTCTAAATTGGATAGAAAAGCCCAAAATATCTAGACCTATTTTGTCTCATGAAACTTGTTGATGCATTGAGGATATATATAATTTGGATCCCCAATCTTCAAATGTTTAAGTCCAATCCATTCACCATAATAGTCAATAAGACTTTTCATACCATTCCTTAAGGAACCTCTTACTGAATAAAACATGGTAATCAATAAAATGAAAGATATGGAATGTCAATACATAATCAACCTACGTTTTTAAAAAATAATCATTAATAATTTCAATACTTTTATAAATGTCAATATAAGGGAGTACATGATCATAACCATTTTGGATAAAGAAGTTGGATGGTCAAACAATGCATAATCATATTTTTAATAATAATCCTTATTAAATAAACAATATAGGTACACCAATACTTTTCCACATGTTAATTGATTGACATTATTTCATGGTGAACATTATCAAATTTTAATTATTTAAAAAAAATCAAACTGTATTGATCAATGAGTATAATACTTTGTAAATACTGGAAAACGTTATCAAAACCCATAGAGAGAAAGAAAGAGGATGGATTCAAAAAGAACATATCCTAATAAGTGAGAAATATTTTTCAAATGGTTTATGTTCTAGGAATATATATAACTAGAAAAAAATGAGAGATTGCTGCATAATATGATCAAAGGTTATAGTGTACCCAATATAAATGAAATAAGTTCAAATAATATTCATAACTCAACAAATGATAATTGAGTTACCAAAAATCCTTACTATTGTGGAAAACAACTAAATAAATATCCACTTAAATAAGGTAACATGAATTAGATTATAAATCCTATGAAATATAAATAATATGGTATGAATATATCCATGGGAATTGAATTCACCATAAAAAGGAATCATGGTTCACAAAAGGCATTACGTCTTAAAGAATAAGAATTCTGGCCAAAAAACAATTATGATTTTAGAAACATTATAATTGAAACCACATGAAATAGAGGGATAAAAATTGAACTAAAACTACTATTATTATAATATAATTCATCATATTATATCAAAACTATGTTGTATATACATCATGTATAGAAAATTTGTTCCATGATATCAAAAATCTATCCAAGAGATGGAATTTTAGACAAAAACCGTTAACTATTATCTGAAATTATATGAATTTAATTAAATATTTTTTCTAAAAAACATAGATATATTAATCACATAATTAATAACTATATAAATATCCATTTTATTATTATTTTAATAAGTAGTCATTATCTACATGAATTATACCTATTTTTTACATCAGGAGTTTAGAGTTTTGATCATTTTTAATAGTTTCGTAGTATTTGTATTCATATTCATTATTATTACAATTTTAATAATTTTTGTATCATTCAATTTACTATTAAGGATGACTTAAAATTATTTATGATGTTTAAAATTCCTTTATTGAGTGTTTTAATCTTTATCGCTGAATATAAAATAGATAAAAAAGCATGTTTTAGTGATTCTTGATGATCTAAGTGTAACATCATGTTACCTTATTTTAAGTATTTTTTAAACCTTGTATTGACATAAAGTTTTGGGATTTATTTATTTTTTAATTAATTGATCCAGAGTATAAATGTGTCAAATGTTTTGGAGGGTTATCTTTGGTTTTGAGTTGAGTTGGAGGCCTTTTCTGAGTTTTTATGTATAGAGTATTCGTATATATTCTTTTGGATATATTCATATCATGAACATAATTCATGATTTAAATCTATTTATTAGAAGAACCCATGAAAAAATTTCTTGATTTCAATGATATACATGTCATGAATTTTTTTTATGATGTGAATTTCTTAGGATTTACATTTTTAACCCAAGGCAGAGCCTTTTTCTGTGTATACTCCATATAAGATATTTACATCATGAATAAAGGATTTATATCATTATTTCCTTTTTACTAGTGGGGTTTTTTATGTTCTAGCATATAAATTATTTCATTTATTGTCCAGATATTTTTTCCAAACAACTAGGGCCACCCCTGGTGATTTTTTGGTAATTTAATCCCATCCATACATCTATATAGGTGTTAGATCTCCAGTGATTTTTCTTGTTATTATTTTCTCATTATCTCTACTAACCCTCTTATCAAGTATTATGGACTCACATATTTTCAAATTAATTAAATTTTAATCTTGATGATTTTTCTCTCTATAATTTTTTTATTGATCACCTTTACCTTTGTTCTTAATTTCCATTTCCCTTCGTGAGAGTTGATTTTATTGTTGATTAATGGTAGGTTGTTCTATATGATTTTTCCCAAAAATTAAAACCTTAAACATATAGATTTATTTGAAATGAGTTTTTAATTAATTAAAACCCGAAATTTGATATGATATTTTTTTTATTTTGAAAATGGATTAGAAATTTTAAAAACCTCATAATTTCAAAGGAATTTAAATTATAAGGTGGCTTTGAGAAAAAATTGATTTACTTATTTTTAAATTAATTTGATGAAAGGATTTCATGTTGAACCTTGAGATAAATTTATTAAATCGTATATGATTTGAAAAGGTATAAATTTATGAAAACCTATTATTTTGTTTTGAAATAAGAAATGAATTTGGAAAAGTGAAATTATGTAATTTTATTTTGAACTGATTTGAAATTATTGATTTTCCCATGATTGACCGTTTGATTCAATAAAGAATTTGTGAGATTAGGTGTTTAGTAGGTAACTATGAATATTATTCTAGAATATTACCCCTGAGAAATTTTTTGACAATGGAAACACTAACATTAACATATTTTGGAGTCATTTCTATGGTGGAGAGTTAAGTCTCAATAGTATGTGCCATAAGATGTGTGCACACATTGAGCCAAGATAACTAATTGATTAGTTTGGGGATCCTATTTATAAAACCTAACATACTATAGGACTTATTACATGATTCTTTGATATATTTTATTTAAGGGTTACATTTTGTTTATTACTGAACTATTTTATTCATGTCAACTGTTTTTTATAAATGTTCTATATAAAATTTTCATTTATTCCAGTTTTGATATATCTTCCCTAATTTTGATTATGAAATCATGTTTGTTAAAAATATATAAATTCCATTTCATTCCTTATTTTAATTAAATTAAAAGTATAGTTGGTTTAATTATAAATGAATTTATTTTTGGAAAACACGGTGAGACCCTACTGGGATATTTAGATCACACAAAACCTTTACCATTGTGAATTTGAAGATTATCTTACGTTAGGTTTAGGAAAAGGTAATAAAATATTTAGATGCGGTGGATGTTATTAACCCTTTGTATGTGGAATGGTGGAGGTGACCAGTGCATATTTTATCCACCTATTACATGGGCTACGTCTGAGATTTTATGTTAGAAGATGTTGTGCCTTTTGATGATGTACTATTTGGTTATTATTTTTACTATTTTGTTCTGACACTTTCTCCCTCTGGAGTATTGACCAAATGGGCTTGTATCATTTTTAATTCACATGTTTTAGGGAAAACTTAATCCCTTACGATTCTAGTATAATTCCACGTTCTAGTCTCCAACTCATGGTGATTGAGAATTACAGTTGGGAAATTTCTAGTTCAGTTCAAGTATCATCATACCATGGTATCTAAGACAGTTCATCACAAAGTGGTAGAAAATAATGTTAGGTTTTACAACTTTCCTTGATTTTAGTATTTATTTGGGTTGTCATGGTAGACATGATTTAGGATTATAGGGATTTATGAGGTACCTATGATAAAATTCATGGCCATCTCTCATTGTTACGAGCATTAAGTCACAATGGGTGTTTGGGAAAAGTGTTCTTTAGGAATAATTTAATTTTATTTATATACTTTTCCATGATTTTCACATTATTAGACTAATAAATAAATATTTAATTCACCTTGTTGGAATTCAAATTCTTGTTTCTATTGTTTGATTTATTGATCTATGTTTCCTTGTGGTTGATTTTAGTATTGTTTATTGATATTGTGTAGAATTATTCCTCTAAGTAGAAATTTGAATAGGAAGACAGAGTAAGCTACTGGTGGGACAAAATAATTGAATCCTCTAGTGAAATGAAATCTTGTTGAGATAGTGGTGCATGTTTTCCAAGATTTAGGGAATAAACCTTCACATATTTCCATTTAGGCTCTCGTATTGGAACCTTGAAGAGATGAATCTAGATATATTTTTCAAGTTTCTATTAAATATAATCCACTAAATTTTTAAGGTTTAATATATCATCAATAGGATGAGGTTTGGTTGAAAAATACAAAACAAACTTTTGAGTTCTTGGAAACACCAGAAGATATAAATGTCAAATATGTTACCTTCAATATTTGGGGTCCTAGCAGAAAATGGTGGGATTCAATTGTGATAGAAAATAATCAAGCGGTATTTGAGTGGAAGGAATTTATAGGTATTTTCAGAGATTATTTATATCTAGATTCATTGTTCTTGGTGAAATCCATAGAGTTTCTCATCCTATAGCAAGGTGACAGGACCATGAAACATTATGTGAACAATTTTTGTGGAGGTATTTCGGTTTTTTCTATGGTTGTATACAATTAGACAATGAGGGATCAATGGTTTGAGATGGTTCTCTGAACTAATATTTGATGAAAGGTTTTCTTTATAAAGATCACTTCTTATGTCAATGTGCAAGATAGAGCATTCATGGTTGAGCTTTACCTGGCTGGTATTTCAAGGTGGATGGAAGTTTTTTTCTCTTGCATTGGTATTTCTATGAATTAAATTAAAGTAAAGAGAATGTTTAATGATTATCATGGAGTTTCTATATAGTAGGCATTATATAGACCTCTTATAGTGCCTAGTAGATTCACTTTGATATGATTTTATTGTGGAAATTTTAGGAATTAGAAACAAATTTTTACTGAGGCACCAAATACTTATAGTTCTTATTGTCACTCATGACACCTATTGAAGTTCTGTAATTTATTTTCTACTCCACATAGTGGAATGGGATGATCATCACAAAAAAATAATATATTAAAATCATATTCTTCAATAACAAATATTTTCTATCCATAGGTATCTAGAAAAAAGATTCTTCAAACAGTGGAAGAGTCTCTATTGAATGTTAATGCGGATACGACAGCTATGATAGGTACCATCAAAATATATTCATCTTTTTTTACTATTTTATTTAATATTAATTCATATCACTCATTTATATCTACTTGTGTTATGTATTTTTTTATTCTTCATACAAAAACTTTGTCTTAAGTGATGGATATTTCAACACCACTTAGAATTAACAGAGAGCAAGGTCTTCGATATCCTACTTGTGTTTTCTATTTATCATAGATTGACCTTACTTGGAATGTTTTTTATCAACATTAAACCTCATTAAATAATTTTTAGAATGTATTTTATGATTTATCATATGTCCCTGATTGATTATTTTCTCCAACGGCTCTCATGTACTGCACCTAATGGGGTGTGTTATTTCATTTTTGAATAATGGGACCCATGGTTGAGTATATCTAGATATTCCTTTCCATATTTTGTTAGGGTAATATAGCTATTTTATTTTGACTTGGAGTGGTAATCCTTTATTAATGATCTATTTCCAGTTTTCAATGAGTTTCCTAATGTTTATCCTTCTTAATTTTATGGAATTTCACTAATAAGAGTTGTGGGGTATTTTATTGATTTAGTACCTTGTACTCATCCAGTGTGTATTCCATCTTACCATATGGAACTAAAATAGTTTACATATTTTATGACTCATTTGTATGGTTTTACAGAAAATGTTTTTATAGGCCCTAGTGTGTATCCTTGGGTGGGACTTGTTCTCTTTACGATGAAATATAATGGGACAATTTGTTAGTGTTTTTATTACTATAAACTCAAATGAGTCATGGTAAAGAATTAATATCCATTTACATGGATTGATGATTTATTTTAATATCTAAAAGAGTTGAAGTGGTTCTAAAATATTGATCTTAGATCTAGGTATATCCAATAGACAGTTAAATAATCTAACATTAAAAAGACCTCCATTAGAAGAAGGTATGGCTATTATGAGTATCTTTTCATGTAATTTGGCCAAACCAGTTCTCTTTTTGGTTTTATGGAATTGATTAAAAGGATATTTTATGAGCACATTTACTCGTTTAGGGTGGTATTTTTAGATAAAATTACGGTTTACTCTCTGACAGGGGGGATATGTGCGTTAGTTGAGAGAATTTATGGAAATATTGAAAAATTTCTGAATTTATGTGAAGATTTTGATATATAATTTCTAGATTTGAGAAGTAAATTTCTTGGTAAATGTGGTCTCGGATCATGGTATTTCAATTGATCTGGTGGAGGTGAAATTCGTTATGAAATTGTAGTAACCACATAATGTTTTTTATATTCAGGGCTTCTTGGGTATTGTGGGATATTACAACAAATTAATTACAAATTTATAGAAGTTGGATTCTACAATGATCACTCTCACTGATAATGGAGTTAATTTCATTTGGGATGAAAAAATATATAATTTCCTTTATTAATATGTAACATATTATGACTTTTTCACTAGTTTTAACCCTTATAGAGGTTATACGGTACAATGTCATATTCTGTGATGCACCAAGATTAGGCTTGGGATGTTTGCTTTTGTTGGGTGATCATGTGGTAGCCTATGGTTCTAGACAACCTAGGAAGAATGAGAAGAATTATCCACCCCATGAACTTGAACTCACATTCGTAATCCATTCTATTAAGAGTTGGTTTCTTTAATTCCTTATTGATGGTTTTCTATTCATTATGACCCAAAAATATTTAGATGTATCTTCTAGTAAAAAATATTTGAATCTTTGACATAGGTGTTTCATAAAGTATCTATAGTATTATGATTTCAACATTTCTTACACTATGGTAAGGGGAATTTAATTGCTGACTCTTTTACTAGGAAACATCTAACCTAGGACATGAAATGATCATTATAACATTGGAATATAATTTCCCTATTTTCTCATTTTCATTTGGGAGTAAAAGAGAAGGATTTTGATGTGGTTTTAGTGAGTATATAGTTTAAATCTTCTCTACTCAAGTTTATTATCCTTGATCAACATTTTTATGGTAAATTATGTGGCTTTTGGGAATCTCTTTATGGTGGGGAGACCATTAGGGAGTGGAAGTTATCTTTGAAGGGTATCCTTTGTTTTTTGTACTGGTTCTTAGTTCCTTTTCCAATGAAAAATGTTGTGATGGGGGATTACCATTTTTCTTGTGATTCATGCACCTTATTACCATGAAGATGTTCTATGATATGTGTTGTTAAATCTGGTGTCCATGTATGAGATGGGACATCACGTAATTTTTAGTTGTTTTACCTACCAACAATTCAAAGCCAACAACTAGAGAGCTTAAAGTTTTTTTCAACCACATATAGTGCCAACATGGAAGTTGGATGAAATTTCTATAGATTTTATGGTTGGTTTTCTACATACCACTTGAGGGAAGAATGAGATATGGGTTACGATTGATTGGATAACCAAATTGTCTCACTCTATGCCCATTCAAAAATCAACAAAATTTGAGGTCGTGGGATGTCTCTATGTGAAGGATATTGTGAGATTACATAAAGTTCCATCTATTATAGTCTCTAATATGGATCTATTTTTTACTTATTTTTTCTGGATAGTCCTTTAATAGTAAATGGGAAATCAGGTACATTTGAGCATGGAATATCATCCATATATAGATGGATAAAAAAATTGAGCTATATAGATTCTTGAGAAAATGATATGTGTTTGAATTCTTGACTTTAGTGGAGCTTGGGATGACCATTTGGGACTGGTTTAGTTATCATATGCCAGCTGTCATAAGTCTACTATAAGAATGGATCCTTTTAGGCCTTGTATTGATGGCCTTTTAGATCTCTATTTTGTTAGTCATAGATTGTTTAAAGTTCCTTAGTTGGAATGAATCTGGTTTAAGAGGAGATGATGAGGATTTAGTTGATTTGTTAAAAAATGCTGAAGGGTAACAAATTTTATAAATCCTATGTTGATTTTTATTGTCAACTGTTAGAGTTTTATATTGGTGATTGGGTGTTTTTTAGAGTTTCACCACGATTAAGACATCAGCATCTTGGGAAATACAAAAATATTACATTGAAGAATGTGGGCCCATTTGAGATTGTGAAGTGGATGGGAAAGTGTCTTTCCATTTTTCACTCCCACCATAGTTGACTTTGATCCAAAATGTTCTTCATGTATCATAGCTTTGAAAATATCTTTCTGACCATTATAATTCCTTGAGTTGGGAAGAACTTGATGTTATCCCAGATTTATCTGTGACTAAGCATCTATTGAGGATTATAGATTCTAAGACAAAGGTTCTTCATGAGTTGATGATACCACCAGTTCATGTTCTATGGATGCAAGGTTCTGATTCATATGAGACTTTGTAGAATCAGTCATTGGTGAGAGATAAATGTCCTCATATCATTGATATGGAATCTTATGGATATGATTTCTAGGGATTGATTGTGTTTTCAGGGGGGAGGTTATAACATCTCCTTACCATATTTCAGGTATTTATTGACCATTTTTTTATATAATGTTCAGGTATGTATGTTTAAATGAATTAATTTAGTCCATGTATAAATGTGTCAAAGGTTATAGAAAATTCTATTTTGGTCTAGTTTGAGTTAGGAGAATTTTTTTTTGTTTTTTTATATAGAATGTGTGTGTACTATCTATAGGAAAAATTCACATCAGGAAAATAATTCCTGAATGAATCTTTTGCACAATAGAATCCATGAAACAATTTAATAATTTGAATGATAAACAATCTATGAATTTTTTTTCATGATGTATATTCTCTAGGATTGGTATTTTGAACTCAAGGGGACACCTTTTTCAGTATATAAACCCCTTAGGATATTCAAGACCTGAATAAACAATTTATTCCAAGAATTCCTTATACCTAGTGGTTTTTTGTACCTTATAGCTTGATTTTTTTTATTTTCTTGTATAACCACTTCTCTTTTGTCCCTAAGGATACCTGAGGATATTTTTTGGTGAATTATTCATTTAAATATGTCGTATTTTGTAGTATGATATCTTGTGAGTTTTCTCACTATGGTTTTCTTCTTCTCTATTCTACCATTCATTGGGGATGGTATGATCTTATGAATTCCAATTTAATTGGGTTTTGATCTTGATGTTTTTTTATCTAGCAATTTTATTGTTGGTATCCTTCGCTTTCATTATTCATTAGTGTTTCTATTGAGGGTGTTGATTTGATAATTGATTAAAGCTAGGTGGTTCCATAGGATTTTACAAAAAAATTGAAAGAATAAATTGATTGATTGATTTTAAATGAATCTTTAAATTTATTAAAAACATAGAATTGATATGATGGATGTTTTATTTTGAAAAGGTAATAAAAATTTTGAAAACCCCCCAATATCAATGGAATTGAAATTGTTGGTTGTATTTGAGAAAAATTGATTCCTTGATTTGGAAATGGATTTGATGAAATAATTTCCTCTTGAGCCTTTATATAGATGGATTAAATTTAATTATTATTTTAAAATGAATGAATTAATGAAAACCTATTATTTAGCATTTTAATGATAATGGTATGTTGAGAACTAAAATTGGGAAATTATATTTTTAAATAATTTGAAATAATGTATTTTAACATAATAGATAGATTGATTGATTGATGTACTAAAGCACGTGTGAACCTAGGTATTTTTTGGGTAATTAGGAAAAGTATTCTATTATTTAACCCTTATAAATTATTTGATTGTGAAAACACTGAGATAAACATTCTACAACATGACTATCCAAATGGGGAGTTGAGTCTTGATGGCCTGAGTCAAGGTATGCTTTCACACATTTAGTTGAGATCATTGATTGAGTAGTGTGAGGAAGTTATTGTCAGAAACTAATATTCCATGGTACTTATTAAATTGTTCTATGATATTATTGACTTAATGATTAAATGAAATTGGTTATTGAATGGTTTTATTCATGCCAACTACTTTATATAAATGTTTTATAAAAAATGTTCATTTAATCCTGTTTTGATATATCTTTCATCCTTTTGATTATAAAATCATGTTTTGTTGAAAAAAATTGAATTCTATTCCATTTATTTTTTATTCAAATTGACACCATAATTTATTTAATTTTTATGTAATTGATTATGTAACACTTTTTGATACCCTACTGTGCTATTTAGAACACATCGTAATTTTACCTTCATGTATTTGATGATTATCTTATGTCAGGTCCAAGAAAAGGGAACACAACACTTGAAGGTCATTTATGTTCTTGATCCTTCTTACATAGAATGATTGAGGTAGCCAATAGAGATGTGATCCAATTTTTACATGGTATATGTACCTTCTTTTATCTCACAAGATGTTGTGTCTTTTGAAGATATACAATTTAGGTATTGTTTTTCCTATTTCACTCTGGTACATTCTTCCTTTGGGGTGTTGATCTTACTAACTTGTATATTTTTTATTCTACATGATTCATGGTAAAATCATTCACTAATTATTATTTTAAAATTTTAGGCTCTATTATCCAACTTATTGGGATCAGGAACACCATTTGTGGCCTGCTCAAGTATTAGTGTATCATGGCATCCAGTCTGGTTCATGACTCAAATTGTGTTTCCTTATTTGATGATTAAATGTCAATATAACATATCTACAACCAAAAAAACATTATTAAAAATTTATGTTATATTATACTACTAAATAAATTTTCATATTCTTCTATGCTATAAATTTATAGTATTGTTCAAGTATGTGGATATACCGACCCAAACATGAACATACCTTGAATTAATGAATGAGTTGGAGTTTTTTTTGTTGTAATATTACTATAACATAAAAATAGTTATCTTATTTACTGTTTTTTATTGTGATATATTATAATTTCATGTAATTATAATAAGAATTAATGGGCATGAAAATATTACATGATTGGAATAAAATATTATCCTCTTAGAAATCATTTTTTAAACTGTATAAATTAACGATGGAATCATGGTGATCATATCATTAATAGGGTCTCTAATTTGTTATACAAAAACCTTAATGATGTCATGAAATAATATTTATCATATAATCTAGTCAATATATCCAAAATTGTAAGGTTGTGAAGGAGAAGGAAACATGTTGCGTCGTGGAGGAGGAAGTCTCCACCGTGGATGAACGGTGATTTTTTTCTTAATGAATGGGGTATATGAATATAAAATGATAATAACCTCTATATACTAACATTAAATTATTTAAATAATAATAATATCTCTATATTAGTGTGTATATAATAAATTTTAATTAATATAATGTAACACACCAAGATTTCATTGTATGTACTTCTTCAAAGCAATTCAATAACTTGCACTACACGTAACAATGAGTTCAAGTGCACCATTACTTACCAAACAAGCCGTTCAAAAGAGGTTATGAATAGTATTAACTAAATTTTGAACCTTATAAAATCCTTATAATTTTAGAATCCATATTATGAGTTTCTTAGACATAATGTAAGAACAAATTCCTTTTTTTCAGATAAAAGAAGTATTTTTCAAAAATGCTCTTTAACCAACTTTAATGGTGAACATTTTTTAAATCCAATATTTTAAACTTTTATATATTCAATTTGACTAAATAAAATTATTCTTTAGAATGGGGACATAAAAAAATTACAATTTAACACCCCAATATTCCACAGTACGCTTCTCTTTGAATAATACAGTAGCGTGTGTTGTACGCAACTTCGAGTTCTAACACACACTACAACCAATCAAACTAGCCGTAATGAATAGTAATACATATTTTTTAAAATTTTATAAATTTTATCTCTTAAAATGGAATTCATTTTTATATTTTTAATATCTAATTTAGCCTAGGGTGAAATTTTGGTACTTTTCAGATAACTTTTATTTGTTGATGAATAGTGAAAATTACTAAATTTTAATTAAAAACAACTTTTTTAATCAAAACAATTAGTAGTGATAAATTCTGAATTTGAATTGTTTTAAAGTATATGTAGAATATATTTTTACCATTTAATACAATGTTTTTCATTGGACAAAATTTCACAATTAAACTGGACATAAACAAGTGTCAATCTTTTGATAGTTATTATCTCTTAAAAACACGCTTTTTGTTTTAACAATGGGAATTAATTTTAAATTAATTTCTGCCACTTCTATGTTTTGAATTTGGAAAAATGGATTCCATATTTGGAATCAGGATTTTCAAATTGTGTAAATAGGTAAATTTTATTTTTAGATATTTTGAATAATTACTTCGGTAAATATTTTATTTACCATGGTTAAAAGGTAAATCTGGTACATAAGGGTTAAAAAATAATATTATAATAATAACAAATTACCCTAAAACGTGTCCTAACCTTATTGGTTGATAAATTTCCAACCATGGGCATACTTGGGTAGATTTTTGGACCCCATGGAGCCACTTGTAAGTGATAATGACACTTTATATTAATTACGTTAAAATAAATAAAAAAAATGACATAAGCATATATCTTTTAGAAAGACATTTTTTACATAGGGTTATATATGTTTTATTTTCCATTATAAAAATTAATTAGAAATCTAAAAAGATTTACTACATAATTATATTTTATTTATAATTTTTAGACAATAAATAATTTAATTTATTTATGACACAATGATGATATAGTAATTACCATAATAGTGAAAAATTAATATAATTGATATTATAAATACACAACTAAATATAATTTGAGACTTTTTATGAATTACACTAATTTTATAGGTTAATATGACATGTTTTTATTGACTTAATTAACTTTTTTCGAAGTAATCATTCTGTTATGATTTTCACAAAAATCAATTATTTAATAGTGTCAAAATTGACATAAAAGATTTTTTAAAACAAATATTATATTATTAATTGATATTCAATTCCTAAAAATCTAATGTTTTTCCAAGAGACTTAAATCATGATAGGTGTGTCATTAATGGACCACTTGGGGGTCACTTGGATGTATATAGTAATTTTATTAACCATATAATATAAAAATACAAATGGACATTGTAAAAGTGTAACTAATTAACTAAGAGTTAATACTTAATAATAACGTTAATATAGTGACCCAAACCTATATAAATTATATAGGTTGATTGGTATTCTACCTATCACCAGTTTAAAATTTAAATAATCCACTTTGGGTCCATTAGAAACCGAATATGAATTTATTATAAAATAATATTTCTAACTTTTCCAAAGGTGCCACTCACCCCTCTTATAAAAGGGAACTCCCCCTTCTCACTAATTCACACATTAAAAGCCTTTTGGTTCGGCCAAACCCTGCCCCAATACTCTCTAAACTTCCCAAACTACAACCTAGATGCTTTATTTTGATCATAAATCCAACCTAAGGAGCCCTTTTGATCAAATAAAAGGAAGAACCCGAAGAAGAGGTAATGTTTTCACCAACTTTTTTTCAAATTCATTTCTTCTTCAACTTCTTATTTCTTTGTTATTCCTATTCTAAAATAATGAATCCAGTATCTCCTATATACTGTAATATTATTATAAATATGGTACAACCATATTCAGTATTCTATCTATCCTTTGAATGACATGTCACCATGCGTGCGTACGTACGGCTTACCGTCTCCATGTCGTGGTGTAATTGTTATTCAATATATTTTTATTTGGATGGTTATAATAATGATCTTTAATTCATGTAAATAATAAATATTACATGATAATGATTATGTATATATTATATACCATCCAATTAAATATTATTTTAATATCAAAAGAATGATATTGTTGCTCGTGCGTACGTACGGACTTCCGTCTCCACGAATGCGATGAGATTCATTCTCCATCGTATCCATCCAAGTATAATTCTCATTTGATGATTAATAACAGTATCTAAGTACTTGATATAATTCTGGATATGAATAAGATACAACCTACCCATGAAAACCATGGCTTACGTAACAAAACATATAAAATAAAATGAGTAAGTTAACACCCGAAACAACGATAATACTAAGATATTATTAACAAAGCAATTTTAAAAGATCATATATGATATCATATTAATGTATATCATTATTGAATAATTTAATAACAATTATTTCACCATTATAAAGGATGTTAACCTACCCCCAACCAAGGAAGAGTACATGGTAAGGGGTTTCCACCTCACTTCTAATTTCTATGAGATTCATGTCATATTGCCACTATTAACTTTTGTGTGGTGTATGTACTACCAATAATTGTATTCATTGTGTAATACACTTTAATTTATGTGTATTTACATATTAATTTTATGGTACCTCTTTCATAGGTTGTATGTTTTGTAAGTTACCAAATTGGTAAGGGTTTATTTCGCAATCTCTTCATTATCCGAGGTTGTTTATAAGTAATAATCTACTGGGATTTCTTTATCATCCACATCCATGTTTCTTCAAAATGTATTTCAAAACATTTTTACTATTTAATAGACAATGGGTTAAATTCATTTATACCCTTGTCTATTTTGAAAGGAATCATTCCGTCGTTTTCCAAACAAGGTACTTTTTAACCTTTTCGACAAATTTAAGGTAAGAATGTCTTTTTAAACTTATACAGCGGGTGCGGTTATTTTCCGCCGTTATAAAATTGTTGAATCTTCCCTTACAAGCCTATAAGAATATTTTCAAAGTAAATGTTTTATTTTATAATTATGTGACTTTTAAATGATTTCAAAATCAATATTTTAAGAATTTGTGAAAGGTACTCTTTATCAAGATCATAATTTTAAATGTTTTAAAGTTTTATCTTTCTAAATATTTTTAATTAAAGTCCATGTTTTCAAAATGATTTTAAGGATTTATTTATATGGACATGAATGTTTTTGAAATGATATTTCTTTTCAAAAGTTTCAAAGTGTTATGGGACACTTTGATTCAAAAATATCTTTTAAATTACTTCCTTTATAAATGTGTGACTTTTCAATAATTTCGAGAAAAGAGATATTTCTCTCAAATAGTTTTTACTTCATCTATGTCAACATACTTTGATGGATTTTAAGCTTATTTGAAGTTGATTTATTATGATACAAAACTTGTGTATTGTATTGAAGGTTTTGGGATATGTTTTACTATGGATGTGTTATTTTTATACCATTCATGGTTTATGGAGAAAGTATTGACATTTTGTATGCTAGTTTTAATAAAAATGTTTATGTTATGTTTAAACCTTTTCATATGGGAATGCATTGGACTTAGTAAGTGATGGGTAGAGCCCGCTATATCTCCTCGATGCATCGGTAGGTCTCAAGAGACAAACTAGTGTCTTGGCACAAGGCCTTGACAAAATCATATTTGTAGTCTTGGCACGAGGCCTTGGCTATGTGGTTATGATAGTCTGGCATTATGCATTACATCATTATGAAAGTGGTTATTGATATTTCATGTGATTATTCGACTAGTAAAATATCCATGTGAATAAGTAAATGGAATTATTTCAATTTATTTTTTCCATACTTTGTTGAAGTTCAAGTTTAAAAGGCTTTTGTTTTAGTTATACAATGGAATAATTGTTTATTCTTATTTATAAAAGTTTTTGCTATATTGTTATCCTTACTGGGCATTTGATCTCACCCCTTTTCTATTTTTTATTTTTCCCAAGATTCCAAGAAGTGTATTGTGATTGATATGAAAGGTTAAGCCAAGGGAATAATGGTGTTCATAAAGATTATTTATGTTGTTTTGTACGTCTTAAAGTGCAATTTAACATTCATGTATGTAATATATTTTCCAAGACTTCTAAACTGATTAGTCCTTCGGGACATGATTCCTTGTAATAATGCCAATGTATTAAAATAATGCACCGACTCTGGGTAACTGGGGTAGGAGTGTTACAGTTGGTATCAGAGGAATTTTAGAAATAACCTTGGAAACTAGATTTAGATAAACTCTGATTAGAGCACATAGCCCTAAGATAGACTTTGAGGATTAGTATAGAAGAACTTCATAGAATTTTGGTATTGTAGAGATTTTGTGAGTTTTCCAAGCAATACATCCCTGTCTGGATACGAGCAGGTAGAGGCGGCTCTGGCATAGATGTACCTAGGGGTAATGCCCGAAAACACCGCTTTGAGCTAGACTCGAATGGGAACTGGTGCATGACAACGGGCCTTGCTTCACTCTTGGTTACGACACTCTCGGGGGATATTCTTAGGATAATTCTCATTTTCTTTACAAACCATTATGAAGGGATCATGAGTATATAATTACTCTAAGAAAACATTTTTATGATTATGGATAATATCCATAAACTGTTCAATTTTCATTAGGTATTTTACAAGTTTGGAGTTATTCATTGCAATTCATAAACTAACCTAGTTCATGATATTGTGCAGAAATGGTGCCCAGTAGAAGGAATGTGAACTCTAGTAATACGTGTGATCCAAAGAGTAAGAAGGATCGTATCTTTCATTGTATTTAGACATTATTTAGAAGGGAAATAGTCTCCCTCGTATTATCATCATATGAAGAAATAGTATCATGTGTGGATAAGATAACTAAAAAGTTTACTGAGTCCTATGTCTTTGAAGGGAAGCAAGAGAAGAAAAGGATGTAAGAGAGAAATATGGATAAAGGGAAGAGGGAAAAGAAGAATTTCCCCATAAGTGATAACAGTTGTAAGAAACACCCTGGAACTTTCCAGAAAGGAATGCGAGTTTGTTATAAGTGTGTAGGAAAAGGGCACCAAGTACGTGACTACAAGGGTAAGAAAATGGTTTCAAATGTACAATGCTTCATTTGCAAGGAGTTTGGACACTACGTAAACCTATCATCAGACTATGCCGCAAATGATGTTATTGGATAACAATAAAGTTATGATACTACCACATATGAAGAGGAATGATTAGAGTTCTTATGTTGATTATGTCATTTGAGTGTTGTATCAGCAATTTACTTGTAATAATAATTATGGAGTATATAATGATTGTACTGCAGTACTATTTCATTGAGGATTTGAGATTTTATGGTACTAAGAAAAGTGACTCTACAGCAAGTTAAAAAAAATTTAAATTACATTGTTGAAGGAAAGATAAACCTTAATATGGTCCTAATATTGAGGTACATATTTTGGAATAAGATATGGTTGATTTGGGAAATTATATCAGATATTCTTGACTACCATGAAACCGATTAAGGATTTGTATATTCCATAATGTTTGGAGTTTACAACACTTTTTGATGGATGAAGTATATCCAGAATTCTATATGGAATAAGGGAGAATGAATGTAATCAATAAGGATTATGGTAATTCAGGATGTTTCAGTGTTTTAAAAGAATACATGATGAAGGTATTCATATGCTATTATGGGGTAAAAAGGATCTACATTATGTTTACCTTCCTTGTAAATGTTGGACTGTGAGTTTGGATAGAAGTATTTTGGATAATTATAGTTTGAGATTAATTTTGGATTGCCATAAAAGGACAACCTGGAGGTCAGGAGACAACCCGTCGTGACTGGCAAGGCCGCGAGACTTGAACCCACAACCGAAGGGCGACAAGGGTGTATCACCTACCACTGGCCGACGAGATTTCCTGGATTAAATAATGTAGTTTATTTTAAGAAGGTCTAGTAGATGAATTATAAATTCATTTATTTAACCCCAAACGAATAGGATAAATAGAATATTTTTTTTAAGTTCAATTATCTATTAGAGTGAAATATGAGTTTATGGTAGAAATTAGGTAAAATATGGAACTCTACTTTTCAAGTACATATTTTTCTTCTCCTATTATTCTATGAAGAAATTAATTCATATACTTTATTGAAGGGATCTTAAAACCAAAAATGTGTTATCCTAATACCTTATGTTTTGTTGAACCGATGGCATTTAAAATCCTCATAGATTACTGAATTTAAGGACCTAAATTTTAAACATGTTTAAGATTGATGACCTCACTCACCAGCTATAAATATTTACATTTTTCCTCCAATTATATGTCTCT
The DNA here is from genome assembly GCA_963277665.1 of Viscum album. NCBI lineage: Eukaryota > Viridiplantae > Streptophyta > Magnoliopsida > Santalales > Viscaceae > Viscum > Viscum album. Next base: position 137,561,265 of record OY728134.1, read on the forward strand.
AATTTCCACCAATGTTCTCCAAATCGAGATCATCATTCGGTGGTGACCCTTTCATTTCTCTTTTCCTCCTATTAAGACTAAATTGTATTAACCAAATTTCTTATGTGGGGTTTCCCACAAAGATATTTTCTATTTTCAACATTTATTTTCAAAACAAATATCAAATTGCGAGGATGCAATTTATTGAAGGAGGGAAGAATGTAACACACCAAGATTTCATAGTATGTACTTCTTCAAAACAATTCAATAACTTGCACTACACAGAACACCGAGTTCAAGCGCACCATGACTTACCAAACAAGCCGTTCAAAAGAGGTTATGAATAGTATTAACTAAATTTTGAACTTTTTATAATCCTTATAATTTTATAATCCATATTATGAGTTTCTTACACATAATGTAAGAACAAATTCCTTTTTTTCAGATAAAAGAAGTATTTTTCAAAAATGCACTTTTACCAACTTTAATAGTGAACCCTTTTAAAATACAATATTTTAAACTTTTATATATTCAATTTGACTAAATAAATTTATTCTTTAGAATGGATACATAAAAAAATTTTACATTGTAACACCTCAATCTTTCATGGTACGCTTCTCTTTGAATAATACAGTAGCGTGTGTTGTACGTAACTTCGAGTTCTAACACACACTACAACCAATCAATATAGCCGCAATGAATAGTAATACCTAATTTTTAAAATTTCATAAATTCTATCTCTAAAAATGGACTTAATTTTAGGATTTGGAATATATAATTTATCCTAGGGTGAAATTTTGGTACTTTTCGGATAACTTTTATATTTTGATGAATAGTGAAAATTACTAAATTTTAATTAAAAACAACTTTTTTAATCAAAATAATTATTAGTGATAAATTATGAATTTGAGTGGTTTTAAAGTATATTTAGAATATATTTTTACCATTTAATACAATTTTGGTCATTAGTAAAAATTTCACAATTAAACCTGACATAAACAAGTGTTAATCTTTTGATAGTTATTATCTCCTAAAAACACCCTTTTTGTATTAACAACGAGAATTAATTTTAAATTAATTTTTTCCACTTTTGTGTTTTAAATTTGGAAAAATGGATTCCATATTTGGAATCAGGATGTTCAAATTGTGTAAATAGGTAACTTTTAATTTTAGACATTTTGAATAATTACTTTGGTAAAAAGTTTATTTACCATGGTTAAAGGGTAAATTCGGTAAATAAGGGTTAAAAATAATATTATAATAATAATAAAAATTACCCTAAAACGTGTCCTAACCTTATTGGTTGATACAGGTCCGACCATGGGCATGTTTGGGTTGATTTTTGGACCCCATGGAGGAACTTGTAATTAATAATGACACTTTATATTAATTAAGTTAAAATAAATACAAAAATTACATAAGCATATATCTTTTAGAAAAACATTTTTTACATAAGGTTATATATGTTTTATTTTAGATTATAAATAATCATTAGAAAGATAAAAATCTTTCCTACATAATTATATTTTATTTATAATTTTTAAACAATAAATAATTTAATTTATTTATGACACAATGATGATGTTGTAATTACCATAATAGTGAAAAATTAAAATAATTGGTATTATAAATACACATATAAATATAATTTGAGACTTTTTATGAATTAAACTAATTTTATAGGTCAATATGACATGTTATAATTGACATAATTAACTTTTTTTGAAGTAATAATATTTTTATGATTTTCACAAAAATAAATTATTGAATAGTGTCAAAATTGACATAAAAACATTTTTAAAACAAATATTATATTATTAATTGATATTCAATTCCTAAAAATCTAAGGTTCGGCCAAGAGACTTATATCATGATAGGTGTATCACTAATGAACCACTTGGTGGTCTCTTGTATTTATATAGTAATTTTATTAACCATATAATATAAATATACAAAGAGACATTGTAAAAGTGAAACTAATTAACTAAGAGTTAATACTTAATGATAAGGTTAATATAGAGAACCAAACCAGTATAAATTCTATTGGTTGAGTGGCTTTCAACCTATACCCACCTTAACCTTTAAATATTCCACTTTTTATCCATTAGAAATCGAATATGAATTTATTATAAAATAATATTTCTAGCTTTTCCAAAGGTGCCCCTCACCCTCTTATAAAAAGGCACTCCCCCTTCTCACTAATTCACACATTGAAAGCCTTTTGGTTCGGCCAATCCCTGCCCAAATACTCTCTCAAATTCTCTCAATACAACCTAGAGGATTTATTTTGATCATAAAGCCAACGTAAGGAGCCCTTTTGATCAAATCAAAAGGAAGAACCCGAAGAAGAGGTAATGTTTTCACCACCTTTTTTTCAAATTCATTTCTTCTTCAACTTCTTCTTTCTTTGTTATTCCCATTCTAAAATAATGAATCCAGTATCTCCTATATACTGTAATATTATCATAAATATGGTACAACCATATTCATTATTCTATCCATCCTTTGAATGACATGTCACCATGCGTGCGTACGTACGGCTTACCGTCTCCACGTCGTGGTGTAATTGTTATTCAATATATTATTATTTGGATGGGTATAATAATGATTTGTAATTCATGTAAATAATAAATATAACATGATAATGATTCTGTATGTATGATATACCATCCAATTAAATATTATTTTAATATCAAAAGAATGATATTGTCGCTCGTGCATACGTACGAACTACCGTCTCCACGAATGCGATGAGATTCATTCTCCATCGTATCCATCCAAGTCTAATTCTCATTTGATGATTAATAATAGTATCTAAGGACTTGATATCATTCTGGATATGAATAAGATACAACCTACCCATGACAACCACGACTTACGTAACAAAACATATAAAAGAAAATGAGTAAGTTAACACCCGAAATGACGATAATACTACGATATTATTAACAAAGCAATGTTAAAAGATCATATATGATATCATATTAATGTATATGATACTTTTATAATTTAATAAAAATTATTTCACCATTATAAAGTAGGTTAACCTACCCTCAACCAAGGAAAAGTACATGGTAAGGGGTTTTCATCTCACTCCTTATTTCCGTGAGATTCATGCCATATTGCCACTATTACCTTTTGTGTGGTGTATGTACTTCCCATAATTGTAGTCTTTGTGTAATACACTTTTATTTATGTGTATTTACATATTAATTGTATGGTACCTCTTTCATGGGTTGTATGTTTCGTAAGTTACAAAATTTGTAAAGGTTTATTTCACAATCTCTTCATTATCCGAGGTTGTTTATACGTAATAATCTACTGGGATTTCTTTATCATCCACATCCATGTTTCATAAAAATGTATTTCAAAACATTTTTACTATTTACTAGACAATGGGTTAAAGTCATTTATACCCATATGTTTTCTTAAAGGAATCATTCCGTCGTTTTCCAAACAATGTACTTTTTAACCTTTTCGACAAATTTAAGGTAAGAATGTCTTTTAAAACTTATACGGCGGGTGCGGTTATTTTCTGCCGTTATAAAATCGATGAAGATTCCCTTACAATCCTATAAGAATATTTTCAAAGTAAATGTTTTATTTTATAATTATGTGACTTTTATGTGATTTTAAAATTAATATTTTAAGAATTTGTGAAAGGTACTCATTATCAAGATCATAATTTTAAATGTTTTAAATATTTTTCTTTCTAAATATTTTTAATTAATGTCCACATCTTCAAAATGATTTTAAGGATTTATTTATATGGACATGAATGTTTTGAAATTATATTTCTTTTCAAAAGTTTCAAAGTGGTATGGGACACTTTGATTCAAAAATCTCTTTTAAATTACTTCCTTTATAAATGTGTGACTTTTCAATAATTTCGAGAAAAGAGATATTTCTCTCAAATAGTTTTGATTTCATCTATGTCAACATCCATTGATGTATTTTAAGCTTATTTGAAGTTGATTTATTATGATACAAAACATTTGTATTGTATTGAAGTTTTTGGGATACTTTTTACTGTGGATGTGTTATTTTTATACCATTCATGGTTTATAGAGAAAGTATTGACATTTTGTATGCTAGATTTAATACGAATTTTTATGTTATGTTAAAACCTTTTCATATGGGAATGCATTGGACTTAGTATGTGATGGGTGGAGCCCGCTATAGCTCCTCGATGCATTGGTAGGTCACATGAGAAAAACTAGTTTCTTGGCACAAGGCCTTGACAAAATCTTATTTGTAGTCTTGGCACGAGGCCTTCGCTATGTGGTTATGATAGTCTGGAATTATGCATTCCATCATTATGAAAGTGGTTATTGATATTGCATGTGATTTTTCAATTAGTAGAATATCCATGTGAATAAGTAAATGGAATTATTTCATTTTATTTTTTCCATACTATGTTGAAGTTCAAGTTTAAAAAGCTTTTGTTTTACTTATACATTTCCTTAAATGTTTATTCTTATTTATGATAGTTTCCACTATATTTTAATCCTTACTAGGCATTTGAGCTCACCCCTTTTCTATGTTTTATTTTTCCCATGATTCCAAGAAGTGTATTGTGATTGATATGCAGGGTTAAGCCAAGGGAATAATGGCATTCATAAAGATTATTTATGTTGTTTTGTATGTCTTAAAGTGCAATTTAACATTCATGTATGTAATCTATTTTCCAAGACTGCTAAACTGATCGGTCCTTCGGGACTTGATTCCTTGTAATATTGCCAATGTATTAAAATAATGCACTATCTCTGGGTAAGTGGGGTCAGGGTGTTACATATAATTTATGATAAAATCTAAGTAGTTGATAATACTCATGATTGGGGAATGAATTTTCCTTGGAATCCTTTTTAGAAATGAAGGAATTATTATAGATAATGGTGAAAAAATATTTTAAATGATGGAGATAATTTTGATAGTATATAAATTTCATATTTTCAATTATAAATTATAATGGGAATTGATTATTTAAGTGGTTAAGATGTAACTATTTTATAAGTAAAAAGAATCACAGTTTTGGGAGTAACCCTTACAATTTCAATAATGTAGGGTTAATATTCATGTTTCAAAAGAAAAATGGAAAACAGGAGATAAGAATTATTTTTGGATCAAAACTCACCAAAACAACTCCATTTTTTGACAACTCTGAGTGTTTTTTGGATTTTTGTTTTAACTTATAAACTTTTAATCTAATTTTCATCTACCTTGTCAAATAATTTCTAACCTTATTAATTAATTTAAATGAAAATGATTAATTTTTTTATTTTTTTATTAATTTAATACTTCTAAAAAAATATTAACAAAAATTTTTAAATGTGTGGAAATTTAATTTTAAGATAAATGCAATTAATCATGTAAACACAGTTTTTAGAGAAATAATGTATTTAATATTTTAATATATATATATATAAGATAAAATAATATTGGATACTTATTCTAATGACCTGAATTATTTTATTATAAAAAGATATAGGATATGATATTTTCAATTACGTCCAAAACCAATTCTCTCTTAAAAATACTTGATTCAAAGAAAAGACACAAAATAGTTTTTTTTATAAATGTGACCTTCTAATTAGTTCTAAAATTTTTGAATATATAATTTATAAGATCAACTAATATTTTTAAATTCAAAACTTTTTTCCATGGATTTATATTTGATCACCTAAATTGATTTATAATCTTATATATAAATCTTATATAATGATAAATTCATAAAATTTCTATGTTCATGAAAACTATACATTTTGACTAAAACCGAACATTTGCATAAAAAGCAAAAAAATTCATACTGAATCAATTTATATATGAGAAATTTCAAAATGGAGGTCATTTTTATTAATTCCAAAATAATTTTTTTTAAATTCAATAATTAATAAAATCATAATATAAAATGAAAAATTGTTTTTATTGGAAAATGAAATTTTCTGATATTCACTGTTTTTCTAATTTCATATTATTTACCAACTAAATTTGTGTTAACCAATTGTTAATTTAAAACATAATTTATCAATAATCATATGTTTTTTCAGAAATTGAAATTTTTATCTCATAAAAACGTACATTTTTTATAAAAATAATTTTATAAATAATAAATAATCTTATTATTCATTATGTAAACTATCTGAATTACATTCATATTAGAAATTAGCTTTTATTTTCTTTATACATATATTTTATAAATTTTTACTCCTATTCATTCTCCCTAATTCAATGGGTAGGTTTTAGTAGCGATACTAAATATTTTATATTTTATCTAAGAACATCATTATTTCATATATGTTTGGTGTTGTGTGTGGAGAAAATTATTGAACACATTAACTTATTTAATGGTAATCATATATTATGATCTTGAGGTGTTATAGCTTCTTTAATAATTTCCATATGGGCATCTTTATTTCTCTAAGGGTAACCGAAATTATAAATTTATAACATGAATCAAATAAACCACTAAACTACATGGTAGTATAAGAATTGAATGTCTAAGGTTGAACCCACAGAGATAGGGATGGAGAAAATATTAATTCAATAATAAACAAATTACCTAATTTTGATTTTCCAAAATTAAATCTAAGCTACTAAGCATGTGGTTGATGAAGACGGTGGGAGAAAAATTATAAAAATTGTGTCAGGTAGTAATGAATCCAGTTTCTTTGGATGAAAATGTATAAAATAATTAATTAAAAATTATATAGTTGTCAAAATCTGGTTCTATCAAGTCCAATGGTCGTGGTAAACACTCTCTATCCAATGTTATTCATTTCTCATGTCCAGGGACTTCATCTTGCAAATGATGGTTAACCTAAAACCATATTTAAACAAAGGGTATATATGAACCCAATGGTCATTGATGAAGTCTAAACCTTAGATATCACATCAAACAAATACATTCAATTAACTCATAAAATGGTCATGATCAAAGAAAGAAATATATTAAACCCACTTCCAAACCCTAATTATAATGGTCGTGAAAAAAGGGAATCAGGGAAGGGATAGAAATAAAGAACCAATTTGAAACCCCAATATGAATTGAAATAAAAAATAAAATACCTCATATAATCAATCATTCTTCATCATGCATGTCACATAAAAAATAAATCACCCCATAATGCTATCCATGAGAGGGCGTAGAAAATGAATGTACAATATCCTACAGAATATCGGTGAATCAGGGCTTCTTGGTGGTGCATGTGTTTGAAAGAATCCAGTGAATCTCTTCTGGTTCCATTTATACCCAAAGATTTTGATAAGGTATGATTTCATAAGGGTTTTTAGTTCAAAACCTTATCAGCAGCATCAAATCTTTTATCAATGTATCTTATTTTTTTAGTTTCATAAAACCGTCATGATGTGTAAATTTACACAATGTTTAATCCATGTCAGTGGGGTATTTTTCATATCCATTTTCATCTTGAAACTTCACATCATATATAGCTTAAACAACTTTTAATTTCTACTCACAACATATATTACTTCCTGAATTATTCTAATCGTTGGAGTCTTCCTGATGAACTATAGTTAGGTAATAAAATATACGATATGTAAATAGTCTTGTTTCAATTTTTATGTCTACTTAGGCTCCAAAAATTCAGTATCATGTGGCAAGTGAATCTTACAATGTGAAGTGTATTTTATCTTCAATAATAACTTCATTTAATTCCTTTTAAACTTATATATTTTTTCCTAGAATAAAACACAAGATAAGTCGAATAATTGTAAAGATTGGACATTCAAATAAAGAAAATAATTTATTAAACACTAAAAAATACATACATGAAAAGCCCATATAATTTATGCTTATAAACCTAAACCTAGTGACCAGAACCTTATGCATTGAAACATATGCCCTAAACCATATTATTAATGAAATTTTATAGAAATATTAACCTTACACTATTTCTATATATAAAAAATCTTCTATTTATAATATCTTAAAATTTTTAAGTAGTTTACACTTGCGAACAAAGTTTTATTCACGATATTGAGTATTTTATTATTTCATATAATTAATTAATTAATAAATTAATTATTTTTTCCGCAAAGGTTTTTATGAGTTTTGGAAGCTTGTTAAAAGTATCAATAGAACTCTCAAAATATAGAAAAATATATTTAGAGATGATTGTGGAGATCAGGATTTTTTTTGGGGGAATTTATTTATAAATTGTGTTCATGGAAGATTTGTGAAGTAATGAGGAACATGAGAGAGAAATTCAACAAGTGACACATATGTTTTAAAAGTTCAGCAACTGTATTTACTTCACTATTATAGAAATCACAAAGGAGATTCAACATGTGATCATATTTCTAGTGTGATCAAGCTACATCGACTTATGCTATTCATTATCTATCATTCAATTTCAAAACATTATATTGCTTATTTATTTATTTTTACTATTTAAATATAATTTTATTCTTCTCCCTCCCAAAATAAGTTTCAAATGTTTGTAGTTATACCTCCAATGTAAGTTCTATAGAGATGTGACTCTCATCAAATGTCATGTTTTTTCTAGGATATATCTTGGACAATATAAAGGATGGTTTTTTATGGGGTGTTACTATAGGTAAATTAAGGTAATGATATATAAAATCTTATCACTTCCTTTCAAAAGTAAGGTTTTCTTAGTGGGTTCCATTTATACTAATGAGATGAGTGTAGTTAAGAGTAAGCATAGGATCATTTTAGTGTTAACCACAATAAAAATTGAGTATTATTGTATTCTTTTCCTATATATATATTATTATTATTATTAATCATACTACATTTTGTCAAAGGTTTACTATTATTTCACCAAGTAATTGAAATTTATGTGATATTTCCTAATATTGAACATTATTTGATTAGTCTGTTTAATGTTTTGAGAAGTTATATCCCCCTCATCTGGACCTACTCAAAATCTCTCATTGGGAAAACAGGATGAATATTGGGATGTAATTTCATTAATATAGGATTTTTGTGGCATGAACCTCAGTGTTGTTAAATTTATATTTGTTTGGAGGATGATTATAGTAGTTTGGTGTTTTTTTCAATCAATCATCGGTCTAGGGAATGGTTCTAATGTGGTGTTGCGAGTTGTGATCCAAGATATTTCGATATCACACTATTTGAAGGTGGTAGTTTGGTTGTGGTGTAGTTGTTATAGATTTTAGGTTATAGGTTCCTAAGGGATTCTTGGTTAATATTCAGTAGGGATGGTTGGTTCATTTCTATTCAGGTCACAGTGTGGTGGTCTTGACTTTATTAAGAATTATCATACATAGGTTGGATGACATGTAGGTTCTTTGGGATTAATATTACATTAGCTATTGGTTAATATAAAACAAGTGATAATTTCGATAAGTTTGTGCATGTTTCATTATAAATTCATGGGGAGTATATTTCCTTGGTTCTATCTATCTATTGTTTATTTCATTGTGATGCCTTACAATTCAATGTGGCATGGTCTGGGTTTTATCAAATATGAAGTTATATGGCTGGGTTTTCTTTATGTTTTTTAAGGTTATAGTGGTGTGGTCTGTTCCCCAAGGTTTTGAAATAGTATTCATTGAATTTGATTAGTTAAAGTTGTTTTGAATACAAGATTCTGGAGAATTTAAGGGGACATCATAGTGTCATTTTTAGAGGAGATTAGATTTACCCTATACGATTTAGTCATGACTTATGAATCCCTAATTAATTAAAATTATAGTTTTAATATAAATTCTAAAGTCCCTTCAAATTATTCTAAATTTTCTCAACTCTCTCAAACCCTAGGATACTAGAGGTACATCATTAGATATCATTTCCCATTCCTTGATGGGATTTGGACCTCTGATTTAAGAGGTTAATCCCGTGAGATCCATGGTTAATTTATCTTCCCTTATTCTCAGTTCTCTCCCTATAATTATTTATTGGAGAGGTTGTGATAGTAGTGTTGATTCTGTTTTAGTTTTTTGTATTTAATTTATACGGAGTGTTCAATCATATTCCTTTTATTTGATCCGCAAGTATTGGGTGGTGTTTGATTAGAGATTCCTTGTCATCTCATGCAGCAATTTTGGAATATTCATTTCAGTTGGGGGTTTTAAAACTTATCATTTTTTGTTTATGTGTAAATTATTTAATTATCATGATTTTTTTTCTTTAAGTGGATTATATAGATTAATCTAATTAAGATAATAAATAGTGCTAATGTAAACTAAAGGGAAGGGGTTATTCACATGTTTTTATATTATTATTGTTGGACTCCTCATGTATTAATCATGTTTTAATGATCACAAATCTTATTCAACCTAGTTGACTCTTAAATTATATCCAATCATGTGTATTTATGTATCAAGTTATCTCATTCTTTATAATGGTTAAGCTCAATCCATTCCATGCATATTACTATTTAAGTCTGAATACAGTTATTTACCTAAGTACAAGACATCGTGAAGCCAGACACAATAAGACAGACACGGTAAGCCAGAAACAGTAATCCAGACATCTTTAGCCAGTCATAGTAAGACAGACACCGTAAGCCAGACACAGTAAGCCAGACACCATAAGCCAGACACCGTAAGCCAGACACTGTAAGCCAGCCACTGTAAGCAAGACACCGTGAAGCCAGACTCTGTGAAGCAAGACACCGTGAAGAAAGACATCGTGACACTCAGACATCGTGACACTGAGACACCGCGACACTCAGAATCCGTGAAGGAGACACTGTTTTCATAACTTACTATGACACCATTTCTTAAACTATTTTGTCTTCTTCCAATATAATTTCTAATGGTCATATGTGATTCCTTTAATGCACTGACATAATTATTGTTTCTTTATATAAATATCATGACGTAAAAGGTATGAAACACATAAAACTTTTCGACTAAAACTCATGAATTGGAAGATAAAGATAGAAGAGTTCTCGAGAACAAGATATAGTGATACTGAATGAAAACAAGCCTATGATCACGACCGCGAAGAACATATTACATGATTATCGAAGAAATAATTTTCTCATGCATGCAATCCGATTCTGCTGAAGAACATATGAAGTACACTAGAATCTAGAGAACATCTTCACATTATCAAAACTCGTGAAGAACACAATCTGAATCGCGACACTCTATTTTTCATGAAAAAAACCATAGGACTCAGAAGCATTTCTTTTTAATCAAAAGAGTACAGAGCTGCACTTCAAATCACTAGAGCATTATAAACTCATATCTACTATCTCTTAGTGATTCTTTTACTTTATTCTTGAGCAGTGTGTGTACTCTTTATATTCCATACACACACTAACTGTTATGCTAAACTGGAGGATTTCTAAATCCTTACACTAAACTCTTTATACTAATGTTTACCCACAGAAACTGTGGAATAGGTCCCTGTGTGGAATGGTTATTATTATTTTGTTTACCCAAGAAAACTATGGAAGAGGTCACTGTGTGACCTGGATAGTCTGTGTACTGTTGTTAACCCTGATCCAGGGTGTGGATAAAAGTTTATTTATATAAACTGCTTGGTGGAATGTATTCACCAAGTGGAGTGGATTAGGTCTCGGCTTGAGACTGAACCACTTGTTTCATATCCGATGTTCTGTCTAAATTTTGTCTTCTCTTTTTTTACTGCTTTGTTGCATAATTTAGAAAACTCCAATTTCACTTCGATTTTTAGTCTTGGAAAGAAGTTATAACTGATTTTTCTCAGTAGGATAACTTTAATAGTAATATTAATAATACAAATTATGATTACTAAGAATTAATCAATCTTCTAAGAAGCTATTTAAATAGTCAAACTCTTATAATAGTATAACCTTGATTAAATGGGCTATATCTATTCTTTGGGAAACCATTTCTTTTAAATTAATATTTTTATAACAGAAATTTTTATAGTTAATCAATTAACCCCTTCCCTCTTGAGTAAACTACTCTGACCAACATTTGGTATCAAAGGTTGTTTTATTAGGACTTTGTGTAATCTTACTCAACTGTGATTGTAGTTTTACATTAATGATCTGTAAATTTTTTTTAATTCTAAATTTCTTGCTCTTTTAAGGTAATCCGTTAGTATGGATAATAGATTGGAAGGTGCTTCAATAATCAGACCACTATTATTTAATGGAACCAACTATGCTCAATGGAAAATTAAAAGGAAAATGCATCTGGAGAGTATGAGATTTGAAATTTGGTCATCCATTATAGATGAACACAAACTCCTTGTGACTAATAGAATTACGTGGGATGAACCTACAAAACTTTCTTACAATATCAATTGCAATGCCATGAATGCTTTGTAATATTCCTTAGGATATGAAGAATTTAATAAGATTTCTTCTTGTAAAACTGCCCATGAAATTTGGGATACCTTATTTGTCTCACATGAAGCCACATGTAGTGTAAAGGAAAATAAACTTAATACTTATAATATAAAATATTATAATTTTAAAATGAAACCTAAGGAGCCTATTTCTAACATGTATCTCAGGTTCAATGAGATTGTCATCACAATGATTTCTCTTGGAAGAGAAGTTACTACCATAGAACAGATCATGAGAATATATATATGTCTACCTGAAAGATGGAGGGGAACCTCTGTCTCTATTAGATAATCATGTGACATCATCAATCTACCTGTAAAAGAACTCATTGGGAAATTGATGATGTATGAGGAAGAGCTGAAAGTAAACGAAGAAGAGGTGGATGAACCAAAGAGGAAATCTGTAGCATTCAAGACCACCTTCTCGAAGCACAAAGACAAAGGGAAACTAGAATCTTCTATAGAAAGTTCCACCACTGAAAAATCTTCACCTGATAGTGATGAGGAGATGGCTCAACTAGCCAGAAGATTCAAATGATTTTACAAATAGAAGAACTTTTTCGGAAAGCCTAAATTCAAGGGAGAGTATGATCCAAAAGTAAACTGAAAAAAGGACTGGAAAAGAAGTGACAAAACTAATGAGATTGTATGATATGAATGTAAGAGAAAAAGACATATAAAGTCTATTTGTACAAATCTCATGTATAAGAAGAAGTATGAGGACAAGGACAGGATGTGTAAAAAGGCAATGAAGGAAACCTGGAGTGCCTCTGAGGATAGTTCAAGAGACTTCGAGACATTACATGATGAAAAGGATAACAAAGCCAATATGTGTTTTATGAAAAACACATATGAGGTAACACTGAACTCTTCTGTACAAAATTCATACAATTATGAAGAGGAAAATGACTATGAAAATATGACTAATGAATAAATGTTTGAATATTTCAACATGCATGAAGAGACATGCAATGAATTGAAAGATAAATATAAATCATTGAAGAAACAGCATGATATCACTGTAAATGTTAATTCTGTACTTACTACTGAAAATTAGTAAAATGATCAACTTATCAAAGAAAACAATGAATTAAAATTTCTAATGATCAATTAATATGTGACTTATAAAAGTTTACTAATTGGAAAAATACCCTTACCCAACTGCTAGGAAAAAAAATTTCCCCTAAATACAATACTGGCATTGGTTATCAACCAGGTAAAAGAAACCTTGGTAGAAAAATCTTTGTTTCCAACTCTAGGATATATAGTCATGTTTTGAGTTCTTGACACAACTGAACTATCTCACGTCATGATACATATTCTACTGTTTCATGTTTTTGTGGACCAAATACAGTTTATTTCTCAAAAACTTTACATAATGCTTATAGGAAACCTATAAGACAAATGGGTTCCTAAAGCACTTATTACTAATGTTACTGGACCCAAACAAGTATGGGTACCAAAATTTGTCATTTCTTGATCATGTTATAGGAATTATTCTTAAAGATATCCTGCAAGAATATATGGTACTCGGACAGTGGATGTTCATGGAACATGATAGGATACTACTCATGCTTCAAGAACCTGATAAAAGTATATGGAGGACATGTCACATTTGGTGACAATGCCAAAGGGAAAATCATTGGCTTAGGCCAGATTGGTAACACTGATTCAATTTTAATTTCTAAAGTACTATTTGTTAATGGATTAAAATATAATCTGCTTACTATCTCACAATTAGGTAATGATGGATATCATGTAAAATTTGAAAATGATTCCTGTAATGTCTTTAATTCTAATGATTAATTAGTATTTCATGCATCAAGGAATGAGAACGTTTATTCTATTAATTTAGATTCCTTAGCTTCTCAAAATTCTTCATGATTAAGTGTATTTCAAAAAGAATCTTGTCCCTGGCATATGAAACTAGGACACTATAATGTTCACTCCTTTAGAAAGCTAACTAGAAAAGGCCTAGTTAAAGACTTACACAAACATGAGATTCCACATGACAAAGTATGTAATCTTTATCAAAAGGGAAAACAACACAAAATCTCTTTCAAATCAATTAAAGAAGTTTCTACTTCTCAACCTCTCGAATTGGTTCACATGGATTTGTTTGGACCATATAGAGTTTCTATTTTAAATGGGAAACACTATGTTTATGTTCTGATAGATGAATTTTCTAGATATACCTGGACCTTCTTCATGTCTCAAAAAAGTGAAGTCCGCTCTTATTTTACCTAGTATGCCATGTCTGTAGAAAATCTTAGTGGCCTTAAAATTAATTCTTTAAGAAGTGATCATGGTCGTGAGTTTTAAAATCAAGATTTTTAATCCTTTTTCTCAAAAAATGGTTATAGTCAAAATTTCTCTGCACCTAGAACACCTCAGTAGAATGGTGTTGTAGAAAGAAGAAATAGAACCCTGTAAGAAATTTCTAGAACAATGCTTAGTAAATATGACTTACCTATTTACTTTTGGGCTGAAGCTGTTAATATAGCATGCTACATAATCAATAGAGTCTTGATTAAAACAATTCTCAAAAAGACTCTGTATGAACTCTGGAAAATAGGAAGCCTAAGGTTAATTACTTTAGAGTTTTTGGTTGCAAAGTCTTTATTCTCAACACGAAGGATAATCTTGAAAAAAAATTCATCCAAAAGTGAAGAAGGAATTTTCCTAGGTTTCTAAATATTAAGTATAGCTTATAGAGTATTTAATAAGAGAACTAAATGTGTGGAAGAATCTATTCATATCATGTTTGATGAAACAGATCCACATGAGCCTAAAAGTATCCTAGAAAATCTTGAGGATGATGTATCAAATCTGAACATCAAATCGAAATCCCCAAATTCCTCTATGAAAGAATCTGTGAAAACTTCCAATACTGGAAATTCTCACCAATCGAGTCATAATGAACCTAAATATATTGATTAACTTGAAATCACTAGTCCCTCTATTTATAGAAAGGTTAAAATCCTTAAAAACCATCCCTTAGATGTTGTTGTAGGAGACTTATAGAAAGGAACTCAAACTAGATATTCTCTTAGAAATCAGGTTGAACATCAAGCCTTCTTGTCACATCTTGAACCTAAAAACATTAATGATTCCATCAATGATGAATTTTGGGTAATGGTTATGCAAGAAGAACTTAATCAGTTTGAAAGAAACAAAGTTTGGAACCTTATTGAAATACCCAAGGATACATTCATCATAGGTACTAAATGGGTGTTTAGAAATAAGGTAGATGAAGCTGGAAATGTAGTTAGAAACAAGGATAGATTAGTTTCACAAGACTATAGTCAAGAAGAAGGAATTGACTATGAGGAGACTTTTTCTCCAATATCCCGACTTGAAGCCATCATAATCCTACTTTCTTATGCTGCACATCTGAATTTCAAACTATATAAAATGGATATTAAGAGTGCATTCTTAAATGGGTATATAGCTGAGGATGCATTTGTTGAACAACCCCTTGGATTTACAAATCCTCATTTTCCCAATCATATTTTCAAACTATCAAAAGCTTTATATGGTTTAAATAAATCTCTAAGAGCTTGATATGACATATTGAGTATTTTTCTCACTTCCAGAGGTTTTAAAAAAGGAATAGTTGATCCTACCCTCTTTATAAAATGAATTTCTAATGGTTTTTTATTTGTTCAAATCTATGTAGATGATATAATTTTTGGATCTTCAAAAAATTAATTATGTATTGATTTTTCTAAAATAATTCAAAATGAATTTGAAAGGAGTTAAATGGGTGAACTAAAATTCTTTCTTGGATTTCAAATCATTCAAAATAATGATGGAATTATTTTAACTCAAAGTAAATACACTAGAGATCTTGTAAAACATTTTGGATTGGATAGCACTAAATGTAGTGACACTCCATTGAGTACCACCTGTAAGATGGATCTTGATGAAGATGGAAAATCTGTTGTCAAACCACTTATAGAGGAATGATTGGAAGTTTACTCTACTTAAATTATAGCCATCTGAAAATTATGTTTAGTGTGTGTATGTGTGCTCATTTTCAAGAAAATCCTAATGAATATCATTTTAATACTTTAAAGAGAATTTTCAAATACCTCAAGCATACACCCAATCTAGGACTATTCTATCCTAAAGGACAATCATTTGAACTAGTTAGTTATTCTGATGCTGACTTCGATGGCTATAAGTTAGACAGAAAGAGCACCTCTGGAACATGTCACCTTTTAGGCAAGTCACTAGTAACATGGTGTAGTAAGAAAAAAAATTTGGTTGCATTATCTACTGCAGAAGTTGAATACATATCAGCTGGTAGTTGTTGTGCACAAAGTTTGTGGATGAAACACACATTACTATATTATGGATATGGATTTATAAATGTACCAATAAATTTTGACAACACAAGTGCTGTTAACATCTCAAAAAATCATGTTTCACATTCTTGGACAAAACATATTGATGTAAGACATCACTTTTTGAGAGATCATTATCAAAAATGTGATATCACCTTGGAATTCATTGGTACTGAGTTTCAATTTGCGGATATATTCACTAAACCATTAAATTTTGAGCGAATATACTACATAATACATGATCTTGGCATGATAAATCTCAAATAGATATCTTACTTGTCATATTGTTCGATATTTTTCTATGTTATACTTTACTTTTTCATGATTACAGTTTCTCAGTTATTGTCTCTTATGTTTACGGTTTCACTGTTAGCACTTTGTACTCACGGTATGACCTTTACTATCTCACCGTAACGTGCGCTGACAAGAACATTTATGGTCTCACCATGATGACCACTCACTGTCTCACCGTGAAGACCACTCACTATCTCACCATGAAATTTCTTATGTTTTTCTTTAACCCCTTATCGCGGTAATTATTTTTTCACTTCTTTTACTTTCTCTCATTTTTATTTTTGTGACGTTTGGAATTCCTAAATGA
Source organism: Viscum album (assembly GCA_963277665.1). Lineage (NCBI taxonomy): Eukaryota > Viridiplantae > Streptophyta > Magnoliopsida > Santalales > Viscaceae > Viscum > Viscum album. The sequence goes on from OY728134.1 coordinate 137,578,489, forward strand.
TAAAACAAAAAAGTTTCACTCGGTTCATCACCTGGACTTTCTCCTATTCACTAGTTTTGAACCCTTTCAACCTTGAAACCCTCTCCCTATCTCTTTCGAAGCTTCATTGGATGCCAAAAATGAAATTATCATCTTCATCCACACCTGAGAAGCACAACTCAAAGAAGAAGAAGATTTCACCTAAGCTGACGCCCGAAGAACCGTTAAATCCGAACTATTAAATCATAGTGTTGTACCTGAGAAAGAAATCATCCCAGAATGGTATTTGTCTATAAAATATCTAGTCTTGAATGTGTTAAAATAACAAGGTTGGTTAGAATGGTTTTTAAGGGATAATAGTCCGATCTATCCTAGGTTAGTAGCTCAGTTCTACTAGTATGCATAATTTTATTTTGACTCTGGTGAAAGTTATGTTGTGAGGAGCTGGATTAATGGCAAAAGATGCTCCTTCTCATTGAGGTTATGGGTTTCATGCCTTAGGATACCTACAACTGATTTATTTGATCTTGAAGATGCTCTGAAAACCCTAACTAGAAATGGAACCAAGAGAAGTGCCATCACTGCAGAACTTGATGGAGAAAAATGTTTCTATTTAAGTTTTTTCAAAATATGGTTAGTCCAAGAAATGGTGATTTTGCTGTGTTAAAATATCAAGATGTGTTTTTTATTCATCTTATGAAAAATGGACACAAGATCAACCTGTGAAAGTACATCATTCACCATATGTGTGAGTTTATCAAGGTTACATCCAAGTCCACCTCTCTGTTCTACTCTCGACTGATATCAGCCATGCTTGTTGCAAAAGGCATGGTTTGAACTAATGAAGAAGTACGTATGGACTGTGAGTATTGTCTCTCTAAAGACATCATTAGGAGAAGGAAGATAAACTAGAATCCTTGGAAAATGAATGGGTGGAAGACAATGATAAGGTTTATGAGAAGTTTACTCCTATGGATTACCCATCAATGTTAAAAGACATTTTTTATCCTGGTTTGGAACCAGATGAACTTGTTGACTATTCCAAAGAAGAGGAAGAAGAGGATAAAACACCACATAGGGAAGTAGTGTTGTTAAGGAAGAAAGGATTTTTGTTCCTCATATTGTTCTTGAAGAAGAAGTTCATGCCCCTAGAGATGATATCAATATAGAAATCCAACCTGAAGCTGAAAGAGAATCAGTTTTCACAGAATCTGAGAAGCAAGCCATAGAAGATCCTATTGTAGAAGAACTCCCTGTTGTGCAAGAATCGAATCTGGGGGAACTCCCTAAGGAACAACTTGTTTCTGATATAATACCCTCTGATGAAGAAAGAATGGATCTATCCTTTCTGATGGCTAAACAAGAAATGAATGAAGAACTAGGAGCTGAAACTCTGGATTTAGACCAATCATATATGCCTATCAGTCCTGAGAAAGAGGCAACTGTTGAGGGGGATAAAACCCCAAATCCTGTTTCTGATGAAGCCTCACATCCAACTGATTCAAGTCATGTGGACACTCAGTACAAATTTCCTAGTTGCAGTGATGTGAATGAGTCACAATAGGTTACTCCAACCGAGCTTGATCTCTCTTCCCTATTTCAGTTGAAATCCTTCACAACCATTGCACCTGAGAAGGAAAATGAACCTGAACCTAACCATGTACCAATTCTTGCACCTAAACCATTATCTAGATAGATATCATTTGTCAGGAAAGATGATTTGAAGGAATTTTGAGATACTCCCTTGTCTGAAGTGGAGAAACTTATGAACTCCCAAACTCGTCCTGTGACAAATTTGAGTGAGAGATATTCCTCACTATTATTGGAAAAGATAATTTGGAAAATCCAACCTAAGATGCTCCATGATATTCAAGAAGTTTGAGTTGAAATTAATTTGCTTAGTAATGAAGTCACAACCCTAAGAAGCATGGTTGAAGACATGCAAAAAGAGCTACATTCAAGATCATAACCTGCTACTGGTTCTCTTGCACCCACTATTTCTCAAGTCTCTCGAGATATTGTTTCTTAGATTCACCCTTATCTGGAATGATTCGATGAAAAGATTGTGAAAAGGCACAAATAGATGTTGAAGAAGATGAGAGAGATTGTGGTGAACCTTAATAAACTCACCGATGAGTACCCTGGTTGTCTTCAAAAGGTACTAAATCAGCTAAAATCTCTGACAACAGCTGTCAAAGCTTCTAATACCTCTAGTGAATCCTCAACACCTTCCTTGGACTGTAATTTTCTCATATCTATAGTCAAAGAAGAGCTTCAGAATTTGTTCAATGGATTTAATGTGACTTCTTTATCTGATGTTATCAAGAATAGTGATAGAGTTCTTGACCTTGTTCAAATTCATTCGAAGATTACAAATGATGCCCAACAGGAGATTTCTAACAAAGTTGATTTCTATTTCAACTGAATTTTCTCCAAGACTGATATGACCAACCACTTCAATTACCTTATAGAGAATATGAGAATTCCTCTTGTAAATATATCCTTCAAAAACCAAGTCCATAAACTAACTGAGTTTACCAGATTGTTGGACAATATCATGGAAAACAAAGATGACTTTGAAAAAGCCATGAAGTATGGTGGAGAGATTATTGCATACTTCATCAAACACCTGAGACCTTATCTTCATGTCCAATGTCCAACAATTGTTTCTCTAGCAGCTGCACCTCCTAGACCTTGGCTGCCTACCTTCACCTCTTCCTTATCCTCAACTACCATGTCTGTTGGACAAGATCTCAGTCAGATTAGGCCTGTGATTCTTGATCAGCAACTGACTAGATCTTCTACTGCTCCTACCTCGGCTCCCTCAATCATTGAAGGTCTCCATTCACCCTCTCTATCTATCATGTCTCTGCCTTCTTCTACATCAACCACTGCCCCTATGGCTTCCTCTTCTGCTGCTGATAAAGGAAAAGAGAAGGTCAGTCCATGAATAACACTCATGCTTACTTCTTTTTGATGGGGATGCCATTGTTTTGTGTATTTCTTCTTTATTTTTTACTCCACTTTGTTTACTCTTAATGGAATGTGCACTGTTTACCCTCTCTTTTTTCAACTTTTAGATAATCCCAAAAGGGGTAGAAGTTTCTATTTTTAATTTATTTTTCTATTTTCTCTATAGTTGAATCCAATTTACACATTAAGTGTACATGATTTGTGATCATCAAAATGGGGGATATTGTTGGAGTCCTCATGTATTAATCATGTTTTAATGATAAAAATCTCATTCAACCTAGTTAACTCTTAAATTATATCCAATCATGTGTATTTATGTTTCATGATCCCTCATGTTTTATAATGTTTAAGCTTAATCCATTTCATTCATATTACTATTTAAGTCTGAATACAATTATTTTCCAAATTACAAGACACCGTGAAGCTAGACATAGTAAGACAGCCACCGTAAGCTAGACACAGTAAGCCAAATACCATAAGCCAAACATAGTAAGCCAGACACCGTATGCCAGACACAGTAATCCAGACACTGTAATCCAGACATTGTATGCCATACACCGTAAGCCTGACACCGTAAGAAAGACACCGTGAAGCCAGACAGCGTGAAGCCAGACACCGTGAAACAAGACATCGTGAAGCAAGACACCGTGACACTCAGACACCGGGACACTCAGACACCATGACACCCAGACACCATGACACTCAGAAATCGTGAAGGAGACACCGTTATCATAACTTACTGTGACACCGTTTTTTAAACTATTTTTTCATCTTTCAATTTAATTTCTAACCGTCATATGTGATGCCTTTAATGCACTGACATAATTAATGTTTATTTGTAGATATAGTAAGAGGGATGAGGTATGGAACACATGGAACCTGTCATCTAAAACTCATGCATTCGAAGATAAAGAGAGAAGAGTGCCTAAGAACAAGATAGGGTGATACTGAATGAAAAAAAAAGCCTATGAGCACGACTTTGAAGAACATATTGCGAGATTTTCGTAGAAAGCATTGTATCATGCATGCAATGGGATTCTGCGGAAGAACATATGAAGTACACTGGAATCTGGAGAACATCTTCACATTATCAAAACTCGTGAAGAACACAAGATGAATCACGACACTCTGTTTTTCAAGACAAAAACCAGAGAAGGACTCAGAAGCATTTCTGTTTAATCAAAGCAGTCCAGAGCTTCACTTCAAATCACTAGAGAATTATAAACTCATATCTACTCTCTCTTAGTTATTTTTTTACTTACTTCTTGAGCAGTGTGTGTACTCTGTATATTCCATACACACACTGACTCCTGTGCCAAACTAGAGGATTTCAAAATCCTTACACCAAACTCTTTATACTTCTGTTTACCCATGAAAACTGTGGAAGAGGTCCCTATGTGGCCTGGTTATTATTATTATTTAACCCACAAAAAGTGTGGAAGAGGTCCATGGGTGATCTATACAGTATGTATACTATTGTTAACCCTGATATAGGGTGTGGATCAATGTTTATTTATATAAACTGCTTGGTGGCAGGTGATCACCAAGTGGAGTGGATTAGGTCTTGACATGAGACTGAACCACTTGTTTCATATTCATTGTGTTGTCTAAATTTAGTCTTCTCTGTTTTTACTGATTTATTTCATAATTCAGAAAACTCTAATTTCACTTTGATTTTTAGTCTTGGAAAGAAGTTATAACTAATTTTTCTTAGTATGATAGGTTCAAAAGTAATATTAATAATACAAATTAGGATTAATGAGAAATAATCCATCTTCTAAGAAGATGTTTAAAAAGTAAAACTCTTATAACAGTATAACCTTGATTAACCAGGCGGTATCTATTCTTGGGAAAACCATTTCTTTTAAAATAATATTTTTATAAAAGAAATTTTTATAGTTACCCAATTCACCCCTCCCCTCTTGAGTAAACTACTCGGACCAACAATTCCATTATATTACTTATGATTTATCACCTATTGAATATTTTTGCTAAGAGTTTTTGACTGTTGATTTGATATATATATATATATATATATATATATAAACATGCACACACACACACACTATTTACTGCTATAAAATTATTAGAATCACCTTCCAT